>CM029924.1:56283687-57533687 GCA_017639245.1 Myiopsitta monachus | reverse complement strand
ACTGCCTGTGAATGGTGGCAAGGGCTCATCCTTTCCTTTTGCCCTGTGCCCCACTCACAGGATCAGAAGCCAACCTTCTCAGGCCCTTGCTGCTCCCACAGCAGTTTCACAGAGGATCTGCAGCTCCTCTGAGCTCCGTTTCAAGCCACAGGCTGGACTGTCTGTTCCTGTACTCTCATACTGCGCATCTCACATCATGGGTCCTCTCCTAAGAGAGGTCCAAAGATAACAACGAGGGAGGCACAGAGCAACAGAGCTAAGGAGCATCCCCAAACATGTGCAGAGAGAGAGGGGAATGAGATAACACAGACATTCCAAGTAATCCTATTTTTCCACTGGCTGAGAAGGAACCGCTATGCCGCACTGCATGTTGCCAGGGTATTTTCAAAGACCTTAGACGACCTTCAGAGCAAGCATGGTTGACAAGCCAGCTGCAAGAGTTCCACCAGGCCCCCTCCCTGCATCCCATGGGATGCTCAGGCTGTGTCCAGGCTCAGGGACCACAGCGTGCCAGCCTGCATATCAACACAGTCATCTTACAGAGATGATTAATAGGAAGCTATAGCATTACTGAGCCTGTTGCATTCGTTAGGTACACATGGCTTTTCTACTCACTATTACCACAGCCTCAGGACCCAGCCCCTCAGCAGGTTGCAGACCTCCAGCACTCCCAGCTCCAAGTCACCTTGCGCTGTCAGAGGGGAACATGCCAGAGCCCCCCTGTGATGCACACACACCCTGTCCTCTGCAAAACTCCCACCCAAATGCACTCTTCCTGGGATGGGGGCTCCTTCTTGCAGTCAGGCCCCATGGCTCAGCCTGTGTGGCCCCACAAAGCCCCCCCCAGCCGAGCCTCCCTCGCTGGGTCCCATAATAAACGAGAGAGGTTGCAAAGCATCCCGTGGCCATCGGACCATGCGGACCACAGTACCCCGCGGGCTGGGACCCAGCTCCCGCTGCGCTGACCCAGCACACAGTCCCGACGCACGTAGCAGGATCCCGCTGGCCCCCGCTGCCGGCAGCGAGGCCGCTGCAGCACTTCGCAGGACAGCATGTTGGCCTGGGGACGCGGCAGTGTAGGAGCCCAAGAGAAGCCGCCATCTTGGGGGCAGCCCGGGGCAGCTGCTGCAGGCCCCACGGGCGGAAGGCGAGGCGCCCGTGCCGGCGGGGATGCTCCCGGTGCGCGCCGGGAGGAGAGCAGCGGGCAGGGAGCAGCGGCGGGGGGTCCGAGGGCAGCGGCGGGGGCGCACCCACGGCCCAGCACCATCCCACAGCTCCGCACCGCAGCCCCACAGAGAGGACCCCCGCAGCACGGCCCGCGGGGGCGGGAGGGGGGCGGAGCCAATCGGAACCTTGCGCCCCGCCCTCCCCGGCGGCGGCGGGCCAATGGCGAGGCGCGGGGCGGGGCGCTCCGGCGGCAGTCGGCGCTGAGGCGCGGGGCTGGTGCGGGTGGGTTTTGTCGCTGTGTCCGCGGCCGCTGCCGGTGCCGCTGCTCTCCCTTCCCTATGGAAGAAATGGAAGAGGAGCTGAAATGCCCGGTGTGCGGCTCCTTCTACCGGGAGCCCATCATCCTGCCCTGCTCGCACAACCTGTGCCAGGCGTGCGCCCGCAACATCTTGGTGCAGACGCCGGAGTCGGAGTCTCCGCAGAGCCGTCGCGCCTCGGGCTCGGCCGTCTCCGACTATGACTACCTGGACCTGGATAAGATGAGCCTGTACAGCGAGGCGGACAGCGGCTATGGCTCCTACGGCGGCTTCGCCAGCGCTCCCACCACCCCTTGCCAGAAGTCCCCCAACGGCGTCCGCGTCTTCCCGCCGACCGCCCCGCCGCCCCCCGCCGCCCTGGCGCCGCCGCCGCGCAACGCCTGCCTCACCTGCCCGCAGTGCCACCGCAGCCTGGTGCTGGACGAGCGCGGGCTGCGGGGCTTCCCCCGCAACCGGCTGCTGGAGGGCGTCATCGACCGCTACCAGCAGGGCAGGGCGGCGGCTCTGCGCTGCCAGCTCTGCGAGAAGGCGCCCAAGGAGGCGGCCGTCATGTGCGAGCAGTGCGACGTCTTCTACTGCGATCCCTGCCGCCTGCGGTGCCACCCGCCGCGGGGCCCGCTGGCCAAGCACCGCCTGGTCCCGCCGGCGCAGGGTCGCGTCAGCCGCCGCCTCAGTCCCCGCAAGATCTCCACCTGCACCGACCATGAGCTGGAGAACCACAGCATGTACTGCGTGCAGTGCAAGAGCCCCGTCTGCTACCAGTGCCTGGAGGAGGGCAAGCATTCCAGCCACGAAGTCAAGGCCCTGGGCGCCATGTGGAAGCTCCACAAGGTGAGCTCCGTGGTGGCCTGGGCCAGCAGCCCCGGCTGAGCCCCGCGCTGGGTAGATGCCTATGGAGGGTTGCTCGTCCAGCACAACTTGCCCCATGTGTTCTACCTTCACCATGCGGCAGGGTTGGAGCATTGCCACCTATGCTCTCCCACACCAGGGCTGTGTTTTGCATCCCTGCTTGAGAGGGGAGTTGCTTCCCAGCACAGGGAGGCTGTCATCAGGCAGATGATGCTCCTGTGGGTCCCCAAATCATGCCATGCTGGTGGGTGCCCACAAGCCAAGGCTCTGCCAAAGGAACTGGCAGGGCCAGTGGGTGATGGTCTGGGGGGTGGATCAGGCACATCAGTGCTGCAGAGCTGGAGAAATGACATGGAGAGATGCTTGCGTGAGGAGGGAGGCACGAAAGGCGCTACAGGGGAGGACAGGGATGTGGGAGTGAAGTGCCGTGGGGTGCTGCTGAGGAAGGGCTGCTGCTTCCTCCCGCACACAGTCACTAGGAGGAGGAGGGATGCGAGGCAGGCAGTGCGGTGGCAGAGCCTTTCAGTGCATACTGATCAGCTCCTCTTGAGTGTACTCACTCCCACACATGTCCTCGCTGGAGGAGAAGGTCCTGTCGCTTGAGGCATCATTAGCTTCAGCTTGTCTGCATCCACCCCCTTGTCTCCCATCCTCCTTGCACCAGTGACCCTCTCACTGAAGGAACTGGGGCAGAATTGACTGGGATGCAGGCAGACAGGACACAAGGGTATAGGCATCACTCCTTAGATGAACACTGAAATAACTGTCCTCTGCTCCAGCAAATCTATGCAGGCAGGAGCAGGTGGAGAGACCTGTGACAAGCTGTTGGGAAGGTGCATGACATCCCTGTCAAAAGGGGCTTGGCCAGATCACTTTCCAGGATTGTTCCTGTTGTGCTGTGCACAGTCTGTGTGTCTCCATGGAGCATGTAAACTGCTGGGCTGCAGCTCTGTGTTCTATGTTCGGTCTTCGGGTACATGAGGGCTCAGGTCATCACTTGTAATGATGCCCCTTGAGAGGACTGGGAGAAGGTAACCACGTTACATGGCACAGTGGGAGGAAAAAGTATAGTGGTGCCTGTTGCTGCTGAAAAGGGCTTGTCCTGACCCCCTCCTCAATGCCTCCTCCCCAGCTTTCCAGTGCTCTTACAAAAATGAAGCCCATGTACCAGAGCAGTTTCGGTGCCCCATGTCCTTGTCCTTACACAAGATACAGTTGCCTGCTCCCAGAGTTGGCAGCAAATAGGACCCCCCGGCGGGAGCACCCAATGGATGTTGGGCTGCCAGGGTCCGCCACAGTGCAGGTAGCTGCTGACCTGCTCACAGGAGGACAAGGGCTCTCCACCAGCATGTTAGCATGGTATGAGCCATTGGATGCTGGGAGCATCTTGCTCCTCTTGCCTGTTATAAAACTCAGTAAGGGCTTGCTGTGTGAGAGCAGCCTGTTTTCCAGAGCCTCGTCCTACTGGCCCAGCTCTTGGTGGAGAATGAATGTCTTCAGTCTATGCTGACACAGAGCAGGAGTAGAGCTGGATCCAGCCTTTGGTGTTCTCCAAAACAAGAGAAATCTAATGAGTACCAGGCCTTTTCATAAGGGTTTGGCTTCACCTTCCTGCTTTGATTCACGTGCAGCGAGGCATATGAGCATCTGGACAATTTCATATGCAAGTACTCAGATACATAAGGTTCAGTCCTTGTGTTCTTGATTAGGCTTATTCTTCCTTGAATGCTTAGCTTTGCTTTCAAAACACCTTTCCATGGGGGAGAGCTTTAGCCATGTATTTCATTGATGTAACTGACAGACATGGAACTGTAATGTTGCTTGAAATGACTATATTCCTGCAGCTTCTCACAGATATTTGGAAATCAGAAAGTGAAGTCACACCTGCCTTGAGGGAGCCTGTGTTTCTTTAGGGGTTTACTGCTATTGCCTGATGTTTGCTTATTAGGGGAGGGAGAAAGAGTCTGTTGAGTCAAATATGGCAGTACGATATAACTGAAGGAGTGATTTCATGGCCAGAGCTCAGATTGCTACCTCAGATGCCACATAGCAAAGCCAAGGGGAGAGGCTGTTGGCATCTCAAGCCAGTCCCGGTTGGGGCTGGGCATTAGGAACCAAACCACCTGTGGACTTGGGCAGTGAACCTCTTGCAAAAGTATCTGGGTGTCATTTTTTGAGGGACCAGGCCTTGAGCAGGAAGACAAATGTGCCAAAATGGTGACTGTTCCTTTTTGTCTGGTCTTTTTGCTGTGTTGAGTGGTTGTAGTAAGTACAGCTTGTGTGAAAGGAGAGCCATCAGCTCTTGAATTCTCTTCTGTGATTACAACACCTCTCAGTGCTAAATACTCTTTCGGATATGTCTGTGCCCTTAATTTCTGACCCAGGGAGACCGTGATTCTCGCTGCAGTCTGTGATGACCCCAGAGTGCCTTGATGAGCTGTTGTTCGTGAAAGCAGCATTCATGCATCAGTACGTGATTGCCGGGCCCTGGGCAATCGCTGTTAAGTGCAGCGTGCTTCGCTTTGGAAAGGAGACCAAAGGGCTTTTTAGAGACCTCATCAGGAACTGCCCCAGTTTTTGCTTTCCTTTGACAGGGTGCTGATTGTGTGCTTCTCGCAGATGATCATTTCAAAATTATCTGTGCTAAGGCACAATCAAGCATAATTCAGGGAGCTGGGGTTTCTGAGCCGAACACAGATTGTGGGAAATCCTCCCACTTCCTCTCTTCCTTTCAGGACAGTTGTTGAGAAGGGGGAAGTATTCAGAGAAACACAGAAGAAAATGGGGTTTTAATCTGAATTGTCCCAGTTTTTGTACATGTATTGCAGCTGTCTGGATTTTATCCTGACAAGCTGGAATCCTGCTTGGAATGTCAAAAGCAGAAACACAAGATGGAGCTGAATCATTTATTCTTGGAGCGTTCATGTCATGTCCCTCTTGCTTTTGCTGAGAAGTGTGTAGTGAGTGCAGGCCAAGTAGCTTGCTAATGTTTTCCGATAGATAGATAGATAGATAGATAGATAGATAGATAGATAGATAGAAACATGCATACATACATACATACACACCAGTATAGGACAGGCTGAAAGGGACCTCCAGGATCATGCAGTGCAGTCCCCAGCTATCTCTGACAGCCCTGAAATCCCATCCATCAGTTGATCAAGAGCTGTCTTAAAAGGGTTTTACTCTTGCTGATACGTGTTAGAAAGGTCTCCCAGAAGTTGATGGTTTCTGGTGGGAGCTTTTAAGCAGATTTGAAAGCTTTCTGGGTTAGGCAATGGAGAGACAGTGATGTAGTGTAGTTATTCCTGCTTGTCCCTCAAAGGGTGTCAGGTTGTTGCACAGTGCTGCAACAATCTGCAAAGTCCCTGGTTCTCTTCAGCCTCATGGCTGCACATTCTCGCTGAGATAGGGGACACTCTCCCTGAGGTGGCTTTTGCTTGCCAGAGGCTGCTTTTTGCTTTGAGATCAGTATCTCAACTGCAGCAAAGATGAACCTGGATTCACCATGTGCAGAAATAAGCTGAAGATTGCTCAGTGGTTATATGGTGAATGGTGATGGAAGCTCCTGCTCTCTTGCTGGAGCAGTTGAGCAAGAAGCTTCCCTCTGCTCTGGGTTGGGATCCTGGGGTTTGTTTACAGAAACTTATGGGGATTTGCCTCTTTTCTCCACTAGCATCTCTTTCACATTCCTTTTGCCTTAAACCAGGGCCCTGAGGTGGGACTTATCTGCTTTTACCTTGCCACTGAAAGGGAAGGAGGTTAGGCAACCCGTCCAGTTTTTCTTGTAGTGAAGCCAAAACAGGTCTTGACTTTGGTGGAAGTTAAAATGGGCTCTCAGTTATGCTTTTACATGGGATTTAACTGCCCAGGATGGGATTTCTCAGCTGAAGACACAAACTGTCCTGATACTGCAGACTCCTGTAGCATCTCTGCGGATTGCAGTAACGAGCGCTGTGAACTGAGGTTGTGCACTGTGTTGCATCAGCTGTAATGATTGTTAGCAGAGAAGCTAATTAGCAGAGGAGTTACCTAGTCCTCAGCTCATCCATGCTGTCACTAGCACAGATAGGATGAGGGATGCTGGGGGAGCTTTTCCTTTAAGAATAGAAAATCCTGTGTATACCAGACATGGCTTTGTTCCAGTCAGTTTGCACATCTGGGGTGAACTAAGGGGTGGAAAGCTCTACCCGTGCCTCTTAGTTTCTGCCCAGGGGACAGCAGGCATCAGAGCCAAGACAGGTACAAGCAGATAGCATTATTCATTAGCTTGGCTACACCTCTGCATTAGCTGCAAGAGAAACTTCTGTAGGAAGTTGCTTTCTTGAGGCATTGTAAAAGTACTGCTGTTGGGTCCGCGGGAATTCCTGTGGCCTTCAGTGCTTGGGGAAGTATCCAGGGAGATGCTGTATGAGGAAGACCTGTTTGCATTTGCAAAGTAAAATATTTGCTGCTAGAACAGAAGCAGGGAGAATCCTTAATCTTTTCCCGTTGCAAGCAATGCTCTTTCCCAAGCCTTGGCTTGACGGAGTACTGAATCCCACTGCCCTTGCTCCACCACCTGTCCTTCCTGCCCTTCTCTAGCAATACCAAACAGCCTCATGGCTCCATTTTTCTGTGGCCAAAACCTGAGAGTGGCAAACAGGCTGAGATGCTTTGAAGTCAGATAAAAGCAAAGAAATGTCACTGAGGTCCATGGATTTATACCAGCTTCTGTCTGCCTGGGATCCGGTGGTGATGCTGCATTCTTGTACAGATTTATTTAGAAAACAGCTTTCTGTCAGGTGGCTCTTTCCTCTGCACTTGCTGCAATTAATGAAGTAAGGAGCAACCACAAATACTGTGCTAATCAAAGGTAATGCGGTACAGCAAGTTCTGCGAGGTGCCTTTGGAGCCTGTGTGGCTCTTGAAGCCAGGAGATCTTCTCTTAGTTACTTGCAAATGGAAATGGGCCCAGAGCTGTATCAGAGCGGGTGTAAATCACTGCAGTTTCATCAGTTCAGGTGGGAAGTCTAAAGCTAGGCTGACCTGACAGGACGATGCTGTGTGGCACCGCTTGTGCTCAGGCTCTCCCAAAGGCTTATAAGCATCATAACATGCAGACTGGTGTCTAGTGGGGTCTGTACTTCATCCAGAAGGTTACTGCTCTGTAAATATCAAACCTTCTCCATTCTCCCCGCACAGTTGTAATCTGATTTCTTTTTTCTTCTCTTGGCCACTTTGTGAATGAAGGATCCCACTGGCTTGGTACTTTTTGCTGCATTTACTGTTGTGCAAGTGAGGAGAACCACAAGTGAGATGGCTGGAGAATCAGGACTAATTCTTGTCTCTTTCTTGTGGAAATTTCATCAGGTATCAGCGTGTCATCCAGTGATTCTGCTGTCTCCACACACCTAGCCTGAAAAACAAGGAGAATTAGCAAGCAGAGCACTGAACCTGGTGTTAAGTAAATGACATGAGTGAGAAAAACACATTGCTGTTTATTTACCAGGTTTCTCAAGTTGCACTAAGAGAGTTGACAGTAGCTCAGGGTGAATCTTTGTCAGGAGCACATGCTAAAGAGGCTTGTGGGACTGCTCTGCATTGCTTATTCCCACCCTTCTAAATAAATCCGCACCCAAAAGTTGAGGTTTTCAGAGGGAAAATTCTGCTTGGTGTTACTTGACAAAGCCTGTTCATATATGACTGCAAAATCCTGTTGAGGAGTCTTGCAGGGTACCTTCTAGAGATGGAGCTCATACCATTTGGAGACGTTTTCATTCTCTTTCATAAAGTTTGAAGGAATTTTCTGCATCCCTTGATCAACTTGCATCATTCACACACGTATTTGTTCAAAGCTGAATGCTTTCAAATTGTATGTGCTCTTCCCAGCTATGTGAAAAAGTAATTAAAAAAACTAAACCAGTTTGAACATTACAACTCCCCAGCTCTCAAAACTGCTCTTTTGTGAGCCTTGTTCCCTGCTTTGTTTGTTCTGGGGATGAGGTGTTCTGTGTGGCTGTGGTATGCATTTTACCTGTTAAATTGGCTTATAAATAAGCCAGCTCATTCCCTGTCCATTCAGATAGTCCTACTGGGATGAATTGGATAAATATGTATTTAGAGCAAGCACATAAGCCAAAGAGAGTTCATGGTGTAAATCTCTGGTGACCCTAGCTCAGGTAGCGTCCTAGAAGGAGAGGCAGAAGCTGGTGTGGCAGAAGACCAGTTACTGTGAAGTGTAAAGCAATGGTACTAAAGCTCTTTGGATGAGCTTCTCAAATTCTCATGGGCCATCTAAGTTATAACTTCGGATGTTATAACTGTGTAAGTAGTCTGGTTTGGTAAACCAGTGCTCTGGGACCACTGTTGAGGAATGGCTTGCTGGATGAGGGTCCTACTGGGTAGCCATGGAAAGGAAAGCTATTAAACTTTCCAACAGGGAAACAGATGTATGTATGCAGAATCTGGGCCCAACTCTCATCTATACCGGTAGCACTGCTGATTAATGGAGAAAGACGACCTATCTGTTTATAATGTGAAAGAGACCAGAGCTGAAAAGAGCGTGTCAAAAGAATTCAGCTTTCCTAATCAAAGGAAAGATTGGTTGGTGGTGTGAACTAACTCGCAGTTTTGCCTTCAGAATTGGATGCTGATTTGGGGGGCAGCCTGACCTGGAGCTGGCTGGAAAAGCTCAGTGGAGCCTTGACTTTTTCTGATAAGAGCTGAATTTCTGGCTGGGAAGAATAAGACCAAGTTTGTTTAGAAATTTTCTTGAGCCAACAACAGGCAAGAGCAGAGAGGTCCTTGACTGCGGGGAATGACACCAGATTAAAGCACTGTAGGTGCAGCATGGACTAGGTTTTGGGCTCTGTTTTTGCATTTGATTAGCCATGAAATTCCCTGTGTAACAGAAATACAGGGGTGGTTATAGGTGCACACTCAGTTCTGTAACACACTCAACAGAAATTTCTCTGGAAGGGACCTAACAGTTGAGGGGTTTCCCATCAGTGTGAGCTGCCACTCCCCTTTACTAACCTTATATTAGTTGATGGATTTAAAAGAAGGGTGGGTACTGGATGTTAACAGGGCATGCATGTTTGCTGCCTGAATTGCAGTGTGCTGGCGCCGTGGTTGCCATTGTCCAGTAGCCGGAGGTCAGATCCACAGCTGGTGTAATTGAGGACGGCTCCACTGGAGCAGGCGCGGCAGCACTGCGCCACTGGAGTAGAAGACGAGGTTTGTAACTTCGGATGTCTCACACAGAGATCCCAGCCTGGGTGCCCACATGGGGCTGCTTCTTCTTCCAGCTTGGAAAAGAGGTGTAATGCCTAAGCACCCCAGCAAATATCAGTTAAATCGTTTGCATGAGCTGTGGCACATCTTTTAACCAGTGATCCTGGGTTTTTTTTCCTCTTCTGGAGTGTCAGGCCCTTGCATTGGGTTCCATCTTTTCCCTTTCCTAGGGCTGGCCCTTCTCTTGTCATGGTGCCCTGCAGCAGAGTTGTTAGTGTGTGTGAATTAATAATGTCTTGCAGCTTGAGGGTGCACAATGCATCTGTAGCATTACTTGTTTAAGCCTGAGCTGTGAAACTGCAGCTGCTTTCCACCTGCAGCTCTTGGGCTCTTCTCTGATGAAATCCCTTTGTCTTCACACATGATCAATGCCCCTTGATTCAAGAGGCATTAATTCATTAATTCTCTTGACTTCACTACTTTTCGCCTCCTTGCTCTTTACCTCTTGACCTCTGCAGGCATCAGCTGTAGGCAATGGAAGGAACTGCGGCTCCTGGCCTAGTGCTCAATGCACTGATTGCCCAGGGTCTCTATCCCTTTGCTAGCTGGGAGCTTCACTGTTCTGGTGGGCTTTCTGCTTAGGAAGGGCCTTTCTGTCTGCAGAGGCAGGCTCAGAGGTCTGATTTTGACTCCAGGGTGTTGTTAGGATATAATCCTTTTCCAAACAGGTTTATCTGATTTTTTGGTTGTGGTCTTTCCATTGGAGTATGTAAAGCTGGAAGAAGGGGGGGTTGTGTCAAGCTTTGAAATAGATCATTTCTCTATTAGATGATTTCCATACACAGACATACTGCTTTAGGGTCAGACCCACAGTTCCTTTGCTCCCCTTCCTGGCAGGGCTGGGCTGTGTTACCCAAAGCACCTAGTGATGCAGGCTGAAGCAGGAGAGGAATGGGAAGATGCTGTCAGGTGCAGCTCTGGCCGCTTCTACTGAAGCGAGGGAAGCAGCTGTGGCAGTATTTCCCTGAGGATGCTGGAAGAAGAGGGCTGGGTTTGTGGCTGTGACTGGAGGTCAGTTCTCTCTGCTGAGGGTTTGCCTTGTGCTCTTGGGCAAATAATTGCATAGCCTCCCTTTCTGTCCTTTCTCCTGCCTCAGACTGCCCTAGCTTATTCAAAACCTCCTCTTAGAAATGTGCATTTAGCGCAGCTCCCTTCCTCCAGCCCAGCAACCTGATCATGGTGTAATACAAATTCATAACCAAGCACCGCCTGCTACATGTGGAGATGTACTGAGAACTTCTAACAATGCAGAGGGCATCGTAGCTGTCAGGGCTGGATGAAATCCCATCAAGAACATAATGAGAGCATCAGCCTCTCTCCCTGGGAAAACACTTCCATAAATGTGCAGTCTTAAATTGAAGTCACAGAGATTTAAGGGCATGGCTTAAATGCTTTCTTGAGTTAGGGTGCCTGAAATGGTAAACTGGTGAGAGTCCTTGATGTGCAAACAACATCAGATTAACTGCATCCTGGGTGAGAGCTGGTGTTGTCCCTTGGCTCTGTGACAGATCTACTGTTTCCTGGGAACACAGCGCTCTTTCTTTGGCAGGGTACAAGGCAGAAGTGTAAAACGAGCTTTGACTTTCATGGCAAAGCCAATAAAGTCTTAGTATTGCTGTCTAAGGAAGCAGTCAAAATGCCTCTGATTGTCCCAACATATATTTTATTGGTGCTCCTTTGTAGTTCAGCCTCTTCTTCTGCCATTTTTAATCTACAGCCAGCTCTTTGTGAGGGGCAGCAGCAGTGGCTCAAGTTGCATTGTTGCATAAAACCCACTCAGCTCCATAACTCAGACATGGCTGAGTTTGTCCTGTATCCATCCTGCAGCAACACTTCTTCCATCTTGATATTGAATTTACTGGAAATGAAGGCCCTAAAGGGTATTTGCTTAGGTCTGTGCTGCCAGCAGCCCACAGCTTGGTGAATCAGAGCAAGTGCACAGACGCAGTTTCTCACCTATGAGATTATTCCTCACCTCCCCCAGAGCTCAGCAGTTAAAATCTGGTGTTGGCTAAAAAAACTATAAAAAACAATGATGCTGTGCACACAGAGTTGTGGCTTTGAATCATTTTTATTTTTGCCCTCTGGCTGCTCAGCCGGGTGGAGGGGAGCTGAGCGCTATACCATCCCCTCTGCTCTGCTAATGGCAGATGACAACCCAGATTGAGAGGCAAGAAGGTTATTTGATGGTATCGACTGTGTGTATCGTGCTGTGCTTCTGGAGCTATGAACCAGATGACCCATCAGTCGATCCATCTGTGACTTGGGCAATGGTTGTGCTCTCTATTGATTTCCTGCAGGGGTGCCGGGTTGTCAGATGGTTAAGGGCACGCTGCAAGCAGCTCTAAGAAGGATACTTCTGTTTCTGGCTGGAAGGTGATTCGCCCACATCTCCAGTGGGCAGACCCTGCCAAGCTGCAAGCTGATCAAACCTGCCTCTTGCAGTAGGTTTCTGCCTTGTGCTGCTGAGCCCCACTCTTTGCTTTTGGCAGATGTGCCAGATGTGGCTGATGGGCCTGACTCATCCCTTTCTGTGCTGTGAGTGGTAGGTATGTGCTAGAGGAAGGCCACCACCCCGCTCTGCTGCCGGGATGCCCCATAGTTGTTGGAAGCCTGGAGGAATGCTTCTCTTGCAAGGGAGAAAGGTGAGAGGAAGAAAGGGAAAAGGAGGTAAGATCCCACCCCATGCTCTCAGTTGCCTTGTCCTACCCCAGCCTTGCAGCTGCAGCGCTTCAGCAGCTGGGGAGGATTGAGAGACAGTGGAGTGCATTTATTTAGTAGAGCTAAGTTTGACACCTTTCCTAACTGCTGTCAGGAGAAATACGCCTCTTTCCCTTAGTGATGGAGGGAGTGTAAGAAGCACTACCTGATGAGACTGAAACTTCATTTGAACCCTTTTTGTGATTGAACTAGAGCCATTTCATGATTTGAGCAACTTGGCATACTGTGAGAACCAATGCAGGTGGATTTCATTTTGAAACAGCCCAGGTTCTCCTTGGGCAAAAGGTATTTTGGTCAATTATAGCACAGATATTAGCACATAGCGAAGTGAGAATGCTGTGCAGTGAAGCAGGATGAGGAACAAGCAAACCACATCTTCTCGGTGGTATCCTGAGACTTGCATGAGTCAAAATGCCGAAGCTCACGGAGCTGTTTGTGTAGTGCTTCAGCTGGCTCTTAGCTCATGCCTCACAGGTTTGATCTGCAGTGTTTGTGGCTATCTGGGTGCTGGTAACTGTATGGTAAGTCTTCACCAGAGAGTGGACACTCGGGAAGCAAAGTCTGGCTGTGCTCAGGACATAGGAAGGCACTGTAAATGAAGTAGCAAGATTGGATTTATAAGCAAGTGCTCTTTACCTCATGATCCTGCCCTATTTCTCAGCTGGAGTAAATCCACATGGATTCATCAACTCAAGTATCTTCCTCCCTGAGAGTGATCCTTTTCCTGTGACGCTCATAGAAGTGAGGGGACTATGCAGCCCACTGCAACCATGAGTTGTGTGACCTGGGGTAAACCTCCTGCGATTACATGTTTCTTCTGCTGAGAGGGAAAAGTGGGACACCTTTATGGAGCTGTTTCAGTTCCTGGGATCATTTGCAACTCGGCAGAGGCGATGACAGGAGGATGGCAGCTGTGCAAGGTCATTTGTGGCAATTAGCGCAGATCGTCTCTCTGCACAACCACATGCAGTCAGCATTTGGCATCTCCGTTCATCTTGTGATGCATCAGAAGGAAAGTTGGGGGAATAATTTATGTCACAACTGCAGCAGGCTGTGTAAGGTAGGACAAAAGTCCTTCCTGACATACGCCACAATGGCTTCAATAAAACTGTGAATTATTACAGTTGTCATGAGTTGTATCAGGTCCAAAAGTCTTGGGTTTTACAAACCAGCCTGTGGCCCCAGAGAGATCCGAGAGGGAGGAACAGATTTGTTAGTAGGGCCTGTAGTGTTAGGACTAAACTAAAAGAGGGGAGACTTAGGCTAGATATAGGGCAGAAATCTTTTACACTGAGAGTGGTGATGCACTGGCATAGGTTGCCCAGAAAAGTGGATGCCCCATCCTGGAAAATTCAAGGTCAGGTTGGATGGGGCTCTGAGCAACCTGATCTAGTTGAAGATGCTTGTGGCAGTGGGGTTCTTCTAGATGGTCTTTAAAGATTTCTTCCAACTCAAACCATTCTATGAGCAGTTTGATGCCAGATGGATCTGGAATGAAAATGTGCAGAACTTGGTAGTCTCAAGGTATGGCTAAAGCCTTGTGTAAGTCATGCCGTCGAATGCCACTGACCAGTGATTTGTCCCTTCTCCATTCTCTGCCTGATGAGAATTGACAGAAACCCAATGATCAGCAGTAAATCCTCTTGCAAACCCGGAGGGCTTTATGGTCGCCCAGCTGCAGACATGGCACCTGGCTGGCACTCGGCATGTGATATGAACCACATGCAGTGGTTATTCCCAGCACCCGTTAAAGACTGTATGTCAGTTGCAAAAGTCTGAGGGCTCCACTATCCCCCAGTCCCACAAGGGCTCCTTGGGATTTTATCATTGAGTTGGAGGCAATACTCCATATTGTCAAATGTGAAGAAAGCTGCTAGCCAGAAAATAAGCAAGTTGAGCTCACATTTAATCAGGAGGCTGGGATTGGAAGGGTGGGATGCTGGAGTTTTTCCTCACCCAGCATGTAGACTGGTGGTTTCTAGCAGAGAGCTCACCAAAGCTGTCTGAAGGGTACCAGGCAGTGTGATTTATTCAGAGTTGTCTTCTGGTAGGTCATGGAACAGTTCTGTTCTAGTGGATGTGGTTTTCGTCACCTGGTAGGTTATAAACAGTAAAATTAGTATAATATAAAAACATACCCGTAGAGTTTATATTTATGCAGCCACCAGGTGTTATGCCATTCCAAAAGAGTTTATATCATAGCAGGGTTCCTGAATCTAAGAAAACATCCACTTCACTTGTACTTGACCCAAAAGACATTTGATTTAAATTAAATACAATGAAGCTTACAGGACCAACATCATCACCTGGTGAGAGCATGTGCTGCAGTGTCGAGTTCAGGGGAGCTGATTTAGGTTGCCTGAGACTCTGCTATAATATATGACCTATTAATAAATGTGCATAGCAGGGATTGGGAGTAGAGTTATGTGCCTAATGAGTGTCTCTATGAAAAGCTTTTAACCTCAGCAAAATGTTTACAAAATCAATATTTATTATATTGCAGTCATTTAGTTTAAATAGACAGTTTACTTGGTTTGGCATCTCCAAGCTGATTTGCAGTTACAGTTTGAAGGAGCCAAGAGATCTCTGAATACAAGTAATATCACAAATGTGTGTCAAGTGTGTAATTTAAGGCCAGAGTCTTCCTCCTTCATTCGTGCAGAGTGGTCCCTCCCATTGGGAATAACTATGGTAACATGAAACGATTTAGTCCTTCAGTGTGAGGTTGGTAGAATTTGACACTGAAAATTTATATGCAGTTGTTAAGTAATTTATATAAGCTTACGTAACAACTTGCTGCATTTGCAATTTTGCATGGGCATAAATACATAAATCTACCTCTTTGTTACTGAGTATAATTTAAAAGCAGGTAGCCTCAGCTCTACAACAAGGCATTGCTGTTTATTGAGAGACTGAGGTGATGCAAAGAGGATTATTTTTAATTTATATGTTTAGAGTAGGAGATAGTGATAGAATCACAGTACTTGGATCCCAGCCACACATCTGAAGTCCTTGCAGAAGATGAGTTCTTTGAGGCCCTCCAACATGGTTGGCGAGGCTTGGGCTCCCTGCAAGTGAGCCCTGGCCTTGCTGGTGATGCCTTTGCTGTAAGGGAATGCGAGAGTCCAATGTTTATGCGTGTCCTCCCCACACTGAGACAGGATGTTATTATCTAGAGACTTTTAGAGGTATTTACTGTATTTGTGGCACCTTTTCTTCATAGGCTGAGGGTTTTTTTTAAGGTCTTGGGAGCACTTTCTTCCTGTGAAAGAAAACCCAACCTATTACTGAAGTAAATGTGAATTATTCCCCCTCCCATCCCTTGGTACTTCCTGGATTCTTCTCTTCTTTATAAATAATCATGAATGATTCAGTGACTCCATTAACTGCATTCCTCCTGACACTAAGACGTATTGCTCAGCTCCAGCGTTTCAGATATCCTTCAGTTCTGGTTACGGAACCCCCTTGCTTCCTCACCTTCTTTCACTGATAAATGCTTTATTACTTCCTAATTAGCCATACGTCCTTTCTTATTAAAGAATAATTTTCTTAAAGGCACTCACTATCTCAGCTCTTCCAGAATTACTGATCTGTTCTTCCTCCATTTTTATTAATGGGTCTACATTCTTTTCATAATCCATCCAGTTCATTTGGTTAGCCTTCCAATAATGACTCCCACCTTCCCCTGCCTACACCCTTCCTACTCTCATCCTGCCTTCAAGTGCTTTTGTCTTTCTCTGTGCCTCTCTCTGTGGTTTATTTTCCTTGAAAATCATAGTGTGGGCACTTCAAACACATCATCTGAGCTCGAAGGAGTGGGGTTTCCAAAGAGCTTGTTCCTGGGTTGCATCAGGAGAGCTGGAGGTTGAATTCCTCAGAGGTTTTAAGTCTTGGCGCTTGATAAATTCACACCTTCCTGCGCCTTCTCTCTGGGCACCTTGCTGGCTTTGGTAGGCTCCTTCCTAGAGGACCTGGTGTTAAACCGCTTCTGCTGGCTGCTTGTTCCTTCCTGCCTTGTGCTGTGTCGCCCTGCTTCCAAAAGGGATTGTAGGCCTTCAAGTGGGCAAGTGGGGAGACCAGGGGTCAAGGGGTTTTGCCTCTTGGAATCTTTCCAATGCTCTTGAGCAAATGGGACACATGCAGAGTTGCTCCAATGATTTCATCGTGCCATCTTCTGTGCAGCCTAGGAGGCCTGGGGACCCTCGGGGTGATGCATGTGCCAGGGCTGCTTTCTGCTCAGCATCTGCAGAGGTTAAAGAGCATGCCGTGTCCCGAGGGACTGGTTTCGTGGACTCTGGAGCAAAGTGCGGCAGCCACGGGAGCATGTCCTGAGCTTACTGGAGACATGACAACCAGCCTGATCTCACTGCTAGAAGCTGCTAGGGAGCTTGGGGTTTACGGTACTACTGAGTTTGTTTGCTTGAGACCGTCTCCAGCACCCAGGCAGAGGAAGGCAAGGGGCCTGCAAAACGCCCCTTGTGCCCACCCAGTATGGGGACAGAGCATCTAGCACAGTCTGCTCCCTGTCTGAAGTGGGACTTCTGCTTACTCTTAGTCTGAGAATGAGATGCTTTTCCATCTCTGTCCTTCCCTAGAAATCCTGTTTCCTCCATGTTTTGAAGTCTCCATAATCCAGACTGGCTTTTGGGGTATCTGCAGCACCAAAGTGCAGTCTGGTTGCTATCACATTTTGGGAGTAATCCCACATCCAACCCTTTCTAACTTGGGAAGCTTGGATCCAGATGTGGCTGCTCAGACTCAAGTGCCTGGAGGAAGGAGTTAACAGAGGAGAAAGGCTGGATTAATTGTGTTTTTCCTGCTCTTGAGGTGAGAGCTGAGCCTCCTTGCTCTGCTTTAAGTGCTTTCTTGGCAGCAGCCACCCAAGCATCTCTGCTGTTGCTTCAGTGAGACTTGCATTCGCAGTGCTCCAGTATCCATGGTGATGAGAAGCATTTCTAAAGTGGTGCATCAACGGAAATATGAAATCCTGGTCTTTGGACCTCCCTTTGATCTCTGCTGCATCTGTCCTTGGTTTTCTTTTTGGAGAGCAGAAAGAGCCCTCCCCTATGCACAGCAGTGGCAACGATCTTTGGTTTAAATGAACAGGAGCTCAATGTGTGCCTGCAGAGCCTCCCATTTGCCCAAAGGAGAAAGAGGAACTGCTCTTGGAGAAATCACATATGTAGAGGTAGGACTACATGCAGCCCAAGCTGCTGGCAGTGGCCTTGCTCTGCTGAAGAGCTGCTTTGTCCCCACACTGAAACCCCAGTAGGTGACTGGTTGTGAGTGTCTCTAATTAGGGAGAGATGTTCACAGCAGGCAAAAGCTCTTTTTTAATTAATACAGCTTTGGTCATAGAAAACTTAAGGTTAGAAGGGACTTCAGAGAGCTCACGTCCAGCCTTCTGCCAAGAAGCAGCAGCAATAACTGAAGGAGATGGTTTCTCTAGTAAGCTCAACCTGGGGCAAGTCTCTCTGGCCTCTGCTTCTCTTAAGAGACACAAGAAGAAGTAATGCCAAACCTACAATCCTGGTAACTTACCAGGCATGAGAAAAGCTTTGGTACTGCCAAGAGACACTAGTTGTCTCTTGCCTGGGCTGGCTGGAGTCAAGAGGCTCATGGCTGAAACCAAACATCCAAAGTGGCGATATCTACCCGTTGGACAGGAAAGGAGTGAAGCAGAAAGACCATTCCTATGGATCTTGATTTTGTTTTTCCCCTTCTCCTTCTGCTGCTCTGTGTGATACCAGCAATACTACTGAAAGCAGTAATAATTTGCTGATGTTCTGTTGCTAGTGAAGTCTTGTCTGCCAGTGACAAAGCAGAGATCTCCCAGTGTCGGTACTGTCTCTGCTGAGCAGACTGGCTGGCACAGCCAGGTGGGGTAAGTCAGATGGGCTGTTTGGCTGTGCCCAGGAGAGCTGCCCTGCTGCACAGGGGCTCAGGTGTGACAGTGAGAATGGCATTCACACCTTGCAGCCGAGTGTGTTGCAGTGGTGTCCGCTCTAGCTCCCTTCAATATGCTTCAGTGACAGGGTATGGCTGTCCCAAGTGGTATTGCCTGTGGTTCAGCCATCGCGTGGGGGGTTGCGGTAGAACTGGAGCTCGCTGCTGTTTCCTAGAGATGTGAGGGAGAGCTCAGGACAACTGCTGGAAAGGCTCGGGTCTCCAAATTGTGTTTCACATGGCTCTGGGCATCCTCGTTATGCAGAACCTCTCGGGGGATTTACTGGTTTAATGTTACACTCATCAGGCACTCACCAATAAACACAAGCTTTAAAGCACAAACCAAGAGCAAAGTTAGAAAAAAAACAGGAACAAAGAGCCCACATTCTCTTAAAAACATGTCAGGAAAGCAGAGAGAGAGGCTTTTCTGTGTACTCAGAGGTGTATTTGCCTGAAGAGATGATAAAGCCCAGCGATTTATTTGGTCAAGTCCAGTACACAGAGCACTCAGGTTAAAGACCTCAGAGGAGAGCACAAGAAAGACTCCAAAAGGGTGCTGTGATCTGCATGAAGGGGAAAGTCATGCTGGCACAGCCTCAGTTGGAGTATGGTGACAGTGTGGGGCACTCTGGCTTCGATGCGGTTGCTAACCAAGTTTGTAGCATGCAGGGAGAACAGATGGAGTGACTGCAGGGCATAGGCATGCACAAAGGGGAGAAGGGGAGGTTGGAGAGAGGGATTGTGATGGTCTTCAAGCTGACAGTGGGCTGTTGCAGGCTTTGTATTTGAAGGAATGCCCCCAATACCATATCCTTCAGCAGGTATTAGCCAGTATCCCATCAGGGAGTATCAGATTGGGAAAGATGTCTTAAGGCTGAGAGCATTTGGATTTGAGACAGATGGAAAAGACCAACAGCAGGCTGTAGTAATTCAGTCATAGAATGGTTTGGGTTGGAAGGGACCTTTAAGATGCAACCCTTTCAGCACTTCAGCACATGCCAGACTGCTTTCTGCAGGGGCAGATGGTTCAGAGCAAATAGCCAGAAGGAGCATAACACAGAAAAGCAATGATCTTGTAGTTGTGTAGGACTTCGGATGTGCCAAGGTAAGAGGCACCTTGGGAGAGGAGATACCTTTTGTTACACTAATTCAGTTGGGAAAGGCAGGCAAGCTTTTGAGTACACCAGCCCATCCTCAGAGGCTGCAGCATCAGGGTTTCATTAGGAAATACCAGCAGATGGGCTGTTTGTAAGGCCATGATGCAGCCCTGCTTTGTGGAGATACTTGGGGGATATATGTACTTCTTCCCATTGAAGGGGAGGCCTGTGTGTTGATAGCCAAAGGGAATGAGATGCCATCTCCCATCTGTGCCTTTGAAAAACTCCCTTCAGCTATGTCCATGAGTGCTTGCTGATGTTCTGTAAAATCCCGGTTTTGGTCAGCAGCCAAAGAAGCAAAGGGCTGCAAAATAAGAAGCTGCCGATAAGGTACCATCTCTGAAAGCCACAGTTCAGTTCAGATGGCCAGTGAGATACTGCACAGGACTGACAACATGCAGAGCCATGAGGATGCTAAGGCTGTGTGACCTGTTTGGTGTCTGCCTGTGTGCTGCTGTTGTTTGAAAGTTGTGCTTTTACCTTTGTCTGAAGCACATGAGGCTTCCTTAGACTGAGTGCCCACCCACCCAACTGCCCCAGGGCTTTCTGATCTACACTAGCAGGAGATGGGAGAAGTGGATTTCCCCAGCATCACACTGGTCACCTCTGGTAGAGCAAGGCTTGGACGCCCGGCCTTCTGGATGCCATATCAGGACTAAGTTCAGTAGGAAGGTAATTTCATTGAGCTCCCTCTGTGGCTGGACTTCATGATCATCAGTGATGGTGGTGATGAGTTGCTGTTGTTCTCATGCTAGCCCCAGTGAGTGCATTGAATACTGGCTGATTGCAGTGATGGGTGTATTCCTCTACCTTAGTGCCTCAGTGGGTATGGCCCAGAGCTGAAGGGTGCAATAGAGTTTACATTTCTAGGCAGTTAAATGTCAGAAGCAAAGTCAAGGTGTTGGCTAGCTGTCAAGCCTGTTTATGACTGTGCCAGACTACAACACACAGATGGTTATTAAAGGCTGTAGAACAAGGCAAAAGGATGGTCAATGCACTCACTGTAGAAAGAAGAATTGCCCCATAGGGCTTTCAACCTGCTTTCTCCTGTGTTTGGGCCAGGACTGTGTCCTGGTTTACCAGACTGGTAAAAATCATTGTTTATGCAGTTAATCAGGTTTAAATTTAACTCCAAATGAAGTAATCAGATTTAAAGACTTAATGCAATAATGGGATGGAAGAGCTCAAGTGTGGGTAACCACAGAGGCAGGCTGAGTGGGAAGGCAGATGGAGCATAATTTGAAGACAGAAAGTGTAAGATCTGCAATGTGCATGTTCCTGGATATTGGGTGATGCCCAGACCACATGCACCGCCTGGGTGACTGTGTAGAGGAAGATGCTTGGTGCTTGCACACAAGTGAACAGGCATCTGTGTGCTCCTGTGCTAACTGTATCCCAGAAGTGCATGCTGATCCCCTGGCAGCTTTGCCTGCAAGCTCATGGTCTGGTTTTCTTTGCATGCTTGTGCATCCACAGTACCTTTATTCTATACAGGACACAGATCTTGGCCCGTGAGATCATAATCTGGGTCTTTGCTTACATGTTTTTCCATGCACCATGGAGAAAAACGGCCTGAAGGAGAAGGGAGGCCAAGTGGAGCATTGGCCTAGGAGGTGTTTCTAGATAGACAGCAGCAGGTTGCTTTTCCTTCACTGTGAGAGATACCAAACCCAAACCTCTATCCTGATCACTCTGTCAACAAACTTGAGCCTGACCTGTAGGAAATGGACTATTTGCTGGATATTTTCACAATGCACAGATGGATTTAAGGAATTGTGAAAGAAAAATAATGAGAGGATCTTGCCAGGAAAATGTGGACCAGAACTTGAGAGGTTTGTCTCAGTATTGCACGCAGCTCTGGTGATTTTCAACACATTACACCTTGAGCCACCAGGCTGAACAACCCCAGCTCTCTTAACCTGTCTCCATAGCAGAGGTGCTCCAGCCCTCTGAGCATCTTCATGGCCTCCTCTGGATTTGCTCCAACAGGTCCAAGTCCTTCTTGTTCATTCTTCCCCACTGCCTTTTGTTTAATTCCAGATCCCTTATAAAGGCAGCTCCTTCTCTAATGTGCCCAGGGATGATCCCTGGATCTGTCTGCTTGGGGTTTCTTGTGTGTGCCACTTCACTGGCTGGGAGTTCTGGAGGGATGACCTAGAGACATGACCACTGCATCTCAGAGGACAGTGCTTGGTACTACACTTGGAGCTGCCCCAGGAGCTCAGGATACAAGTTGAGTGCTTAATACCTGTTCCCTTCTGTCTACACCATGGGAAGGAGAAGCCAGGGCTAGGAGGCTTATTCAGACTGAAGGGAAAATGCCACAAGGAGCAGTGCTTTAAGGAGGGATCAGCTGTCAAAGAGATTAGCTGCTAAGCGCCCTCTCAGGAAATGCAGCACCTGGTTCTATTCACCACCAGTCTCTCTAATTAAGGCTGTGCAATGAATTTGTTACTTTTTAAAAACAATAATAATGCTATTTCAGAGGCTGCCTGAGGTGAGGAAGATCTTGCTTGATGAGCCAGTACCTGCTGACCTGCAGAGTACTCCTCCGGAAGCTGAACTCTGCTTGCTGAGGCTGATTATAACTAGATAGTTGCCTTGATTACCTTGCACTGCTGAGCATCATTACTCTCAGTATTTGCCATGCACTGACTTCCTTAAGAGCTGTGCAGCAGATTGGCAGGTAACTCTGTGTCTGTAAGACATCTCTCGTTTCCTTCCTGGATGCTCATTCAGGGATGGTTCTGCGTTGGTAAGGGTAGCAAGAAAAGCAGTATTAGCAGCTGCTCTGGGTAACATGCATCTTACTTCCTAGCGGATCAAGAAGCCAAATTTCTGCAGTTTTCCTTCAGCACATACTCTCCTTTGGGTATTTTTTCCTAGGTGTCTGTCTGCAATGTGTCCTGGCCTTTATCATCCCTATGGAAAGGAAATCTCTTGATGAGGCCAGGATGTGCCTGATTTCCACAGGCAGCTCCAGTGGTGTTAGGAGGTTGACAGCTATACTCATACTCTCAGGGAAGACCTCTGCCAGTCAGGCTCAACCCCAGCCTGTTCATCTCAAGCAAGAGGCCACAGTTCATCTCTCTGGTGCCAGTCAAGAGATTCCTCCAGACCCAGCCCACGTAGCACAGAGCTGCACCCAGTCCAGTTAGCCCAAGCACCAGGCATGCTGAAGGGACTGTGGTGTGATGCGAAGCCATGCTGCACTGTGTCATGCTCAGCTCCCACCTGCAGATTTCTGACACCACAGCTTGGCCAAAGCATCCCTAAGCAGGACCGGACATGCTGTCCTCCTCATCTGTGGTTCTCCTCTCTTGGCACAAGGGCGCACAGAGCTCTCAGAAACCTGGACACATTCCCATCTCCTCTCTTGTTTCCGGATCTCTCTAATGGGATTCAGCTCTGCTCGGTTCATTTCCCTGCCCCTGTGCTAGCTGCAGCTGCAGTCGGAAACTGGGGAGCCTGGCGGAAGCCGTGCCTGTGGGAATGCCCCTCTGTAGATGAGAGGAGGCACCCAGGGCAGAGGGGTGCATGCTGTCCCGCCTGACTCCTCCAGCCATAGGGGAAATGGGCTCCAGTCTGCAGCCAGGGGAAGCCCAGGAGGAGCAGGGCATGGCCCAGGCACTGTCTGCCGTGGGGTGAGAGGCAGTGTAACAGCCTCTGTGCCTGCAGTGACAGTCCCCACAAGGCTGCCCTCCACGGCACAGGGATTTGCTCAAGCGCTCAGCCCTCTGAGGGCTAGGGAACAGCAAAGGACGCTTAAACCTCCTTTTTCCACAAATACAGGAAGAGTATGTACGAGATGGTGCGTTCCCAGCTTCTCCAGAGAGGAGTAGGTATAATTGTGTGCTTATTCTGCCTGTAAATTGCACCTCTAGCAAAGAACCAGCCTGTCTGCTCTGGGGCATGGCTGTAAGTGCTGGTCCAGGAGAGCTACAAGCATTTCCACCCACTCAGGACACTGCATGTTGCTGCTGGACCATGCCATGCAGAGGAGAGAGCCTGAAGGAGGCATTGCTCAACCGCAAACTGTCTTCTGCCTCTCGCCAGCCTCATTCATCTCTCAAATCATAACAACACTGACACACAGCAAATGAGCCCTGTGCTTCCAGGGTGGTTTGGAAAGGCCACCAGCTGCATGACAGCAACCATAGATCACTGTGTTCCCAGCTGGGTCACAAGTGGTAATTGACCATCATTACAATTGCACTCAAGACATGGCTCAGTACAGTCGTTAAATGGAGCTGTGTGCTGCTGTAGCTCTGGATGGACTGACTTGCAGCAGGATCTTCACTATGCCTTTTCTAGCCAAAAGATCTCTTTGCTTCCTCCCATCAGCCTCATTACAACCCATACGTTACAACCCATCTACTTTTGTTGCTGGCACTTGTCACTTTGGTGTTTGTATCTGTCACATCTGCCTGTCTCCTCAGCATAAAAAGCACTCCTTTGGCTTACACCTTGTGCTCTGCCCTTCCTACCTGGGAGGTGTACCTTGGCTGTGGGAAGATCTCCACAGCGCTGCTAGATCAGTGATGTTGAATCATAGAATCACAGAATACCAGGTTGGGAGGGACCTCGAGTATCTTCTGGTCCAACCTTTCTAGACAAAGCACAACTTTGACTAGGTGTCTCAGCCCTCTGTCCCGTTGAATCTTCAAAGAGTCCGATGTTGGGGAATCCACCCCTTCCCCAGGGAGATTATTCCAATGACTGGTTGTTCTCATTGTGAAAAATTTTCCTCTTGTGTCCAGTTGGAATCTCCCCAGGAATAACTTGTGTCCATCACCCCTCATCTTTTCCATGGGACTCCTTGTAGAAAGGGGGTCTCTGTAGGCATCCTTTAAATACTGGAACATAGTGGGACCTCGTCACTCTCTACAACTACCTGAAAGGAGGTTGTACTGAGGTGGGGGTTGGTCTCCAAGTAACAAGGGACAGGACGAGAGGAAACAGCCTCAAGCTGCACCAGGGGAGGTTTAGATTGGATATTAGGAAACAGTTGTTACAGGCAGCGTGCTCAGGCATTGGAACAGGCTGCACATGGCAGTGGTGAAGTCACCATCCCTGGAAGTGTTCAAAAACCGTGTAGATGAGGCCCTCAGTGACATGGTTTTGTGGTGGTCTTGACAGCGCTGGGGCAATGGTTGGACTTGATGGTCTTAAGAGTCATTTCCAACCTAATTGATTCTATGATTCCGTAGTGATCAGGTCTCCCCTGAGCCTTCTTTTCTCCAGACTGAACAAGCCCAGTTCTCTCAGCCTTTCCTCACACAGTTTCCCAGTCCCAGATTATCTTTGTGGCCTTCTGTGGACCCTCTCCAGCCTGTCCACATCTTTTCTGTATAGCTGAGGGAAGGAAAAGGAGGGCTGTGTACAAATGTGTGGCCCAGCCTGTGCTAACTTCTACCCCTAGGTCTGCAAATTTCCAGATGGGAAGGGATGTGTCCTGAGGATCCCATTTGGATCTCAGCGAGCCACAGGCTTTAGAGCTGGGGCTAAGTTTATTGCTACTTACAGTGCCCTGAGCTGCCCCATGAGGGACAATGGGGAGTAATTTATTGTACCTTCATGTGCGTGAGCCAGCCACCAGCAAAGTTCAAGGCCTTCTTGCCGGGGTTCAGATCCCAGCAGCAGCCACACTCCGTCAGTATCATCTTGGCTACAAGACTCCAAGGGAGACTGCTGCTCAGAGCAGGATGTGGAAACTGCTCAGCTCAGACCAACAGCCGCAGTGCAGCTACACCATGTATGTGCAGTGCTCCTGGCTTGAGGATGTCTGTGTGCAGAGCTGCAGCAGGACCTGGACTTCTCCCAGGGACAGAACCTGGAAGAGGCACTCCAGCAGCACACTGCCTAATGCAGTGCAGCTGAAGCAGAACCAGGCAAGGGCGAGTCCAAAGTGGCTCTCCAGAACATGGAGAGAGTGAAGCTCAGCATCAGCTCACTCTCCAGATCTGTGCAGATCAGTCCTCAGTACTTGGCCTTTTCCAAATAGTTTCTCACCATTACCTTGTTTGCCCCTCTGTGTACCTGTGGGCAGGCAACAGACCCTTGCTTAGCTTGTGTTTTTCTTGGCATCCTTATAAGAGAGCTGGCAGTTCTGTTTGTGGTTTCAAAGGGAAGTGTGTGTTAGGTTTTCCCAATGAAAAGCTAATGTGATTTGTTGTTGAGTGTTAATGAAGTGAAACAGGAATTAATTGGACAATATCAAAGGGCTATTACTGGATGCTTACATTTCTTCTCTCTAAAAATCAAAGCAAGGACTATATCCTACATCAAAGCATGGACAGAGCATCTTCAACATATCCTCACAGCAAGGAACTGCCAGCAAGGAGCATCCTAGGACATTGCATACCTCTTACATTTGCTTAGGCCAACAACTGGGGACAGCCCAGCAAGTTGCCACACATGAACTGATCCACAGTGAGTGTCCCTGCGTGCAAAGCTGGCCTTCATCATGTTGCCAGGAATCATCCTAGGTCTGCCCTCTTCCAGGGGGCTGAGCTAAACCAGGGTTGATCCTACAGCAGTGCTGGAGGCACAGAAAGTCACTGTGGCTCCAGTGGTATCCAATAACTTCATCTGGTGTCCCCATGTTTTTGGAAGCAAGCCACTGGCTTGTTCTCTCTCTGTTTGGCAGCTCTGTCTTGCTGGAGAGTATTTGCAGGCCTGATTGTTTGCCCCTTGACAAGTGGGGTTAAAGTGCAGGGATGCTGGAAGCTGGGGACAGGATTCCGTGTACAGGATTCTCCCAAAGTCTGCTAACAAACCACCACAGGCTGCAAAGCACCATCTGTGCTGGCCACAGAAGGCCGGCAAATGGGGAGCAGCAGGTTCAGGTGAGCACAGTCTGCTGTTTGAGTGGAAGCAGCAGCAAGTGACCCGTGCCCCCAGCTAGGCACTAGGTGGGCGTCCCAGGTGGGCTGTCATGCATGCTGCTCCTAGCAGGGGGGCTGGAGGCCAGAGTTATTCCTCTCCATGCATGGAAGTCCACGCAAAGAGAATAATCGATGTTTTGCCCCTAAATCTCTTGTTTCCAGCAGCGTCCCCAGTGTTGGCTCATGCGCGGTTCCAGGGCTTGGGCCAAATCACAGCAGGTCATTTTCAAGACATCACAAGTCTCTTCTCAGAGAGGACTCCCCTCGGAAGGCTGGGGCTGGTCAGGGCATAGACCCCCATCCCTTTCTGCCACGTGTGCAGGTGAGGGGCTCTGGGCAGCCAGGCCGTGAGCTG
The DNA here is from genome assembly GCA_017639245.1 of Myiopsitta monachus. Lineage (NCBI taxonomy): Eukaryota > Metazoa > Chordata > Aves > Psittaciformes > Psittacidae > Myiopsitta > Myiopsitta monachus. The sequence goes on along the minus strand of CM029924.1, from coordinate 57,507,013 downwards.
GGCTGCTGGTACAGATGGACTGAGGGACATTGCCACCGCTGCTGCAGGGTATCACTGAGACCAGGCTCAATGACATGCCCAAGAAACTCAGCATGAATTCAGCACTGCCCACAGCAAGACTGGGGAAAGGCAGAGCAGTTTGCCCACCCAAGGCCAGGGAATCCCACAGCCACATGGGAAGCAATGAAAGGGTTTTAGCAAGGTCAGCCTTGAAAAGAATATATCCTTGTTTTATTTCCAGGCTGGAGCCTTTGAGTCAGTTCTGCCTTCTGAGGAAATACACTGCCCTTGTGTCTGCACGAACAAAGCCAGCGGCCAGGGCCATCTGTGCACCCGAGTGACAGCGCATCAGTAGTGGGGGTTCAGCTCCTGGCTGGCTCTTGCAGTCACCATAGGGAGCGTAGGGCAGATGATGTGGTAGGATGGTGATCCCAGGGAAGTGAACAATCCCCCAGACACAGGCTTGGGCCCTGGAATGGTGTGCAGACATAGGCTTAGCTGCATATGGAAGGGGTTAGTTAGGCCGGCACAGTGCTCAGTGGGACGGGCAGCATCCGACCTGAGCCCTCAGGGCTTGTCCTTCATGGGGACATCCCAGGTTCTACTCCCTGGGGACCCTGCCATGCCCAGGCCTCCCCAGATCCTAAAACTCCCATAACCCTGCAGCAGCTCCTTATTGCAGGAGTCCACATGTGAGATTTCACCTTGATAAGGAATGACTTGGGGATGGATGGATGGATGGATGGATGGGAATAAGAACACCCTAGGCTGAGCTGATAAGGCCTCAACTCTGGCACTGCCAAGACTGGCAGTGATTTCTGCAGCGCCCAGAACAGCTGTGCTGTTGTTATCAGTGCTACCAAAAAATAAGTGGCTTTAACAGAATCCAACCAACCGCCAGGCAGCAGCCCAGCTCTGGGACTTGGCAAGGGGCAAAACCCACTGCATCATCCCCTCCAGGTCTTGGAAGGCTGCAGACAGCCTGGCTGCCTGGCACAGAGGACATGGGACTTTTTCCCAGTGGAATTCTCCACTGCCTCCATGCTGGCCTGATCCACAGTCCCTTGCGGAGCAAGGCTTCCCCCTGCCAGCTTCGGGTGACACGTGTGAGTCTGCTGTGTTGCTGCAGGGGGACAGGGGAAAGGATGGGAGATGAGAGAAAGGAGCACAGCCTGTGCTCCACACAGATCAGTACAGCTCTGCTGGGTTGGACCCTGGAGCATCCCAAACCCACCTCATCTGTCTGTTTGCATTGAAAAGCCTGTAACTCACCCATGACCCAGCCAGGGATGGGGATCCTTTTGGAGCTGTACATGGATGTCACCACTGCAGAGGGGAGACACCCAAAAGTGTCCCTCTCTCAGGTGTCTTCCCTCCTCAGGTTCTGCCTGGAGTCTTCCCTGTGCTGCAGTGGCTGAAGGGCTGCGTGCTTCCCCCAGCAGGATCCCCCAGGGTCTGTGATTAATAGTAGTGAGTGCAGTGGGATCTCTGCCTCTTCCAAAGATGCAGGGGCCCCTCCTCAGGCTCTGGAATTAACTGCAGTGCCAATAAAAACTGCCCCAGAGATAATCTGCTCTGCAGATGCCAGCCCAGAGACCAGCCTGCCTTGCTCGTGCAGATATCATCTGCTTTGCAGACCCCAGCTGCCCTCGGGGCTGCTGCAGAGCCCCTGCACATGCTCCCCATGCGCAGCTCCTCTCCCAGGCCTGCTCTCTTTAGCAGTTCACATCTCACCTTCCTCCTGCAGACCCCCGTTTCCCCAGCATCACTGCAGTGAAGGAGAACCAAAGCCTCCGTACGCAGTGGCACATATCACTGCCTTCCCATCGCTTGCCTCCCCCATTGTCTGCAGCAGGGGAGCAGGAGCCATTCCTAAGGGTTCATTTCTAGCCCACAGTTCACACCAGGAGCTTTGCTCACAAACTGGCCCAGTGTGTGTGTGTCCTGCTGACAAGCATAGGCTCTTCTGTCTGTTCCTTTTGTGCAGGTTTATGTCAGAGTGCGAGCACATCCTTCTCATGGGAAGCCAGAAGAAGCTGACCTGGACCCATGTCAAATGGGCAGCAGCAGTGGCGCAGTGTTTGAGGAGGGGTCATTCAGACCCATGCTCTGTTGCTGTCGCCTGCCTTGGCTCAGTTACAGTTCTTAGCAGTGAAGATGCTCCGGCTTTGCTCGTCCTCAGAGCAGGCCCGGCAGGAGTAAGTGGGTGATGTCAGGTGGGCAAAGGAAGAAGGAGGAGAGGGATGAGGACATGAGTTCATGTGGGCACTGACTGACAGCTGGGAGCAGGCTCATGAAGGAGGCTCCCTGTGGTGGGTCCTAGGCTGCTCCTGCAGCACAGGGCACAGCCAGCTCCACAGTCGCCCATCTCCCAGGAGAACCAGCTCCTGCAGGACCCTGGGACTTGGCCCCGTCTGCTCTGCTCTCCCCTCGCCCGCCAGTGCAGGCTCCGGTCTCAAGGGACAGGTTCAGCCCAAGTGGCAGCTCCAGACAGAACTCCTGGATCCTCTCCTTAGGAAGCACTGTATCCAAAAGTCAGGCTCTCGTGACTGGAGCCAAAAGCCAATTAGTAACAGTTTAGCTTCATCAACTTCCTGACTGAATGCAAGTTTTAATTAAACATCCCATTTTAATTAGTCAGGCATCACATACAGTAGCTTGCCTCAAGATTTAAAGGCTGTAGGTCTTATGCTTTAATTAAAGAAAGGAGCACATGGCTCCAGCATGTGTGGCAGCTCCTCATCTTTTTGAGGGTACAAGCAGAACAGCTGGGAGCAGCAGCTTTTCTTGCTGTGGCTTATTCCTCTTCTCTTTTACCTCCTATGGATGCTCCAGCAGAGGAATTGGCTGTGAGATTATGTGGTTGGAAGGAGAGAAGAAACGGGCTGGTTGCAACATTTGGGATGTCAGAGCAGGTACTGGGCTCTCAGTGTAATGCCAAGAGCTCTTTTGGGACTGGTTTTTCTCTCTTGGGGTGACGGGTAACACCTAGCACATCTGTGACTGATAAGGAGGTGCAGACATCTGAAATCTTAGGGGCAAGTGGCCTTTGAAGCAGGCAGAGTTTGCACCACCCAGAGAAAATAGCTCTCACAGGGCGCACGTTTAAGCTGTGAACTCCTTGTTACAGGACTTTGTGGATGATCATAGAATCATAGTATCACAGAATGATTTGGGTTGGAAAGGGCCTCAAGAGCATCCAGTTCCAACCCTCCTGCTATGGATGGGGACACCTTCCACTAGATCAGGTTGCTCCAAGCCCCATCCAACCTGGCCTTGAACATTTGCAGGGATGGGGCAGCCACAGCTTCCCTGGGCAACCCATTCCAGTGCCTCACCACTCTTACAGTAAAGAATTTCTTCCTCATATCCAATCTAAACTTCCCCTGTTTAAGTTTGAACCCATTACCCTTTGTCCTCTCACTACAGTCCCTCATGAAGAGTCCCTCCCCAGCATCCTTGTAGGCCCCCTTCAGATACTGGAAGGCTGCTAGGAGGTCTCCATGCAGCCTTCTCTTCTCCAGGCTCAACAGCCCCGACTTTCTCAGCCTATCTTCATACGGGAGGTGTTTTATCCCCCTTATCCTCGTGACCATTCTCTGGTCTTGTAATAAAAGCTTATGTTAGTCCATAATGAGACAAGACAGTTCTGTGGAAAAGAAATTTGAGGAGGCTTACACAGGCTGCATGAAAGCTGTGCCAATCTCATGAGGTTCCTGTGAACTGCTGGGGGCTGGAAGACTACCATTATACAGAAGATGCTGCACTGGGGTGTGCAGTTGGCCTGGCCTTGAACATAAATGTCCTTTCTTGATCTCATTTGAATTTGTGACCTTTTCCTATCACACACAAACTTGCCCTCCAGTGCTTTAAGGGTCCTACAAGAAAGCTGGAGAGGGACTTTTTACAAGGGCATATAGGAATAGGACAAGGGGGAAATGGATTTAGACTAAGAGAGGGCAGATTTATATGAGATATTAGGCAGAAGCTCTTCCCTGTGAGGGTGCTGAGGCACTGGCACAGGTTGTCCAGAGAAGCTGTGGCTGCCACATCCCTGGCAGTGTTCAAGGCCAGGTTGGACAGCGGTTGGAGCAATCTAGTCTAGCGGAAGGTGTCCCTGTCCTGTGGCAGAGGGTTGGAACTGGATGAGCTTTAAAGTCCTTTCCAGTCCAAACCATTATAGGATTCCATTTGGGTGCAGCCCTTGCTGGCTGGGGACAGAGCTGGGAGCAGGGCTGCAAGCTGGCCAGGTGACCTGGGCTAGCAATTGGGTTTTGGCTTGCACAGGAGCCCTCCTCTCTGCTGAGCAGAGCAAGGAGAATGGTGTCTCTCCTGACTACTCCATCTTGTCTATTGTCAGAGCCTGAAGGCAAGTGGAGGTTTGAAAGGAGAGCAACTGCTCCTTGCTCTTGGTGGCCAGCACAAGCTAACTTCAGGCTTTTCTCGGTATGCCAGATGGAGCTGTCACACAGAGCTGGCTTCGTGACTCTATCTGATGTCAAGCAGGACCCAGTGCCTCCTAAAATAACAAGCCCATCTCCCTCCTCACCTCAAGGTAAACCTGGAGGAGCTCCGTTGCTGGCAGCTGTGTTACACAGCAGGAGAACCAGATCAGCTCCGTCTGAGAAATGACGCGGCGTTTAAAATGGTGTTTTTCTCTGTTTCTTGGAGCCCTCTGAGCCCTTCTGAGCCACCAGCCTTCTGCCCAACTGTGCTCATCCGTGCTCTGGGACAAGGGAGAATCAACGAGTGACAGAAATCCCTTTGTCAGCCTGCCTGGGAAGGAGGGTTACAGAGCTATTAGCGAGCACAAAGAAGGGATGGATTCTCTCCTAAGTGCTCTGGGGACAGATTTAAATGCTTAGCTCCCATTAATGTTAATGTGAGTTACAGAGGTCTCTTCATACTGCCTTGAAACAAAAGCATTGAAAAAGAGGCCAGCTTTACGCAAAGAACAAATTCACTTGATTTGAAGAGCCACTAAATGGGATTTTTCTTCATTTCACTCATTAATTCCTCTGCCTGTGCTAGCTTGGGGTGGGATTCTGCTCCAGTCCAGCACATGCAGGCTGGCTGGCCCACTGCACACTGGAGGACAACGGGTCTCTGTGCACTGTCCCCTGCACTGTGAGGGGACAGTGGTCCCCAGAACTGGGTTCCTGGCCTCAAGAAGCACCAATGATTTTGTTCCCACATGGAGAGGCAAAGCGCAGTGTTCCAGCTTTTCACAGGGAGGGTGTGTGTCAGAACCATTAACAGCATCTTGCTTCCTGACATCTAGTAGAGCACCTGCAGAAGACAAGGTTTGAGGTCCTTCTGACCCCCTGCTCCCAGATGGAGGATTCCTCCTGAGTGTCCTCCTTCCATATAGTCCCCGCAGAACCTGTGATTCTGCCTTCTGTGTCTGGTGATTAAATCCTTCTCCGAGGTGACAGACTGCATTAAAGCTTGGGTTTGCTCCAGGGGTCATTGGATGTACCTGTAGAATTTACAAACCCAATCAGTCATTTAATTTCTCTCTGCAGCCTCTGAATTATTAACATAATAACAGAAACCAGAAGGACTTTGTTTCTCTGTGGCATATGGTTATGAATCACATTGTCACTGCGCCTGCAGCGCTGCCCTTAATGAATACATTCAGGCATGCCTATGAGTCCCTGCACACATTCCCGTGCGCACTCCACTGTCATATAGCATTAATTAACCTTGTTTAATGGGCTGACTGTGATGACTTGCAGCTCAGAGTCCCCAGCGGGGTGACTCTTGCCATCAGCAGCAGGGATGCAGCAGGAGAGCTGGGCAGATGTTTGTTTCAAAGGGGATGTGTCCAGGAACATGCCTGAACTCTGGGAGAGTCTTGTCATGGTTGGGACTCTTCCTGATGATCAGCACAAAGCTCATGCCCGTGAAAACACAAACCTTAGAGCTCCCATGTCCAGTGAGAACCCTATGTATGGGAACACCAGGTATGCACAGGCGATGCTGGCACATCACTGTGAGCTGGGCATGCTGGTGTTGGCATCCCATTCTCCATGCTGGGGATAAGGCATGGGGCAGGGTGTCCATGTGTGCACCTTACCAACCTTACAATTATGGAGAAAATACAGTTTCCTGACTAGTTCGTGCCCTGCACCTGCACTGGTGGCATTGAGAACATCTTGAGCAGAGGGAAGGGCTGAGCTGAGGAGTGGGATGCATTGTAAGGGCACAGGGAGAGATGCTCTGAAGGTGATGGACCACCTTTTTCATTTTGTGAACAGACTCAAAGCTCGTTGTGCCATGGAAGACATTGTGCTGCGAGGTTGAGGGTGTTCAGGGTGAAGGAGCTATGTGTGGACAGTGCGAACTGGCGTCACAGAGCTCTTACTAAATTTTAAGAGCACATTTTAAGTGCTTTCCCATTAGGAAAGACTCAAAAGAGTTGTTCTAATATAAAGATCCCTTTTCTGGGATGTATATTGATAGAAAAAGAAAAAGCCTTTCAACGACTTTATTAAAGGAAAAAACCTCACCATGCTGCAGTTTTAATGAGGAGCTTGTAAACATAATAAACTCCTGCTGATTTTCTCTCAATTGCCTGTGTTGCCGAAGGCCAGGACCCTGCAGTTCTCAGCAAACCACCTTGGTGGGTTTAAGACGTCTTCCTAAATCTGGAAGGGTTGGAGCCATGCATAACTGCAGAGGGCAAGCATGGGCAGGGCAATGGAGGCTTTCACAGGGGTGCAGTGAAGAGGATGAGGCAGGGCTGGGTGGTCCCTGGGGTGTGTGGGGCTGCCATTGGGGGAGCAGTTTGGGCTCTGGCCTCAGCTCTCCTCCAGCTTTGGCTTAGGGAGGGGAAGGAGAAGTCGGGAGACCTACTGAGCTGATTTAGTAATCCCATTTTTATTAGAGATGCATTTGCTGATTAGTTCCACATCCTAATGACTTGGGCACAATAAATTATAAAGGAATTTCAGAAATCACTAAGGTTATATTAGCATCTCCTGGGCAGGCAGCAGTAAGGTCATTTTCTGGGCCATTAAATGGTTGCCATTCATTTGCTACCTCGCCTCTCTGACAGCGATGCCTCTTTTCTCAGTTTCAGCCCAGCACCATCTCAGCAGGCACCATGCACCGGTGACCTTGTATCCCTTCTGCACCATCACTGCCTTTGCTCCTCTCTCCCATCTCACCTTCTTCCTCTCCCCATGCTGGCATCTAGAGGAGTACAGCACAAGGCAGGTGCCAGCCTGATGCCAACATTCTGATCACAGGCGAGATGACACATTAGGTTTTTGGAGATTTGGCCTCTCTTCTGTGTCTGCCACAAAGAACGATAGCACCTCAAAACCTGTGTGGTGTTCGCAGGCAATTTGCAGCCCACAAAAGAGGCAAAATCCCTACAAGAGGTAAATTGTCATGGGTAATCTGAGCTCCAGAGATAATAACTCTTACTGAAATCACAGCAAAAGGGGAAGACTCCTGCTCAGCTCAGCACAGGCCAGAGCAGGCTGTGGGTGTGCACTCCCATCCCTAGCACGAGGGGAGGAGGAGCAGTATTTTGCGTGGCAATGGAGGAACCAGCTTTACCTTTCAGGGAGATTTTGGGTCTGATTCAGGTAGCCTAACCTGAGCCTTTCTGCAGCAGACACGGGTCAGATGCTACAGGACTTTTGGTGTCTGGCTCCCTGGAGAGCACAGATCCAGGGAGGTAGTGACTGGCTCACTTTGGGACCCAGGATGGATGTGGCTTGTCCCTGATCACTCTGGGAAGCCCGTGGAGGAGATGGACACTGATTATGTGCTTCCCAAACCCAGGGCATCCATGATGATGGCTAACCCTCCTTTTCCTCTCCTTACAATCAGGGCAGCAAGGGCAGAATACCTTGGTGGGTTGCTGAAGGCTGCACACCCCAGGAAGGCAGTGCTGAGCTTTAGTCTATACCCAGCCCAAATCACACACTGTATCAGGTTCTCCAGCATGAGGATGAGTCCAGGACATGGCAATAACCTTGCTCTTTCTTCTCCCTGCAGAGCCAGCTTTCCCAAGCCCTGAATGGGTTGTCAGACAGAGCCAAGGAAGCGAAAGAGTTCCTGGTCCAACTCCGCAACATGGTGCAGCAAATCCAGGTACTGTGTCTCCTGACTGGGAAACAGTCAGCCTCTTCCCACCAGGATGAGTTGCTCTCTGCAATCCTGTCCCATCTCCCCACCTTTGTTTGGTGGGTGCTCTCCCAAAGGGGCTCACCCCTGACTTTTCATGTTACTCCCCTGCACTCTCCCAAAAATTGCTCCTCCCAAAGCTGCCTGTGTCATGGAGGGAGCAGCAGAGACCCCAGCCTCTGCCATAGGTAGATCCAAGGATGTGGCAGGACAGACCAAACCTGTTCCCCATCTGTTGCCACCACATTTGCTGTGAGCCAAGGGTGTAAGCATCCCACATGCTAGTGCTATGGATTTATGAGTTGCAGTGGTGCAGCAGCACATGTAGAAATGGCCCATGTGGTACCATAGTAAAAAGTCAGGTTTCCCAACTGAAATGGAGATGTGTCCAGGGTTGTGATGCTCTTCTCTGACCCACAGGAGAACAGCGTGGAGTTTGAGGCCTGCCTGGTGGCCCAGTGTGACGCCCTCATTGATGCCCTCAACAGAAGGAAAGCCCAGTTGCTGTCCCGAGTCAACAAGGAGCACGAGCACAAGTTGAAGGTGAGACCTTACCCACCAGCTTGAGTGGTGCTTTCTGCAGGGTTGGTACCAGATGGGGATGTGGACTGGTGCTTCTTGTTGGCGTGAAGCACCATAGGAGGAGAGGGGAGGTCTGTGGAAAGACTCTCTTCTTGCTTTCCACATTAGCTGAACTTCATTTTGCCGCATTCCCCAGCCTGCTCACAGCATGACAGGCTTCCTCCAGGTCATGATTCCCACTGAATTACTCTACTACTGGGCCAGTTACTACTCCTAATGTCAGCAGTCCTGTGTACAGCATCCACAGGCTGGAAAATGACCTTGTTCATGTCCTATGTAGCTTATGATCTACTAGCATGATCCTGCAAGATGCTGAGTGCCTGTAACTTCTGTTGGCTTCAGCTGAATTTATGTGTCACTTGGTGGCAAGAGATGGCACTTCCATCATCAGGCAGGAGCAGGAATTGCTCTGTTTTCTGTGTTTGGGTGAGCACCTCATGGCCTCAGGGTGGTGTTTGCACTGAGAGATGAATTGTTGGCACTGGGGGAGCTGAAATGCATCACTCAATGTGAGCACTGAGGTTAGCTCAGTGTGAGAACGGGCTCCTGGCTTGTGTCGTTCCTGCAGTCATGACACTGCTTCTTTTCAGATCATCTAGGGATGAGAATGGAAGCAAAGGGCCAGATCTTACCTAGGAGTGGTGGAGTGGGTTTAGTAACAGTGCCCAGTGTCTGTGGGACAAGGTAGTTGCACCCTAGCCACCACTGATATGGGCCAGCTGAGGCATTTCACACTGACATCACTTTGTGCTTTAGGATGAGCATTTCCAATGGCATTTCACTGTTCTGGCTAGAAGCATCTGTGTCTTCTCTCTGGCTCCACTTGCATCCCCTTGGCCTTGCTTTTGGCCACCATCTCTCCGGGGGGATTCCTGGACCTGCCTAAAATGAGGGAGGAGGCCATCAGTCTCCAATCTGCCTGCAGACGATGGGCACCACAATACAAGGGCTTGGGAGCGTTTCCATCAGGAGATGGACAATAGCAGCTTTGTGGGACCAAGCCCAGCATCAATGCTCAATAAAGCACAACCCCAAACAGGCATGCCATGGCTCCAGGCTCTTCTAGGTGCAGAGAAGGCCCCCACTGCCTGTTGGGCTCTTTTTCCCTCTTCCCCTTCAGGACACAGTTAATTAAACTCTCACAAAGCCAGGCAGCACAAAGAATTTCCCTGCTCAGCACTACCCATAGAGGCCTTTCACTTTTTGGCCAGAGGAAGGGATCTGCATCCCGTTGCTTGCTCTTACCAGCACACATATATGTACATCCTAATCCCATCCACTGTTGTTATCAGCTGGCCTTTCTCATTAGTAGATCTGGCCCTTAAAAGAAGAAACAGCCCCTAGTTCTCACACTGGACTCTCTTAAAACACATCCCAAGCCACCCTCCCTGAAGGACCAAGGACTTGCAGCTCCCCATGTGCCATGGGAAGGGAGCTGATTGGGTAGGAAGGACTCTGTGGCCCTGCATGCTCCGGCAGATGTGGTACACAAGCCTGCATCCAGTTATTGGTAGCATCACAGCAGGAGGTGTTTAAAACCCAGAATCTGCTCCCCTCTGCTCTGCAACCTGTGGATTGTTGGGCAGATTTTTAGCCTGAAATGATTTGGTTTTCCCTTTTAATTCTTACTGGATTGGGAGGGGTAAGTAATAAATGCAGCAGTGCTTGCTCTTACACTTATACAGGGAGAGTCTTGCAGCTGTGACCCACTCAAGTGCCAGCTAGAGTCTTGCACACTGAGATTTGCCTCCTGCGGCTTCAGCATCGTCAGGCTGAGATCAGTGTCTGCTGCTTCAGCATCATCTCCATACCCTCTGGTTTGGGGACAGGGACAGAGGGGGTCTTGCCTGCTTTCACAAGCTGCAGACAGAACAGGGGGTGCAGGACAGCCTCAGTCCTGTTGGGTACATCCCTGCTGTCCTCACTGGGCATGCACAGGGTCTCCTGACCACACCAGCCCACCACAAGCCTGTCATGTGTGTCCACTTGCCACTGCCATCTCCTCCAGCACCTGGAGGAGCAGTGGGGCCAGGTGCCTGCTCCACCTCCAGGACAGACCTCCTTGTCTGTCCTGCTCCTCATTGCTGACCCTGGTTTTCAGAGGATCGGTATGGTCTTCCCCAAGGGAAGATGTCCTACAGCACAGGCTGGTTTGTGCAGGGGACACGGAGGCTTTCCTGCAGTGTTGTCCTAGGAAGAAATATCTCTTCCACAGCACACATGAACTGTGCACTGCATGCACCTCCTTTAAGCTCTTGGCAGTGCTAGTGTGCTGTTGTGTTCTTCTTCTGGTCTTCAGGTCATAGGATGTCTTTGCTTTGTGATTTCACCATGGTGCATTGGCTACAGATCCCTTGCAGGCAAACAGTGGTTGTCACAGTTCCCAGGGGAGTTAATTATATAGGAAATGCTCACCAAGGGCTCCTGTTCATAGTGCTGGATCTCCAGAGATGAAATGCCGATCCATGACCTTTCTTTAGGGGTTACAGTCAAGATTTTCCAGGAAGCCCAAGGAAACTTGGTGTCCCTCTTGAATTAGGTCTCTGGTGATCAGGACTGGTGTGAAAGGATGAGAGACAGGACAGAAGTACAGGCCTAGTTTTCTGCACTGCACCATTTCTATATGGAAACACTCAGTAGGACACACAGGTCTGATAAGCTCATCACAATGTGCATTATTTCCCAAAGATGCAGATACCAGACTGCAGCTTTGTCTTACAAATCCCTCAACACTCTGCGCTATTTTCCCCCTCCCATGGTGTCTGATCACCTCAGGAAAGGCATCAGTACTGAGAGCTGGGCATTGAGGATGAGTTGCTCAGCAGAGCTGTTTTTGAGATGCAGGGATGTCCCTGATTTTCTGATGTCCCCTCAAGCTTTCTGCTTGTTCTGTTGAAGAGCTTGCTCGAGTCTGTCCCCCACAGCAAATATGTGCCATCTTCTCCAGTGGCTCTGCACTGCAGGTCATGTCTCCATATTGCACTTTCCCATACTTGTTGGTGCCTACAGAAGCCTCTGATCAGAACAAGCTTGCAAGCCTTCAGGACGTGTTACCACCAGCATCACACAGGGTTGTTAATGCAGCAGCTCTGCTTTTCCCAGCTCCAGCCTGAGCCTCCTCTCCCACTAGCAAGAGGCAAGTCACCATGGAAACATCCACCTGGAAGTGCTCTGCTCAGAGGATGCGTGGTTGTGGGATTCAGCACAATCAAACTGTTGGGATCTGTCCCAGGGATTTTTCCATCTGGGTTTGCAGTGCTGCGGCAAAGCACAGCACCAGTGCTCTGTAACACCGCCCTCCATCCCCACAGCCGTGCAGGTGACCAAGCCCCATCCATGGTGTGCCCAAGGAGGCTTCATGTCCTCCATGTGACATTCCCAGCAGGACTCATCCCAGGCACTGAGGAGCTGAGGTTCAAGTGAGGTTGAGTCTTGAAAATCTGTTATCAGCCAAGTACTAAAAAGAGGAGGAAGGGGAGGAAGACGTGTAAGTAGATATGAGTGCAGATGTTATTGCCTTCTAGGAGCTATATTAAAATGTAAATTATAGTTAATGTCATCTTACAGGGAATAAAAGCTCTTGAAATAAATGTCCTATTTTAAGGTAGTAGTGAACTGCTGTGAGTGCACAGCAAAAGTCCTTTTTATAGGCTGTAATTAGCAGTCAGGTTCTGGCTGTTGCCTCCTTTGGCAGCTGAAGGGGAAAAAAAGCATTTGATAAAAACTACCACAAATGAAACGTGTGGAGCTGCCCAGATCCCTTTACCACCTGAGCCATTAGCCCTTTCCCAGAAGATGCCACCATTCAGTGTGGTGCATTACCAACATAGTTTCAGGAGAGGTTTGTAAACTGTCTACCTCCATGCAGGATTCATGGCAGCGTGGTTTCCTGGTTATCTGCCCAACACAGCCTTGTTCGTTTGCATGAGTCAAGGGTTTGAGGAACTTCCAGATTTCACTTTCAGCTCTCTTCATCAAAATACTCTTCATTACTGGGGTAACAGATTGCTGGGGTACCCCAAGGAGTGGGAATCCCAGATGCACAGGGAGAGCCACAGGATACTTAAGGCAATATGGAAAACTTTTTGGCTTCACTGGCCTCACTGGGTTTAGAGCATGCCTTTAAAAGTGTGGGAGATGTCTATGTCTTATTCAGTATCTGAAGGGGGGCTATAGCGATGCTGGGGAGGGACTCTTCGTTAGGGATTGTAGTGATAGGACAAGGGGTAATGGGTTAAAACTTAAACAGGGGAAGCTTAGATTGGATATAAGGAGGAAGTTCTTTACTGTGAGGGTGGTGAGGCACTGGAATGGGTTGCCCAAGGAAGTTGTGAATGCTCCATCCCTGATGGTGTTCAAGGCTGGGTTGGACAGAGCCTTGGGTGGCATGGTTTAGTGTGAGGTGTCCCTGCCCATGGCAGGGGGGTTGGAACTAGATGGTCTTAAGATCCTTTCCAACCCTAACTATTCTATGATTCTATTCTTAAAACCTTTTCTTTCCCTAATCGGCGTTCCTGTCTGTGACCCATTTCTCTTGTATAGAGTGCAAAAGCTGTAAGGCCACGAAGCCCCACTAGATCCCAACCAGAGATCACTCTTCTTGTCTTGAAAACAGTTTGTTGGTGATCAGGGGAACATCACCATTTCCCCTTCTGGTTTGCCTGCTGTGTAGATGATGCAATTAAAGTGCTTTTTCATGCTCTAGTTCTTCAGATGAATAGGTGCTTGGTCCCCAAAGGGGATCACAGTTACAGAAGGGCAGGAATGCTGGGGCTAAAGGTGTAGGGTGGGACAGAGCTGCATCCGCTGCTTTGGGTGCAGTTTCTGAGCACCTAGAGCAGGCTTCTCTGGGCTGCCCCTGGTTGGGTTTCGAATGTCTTCAAGGCTGGAGACTCCAGAGCCTCTCTGTTCTGGCCTTTGTCCACCTTTACAAATGTTATGTTTAAATGGAATTTCTTGTTTGCATCCACATGCATGAAGATTTACGTAGCCTCAGTGGCAGCCTGCAGCAAGCACTTCCACTCCTGACCAGACCTTTATTAGCAGGGATAATCTGCTAGGAAGCCTGGTAATTAATGAGCTTGGAGCCTTCTTGGCGCTGGCCTCTCCTCACCCTGCTGCTGAGGAGCGGACAGGTTAGAGGGGCAAAGGCAGGGCTGGCACCTCCGTGCCTCAGCTCCATCCTCCCAGGCAGTGCCAGGAAGCCCCGCAGGTCTAAGCTAACACTGGAGCAGTGGTGGCAGGTCCTCTCACCTCGTCTCTTGGCCAAGCGGGTGCTGGGGAGCCAGCCACATGTCCAGAGCTGTCTTGGGACACTGCTTGTCTTCACTGAGCAACTGCTGTTTCTTGGAGGCTCACATCTGGCTGGGAGGGAGCAGATGGCAATTCTGCTGGTAATGCTTTGAAAGCATCTACTAAGGCAGGGGGAGGCTCACAAATTCATTATCCTGGGCAAAACAGAGATTTAAGCTGCAAAGCAGATAAGAAGATTGTTTACCAATCCCATCTTCACTGTCTTACTGGTGGCATGTGCGTTTCCACAGAGGGGTCTTGCAGGAAAGAAGGAGGCTGCATTTCTGGGTGTTCAGAGTGGGATCCCCACTTGCCCATCTGCAGCCCAGCAGGCAGGGAATGCAAAACCTTGCTCTCGCTGAAGCCAGTGCAGTCAGGAGGTGCTCTCAGAGCAGGGCTGGATCCCCCACTCTGGGCTCATCTCACACTCAGTGTTACATCATGGTCTGCAGCTGGGAGACCCAACATCCACACAACCCTTGCAAGAGCGGAACAACCGCCCCATCACCCTCTCTCTTGAGCAGAAGGGATCAAACTAATGCAAAGGACTGCTTTGCATTGCATGGCAGGGGCTGCGGATTGCTGCAAGGCTTTGCACCTTCTGGATCCTATTCCGAAGGACTGACCATCCCTGCTGAGAAAGGAAGTCATGGGGCTTGCTCACACTTTCAGAAGAGGTTGTGTAGGAGTCCAGATCTCCAGGACTAACTGTTGCCTCTGCTGCATCCCAGCAAAGTCATCCCAGTGCACTCAAGTGTCAGAAACTGGCATTGAATGAACCCTCCCCTCTAAAGACAGTGTTGAAGGCCAAAACCAGCGTGTGCCCATTATGCTGCTCACTAGCCCTGTCTCAGAGCAATCCAGCATCTCTGCAACCCTCTATACACACATCTTAGTCTAGAGGAGCAATATGGGAACTCCCTCTGCTGCCTTGTCCACCCTGCACACAGCCCGTTCCCATTTCCCGGGCTTGCTCCAACCCCCCTGTGCTCTGGGCTGGAAACATCAGGTTGGGATTGCTCAAAGTGGAGCTTTGAGTGGATGCTCCCTAAAAGCCAGGAGCCGTCTAGGAGAATGCTTCCTGGCATTTCACAGAAGCAGATACGTTGTCCCAAGTTGCAATACTGGTAATTGTTTTCTTCCTGTTAGATGATTAGGTAGAGGTGATTAAATTATAATTAAACAACACAGGATGTGATTGATTGCCCTGCAGGCGCCATTGCCCCTCCTGAAGCCCAGGTTTATTCACCACAGGAGGCTGACATGTGCTTCGTTTCACCTCCTCATCCCTCACACCAGTAGGGATGCTCACAGGAAGAGCCCAGGGCATTCATTTTGCTGTGCTTATGGAGTGGTGGGCACACAGGCACTGGGGTTCACTGAAATGTTAATCACTGCTTCTTGCAGCTTTTCCCATCGCACTGCAGCTGCAGATGCTGAGGCAAAGCTCATCTTCACTGTCTGTATCATCCTGAATAGCTGCGGTCTCAGGAGCTGCATAGCTTTGTTCAGTCCTAGCAGAGAATTTTACCCAGCTTTAAAGCTCTTACAAGGAAAAAACAAATAATCTGCCATGAGCACATTCCTGTAAAGCATAAAATCTCTCTTCCTGAGCTGCTCTGCCAATCTCCTGTGACAGAAGTCTCACTGACACTGGGTGCAGACCTGCAGTGTCTCCTGTGGGGATTCAGTGTGAGGGACCAACCTTCAAATATACCCTCGTGGCATCGGAGCCTGAGCCATTCCTGCCCGCTGTGTTTCAGGGAAGGTCAGCAGAGCCTGCAGGCTCAGGCCAAACCGCACGCTTGGGTTCTGCTGTTGGGATGCTGAAACACATCCCCCTGGGGGAGCTATCCATGGCTACAAGATGTGCTTTAGCATGCAGCCTGAGCAGCTCCAGGCAGAGCTCAGCATGCTGCAGGGAGCCCTGGCACAAAGCAGCTGGATTTATCTCCACTCACTGGCACATTTCTCCCTCTGAGCTCATCCCCAGGATTCCGCTGCAGCCAGTGGAGAAAATGAGGCAATTCTGCAGCATGGTCCATCTCAGCTGATGGGAGATAAGTGCTGTCTCTCTCAAACACATTAGTCAGAGCTGAGGGAGGTGGTGCATTCATTCCTCTTGGAAATACCAGAATACCCGGAGCCAACCCCACAGCCTGGCTCTGTGCCGAGGACAGATAGGGCAGCCCACAGAGGCTGCAGCAGCAGCTGTGTATCTATGGAGGTAGGCATTTGCTTTGCATCAAGTTCATAAGCTGCCATTTGGAAGCTGTCTTAATTAAAGACAGAGCATGGAACTGCCCTACTGCTTTGAATAATCACGAGTTAATAATTTTGAGCTAAATAAGGCTTGCTGGTTTTCACCAGGTTTTCAAAGATCTGGAATTGGTGTTTGAGCCTTGCCAGTTCGGCCTTTTTCTGTTCCCATGAGTCTTCTGTCTCCTTTTGCATTGCCCTGGCCCTGTCCTTGTGCTCACGGAGCACGAAAGCCCATTTTCTCCCCATATCCCAAAACCTCACAGCTTCAAGCAATGCTGCACTCCTTGTACCATTGCAGGTGGTGCGAGACCAGATTTCTCACTGCACGGTCAAGCTGCGCCAGACCACGGGCCTGATGGAGTACTGCCTGGAGGTCATCAAGGAGAACGACCCCAGTGGCTTCCTGCAGGTTGGTGTGGAGCTGCTCACGTCTGGGCTGCGAGGGGAGAGGGAAAGGCAGTGCACAGCCCAGGGCCATGGGGTAACGCAGCAGAGTTGGGGTGTTACACCAAGGGTGATGTCCCCTGCTTTTCCAGCTGTAAAATCAAGGGCCAACCTCTCATTGCCTCCAGGTCTGCAGCAGGACAGAAGCAGAACCAGGCCAGGGACATTCTTACTCTTACCAGGGAAAGAGAGGGTTGCAGTAGATGGTGGTGTATCTCTGGAGCAGTGATCACAACATGCTGCCTCATGGCTCTCCAGAAAGAGACAGACGTAAGGCACTTGAGAAGTACATCACATCAGTCATTCCTGGGCTTGTCTCTTTGGTACTAGACCCTGGCTTTAAAGTAGTCCCCAAAGTTCCTGGGGTCCCTCTGTGTCGTGGTTTAAGCTGTAAATCTCACGCAGCCTCTTAACTCACTTCTCCCTCTTTCTTCCCCCAAACTCCGATGGGGGGGGGGAATGGGGAGAAGAATCGAAAGAATGTAACTCCCACGGGTTAAGAACAGTCCAGTAACTGAGGTATAATACAAATCACTACTGCTACCACCAATAATAATAATGACAAGGCAAATACAAGGGAAGAGGATACAACTGCTCACCACCCGACCGAGCCGAGAGAGAGAGAGACTTCCGGGTTCCTGCCCCCAATTTTTCACATCCTGGGCATGACATGCTGTGGTATGGAATACCTCTTTGGTCAGTTTGGGTCAGGTGTTCTGCCTCTGCTTCCTCCCGGCTCCCCCTCCTCCCTGGCAGAGCATGAGACTCAGAAAGTCCTTGGTCAGACCAAAGCACTACCAAGCAGTAACTGAAGACACTGGTGTTATCAGTGCTGTTCCCACTACCAAGGAGAAAGAAAAAAAAAAAAAAAAGAGTTACTGCTGAACCCAGGACACTGCCAATCTGAGCCTGCAGTGAAGGCGATGCTAGAAACCGTGCGTGATGTCCCAGCCTTTGGCAGTCAGGGGCAGACATGGCAGCCTGGGAGGCAAGGAGGAAAGCAGGGTAGGGACAAGGCATAGCATACAGCGTAGCCCTTGGTAGCTGAGGCTGCTCCTTGCCACCAGATCTCCGACGCTCTCATCAGGAGAGTGCACTTAACTGAGGACCAGTGGGGAAAGGGGACGCTCACACCCCGGATGACCACGGACTTCGATTTGAACCTTGACAATGCCCCTCTGCTGCAGTCCATCCATCAGCTCGACTTCGTCCAGATGAAAGGTAAGAACATTTCCAGTGCCTTTCAAAAGCCTGTCTCTGTTCATGCTGAGTGCTTCTATGCAACTCATCACAGAGAACGGGCAGGAGAGGACAGTTTCTCACCTCCCAGCAAACCCCAGACCCAGAGTTATTCCTGTTCCTGTGTACTCTGCACCCCTGGGCCATCTGCCTCCCTGTCTCGGATCCCTGGGCAGCTGTGTACTAGACCAAGGTGCCAGGAGCTTGATTTTGCATGGCAATGCAATAGAAGGCAGTCTGCAGGCTGGGACCAGAGTCTCAGGAGCAGCACAAGGCACTTCTGAAACCTCTGCTTACACACGTTTGCTTGCTCAATGCTGAGCAGAATCTGGTGTGGACCAGTCAGCAATCTGCCTGCTGCAGGCAGCCACGGTGTCCCTCCTGACACAAAGGCACAAAGAGCTACACCACTTAGCTTGGGCTCTTTCTCTCTCCCATCTCCTTGCTGTTGTTTTAGACCTTCATTTCAGTTTTAATTTCCTCCTTGCTCTGCTTTCCCTCTGTGCTCACTGTCCCACACTGTGGAGCTGCTGCATTTGCATCGCTTTGCAGAAAGCAGAGAACCACTGCAACCTGTGAGCAATTTGCAACTTGTCAAGCCCTGGGAAGCTGACAGGAGATGCAAATGGGCTGTGACACAGGGAAGCTCAGGGGGACATTGAACATGGACCTGTACCTTCAGCTGGTGCAAATGAGCTGCCTGAAGGAGAGGCCACTCACTGTGGGTCTGGCATGGCTCTTCATTGCCAGCATGGATGGATTTCCTGACTCGGGAGCCATTGCTCACACCAGCATTTCTCAGTGCTGAGGCACAGGAAGGCACTGACCACATGCTTCCTCTGTAACAGTAATGAGCATCTGCAAATAATGGCTCCACTGGTATTTGCTGCAGTGAGAAGGGTGCATTGGGCATGGCTGCCGGGAGCCACCGTGGCTGCTGGGCTGTAGAGAAGGCCTGTGGCTGCAGCCAGCTCTGCAGAGGGTGCAGGAGAGTCTCCCGTGTTTGAGCCCGGCTGCTGTGAAGACTCCGGGCAGTTTCATACCAGGTACATCGTTGCGCTGCCGGGTTTCACCAAAATGCAATAGAAAACAGGAAGAAACCAGAGGAGCTCTTGGGGAAACCTCCGCTTCATCTGTGGGGTGGAGGAACTCGGTGGAGCTTGGTTGGAGAACAGCCCCTTCTGCTTCCCCCCCACCTCACACCATGAGACCACAGTTACCTCCCTTGTGCCGTGCTGGCTTCGCACGCAGGCAGTAACTGCATCCTCCATGCTCCAGCTGAGACATGCGTGCTGCAGCTGTCCCCCCGCTGCTCCTCTGTGGTGCCAGCAGCCAGGGTTACACTAATTTGTGTTTAGTTTCCTCCCCAGTGCCGGCGCCCCCGATCCTGCAGCTGGAGGAGTGCTGCACCCACAACAACAGTGCCACCTTGTCCTGGAAGCAGCCCCCCTTGTCGACGGTGCAGGTGGAAGGCTACATCCTGGAGCTCGATGATGGCAACGGCGGCCAGTTCAGGGTAGGTGCTCAGACATGAACCAGTCCCGGCAGCGAGAGGTTGCTCCTGGGTCTCGCGTTTCCCTGCCATGGAGCGACCAAAGAGTTCCCCAGGCTTCTTGCAAGTCCCCTCTTTCCCTGGAGACACGAGACTCGGTGCTGGGGTGCCCAAAGCCAATGGTGTGAACAAGCTGCAGGCTCTCGGTGGGGACAAGGTTATTTGAGGGAGTGGAAATACCATTGCAGTGGCCAATATGACTTTCAAACACAAAGAGCACATTTGAAGCTCCATCTTTTCAGGGTGCTAAATATTTCATGCAAAGGGTGCTAATAGCCATGAAGGACTCCTGGTTTGCCAGATGCCAGCAAGCAGAGGTGTTAAAGGCCTGAGGGCTTTTAAATTGCTGTAATTACACAATTAAAATATGAATTTTCTCTGATCCGACACGCTGATAATTATCCTGGTGTGTTCACATCCACCACGAGCGGGTGCAGGGACCAGCCCATTACATTTCTTGAATTCATCCACAAGAAATTCAATAGGGCAGGAGCCAAAGCAAAGCTGGGGCAGAAGAGAAGTGACGCGGGTGGGATCTGGAGAGAGAAGGGGGCAGGAGGATGGGTGTGAGGAGACCAAGGCTCAGCAAAGCCATCCTGGCAAGGCCAAGGCAATTCCCAAGCACTCCAGCCTTCTCTCATCCGATCAGCAGCGGGAGGGGGCTTGAATGTGCGTGGTGTTCCTGCTGCTGGGGTAAAAGAGGGCTGCTCCAGAGGATGGCACATGGCTTGGTGCAATGAAGGGGAACATCTATGGCTCCTCAAATCATTGAGCCATTCTCCTGCCTGAAAGCACTGAGCTGACCATGTCAGGCTGCAATTTGCTAAGTGAGCTGGGAGTGATGACTGTTGTACAGGTGGCAGTTCCTGCCAAGAGCAGGTCAGTTCTCTAGCCCTCAGAGCATCTTTGTGGCCTCCTAGACCAGCCCAAATAGGTCCATGTACTTCTTGTGTTGGGGGCCCCAGAGCTGAACACAGTACTGCAGGTGGGGTCTCACCAGAGTGGAGCAGAGGGGAAGAGTCACCTCCCTCGACCTGCTGGTCACACTTCTTTTAATGCAGCCTGAAGTATTATCAAGGAACAAATCAGAAGGTTATTTTCCTCTGCTTTAGTCATACACAGTGCTTGTAAGTCTGGCCTAGGTAGCAGAGCATAGTTGAACCATGTGCATCACAACTGCTGGGAGCTGCTCTCACACCCCTCGTACTCCGTGATCAGGGCACTAATTGTGCTTGCTTTGCAGGAGGTGTATGTGGGCAAGGAGACCATGTGCACAGTGGATGGGCTTCACTTCAACAGCACGTACAGCGCGCGTGTCAAAGCCTTCAACAAAACAGGAGTCAGCCCATACAGCAAGACCCTGGTCCTCCAGACATCTGAGGGTAAGGCATTGCAACAGCTCCAGCCCAACGAGCTCGGACACTGCTCACACGCACGCATGGGGCCCATCCAGCACACCTAAGCTTAGCATTGCAATACAAGGAACTGCTCTGCTGGTCCTCCAGTACCTAAGCAATTGCTGCAGGAAAGGAAAGCCAGCGCTGATGGGAGGGGAAAGGTTGTGTTAGGAGCCTTGAACAGTGCCAGAACTTGTCCCTCACCCCTTTCCTTTACAGAAGATGTGCTTTGGGGAGGTACAGAGAGAGGCATCCTGCAGAGAGGTGTTTAAGATCTGGGTGTAGCCAGGCTTGTATTACACAAAGGGAAGCTCAGATGTTTTCAGTAACTCAATTTAAATTAAGACGCTGTCACGTTGCTCCTGAAACACTAAGGGCTGTGCGTGGCTGCACAGTGCCTTAA
Organism: Myiopsitta monachus; assembly: GCA_017639245.1. Lineage (NCBI taxonomy): Eukaryota > Metazoa > Chordata > Aves > Psittaciformes > Psittacidae > Myiopsitta > Myiopsitta monachus. The sequence goes on along the minus strand of CM029924.1, from coordinate 57,485,700 downwards.
CCACATGATGTCTCCTTCAGCCCCTGGCAGTGCACAACAGGGAGCAGAGGGACCATGGAGCCGCATGGATGTCCTTGCTGACATGGGGTGCACAGCCCCACCAGCATCGTCTGCATCACGCTGCAGTGCAGGCACTCACAATATTAAACTCCCTTGCAGGTTGCAGAGGAGTCTCCCCGCCTGACTTTAAGTACATTTGTCACACCAGGCACTTAATCCGTCTCGGAAAATTGGCTTGCTTCTGACACGTGGGTAGAGAATCCTAAGGCTGGCTCCAAGACAAGATGGGAGTCAGATGCAACTGTGAAGGAAGGATTCAGCCCCCACCAGCATGTCTGCTGCCCTGGAGCCTTGCTGCCAGGCAAGAAACCTCTCCTTGGGAGTTTTCCATGATTGATAGAATCCCTTTTCTTTACTCCCAGGATAAAATCTCTCTTTTCAAGCCATGTGAAGATTGTGAACCACAGCAGCATCACCAGACCTGGCTGGCAGCTGGCTCCAGAGCAGCAGCGTGTTCCTGCAGCCCCAGCAGCTTCTGGCAGATACAGTCTGGGGTCAGGGGGGAACACACACAGCTCATGAGGCTGCTGGTGGGGTGGAAGGAAGGTGAGAGCCTTCTTGCCACAGAGCATCTCCGGTGGCTTTGGGCAAGGAAAAAAAAGGTGTTTTTGCTGAAAGAATAGAAGATGAAAGCAGAGGAAGGCTACACAGTGCATTGTTGCTTGCCTGCCTGCACTCATCTGCAGAAGATAACCGTTCCAGTTTGGAAAGGGCATTTACCAGGTTGGGATGCATAGGCAGGACAGGTCAGCGAGGAATGGGACTCACCTGTAACAGATGAAAGGTGGACAGAAAACCTGTGACAAACCTTCTCATACAAGAGACAGAAAACTCAAATCACAGGCCACAAAGGCCTTGGCACATCTGAGCTCTGTTCGCAAAGCTGAGGACCAGCGTCAAGGAAGCTGCAGTGTTCCTCTGGAGATCCAGGGACAGGACAACCGAGATCCAGCCCCATGCTGGTGTGGCCAGGACCTCTCCTGAAGCCTGGAGGTCAGCAGTTCTCACCCACTTCACTACCCAGCTTCACCAGCCTTTGCAGGAGACAGCAGAGCTTTGGCTTCTCATCACATTTGTGTCTCATTAGATCCATTTGAGACAGTTTTCTATCCAAAACCAGTTGGCCTTTAAGTTGTCCCAGCCAGGAGTTTGCAGGGTCCCAACTACGATCTTTCCAGCTCTGCTTTCCTCTCACAGGTGTTTTCACTGTCAAGCCAAGCTTGCCTATTACACAGCTCCAAAGCACGACAGAATCTGGGAGAAAATAGTTGTTCATGGTCCCAGCAGGCCAGGCTGTGCTTGGGGCTGATGCCTTGGTCTGTGCCAGCAAACAAATGTTTCACTCTTCTGAGTGTAAGATGAAAGGTTGCTGCATTCAGCCTTTTCACTGAATGGGCTTTTGCATTTGTTATTCCAGCACTAAAAAAGAGGGAGAAAAAGTCAAATGGGCCTGGAGCATTTTCTGCTCTTTGAGGCCACCTGAGCTGTTTGGACTCAAAGTTAAATGCATTACATTTATGTGCATCTTCCACATATTCAGGTGACTTGTTAAACAGAGCCACCACATGCATCACAGCTCTTGTTTCTGACCTTCACAGCAGCATCAGGCCTTTAAATGCTGTTTTGTCTGAAGTAGGCTTAGCTTTTTCCTTCAGCCATGCTCTGCAGCTTCCTGCAAAGTGTTCATGCAGGAAGAGGGGACAAAAGAGGAGATGGTCTTGATATGAAGAGAACATCTCTGTGAACACGGCTGTCCTGCTGCGAAGTGGTTATGAGAAATTCTGCTTAGAGGGTGTTACTTCAAAGCTGGCTTCTAGTCCTAGCACACAAGATCCTTATCTGCAGCCTGTGGAATTTAACTGAAGTCTTTCTTCTGCCTTTAGTAAGCAGCGAAATGGGCTGTAGATGCTAGTGGGGAGTGAAACGTCCTGCAGGGTCTCAGCATCTGAAGAGAACAAGGATAAGAAGAGGGTAAAATTGTGTCTGGGCTTCTGCAGCCATGCTTCTGCAGTCCTGCCCAGCCAAAGAGCCAAGGTGAGCCAGGCAGCACCAACGGGAATGTCCCACAGGAATGTCCCATGGGAAGCCAGCACACACACGAGCTTACAGCAAGGCACAGAGCACCTTCCCATCACATCTTCTCCTGCTCATCTGACAGGAAACTACATATTCCAGCTGAGGAAACTGCAGTTGAGTCTTCAAGGATGGTGCTTGGTGCCAGAAGCAGAGCAAGATGGCTCCTGGCTGGGAGAAGATCTGTGTCCTGGAGCCCTTCCCATGTGCTGGGCCCTCTGGAATGAAGATTGTCATCATCACAGCCACATGGCAGCAAGGACTGAAGGCAACAGTCCTTACCTTGAACTGCGTCCTCTCCCTAGCTGATGTCAGGCTGTTCTACTGCAGCCTTATAAGTATCTCTTGCCCTGTCATGTCTCAGCCAGTGCCCCCAGGACCATCACTGCAAGCATTGGTATGTGGGGCCTGGCTTAACCTCAGTGTTTCTTCAGCACCTGAAGGGAGTTTATCTGTAGGCTTGGAAATGAGTCCGGAAGACAGTTTTCAAGGTGACGCTGTGCCAAGGCCCAGACACTTTACAAAGCTCAGCCAGAGGCAGCATTGGCTGTGCTCACCCCTAGGAGACCCCAGGTCTCCCCCCAGCTCCTCCTCCCTGGGCAGCCCAGCTCTCTTGTCTTTCCTCATCCAGCAGATGTTCCAGCCTCTGCCCAGTCTCCTGCTGACTGTGGGACACAGTCTGTTTTCCTCTTGGCATGTTCCCATTTTCAGCCTACCCAGTGTTTGCTTGGTGCATTTTTGGCAGCTGTAAGAGTAGCCTCTGAAAGGCTTTGCAGAAGCCCCTGGCTCTGGTCTCCTGGTCATAGTGGGTTGCAAACAGCCACCCTAGGAACAGGCACCTAATGAGCTGTGACAAGGAACAGTTGCATGATCCCTGTTGCAGTGGGATCAGGGTCTGCAGGAGGGCTGGCTGCTGGGCTGCTTTTCTCTACAAAGATTTCTGAGGCGGTTTCTGCCTCCCTTCAGTGTTGTGTTTTCCCATGGGCTGTCTGGCAAGCTGGATGGTGGGATGAAGAACCAAGTCGCCCTCATGGAGATGGAGGAGCTCAGTAGTGCTGGAGGGGACTGTCCCTGCCTGCTCCCCAGGCCCAGATCTGCACTCCTGGCTGGTGCAGAGGTTTGACCTCCCTTCTGCCAAAACCTGCTGCTCCATCCTCACCTTTCCCACACCTTGGCCTTCCACTTGGCTGCTTTGTGCCTTCAGCCACGCTCTCCTGGGCATGTGCTGCCTGCAGCCAGGTGGCAGGGGAAGAGCTGAGGCTCTACCTCCCCTTCTCTCTACTGCTGAGTCTCCAGCTTTAGGCATAGCTCAGAGTTTCAAAGCAAGCCTGGTTTTGGCTTATGTGAGAGACAAGCCAGGAGCAGAGAGTCAGGGAGACACATGTGTCTTGTCACACCCTGTGCCCTTCCATCCACTCTCTTGGGTTTCCAGACTCAGGTAGCTCTGCCAGCACCACAAGCATCCGCTCCCAGCCAGCTCTGCCACCGTAGGGATGTGGCAGAGGAGTTGGAGTACCCCAGTCTGAGAGCCCTTCCCCAGCCTTTTTGAGCACCAGAAACTTTGCTCTTCTTTCAAGCCCAGTTCCTCATCCGGGACTCAACTTTAAGTTCCTCACCAGCCGTGGAGTGGTCCTCAGCAGCAACCATGTCTTTTTAACCAGTAGCTTTTGGAAAGGGGTGAACAACAGAAGGGAAAACAGTCTGCAGGGAGCTATAGGAACATAAGATGCTAGTTAGGGAGAGTCATGAGCATGGCTACTCTTGGTAGTAGTTTCTCTCTCTCTTGGTTAGAGGGCATGTTTCCTCCCTAACCTTGAGCGCCGTTTATTGACCTGTTGTGCAATAGTTTATCTAACCTTTATGAACCCACTGACACTCTTTGCTTCCACAGCCTCATGCAGCAGCTTGTTGCAGCAGTTAAAACCCAGTGTGCAAAGAAATGGTTCATTTTATTTGTTTTAACATGATTTCTCGCTCAAGTCATAGTCACAGCTGAGACAGGAAGGCTGGGGATACAGTGTTTGGGAGTTTATCTGATTCGAATGTGTAGAGGATGGTGGATTCTACATTTCCATGTTCACATATCCCTTGACAAGGCTAGGGATGAAATTGCAGGAGGTGACTGTTCATGGTAGTGGGGAACAGAAACCCGTGACCCGAGAGATTGCCTCTACTCTGACATTGTGCTGTGAATCACATGAGTTAAATTCTTACTGTAAGGCTCAGATGTGTTTTGACAGGTACAAAGGGATACCAAGAACACAACATCCCGAACAACCTTTGAGTAAGGTGGGTGCTTGGTGGTACTTAGGGTAATATAGCTTAGTACAGCCCTGCAAAAATGCCTTTCAGCATTACCAAGTGTCTAGTTTTTATGCCACTAATGATTGTGCACAAAAAGGTATGAGATGTGTTAAAGCACGATGGGAAGTGTGCATGGTAACTTGTGAATTTTTTTAGGTGCATTACTGTGAAGAGGTGCAGGACTCACTTTTAAAGACAAGCGTATTGAATTTGATGGCATGGGAACATTTTGGAAGATGAAAGTCTGTTTATTGCCGATACTGTCAGAGGCAAGGCTTTCCTGACGGGTCTCGCTGGGTTGCACAGCACCAGACATTTCTGCTCCACACACCATACGCACGCTCGCTGCAGCAGGGCAGGGTCCGTGCGTGCCGAAGCGTCTGTGCTCTGGTCTGAGGTCTGGTCTCGGGCAATGGCGTGACACCACCCAGCAGATCCCATTTCTGATCTCTAGTTTGCATTGATCTTACGTTTAGACACGCAGTCAGAAGAACAGACCCTCCCTTTTCCAGTGCCTTTGGAAAGATCGCAGCTTCGTAGAATGAGTCCTTTCTCCTCCACCCTTAATCTACAACCCAGCTTTCCGGGGAGATCCTACTTTGAGCTAAGATCTTCGGCCCACCAGCTGAGCTTGCATTCTTCTTTACAGTCCCTGAATTCAGCTGGTGAGCTGAGTGCCTCTGGCATTTCCTCTTGGTCTGTGCTTCTGGGCATCTCCAAAGTATTTGTTTGTTTCGTTCCGTTGTGTTTGTTTTTCCCATGACATGCGGATAACAGGGGAAGCTCCTTCTTTTTGTCAGTGGCCTGCTCCTGCCGCAGAGGGAGTTCTCGTGGTGTTTTCATCTGTACATACCAGCATGGGTAGGTGTGGGGTGATGGAGCTGCACAGTAACTCCTTGTTTGGGTGCTGTTCTTGGCAGGGCCAGCGTGGCTGAACCATTTCACACAGCCAGCCAGCAGAGCACATCACCCATCTCTAGTTTACGTTGATCTTGTATCCAAGGACAGTCAGAAGAACAGACTCTCCCTGGGAGAAACCTGTGAGGACATCTTGATGGTTTGCTTTTCCTATACAACCAGGAAATGCAGCCTCTGCTGTGAGATTTGTTTTATGAAATTAGTTTGCTCAATTAAATCTAGACCTTTCTTAAGAAAGACTCAAGTCTAAATGCAGGCAAGGTCTAGCTAAGGCCAGATCACAGATTTCTTGCAGTTCGGCTGCTTAAGAACCTGAAGATGTGGGCTCTTGTCCACTCAGCTTTGAGCACTGGGCTCAGCTTGTGTAAAACCAGACGGGATCGTATCGAACTCCTGTTTTCTGCAGAGCAGAGGAAACCACTCCTGTGAACCCTTGCTCATCTGGCAGCACTCACAAGTGCTTTGCTTGCCTCCTTGCGCCCGGTCCTCAAGGGCTGTGGTGGGATGTAGGCAGTACAGGCAGGATGAGTGACGGTATCGGGCAGCCAGCGAAGGAGCCACAGGCACAGAGCATCTCTGAGCTGTTTTCTAACCAGTCTTCGCACACCTTCCGTTGCTAAAGATCCTGGGCCCTGATTCTTCCACCAGTCTGGATTTACACCACTCCATGGGCTCCAATGGAGTTAATTCATGGCTTCCTCTGGTGTAAGCTCGGGAAGAATGGGGGCCCCTGATTGATTTCCATCCCTTAACCCGGAATGAGGAATGCCGCAGCATGACCCTTGCCAGAATAACCTGGGACCCTGCAACTTTCTTTTCTTTGTGCTTTTTATGTTTATTTCCTCATCGTACTGCTGTGCGCTAATGGCTTGAACTCTGTTTTGTTACGGACGGTTCTTACTTTGTGTCCAGTGTACCCGAGATCCACTGCAATGGCCATGAGCAATACTTGAGTGTGCAATACTTGTGTGTGCAGTACGGACCTCTGCAGCCATGCTCGGGGTGGTGGGGTCCTGAACATGCCCGTGTGTCCGTGCTGTTTCGCGCTCAGGTGAACTTGTATCACAGCGATGCACAGAGACCTTGAAAACACTTTCTGAATAGGGGCACAGGGGCTCGATTCATTAAAACAACCTCTGGAGGTGCTGCTTGGCACTCAGCAGCAGCATGGCAGGGCACACAACTGCAGCCAGATGCTTCCCCACAGGGGAATCCTTAAAATACATGAATGCCCTCTCATGCAGTGCCAATGTGGGGAGTCATGTTGGCCACTCCTACTCGCGAGGACAAGCTCCTGGATCAGTCTCTGGCTCCCAGGAGGTACTTGCAGCCGGTGGTCAGGCAAAGCCCAGTCACAGGAGGATGAAGGGCACCCCAACACATCCTGCCTGCGCAGCTGCAGTTGAAGCTACAGCCCAGTGCCCTCTGGGTGCTGTTGGGGGTCTGCAGCCAGGCATCTGCCCCTGGAGACCCCTCCCCTGCTCCACTTCTGCCCAGGCCACACACACAGCAGAGGAGGCAGCCTGGGAGAGCTTAGTGGTCCCTAATCACTGAGCACACCAGTGACTGCTCTTCTTTCATCAGTCCCTGTCCTCCATGGACTGGTTTTTAAGGGGTTCAACTGAGAGTCAATGCAGAGAATATTTACCAAGGCTAAAATTTCCTGCCTCTTTTCTGGAGGAACGTCCAATGATTTGGTATCCCAGGCAGTTGGCAGTCAGGACTTGATGCTCATGATGGCTGTGATGGGATTTGGCAATGAAAAAACAGATACTCCACACTTCCCAGAGGTGAGACTCAACAAAACAGCCAACAGTCCACACTCAAACTCACCAGTTGCATTTGTGACCCTTTCCATGCTCTCTGGCTTTTAATGAATCAGGTCTCCTGTAGCTGGCTGAATGCTTACTTATGGTTAAATGCTCATGGGTGGATGTTAGATGGTGGTTGTTTCTTAGCTGTGATGTGTGAAATGTAGTATCTCTTTATAGGATGCAATTTTGACATTCAAGGAACGCCTTACTCTCAATTAGGCAAGTATATTTATTACAATTAACTGGTACCTACTCCACGTTGCTCGTCCTTTTTTCTTGTTTGATATTTAACTTTCCTTTGGTGACTGAGCACCATTTCTTGCACACACCCTGCTTGCACAGTGCCCTTGGATGTCATGGCAGTAGGCAAATTTGGAGGAGGAATGATGATTGCCATACAGTGTAAAGGCCTTTTAAGTTTTCTCCCATACAGTTTTAGAGTAAAGCCTGAAGTCAGTGCTCTGGATGCAACCGTGTAATTAAGAACTGCTTGTTCTGCTCTAAGCAATATGTATTCCAGTTCATTAATGGTGCTTGAACATGGGCCGAATGCCGAGGAGGTGATTAGCCCCTCTGCAGCTAATTGGAGCGAGCTGGTGGCAGCCACTTGCCTGTCCCTGTCAGACTGCCTGCATGTTCATTCCCCTGGGAATTCAGTCCCATGTCTCCCCTTGCAGGACTCCTACCTTGGGCAGTTCACCACAGCCCAAGCCCACCCTCCCTCAGTCTCTGCCCCCGTTCATGCAAAGCGCTGACAGGTCCGTGCGAAGCAGGCAAGCAGAGATAGTTTCTCGCTCCTTTCTTTACCCACCTTTACGTGCTGTTTTCTCTCCTGCATGCCTGTCCTTGGGAATGACCACAGTTGACATTAAAAAAATGGTGGCAGGTATGGAATCACCTCTGTCGAGTTGCAAAAGTGGGGCACCCGCGTGCATGTGAGCTGTCCTGTGAAACGATCCAATAAACCAATGAATCAACCTCACCAGAGTGTTTCATTTTTCAAGCCGTACTTACTCCTGCAGGCGTAAGAGTGTTTTGTGGATGTGTCAGTTCACGTTTCAGTGACCGCTGGAGAAAACCACCTAGGGAACTGGGCTGGTGGCTTGTGAAACCCTGTGCCTCTGTCTATGTCAAGGACGTGACACTGTATCTGTCAGATTTGCAGTAACCAAGTCCTGTGCATTTAAACCAGCAGCCGTACCAAGTCATGGAGGTTTTCTCACATTTTCCAGCTTTCCCATGAGCTAGCTCTTGTCTTACGTGTGGCCAGTTGTTCCTCAGGGATTATTCGTGGTGTGACACAGCATCTCTGTCAATGTAGACCTTTGTACATGCTTTTGGTTCCCGGGACTGCCAGCCCTCAAATACACACGCAGTTTATGTGCTAATTGTAGAACCATAGAATTCTAGAATGGTTTTGGTTGGAAAGGACCTTAAAGCTCACCCAGTTCCAACCCCCTCCCATGGGCAGGGACACCTTGCACTAGACCAGGTTGCTCCAAGCCCCTGTGTCCAACCTGGCCTTGAACACTGCAGGGATGGGGCAGCCTCAGCTTCTCTGGGCAACCTGTGCCAGTGCCTCAGCACCCTCCCAGGGAAGAGCTTCTTCCTAATATCTAATCTAAATCTCCCCTCTGTCAGTTTAAAGCCATTCCCCCTTGTCCTGTCCCTACAGGCCCTTGTCAAAAGTCCCTCAGCCTCCACCCCACACTGGGCCTGACCCTACGAACTGTTGCTTGTATGACTAACCCTTAGTCGTAAGAGTCAGTTTATGTTAGCTAGAGCCTGGAGACCTGGCTGGGATCACATCTCCTTCCACTAGGGCCAAATTTTAGGAGATGGTGAGGATCCTGTGGGCTCACAGACAGTGGGAGGCCACGGAGACAGACAGGCACTGAGAACCAGCAAGAACAAAACCCACCGAGTCCTGGCCATGAGACCTTAGCCATGCTGGCAGGCTGCAGCTGCGCAACCTCAAAACATCCTTCCATGGTGGAAGGTGCCCTCCCTGAGCCAGCACCCCTCCGGTGTGCAGCTCCCTGCCTGCTTCTTGCTGCCATGTCAGCAGGCAGCAGCCCAAGCCTTCGCCCTCCGTGTCAGCCCTGCATGCAGCATGCCCTGTTCCGTGTCTGCTCCGCATGGCTCAGCCACCTACATCTCTGCTCCCTCCACACTAACCTGATGTTGTTTGTGTATTCCAGTTGCTTGGTTTTCTTTCGATCCTGCCTCTGCCCATGCTGACATCATCTTTTCTAATGACAACCTGACTGTCACCTGCAACAGCTATGATGACAGGGTTGTGCTGGGGAAAACGGGCTTTTCCAAAGGGCTCCATTACTGGGAGCTAGTCAATCGATCGTTACGATAACCACCCTGACCCGGCCTTTGGTGTGGCACGCATTGATGTCCTGAAGGATGCCATGCTGGGCAAGGACGACAAGGCCTGGGCCATGTACGTGGACAATAACCGGAGCTGGTTCATGCACAACAATTCGCACACCAACAGGTACGTGGTCTGGAACAGGGTCTTCCTCCCAGAGACCACAGCCCACCCTCAGCCCAAGTAAGAACCTGTAGCTTTTCCAGTGGCACCTACAGGTGCCCATGGGAAGGGTGACATCGCTCCTCATCGCCTGTTAGAGGATGTGCCCTTGCCCCGAGCAAAGGACAGTCGCTGCCTCCCTGGTTCTGCCTTGTTCCAATATTCCTTCCCTGCCTACAGCAACTCTTTCCATGCTGACCCTCCCCCTGAGTGTGCATGGCACCACTCCTGTATAGCACCCCCTTCGCGTTAGCATCAAAGCCTTGCAACTCAGTGCAATAAGTGAATAGTATTTGACTTTACCATGGTGCCACAGCTATTGCTCACTTTCTCCATGGGACAATGGGGCTGGGGGCTCTAAAGCTTCCAGTAGCTTGGGGAGAGCCTGGTATCACCTTCCTGCAGCCTTAGAGGCCATTCCCTGATGGGTCAGCAGGGACCTGAAGGGGCCCTGCAGCTTTGCTCCCCAAATCCACTTGCTTTCCCCCGTGGTTGTGTTGCTGTGCCTGCTCCAGTAGGCAGCTCTGCCCTCAGAGGGTCATCATGGCAAGCAGAGAGCACCTTTGCAGGAGGCTGGAAGAGGAGGTGCCCAGGAACGGTGCCCAGTTGGGATGGGTGCGGGTCATGGCCTGGCCCCTGCGTAAGCTGTGAAGTTCAGCATCATCAGCCTTTGATGTCCATCAGTGGCCTGAACGCTGAGCTGGGAGCACAGAGGACATTAAGCCACAGAGATGCTCTGATCTTCTCCTTGCCCCCACAGAACCGAGGGTGGGATAACGAAAGGCGCCACAGTGGGAGTGCTGCTGGATTTGACCAGGAGGACTTTGACGTTCTCCATCAATGAGGACCAGCAAGGGCCTGTTGCCTTTGAGAATCTGGAGGGCCTCTTTTTCCCCGCCGTCAGCCTCAACAGGAACGTGCAGGTACGTGCTTTGGCCATGCTCTGGAGCATCACAGCAGCATACCCTGCGGGTGAGCTTGCTGGCAAACCTTCCGATGCTGCCATCACTGCAGTGTGTGGTGATGCTCAGCAGCACAGGGACTTCGTGAGGAAGGCTCTTGTGCAACAGTTTTATACCTGGTTCGTGATGATACCCAACAAGAGCCTCATCAGCTCTTGGAGCTCCCCTAGGACTCTCCAATCAGGAGCATTACCAGGAAGAAGGGCACCTTTTAAAACCTTTTTTCGCTCTGGGGAGTTTCAAACCCCTCTTCTCTTCCTCTTTCCCAAGCTATCAGCTATCCTGAACATCACCAGGTGGTGGCTCGCTGGGCCTACCCGATATTCCCATTTTTCATTTTTCTTCTCACTGATCACATCCCTACTATCATCCCCCCACACTGAGTGTTCCACAATCACAGCGCGTGGCTTTGGCACATCCACTCTACTACTCCTTGTACCTCCAGCACTGCACAAGTGCCCAGGCACATCCTAGGGACACGCTGCACATAACAGATGATCTTGGGGTGTTGAGCAGTTTGACATGGTCTTCCGCAGTGGATGTCGAAGGTACCATCTCTGTACAAGGGCAGAGGCACCGAGTGGCTTCTCTAAGTTAGGATTTCTGGGTCAGGTACATGCTCTATTTGGGGTATCAGGCATACCATTGCTGTCACCAAGGCATTAACAGTTTTCCAGCAGCACTGGGGCAGAGGTTGGTTGTTACAACCCCAAACCCTGGGAGCATCCCTGCCAGAGATTCCCACCCCAGGGGCCTTGCAGGCAGGGAGGCTGCAAGCTTGGGGAAGGGCTGGCCAATGTGCACCATACTAGGGCTGAGATGGTGTTTAATCGGGAGACATTAAAGAAGACCATCTTGTCTGAGCTGGTCTTAGAGGTTATGGTATTAATTTGGTGTGGTAGAAACATCCCGCTTCATTGTGGGTTTAATTCCGACAAAAATCCTCTACACAGCCCTAACAGACAAGGACATTCCTGGAGCCCCTCTGCTTTCTGACAGTTCTCTGGGCAAAGCAGAGCTTAAATCCCCTGACAACAGAGAAATCCCATGGGATGCTGATAAAAGGCTGCTAATAAACCCAAGTCACTCATTATCCTTCTTCAAAGGTTTATGAATAATTAAGAGGGAAATAATTGCTTTAGACAAAGTTTTCTTTAACTGTCTGAAGGCGAAAATGCTGCTGTTCCAATAAAGGAAGGAATTGTGCTTTCCTCCCAAACTAAAGCATTTGTGGAGGGAACTGAAATTATGCATGCTCATGCATAAAATCATATGCTCTTTGCATGAGCATAATTGCCATGTGCAGCTCACTGGTGCCTGTGTCAGTATTTGCAGGACTGGCCCCTCACCCAGTCAGTCTGCACAAGCAGAGCTTGCCCATATCCCTTACGGACCAAGGTTTTCCTAGACACCCTGAGCATCAGGTCTCCAGTATTCCTCTCCCTTTCCCTTTATCCCTGTGTTGCAGTCTCTGCTGCGTCACTTCCCATCCCCAGAGGATGCCAGGCTGAGTGCCTAGCTCCCATTTTCATAGAATCAGCAAATGGTTTGAGTTGGAAGGGACCGTTAAAGGTTGTGCCTGAGCCTAGGCCATAGTATGGCCCTGCCCCAGCACCCTGCTGCTGCTCAGCTTCCTCACACCAGGAATTGGCCACGTCCCATCTCCTGTATGGCACATGCTCAGCTCAGGGGCTTCCTGGAGGTCTCCTTCTGTACTGAGCAGCTCAGGGTCCTTCAGGCCCTTCCATCCCCTTTTGTCCATCCCATCTGCGGAAGGATCCAACTGCTGCCATGTCCCACCTCTCTGACAGCCAACTGTTGGATTTGTCTGCGGCCAGCTCAGGGTGTCTGGGGCTTGGTACCACCGGTACCAGCAGTCCCGCCTCACAGGGACCCAGCAGTGCTGGCAAGCCGTGAAAAAGGGAGATGGAGCCACTGCTGCAGTTCTGGGGGCAATCTTCTCCTACCCTACCCCAGGCCCCCACTGCTGCTGTGGGGAGGATGTGCAGTGGGGCAGGAGGAGCAGTGGGCTCCCCTCATCTCTGGCTGCACCCTGCCTCTGCCTGGGTGCTGCTCCTGCCCTCCCTGGGGACAGTGTGCCAGCCCTGAGCTGTCCCTGTCAAGCACGGAGGGACTCAGCTGAGCCCTGTGTCTCATTGCAGGTGACGCTGCACACCGGCCTGCCGGTCCCTGAGTTCTACACCTCGCGCTCGACCATGCCATGAGGATGCTCCTGGAGCCGGCTGCCTCTTCTCAGGACGAGAGGAGCCAGCCCGTTCCCTCCTGCGGGACAAGGCTGCTGCCGAGCCGCCGGGTCCCTGCTCAGCCGCCCGCCGGAGACAGAGAGGCAAAGCGGGAAGGAAGAACCCAGCTTTTGGCCGCCTCTGATCTCCATCCTCCTGTGCTGTCCTGTGTGTGTGCGCTTCGCTGTTTAGCTCTTTTGGCTGATGAAGTACCTAAGTAGCCTGAGATGTTCCTCTGTGTCTGCTTTTAGGTTTGGTTTCATTGCTTTGAGTTGGGGTTTCAAGGGGGGCAGTTTCGTCTCATTTGGCAAAGCGCTTTCCCCTCCCATGGGGCTGGATGGAGGGACCAAGGAGGGACCCCCACCACAGGAAAGCTTTTGTCCACACCAGCCCCATTACTTTGCAGGATATTTCTTTCCCCTGTGGCCTTTCTTGCAGAGCACCCTCAGTCACGTGTAGAGGTGGGTCCTTGATTACCAGTCAGTCTCTGTGTCCTTACCAAAACACCAGGCCCTGTTCCTTGTCCCCAAGAGGCGTTTCCATGGGGTGCAACAGTGGGGCAGGGAGTGGCTGCCCTGTCCCTGGGTGCTCTGGGTGCTGGCAGGGTCTCCCCCAGCTCCCCGCAGCCCGGCGTCAGCACGCACGCCACAGCCATAGACCAGAGAGCCCCTGCCCGGCTCTTTGGAGATTAGTGTTTATTTTTTTATAGTTGCCATATAAAGCCTAGCCTTAAAATCCTGACAGTGTCCTTCTGTTCACCGGAGAATGCATTCTGCAGTGAGGGTCTGATGGGGAGCCCAGGGATGAGGATGAGGATGGGGATGGGGAGGAAGGAGAGCTGGCCACAGCCCTGCCATGCACTCAGGAATACGCACCCGCTGCCCTGCCTGTGCCTGCTGCCGGCAGCAGCTCCCATCGGCCTACCCTGGTAGGGACTTTCTGGTAATTCAGAGGCAGGAAAGGAGTCGGAGCTGTGGGTGCCATGCCCGGTGCCAGCTGCATCCCCATGCCGAGGGCGCCTGCATGCGCATGTCCCCACGCTTCACTGTTCGGTCACTCGCTGTGTCCGGGTGTGGTGCGGAGCTGGGGAGGCAGCGGTGCCGCTACCAGGCAGGTACCAGCATACCCAGCCTGGCCGGAGAGCTGCAGCTCCAGATCCGGGATCAGGTGAGACGCTTCGGGAGTACCGGTCCAGCAGGAAGACAAGTGTAAATAGACCATTCCCTTCCAGCATGCCCTCCTCTAGGATGGTCCCATTCGTTCCTTTGTTGCTCTAGTATTAAGTTTACCTAATTTATTGGATGGGTGCTATCTTGTTGACTTACACCGAGGAGCTTCTCTCAGTTGCAGGAGAGCCGTGTTGCGGGACAACGCTGAGCAGCTCTTTGGTGAATTCCTGATGAGCCCCCGTGGCCGGCTCACCCGGGGCTCCTCTCTCAGCCGTTATCCCCTGTTCTTTAGGATGTTCATGGTGCTTATTAGACTCCCAGTGATTGTAAGACGTCGTCCCCCTGTACCGCGATGATAGCTGCATACAGCCGCTGTACTGAAGAGAAGTGTCATGTTTGCTGTTCTAATAAAGGACTTTTATGAGAGAAGGGCACAGCTTCCCACAGCATCACTGCGCCACCACAGCCCCTGCCTTTGGTTCCCATCTCATCCCACCCCAGTGCAGGTCAGTGCAACACACTGCACATCCCTCCCTGTCCCTGCTGAGAGGCAGCAGCAGAGAATGGACAGAACTTTGTCCATGGGAGTGAGGGGGGTACAGAAGCCAGCTGAAACCCAGCGCTGCAACAGCAGCACCACAAGGTGACCGAAGGGTGCAGGGAGCTTATGCTGCCGGCACAGGCAGCACCCCAGCACCCTCTCCCTACAGAGGTGACACAGCCGGCAAGGCACCAGCACCTGCGGAGCAGTGAGGAAAGGAACTTTCCCATCCCATGAGCAGGAAATGACCGAGGAGGGAGATGGGTCATAGCAAATCCTGTGCAATGCCTGCAGGGCTCTGGGGAGCCAAACCAAGCATAGCCATGAACACCAAATCCAGCAGTCCCACATCCCACCCAGTCTTTTCCTGCCTTTCCCTTCCCAAGCAAACTCCTGCCTCCCTTCTTTGTGTACAGGAGGAGAAGTGACAATTCCCCATTCCAAATGTGAGTGCTGAGCTCAGACAGCAGGAGAGGGGAGGAGGCAGCAACACGGGGCTTCCCACTCCAAATACAGGCCATCAGAAAGGGGGTCTGGGGTGCCAAGGAATAGCCCTGGGGGCAGAGGAGCCAGGATGTAAGAAGGAGGGATGAGGGATGGCATGTGGCAGGAGGGGGGAATTCCCTGGGCTGAGTACAAAGCAGCATCTCCCCAGGGAGCAAGCTGCAGCCTCCAACCCAGTGCAGCCATCCCAACACCAGCCCCTGCCCCAGACACACCCAGGGCGAGAGGATCAGGTGGGGAAGAGGGAGGAAATGACTGAGATCCCGAGATGCCCAGGACTGAAAGAGCCCAGCGCCGCTGGGATGCAGCACCAGCACACGGAATCCCTTGGGAGGGTCTTTCTTCCCTAAGCAGGGGGAAACACTGAGGTAGGAGTGCTGCTGGGGCCACGTCCGAAGGAAAGCCCTGGGCAGTTCTCCTAGCACTCGCTGCTGAGAAACTGGTGCCGGCTGCGCGTTTTCTCATGATGCCAAAGGAGAGGATTTCAGTGTGAGGCCCCCGAGCTCCTCAGGGGCTCGGGTCCAGGGCTAAAGAAAAACATGCTAATGCAGTGCACTGAGGGCATTTATGTCTCGGAACAATGCTTGTCCTTCCCAAGAGGGCACATACCCAGAGCACCAGAGATACGGTAAACTGCATCTTCCCCGCAGCCTGCACAACCCAGCCCGGACCTCTGGGCACAACCCAGGGCCAGCGGACACCACCCCGCGCCGGGTGCAGCACAGCTCCGGCTCCCCAGGACAGCAGCGCGGGTGTCCCACGCTGCCCGAACCCACCCAGGGTTCTGCCCCGCGCCTGGCAGCTCTTGCAGCGCTCTGCGGGCACCGCTCGCACGGCTGCGATCCCACCTGCGCTGGAGGGCAGGTCCCGGACAGGAGACATCTGCTGCAGGCACCCAGCCCCTGTCTGCTGCCAACCGGGGAGGAAACCGTGCCCAGGCTTCCTTCCACCGGGACAGCAGCCCTTCAACCCGCCCTGCGAAGAATCAGGGAGATGGAGCACATTCCCTTTCTCCCATGTTGCACGCGCGCGGTTTGGGCTGGTTCCCGACGTTTTGGTGAGCTGCTGCAGCCCTTTGCCGGGACCCGGCTCAGTGTGGAGCCCCGTCCTGCCGGGACCTGGCCAGCGTTATCGGTCGGGGGGCTGGGTAAGCCCAGGAGCAGGGCTGCCCAGTGCAGCGGGTGGCCTGTGCTGCTCCTCGGCTGCGTGCGGGTTCCGCTCTGCAGAACGGGGCAGGGAAAACACCCAGCGCTGGAAGGCCTGCGCAGGCACAGCTGGAGGAAGGGAAGAGGAAGAGGCGTCCGCTGCACGCTCATGTCAGCTATTGCCCTCGGCAGGAACCGGGAGGCAGGGCCGGGCTCCGAAGGCAGGGCAAGGCAGGCAGCACGGAGCCTGCCCGGGGACACGGCTGGGAAGGGCCCGCAGCCGACCGGAGGAGATCCCGCGCCACTCCCACAGGGATTCCGGAGCGCGCAGGGACGAGGGAGGAGGCGAGGGGAGGGCGGGGGAAGGCCCCTGGGCACGGGTGGGACCGCGGCACCGTCCCTCTGGGCCGGCAGAGCGGCTTTACCCCCGATCCCGGCGGGAAGGGCCTTGGACGAGCTCCAGAGCACCGCGTGGAGCCCCCGCCGCCGCCCCGGTGAGACCCAGGACGGGGCCGCGCCGCTCGGTGCCGGTGCGGGCTCCACTCGTCCCCCGCCTCCCCGCCCCTTCCCTTGCACTGCCCTCTGTGCCCCCGCCACGGGCGGAGGTCCCCGGGACCCCCTCGCTCAGCGCTGCTCCCGCCCCCCCAGGGCCGGCCCGTGGCGGCGGCCCCTCCCCGTCACCGTCGCTCCGCCGGCGCCAGTGCCCTCCCCGGGGCGGTGCCAGCCCGGGGCGGAGGCGGAACCCAAAGGTGCGTCCCGATCCCGATCCCGATCCCGGCCCCGGCCCCTCCGTGGCGGTGTCCGCGGTGTCGGTCCCCCGCAGCCCCGCCGGGATGTCGCGGCCGCTGTCGGACCAGGAGCGGCGGAAGCAGATCAGCATCCGCGGGATCGTGGGAGCCGAGAGCGTGGCCGAGCTGAAGCGGGGCTTCAACCGGCACCTGCACTTCACCCTGGTCAAGGACCGCAACGTGGCCACCCCCCGCGACTACTACTTCGCCCTGGCCCACACCGTGCGGGACCACCTGGTGGGGCGCTGGATCCGCACGCAGCAGTACTACTACGAGAAGGACCCCAAGGTGGGAGCGAGGGGCCGCTGGGCGGGACCTCTCTTTGCAGGGGGAGGGTGCGAGGGAGCCCCCCACCCCCACGCTCACCCCCGTTTTCCCCAGGTGGGTCCTGCAGGGTGGGAGCGGGGGAATTCCCACCGCCGTCGTAACCCCTTGGGTGCAGAGCGCCACTCTGTGAACTTGCCGGAAAGACATAGGAATGGGGGCTCGGTTTTCCTTTGGTCCGGGGATATTGCCCTCAGCGCTGCTGAGCAGAGGGACTGGACTTTAACAAGGAGGAGGCCGCTGTCCTTTGCTTTGCAAAACAAACAGCGCAGCTTGGCTGGGAGCTGGGTGCAGGGCATGGGAACAGCGTTTGTTGCCCCGCAGTGCTGGCGTGGGTGAGCTCTACCAAAAGCAGCTGCAAAGCCTTCCAGGCTGAATTACTTGAAGGGCTTAAACGCAGCCAGCTGCAAGCAGACCTTGCCTGAAAGGTCTGTGCTGCAGGGATCCCAAGTGAGACAGATCTGGGTTTGTGCAGGGATTCCTGCTCGAGGGAGCTGGCTTGCACCCGCCGGGAGCACAGGGCTCTGTCTGCCTGGGGATTAAGCAGTAATCCCCTCCTGCAACCTGGATGGCTCTGTCGCCTCCGATTTCCTTCCTGTGAGGAGGGCCCGGCCAACACCTCGCTGGGCTGGTGCCAGCCCCTGATAGCTCAAATCCCTGCCATGTCCTGTAGGGGTGAGAGAAAGAGAAATCCCTTCCAGGGCTTCAGTGTGGGGACTCTCCCATATAGCTGAGCCGCGCTGAGTGCCGTCCACGCCGCATCACAGCTTCCAGCTCTGCTGGGACCAAGCCAATAAACCCAACCCATGCTGCCCAGCACGCAGTTACCAAATGGTTTGTGTTGGAAGGGACCTTAAAGCTCATCCAGTTCCAACTCCTTGTCACAGGCAGGGACACCTTCCACCAGACCAGGTTGCTCCAAGCCCCGTCCAGCCTGGCCTTGAGCACTGCCAGGGATGGGGCAGCCACAGCTTCTCTGGGCACCCTGTGCCAGTGCCTCAGCTCCCTCACAGGGAAGAGCTTCTTCCTGATATCTCATCTAAATCTCCCCTCTGTCAGCTTAAAGCCATTGCCCCTTGTCCTGTCCCTCCATGTCCTTGCTTCAGCTTTCTTGTCAGCCCCCTTTAGGTGCTGGAAGGCTGCTCTAAGGTCTCCCCTGAGCCTTCTTTTCTCCCATCGCCATCCCCGGCCTGCCCCTGTGCAGGTCCTGGGGAAAGCTGTCAGGTCAGCGACTTCCTCCAGCCTAAATCCTTCCTTAAAACCTGCTGGTGCTGACACAGGCGACAGCTTGCACAAGCATCACCTTCCCAGCCACATCCTGCACCCGTTGTGTCAGCAAGAGGGGAGACGAGAGCAAACCCAAGGGGGCAGCAGGGGAAGCCATGACCCTGTGGCTGCCACACACCTCTGTTCCCAGTGGCTCCCTTGGTTTTGCGGTTGCTTTGCAGCTCATGGGGACATTGGGTAATGTCTCTTCTTTAAAGGTTACCTTTGTACCTCTGCAGCCCCCGGCGTGCTCGGGCCGACCATCATGGAGCTGTCCCCGCTCTTGGAGCGGGCACCGCAGCTTGTCCAGACAAACCAGCTCGGCGCTGCCGTATTCCTGGCTTGGGAAATAGCAGGGGCAGGAGAGCAGGGCAGGGGCTGCCGGCACGGCTGCCTTGGGGCCTCCAAGGAGCCCCAGCCCTCAGGTTCCTGGTGCAAACCACCCTGCCCTGTTGACAGCCGGGGTTCTCTTGCTTTGAGATAACTCCCGATAGCAGCTCCTGCGGTGCAGGGGAGCCTCCTCCGGGCCCGGGGGAGGTGACCTGGGTTGGTTTTCTCTTTCAGAGGATTTACTACCTCTCCCTGGAGTTTTACATGGGGCGGACGCTGCAGAACACCATGATTAACCTGGGGCTGCAGAATGCCTGCGACGAAGCCATCTACCAGGTGAGCATCCCAGGCAGCGAGGCCCCGGGGCAGGAGGGCTCCGTGCTCTCTGGATCCTGGAGAGGTCTGTGTTTTACCACGCTGTCTGCAAGCTGCTCCCTGAGCAGCAGGTGATGCCTTGGTGCATGAATGCTGCTCCAGGACCTGCTTTCACAAGGCCGGGGGCTGCAGCCAGCACTGGCAGCCTGAGCAGGGCTGCTCAGCC
This sequence comes from Myiopsitta monachus, assembly GCA_017639245.1. Classification (NCBI taxonomy): domain Eukaryota; kingdom Metazoa; phylum Chordata; class Aves; order Psittaciformes; family Psittacidae; genus Myiopsitta; species Myiopsitta monachus. The sequence goes on along the minus strand of CM029924.1, from coordinate 57,466,176 downwards.
GCACTGCTGTGTGCTGAGGGATGCAGTACAGCTCTGCTGGGCCCATGAAGTGCCAGGAAACTGATGGTTCTATGCATGAGGCCGTTAAGAGCCACAATCAATGGCAGAGGAGCCTAATTCAGCCCCAGCCTGGGGCTGGCACCATGTGGCCCTTGGGTTGTCAAAGGTTTTTGGATGGCTCCTTTCCCCCCTACCTTTCACCACTTGGACCAGCGTGTCCAATGCGTGTCGTGTGCAGCGGGGGTGTCCGCACAGCAGCGGGAGCAGCTTCTGTGCAAACACGGTCAAGGGAGAGGAATTTATTTTTGGGCTCTGTTCTCTCTTATCTGTCGACCTTGGCAGCTCAGCTGGGGGTGCGGGTGGAGGGCTGGTGCCTGGGATGCTGCATGGTGGTAGCCTGGGGAAGCAGAAGGTGTGAGGTTGTTTGGGAATCACCCTGTCTGCAGCCGATGGCAGGTGGAGCTCTGGGCAGAGCCTTCCTTAGTGCCTGTGCTGAGCTCCCGGGCACCAATGCCAAACGTTTCCAAAATAAAATGTTGGCTGGAATAGAAATCCCTTGAAATATTTGTGTGGGCACTGAGGGCTGCCAGTGCAATGCAGGGCTGGGAGAAGGTGCTGTCTCTTACCTGTGAGCAGCGCAGGGTCTGGCTGTCCTGCACGGGTGGCCGTGGCCCTGGGCTGTCCCTGCGTGCTGTGACCGTGGGACATCAGGGGAGATGCAGACCCAGGGGTTTCCATGGGCAAAGGTGGCTCAGGGCTGACAAGGCACCGTTGTATTTCCTGCTGAGCTGCCCGAGGTGCTTTGCATAGGCAAACCCCCTTCTTCCCACAGCATCCCAGGCTGGAACCTTGAGATTTCCCTGTGAAAGTGGTGTGGCTGCTTCTCTGGGTGTCTCTGTTAAAGGGAGGTGCCTGAGGCCGTGGGGATGGGCACATGGGTGACTGCCCCAGAGGGCAGTGATGCACTTGGGTGGCTGCCCAGGGGGATGGGGGTGCTGGGGGAGCAGGAACACAGCACTGACCCTGTGGGGCTGCAGCCGTGGTGCTGGGGCATAGGGAGAAGGAACAGGGCTGGGAATGAGCCCTGGGAGACCTGCCCGAAAGACCTGGGACCAGCACCCTGGTTGTGGCTGTGCCCTGGTTATGGCTGGGTGCCCCCAGGCCCAAGGAGCTTGTCCGTGGCAAGGTCACTGGTGCGTGCATCCCTTGTAAAGGCTGGTGGAGGGACTTCAAACACCAGAGGTGGTCCCTGCCACAGCGTGAGCAGCCCTGGAGGGAGAGGGAGGCTGCTTTGGGTGCAGATCACAGTGTCCCACCTGCAGGGATGGGTCTGGCAGGGTTGGGTGTCTTTCCACCCCTCCTGGAGCCCACCCTAAGAGGGAGAGCAGCGGTGGGTGCAGAACAGCATCCAGGGGTGCGTGCCAGCAGTGCATCCCCTCCGCGGGGCTGGGCACTGGGCATGTGTGGTCCATCACCTTCTCCTTCTCCTCTGTAGCTTGGGCTGGACATGGAAGAGCTGGAGGAAATCGAGGAGGATGCTGGTCTGGGCAATGGTGGTCTGGGCAGGCTTGCTGGTGAGTGAGCCCCCAAATGGTCTCATTGCTGGGGAGATGGGGCACAGCCCCAGGGCCTTTGCATCCTCTGCAGGGGTACCTAAACCAGGGCAAGGGGTTTATAGCTCCAGCCTGTCCAGCACGGGATGAGAGGTGTTGAGTATTTGGGCAGTGAGCAGCCACTGCTGGCCCGGGCTCGTACCCGTGCGGGGCTCCTGCTTCTGGCCATTGCTCTCCATGGGAGAAGGACCCACCATCTGCCGGGGCTGCCCAGGGAAGTGCCCCTCAGTGCTCTCTCCTCTCCCCGGCAGCCTGCTTCCTCGACTCGATGGCGACGCTGGGGCTGGCAGCCTACGGCTACGGCATCCGCTACGAGTACGGCATCTTCAACCAGAAGATCCGGGACGGGTGGCAGGTATGGATGGAGGCGCGTGGCCCTCGCCTTCCCTTGGAACAGCCAAGGCGCTGAATCGGGCCTCCCCCTGGGATCAGGTTGAGATCAGGATGCACAGACACTCTCCCTGAGCTTGGAGACTGCAGGAGCTGCGGGTGCTGTGGTGTTTAAAACTTGTCAGGCATTTTCTGGCGCAAGGTTAACTTCTTAAGCTGGTGCCAGCAGGGATGGAGGGGTCGTGTCCATGCTCCTCACGGGGTGAGGATGGCTTCACTGCGGTTGCACAGGGATGGCGTGGGGAGGTCTGGTGGAGACCAGATGCAGCCCCCGAGCCCTGCTGCACTGCCTGACTCCTGGGTTAAAGCATCAGAGGGTGGAAGAGGCTGTTTAGGAAATGCACTGGAAAACGTGGTGAGCATCTGCAACACCCGTGGCGGGAGGCAGCCCCAAGTGCCCAGAGGACCCTGTGAGCACTCCCAAGAGCTGTGCCTGCCACCAGCAAGTGGAGGCCTTTCCTCGTTGGCACAGCATTCCCTGGCTGCTGTGTCCTGATGTGGCTTATCTCCCCTGGCCCTCACACAACGTCCTTGCTGGCCGGAGCTCTGGCCTGTCCGTGCCAAAGGTGATGTCTGACCTGGGCTCTCCGCAGCGCTGCTGGGGCAGGGAACAAGTCCGCTTCATTAGCTGGCCAGCATTCATTAGTGTCCATCAGGCTGACACTGACGCTAAGGGGCTGGTGGTGACTTGGCCACAGCACGGCAGTGTTAGCGGTGCACTGAGAAGCATTCATGTCGTCCCCACCTCCTCATCCCCATCCTTCACCCCTTGGCAGGGGCACCCTGGGTTCAGGGTGGTCAGGGCAGAGACTCCCGGCTCAGCCGGCGGCACCAGAATTCAGGTTTAGGGCAGACGGTCTCCAAAGCATCGTCCCCTTGATGCAGCCAGAGCCTTTCCCGGCCCCACACGTGGCACAGCCTGGGGAGGTCCCCGGGGCTGGGTGGCCCCACCACAGCTCCCGCTGCCTCCGGCAGGTGGAAGAAGCCGACGACTGGCTGCGGCACGGCAACCCCTGGGAGAAAGCCCGTCCCGAGTACATGCTGCCCGTGCACTTCTACGGCCACGTGGAACACGCTGCCACTGGTGCCAAGTGGGTCGACACGCAGGTAGGGGCTGGGGCGCAGCGTCATGGGGCCGGTGTGCGGGGACCCCCTTGCATGGCTCGCCCTGTCACCTGGGGGGCTGCACCCCTGCCATGGGTCCTGCAGCATCCCTGCTGGGGAGGGTTGCATTGGCGAGGGTACTTTGCTGGGGTGGAAAAGGCAGTGGTGGAGGAAGGTGGGGAGGAGACGGACATTAGGGATGGGGACAGGTTTTGGTGCTCCACATCTGCAGCCAACCTCTGAAATACCCCACAGCGCCTCCTGCAGGTCTGTGTGCAATGCACAGCATGGTAGGATGGCTTAAATTAAGCTGCTTCTGACCCTCGCAAGCCTTTCTCCGTCCCCTGAGTGCTTCTGGCAAACATCAGGCACTGGGCAGCCCCGGGAGAGCCGGGATGTCACCACGGCAGGGACTGTTGGTACAAAGCATGTCCCCACCGTGAAGGTGGATGCAGCCCTGAGCTCAGCCCTGGAGGAGGGTCTGTGGGCTGGGAAGGCTCAGGTGGGGCAGGGGAGACCTGGAGGGACACCAGCCAGGGGCGCAGCCCAGCCCCAGCTGCCCTGCTGATGTCGTAGGTGGTGCTGGCGCTGCCCTACGATACCCCTGTGCCCGGGTACTTGAACAACACCGTCAACACCATGCGCCTGTGGTCGGCTCGAGCACCCAACGACTTCAACCTGCGGGACTGTAAGTGGCTGCTGGTGGGGCGCCAGCGGGATGGCTGAGGGGTCCCATGCCCACCCTATCCCTCTGCTCCTCCACAGTCAACGTCGGAGACTACATCCAGGCTGTGCTGGACAGGAACCTGGCAGAGAACATATCCCGCGTCCTCTACCCCAATGACAACGTAAGTCACGAAGCGGGGGGAGAGAGTCCCTGGTTTAGGGACGGATAAAGGCACACAGTGTGAAGTGGAGCAACCCCGGGACATTGCAGAGATGCTTATCATTGTTTCAGGCTGCCTGTAGTGCTTGGGTGGCGATTGGTGCCTCTCACCAGGGCTGCAGTAGAGATGACTGCTCCTGGGCAAATCTGTGCTCAGAGTGGTAAAAGGGAGTGGGGATGAGAATGTCGCGCTTGCAGGCGTAGGGGAAGAAGCTGGAGGGCGGCTCATTTAACCCTCCCCCAGCCTTCCCCGCTGTCAAGGAGAGCTGGGGTACCACAGCTCCAGAGGCGAGCTTGCCTCTTACGGATCCTGTTTTGCAGACCAGCGCGTTGGTGTTTTGTGCTGTGTGAACAGGGGCTTTAATTCTGGTCTCAGAATTAGCTCCTCGTGTTACAGCCCCTGCCGCTTCCCTTCCCGTCTCCCCATGGAGAACGGGTTTTGAGGATGCGCGATGCTCGGGAGGGACTCAACCTGTTTGCAGTGGCACATCTCAAACCCCTGTGCTGCAGTCTGGAAAGCACGGAGAGACGCTGGGGTTAGAGCTGCTGCCAGAACCGGCACAGGGAAAGAGTGGGGCCTCACGCCGCGCTGTGTGGTGCACGTGTGCCAGTGCACATGTGCCAGTGCTGGTCCCTCATTCAGGGAGCCCCGGGGAAGCGCAGCTGCCGCAGCACAGGCACTGCCTGGGCAGTGCAGTGCAGTGCTGCAGCCTCCGCTCCTCTGCTCGCAGTTCTTCGAAGGGAAGGAGCTGCGGCTGAAACAGGAGTACTTCGTCGTGGCTGCCACCCTCCAGGACATCATACGCCGCTTCAAAGCATCCAAATTTGGGAGCACAGACAGTGTCCGAACCGTCTTTGATTCCTTCCCTGACCAGGTACAAGCCCACGTTGCTGCCATGCGTACCTGGGAGCTCAATTTGATACCTCCCAGGGGGCCGCCAGGCCTGGAGATGTTTTGTGGACCCTCTCTGGGTACCTGTGCGCTGCCGATGGGCAGTGGGATGCCCGCATGTCCCACACCCATCCCCACTTGCCGCCGCCGCTATCCCCACAGGTTGCCATCCAGCTGAACGACACGCACCCTGCCATGGCCATCCCTGAGCTGATGCGGATATTCGTGGACATCGAGAAGCTGCCGTGGAACAAGGTAGAGAGACCTGACTTGGCCGCTGGTCCCCTCCGCTTGCACTCACCTTCCCACCAGCCACGGTGGAGGAGTGGGGGAGCCAGTTTGGTAACTGCCGGTGGCCTGGGGAGTGATGTGGAGTGGTCAGGAGTGGATAGGATAGGTTTAATGGGTATGGACTTGGAGGAGCCGCCTTGGCCGAGCTGCTGACCGTGGTGGGAGGACCGTGCGTGGGTTCTGGCACCCAGCCTTGCTGCTCAGCACCAGCTCTCCCCTGGCAGGCCTGGGACATCACCAAGCGGACCTTTGCCTACACCAACCACACAGTGCTTCCCGAAGCCCTGGAGCGCTGGCCAGTGGACCTGGTGGAGAAACTGCTCCCCAGACACCTGCAGATCATCTATGAGATCAACCAGAGACACCTGGATGTAAGTCCCTTGGGGCAGCAGAGGAACCTTCTCCAGAGAGGGGCACAGGGATGGCACGTGTTGTGCTCTCAGGACTAAGGGGTGCACGGGCTGATGATGTTGGGCGTGTGGCCGGGAGGTTGGTGTGCAGAAAAGCCCTTTCCTTGCCATCCTGCAGTTACTGGCTGTTTTAAAGACTTCCCGCATTGCTCCGGGGCTTTACCTCTTGGCCTTTCTTTGCTCCCTAAGTGCAAAATTTATCCTGGGAAAGGATGAGGTGGAGGGTGCAAAGGAGGTGGAAGTTTGTCCTCCTGGGCTGGCAGCACAAGGCTTCTACCAAAACAGCCCCTCTGGCCACACGTGTGCCCACAGGCCCCCTCCATGGGGGCCTGGGATGTCCTTATATCTGGAGACATCCGTGCTGGGGAAGGGCACCCTTTGGTGGGTGTTTGCACTGTCGCTCTCAAGTAGAAGCCACGGCTCTGGCTGGTGTCAGCTGCATCGGAGACGTTGCTGTGGCCCTCTCCTCAGGAGCCATTGGGTGGGACATCCCTAAATGCCAGCACCCCTCACCATCTCTCTGGCCTTCTCCGCAGCACATTGCATTCCTCTTCCCTAACGACGTGGACCGACTTCAGAGGATGTCCCTGATTGAGGAGGGAGGGACCAAGCGGATCAACATGGCCCATCTCTGCATCGTCGGCTCCCACGCTGTCAACGGCGTGGCAAAGATCCACTCGGAAATCGTCAGGACTCAAGTGTAAGTGTGGCGGTGGGATCCCCCTTGGCTCGGGAATGGCGGTGCCAGGAGGCAAGCCTGAAGTCGTCCCCTGCTCGTCCTCACAGCTTCCAGGACTTTGCAGCGCTGGAGCCGGAGAAGTTTCAGAACAAGACCAACGGCATCACCCCGCGGCGCTGGCTCCTGCTCTGCAACCCGGGGCTGGCGGAGCTCATCGCAGAGGTAATGCTGTGGGGGAGCGTGCTGGCCCCAGCCCTTCCTGACCCTGGGGACACTGCTCCAGTCTCAGCCCCTTCCATCTTCTAAATGGCGGGGATGTGTTCGCATCTCTCCCGAGTGCTCTGCTCCTGCTTCCCAAGCGCCGCCGGCTCTGCCAGCCGGGAGCAGCACGCCCTCGAAGGCGCCTGCGCACATCCCGTGGTCAGCGCGTGCCTGTGCTCCTATTGCAGAAAATAGGGGAGGACTATGTGCGGGACCTGAGCCAGCTGACAAAGCTGCACGAGTGCGTGGACGACGACCTCTTCATCCGGGAGGTTGCCAAAGTGAAGCAGGTGAGGGGGTGGCCAGGGGCTGGAGGCGGGGAGAGCACAGGCTGGGCGCTGACGTGCTGCCGGCCCTCACCCAGGAGAACAAGGTGAAGTTCGCGTTGTACCTGGAGAAGGAGTACAAAGTGAAGATCAACCCTTCCTCCATGTTCGATGTGCATGTGAAGAGGATCCACGAGTACAAGCGGCAGCTGATGAACTGCTTGCACATCATCACCATGTACAACCGTAAGCCACCGTGCACCCCAAGGGAACAGGCTCCCCTGTGGGTGCACGAGCATTCCTAGCCCCTGGCATGCAGCTAAAACAGAGGGTGACACCTTGCTGCTGTCTTCTCCAGGCATCAGAAGGGATCCTGTGAAGCTCTTTGTGCCGAGGACAGTGATCATTGGGGGCAAGGTGAGTTGGGTCAGGAGTTGTAGGCATTTTGGAGGAATTCCTTGACAGTGCCCTGGGGAAACTGGTTGCAGACATCTCATGTGGCCAGGTCCATGGAGCTCTGCAGGAAGAGTTGGGGGGGAGCTCTTCTGGCTTCCGTCCAAGCAAGGCACCGAGTTTTGGGGCTTGCACAGCCCTGTGCTGGCCGTGGTCGCCCTGAAAGCTTGGTGGTGCAACACATGGGTTGGATGAGGTGATGGAAGAAGTCTTGGGTGGGTCCTTCCCTGGGCATGTGGGCGCTGGATGGACCTCCCCTGCCCCTGACCAGCCCTCTGGGCTCACCCGTGGCTTTTCTCTTAGGCTGCCCCAGGATATCACATGGCTAAAATGATCATCAAGCTCATTAATGCTGTGGCTCAGGTGGTGAACAATGACCCCGTTGTGGGCAGTAAGCTGAAGGTCATCTTCCTGGAGAACTACAGGGTCTCGCTGGCAGAGAAAGGTAGCCCATGTGGAGTACAGTGTGGGGAGGGTACATCGGCCCCGTGGCTGTCCAGCAGCCCGCGGCTCCATCGCTGCTGGGCAGGAAATCTGACCTTCTTTGGCATGATACAAACGCAGAGCTGGTCACTGTGAGCCCCTTGTGTCCACGTGTTCTGTTGGCAGTGATCCCTGCTACGGACCTGTCAGAGCAGATCTCCACAGCGGGCACTGAGGCGTCGGGCACGGGGAACATGAAGTTCATGCTGAATGGGGCTCTGACCATCGGCACCATGGATGGAGCCAACGTGGAAATGGCTGAGGAGGCTGGAGAGGAAAACCTGTTCATCTTCGGCATGAGGGTGGAGGATGTCACAGAGCTGGACAGGGAAGGGTGAGGGCTGGGGACACCGCGGGCGTGCCACCACAGGCAGCTGGAGCAGCGCCGTCTCATATCAGCCCTTCCCTGCCAGGTACAACGCCCAGAAGTACTACGACCAGCTCCCCGAGTTGAAGGAAGCCATTGACCAGATCAAGAGTGGCTTCTTCTCCCCAGAGGAGCCTGACCTCTTCAGCGACGTGGTCAACATGCTCTTCCACCACGACAGGTGATGCATGAGATGCCATCCATCCCCTGGGTTGGGTTCCCGCACCAAGCTGCTGGCGCCCGTGTGGGGCAGCCCCCTGCACCAACCATCCACGCTCTGGCTGATAATGTCCCATTTTCCGGCCCTGATGATGTGCATGTGGTCAAGCAGTTGATACTTCACTGGTACAAGAGTGTGTCTGTGTCCAGGACTTCATGCTTGCCCCATTAAAGGCTGGAGTACATTAAGGCCAAGATGCATTTGGGTGCGCAGTCCTCACCAGATGAGAGATGCTTTTAAGTATCTCAAGGGCTTTCCTGGCCAGAGCATTAAGCAGCCAAGGGCCATCAGCACTGGAGAAATGTCTCCCAGAGCACACGTGCCGCAGCACCCACGGGCTTGCAGGGCTCTGCGCAAACAGTGCTTGGAGAGGATGAACTTGTCTCAAGCGCTCCTGTTGGAGGCAGCCCAAGATGCGGCAGCCCAGGCCCCGTGTGCTGCAGCCGCCGTCCGCACCGAGCTCCCCCTCTGCGTTCCTGCTGCCGCCGACTCCTTTCTTTGCTGCTACAGGTTTAAAGTTTTTGCAGACTACGAGGCTTATGTCAGGTGCCAGGAGCAGGTCAGCGAGCTGTACCTGGTGAGTGCCGGCCTGGGGACGAGGCAGGGGAGCTCTGATGGGGGCACCGCATCCCCTCCCCGGGGATGGGTCTGTGCATGTACATGGGCTCCTGGTGAGGAGGCTCCTGGATGTGCTGCTGCAGGGAGTCCTCTGTCTTGGGGCCAGCGCAGCACCATGGTTGCAAGTCTCCAGCCACAGTCCCACCTCTGTCCTTGCAGAACTCCAAGGCATGGACCAAGATGGTCATCAGGAACATCGCAGCAGCCGGCAAGTTCTCCAGCGACCGCACCATCAAGGAATACGCCCGGGACATCTGGCACGTGGAGCCCTCCAACCTGAAGATCCCACCACCCAACGAGCCCCGGGACGCAGCTGAGCAGAGTACACCCAACGGCACAGCAGCGTAGGGGCATGGAGCTGCTGCCAACCGGAGCTGAGGGATATGAGCACGGACGCTCTGCAGTGGTCTCTGTCTCTGCTGTGTGGTGTCTGTGCTGCTGCTGCCTTTCCTACGGGTGGGGAAGGGGTAATTTTTATAACCCAAGTGTCGTGCAGAATGCAACAACTGTTGCCCCGTTGTGTCGTTGGAGTCCAAAGGGCTGTTTGCTAAAGCCTAAATTAGGGACTGGGCTTGCTTGCACCAACACTAATGCAAAACCTGGGTGTCAGGGGTGAGGTGCTGGGGCTCAGACAGGGATAGGCTGGGCAGCACAGCTGCACACAGCTGTCTAGGCCCTTGCAGGAGGTGCTGAAGCAGGACTTGGGGTGCAGCTCTTGCCAGTCCTGACGCATCGATGCTGGGGAGTTAAGGGGTATTTGCAGTAGGGCTGTCACCCCCCCTCACTGTCCCATGTGATGCTCCTGGGCATGGCTTGCATGGTCCTGTCCCAGGAGCAGCATCCAGATCACAACAGTATCCCCATCCCCCAAGTATCCTGAAGCATTGTTGAGGCAGTGGGCAAATTAGAACATTTTTCAGTAGTTTTCATTACTTACAACATTACAGGTTTCAGTAGATTTTATTACTTACAAGTTCCTGATGTGGGTTTGAGTAAGTGCTTGTGCTTGCTGCATGCAGCAGCTGGCATCACTTAATGTTCAAGAAGTCTCTGTAACAAGATGCAGTAAATCTTACACTGTTATTGCTGACCATCCTGTGCTGCTTCAGAGCCTGGTTTCTGATCCTTAGATGTGGGTCTGAGCTGGGCTTAGAGTAAAGCTGTGTACCCAGGGCAAAGTGGGTATCTCTATGTCTTTTCTAGGTGAGGTTCGAATTCCTTATTTTACCCAAGTAACTGGGTCTATATTTTCCTCATCCTGTTCTGTTAATAGAAGCATTGAAACCAAAATTTGATCCCTGTAAATTTTCATTTCTAATCCTAGTTGTACAATTAAATCTCTCCCTAGCAAATTTGCTTCCTGCTACAGGAATGTGTAACAATTGCCCTTGAATTGTTTCACTATATAATTCAAGGTAGTGTCTTCAAAACGAGGAACTGAAGATTCCTCTCGCTGAAAATCCCTCTCTTTTTAGACCCAAACCAGTTATCTTTTGGTTTAATAATTTCAGTATACCTGCTCAAGTGTGTGATTACATGTGCTCATGTGTGCGTTTAAGTGTATGGCTCCATATGCGTGTGATTATGTGTGCAAAGTGTGCTGTGCCTTCACGGGGCTGCTCGTGAGCAGCGTTTCTGGAGCTGTGGCTGGGGTACAGCCATCTGATCAGCTGGACTGCACAAATACAAACAGCAAGTTGTGGAGCAGGCTTTTCTACTGCAGGGCCAAACAATGTTCCTGAAATACTGTTAGTCATTTATAGCTTTTCCCCCCTTCTCTTTCGTAAAATCAGTAAGAGAAATTATTGTTCCTGGAAGTGAGGTATTCAGACTGCTGGCTCAGCCCGGTCCCAGCAGAGGGAGGCACTGTGTGAGCCTCACAAAGTCAGCCCTGCCAAAGCAGCTTGGATCTGACCTGGCGTATGCACATCCCCTCTGCCCAATGCATCCCACCCTGGCAGCACGGTGCTGGTAGTGGTGGAGAGCTGGCCTCTTTCCAGAGAGGCTGTGTCAGCTTCTCTTGTCACCATCTCTTGATGTCCAATTGCACACACACAGCAGTGATCTGAGCATGGGCAGGCTTCTCTGAGCCCAGTGGCACTGCACACACCACGGCTGCAGATGCTGCACCTCCTGCTCATTAGGATTGTCCGGAGGTGGGTTATAAACTATGTGGGGGGAATCATATGGAGGGGGTAAACTCTTTAGAGGACCCCATGCCTTAGGTTCCTCAGTATGTCCCTTAATTTTCTCGTTTGTTGTTTTTAAGGGGAACAGGTGAACTGCAGGGAGGGGCAGAATTTCTTCTTCCTGCTTCACTGTTGATCCTGACTCAAGTCTCCCAGGAGGCCTCTTACGCTTCTCTCACTCCCAGCACACCCAGTGTGCTGCATAATCAGACTCTTCTTGTGAGAAAGGTTCCTTAACACAGACTCATAGAACAGTTAGGGTTGGAAAGCACCTTCAGATCATCTAGTTCCAACCCCCCTGCCATGGGCAGGGACACCTCACACCAAACCATGTCATTCTGTTCAACTTGGCCTTGAACACTGGCAGGGATGGAGCATTTACCACTTCTTTGGGCAACCCATTCCAGTGCCTCACAGTAAAGAACTTCTTCCTTTTATCTAATCTAAACTCCCCTGTTTAAGTTTGAACCCTTTACCCGTTGACATTTACATAAATATTTAAAGTCTGACATTCTTATGTTTCCCTAGCCCCATACTTTGGCCAAAAAATGGCCAGTGGCTGAATACTTTCCTTTGTCCATATAAAATAACAGTACTGTACCATCTTCTTCTTATCCCTTTTGATATAAGGTATATCTTCCCAATTTTTCAACATCCTCCCTAAGGGGCTTTCTGGAGGAATGTTACTCCTGAGATGATTCCTCTCATCCCTTCTCTTTCTCCTTAGGCCTGTTTTTCTTATTCTCCATTCTGTTTCCCAAGACTTCCTTTCAACAAGTCCTTACACTTTGTCCTTCTCCGGCTGTATCCCTCACAGAATAACAGAAACACAGATCCGGACTCCACACTCTCTTTGTACATATTTGTATATCTCAGGCACACACTCAAGTCTCTCAGAATGTCCCCACCACCAAGGTAGTGCTTCAAGTCCAATTTTCTTACCTTGGCCCATGCACGGAGTTGCCTGGCTGCTGCAGTGGTGCCTACTTTTTCCTCTGTCTCTTTTGCCCCCCTCTGGTTCACTGGGTCTACCTTATAAAAATGGTCTCAGGCTTTTAGTCAGTAGCTGCAGAACCCCCGTTGAGCCGCACGAGGCTGTTGAAATCAACAGGACACATCTCCCCATCCTTGGGTGGCTGAGGTCCCCTCAACAATGACTTGATCCTGGATGAGCCCCCACATTGTGAGCTGCAAACTGTTCTTGTAAAGCTCGAGGCAGACACAGCAGTGACGCAGCAGCTTTTTATGACTGGTTTTGTAAAAACGGGTTTGCTGGCCAGTGGGCACACGGCAAAGGCAGAACTTTGATTTGTATTTCCTATCTGGCCCGCAAGTTCCCTCCACTGTTTTTCCATTGTTTGGATATTCCACGGTTTACAGCCTATCCAATGCGTACAATCTACATGGCAACTGTCCCACCTCTGTTTGCATCTCCCCTTACGCGATTTCATACGCCACTTGCTCTTGTTTATCTATCTCCTTTTATGGTTCGATGTCATAAGTCTCTGGCAGATGTGGAACCCCAACTTACTGTTTAACCAGCCTGCAACATCATAGTTTCATAGGTTGTACAAAGGTAGCATTTTTTTAGCTACGGAGCGTACCGTTTGCCAGAGATGATATTGTCTTTAACCACAGCGTGTGCCTGGCTAACTTACGGTATCTCAAAACCTCTGTTTCTTTCCTTAGCGGCTTAGCCCCAGCCCCGACATTGCAAGGCCTCCATACTGCAAAGCTGAATTGGGAACAGAGCTCCTCCCAGGCCCCGTCGTCGTTGCGATCGCGGCCAATGCGGTCGCCGCCGCCGCCAGCACCGCGCCCGTTTCCATTCGGGCCCCGCCTCAACCACAGCCACCCCGGGGCGGGGCCGAGGCTGCCCCACGGCTGCCGCCGCGGTCGGGGGGCGCTGCAGGGACCATCTCCGCCCGGGGCCCGCGGGGAGGTGGCGCGCGGGGCGCCCCGGCAGTGCCGAGGGGAAGATTCCGGATAAACCCCAAATAGCGATAAAAATCCAGGTTTGAAACCAGCGCGGGAGTCCCCGCTCCCTCTGGAACGCAGGAACCTGCTGTGGTTCCCCTCTCAGCTGCGACCCCTGCCTGCAGCTCTGTCATCATCTGTCATCACTGGGGGAAAAATCACAGCCATCACTCGGGCAGCCCAGGAATCATCACACCCAGCTGCTTTTATGCATTTGTTCCAAAGCAGGATGTTACTGGGTTAAAATTATTTGCCTGGAACCCCAGGGCCATTCTCAGCCCAGCTCAAGAGTGGGGAAGTGAGCACAGCCCTCGGCCACCTCCTCCCACCCAGATTTCTAGCCCCACTGGCACTGTGCATGCCCATGTGTTGCAACAGCTTGCACAACACAAGGCACCAAGGGTAAAGGTACCTCAATGCCTCCTCTGCAAGCCAATGGCAGGGGCATCAGAAGGGTGCTATGCCAGTGCCACCCATGCAGTGAACGAGGCACTGCTCTTGGTCTACACCCAATATTCAAGTGCAGGGGTGAGCGCTCACACCCGTCCTTGCACAATACCTGCTGCAGGTGAGCACTGACGCATCCATTCCAGGGGGATGTGCCCACCGAGGGGCACTTCTGACACCTGGGACGGCAACAGGTCAAGGAATGGCTTCATAGGGATAGCAAGGTGACATGGGGACACAGTCACAGCACAGCATCATGAGGGTGGGGTCACGGCCACGGTATGGGGGATCGTGCCCATGGCAGGGTGAGATGGAGCCACAGCCACAGTATGGCATCCTGACCTCAGCAAGTGACAAGGCCACGCCGTGAGGACACAGGAGCATGGCCACAGCATACGGTGATGGCTTCAGTAGCGGGGCAAGGCTGTGGCAGAGAGACAGACCTACGGCACAGGGGACACAGCAGCGGCGCACGGGGAAGGAACCACAGCAGGTTCCTGCGTTCCAGAGGGAGCGGGGACTCCCGCGCTGGTTTCAAACCTGGATTTTTATCGTTATTTGGGGTTTATCCGGAATCTTCCCCTCGGCACTGCCGGGGCGCCCCGCGCGCCACCTCCCCGCGGTCCCCGGGCGGAGATGGTCCCTGCAGCGCCCCCCGACCGCGGCGGCAGCCGTGGGGCAGCCTCGGCCCCGCCCCGGGGTGGCTGTGGTTGAGGCGGGGCCCGAATGGAGATGGGCCGCGGCGAGCGCAGGCGGCGGAAGCGGTGACGATGTGGCGGCGGCGCCGGGAGTGGGACGATGGCGACGGCACCGACGGCGACAGGGCCTGGAAGGAGTTCAGTTCCCAGGCGGAGAGCAGGGCCAGGGCAGAAAGCAGAGCCCAGGAGCGGCGCAGAGCCCAGGAGCAGAGCAGGGCCCGGGAGGAGCGGCGGTGAGTACCCGCCGCGGGGCCGGCGGCCCGGGCTGCCGGGCCGGCGTAGGGGCGCTGCCGAGCGCCGCCGCTGCGCTCGCAGGGACCGTGTCCACCGGGTCCCGCTGTCGCGGTCGTGGCCACGCTCTGTGCGCCGATCGTGTTCCCTGCCGCGTCTCCTGTGGCCGTGTGCCCGCGCTGTGCCCCCGTGCCGCGGGTTCGCCCCCGTGCCGCGGCCTCGCCACCCTGCCGAGCCCATCTGCGCTGTGCCCATGTTCCTGTGTCCCCACGGCGTGGCCTTGTCGCTTGCTGAGGCCGTGACCTTGTGCCTATGCCCCTGGCATGGCCGTGCCGCCCTGCAGCAGCCATAATGGCCGTGGCTCCATGTGGATCCTGCGATGGGCAGGATCCCCGATACCATGGCCGTGACCCCACCCTCATGATGCCGTGCTGTGGCTGTGTCCCCATGTCACCTGGCTGTCCCTTTGAAGCCATTCCTTGACCTGTTGCCATCCCAGGTGTCAGAGGTGCCCCGCAGTGGGCACATCCCCCTCGACTGGATGCATCAGTGCTCACCTGCAGCAGGTATTGTGCAAGGACGGGTGTGAGCGCTCACCCCTGCACTTGAATATTGGGTGTAGACCAAGAGCAGTGCCTGATTCACTGCAGTGACTGTGAGGCCATCTCTGGCCTGTTGCTGCTGGTGAGACTGCTCAGTCTGAAGTCTCAGGGTGTGACTGGGGCTTGAGGAGCTCCCTATGGCTCCATCATAGCTCATCCCACCCTGTATGTCAGGCTTCTTGGAAGGGTGCAGGTGCCCAGGGGACTATGGCACCCTGCCCTGGCATCTGTTTTGCAACCCTTTCTTGGCATCTTGCAGCACTCCCCAGGGCAGGCACTGGACTCAGTCCTTTTCAGCAGGAGTGATGGTGATGCCAGGCACATGCTGACAAGGAGTGAGCTGTGCTTGGATGCCTCTCAGAAACCTCTGCCCTGAATCCCCCGGTGCTGTGCCCGGGCTAGTTTCCCCATCACCCAGTGCCATCAGCCCATGAGAGATGTTGATGCTGGACAAGCTGCAGCCCTTAGCTTTCCCCTCGCTCTTGGAGCCTGGGGCTTCAGCTGGTCAATGGCTTGCTGCAGAGGGCATAGCTGGGGCAGCTGGATGTGTCCCCTAGCCCTTGGGAACATGATGCTGTCAGAGGTGGTCACACTCCCTACACTGTACTGGCGGCAGTGCAGGACATCGCTCTGGGGATTGCTTTCTCTCACAGGCTGTGGGTTTCCCAGCCCCTTCCCCAGATTTCCTCCTTGTCCCTGGAGAATCACAGAGGCTGTTGGTGCTGGGCTTGGGGATACCTCTGTGACCATGTCTCAGCAGTCACAGCTCAGGGTGTTGCCACAGAGCATGGGGCCGCTCCTCATTGCCGGTTTGGCTTGCAGCTCCTGGCCCTGGTGCTTGCCCTGCCCTTCTTCCCATGGGAGGCTGCGGAGGGCTGGATCGTGGCCTCTCATGATGCTGTGTCACAGTGGGGCTGCTCCGACAGCTCGGCTCCATGCCCGAAAGCCAGACACAACCCTGGTGTGGGTAACCAGCTCCCCATGGCAGAGGAACACAAACAGCAGCCTCAGGCCCTTACAGGGGACAAGCCACTGCCTTCACAATTGGGGTTGGGAGTGAGAACCCCACTCTGCTGTGCCCAAGAGCCTGTGGGGTGGGAAGAGATGTGCTAACAAGATGCCTTCTTTGCAGGGGCTGGCTGCGCTGGTGTCCCCGGCTACGCACTGTCCTCCTGGTCCCGCTCCTCATCTACATCTCTGTGCCCATCCTCATCCGCCTCTTCCCTGTCCTGCTCACCAAATTTGTCTACCTGAACTTCCGTGAGTGCCCCAGGCTGGGAGAACCACCCCACTCAGGATTCATCAGGAAGAGAGTTGGGGGGGGGCTGAAATGTGGGTGGGTGCACCCAGTGCATGGGTGGCACTGGTACAGCACCTGTTGATGCCTCCTTGCCATGGGCTTGCAGAGGAGGCATGGAGGGAATTTCTGTTGGTGCCTCATGTTTTGCAACCTGTAATAATACGGTGCTGTCGACCCTGTTTACTGCCTGAAGTTGCAACATGTGGGCACACACAGTGCCAGTGGGGCTAGAAATCTGTGTGGGAGGAGGTGGCCGAGGGCTGTGCTCACTTCCCCACTCTTGAGCTGGGCTGAGAATGGCCCTGGGGTTCCAGGCAAATAATTTTAAACCAGTAACATCCTGCTTTGGAACAAATGCATAAAAGCAGCTGGGTGTGATGATTCCTGGGCTGCCCGAGTGATGGCTGTGATTTTTTTCCCCAGTGGCCTTTCCTTTCTTCGTTGACTTTCGTCAGCCAGAGCTACTGCTGAACAACACCATCAACCTGTACCTCACGACTGAGCCGGGTGTGATGGTTGGCATCTGGTGAGCGGGACAGCCCCAGCATCATGGGTGGGCACAGCTGCGTGGCTGCTCCAGTGTCCTATTACCCCCCAGGGTAACCCCGCTCTGCCTCCCCAGGCACACGGTGCCAAGCAGCAGAGGAGCTGAGGCGCGGGGCAAGGACCAGAAGTGGTACGAGAAAGCCCTTGGCGATGATCACCCTGTGATCATCTACCTGCACGGCAATGGGGGGACCAGGCGAGTACCTGTGAGCGCCCCTGGCTTTGCCAGGGGAGGAGGCTGCTCCCATGCAGCATCTCTGTTGGGGTGAGAACTAGCAAACTCCGTGCAGCAGCCAGCAGTGCTGCCTGGCCGGGGCTGCTGCAGCGGTGTCTGACCCCACGAGTCAAGGACAGTCCCTTGGAGTTCAAGAGAAATGCCAAATCCCACTCAGCACAGAGCATCCAGCTCTGCCCTCCTAGGAGGGGATCACCCCAGTCCCTTGGTGCTGGAGGAGGGAAGGTCCTTTGAGGGTCCCTGCCTGAGCTCTAACCTCATTTTCTCCATCAGAGCTGCAAGACACCGCATCCAGTTCTTGAAGGTAAGTGGTTCCCTGTGAGGGGACTGGCACCTGCTGGGAGTAAGGCTCACACTGGCCCTAGGGACTGAAGAGACACCCTGGCCAGAGTGAACCCCACCATGCTGGGGGTCCTAGGGTGCAACCTCTACCCAGGCATAAAAGTGCTGCTCCTCCGACAGACAATGGGTGCTGCTGGCTTCCACATCCTGGCTCTCGACTACAGAGGTAAAGTCATCCCCCTGCCTCTTGCTGAGTGACCCTCCTGGGGCCAGCCTCCCCAGGGTCATGACACCTAGCCATGTCCCCTGCAGGCTATGGGGACTCCAGCGGCCACCCCACGGAGAACGGCTTCACCACGGATGTCCTGGCACTCTATGACTGGGCCAAAGCACGAAGTGGGAACAGCATCATTCTCTTCTGGGGACACTCCCTGGGGACAGGGTAGGTGTGGGGCTGGGCAATAGGTGGGGTTTCACCCCATGGGTACTGTCTCACTGGAGTCTGCAGTCAGTCCCTGAGCTGTGACACTGCTGCCAGACCAACGTCACTTGGGGATGGACAAGGTGTTGGAACAGCTCCTTGGTGGAAGCATTTGCAAGGCAAAACCCAGCAGGCAGAGGGGGTGCTGAGGGTGCTGTGCATCCCGCTGGGGCATCATTGCTGCTCCCCCTCACTGTCATCTGTCTTCTCACAGGATTGCCACAAATGCAGCAAGGAAACTGCAGGAGCGAGGTAAGGGCCATTGTGGCTGGGTTGGCCCTGTGCAGTTGTCCTCTGGGCTCTGTACATCCCTGGTGTGCCACAATTCAGGGGCCACTGAGGAGCTGGGGATCCCTGTCACTGTCTGCTAAAGCATCAGGGTCAGCTCCTGGAGCAGAGACAAGTGACCATTCCCATGCTTCTTAGAGGGAAGGGGGAATTTTGGCCTCATGGCTGATGCCTGGGGAGAGAAATTCCCCTGCAGCCATGCCCGCTCTCACTGCTCTCTGACCTCAGGAGTCCAGGCTGATGCCGTTGTCCTGGAATCGCCCTACACCAACATCCGTGAGGCAGCTGCCCACATCCCCCTCACCAAGGTGAGCCCAGGGCTTCAGTCCACAGGATCCCACCATGGTGGCAGATCAAGGGCTCTCAGAGGCAGCCCTGGCTGCCCAGGTGTTCCCCCCTTTGCAGGGAAAGTTTTCCCTTTGCAAAAGGGAAAACCCTTTTGCATCAGTCAAGGGCAAAGCTTAGCACCCTCAACTCTCTCCCGGGCAGATCTACCGCCAGTTCCCAGGCTTCGAGTACCTCATCCTGGACTCGCTCGCTCTGGGTGACATGTTCTTCCGCAGCGATGAGAAGTGAGTGTCTGGTGGGAAGGGGCACCACTGCCCTGTGAGGCTGTGGGGATGGTAGTGGGGCCACCTGGTCGAGGAGGGGTGGGTCGGACATGTCACACCTTGAAATGCTTATGTTCTGATTTGGGTTTGCTCATCTTACTCATGCTTTATCAGTGCCATTTTATTTGCATGGCTTCAGATACCAGTATTATCACTGTGTAAAGTCCATAAACCACCATCCATTTTGTGAGCACTACATGCTCCAGTCCCACCCGCAGTGCAGCACACACACCTCAGTAGCCTTTACTGAAAGCCTTGAAGCTTTTGAAGCCTGAGCACCCCATAACCAGGTCTAAGCTTTTAGGGTGCTTGGTGCTGCCATGCCAGGACAAGTGGCGTGGGCATCACCCTGCAGCAGTTCAGCTGCTTCCTGTAGCTACTGATGGGCTGGGCTGGTTCTGAAGGGCAGTGCCAGGGGGTCAGGGTTGCTGTGAGAGATTTTACAGGGACTGGGGAGGCTCCTGTGGGCCCATCAGTTTCAGGGTGACTCCTCAGCACTGTGCTTGCTGCTTGCAGCGTGCAGGTGCTGTCCTGCCCGCTCCTCATCCTGCATGCAGAAGATGATTCGATCCTACCTCCGCTCCTGGGACGCAAGGTGAGGACCAGTCCCTGTGCATGAGCTTTAATATGGGTGGGCACCATTTGAGCCTGGGGTTGGAGAGCTGAAGTGCCTGGAGAGGGGGTGGCCTTCCCTGGGGTGCCACAGGGGGTATGGGGTCCTCGCCACATGCCCCTAACTGAGCTCCCACCCTGCATCAGCTCTTTGAGACAGCACTCAGCGCATACAAGGACAAAACCAAGGTGAAGTTCATTACCTTTCCCAAAAAGCTGGGCCTGGGCCACGACTACATCTCCTTCAACCCGGAGGTGCCTGCCTTGGTGAAGTAAGTGCTGCTCTGCAGAAATGGGGGGTACAGAGTGAGCCTGGGCCTCTTCTTCCAGGGGTGCACCCCCCTGACACAACCATGCATGTACTTTCCCCTGCTCCTTCCCCTCTTATACTGTTCACTGGCATCAATTTTTGAACTCCAGCTGCTCCTCACTGCCCCAAGCCTGTCCTCGGACTGGGTGACATGGGGTTGTGGCACTGCAGCGAGGTCCAATCTCCTTTTTGCCCTGGGTGCACAGCTTTGCTCTAAGCCCAGCTCTGACCCACATCTAAGGATCAGAAACCAGGCTCTGAAGCAGCACAGGATGGTCAGCAATAACAGTGTAAGATTTACTGCATCTTGTTACAGAGACTTCTTGAACATTAAGTGATGCCAGCTGCTGCATGCAGCAAGCACAAGCACTTACTCAAATCCACACCAGGAACCTGTTATGCCACTGAACTTACTGTTGTAAGTAATAAAATCTACTGAAAAACGTTCTAATTTGCCCACTGCCTCAACGATACTTCAGGATACTTGGGGGATGGGGATACTGTTGTGATCTGGGTGCTGCTCCTGGGACAGGACCATGCAAGCCATGTCCAGGAGCATCACATGGGGCAGTGAGGGGGGGTTAACAGCCCTACTGCAAATACCCCTTAACTCCCAGGCATCGATGCGTCAGGACTGGCAAGAGCTGCACCCCAAGTCCTGCTTCAGCACCTCCTGCAAGGGCCTAGACAGCTGTGTGCAGCTGTGCTGCCCAGCCTATCCCTGTCTGAGCCCCAGCACCTCACCCCTGACACCCAGGTTTTGCATTAGTGTTGGTGCAAGCAAGCCCAGTCCCTAATTTAGGCTTTAGCAAACAGCCCTTTGGACTCCAACGACACAACGGGGCAACAGCTGTTGCATTCTGCACGACACTTGGGTTATAAAAATTACCCCTTCCCCACCCGTAGGAAAGGCAGCAGCAGCACAGACACCACACAGCAGAGACAGAGACCACTGCAGAGCGTCCGTGCTCATATCCCTCAGCTCCGGTTGGCAGCAGCTCCATGCCCCTACGCTGCTGTGCCGTTGGGTGTACTCTGCTCAGCTGCGTCCCGGGGCTCGTTGGGTGGTGGGATCTTCAGGGTGGAGGGCTCCACGTGCCAGATGTCCCGGGCGTATTCCTTGATGGTGCGGTCGCTGGAGAACTTGCCGGCTGCTGCGATGTTCCTGATGACCATCTTGGTCCATGCCTTGGAGTTCTGCAAGGACAGAGGTGGGACTGTGGCTGGAGACTTGCACCCATGGTGCTACGCTGGCCCCAAGACAGAGGACTCCCTGCAGCAGCACATCCAGGAGCCTCCTCACCAGGAGCCCATGTACATGCACGGACCCATCCCCGGGGAGGGGATGCGGTGCCCCCATCAGAGCTCCCCTGCTCGTCCCCAGGCCGGCACTCACCAGGTACAGCTCGCTGACCTGCTCCTGGCACCTGACATAAGCCTCGTAGTCCGCAAAAACTTTAAACCTGTAGCAGCAAAGAAAGGAGTCGGCGGCAGCAGGAACGCAGAGGGGGAGCTCGGTGCGGACGGCGGCTGCAGCACACGGGGCCTGGGCTGCCGCATCTTGGGCTGCCTCCAACAGGAGCACTTGAGACAAGTTCATCCTCTCCAAGCACTGTTTGCGCAGAGCCCTGCAAGCCCGTGGGTGCTGCGGCACGTGTGCTCTGGGAGGGCGCACTGGGAGACATTTCTCCAGTGCTGATGGCCCTTGGCTGCTTAATGCTCTGGCCAGGAAAGCCCTTGAGATACTTAAAAGCATCTCTCATCTGGTGAGGACTGCGCACCCAAATGCATCTTGGCCTTAATGTACTCCAGCCTTTAATGGGGCAAGCATGAAGTCCTGGACACAGACACACTCTTGTACCAGTGAAGTATCAACTGCTTGACCACATGCACATCATCAGGGCTGGAAAATGGGACATTATCAGCCAGAGCGTGGATGGTTGGTGCAGGGGGCTGCCCCACACGGGCGCCAGCAGCTTGGTGCGGGAACCCAACCCAGGGGATGGATGGCATCTCATGCATCACCTGTCGTGGTGGAAGAGCATGTTGACCACGTCGCTGAAGAGGTCAGGCTCCTCTGGGGAGAAGAAGCCACTCTTGATCTGGTCAATGGCTTCCTTCAACTCGGGGAGCTGGTCGTAGTACTTCTGGGCGTTGTACCTGGCAGGGAAGGGCTGATATGAGACGGCGCTGCTCCAGCTGCCTGTGGTGGCACGCCCGCGGTGTCCCCAGCCCTCACCCTTCCCTGTCCAGCTCTGTGACATCCTCCACCCTCATGCCGAAGATGAACAGGTTTTCCTCTCCAGCCTCCTCAGCCATTTCCACATTGGCTCCATCCATGGTGCCGATGGTCAGAGCCCCATTCAGCATGAACTTCATGTTCCCCGTGCCCGACGCCTCAGTGCCCGCTGTGGAGATCTGCTCTGACAGGTCCGTAGCAGGGATCACTGCCAACAGAACACGTGGACACAAGGGGCTCACAGTGACCAGCTCTGCGTTTGTATCATGCCAAAGAAGGTCAGATTTCCTGCCCAGCAGCGATGGAGCCGCGGGCTGCTGGACAGCCACGGGGCCGATGTACCCTCCCCACACTGTACTCCACATGGGCTACCTTTCTCTGCCAGCGAGACCCTGTAGTTCTCCAGGAAGATGACCTTCAGCTTACTGCCCACAACGGGGTCATTGTTCACCACCTGAGCCACAGCATTAATGAGCTTGATGATCATTTTAGCCATGTGATATCCTGGGGCAGCCTAAGAGAAAAGCCACGGGTGAGCCCAGAGGGCTGGCCAGGGGCAGGGGAGGTCCATCCAGCGCCCACATGCCCAGGGAAGGACCCACCCAAGACTTCTTCCATCACCTCATCCAACCCATGTGTTGCACCACCAAGCTTTCAGGGCGACCACGGCCAGCACAGGGCTGTGCAAGCCCCAAAACTCGGTGCCTTGCTTGGACGGAAGCCAGAAGTGCTCCCCCCCAACTCTTCCTGGAGAGCTCCATGGACCTGGCCACATGAGATGTCTGCAACCAGTTTCCCCAGGGCACTGTCAAGGAATTCCTCCAAAATGCCTACAACTCCTGACCCAACTCACCTTGCCCCCAATGATCACTGTCCTCGGCACAAAGAGCTTCACAGGATCCCTTCTGATGCCTGGAGAAGACAGCAGCAAGGTGTCACCCTCTGTTTTAGCTGCATGCCAGGGGCTAGGAATGCTCGTGCACCCACAGGGGAGCCTGTTCCCTTGGGGTGCACGGTGGCTTACGGTTGTACATGGTGATGATGTGCAAGCAGTTCATCAGCTGCCGCTTGTACTCGTGGATCCTCTTCACATGCACATCGAACATGGAGGAAGGGTTGATCTTCACTTTGTACTCCTTCTCCAGGTACAACGCAAACTTCACCTTGTTCTCCTGGGTGAGGGCCGGCAGCACGTCAGCGCCCAGCCTGTGCTCTCCCCGCCTCCAGCCCCTGGCCACCCCCTCACCTGCTTCACTTTGGCAACCTCCCGGATGAAGAGGTCGTCGTCCACGCACTCGTGCAGCTTTGTCAGCTGGCTCAGGTCCCGCACATAGTCCTCCCCTATTTTCTGCAATAGGAGCACAGGCACGCGCTGACCACGGGATGTGCGCAGGCGCCTTCGAGGGCGTGCTGCTCCCGGCTGGCAGAGCCGGCGGCGCTTGGGAAGCAGGAGCAGAGCACTCGGGAGAGATGCGAACACATCCCCGCCATTTAGAAGATGGAAGGGGCTGAGACTGGAGCAGTGTCCCCAGGGTCAGGAAGGGCTGGGGCCAGCACGCTCCCCCACAGCATTACCTCTGCGATGAGCTCCGCCAGCCCCGGGTTGCAGAGCAGGAGCCAGCGCCGCGGGGTGATGCCGTTGGTCTTGTTCTGAAACTTCTCCGGCTCCAGCGCTGCAAAGTCCTGGAAGCTGTGAGGACGAGCAGGGGACGACTTCAGGCTTGCCTCCTGGCACCGCCATTCCCGAGCCAAGGGGGATCCCACCGCCACACTTACACTTGAGTCCTGACGATTTCCGAGTGGATCTTTGCCACGCCGTTGACAGCGTGGGAGCCGACGATGCAGAGATGGGCCATGTTGATCCGCTTGGTCCCTCCCTCCTCAATCAGGGACATCCTCTGAAGTCGGTCCACGTCGTTAGGGAAGAGGAATGCAATGTGCTGCGGAGAAGGTCAGAGAGATGGTGAGGGGTGCTGGCATTTAGGGATGTCCCACCCAATGGCTCCTGAGGAGAGGGCCACAGCAACGTCTCCGATGCAGTTGACACCAGCCAGAGCCGTGGCTTCTACTTGAGAGCGACAGTGCAAACACCCACCAAAGGGTGCCCTTCCCCAGCACGGATGTCTCCAGATATAAGGACATCCCAGGCCCCCATGGAGGGGGCCTGTGGGCACACGTGTGGCCAGAGGGGCTGTTTTGGTAGAAGCCTTGTGCTGCCAGCCCAGGAGGACAAACTTCCACCTCCTTTGCACCCTCCACCTCATCCTTTCCCAGGATAAATTTTGCACTTAGGGAGCAAAGAAAGGCCAAGAGGTAAAGCCCCGGAGCAATGCGGGAAGTCTTTAAAACAGCCAGTAACTGCAGGATGGCAAGGAAAGGGCTTTTCTGCACACCAACCTCCCGGCCACACGCCCAACATCATCAGCCCGTGCACCCCTTAGTCCTGAGAGCACAACACGTGCCATCCCTGTGCCCCTCTCTGGAGAAGGTTCCTCTGCTGCCCCAAGGGACTTACATCCAGGTGTCTCTGGTTGATCTCATAGATGATCTGCAGGTGTCTGGGGAGCAGTTTCTCCACCAGGTCCACTGGCCAGCGCTCCAGGGCTTCGGGAAGCACTGTGTGGTTGGTGTAGGCAAAGGTCCGCTTGGTGATGTCCCAGGCCTGCCAGGGGAGAGCTGGTGCTGAGCAGCAAGGCTGGGTGCCAGAACCCACGCACGGTCCTCCCACCACGGTCAGCAGCTCGGCCAAGGCGGCTCCTCCAAGTCCATACCCATTAAACCTATCCTATCCACTCCTGACCACTCCACATCACTCCCCAGGCCACCGGCAGTTACCAAACTGGCTCCCCCGCTCCTCCACCGTGGCTGGTGGGAAGGTGAGTGCAAGCGGAGGGGACCAGCGGCCAAGTCAGGTCTCTCTACCTTGTTCCACGGCAGCTTCTCGATGTCCACGAATATCCGCATCAGCTCAGGGATGGCCATGGCAGGGTGCGTGTCATTCAGCTGGATGGCAACCTGTGGGGATAGCGGCGGCGGCAAGTAAGGATGGGTGTGGGACATGCGGGCATCCCACTGCCCATCAGCTGGGCACAGGTACCCAGAGAGGGTCCACAAAACATCTCCAGGCCTGGCGGCCCCCCGGGAGGTGTCAAATTGAGCTCCCAGGTACACATGGCAGCAACGTGGGCTTGTACCTGGTCAGGGAAGGAATCAAAGACGGTTCGGACACTGTCTGTGCTCCCAAATTTGGATGCTTTGAAGCGGCGTATGATGTCCTGGAGGGTGGCAGCCACGACGAAGTACTCCTGTTTCAGCCGCAGCTCCTTCCCTTCGAAGAACTGCGAGCAGAGGAGCGGGGGCTGCAGCACTGCACTGCTCTGCGCAGGCAGTGCCTGTGCTGCGGCAGCTGCGCTTCCCCGGGGCTCCCTGAATGAGGGACCAGCACCGGCACACGCGCACTGGCACACGTGCACCACACAGCGCGGCGTGAGGCCCCACTCTTTCCCTGTGCCGGTTCTGGCAGCAGCTCTAACCCCAGCGTCTCTCCGTGCTTTCCAGACTGCAGCACAGGGGTTTGAGATGTGCCACTGCAAACAGGTTGAGTCCCTCCCGAGCATCGCGCATCCTCAAAACCCGTTCTCCATGGGGAGACGGAAGGGAAGCGGCAGGGGCTGTAACACGAGGAGCTAATTCTGAGACCAGAATTAAAGCCCCTGTTCACACAGCACAAAACACCAACGCGCTGGTCTGCAAAACAGGATCCGTAAGAGGCCAGCTCGCCTCTGGAGCTGTGGTACCCCAGCTCTCCTTGACAGCGGGGAAGGCTGGGGGAGGGTTAAATGAGCCGCCCTCCAGCTTCTTCCCCTACGCCTGCAAGCGCGACATTCTCATCCCCACTCCCTATTACCACTCTGAGCACAGATTTGCCCAGGAGCAGTCATCTCTACTGCAGCCCTGGTGAGAGGCACCAATCGCCACCCAAGCACTACAGGCAGCCTGAAACAATGATAAGCATCTCTGCAATGTCCCGGGGTTGCTCCACTTCACACTGTGTGCCTTTATCCGTCCCTAAACCAGGGACTCTCTCCCCCCGCTTCGTGACTTACGTTGTCATTGGGGTAGAGGACGCGGGATATGTTCTCTGCCAGGTTCCTGTCCAGCACAGCCTGGATGTAGTCTCCGACGTTGACTGTGGAGGAGCAGAGGGATAGGGTGGGCATGGGACCCCTCAGCCATCCCGCTGGCGCCCCACCAGCAGCCACTTACAGTCCCGCAGGTTGAAGTCGTTGGGTGCTCGAGCCGACCACAGGCGCATGGTGTTGACGGTGTTGTTCAAGTACCCGGGCACAGGGGTATCGTAGGGCAGCGCCAGCACCACCTACGACATCAGCAGGGCAGCTGGGGCTGGGCTGCGCCCCTGGCTGGTGTCCCTCCAGGTCTCCCCTGCCCCACCTGAGCCTTCCCAGCCCACAGACCCTCCTCCAGGGCTGAGCTCAGGGCTGCATCCACCTTCACGGTGGGGACATGCTTTGTACCAACAGTCCCTGCCGTGGTGACATCCCGGCTCTCCCGGGGCTGCCCAGTGCCTGATGTTTGCCAGAAGCACTCAGGGGACGGAGAAAGGCTTGCGAGGGTCAGAAGCAGCTTAATTTAAGCCATCCTACCATGCTGTGCATTGCACACAGACCTGCTGGAGGCGCTGTGGGGTATTTCAGAGGTTGGCTGCAGATGTGGAGCACCAAAACCTGTCCCCATCCCTAATGTCCGTCTCCTCCCCACCTTCCTCCACCACTGCCTTTTCCACCCCAGCAAAGTACCCTCGCCAATGCAACCTTCCCCAGCAGGGATGCTGCAGGACCCATGGCAGGGGTGCAGCCCCCCAGGTGACAGGGCGAGCCATGCAAGGGGGTCCCCGCACACCGGCCCCATGACGCTGCGCCCCAGCCCCTACCTGCGTGTCGACCCACTTGGCACCAGTGGCAGCGTGTTCCACGCGGCCGTAGAAGTGCACGGGCAGCATGTACTCGGGACGGGCTTTCTCCCAGGGGTTGCCGTGCCGCAGCCAGTCGTCGGCTTCTTCCACCTGCCGGAGGCAGCGGGAGCTGTGGTGGGGCCACCCAGCCCCGGGGACCTCCCCAGGCTGTGCCACGTGTGGGGCCGGGAAAGGCTCTGGCTGCATCAAGGGGACGATGCTTTGGAGACCGTCTGCCCTAAACCTGAATTCTGGTGCCGCCGGCTGAGCCGGGGGTCTCTGCCCTGACCACCCTGAACCCAGGGTGCCCCTGCCAAGGGGTGAAGGATGGGGATGAGGAGGTGGGGACGACATGAATGCTTCTCAGTGCACCCCTAACACTGCCGTGCTGTGGCCAAGTCACCACCAGCCCCTTAGTGTCAGTGTCAGCCTGATGGACACTAATGAATGCTGGCCAGCTAATGAAGCGGACTTGTTCCCTGCCCCAGCAGCGCTGCGGAGAGCCCAGGTCAGACATCACCTTTGGCACGGACAGGCCAGAGCTCCGGCCAGCAAGGACGTTGTGTGAGGGCCAGGGGAGATAAGCCACATCAGGACACAGCAGCCAGGGAATGCTGTGCCAACGAGGAAAGGCCTCCACTTGCTGGCGGCAGGGACAGCTCTTGGGAGTGCTTACAGGGTCCTCTGGGCACTTGGGGCTGCCTCCCGCCATGGGTGTTGCAGATGCTCACCACGTTTTCCAGTGCATTTCCTAAACAGCCTCTTCCACCCTCTGATGCTTTAACCCAGGAGTCAGGCAGCGCAGCAGGGCTCGGGGGCTGCATCTGGTCTCCACCAGACCTCCCCACGCCATCCCTGTGCAACCGCAGTGAAGCCATCCTCACCCCGTGAGGAGCATGGACACGACCTCTCCATCCCTGCTGGCACCAGCTTAAGAAGTTAACCTTGCGCCAGAAAATGCCTGACAAGTTTTAAACACCACAGCACCCGCAGCTCCTGCAGTCTCCAAGCTCAGGGAGAGTGTCTGTGCATCCTGATCTCAACCTGATCCCAGGGGGAGGCCCGATTCAGCGCCTTGGCTGTTCCAAGGGAAGGCGAGGGCCACGCGCCTCCATCCATACCTGCCACCCGTCCCGGATCTTCTGGTTGAAGATGCCGTACTCGTAGCGGATGCCGTAGCCGTAGGCTGCCAGCCCCAGCGTTGCCATCGAGTCGAGGAAGCAGGCTGCCGGGGAGAGGAGAGAGCACTGAGGGGCACTTCCCTGGGCAGCCCCGGCAGACGGTGCGACCTTCTCCCATGGAGAGCAATGGCCAGAAGCAGGAGCCCCGCACGGGTACGAGCCCGGGCCAGCAGTGGCTGCTCACTGCCCGAATACTCAACACCTCTCATCCTGTGCTGGACAGGCTGGAGCTATAAACCCATTGCCCTGGTTTAGGTACCCCTGCAGAGGATGCAAAGGCCCTGGGGCTGTGCCCCATCTCCCCACCAATGAGACCATTTGGGGGCTCACTCACCAGCAAGCCTGCCCAGACCACCATTGCCCAGACCAGCATCCTCCTCGATTTCCTCCAGCTCTTCCATGTCCAGCCCAAGCTACAGAGGAGAAGGAGAAGGTGATGGACCACACATGCTCAGTGCCCAGCCCCACGGAGGGGATGCACTGCTGGCACGCACCCCTCGATGCTGTTCTGCACCCACCGCTGCTCTCCCTCTTAGGGTGGGCTCCAGGAGGGGTGGAAAGACACCCAACCCTGCCAGACCCATCCCTGCAGGTGGGACACTGTGATCTGCACCCAAAGCAGCCTCCCTCTCCCTCCAGGGCTGCTCACGCTGTGGCAGGGACCACCTCTGGTGTTTGAAGTCCCTCCACCAGCCTTTACAAGGGATGCACGCACCAGTGACCTTGCCACCAACAAGCTCCTTGGGCCTGGGGGCACCCAGCCATAACCAGGGCACAGCCACAACCAGGGTGCTGGTCCCAGGTCTTTCTGGCAGGTCTCCCAGGGCTCATTCCCAGCCCTGTTCCCTCTCTCTATGCCCCAGCACCACAGCTGCAGCCCCACAGGGGCAGTGCTGTGTTCCTGCTCCCCCAGCACCCCCATCCCCCTGGGCAGCCACCCAAGTGCATCACTGCCCTCTGGGGCAGTCACCCATGTGCCCATCCCCAGGGCCTCAGGCACCTCCCTTTAACAGAGACACCCAGAGAAGCAGCCACACCACTTTCACAGGGAAATCTCAAGGTTCCAGCCTGGGATGCTGTGGGAAGAAGGGGGTTTGCCTATGCAAAGCACCTCGGGCAGCTCAGCAGGAAATACAACGGTGCCTTGTCAGCCCTGAGCCACCTTTGCCCATGGAAACCCCTGGGTCTGCATCTCCCCTGATGTCCCACGGTCATAGCACGCAGGGACAGCCCAGGGCCACGGCCACCCGTGCAGGACAGCCAGACCCTGCACTGCTCACAGGTAAGAGACAGCACCTCCTCCCAGCCCTGCATTGCACTGGCAGCCCTCAGTGCCCACACAAATATTTCAAGGGATTTCTATTCCAGCCAACATTTTATTTTGGAAACGTTTGGCATTGGTGCCCGGGAGCTCAGCACAGGCACTAAGGAAGGCTCTGCCCAGAGCTCCACCTGCCATCGGCTGCAGACAGGGTGATTCCCAAACAACCTCACACCTTCTGCTTCCCCAGGCTACCACCATGCAGCATCCCAGGCACCAGCCCTCCACCCGCACCCCCAGCTGAGCTGCCAAGGTCGACAGATAAGAGAGAACAGAGCCCAAAAATAAATTCCTCTCCCTTGACCGTGTTTGCACAGAAGCTGCTCCCGCTGCTGTGCAGACACCCCCGCTGCACACGACACGCATTGGACACGCTGGTCCAAGTGGTGAAAGGTAGGGGGGAAAGGAGCCACCCAAAAACCTTTGACAACCCAAGGGCCACATGGTGCCAGCCCCAGGCTGGGGCTGAATTAGGCTCCTCTGCCATTGATTGTGGCTCTTAACGGCCTCATGCATAGAACCATCAGTTTCCTGGCACTTCATGGGCCCAGCAGAGCTGTACTGCATCCCTCAGCACACAGCAGTGCGGCTGAGCAGCCCTGCTCAGGCTGCCAGTGCTGGCTGCAGCCCCCGGCCTTGTGAAAGCAGGTCCTGGAGCAGCATTCATGCACCAAGGCATCACCTGCTGCTCAGGGAGCAGCTTGCAGACAGCGTGGTAAAACACAGACCTCTCCAGGATCCAGAGAGCACGGAGCCCTCCTGCCCCGGGGCCTCGCTGCCTGGGATGCTCACCTGGTAGATGGCTTCGTCGCAGGCATTCTGCAGCCCCAGGTTAATCATGGTGTTCTGCAGCGTCCGCCCCATGTAAAACTCCAGGGAGAGGTAGTAAATCCTCTGAAAGAGAAAACCAACCCAGGTCACCTCCCCCGGGCCCGGAGGAGGCTCCCCTGCACCGCAGGAGCTGCTATCGGGAGTTATCTCAAAGCAAGAGAACCCCGGCTGTCAACAGGGCAGGGTGGTTTGCACCAGGAACCTGAGGGCTGGGGCTCCTTGGAGGCCCCAAGGCAGCCGTGCCGGCAGCCCCTGCCCTGCTCTCCTGCCCCTGCTCTTTCCCAAGCCAGGAATACGGCAGCGCCGAGCTGGTTTGTCTGGACAAGCTGCGGTGCCCTGCTCCAAGAGCAGGGACAGCTCCATGATGGTCGGCCCGAGCACGCCGGGGGCTGCAGAGGTACAAAGGTAACCTTTAAAGAAGAGACATTACCCAATGTCCCCATGAGCTGCAAAGCAACCGCAAAACCAAGGGAGCCACTGGGAACAGAGGTGTGTGGCAGCCACAGGGTCATGGCTTCCCCTGCTGCCCCCTTGGGTTTGCTCTCGTCTCCCCTCTTGCTGACACAACGGGTGCAGGATGTGGCTGGGAAGGTGATGCTTGTGCAAGCTGTCGCCTGTGTCAGCACCAGCAGGTTTTAAGGAAGGATTTAGGTTAGAGGAAGTCGCTGACCTGACAGCTTTCCCCAGGACCTGCACAGGGGCAGGCCGGGGATGGCGATGGGAGAAAAGAAGGCTCAGGGGAGATCTTAGAGCAGCCTTCCAGGACCTAAAGGGGGCTGACAAGAAAGCTGAAGCAAGGACATGGAGGGACAGGACAAGGGGCAATGGCTTTAAGCTGACAGAGGGGAGATTTAGATGAGATATCAGGAAGAAGCTCTTCCCTGTGAGGATGCTGAGGCACTGGCACGGGGTGCCCAGAGAAGCTGTGGCTGCCCCATCCCTGGCAGCGCTCAAGGCCAGGCTGGACGGAGCTTGGAGCAACCTGGTCTGGTGGAAGGTGTCCCTGCCCGCGGCAGAGTGTTGGAACTGGATGAGCTTTAAGGTCCCTTCCAACACAAACCATTCTGTAACTGCGTGCTGGGCAGCACGGGTTGGGTTTATTGGCTTGGTCCCAGCAGAGCTGGAAGCTGTGATGCGGCGTGGACGGCACTCAGCGCGGCTCAGCTATATGGGAGAGTCCCCACACTGAAGCCCTGGAAGGGATTTCTCTTTCTCTCACCCCTACAGGACATGGCAGGGATTTGAGCTATCAGGGGCTGGCACCAGCCCAGCGAGGTGTTGGCCGGGCCCTCCTCACAGGAAGGAAATCGGAGGCGACAGAGCCATCCAGGTTGCAGGAGGGGATTACTGCTTAATCCCCAAGCAGACAGAGCCCTGTGCTCCCGGCGGGTGCAAGCCAGCTCACTCGAGCAGGAATCCCTGCACAAACCCAGATCTGTCTCACTTGGGATCCCTGCAGCACAGACCTTTCAGGCAAGGTCTGCTTGCAGCTGGCTGCGTTTAAGCCCTTCAAGTAATTCAGCCTGGAAGGCTTTGCAGCTGCTTTTGGTAGAGCTCACCCACGCCAGCACTGTGGGGCAACAAACGCTGTTCCCATGCCCTGCACCCAGCTCCCAGCCAAGCTGCGCTGTTTGTTTTGCAAAGCAAAGGACAGCGGCCTCCTCCTTGTTAAAGTCCAGTCCCTCTGCTCAGCAGCGCTGAGGGCAATATCCCCGGACCAAAGGAAAACCGAGCCCCCATTCCTACGTCTTTCCGGCAAGTTCACAGAGGGGCGCTCTGCACCCAAGGGGTTCCGACGGCGGTGGGAATTCCCCCGCTCCCACCCTGCAGGACCCACCTGGGGAAAACGGGGGTGAGCGTGGGGGTGGGGGGCTCCCTCGCACCCTCCCCCTGCAAAGAGAGGTCCCGCCCAGCGGCCCCTCGCTCCCACCTTGGGGTCCTTCTCGTAGTAGTACTGCTGCGTGCGGATCCAGCGCCCCACCAGGTGGTCCCGCACGGTGTGGGCCAGGGCGAAGTAGTAGTCGCGGGGGGTGGCCACGTTGCGGTCCTTGACCAGGGTGAAGTGCAGGTGCCGGTTGAAGCCCCGCTTCAGCTCGGCCACGCTCTCGGCTCCCACGATCCCGCGGATGCTGATCTGCTTCCGCCGCTCCTGGTCCGACAGCGGCCGCGACATCCCGGCGGGGCTGCGGGGGACCGACACCGCGGATACCGCCACGGAGGGGCCGGGATCGGGATCGGGGCCGGGATCGGGGCCGGGATCGGGGCCGGGATCGGGATCGGGATCGGGCTCGGGACGCACCTTTGGGTTCCGCCTCCGCCCCGGGCTGGCACCGCCCCGGGGAGGGCACTGGCGCCGGCGGAGCGACGGGGACGGGGAGGGGCCGCCGCCACGGGCCGGCCCTGGGGGGGCGGGAGCAGCGCTGAGCGAGGGGGTCCCGGGGACCGCCGCCCGTGGCGGGGGTACAGAGGGCAGTGCAAGGGAAGGGGCGGGGAGGCGGGGGACGAGTGGAGCCCGCACCGGCACCGAGCGGCGCGGCCCCGTCCTGGGTCTCACCGGGGCGGCGGCGGGGGCTCCACGCGGTGCTCTGGAGCTCGTCCAAGGCCCTTCCCGCCGGGATCGGGGGTAAAGCCGCTCTGCCGGCCCAGAGGGACGGTGCCGCGGTCCCACCCGTGCCCAGCAGCCTTCCCCCGCCCTCCCCTCGCCTCCTCCCTCGTCCCTGCGCGCTCCGGAATCCCTGTGGGAGTGGCGCGGGATCTCCTCCGGTCGGCTGCGGGCCCTTCCCAGCCGTGTCCCCGGGCAGGCTCCGTGCTGCCTGCCTTGCCCTGCCTTCGGAGCCCGGCCCTGCCTCCCGGTTCCTGCCGAGGGCAATAGCTGACATGAGCGTGCAGCGGACGCCTCTTCCTCTTCCCTTCCTCCAGCTGTGCCTGCGCAGGCCTTCCAGCGCTGGGTGTTTTCCCTGCCCCGTTCTGCAGAGCGGAGCCTGCACGCAGCCGAGGAGCAGCACAGGCCACCCGCTGCACTGGGCAGCCCTGCTCCTGTGCTTACCCAGCCCCCCGACCGATAACGCTGGCCAGGTCCCGGCAGGACGGGGCTCCACACTGAGCCGGGTCCCGGCAAAGGGCTGCAGCAGCTCACCAAAACGTCGGGAACCAGCCCAAACCGCGCGCGTGCAACATGGGAGAAAGGGAATGTGCTCCATCTCCCTGATTCTTCGCAGGGCGGGTTGAAGGGCTGCTGTCCCGGTGGAAGGAAGCCTGGGCACGGTTTCCTCCCCGGTTGGCAGCAGACAGGGGCTGGGTGCCTGCAGCAGATGTCTCCTGTCCGGGACCTGCCCTCCAGCGCAGGTGGGAATCGCAGCCGTGCGAGCGGTGCCCGCAGAGCGCTGCAAGAGCTGCCAGGCGCGGGGCAGAACCCTGGGTGGGTTCGGGCAGCGTGGGACACCCGCGCTGCTGTCCTGGGGAGCCGGAGCTATGCTGCACCCGGCGCGGGGTGGTGTCCGCTGGCCCTGGGTTGTGCCCAGGGGTCCGGGCTGGGTTGTGCAGGCTGCGGGGAAGATGCAGTTTACCGTATCTCTGGTGCTCTGGGTATGTGCCCTCTTGGGAAGGACAAGCATTGTTCCGAGACATAAATGCCCTCAGTGCACTGCATTAGCATGTTTTTCTTTAGCCCTGGACCCGAGCCCCCGAGGAGCTCGGGGGCCTCACACTGAAATCCTCTCCTTTGGCATCATGAGAAAACGCGCAGCCGGCACCAGTTTCTCAGCAGCGAGTGCTAGGAGAACTGTCCAGGGCTTGCCTTCGGACGTGGCCCCAGCAGCACTCCTACCTCAGTGTCTCCCCCTGCTTAGGGAAGAAAGACCCTCCCAAGGGATTCCGTGTGCTGGTGCTGCATCCCAGCGGCGCTGGGCTCTTTCAGCCCTGGGCATCTCGGGATCTCAGTCATTTCCTCCCTCTTCCCCACCTGATCCTCTCGCCCTGGGTGGGCCTGGGGCAGGGGCTGGTGTTGGGATGGTTGCACTGGGTTGGAGGCTGCAGCTTGCTCCCTGGGGAGATGCTGCTTTGTACTCAGCCCAGGGAATTCCCCCCTCCTGCCACATGCCATCCCTCATCCCTCCTTCTTACATCCTGGCTCCTCTGCCCCCAGGGCTATTCCTTGGCACCCCAGACCCCCTTGCTGATGGCCTGTATTTGGAGTGGGAAGTTCTGTGCTGCCTGACATGGTCAGCTCAGTGCTTTCAGGCAGGAGAATGGCTCAATGATTTGAGGAGCCATAGATGTTCCCCATTCAGTTGCACCAAGCCGTGTGCCATCGTCTGGAGCAGCCCTCTTTTACCCCAGCAGCATGAACACCACGCACATTCAAGCCCCCTCCCGCTGCTGGTCAGATGAGAGAAGGCTGGAGTACTTGGGAATTGCCTTGGCCTTGCCAGGATGGCTTTGCTGAGCTTGGTCTCCTCACGCCCATTCTCCTGCCCCCTTCTCTCTCCAGATCCCACCCGCGTCACTTCTCTTCTGCCCCAGCTTTGCTTTGGCTCCTGCCCTATTGAATTTCTTGTGGATGAATTCAAGAAATGTAATGGGCTGGTCCCTGCACCCGCTCGTGGTGGATGTGAACACACCAGGATAATTATCAGCGTGTCGGATCAGAGAAAATTCATATTTTAATTGTGTAATTACAGCAATTTAAAAGCCCTCAGGCCTTTAACACCTCTGCTTGCTGGCATCTGGCAAACCAGGAGTCCTTCATGGCTATTAGCACCCTTTGCATGAAATATTTAGCACCCTGAAAAGATGGAGCTTCAAATGTGCTCTTTGTGTTTGAAAGTCATATTGGCCACTGCAATGGTATTTCCACTCCCTCAAATAACCTTGTCCCCACCGAGAGCCTGCAGCTTGTTCACACCATTGGCTTTGGGCACCCCAGCACCTGAGTCTCGTGTCTCCAGGGAAAGAGGGGACTTGCAAGAAGCCTGGGGAACTCTTTGGTCGCTCCATGGCAGGGAAACGCGAGACCCAGGAGCAACCTCTCGCTGCTGGGACTGGTTCATGTCTGAGCACCTACCCTGAACTGGCCGCCGTTGCCATCATCGAGCTCCAGGATGTAGCCTTCCACCTGCACTGTCGACAAGGGGGGCTGCTTCCAGGACAAGGTGGCACTGTTGTTGTGGGTGCAGCACTCCTCCAGCTGCAGGATCGGGGGCGCCGGCACTGGGGAGGAAACTAAACACAAATTAGTGTAACCCTGGCTGCTGGCACCACAGAGGAGCAGCGGGGGGACAGCTGCAGCACGCACGTCTCAGCTGGAGCATGGAGGATGCAGTTACTGCCTGGGTGCGAAGCCAGCACAGCACAAGGGAGGTAACTGTGGTCTCATGGTGTGAGGTGGGGGGGAAGCAGAAGGGGCTGTTCTCCAACCAAGCTCCACCGAGTTCCTCCACCCCACAGATGAAGCGGAGGTTTCCCCAAGAGCTCCTCTGGTTTCTTCCTGTTTTCTATTGCATTTTGGTGAAACCCGGCAGCGCAACGATGTACCTGGTATGAAACTGCCCGGAGTCTTCACAGCAGCCGGGCTCAAACACGGGAGACTCTCCTGCACCCTCTGCAGAGCTGGCTGCAGCCACAGGCCTTCTCTACAGCCCAGCAGCCACGGTGGCTCCCGGCAGCCATGCCCAATGCACCCTTCTCACTGCAGCAAATACCAGTGGAGCCATTATTTGCAGATGCTCATTACTGTTACAGAGGAAGCATGTGTTTGCTCACCTCTGCTCTTTATTGAGACCTCTGGTGCTGCCCTGCCACCCTGGTGCTGCAACACGAGTTTGGGATCCAAACCCAACCTTCTGCAAAGCCTACAAAATGCAAGAACTGATTTCCACAGGGAGGGTGAGATGAGAAGAGAGCCTCTGTCAGCTCTGCTCAGGCCCCACAGAGGAAGGCAGGCAGCTAACGTGGCAGCAGATGCACTCTTACTAATGAAAAATACCCCTCTGGGATGGATGGAAAGAAGGGAGGGCAGGAACACGCTAAGGTCTCCACCAGTGGTATAGAAGCAGAACAGTAATCTAGGAGCTACAATCAGTCTCAGCAGACATACCCAATGCACAGACATGCTAGGTGCTGCCCGTCAACCGAAGAGAGAAAAACCAGCCCAAAAGAGCTCTGGCATTACACTGAGAGCCCAGTACCTGCTCTGACATCCCAAATGTTGCAACCAGCCCGTTTCTTCTCTCCTTCCAACCACGTAATCTCACAGCCGATTCCTCTGCTGGAGCATCCATAGGAGGTAAAAGAGAAGAGGAATAAGCCACAGCAAGAAAAGCTGCTGCTCCCAGCTGTTCTGCTTGTACCCTCAAAAAGATGAGGAGCTGCCACACATGCTGGAGCCATGTGCTCCTTTCTTTAATTAAAGCATAAGACCTACAGCCTTTAAATCTTGAGGCAAGCTACTGTATGTGATGCCTGACTAATTAAAATGGGATGTTTAATTAAAACTTGCATTCAGTCAGGAAGTTGATGAAGCTAAACTGTTACTAATTGGCTTTTGGCTCCAGTCACGAGAGCCTGACTTTTGGATACAGCGCTTCCTAAGGAGAGGATCCAGGAGTTCTGTCTGGAGCTGCCAGCTTGGGCTGAACCTGTCCCTTGAGACCGGAGCCTGCACTGGGGGGCGAGGGGAGAGCAGAGCAGACGGGGCCAAGTCCCAGGGTCCTGCAGGAGCTGGTTCTCCTGGGAGATGGGCGACTGTGGAGCTGGCTGTGCCCTGTGCTGCAGAGCAGCCTAGGACCCACCACAGGGAGCCTCCTTCATGAGCCTGCTCCCAGCTGTCATCAGTGCCCACATGAACTCATGTCCTCATCCCTCTCCTCCTTCTTCCTTTGCCCACCTGACATCACCCACTTACTCCTGCCGGGCCTGCTCTGAGGACGAGCAAAGCCGGAGCATCTTCACTGCTAAGAACTGTAACTGAGCCAAGGCAGGCGACAGCAACAGAGCATGGGTCTGAATGACCCCTCCTCAAACACTGCGCCACTGCTGCTGCCCATTTGACATGGGTCCAGGTCAGCTTCTTCTGGCTTCCCATGAGAAGGATGTGCTCGCACTCTGACATAAACCTGCACAAAAGGAACAGACAGAAGAGCCTATGCTTGTCAGCAGGACACACACACACATGGGCCAGTTTGTGAGCAAAGCTCCTGGTGTGAACTGTGGGCTAGAAATGAACCCTTAGGAATGGCTCCTGCTCCCCTGCTGCAGACAATGGGGGAGGCAAGCGATGGGAAGGCAGTGATATGCTAGCCACTGCGTACGGAGGCTTTGGTTCTCCTTCACTGCAGTGATGCTGGGGAAACAGGGGGTCTGCAGGAGGAAGGTGAGATGTGAACTGCTAAAGAGAGCAGGCCTGGGAGAGGAGCTGCGCATGGGGAGCATGTGCAGGGGCTCTGCAGCAGCCCCGAGGACAGCTGGGGTCTGCAAAGCAGATGATATCTGCACGAGCAAGGCAGGCTGGTCTCTGGGCTGGCATCTGCAGAGCAGATTATCTCTGGGGCAGTTTTTATTGGCACTGCAGTTAATTCCAGAGCCTGAGGAGGGGCCCCTGCATCTTTGGAAGAGGCAGAGATCCCACTGCGCCCACTACTATTAATCACAGACCCTGGGGGATCCTGCTGGGGGAAGCACGCAGCCCTTCGCCACTGCAGCACAGGGAAGACCCCAGGCAGAACCTGAGGAGGGAGGACACCTGGGGTGGGGACACTTTTGGGTGTCTCCCCTCTGCAGTGGTGACATCCATGTACAGCTCCAAAAGGATCCCCATCCCTTGCTGGGTCATGGGTGAGTTACAGGCTTTTCAATGCAAACAGACAGATGAGGTGGGTTTGGGATGCTCCAGGGTCCAACCCAGCAGAGCTGTACTGATCTGTGTGGAGCACAGGCTGTGCTCCTTTCTCTCATCTCCCATCCTTTCCCCTGTCCCCCTGCAGCAACACAGCAGACTCACACGTGTCACCCGAAGCTGGCAGGGGGAAGCCTTGCTCCGCAAGGGACTGTGGATCAGGCCAACATGGAGGCAGTGGAGAATTCCACTGGGAAAAAGCCCCATGTCCTCTGTGCCAGGCAGCCAGGCTGTCTGCAGCCTTCCAAGACCTGGAGGGGATGATGCAGTGGGTTTTGCCCCTTGCCAAGTCCCAGAGCTGGGCTGCTGCCTGGCGGTTGGTTGGATTCTGTTAAAGCCACTTATTTTTTGGTAGCACTGATAACAACAGCACAGCTGTTCTGGGCGCTGCAGAAATCACTGCCAGTCTTGGCAGTGCCAGAGTTGAGGCCTTATCAGCTCAGCCTAGGGTGTTCTTATTCCCATCCATCCATCCATCCATCCCTCCCAAGTCATTCCTTATCAAGGTGAAATCTCACATGTGGACTCCTGCAATAAGGAGCTGCTGCAGGGTTATCGGAGTTTTAGGATCTGGGGAGGCCTGGGCATGGCAGGGTCCCCAGGAGTAGAACCTGGGATGTCCCCATGAAGGACAAGCCCTGAGGGCTCAGGTCGGATGCTGCCCGTCCCACTAAGCACTGTGCCGGCCTAACTAACCCCTTCCATATGCAGCTAAGCCTATGTCTGCACACCATTCCAGGGCCCAAGCCTGTGTCTGGGGGATTGTTCACTTCCCTGGGATCACCATCCTACCACATCATCTGCCCTATGCTCCCTATGGTGACTGCAAGAGCCAGCCAGGGGCTGAACCCCCACTACTGATGCGCTGTCACTCGGGTGCACAGATGGCCCTGGCCGCTGGCTTTGTTCGTGCAGACACAAGGGCAGTGTATTTCCTCAGAAGGCAGAACTGACTCAAAGGCTCCAGCCTGGAAATAAAACAAGGATATATTCTTTTCAAGGCTGACCTTGCTAAAACCCTTTCATTGCTTCCCATGTGGCTGTGGGATTCCCTGGCCTTGGGTGGGCAAACTGCTCTGCCTTTCCCCAGTCTTGCTGTGGGCAGTGCTGAATTCATGCTGAGTTTCTTGGGCATGTCATTGAGCCTGGTCTCAGTGATACCCTGCAGCAGCGGTGGCAATGTCCCTCAGTCCATCTGTACCAGCAGCTCACGGCCTGGCTGCCCAGAGCCCCTCACCTGCACACGTGGCAGAAAGGGATGGGGGTCTATGCCCTGACCAGCCCCAGCCTTCCGAGGGGGGTCCTCTCTGAGAAGAGACTTGTGATGTCTTGAAAATGACCTGCTGTGATTTGGCCCAAGCCCTGGAACCGTGCATGAGCCAGCACTGGGGACGCTGCTGGAAACAAGAGATTTAGGGGCAAAACATCAATTATTCTCTTTGCGTGGACTTCCATGCATGGAGAGGAATAACTCTGGCCTCCAGCCCCCCTGCTAGGAGCAGCATGCATGACAGCCCACCTGGGACGCCCACCTAGTGCCTAGCTGGGGGCACGGGTCACTTGCTGCTGCTTCCACTCAAACAGCAGACTGTGCTCACCTGAACCTGCTGCTCCCCATTTGCCGGCCTTCTGTGGCCAGCACAGATGGTGCTTTGCAGCCTGTGGTGGTTTGTTAGCAGACTTTGGGACAATCCTGCACAGCCTCTGACTTCCACAGCAGTGAGAGCTCTGTGAAGGAAGTGACCAACGTCACCCACCACCAGAAATAAAGATGTTATTGTCATCAGAAATTAGCAAAAACATTAAAAAACCACACACACAAACAAACAAACAAATAACCCAAATATACAAATAAAAAAGCGCTATGAAACCATCAGCGAAACTGAACGAAGTGGGCACGGAGGAAAAGACGCCGGAGCAAAATCCAGCCGGAAACCACCTCTCACAGCTGCTGCGGGGAGAAGTCTGGAAGGAAACGAGCCCAAACTTCGCTGGTTTGCATAGAACAATGGCAAGCCGGCCGGTGTCGCGCCCCTCGGCTGCGGCTCATTGCTGCCATCGCACGTCCAGCCCCTGCTGTACAAGCCGCGTTTCCCCCACCACGCTCGGGACCGAGCCAGCGCAGCCTCTCACTTGTAGGAGTTTCCCTCCAGCCCCGGGAGATCCCCGTGTTTGCGACGTTTGCTGTGCTGGCTCCTGATGGCACGAAGTATTTGCGCCATCCCGGTGCCGGCGCGGCATCTGCCATAATCCTGTGCTGATCCCTTTCAGCTCTTGCAGCCCAATAAAGCCCCTGCAGGCAGCTCGGGCTGCGCCCTGCCCATCCCCATTGACAGCAAAGCGAGGCGTGGGGACCATCTCTCCTGTGCTCTTCATGGCAGTGCGCTGCTGCTGCTGCACCTGCACCCCAATCACCCACCAGGGCCGAGGGAAAATTTGGGGTGGAAGCAAAAAGCTGTCATGTATAAAAGCAGCCAGATGTGCTGGTTGCTTCCACTTGTCCTGCTCTCTTGGAGGATGCACTGCCTGGACACAGGTCATGCAGCTGGAGCCATCACCTGTGTCACCAAACCAGCCAGCATGGCCCACAACTGACATGCCCTTGCAGGAGGTGCTGAAGCAGGACTTGGGGTGCAGCTCTTGCCAGTCCTGACGCATCGATGCTGGGGAGTTAAGGGGTATTTGCAGTAGGGCTGTTAACCCCCCCTCACTGCCCCATGTGATGCTCCTGGGCATGGCTTGCATGGTCCTGTCCCAGGAGCAGCACCCAGATCACAACAGTATCCCCATCCCCCAAGTATCCTGAAGCATCCTTGATGCAGTGGGCAAATCAGAACGTTTTTCAATAGATTTTATTACTTACAACAGTAAGTTCAGTGGCATAACAGGTTCCTGGTGTGGATTTGAGTAAGTGCTTGTGCTTGCTGCATGCAGCAGCTGGCATCACTTAGTTCAAGAAGTCTCTGTAACGAGATGCAGTAAATCTTACACTGTTATTGCTGACCATCCTGTGCTGCTTCAGAGCCTGGTTTCTGATCCTTAGATGTGGGTCATGAGCTGGGCTTAGAGTAAAGCCGTGCACCCAGGGCAAAGAAGAGATGGGACCTCGCTGCAGTGCCACAACCCCATGTCACCCAGTCCGAGGACAGGCTTGGGCCAGTGAGGAGCAACTGGAGTTCAAAAATTGATGCCAGTGAACAGTATAAGAGGGGAAGGAGCAGGGGAAAGCACATGCATGGTTGTGTCAGGGAGGATGCACCCCTGGAAGAAGAGGCCCAGGCTCACGCTGTACCCCCCATTTCTGCAGAGTAGGCATGAATGACTGGGCCATCGCCTGTGTCACCACACCTGCCAGCGTGGCCCACAGCAGAGAGGGCTTTAGTAAATACACCTCAGGAGGGCTGGGAGCAAACCCCTTCCTGGAGGAGCAGCCAGCCCATGTGAGTGTTTCCAGCCGCTCTTATGCCACCCGCCCTCCCGAGCAAGACCAGTGCACACCGGGCTGCTCCTGCCATTTCAGCCGAGCTCCAGGGCCAGGCAAGGCAGGACACGATGGTGGGACAGGCTGCTGAGACAGGGCAGGCGCTGGGCACATGGCGCTGCACCCTCCGGCACCCATGGCGGACAGCTGAGGTGTTGCTCAGCAGGGTGCTGGTGTGCAGCCCTGTGAACCGGTGAGGCTGATGCGGAAGCAGCCTGTGCCAGCCCCGAATGCAGATCCGGGCAGGTCCCGTCAAACCAGGGCTGTGGGCAGGTGAGTGCGGGTTCCCCATCAGCACACACTGCAGTAACGTGGCCCAGGCCAGCCGCAAGCTGCTCTGCCCACGCCGAGGGAGCAGGAGGACAAGCGGAAGCGATCCGCACATCCGGCTGCTTTTATTCATGACAGATTTTGCTTCCACCCCAAATTTTCCCTCGGCCCTGGTGGGTGCAGGGGCTGCAGCTGGGGCAGCAGCAGCGCACTGCCATGAAGAGCACAGGAGAGATGGTCCCCACACCTCTCTTTGCTGTCAATGGGGATGGGCAGGGTGCAGCCCGAGCTGCCTGCAGGGGCTTTATTGGGCTGCAAGAGCTGAAGGGGATCAGCACAGGATTATGGCAGATGCCGCGCCGGCACCGGGATGGCGCAAATACTTCGTGCCATCAGGAGCCAGCACAGCAAACGTCGCAAACACGAGGATCTCCCGGGCTGGAGGGAAACTCCTACAAGTGAGAGGCTGCGCTGGCTCGGTCCCGAGCGTGGTGGGGGAAACGCGGCTTGTACAGCAGGGGCTGGACGTGCGATGGCAGCAATGAGCCGCAGCCGAGGGGCGCGACACCGGCCGGCTTGCCATTGTTCTATGCAAACCAGCGAAGTTTGGGCTCGTTTCCTTCCAGACTTCTCCCCGCAGCAGCTGTGAGAGGTGGTTTCCGGCTGGATTTTGCTCCGGCGTCTTTTCCTCCGTGCCCACTTCGTTCAGTTTCGCTGATGGTTTCAT
This sequence comes from Myiopsitta monachus, assembly GCA_017639245.1. Classification (NCBI taxonomy): domain Eukaryota; kingdom Metazoa; phylum Chordata; class Aves; order Psittaciformes; family Psittacidae; genus Myiopsitta; species Myiopsitta monachus. The sequence continues at coordinate 57,423,521 of CM029924.1, read as the reverse complement.
GGCTTTTCCTTTCTCTGGTAATGGTTTTGCTGGTTTATGGCCCCGCTTTCCCCTGGCACGGCGGGGGCGCGGGGTGAAGCGTGTCTCTTCTCCCCTCACGGCACAGAGGGGGGAGACCCCCCGGAAGGCTGGAGCGGCTCTCAGCACCCCGCAGCTCCCCGCTCCACAGCCGGACCTTTCCTCGCCGAGGAGAACAAAGCGCCCCATTGTGCAGGGGAAATGGGGAGGGAAGAGTGAAGGGCAGCGAGAGCCATAAGGGGAGCGTGCTTTGCAGGGCCTCAAGGAGGGGTCACCCACTGCTTGTGCCAGACCCATGGCTGCTGACCCCGTTTTCGGGTGGCTCCATGCCAACCCTCGAGCCTGGCTGCGGCGCTGAGCACATCCGGGCTGCTGGAGGCAGCATGTCTCACATGCCCCGTGTATTTTGTGGCATGCGTTGCATGTGGTGGTGAGACGAGCAGAGGTTTCCTTCCGCCAGGCTTGCTTGGAAGGCTTCTGCTGCAAATGCGATCCTCAGACACAGCTGCTCCCTGGAAATGGGCTCCAAAAATAGGCTGTCGGGGTCCATGTCTGGCAGGGCTCCATGGCTCCTTGAAACACGCTTTCCTCCTGTGGGAAAAGGCGGAGGGGAAAACAGAATCAGGATGCCTTTGCTAACAGCCGGTCCTAGAAATGAGTCAGGAATTTGCACCGTGATGATACAGCCCAGCACTGCCAAGCTGGGGGTCTGTACACCCCTGTAGGCTGTCTGGGGACACAGGGACACTGAGTGCGCTGCCTGTCCCCACTGCCCATCTGGCTGCATGCATGCAAATGTGTGGCAAGTCACTTTGCTGAGTGACAGCGGAGATTTTGGGGGGTTGTTGCTTGGATTAGTGAGGTACTGGGTGCTGTTGCAGCAAGGAGGAGGGTGAGGAGAATAAAGGTCCTGGCACTCGCTGGGCTTGCAACAAAACAAAGCACCAGATGGTTTCAACTTCTGCATAATACATGGTGAAAAAGTATTTGAACTGGGGCTGAAAAAAGCAAATGCGGAAAGAGAGAGAGAAAGGAAAGAAAGGAAACCCCTCAGCAAGTGTCAGAGCAGAAGAAAGAGTTGGAAAAAAATGGCAAATGTTAAAGACCAAAACAAAAAGCCCTCTCCCGGCACAAAGCTCATGGCAGGTAACATCTGTCCAGCAAAGCCTCTCGCCAGGGCCCCCTTCCCTGTAAAGTCACCTTTTCCCTTGCCTCCATCACTGTGGTGGCATGGCCCCATCCCTGGGCAGGGCTCTGGGGGACGTGTTTGGTGCTGCCATGTCCCATGGCCGTGGTGCTGGCATGGGGGCAGCTGGCAGTGATGTGCAGATACTGGGGCAGCAGGCTAATGTCTTATCATGGTTTTTAGCTCACATATGGTGTCCCCATAACCGGTGGGGCTGTGTGGCAACTCAGTCCCACATCTCCACTGCAGGGCCTCGTGGATTTTTTAGCTTGGTTTCCTATTGAAAGTCTTATGCAACCTGCAGTGTGTGCGTGCATATGGCTGCAAGGCTTTTGTGTTCCCCTTGCTCCTCCCCCATAAACATCTTGAACCTGCAGACCAATTTCAGAGATGCCTTAGAAAAGGGAAGAAGGCTTCAAAGTTATTACATCCCCTGGCATTTTTGCAAAATGAGCAAAATAAGCTCATGCAATTGTGCAAGAGGAGATTGCAGTGTTAGTGTGTGTGTGTGTGTGTGTGTGTGTGTGTGTAACCCCTTATTAGCCATCAGAGAATCCACAAGCCACAACCCTCCAGGACCTTTGGCTTCCTGCCACTCAGCCTGTGTTGCTGGTGCTGAGCTGGAATGTGAGCGACTGGTGGCTCCAAACTCTAATGGTGGCTGCTGAGGTTTAAAGAAGGGTTTGAATTTTGAGGTGCCCATGGGGGGTGCATCAGCACCCCTGGACCTTCACCCCCTATGGAATGGCTTATAGGGCAGAGGATGATCCCTTTCCCCAAAGCAAGTGGGGGACACAGGTGGGTTTGTGTGCTGAGCCACCACGAGTGCTGGAGTGAGTGACAGGGCTGGGTGCCAGGAGGTGCAGCATGGTGACACAAGGACACCCATGGGGGATGCCAACTCTGCAGGCCCTGGGATGGCAGGGAACCAGGGTGCCATGTCCCCTGGATAGGGGACAGTGGGGTGGCATCATGCCATGACCTTCAGACGTGGAGCAGTCCAGATGTGCCATTGTTTGATTTTTTATGTAATGAGGGGCTGCAGGGCCATGTCCCGAGGGGTGCAGAACAGCGGGGAGCCGGGATGATGCCACCTGGGCTGCGGGATGGTCAGAACTAATGTGATGCCACCCAGAGGGGAAGGACAGTGGGGACCACGGCGGTGCGGGACACGGGGCAGACCCCACACAGCCGTCCGCCGCGGCGCGGGGCGCTGCCGGTGCCGGGCACGGGGCGGGACCGGGTGGTGCCTGCGGGGCCCCGCTGCACAAAGGCCGCCGGTCGCTCCCGCCCCGAGGCCGCCCCACACCCCCGGAGCCACCCCTACGCCGTGACCCAATAAACGCAGCTGCATTTGAACGCGGCGCCGCCTCTTTCCCATTCCGTTCTATTCCGTTGTTTTTGCAACGCTCCGCCGCGCCGGAGGCACCGGGAGCTGCGCCGGGTGAGCCCGGGAGGGGAACGGGGCAGCGCCGTCGGGAGTGGGGACAGACCGGAGCACCGCGGTAGAGGAGTCCACCGAGCGCCGGGGCCGTAGGTGGGGGGGGAGGCTCTGACCGCCGCCGGTCCCTCCTCCGCGGGCGGTGCCGGGGCGCAGCCCGCCCCTTCCAGCCGTGTGTGAGGAGCGGCGGCCCGGGGCGAGCCGGTAAGATGGGTACGCGGGGAGAGGTTGGGGGGTGCTGGGGAAGGGAGAGGGGTCTCGTAGACGGAGGGTCCGATGTGGTGATGGGGTTTTGAGGAGTAGGGGAGCCACGGCAAAATCCTGGCTGGCCCCGGCAGTGGGAACCTCCGCACTGGTGGCAGCGGCACTGGTGGCTGAACCCCATCCCGCGGTGCACCCCTGTCCCCGGACAGCGGGCTTTGGTGGCCACCCTTGAGGAGCTGAGTGTGCTGTCAAATGATTTACTGATATGTGGGTGCTCCGAACGCCCCAAAATGCTGGGAATGGGAGCCGATTCTGGCCCAGTTTTCTCCGGGTTTAAGAAGCAGCAGGCTGAGGCTGGAAGAATCTTTAACAGCAGTTGTTTTGTCGTAGGCGAAGTCCCCGCTGTCACCAAGGCGGCAGACAGCATCTGCTGTCTGGCCGCAAGCCGTGGGCCCCATCACCTCTGTCACATCCGGGTAAGGATGGGGTTGAGGCTATGAAACCCAAACTCTCAGCCTGGGGGTGGGTCAGCCCTCAGAGCAGGGTGCGCCCGGGGTTTGCAGCGCAAGTGGGTGTCAGTTGGAGTGTGCGTGTTTATCCTGCCCGTCTTTCCCATCTGGCTCACCAAAACAGGGATGATGGCAAAAGCACGGTCCCTGCAGCGTGATAGGCGCACGGCGTTACCGCCATGATTCAGCATGGACCGGGTTTATCGGAGCCAGCACGGGGCTGAGCTCCACAGGAATTACTGTATCCCTGACTTCCTGGTGTGCGGGGTACCACAGGTTAAATTACCAGCTCGCTTTGTTTACTTGTGAAGTTATCAGCTTTGTGCCTCTACCTTGGGCTTTATGGAACCCGCGCTCCCCCGGTTACTGCAGCGCAACTCCGGCAGGGTTTGCAACACCAAACCAGATGGGCGCATTGTTTTTCTTCGTGGAGGGGCAGGCTGCTGATTGAAAGGCCCTATTGCAATGCAAATACCAGGGTGGTGTGAATATTCAAAACGTTGCCTTCTTTTGAATCTCTTTACATAAATCTATAGCGCTTTATATGCCATGGCTGCTTTGCTAATCTGGAGTGGAGCTTGGTTAACAGAATCTCCTTTCTCTGCCAACTTTGGGGGGTTTGTGTGTGTTTTGGGGAGCACGGTGAGAGGTGGCATTGAGGTGCAAAGCAGCCAGTGCCAAAAAATTATGGCTATGCTCAATGGGGAGGAGGAACCGCCAGCTGTAAAGTTTGACTTTGGTGGTGACCCTTGAAGCGTCGGGTGTGCTGTCAAGTGATTTACTGATACTTAGGTGCTTCATTGTCCTTTTGGGTTTTGTTTTTCCCCTTCTCCATGGTTTCTTGATGTGACCCTTTGTGGATGGGTGTTGCAGGGTGGGCAGAGCAGAAATCACCTTGACACAGGCAGTGAGGTGGGGGGGTTGGGTGTGTGCAGAGTGAATTGCTGCAGCTGCCATGGATGAGATGGTTCATTAGGGGAAAGAGATAATGAGTTAGATGAGACAACCTCAGCTCTGGGTTTCCATCAAGGGCTTAAGGGTCTGGTTTTGGTGGCTGATGGGCATCTTGTCATAAATCCTGCCATTAAAAATTGGGGTCCTGATGTTTTTGCCAGATGCGTTCACATCATCCTAGTTGACACAAGTGCAGGGAGAAAGGCACATTGCTTTTAACCTGCTCACTCCTGGCCTTGCTCTTCAGCATGGGGTGGATGCTACCAGATGGTTACATCTTGGGGAGTGGGTGCTCATGTTTTGGAGGCGGCCACATGATGCTGCTCTGTTGGGCACTTACCTGCTTCTAATTGCCAGGCCCTCATTTGAGGTGAGGCAACCAAGTAAGTAGGAGCAAAGCAGCATTTTCCATGCTGTCTCTTGAAGGAGATTACTTGCTGCAGGTCGCTGCCTTCTGTGGAGGGCTGGTTGGGATGGAAGCAGGGTAGCCCATAGCCCTGGAGAGGGGCAGTTGGTGACGGCAGCCCATGAGGGCATTTGGGCAGAGAATCCCTAAAATCCCCAGCTTGTGCCATTGAGCAACGTGCTTGAATGCTGTTTGCATTAATACTGTTTTGCACCAAAAAAAAAGGCATTGTGCTAATTGTGGTGTTTTTACTTGATGGTGTCATTGATTGACCAGGTAATCTGTGTCTTCATTGGTCAGAAGCTAAAGCTTCGAGATTGGTATTGATTCCAGGAATTTAATATGCCAAGTGGTAATTACTGCTTATGCCTATACTGAGTTAAATTTAGCTGCGAATTCAGTCGTATCAGGCCCCCACATTGCGTTCTGTGAAGGTTATCTGGCTCTTAGGAGGGGGTGGATTTAAAGGAAGGAAGGAAAGAAATGCTGGAGAAAACTTCATCTTCTCATCATCCCTGAGTGCTTTGCTTCCAGGGACTTATTGTAGGGAGAACAGGAATAAACAATAATGTGGTTATGACTACAAGTAGTTCTCTTAAACCTGCGCCTTCCTTTGCCGTCTGCTCAAGCCAGTCATTTGGGGGGACTTAACATGACACAGAAGGGCAGCTATAAATCTGAACAAAGTGATGCCCTATGTAGAGACCGGGGAGCCCCCACTCAGCTGCTGCCCCACCCCTATTATCCTGCCGGGTGTGGGCTGCCCTCTTGCATCTCAGCTGCTGGCCCATCTGCAGTGGAGATGAAAGGCTGGGGTTTAATTCGGGCTTTGTGTGCCTCTTGTGCTCCTCCCCCCCCCCCCCCTTAGCCCTTTCTCTGTTGCCAGTCTCCCATCCCCTACCCTGCAGGGCAGCTCCAGTGCGCGGGTGCAGAGGGTGGCTGTGCGCTGGGGCTCTGATGCCGCTGACCTCATTATTTTGACTGCTGGGTGATGCCAGGCAGCCTGTGAGATCATCAGGTAGGAGGGTTGGGCTTTTCTTTTGCCGCCCCCCCCCCCCCCCCCAAGCGCTGCTGAATTATTCAGCTGGGAGTAGGCATCTTGGGTCACCTTGCGCAGCCGGCTGCCTGCTGGAGCCGGCTTCCTAAGATGGAGGTTGTGCAGGATGCGTGCGGGATCGCCTTGCTGCCAGCAGCTTGCCATTGTTGACTGACTGCAGGTAGGCGAAGATGCGTTGTCATTCTTCATTTCTGATGCTTGTTATGTTGAAGGTATGGAATCCTCTCCCTGGGCTGCGTGAGGGTGGCTGGGTCTCGCCGAGCTTGTGTGGAGCTCTGATCATCCCTTGTCATGGGGATAGGTGAGGCTGGAGGGGCCAACCCTCCCCGGGGCTGTAGGGCAGGTCTGCCCCAGGCAGGGACCATGCACCCAATGCTCTTCTCTTTTGGGGACTGTGTCCTTCTTTTATGGGGTCCCCAGGGTCCTTCAGCCCATCTGGACTCATCTGGGGTAGGTCTTGGGGCTGCTTGTTGGTATGGCTCTGAGATAGGGTGATCCCAATGCTCCAGCAGCATAGGTGCTTGGGGACATGTTGAGAGGTGGCATTTAGGCTCTTTGTGCTGTCTGACTGGGGGAACTGGTTCTGGTGGTGTGATAGTAGGGTCAGGTGCTGGAGAGGTCTCTGGTGGGCAGGAGGTGGCTGACCCTGAAGATAAGCTCAGAAATGCCTGGGAAGCTCCATGGGTCGTTGTCACCTTTGCTGCAGCCTGGGCTGTGAGCTCTGGATTGGGCAGGGCTCTCCCGATGCTGGTACCCAGCAACGCTATGGAGCCCCATGTGTGCTGAGCCACGGGTGTGGGTGGGAAATGGGGCTGCTGGCTTGAGAACAGAAAGTAGTTTGTTGCCTTCCTTCTGCTAGCAAGCACTTGAGGTTTTGGGTGCTGACAACTCCTCCGTGCCCTGAGCTGAATGCAAATGCATTTGTATCTTCACCTTTTCCCACAGTGCTTGGGTGCTTTGCTCAAGCAGCTCAAGCGGCACCTGGGGGGGCTGTAAACCAGGGGACACCAAGGGTTTGAGGCTCAGGTGGGGTTGTGTCCGCTCTCTTGAGAGGTCCTGTGATGCTGCCATCCTTGCCCCTGTCAGCAAAGGAGGAAGGCCAGCCAGGCTGTGCTATTTCTGTCCTGTGGACCCTGCATGCTGCTTGGCACCAGCCCTGCATCCCTCAGCAGGTACGGGAGCCTGGTGCTGCTCTGCACTGTCATCTATTCCTGTGGCCAGCGAAACCAAGGACACAGCTGCTGCAGTGTTGCCCTGGGTGCTTCCCAGTTATCCAGCCACATTGGACAGGCTTTTCTAATTGCCTCTCTGCTATGGAGTGCTTGTGTGAGCTGATGTGATGGCTCACGATGTTCTAGAAGATCAGAGTTCCTCGAGGCTGCAGGAGTGGACAGGGCATGAAATCAGGCTGCACCTTGCAGTTGGGGCAGCTTCACTTTTTCTGGGAAGTCCAGTGAGCATTGCCAGTGACACGGGCAGCCTCAGGCACCCTGCGATGCTAAGAGGGATAGTGGGAGGTGGCTGCTCCATAGCAGGGCTGGACATCAAGGGGGTTTGGATAGGGCCTCCTCTTTGGAAAATCTGGAGGAAGCGACCTGCAGCAGCCTTGGCAAAACAAAGCTCACACAGAGACCTGGCTGGCTCTTGCGTGATGGTCTGAGGCTGGCTGAGCATCCCAGGGTGCCCAGCTGTGTCCTTGGGGCACTGGGTCCCTGCAATGCCTATTGCCACTTGGTGTACCCTGTCAGTGATGGCTGCAGTGCCTGTGCGTGTCTGCTGCGGTGGCTGTGCATGCCAGGGCTGTGTCATGGCACCGGGTTAATGCTTCTGCTGCATTAAGCCAGTGCGGAGCCCGGCAGTCAGGCTGGGTAATGAGATGCCAGCTGAATCCTTCATTTCAGACAGAAGATTTTCCCCCTGTTCCCTGCCAGAACAGTTCCTGGGGCTGTGATGCTCTGGTTAGCAATGGGATGAGAGATGAGAAGTCATTGACTTGCAGGGGAGGGTGAAGCTCTTGGGCAAGTGGTAAGGAAACCACCTTGGCTTTGTTTGCTGGTGCAGGAGACCAGGTATGTTTCAGCTGCCTCTATGCTGGACCCAGCTCTGCTCTGGGGCTGGGTTTGCTGCCATCCTAGCAGTGACGCCTGTCAAACAGCTCTCTGCCTTCAGGCAGGGTTTGATGTGAAGTACCTGAAGGAGAACAGTGTCTTGGGACTGGGCAGTGATGCAGCGGGGGCACGCTGGGGTTGTGGAGGAAGCAGAGATGCTGCACGCTGGCATCAACAGGGCTGACAGTGTGTTGGGGCTCCCTGAAGTCAGGCCAGCACGAAAATGAGCATATTTGGCACAGGGATGTTTTGTGTTCATGGAGGGAGGCACATACGGTGGCTGGCTCACTTGAACTGTTTGGGGTGGGAGCAGAGGCAGTGGTTGGGGTCTCTTGCCCTCCCCTCCGCAGGCAGAGAGCTCCATGCTTTCCTCCCTGCCACTGGTGAGCTGTGGCTGCTGGCATCATTGTTTATCTTCTCGCTAAGGGGGGCAAGGCATCACCTGCAACACCTGGGGACCAGAAGGGCTCAAGGGAGCAATTTTCCCCTGCAGCTCCTCAGCTGCTCCAGCTGAGACACTAATGGAGACAGCGTAGGGTGGCTCTGCAGGCTTGTCCCCTTGGTCTCTCTGCTGTGCAACTCCTGCCTTCACCTGGTGGGGTGGAAGAGGTTGTAGCGGTGGTAGAGCACTAGGTTCACTTGCTGCAAACAAACAGCCTCGAGGGCTGCGGCCCGTACCAGCCCTTGGGGATTTTAGACTGTGCTGTGGGCACTGTGACTGATGTTAACTGGCCCCATCTCTCCCTGCAGGTGAGTGTGGCAGGCTATGGGATGGATGAAGCTGAGCAGGACCAGTATGAAGCTCGCCTCAAGGAGCTCTTTGACAGCTTTGACAGCACAGGCACAGGGTCCTTGGGGCAGGAGGAGCTCACTGACCTCTGCCATGTGCTGCACCTGGAGGAGGTAGCCCCGGCGCTGCAGCAGACCCTCCTCCAAGACACCCTCCTAGGCAGGGTAAGTCTGGGGTGATAGTGGGGAGCAATGGGGGGGCTGGGAGCCAGGCAGTGGCAGGCAGCTGCTCCTGTGTGCGTGGGAGGGTGATGGAAAGAGGCTGAACGTCTGTAACCGGAGAATGAATGTTCAGCACCCCTGAGGCTGTGGGGCTGCAGAACGGGCAGTGTCTATTGGTCTGTTCAGCAGGGTGGGTGCAGGCCGGCTTCTGAGGGGGGGATGAGTGATAACCGGGAAGGAAACTGCTCACTGATGTGTCTTCCCTGACTGAAGGTAGTCTGCACTCTCAGAAACAGCCACTGCATGTTTAGCCTGGTGTGCTGGCGTTGTGCTGATGCACAGCATGTTGTCCCAGTGTCCAAGGCTGAACAGAGTGCTGGGTCCGTGCTGCCTTCACACTGGTGCTGGTGCTCGGCCCAGCACATGCTTGTTAACATTGTGCATGTGCCCCAGTGCTGCTTCTGGCCTAGGTCATCTCCTGAAACCAGCTCACCGGGTGCTTGCACAAACTGCAGTGCTGGGGAGGTACGGCCAGGGCTTGAGCCTGTGATTTACCTTGACTTAAGCTGTAGTTAAACAGGAGGAGCCACATGCAGTCATGCATGTTTCTCTGAAGAAGAAATTGTCCAACAATTTATTGTCCAACACTGGCAGTCGCTGGCTGAGCCACCTTTGTCCATGTTACGTGGTACTGGGTTTTGGGGACCAGTGGCTCCTTCTGCAGGGCTGCAGCATCCCACCAGCCTGCGGAGGGGAGCTGTGGCCAGTGAGCACACCATGCTTTCCAAAGTGACTTTTTCAGTTGTGGTAATACCTTTATAGAGTTAAATGCCAGGTTGTTGAGAGGAAGCTGCTTGCCCCTGGGGGGACCTCCATGTTCAGCATGGATGTCCTTGTGTTCATGCATTATCTCTTTCCTGGCACGCTGTGCTCAGAGAATGTTGGGTGCTTCCTTCAAAATCACCCTGAAATCCCATCACTGCTTATTAATACCAGAAAATGCAGAGCAGGCAGCTAGGGCTCTGAATAGACATGAGCTAAGGAGCCATCCCGACTCCAGTTTCCTATCAAACTGCAGCTTTCACAAAACAACTTCTTTAATGAACAAAGCCTCCTCTTCCTTGCCTGCCCTTTGGCAGTAGCTCTTCTGCTGAGAGTAAGCAGTACTGGAGCGCAGATGGATCCAGACAGAGGTTTCTGACCTTTGGAGTTGCAGTGTGGCACTTGCTTGTGCCCTGGAAGACTTTCTGTGCTGGTCGGACATCGTGAGCTTCCGCTGCTCAGATGCTGTTCTCTGGCTTTGCTGCTTGCAGGATACTGGGATAGAGGGGAAGGAGGAGCAGTAAGGAAGAGATGTGGTTGTGATGCCTCTCAGGGCTAAAACAATAGTGCCCATCCCTGTGGCCTGCTCAGAGTGGGTGGGAAGCAAAGTTAAATGCTCAGCCCAGCAGCACCAAAAAGCTCCTGCTAAAGCATCCCAAGTGCTGGGTCATGCTTGCCCAGTCCCAGCCAGGAGCTCCATCCTTGCGAGCTGTTCCATGGCACAAGACATCCTGAGGAGCATTTTTATTTCATTCCCCTGCTTTGTCTTGGGGGAATGGTTCTTGTTTACAACCTGTGACTTGAGTCATGTCAGAGGAATCCATCTCCTGTGCTTCCTCCCATCTCCCTGGCCTTTGTGCTCGTTAGCAGCAGCAGTGGCCCATGTCTAAGCGCGAGCCTGATTTAATAGCTATCGAATCCTCTGGGTTTCCTAGGGAGCTCATCAGGAGAATAGCAGCAAACATGTTGCTCCCTGAGTGCAGGCTCCGTGCACCTGCCCTGCCAGCTCCTTGCTGCAGATGGTCCCTCTGTGCGCTGGGAGCAGCCTTTGTTTGCCTTCACTTCCAGAGCCTGGGTTTTATGGGAGGGTACTGGGAAGGGGGGTGGTGGAGGGATGGTTTTGTCTGCTGAGGGGCAACTCAGTGGGGCCATGTGCTTGCTTTTGTGCTGGGGGCTCTGCTCTGGGGATGAATGCCCCATGGTGGGCCTGCTTGGTTGGACCGGGAGCTGAACCAGCATCCCAGCAAGGGGCTGGACACACTGCATCCCCGGCACGCTTGGTGTGATGCTGTGGGGATTAATGGGTACGCGCTATCTCTGAGTTCTGGCGGGGGTGTACAGATCCTGCCCTGACTCTCAGCAGAGCCAGACCATCCCAGAACTGCTTTCCCTGTGCAATTGTATGTGGAGGCGATGCAATCACAGCAATTCCTAAGATTCTTCTGGAAGGCTGTTTCCTCTGGCCTCTCACACTTGACTGCAGGACCGAGAGGATATGTACACGCATGTCCTTCTCATCTGGCCTTCGAGAGGCTTTGACCATAAATTAGCAGCTAATGCAGAGTGGTATCTTGGGGACAGTGCTCATGGGCTGCAGGATAACCAGGATGCAGGTTATGTGATTTGCAAGGATGGGGCAAGTCGGGCACCTCCAGACCCTGCACAAGGACCATCCTCAAGCAGGGGCTTGAAACCTTCAGATTTCACCCTGCCCTGGTGCTGTTGCATTAACAAGCCTGCAACAAGGACACTGGCATGGGGTTTTGCTTTGCTTGTCAGCTCCTTTCAGTGCTTTGGCTGGTGACCTCTTGCAAATATACTTCTGAGCCAGCTGTGATGCTGCTCCCCTTACATGAATAATCTTTTTGCATGCTAGGCAGGAGACTTGGTCGTGAGAGTGCCCTGTTCCTGTGTCTTCCCCACCTGACATTTCCCTCTGCAACCATGTGGTTGCTGCTGCTAGAAGGGGTTTGCAAGCACGGACAGGGCTTTGGGAAAACGACTTTGCTTGGAGATCAAGGAGAGGGAGCTTGAAGACAGCAGTGCTGGTTTGCCTCAGAGTCTGGGGCTGCAGACTGCTACTTTGCATTGCAGGGACAAATAGTGAGAAGCAGCAGGTAGCTTGGCGCACGCACATTCTCTTTTTAGTGCTAATAAATCACAGCTTCACAGGAAACTTGCTTTAAAGCTGGCGTCGAGATTTCTCAAAGGTGCTGGGGTTGCTCAGTAGCTGGGAGCTTGGTTGGTCTCTGATTACTGTGGGGAAGCCGGGCTGGGCTCGCCATGCCTGTGTTGGTGTATTAGTCTTTTTTGCCTCTGATTTACTTGTTCTTGGGGAAAGTTCTTCCCTCTGGGGACTTAATGTGCCTGCAGCACTGTGCAGAACCCCGGTCTTACTGTGGGGTTTGCCAGTATCTGTGTCCTGTCCCTGATCCATGCCTCTGAGTTGGCACAGACATGTTCCATGTCATTGCCTCCCAAGCTCTGTTGTATTCGGGCTGGATTGGATCAGCCCTTCTGTTCAAGGCCCCTGTGAACAGATGCACAAGTTGGAATCTTGTCCAAATCTAGTCCAGCCTATTGAAAGTACTATTAAACTTCAAACGCTGCCATAGTATTTCGCTGGTATATGCTTTCTGTCTTGTGTTTGTCAAGTTTTTGGGTTGGCTTGAGCGTCTGAGGCTGTTTTCCATAAGTGGATGGTGCTTTGTGCAGCACTGCTGCAGTTGGTGCTATCCTCCCCAGGGCTGTTTCACCTGTCCTGTGCTGGGAATATTCTCTAAGCAAAACCCAAAGGTTGTTGCTGTGGACTTGTGCTTGTCCGTGTGAGCTGTCACATCCCTGTAAGTGCCCCTTGCAGTTGCAGGGAGCCCACAGCCTCTCTGGCATGGGGTCTCCAGGCAGGAATGTGACTCTGTGCCAGCACTACGGGTGCTGGAGGGGTGCTGACACCAAGCATATGAGGCTTTCTTTAGAATGGAGACGCTGTAGTGTCTGTGGCTTTGCTGTCAGGCAAGCTGCTTTGCCTGGCTTGTACTTGAGCATAGCTCTGATTTAAACAGTTGTATTTCTCTAAGCACTCTGTGTACACACATGCAGCATCTGACCTCAGATGCGCACCACAGACACCTAACCTGGTTATCTGGTGCTGGGATAGGCCAGAAACTTTCCTAAAGAAAAATACCCTCCTCTGCTACCTTGGGCTGTCTCCAGAGTTGGGCGCTGCTGCTCAGAAGGTGCTGTGGGACTGGGGTGAGCCTGTTCGGGGGCCTGCTGTTGGGTCTCTGGGTCTCTGCTGCTGATTTGCATTTTAAATCCTGCTATGTAGCTGGTCGGGACGGGACTGGAGTTTGGCCACCTCCTGCCCCGAAGCCTAATCTTCCACAGGCTCCTTTGGACATTGTGGTCATGGTAAAATTGCTCCATGGCCTCTGTGCTGGAGCCATCTGTCCTGTGTGCAGCTGTGGCAGTGAGGGCTCAGCCCCCCTCCTGCCTTCCTCCCCTTCTTTAGTGCTTCCTGGCAGACGCAAGTTATGGGGCTCGTTAAGCAGAGCAGGTTACATGTCAGTGGTGCTCTCTGCAGCTGCATAGGTGGTTGTACTCATGCACTGTGTTCGCATGAGTGATGCAAAGTGATTCTTACTTTATTTTCTTACTGCCATGAGGTCCCATTCAAACCCAGCCCCAGCACTCATCTGAGGGCCAGCTGTGTCCATCCCTGTGATTGTTGTCGCTGTTCCTGAGGAGATGCCAGCAGAGGGGACCTGTTATTCGAACACCCTCATCTTTTATTCATGCTCATTTAGTCTAAATGTCAAGTTTTTTAATCGGACAAATTCTCCTATCTCTGTAAAATGTCCTTTTGAAGTACACCAGTGTTTGGAAGTGAATGGCAGCAATTAGTATTCAGATGAAGGCATCCTCGACGAGTTTCTTTGCTGAACATATTTCTAACTGCTTAATTACTTGGGGAGTGTGTGTTTTGAACCACAGAGATGATTTGCACCACATGAGCTGCAATGTGAGGTGCCCCCCTGCATGGGGGGCCATGGCTGAGCCCCCAAGTCCACTATCATCCCCTGTCTGCCTGGGAGCATGATGTTGTCTTCTTGGGCTGGCTCGACCCTAAGAACAAGCTGGCAAACTTCAGACCTGGACTTTACTTTCCTTCTAATGCTGCTCCCCCACAGCATTAGAATTCTCTCTGACTGCTCCTGATGCTGGATTTGCAGCAACAGCTTTTCCAGCAAGGGCAACCTCGGTGGGTTCTTTAAATGAAGTCCCTTGTGCAGTGTAAAAATTCTCTCCAAGATTTATTTAGCCAAAAGGAATCATAGCAGCCAGCTTTGTCTTGCCACTGACCCATGTCAAATAGCTTCCCCAGCTGTCCCTCGGTTCCTGTCCCCCACGGCTGGAATTGCTGACATTCCCCAGAGCAGCTGTGGAGGATGCTGTAGCCCCTTTGCAACCGCTCATAGCGGTGAGGCGGAAGGCTTTCTAGTGATGCAGAGAGAACTCCAGGAGCAAACTTGCCAACGAAGCTTCAATTTGACAAGCAGATACTCTTTATTGGGGTGCCCGGAGACACGTGTGACCCCTTGTTGTTACACATGCCGTCCTTATACAGTCGCTGGGCACACATACATATTCATGAGGCTACGTATGGATTACACCATTTTCCAGAAAGTTCTGCACATGCGTACAAAAATGTGGTGGTCTTTGGGGGTCGTTTACTTCTTCCAACAGTCTTCATCATTTCTGGCAGCCTTTGAAGCCCACAGTAGATGCTTATACCAGCTTAATTGGTTCATTAACACCACACACATAGCAATCATCCCTTCCTCCTACTTATCAGTTTAACTGCAGCCCATCCTGGACCCCTGCCATTCCAGATACTCCTTATCCTTACATCCTGTCCTAGCCTGTTTTTCTTACACTCCTTTTGTACTAAGGTCATAAAGGCCTAAAACTACAATGGTTTATCTTGTACAAGAATTCTCAGCATGTTCTCTTGCTGCACTCTATTTTTTTCTGTGAATCGTACACCTCAGTAATTTTCCATTGCTGCTGTTACAAAGCCATCAAACTTAACATTACTTAAAATTGACTCTAAAGGTTTATATATTTCATTTTGTGATTTTGTGCCCCCCTTGTCTCAGTAGGAAGACACAGATGGAAAAGGGTGAGGGGGAAAGCCCCAGTGGTAGGATCATCCCTCCTTGTTTTTCCCATGGCCATGCTCCACACCTCGTTTTTCCATTCCAGGCCTTTTGGAGCCACAGCAGGCTGGAGCGGCCCTGGAAAGGACACTGCCGTCCACTTCAAAAAAGCGGTTTCTGAAGCTTTATTTTGGCAGTGGAGCATTTCCACAGCTGAATAGCTCATCTCTGGTCAGGACTGGCATCTCACTGTAGGAGCCACTGGCCCTGGCCAGGTCATCCCAAGCAATGGAGATGCTCCCTGGTCCTGTGGATGTATTATTTCGTTGTCTTGCTTGTAAGCAAAAACCCAACCAATGCATTAAAGCAGTGGTTTTGAGTCATTCTATGACAGCAGTCATTTTTTCCGCATGCTCAAAGATGCTGGTTGTGTCTTTGTGTGTCATTTCCCCAGCCCCGAAATCTGAGGTTCAGCCTTGTCCCTTGCTGAGGTGGTTGGCAGACTCAGGCATGCTCTTGTCTCAGTGTGGTGGGCTGAGTGCTTTGCACTGGCTGCCGATCTTCCTGACGGATTATTAGCATGATATTTAATTTTCTGCACCAGTCGATTTCTTCCTTTCTTCCTTTTTTCCCCACAGGTCCACTTTGATCAATTTAAAGAAGCACTTATCCTCGTCTTATCCAGAACCCTGTCAAATGAAGAGCACTTCCAAGAACCAGGTAAATAGTGAATTATCTAAACCAGTCCATTTTACTTTGGCAAAGCAGACATGGGTGGCCTGTTACAGAGGAGCTTAGAAGAGAAAGTGGTTTTTAGGTGCTAAGGTAGGCTCTTCTGCTTGGATGCCCAGACCTGGGGAGAATGGAGAGTTAAGGTCTGTTGTGGAGCTTTCTACAAAAGCATTTTCTGAGCTATTAGATATTTATGTGCCCATTAGCACGATCTGAATGCCTGGAGAGGCATGTGATGTCTGTGTGCAGATCCCTAATGGCACTTCAGATGCTCAAGACATCTCAAGGCTGCTAAATGTGCTGAGGTTTCTCTACCCATAACACTTCCAGTGGCCGGGGATGCTTTGGGTGCTCTCCAACTGCAGCAGATAGTTAGGGGCAGGCAATCAAATGCCTTTATTGCTGTGGGTGCTTTTTTTCCCAGCCAGGGCTGGCACATCCCCTTGCCCTCCGCTCGCGCGCTTCAGCTCCGAGGTGATGTGATGTGGCACAGAAGCCCCAGCTCAGCAGAAGGGCTGAGCCAGTGGTAGCTGCTGTGTTGCTGCCATGCCTCTGAGGGGCTGGTGGTGGGATCTGTCCTTGAGGGACAGCAGCGCCTTGCTGGAAATCTGTGCTGGCTTTGGGTGCTGCTCTTTGTTGTGAAGGTTGTAAGGGGAAACTGTCTGCAAGATTTCCTCCTAGAGATGGGCAGCTTGGCATGGAAATGCCCCTCCTGTCTAGCACTGATTTGCATGATTTTTCTTTAAAGTCCATATTGTTTCCTTGTGTCTGAGATGAGCAGGGTGAGCCCAGACCTGTAGGAAGTTAACTCTGAGGTGACTCTTTCTCCCAGGGCTCTGACCAAGACGAGCCCTCTGACAAACCAAGTTGGGGCTGGTTGGAGAAACAGGGGCTGCTGCTGTTCCTCCCTGTGCTGGTTTTTATCTTGCTTTGTTTCAACGTGCCTTGAAAATGTAGCTTTTTAGACCAGGAAATGGGGTCACAGGTTTGGTGTGCCCCCCTGTTTGTGCATGTGGGCTGGTGATGCTGGGAGCACTGGGGAGCTGTGGGGTGAGGGCTGAGCCCCTGTGGCTCCAGCTGGAGCTGGGGGTCTGCAGTCTGCCTGCTGTAACACCTGTATGTAAATCCCTAATCCTGCCTTTGGAGCAGCAGGGCTGTGAAATCCTCAAAGGAGAAGACATCTTAGCAAGGAGGGAGAGGGGAAACTCCAGGTTTTCTCTCCTGGAGCATCAATCTCAGCTGGAGCATCCTCCACTCGAGAGCTCAGCCTCTCAGCAAAATTACAGCTCTCTCCATTAAATAGTCAGCAAAAACCGCAGGGCCCAGGAGATGCAATTGATGGATTACTTTTATTTTCCACCCCTCATTTCCAAAGCTCTTAATGCTTAGAGGGAGGTGGGTGATGACAGCACTTGCACCCAGCATCCTTTAATACAATTTCCCAGCGCAGGTCGGTAGATGCTCAGGAGCAAGGGGGGAGCCTCACCAGTGCCTGGCAAGAGGTCAGGTCTGCTGTGATCCCTTCCAGCCCCTCAGAGAGGAGCTGGCGCAGAGCAGGAGGCAGCCCCAGCACCCCAGTGAACCAGAACTAATCCAGGGCTCTGCATTTATTGGGGAATCATATGGCTGAGAAGCTCCGGCTTGATTTAAATATAAATAAATCTTCTAGAAAGGGCTAAATTTGGGGTTATTGCAGGGGAAATTACAAATGCAGCTGGCAGGAGGTTGCGTTGGAGCTGGAGAGCCCTCCTTGGGGACACGTTTGTCTGCTGGGTCTTGCATGGCAGGTAATCAAAGGGCATGCAGTGCAGGTAGGGAGCCTGCACCAAGCAGGCCTGGGAGGCATTTATTTTTAATGCGTTTTGACAGGTCGGTTAATGCCAAAGTCTTTGCTGCTTTTAATTTAGATCAAACTTGAGATTTGGAGAGCAAGCTGCTTTGTGCTGTTGGTGTCAAACTGTCAGTGACTGTGGAAATGCTGGTGTTCCAGCCCGCCCCGGGCTTGGGGAAAATCGAGTTAAGAGCTTCAAATCATATCATTTAAATGAAAATTTAATTGGGGGGGGAGGAAGGCACACAAATCTTAAAGCTGTTTGCTGCATCTGCAGTTTGCTCTGCAGGGAGGTGGCTGTGTACCTTGATGTGGTTTCACCCAGGGACTTGGGTGATGGAAAGGCCTCCTGGGAACAGTTGGAGGGCTTGTGTCTTTGATCTCCAAACCAGCAGCTCCCAAACAACCTGTGGACATGGGCAAGGGGACCCGGCAGGGGAAAGTATCCTTGTCGCTGTGGGTGCAGTGCAGCTTGCTCAGGGAGGATGGCTTGGCACAAGGAACTTCTGGATGATGGGGCAGCCCCCAGGGTCACAGCGGGACCTACAGATTGGGGACACGGAACCAAAACTGCCATGGGATGCAAAAGCAGTTCCTGCAGAAGTGACTGATGGGGCTTTCCTTGTTTTGGGGGGGAAGCAGCAGGTGGGAGAAGCACTCAGGCTTGCAGAGAGCAGCTGATGTATTTGTTTTGGGGTGGTTTTATTCTTGACAGAGAAGCTAAACTCCCTTCCTGAAGGGAAGGCTGCCAGGAGGATGGTCCTGACGTGCTGCAGGCACTTTGTCTGGGAAGCAGCCCTGTAAACCAAGGCAGGCAGAGTTCCCAGCACTGCTGTCATCAGGTTCCATCCCTTTGAGGACGCTGGTGTGGGGACAGATACAGCTGCAAGCCTGAGCATTAGCCAGCCAGGCAATCCTCAGCTGTACTGGGAAGTGGAATGGCTGGGCAGAGGGATGGGGGAAACGCTGGGAAAAGCAGAAAGAGGCCTGAATGTTCTTAAAATAGTGCTTGTTTTAGCGCTTGTTTTGGCTCCTGCAAACGGGAGTGTGGCTGCTGGGGAGACCTGTCACCCCCAGCAGCACCTTGTGCAGAGGTACGTGGCAGAGGTAGCCTGGATTGCTGGGGTTAGATGTTCCGGAGAGATGCTCTTGCAGGGCTGGGGCTGAGCCTGCTCCTGCTGGGAGCCCTGGGCTGGGGACTGCTGCTGCCGATGCTCTTTGTCCATGGGCCGCTGTAGCAGTGATGGGGGGCCTGGGGACAATAAAAATTAAGGGTTTGGAAGGAAAAGAAAATCAGTTATGTGGGTGATGGGGAGGGAAATCAGGCAAATAAAAAGTCAGCTCCGTGTGCTGTGGATTCCTGGATAGGAAGGGATTACCAGGGTGGAGCACAGGATTGCAGGAACACCCAGGAAAATTAAATAGCAGCTTGACGCCATTCTTGCTGCGGTCGTGAGGGGCTGTTGGGTTGTTGGCTTCCCAGCACGTGCAGACAACAGAACCACCCTCTAGAAGAGTATCTGGTGGGGATGATGCTCTTGCAGGAATCCCGTCCGTGGGCAAAGGGTTGCTCATGTGGCTGCAAAAGTCTGGCTCCTGCTTCGCAAGCAGACCAGGGTGAGGACAGGTATAAAACCAGCGTCGCTGTCCAGACAGGATGACCTAGGGACAAGCGATGCCTCTGGGCCAAAATGCATTGCTGTGGGGCTGTGGTACCCAGCCGCTGCTCCTGTCCGCCTCAGTTGCTGAGCCCCGAGCGTAAACGGCATGGGAGGAGTTCAGACAGTACCTGGTGTCTTGGAGGATTAGGATTTAGCAGATCCCGGCTGCAATGTGCTTTGCCCACTGGAAGGCTGGCTGCTGCTGTGAGAAGGATCCCTCCCTTCCAGATCTTAAGCAGTAAAGAAATTCATCTCTAAACAGGCTTGCAGGGTGAGGGTCTTCCTCCCTAAACCTCCTTTTGTCTGCACTCGGTGGCTTTGATGCTGGGCCCAGGAACATGCTGTTTGCCATCACGGAGACCCCCCCCTCTCCTCCCCAAGTGTCTGAGGGCAGAGTAGGATTTTGAAAATACTCATCTAGCACCGAAAGGCAGAAAATCGAGCGTAAATCTCTTAAGCATTTCACTGTTGAGGTGGATGGGGGGAGCAAGCCAGGGAACTGATGGCTTTTGTCTGCAGCACTTAAATCTGGGGAGTTCTTGTGAAATGCTTTGGTTTTGGTTTTTTTGTTTTTCAGGAGACGTTTGGGGGCCACAAACCCCCTGGGCAGCAGGTCAGGAAGGTGAGAGGCTTGCTCTCTTGGCAGCTTCTGCTCTTACCGCAGCCCGGGAGCGGTTCAGGGGGGCAGGATCAGACCCCAGTGTCTGATTAGCTCTGGAGTGTGTTTTGCTAAGCCCGTGTATTGCCGAGGGCTGTAGGAAGGAGGGAGCATTCATCCTATTTTCTTTTTCTCTTTTTTTTTGCCTTTCTTGGTGGCTTGTCAGCCACACAATAGAGAGGCTCTTGGAGGAGCAGCATCTCTCCTTGCTGCTGGTTGCAGACGAGGGTACCAGAGGTCAGGCTTGAGGAAGAGCAGCCTCCCCTTGGTGTTCAATACCGAGATATATTTTACAGTGTTTGGGATAAATAACACACAGGGCTGTCTCATGGGCATTTGCCTCACTGAAAGCTTTGATTTTTGACATCTCCTTTCTGTTTGCGTGCCTTTGAAAGAACGTGTAGATTGAGCAGCTCTTTCCTTCTTTTGGCTGGAAATGAGAAACTCAGTTCAGCTCCACGGTGAACTCTGCATTCGGGGAGCATGGGTTGCTGCTTTTTGTTGTCATGTGTGCTCAGCTTTCCCTAAATACTGGGAATGGCAAGAGTACCAAGGGCATCAGCTGCTTTGCTGGGGGGTTGGATTAGAAAAGCGGGAAGATGGTGGGATTTACAGGATGCTGCATGCATGGGAGGTGTCCTGTGCACCGCTGGTCCAGAGACGATGGTAAGCGGGGTTTTCTGCAGAAGAGATGAGTCTGTGCTCCTAGGGATGGGGCTGCAGGCTGCGGTCTCTTACGCCAATCTGGTGCCATGGCCCTGTAATGCTATTGCTTTGGTCTGCACTGGATACCCAGCAGCCAACAGCACAAAAGTGCTAGCAGGGAAAGAGCTGTAACGCAGTATTAACAGAAACACTCTGGCTCAGGAAATGGGATTTTGGGGTGCCTGAGCTGGGATTCCTTCTGTAGCTGGGCTCAGGCACAGCCTGTTTTGACGTTGGCTTTGCAAGGCAGGAGTGAAGTTTCTGCTCTTTTCAAGCCGTGAAGGGTCACCTTTCCCTCCTGGGGATGTTCTCGGGCTTCACAGCTTTTTAATTGCAAAGGAAAAACAAGCACACCCAGGTGCTGAGACCAAAGAAGAGGGACAGAAATCAGCTGCCAGCCTCCAAATGCTTAAAATGGAAAAGGGGGGAGATGTTCCCATTTCTGCTTGCTGGTAAAGCACTGTAGGGTGGCATGGTGTGAAGGCACCTGTATTTCCAGATGAAGCTGGATTCTTAGCTGCAGCAGTGGCTAAACCACACTGTCAGGGTGGGAAGCATTGGAAAAGGAACCCTTCTGAGCACTGGGGACCCCAAAAGGAAATTTAGCCATAACTTCATTATTGCTCAATTACAGCTTCTTTTCCCCCTACATCTTCCCAAAGACAGATGGGTGAGGAGGTGTGTTTGTCCTAGAGGAGGAAAAACTGTTTCTCAGAAACCAAACCACTCCCCCCATAGTCCTCTTCTGCAAGGGCAGGGAGATGGCAGCAGGGAGAAAATAAAAGGGTGAATGAGTAGCCACAAACATTAGCATTTCAGAGAGAGCTGCTGGATGAAGATTGTTCACCACCAGGCAAGCTTTAATAGGAGTGATAAGGTTTGCTTTTGTTCTCGGGCTCTTACTTAATCAGCCTGTCTCATTGCGATTTTTCTATCGGCACACTTCATCACACAACTTTCATGTGTGAGTCCCAGCTGCAGCAAATCTTGTTAAAATGGCCTTGTTCAAACACAGGCCGCCGGGTTTGTTCCCTAGAGCTGCAATACGGATGGATGGAGTGCAAGGCTGGAGGAATCAAAGGACTCCTAGTCCCTGTGTATTTTATAATTCATTGCATAGCTAAGTTGCAGAATATTTTTCCTCTAACAAGCTTGAAGCTTTCTTCCATATCTAAAGGAATATTATCCAAGGAGGCATTTGGGCAGGGGGGGGGTTCAGAGACTCTGCTTTCTGTGCACCATTTGTCAGTGATTGAACAGCTTCCCTGTGCCTTATTAGTATTGCACTGTGCATTTGTTTTGTACCAGAGTGCTCTGCAAATAAAATTTCAAAAGCCTGCTGCTCTTGCCACTGCCTCAGTACGCTGCAAGTGGTGGGAAATAAAGATGATCGAGTCCTGGGGGGGTTTCTATGGTAGGGTTAGCAAACACTGAAACAAAGTGCGGCAGAGAGCCTTTCCCTAATTGAATCCCTGGTTAATTTGGTCCTCGATTTAATTTGCCCCCTGCTCCAGACGTTGGCTGATTCTCACTGAAAATAGCCCAAAACATGCTTATTTATTTTTTGGTTTGATTCTCATCAGTGAGCGCTCCTGGATAATTCAGTCCCCAAAGGCAAAAGGCTTGCTTTGGGAAGCTGGAGCCAGGGAATGTGAGTGCAGCCCCCTGTAATTAGATGACGACTCCAAAGGGTTATTTAGATCTTGCAGTTGGCGTTAGTTGCACAGCACAAGCTGGGACCTGCCCCGCTGTCGCCTGAATTAGCCGCTTGTGTTGGCCCCCAGGGGACATTTGCCTCCAAACTTGCCCAATTTTTTTTCCACTTGCCACACACTTAATCGAGCTGTGATTTAAATCCACCGAAAGCAGCAGCAGTCGCCCAGGTGTCTGCATAATCTGGAGACTTGAGCTGCCTAAGTGCAATGCTGTCCCTAATTAAACCTACCCATCTCTGGTAATGAGGATTAGTGCAAGGAGGAGAGACCTAATGGACTTTTCATCCAAAGCTGTTTGCAAGGTTGGGCTTTTGGGTTTCTTTTGCCCCATCCCTGTTAACAGAGCAAATGTGATCTAGGAACTGGGAAAGGATGAGGAAGACGATGAGCCTGATTTCACTTGGTGACAGCCTTTTCATTGAGCAGGACACATTCCAACCCATCAGGCCAGATGGTATCGTGAGGGTAGTGGTCCTGGAAAGGAGCAGCCACTGTTGCCTGCCCAGGAGCAATGGTAGTGGCAATTTGGAGCTCAAAATGCTGCAACCAGGCCAGACCTGTGTGGTGTGACCTGGGAGCCAGATCTGCAGAAGTCATGTTACCGGTAACGTTTTGTTCCTGAATGTCACAGATTCCTCCCCGGAAGCGCAGCCCAAGTACGTCAAAGGTGGCAAGCGCTATGGCCGGCGGTCCCTGCCGGAGTTCCAGGAGTCCGTGGAAGACTTTGCTGAGGTGACTGTCATCGAGCCACTGAGCGAGGAAGCGTGTCCCCCGCACATCGCCTCCAGCGGCTGTGAGGAGGTGAGCGGAAAGGGTCCTGGGTGCTGTGGGAGCTGCCATCCCCAGACATCACTGCCCCCCCCCCCAATCCTGAGGTGGTTTGGATGTCCTTGGGGCCTCCCTAGCAAAGGGGATGGTCTCCCTCTTTGCCTGTCCCCAAGGATCAGCCATACCCAGGCAGTACCTCCCTTGGTGCAGCCCCAGATTCCCATCTGCAGGCAGGCTGCTGTGGGGAGCTGGGGAGGAGCTGGGCACTCCGGTGTTGTGCACTGGTGCCCCTGGCCTCCCTCCGCTCCTGGCTGCAGTGTGAGCCAGCAGTCAAGTGAGGGCTGCAACGCTGCTTCTGCGGCTAACGAAGTGTGGGCTGGGAGCAAAGTGAGCAGAAGGAGCACGTCCTCATCTATTACCTCATCTGCACAAACCCGGCCATGGCTCTGGTGCTCTTGGGTACAGAGAATTGGGAAGAGGGGTGGTGAGTGACAGAGCTCTGCAGCAGGCAGCTGCCTTGGGATGGTGCCCTAAAGGCAGAGCCACCAGCTGCTTCTTTTAGTCTTTTCTTTTTTGATTTTCGCAGCAAAAATCTTGTGTGCTTTTGCACCAAAGCTGCATGGCTCTCACCGGCCCCCATGCCCCACATATGCTTGTTCCAAAATCCAGATTTTTCTGTTTTTTTGTGATCAAAATTTGTGTCTCTTTGTGCTACTGCTTTCAAGTCCAGAATCTCTTTTCACTTGTTCAGAACAGAAGAGCAAAAGGTGAAGAGTAGTTGGGCTTGATGGTGTGCATTAGCATACAGCCACAGCAGCACTTCTCTGACACTGGGCTCATTCCAGCCTGCCCCAGTTTCCGAAGTATTGTTGATCTAGTGCTGCATGTTCAGGAGCGCACAGTGGGAGTTTTCCACTGGGAAGGAGGAAGCGCTGCTGCTTTCTTCTCTTGTCTGCCTCCTGGCTTCACTTGTGCTTTCCTAAAGGTCTGGGGGCTCTGCAGCCACTGCCCCCAGCGCTGCATGGGGAAGTAAGACAGAAATTTCCAGGTTTCCAGTGTTATTCCTCTGCAGCTGAGCTTAAAAACTTCATTTTATTTTTATATTTATTTTTATTTTTATTTTTTTAGGAAAAAAGCTTTTCCACCAGAACCAGCCTCCTTACCCTATTCTCAGTGATGTGCGCTCACCACCGCAGAGATGCTCATCTGTCTCCTTGGTGCTGGCCCCTGGGGTTGCCCTGACCTTGAAATCAATGTTAATCTCCCCACAACCCCCAGGGAAGAGATGTTTTTGATGGAAGAGGTCTCTCTAATCTTACTCCTCTGTTTTAACTGTCAAGGAGGTGCAAAAGGCTAGTCTGTTAACAAGGTCATTCAGTTAACTCAGCCAGTACATAACCGCACTGTGTTTCCTGGTGGGAACACTTGCTGCACCTTCTGGGGTGGATGGGATGGTTAATTCTCTTGAACCTTAAGCAAACCACGGGCTACTTTTGTTTAAATCCCCACTTACTTTACTCGGGACTTTATCAGCATTACTGTCTTATCTCTGAAAGTCTCTTCTCTTGATATGCATAGAAATCAGTTGTTTGAAGGCATAGGGGGTCCTGGTCCTGAAATGCTGGGCAGTGTTGGAGACTCCTGATGCGTTGACTTCTTGGCAGCTTGCCACAACTAACAGCCTTTTCCCAGTTTTCTCCTGTTGCACCATAAACATGTTGTTGCCTGCACTCTGCAAGGCTGCCTCTAGCCCAGGGGGTTTTGCTGGCCTGAGAACTGGGGCAGTGTGGCTTAATTGGTGCTTTCTTTCAACCAGTGCCAATTAAAAGGGCTCAGACTCTGTCTGAGAGGCTTCCTTCCCCTACTCATCTCTGTAAACAGGAGAGGCTGGAGAGCTGGTCTGTGTGTGTGGGATCGGCTGCCTGGAGATGCTCTGTGACCTCCATCCCTGATGGCTTTCTAGGGATGGCACAAAGCCATGAGAACCTGAGTGTGAATTCAGCATTGACCCGGCCATGAGCAGAGGGTGGTGTAGGGATGCCAGCCTTCCCTCTGATCCACATGAGTTTGTCCCCATGGATGCTACTAGGAATATGGGTGGTGAGAAACAAGTGGCTTTGGTACTGTTATGAATGTGGTGCTAATGGAGCTGCAGCTATGAAAGCCCCTAGAAATGCAGTGTAAAAGCTTGTGATGCTTAAAGCTGTGCATCTCCAGCCCTGGCTACCACTTGAGCTTGTTTGTTCCAACCTCTTGATACAAACGATGGATCTTGGTGGGCTTGGGAAGCACTGTGACCTTGCTTTCATTTCCTTTCTGCCTTGTGTTAGGCCTGGTGATGATCTGCTCAGTGGTGGTGATGTAGGGTTAGGATGGGGAGCTGGTTTGGTGGCCATGGGATACCAACCCCAAGCTGGTGGTAGAGCAGCAGCATCCTTTGGCTTGTGGGTTCCCAGCAGCACGCCCCTGTGTACACAGCCACACATGGCCAGTCTGAAGGCTGTGCTGACTTCCAAACCTCAGCGCAGGGCTTCTGTCATCTCCCCTTCCCCAGCTGCTGCCTCTGCTCTATGAAAGGTCAGTCCCACTTGCAGGCTGTAGAAACTGTCATGTCACAGCTCTGTCCCTTCACTGCCCTCCAAAGCCACTCACTCCCCAGACATCTGTGTGCTTGCCTCTGCATAGAGTGGTTTCCAGCATGGCGCAGCCTTTCAGAGCAAAACCTGGGAGGGTCAGGCTGAAGCTTTTTGTCTTCAGGTCCTCCATGTACAAATGTGAGGTTCCCAAAGGGCAGCAGTCCTGTAAGGACAGGATCTGCGGAAAACAGCTCAGGATAGCACTTGCCCCACACAAGTGCAGTATTGATGGGACTCTGGTGCTTTGCAGCTGAAGGCAACTGCAAAGTGGGGTGCGGAGATTTGCTGTCAGAAGGGGTCTCTGCTCTGGCTGCTCAGACCAGGGTGCTGACCTCTGTGCAAGCATGCAGGAAGGGAAAAACGGGGGCCATCATCGTTGGTGTGCAGGCTCACCTTGCCGCATGCAAAGCAGAACAGGCTCAGCATGTGCTCCTGATCGTCATTTTAATTAGCAGTATATTCTGGCAGAGAACAAAGCCCTGTCTTGCTGAAGCAGATGGCAGGGGGAGAGAGGTTGCTGCCTTATTATGGGAAGAGGCCACCACGAGCAAACAGCACAGGCTGCAGATGCTCGCCTGGGCTCCAAGCTGGAGGGTGGCGAGCATTGAAAGCCATGGCCATCTGCTCCTCAGCCCGGCCAAGCACGCGCCTGCCCGGATAATAATGCATTCCTGGGATCTCAACTCTGCCTGGATGTGTGTGACCTGCATCCAGCTGTAGCACCGCCGGGGCCAGGGAAACAATGCTATGCCTGACCTTGGGGTGCACTGTCCCTCTGCACCCATCCCAGATCTGCTTTGTCCTCCCACTGGCAGTAGCTCACCCTGAGCCCCCACCGCATAAAGGGACCCCCTTGCCCTCAGTAGTGAGGCCCTGGCATGGGGAGGGAGATCACACAAGCTCGCCAGGGTCGGTGTCAGGGGGTTACCAGCCTGTAGCACACACACATACACACCCTCTCCTGTATTCAGCCTCTTCAGATTGTTGGTGTTTATAGAGTTACCTTGTGCTGTGGTTTGGGGTTCTTGGTTTTGTAAGTCCCTGACTTGAGAGGGTCTGGTGCTAAATGGTTTAGAACTAATTCTGTATAAAAATACATGTTGCTTATGTAAAAATACTTGGACATAGCAGTGAATCCTTCTTCTGAGCATCGCTGCTCAGATTCCCCTCAGTGTCCCCCCCAAAGACAAGGATGAGTGGCTGTGGGGTGGCAGCTCTGTCTGGCATCCAGAGATACCTTCTCTCAGTACAAAGTTGGCTGTTGCACATGCACAGGCACCTATGGGTTGGGCTGGTGCCAGCTCATGCATTTTTGGGGAATACGGGCTGTTTTCCACCTTTGCAGATGGTAGTTCGATGGTACTTGTTGCCTCAGCTCCTGCTTTTTGTGTGTTCGCCCTGATGGTTTATCAGGCAAACCAAGAATCTGCTATGTGAACACCTCAATGGTGGTGCTGGCAGGACAGCGCTTGCTTGGGCCAAAATCTGTAGATTTCTAGTGCAGTATTATAGGTGTTCTTGGCTTTCTCCAGAGCATCCAGCAAAGCTGCTGTGACTGCCTGCCTCGGAAAGCAAAGGTGGAGCCCATTAGCTCCATCTAAGGGTCTCCCTGATTCCTGCCCTGTGACTCTCCCCAAAAGCAGAGGGGTACATTGAGATGCTGCAGCAGCAAACAGCCTGTTGCCTGGTCCAGGAGATGACACAGGAGCGAGCAGCAGAGCTAAAAAAAGTCTAGTGACCTAATCCAGTTTCCATGGTAACACTGTAGATTAATGGCTTTTAGCTGTAATCTGAATGAGATGCATTGAACTTTTATATGAAGATTTGGAGCCTCTTTATGTCCTGGGTGACTTTGACTTCAAATCCATCAGTCACATGCATGCAGAAGTATCCACTTGTAACAGTGGAGAAGTGACATCTGTCAGTGCCACAGGCTAAATCAAAAGTTAATATCACTGAGCATTGTGTGTGATTAAATACCCTCAGCTGGGACAAGGGTGGTAGAGACATAACAACATGTAGTACATGAGGAAATCGCTTTAAACGATGTACTTGTGCCCTGCTCCCACTGCCCCTGAGCTGATGTGGTATTGCCACAGAGGAAGCAGGATGGCTTAAGACAAGTGAATAGCATGTTGGGGTTTTGTTCTGTAGCTAGCTCAGGGGAGAGCTTGTTGGCAGCGTGGTTCTGTCTCCTGACCTAGAGCTACAGCTGGTGGAGGTGGTTTGGAGTGGACTTGGCCAAGCACATGCCAAAGTAGGGGAAAATAGGGTGCTGGAAGGAAGGGACAACCTAAACTCAAATAGTGGCTATATGCAGCCCATGATCATAGAACTACAGACTGGTTTGAGTTGAAAGGCACCTTAAAGACCACCCGCTTCCAACCCCCTGCCACAGGAAGGGACACCTTCCACTAGACCAGGTTGCTCCAAGCCCTGTCCAACCTGGCCTTGAACACTGCCAGGGATGGGGCAGCCACAGCTTCTCTGGACAACCTGTGCCAGTGCCTCAGCATCCTCACAGGGAAGAACTTTTTCCTGATATCTCATCTAAATTGCCTGTTTGTCAGTTTAAAGCTATTCCCCCTTTATCCTATCCCTACATGCTCTTGCTTCAGCTTTCTTGTCAGCCGCCTTTAGGTACTGGAAGGCTGCTCTAAGGTCTCCCCTGAGCCTTCTTTTCTCCAGGCTGAACAACCACAACTCTCTTCCTGAATTTTTATCTTGACCACTGATAACTCTAAAGACAAAGCAGTGTGGTTTGCTTGGAGGGTAAATCTCTCTTTCCCTCCCCATCAACCTGCCGGACTCTGATCTGTCACCTCTCAAGGGTCTTTTCAGGGCTTTAGGCATCTTTCTGCAGCTGTGGTTTATCCCCATGAAAGAACCTTGCGTGCCAGAAGAAAAGAGCATCAAAGAGCCATGGATTGCCAGCCCAGCCTGCGGGGAGCGGGGAGATGAAAGCCTGGCGGCGTTGCTGGAGCCCTGTAGCTCGTTCAATGCTGATTGCAGAGTCTCTTTCATATGGGCCCTGTCTTGCAATAATAATAACTTGCGAATCTTTTGTTTTCTCCCCAGCACTGGAAGATGCGAGACAGCGAGGAGTATGAGGCTGAGGGTAAGAGCAAGCAGCAGTACTTGTATGTGCTTACTGTCTTTTCAGCTTTGAAGATGAATCAGAGGGGCACAGTAAGTCTCAGGCCATCTGGGTGTGCTGAGCAGTCCCAGCTTGGTGTGATGCAGAGCTTGACAAGGTGCATGTAGGGCAAGCAAGCTCCTAGCTGGGAATTAAAGGAAAAGTGGGGCTTCTTGGAGGTCAGAGTCTTCAGCTTATCCCTTCTGCCCTCTTTTCTTCCTGATGCAGAGGCTATCTTGCTACAGGTGCTCCTGGTCTCCCTGGCCTCAGCACCCCAAGAGCAGGTCCTGGTCCCTGCTCCTGCCTGGGGGGCTCCTGTAGTGGAGAACGGTAGGCACTAGATGTCAGCGTGGACCAGTCATTAAATATTTCCTAATTGCCCTACAAGGGAGAGCATGGTGACCCCCGACGTGATGGTTGGAGTGACAGTTGGGCTTTGGCACCAGCCCTCAGCACAGCCTGCAGCATGCAGATATGTTTATAACTAAGCCATGCAGCTCTTAATCACCTCAACACCTTCTATATTTCAGCTGCTAACACCTACTACATCCAAAGAGACCAATTTCCTTTTTTTCCCTCCAAAAATTGCTTTTTCAGCCCCAGGATGAGGTAGCAGATGCAGGGAGGTGTCAAGCTCTGACTGGTTTATGTCTAGTGGCACGTGCAGCTGGATGAGGCTGCACTCCAGGCATTTGCTGGAGGTAGAGGAAGTGTGTGCAGCCGAAGGCTATTGGGTTTTGAATTATTTGTTTTATTATTTTTCTTCCCCTGAAGAAGTGCTTGGAAGTGTTTTTAGATCAAAACATACACTACAGTTTACATTCGAAGGGGATGGGAGTTTAGGAAGCACCACTTGCGGGCTGGCATTTATGGAGACAAGCAACCATTGAAGTTTTTGACCTGGTCAGCGTTACGTATGGGTATGCAACTTGCTCAGTCCCCTCCCTTGACCTTATAAGTGCCCAGAAGAAGAGGGGCCAGGTCCCTTCTCCATCCATGTCAGCAGCCAAGGCAGCCGGGGTGTGCTTCTCCTGACTGCCAGCTCAATTCACTTGTCCACAATCCTCTTGGCCATGGTCCCATCCTGCACTGGTATGTGGGGTTCCCTCAGCTGTGGTGGCACATGTGAGTTGAGTGCTGAGCAGGATCTGCTGCTTCTGGTAGAGTCCAATAGCCATACCCCAAAATAATGAGTGTTCTCTGAGCAGGATGGGGTAAGGCAAATGGTTCTATAGGGTCTGACAAACAATGAGGCAGCAGCAAGTCCCCCAAGCCTTCTGGTGGGTCACCTGTGTGCAGGGGTGGGCAGAAACCAGAGCGGTTCTCCCCTGTTTCCAGGGCAGCTCCGCTTCTGGAACCCTGATGACCTGAACGCCTCCCCTGGTGCCTCGCTGCCCAGCCCGGACTGGATAGAGGAGAAACTGCAGGAGGTCTGCGACCACCTTGGCATCACCAGGGATGGCCACCTGAACCGGAAGAAGCTTGTCTCCATCTGTGAGCAGTACGGGCTCCAAACAGCAGCTGGGGAGGTGAGTGGCCACGTGCGGACCTGCTCGCCCCAGGGTGTACGTCTGGGTTTTGGCGTGGCCCCCGCAGAGTCGGTCCTGCGGGTGACTGGAAGCCCTAAAGCGCAAGTGCTGGTTCACAGGTCACCACTTGGAAAGTGGTTTTCAGCCCCAGCTTACGGTTTTCCAGTGTGGTTGTTGGTGTCAAACCACCAGACATGGGGAGCTGCTCTGGTGGAAGGCAGCTGCCAGCCTAACTGTGCAGTGTGCGTGTCTCCTCATGCAGTCGCAGAGTAAGCTGGAATTTAAAACATATTCTAGATTCCCAGCGTGTCTCCTTAATCCCAAAAATGTTCGAGCTGAACGGTAAATATGAGCTGAAATATTCATAGCTGGTTGCTTTTGACTTTGTTGAGGGCCTGCAGGAAAAATTCATGAGCAAATTATTTCTTTAGCAGAGACGTTT
The DNA here is from genome assembly GCA_017639245.1 of Myiopsitta monachus. Classification (NCBI taxonomy): domain Eukaryota; kingdom Metazoa; phylum Chordata; class Aves; order Psittaciformes; family Psittacidae; genus Myiopsitta; species Myiopsitta monachus. The sequence goes on along the minus strand of CM029924.1, from coordinate 57,392,893 downwards.
GCTGCCAATTTATGAGGAGCTTTCTTAAGGAAAAAAAAAAGACTGCTTTGTATTTTGAAATACAAACTGTAATACATTTCCTTCATGAAACGTGTTTGTGAGCAAGTATTCCTTTGCAGCATTCATAACAAAATGTTTTAGGGTATTAAGGCACAAAATGGAAAGAAGAAACGGTAAGAGAAGAAATAGCAAAGGACTAATCTTAACATCTCTGGTCCTAACAAGGTTGGTCTTGCTTTGCAGAAAGCAGACTGCCCTGAAGCATAAAACAGGTCTGTTATGACCTTGCAGTGTGTTACTGTGTGTTTTGCCTGGTCACTTAAAGCTGCTGGGGGTTTGGCATCTGTCTCGCCACCTTGCACTTGAATCCTGAGGTCACTCTGTCTCCAGAGCAGAATGAGATGTGTTATCATGCTGCCTCACAAGGTACGGAAGCTCCAAGAGGACCAGGAGCTTACATCATTTTGCAGGCAGGATTTTCTTAATGTGTGTGGATCTACAATTTTCTGTACAGAGGTTGCTGTACCAATGTTAGGCTGATGCAGTGTAGCAGGTAACTCTTGCTTTGCCTTTTTCTTTGGTACAGCCTTGGGAATAGGGTGCTCTCTGCTCTGCCAAATTGTTACCATGGTGGTTTTGGCAATAGCAGATGTGATTTCTATCCCCTGCCACTTGCAGGTGCTTGAAGAGGTACTCCATAACCTGGAGCAAGATGGCACCATGAGCATAGAGGACTTCTTCTATGGCTTGTTTAAAAATGGAAAGCCGCTGACGCCCTCAGCGTCTACTCCATACAGACAACTGAAGCGACACCTTTCCATGCAGGTGAGAAACTGAGGTGGATCGTGGGGTAGAAGCAGGAATGGGAGGGGATGTCCTGAGGAACCAGCTCCTAGCCTGCCTCCTGCTTTTCTTCCCCATTTGTCTCTGTGGTGGGGCAGATGTGACTGTCCCCCAGATGGGGTAGGCTGAAGACTGTGGGCATGGAGGTCCCACATCTATTCTCTAACTATTTTGGGGTGGGTGGGGAAAGAAATTGGAATCTTCTACCTATCTTTGTCTTGAAGCTGAGGGCTATAGCAAAAGCACCTGTGCATATGCTTCCTGCAGCCTTTCTAGGGGAGCTGACACTTGAAGCCAAAATCAGAGAGTGCAAAACACTTTTGGAGCATGGAGGACAGCTCTGGAGCTGTTCCTCCTCGTATTTATTTTAAATCCGAAGTGCTCGGTTATGCTGTGGTGGTGGGAGGTCAGCAGCAAGCACTCCTGCTGGGTATTTGCTTGGCAGTGAGGAAGAGCGGACTTAATCCTTAATCTCCAGAACACTGTTAGTGAAATTACATTTACAAGCCATTCTCGTCACGGGGTGGGCAAATGCCTGGCTCTGCCTGTGCCTCATTACATCCTCTCCCCTCTCTCCACAGTCCTTTGATGAAAGCGGGAGGCGCACAATCACCCACTCGGCCATGTCCAGCACCATTGGCTTCTGCCTCTTCTCCAGCCTGGATGATGGGATGGGCTATGGCTGTGTGGAGGGTGTCCTCGACTGCTGGCACCAGGAGGGCATAGAGAACAGCCAGGAGATCCTGAAGGTAACTGACAGCTCCATCTCATCCCTTCTATTTGCCTTGTTTTTTACCCTAGTGTGGGATGCTGGACTGTAGCCAGGTTGCTACTTTTTTCCACTTCTTAGAATTCCCAGTGCTAGTGAGGAGAATCTTAATGTTCCAGGAAATTTCCAATAAATTCCTTTATTGAAATGCTGGTGCATCCCAGAGAGCTAGAAGTTCATGTTAAAAATGTAATGTGACTTCCAGCTTAGCTTGAAGAGGTCACTTGTATTTGTAGAAAGCAAATGATAAGTTGACTATGAACCGGCAGTGTGCCCTTGTGGCCAGAAGGGACAATAGTATCCTGGGGTGCATTGGGAGGACTGTGGCCTGCAGGTTGAGGCTCCTCTCCTTGACCCTGGTGAGGCCACATCTGGAGTACTGTGTCCAGTTCTGGGCTCCTCGGTACAAGAAAGACAAGGAGTTATGGAGAGGGTCCAGCGGAGGTCACAAGGATGATTGGGAGGATTAGAGCATCTTTTTTATGAGGAGAGATTGTGGGAGCTGGGCCTGTTTAGAGAAAAGATCTCATTAGTGCCTATAAATATCTCAAAGGCAGGTGCCGGGAGGATGGTGCCGGACTCTTTTCAGTGGTGCCCAGCAACAGGACAAGCAGTTGCCATAAACTAAAGCACAAGTTTCACCTCAACATGAGGAAGAACTTCTTTACGTTGAGTGTGGCAGGGTGCCCAGAGAGTGTCTCTGGAGACATTCAAAACCCTGCTGGACTTGTTCCTGTGTTAACATGCTTCAGGTGGCCCTGTTTTGTCAAGGGGGTTGGACTGGATGATCTCCAGAGGTCCCTTCCAACCCTAATGATTGTGTTTCTGTGAGTTTAAATCCTTTACCTCACTGAGCAGCTGCTCCTGAAAACCTTTCAGCACTGGGATGTCCTGAATTATTGCCTGAGCTGAGATGGAGGGACAGAGCTTGGAAACCTTATTTAGTCCTTAGTGTTCTGTTATACAGAGTAAAGGGTAATGGGGATTGCAAATCAACCACCTGAAGTAGTTCTGCCTACCCATCTCACTAGAAGCTGTGGATGGGAGATGATAAATTCCTGTGTCGTTCTGAGAGCATTGCTGGGTTCTCAGCAGCAATAATGGCAGATTTCTTTTGGCATTTAATAGCTGTGTGGGTATTGACACCCAGGTGGTAATAAACTCTGCCATCGCTCACACTTTAAAACCCACTTGTACCCTGGGCTCATGTAAACCAGTTTGTTAACATGGTACTACTTACAGTGGACTTGTGTGACACACCTTCTGCTGGTTGCTTTGCTCTTGTAACTTGCTTTGTTACCAGTGTTTGCAGTGTTTCAGCCCCACTGCCAGCCCTTCTGTGCTCCACTTTGTGTTCCTGTAGACTTAAGTTGAAGGAAATGAAAAGCAGTTGAAGGAGAAGAGAAGGCTCTGGGGAGACCTTAAGGCAGCTTCCAGTGCCTAAAGGGGCTGACGCAAAAACTGGAGAGGGACTTTTGACAAGGGCATGTAGGGATAGGACAAGGAGAAACGGCTTTAAGCTTTAATAGGGTAGATTTAGGTTAGATATTAGGAAGTTCTTCCCCGTGAGGGTGCTGAGGCACTGGCAGAGGTTGCCCAGAGAAGCTGTGGCTGCTCCATCCCTGGCAGTGTTCAAGGCCAGGTTGGACAGAGCTTTGAGCAACCTGGTCTAGTGGAAGGTGTCCCTGCCCATGGGAGGGGGTTGGAACTTGATGAGCTTTAAGGTCCTTTCCAGCCCAAGCAATTCTATATAATTGATTCTGTACGATTCCTTACTCTGTAAGAGGTGGGATACTTGCTATCAAATATCTCCTACAAGGCTCCTTCTGTGTTTCTACTGCATAGAGCTGATTTTGTTTAACACGAACATCTTCAACCACTTTCTTTCAGCATTTGAAGACATAAGAAGGCCAGTGTAGATATGTCCTCTAGAGAATTAGTAGTTTTAATCAGGCATGGGCTTAATTTCCTGTTGGTCTTGCAGCACACCCAAGACACTTTCCGTCTCCACAGCTGTCAGCAGCTCTTTAACATAGGAAAGTGGTAGAGTTGTCTGGTTTATTGCCCCAAAAGCATTTGTGACAGATTAGTCTCTTCTGAGCCTTCTCATTTTATTCTGTCACTCCATGCACAAATGTCTCTGGGCTCCTGCAGGGCAGGAATGCTTGTTCTGCACTAACTATGTGTTTTGCAGGCTTTGGACTTCAGCTTGGATGGGAAGGTGAACCTGACAGAGCTAACGCTGGCTCTGGAAAATGAGCTTTTAATAACCAAGAATGGAATCCACCAGGCAGCCCTGGCAAGCTTCAAAATGGAGATCAGGCACTTGCTGTAAGTCACCCAGGTTGCCACCTCTGCCGCTTCCTCGCTGCCCTCTCCCTTTGGCCAAGCAGAAGTTTAAGTAGGAGCTGATTAATGATGGTTCATAGCACTTCTCCAAGGGGCATTGATGTGGCACTGCCCTTTTACTGGAAGGCAAGGTTCTCTGCTAGCTTGGTCAGAGACTTTCAGTGCTCTCATTTTGCGTGGGTAAAACACTCAAACCCCAGTACTGCAGAAAATTAGACTTAATAAAATCCAAGCAGCAGGCTGTTCCCAGAGCCCTGCTCTGCAGTCTGGAAATGGTCACTGCAGTCTGCAGTCAACGATGGCCAAGGAATACGAAACTGAAGATGGAGGCTGGTGCAATTTGATAAGCAGTACCTTTAATAATAACATTATTTCTTGCAGTGGCATTACATAGGTTTTGCCATGTGATAAAGGGGTAGGCGTGGTAAAAAACCACCTTGGACCCCTGCTTATTTCATTTGAAAGTCAACGCAGTTTGAATTTGCGCTGGGCTTGCCATGCAGACCTCTCTATTGAGAGAGCGTAGGAGATGAGAAGCTATATATTTAATATAGATATTATATGCATGTGCTACTGAACTCGGGTATTTCTTCACACAGATACCAAAGGATCACATTGTCCACCACACTTCAGAGACCCCTGCTCTAAGCATTGCACCCTCAGTTTTGCATTGGTTCACTCCTCTTGTGTAACTGTGGTATCCACCTGCCATGTGCATGAATTCCAGTTGCTAGTGTATTTTGTTTGTACTGTAAATCTTTGAATAGCTTAGGTAATTATCAGCTTATGCATCCACCTCCATGCAACACCACAGATGACTTTCACTGGTCATTAAGACTGCGAGGTCATTAAGTCCTGTTACTTGTTGGCTTACCTCTTGCGCTTGCAAGTTGCCCACTTGGCTTGTATGAAAAGATGAGGTTCTCGGTGTGTCTGCATCTACATGTGTAAATAACTTTATGTGTTTACTCAGTGGAGAGATTTGTTGTCAAGCTATCATCCAGAAAGCTGCTCAGTGTAGCAGGTTTTACCAACTTGTGATGAAAACCTGGGTAGGTGTAGTGTAAGGGTGAAGTGGTTAAGGTAATAAAACAAGAGAACAAATAAATGGGCAGAAAGTGGCCTGTCAAAATGGCATAGCACTGCAGTCTGGGGGGCTAGACCACAGCTGAGAAGTTCAAATGTTGAGCTCTTTTGGACCTAGGAGGGGATGTCCAGAGCTGTGTGTGCAAGTTCATACCTAATGACTAAATGCAGTTGATAAGACCCTTGGAGAGCTTTCTGAGCTGTTCTTCTCTGATGAAGCTCCTGCAAGTATCTTCTTTGGGGGAGCTGCGAGGGATGATCTAATCCAGACCAGCTGTGCTTACCCTAGGGAGAGAGCTGACCAAGTGGCCAGAGAGAAAGAGAAGCTGCGGTCAGACTTGGAAAAAGCTGAAAAGTTGAAATTTCTGATGGCCTCTGAAGTGGATGACCACCACGCTGCAATTGAGCGCCGGAATGAGTACAACCTCAGGTATGGTATCCCGGTTCACCCCTCTCCTTCTCTTTGGCATCATTGCCACAGTGTTGCAGGGACTCAGTGATGGAGGTTAGCAGCTTTACACTCACTGATTACCACTGAGCTTCACTCACAGCATCACTGGCTGACTGCTCCTTCTTGTGAGCTCTTCTTACCTCCTATGCCTTTGTAGGAAGCTGGATGAGGAGTACAAGGAACGAATTGCAGCTCTAAAGAGTGAGCTCCAGAGAGAGCGAGAGCAAATCCTGCAGCAGGCTAACAAACAGCGGCTGGATCTGGAGCAGGAGATAGAAAAGCTGAAAAATGATGAGAACTACATCCGGGACCGCCTGGCCCTTTCCCTGAAGGTAATGGGCACTAAATGCAGCTCTTTTTCCCCCCCAAAAGACAAGGACGCCCTGAAGTAGGGGAACGCTACTTGCAGCATGGTTCTTGTTGAGATGTGTTGCAGTGCATGCTGAGCTAGCTGAAAGTAATTTCAGCAGCAAGATAGAGGTATATCTATGAGAACTGGTTTTTTAGGTCACCTTGATAGGTTACTCCTTGGACTGATTAAACTCCAGTTCAGATCTCTGCTGCCATCAAGTGCATGTGTGTGGTTATCAGAAGGGCTGTGTGCCCTGCTAGCTGTTTGGCTGTCCAGCCAGAAGAATGTCTTCACAAAGTTTAAATTACTGTTTCAAAAACAAACACGCAAAACCCTTCTAGAACCAGCTTGCTGCTATCCCTTTTGATGATTTAACTGCTGCCTAATGCAGTGGTATTACTCACCCGTGACCCCACAGATTCAGTTCCTTTTCTAGATATTTTTTGTCTGCTGCTGACCATGTAATTAACTTTTGCTCAGTATAAAGCCAGAATGTAATCAGTAATGGTATTGTCTTACAAACACAGGAGGGAGCTGATGCACCCTTACAGTGTTCAGGTGAGCAGCTTTTGAAAGGGAGTGGTTGTCCTGTGAGCATCAGGATCACTGTAAGATGTTCTTTCTGAAGCAGCCAGCTGAAAGGTGGGAAGAGCCAGAGGAGCACAGGGTTTCTGAGCTGCTGCAGGTCTGGGGTACGCACTTGCTGTTCTGCTGCAAGCAAGAGGGTTGTATGGGCATGGATGCACAATTCCTGACTTCGGCTGAAGTTTGTAGCAGTGTCGTGCTCTGACTTGACTGGGAGACTGTGCTAATGGCTTCTTCCTCCTTCAAAATCTGAGGTGTTTGGGGTGTTTTTTTGTTTGATGCAGAAAAACAGCCGCCTGGAAAGCGAGCTATTGGAAATGGGAGAAAAACTGTCCAAGTATGAAAGTTTGGCGAGCAAACTACAGAGGAACTTGGAAAACGTTCTGACTGAGAAGGTAAATCCTCCTCTTCCCAGTATGCTTCCAGAATTAAATTGCTTTCTGGTTACTACATTCAAGCTGCCAATTTAATAGCTGGAGGCTCTCTTGGTCCCTATCCAGACAGCACCAAGGCACAGCTTGCTTTTTGACGTGGACTGCCTGCCTCACTTCCAGTTAAGGCAATTAGAGATACTCCACCTTAGCTGTAGTTTTACACTAATTAACAGCAGGGAGCCTTACAGGGAAGCAATCATCGTGCAGGTCTGTGGGGATTTTATTCCACAGAACAATGTTTTGGATAGACCCAACATGCAGGCCCTTTCTAGGGAAGATGATACATGAGGTGTATCTCGCCTGCATCTTAAGTGAAAACAGGTGGGCAGCTAATCATAGTTGTATCACAATAAACTCATCAGAGTAACAGCTTCTTCAAAGGCATTTTGGTGTGGGGGTGTGCTTCTATAGGGAGAGGCTCATGTACTGGGATTCTCATCCAGAATCTATCTTCCAGACTTCTTTAAAGCTGGAATTATTTATTAAATTAAGATGTGCCGATGCTAAGCTAGAAAGTTGAGGTCTGAAATCAAAGTTAGCACGAGGGCTATGGCTAGTACCTGCTAAGGAGGTTGCTTTTTGTCCCCTACCAGCAGTGAAGCAGAGATTCTATATTTAAAATATAAGATTAAAAAACCAGAGGGGATGGGGTGCAGGCTGCAGGACTGCCTGTGGATGGCACCCAGGTTGTGATGAGCAGGTGATGTGATGGGTATAAGAGTAACTGTATTCTGTTTATGCCATTTCAGTTTGGGGACCTGGATCCCAGCAGCACAGAGATTTTCCTGCAGGAGGAGAGACTGGCACAAATGAGAAGCGAGTACCAGCGGCAGTGCAGAGTAAGTGAAGCGCAGGGCGGGAGACCTGGCACCCATCTGCCCGTGTTCATCAAGAACATCCTCACTACAGACAGCAGCACAGAGCAGCAATATAATGCTGCTGAGTGTTTTTCCTGGCTGAGCTAAAAGGATGAGGTTCCCTAAGGGAGGACTGGGATGGGGCCTGTGGAGCCTCCTTCGTTCCCCAGCTGTACCTCAAGCCCAACTTCTTCACAGTCATGCACTAGCATTTTTTTGATTTATGAAATAATCTTTGTCCTAATTTGTATCCAGAGTTGCAGGAACTTATGGTAGAAATAAGATATAGCTGAGTTTTGCTGGCTTCCAAAACAGTAACGTTTTCTTAAAACTGAGAAGGTAAAACTTGTCTTCTCCTCCCCACATCTTGCATGGCTGAAATACTTCTTTTAGGTGGGCCTGCAAGCTATCTATTTACATACCTGTTTTCTGATGACTACAGTGGTTACCAGCATTTGGCTTATCAGTTCTGCATGATCCTTTTCACTCAATAAAGGACTGCCTTGGCAAAAGGCTTTCTCATCTGAAACATAACAGTAGCTCTCTTAGGAAGTTGCAGTTTAAAGGCAGAAATTGTCTATAAATATTCACTGAATTGATGCATTTTAGAATTGTAGAATCATGGAATAGTTAGGGTTGGAAAGGAGCTTAAGATCATCTAGTTCCAACCCTTTCTTTTGATAAAATGTTGCTTGAATATGCAACTGATTTTCTTTTTTTGAGTACTGGCAGATATGAATCAGGATTTGAGGTTTATTTTCTGAACCTTTCCAATCTTCAGAATTGTGTTTACGCATTCAGGGATTCACATTCCTCAGTAAATGCTGTTTATTAAGATGAGTGCATGGCATTTGGCACAAACACTCAGGATATTCCATTGGCAAGTGGGCAGAAGTACCAGATGGTAAATGATGTAATGAGGGTATCTCTTTCTGAATTTGATCTTCTTGCTTCTGATTTGATTTTTCAAGTAGATGGCATTTGAGGGGGTATTTCTTGACTGTTTGAAAATGTTCCTGAGCTGCTGTTTAAACAAAGGTCATAGGAAGAAGGAAGAAAGTGAAAGGTCCTGGAGCACAATATACTTTAGAGGCAGAATATACACAGGCTGTGTGAAGAAGGTTCTGCTCTTTTAGTGAAAAACATATTTGTTGCTTGCACATGTTGGAACCTGGAGTAGGGTGTTGTTTTGCAGATAGGAGGATGACAAACTCTGGCATCATAGCAGGATTATTGACAAGTCTTTACCTACTGTAATTCTCTTCTAATTGTCTCATTGTGGGAGTGTGTGGATGTACAGATGCTGAGCTGTCTTTGATTGCTTTCACTCAGGCTTCTTTTCTGCCTCTTTCAGGAGCTGCAAGACCAGATAGATGAGCTGCACTCAGAGCTGGAGGAGTACCGTGCTCAAGGCAAAGTGCTCAGGCCTTCGCTGAAGAGCTTGCTGTCAGAAGAGTTTGACATTGATATGAAAAGTCATGGCAATAGTGGTATTGAGCCTGACCAAGGTAAAGCGCATCTCCTGTGTAACCATCTTCTCTGCTGTAGGTACAACATCATCTTAGAAGCTATTAGTAAAAACTTTCCCAAACTCTCACAGTGAGACACAAACACCACCTCTGTTTTGCTGTTTAATGTGGAACATGGCTGTTGTACTATCTTCAAAGCTGAAATTAATGCTTGCAGTTTTTTGTATGTGTGTGCAGTGGGAGCTTGAGAGCTGCAAGTTAGCTGCCTAAACAAATATAAATTGATGAAACAATTCTGTTGAGAATGTATCTCTTTGGGCTTCAAGAATATATATATATATATATATATATATATAAAATTACTGTTTTTGAAGGACTTGGTTCAGAAGACTGCAACCCGCTAAATATGAGCATAGAGGCAGAAATGGCTATTGAACAAATGAAGGAGCAACATCACAGGGATCTGCATCACCTCAAACAGGAGCTTGAAGACACGGTAAGCTATTTTAACTTAAAATGAAACTTCACACTTTTTTCAGGCTCTTCATAGGTGGAATGGTCTTGAAGAAGGACTTCTAATTCCTGGTCAAATTATAACCTTTCTGTGAACCTGAGCCTTTAGCTTCCCTGCTTCTTTTCCACGTTGCTGTGCGGTGGAGGAGCGCTGAAGGAGGCTGAATGAATGCTGTGGTAGATACACACACATGCCACCCACCAGCTAACGAGAGAGCAGTGAGCTGTTCTGAGGCAGTATTGCATTTCCTGTAGTGAAAGCCTGCTGCATCTGAATTAGCCACTTCAGTCCTGCTGGCATGGGATGATTGTGGGTTAAAAAGGCTGCTGGCAGGAGTCTGCATTGCTAAATGCCATGCTTGTGCAGTCTGGTGGTGTCAAAACGTGATTTGTCCTGTGGGAGAATGGAAACTGCTGTTATGATACACATGCTACTGAAAATGGGCAGTCAGCTTCCTGTTTCCTGGGTGTCCATCTGCAATATCCTTGCCATGCTTGCAGAAATATCTCCACTGGCTCTACGTGGAGAAAGACTGGGTCTGGATGAACTTTGAGGCCCCACTGTAGTGCCTGGGGTGCTAGGGTGAGCTGGCACAGGTCTGGACATGGCACAAGACCCACTGCCAGCCTGTGCTGGCATCCCTGGCAGGGTCACAGTGTTCCTCTGCAGGTGAGGTGCACTGGTGTAGAGATGGCCAGGCTCGTTCTGTGGGAGTCAGTCCAGGAGCAGAAGTTGTGGGCCCCATCAGGCTTCCCCTATGTCTATCAGATATAATTGTTATAGGACTATAAATACTCATTCTACATATGGCGTAACACAAGTATGCTGAAACTGTATTGTGATGAAGCTGGGATGGGAGTGGGGAAAGGGGACTGATAAAGTATCACCCCAAAATAATTACTTTTCCTTAAGTGTTTGTCTCCTGTCAGTTTTGGGGTTTTGGTTTTGGGGTTTTTTTGCCTTTTTTTTAAACTGCAAAGCAAAAAAACGCACAAAAAGTTTGCCTCCAAACCAGAAAAATGCACCAAAAGTGAGCAGTGAAATACAGCCCACCTGCAATTTGCAAAACTGACTTAAGGCTTCAGAGTTGTTGGTGGCTTCTCTTTCAACAAGTTAATTTAATGGAAAAGCGTGAATTTCACTGGCTTCTATGTAATGATCATCTTTAACCCACCAAGTAAGAAATTAAAGTAGGCGCTAGCATTCTTTGCAGGGGAAATCAATGTAAGATGCTAATGTGCACATCAAAATATTCTATAGAATATATGGAGGTACTCTGTACAGGAATGTTGAGAAAACATTTCTGTAGAACATTCTGTTGAAAATGAGCCAATCCAATCTGGTTTCCTTTTTGTAGGTGAGCCATTATGAAAAGCAGCTAGATGAGACAAAAATCCACTCTGAAAAGGAGCAAGAGGATATGAGGAAGAAGTACACTGAAGAGATGCATGTCATGGAAAAGCAAATAACTGGTCTTAAAAATCAAATTGTAGAACTGCAAGGAGAGGCAGCAGTGCTCAGAGAACAGCAGGAAAAGCTTGACTGTAAGCACAATGATGAGAAAAACAAATTACGAATGCGCTTTGATGAGGAAAAAGCCAATCTGCAAGAACTACTGAGGCAGGAGCATGAAGAAGACATTAGAGCCAGACTGGATCAGATAAATGAGAAGTTTAGTCAAGAACGGGAAGAACTGATTCAAAATGGTGTCTGGGTAGAAGAAAAGATGAGAGTTTTAGTGCAGACACTGCAGGAAGAGAAGGTAGAGCTGGAACGTGGCTTTCATGAGCAGCTGAAAAGAATGGCTGAGGTGCATGCCCTGGAGAAGGAAGAGCTCCAGCAAGAGCTGCTGAGGAAGCATGAGCAGGACCTGGAGGAGGAAAGGTAAGTGTCACTGCTGGTAGGGACAGTGGTGGTGTACGCTGACCTCAATGGCTTGGCATGGTGACCATGAACCTAGTGCAGAATTGACTCCTGATGCTTAATTAAAATGTATAAACTGTACAGTGCTGTTATGTGTTTTATTCCACAATGCTGGGGAACTCTCAAGGGGTTGTTTTTCTTCTGGTCTTTCTTAAGCAGGTATTGCATATTGATTTTTAACTCACCCAGAGGCAGCAATAGTTTTAAAGCATAACCAGACATTATTAACTTGAGCCTCTGCTCAGGATCTCTGTGCTTTACAAATCCCTGCTTTGTACTTTTAAAGCGTTTGGGGTTTCAGGCTTCTTTTCTGAAGAGGTAACAGGATGGATGGTAAATGCTTTTAGCTAAGAGCAACTATTAAAAGAAGCTGAAACCCTCCAGAGATGACAGGGAGTGATGGGGGTAAGAACATCTGCCCCTACAAATCTCAACACAAAAACAGAAGGGCATATATTGTTCACAAAAGCTTTCCTGAGGATATTTCATGAGTTACATTTTTCCAAGGCAATAAGGTTTTTATTTTTGAAAGTTTCAAAAAATTGCCTCAAACTTAACCTTGGCTCTCAGAAACACCCATCACGTGGTACTTCATCTAAAACTCAGTGAAAAAGTGGGGGTTTTTGTCAGCTTGTTTTATTCAGCCTAAAAAGCCATTTGAATCTATTTGAGTTAGCCCAGAGTATAGTAATATCTTATGTTAACCATGTTTAGGAAAAAAATGGAAAGTGACTATAACAGAAGAGCATCTCATGTAGAAACTCCGTTTTCTGTCAACACACAAACACTTGTGAATAAATATGAAGAAATGATCCAAAATCTGGAAGGACATTACCAGCGAGAGCTGCGTGAACTTGCTGAACAGCAAAGAGAGGCAAAATCTCAGTGGGAGTTTGAAAAGGATGAAATTGCTCAGAAGGCTGCTGAAGCCCATGAGCAACTGAAGGCAAATCTGGCAAATGAAAAGGCCGTTTCTTCTGCCCTCACCCAGGAGAAAGATCTCTTGGAGAAAAACTTCAAGGAAGAGGTGAACAAGCTTGTGTGCGAGAGGGAGCAGCTTCAGAAAGAGCTGTGGGACCTGAGGAATGCTGCTGAGAAGCAAGAGAAAAGGCTGACTGATGAAATAACACAACTCCAAAATGACCATGAGAGAGAGCTAAAGAGCAAAGAGGAGCGTATATCTATGGTGGAGGAAAATGGGAAGCTGTTTAGGCAAAAGCTGGAGAGACTTCACAGTGAATATAAGCAAGAGAAAGAAGACCTCAATTCCAAACTTCTTGCTTTGGAGAGTTTAAACCAGGACATTTGTGTAAGAGCAGAAACAGAGAAGGCCAAGATGAGTTTAGAGATCGTAAACCTTCAAGGGAGAATACAGAAATTGCAGTGTGAGACCCATTGTTTTTCTGCACTACAAAATCATTATAGGGTCCTGGAAAAGGAGTATGCAAAAGCAAAGAGCAGAATTGCTGCTTTTAGTGGTATGGCACCTCTGGGAGATGATGTGGATGTCCTCTTAAATCTGCAGAAAGTGCATGAGCAAGCAGTGAAGGAAAATGTCAGAATGGCTGCTGAGATCATCAGGCTGCAGCACAAATTGCAAGCAGCAGAGCAGGAGATAGTGCAACCTCCCAGTCCTGGCTGCTCCTACTGCAGCTCAGAACAATCTCAGCTGCCAGATGAAATGGATCCCGTCTTTGAAGGGTTGCCCAGTGATTGTAACAGTGCAGACAAGGGAACAGACCAGAATGTCCTTCCACTTCTGGAGGCTGATTCTACAGACCTGGAAGAGATGACTGAGATGGATTCGGAATTGGAGAAAGCACGTGTTAAAGCCAGTGCAGGCAGCCGTGCCTTCGAGGTACAAGTGTGTCAGATGCAAGGAAGGAAAGCAGCACTGGAAGCTGCTCTGGTTAACCCAAATGACATGCATCTCCACAAAGAGAGAGAGGAGAGGCATACAGTGGAGCACAGCTTACAAAGCACGTGCACTGAGCTGCAGCAAAAAGTTGATCTTTTGAGGTAACGTACACTTGCAAAACTCGGTGGGAAACGTGCCGCTTAGAAACTAACCTAGCGTCCCACTCTTTGCTTTGTAGCCACCTGCCTGCTGTATGGCTGCTGCATTAACCACTGTAGTTTACCTCTGATTAGAGATCAGTGCCTTGGACTTGTAACTACTAGCAAGCAGGCTGTTTAATCGTGGATAATGATGGTTGAAATGTATGACTTACTCCTTTCTGACCATGACCTAACACAAATGGTAAAACAGGAGCAACCTGCCAACTGTTCTGTGGATGTAGTCACCTTTGGGGTGTCTAGTTTATGGTACATCAGAAACCCCTGTATTTTTGTGTAAAAAATATTATGGTAACACTTCCAGAATGCTTTTATCTTTTACTAATATCACTTCTTCACTCGGTTTGCACCCTGCTAGTACTGAATATTACTTGGAATGCTGAAAATGCTTCTGTTTTTTCCAGTATTTAAGTTAATACTAGAGAGATATGGTAACTTTTGCCCCCAGCAGGAGCAGTTAAGTGTTAGGAATCCATCAGGTATGTAATATGGTAAATACCATTATAACACAGAGAATATAATAGGTTCTACCTACTTGTTTGTAACTGCTCTATTTCAGTAAAGATTTTTTTTGGTTTTTTGAGGCCATGTCATAGTTTAAACATTATTCTCAGACTGATTCATAACCCAGCACTATACCAGCTACTAGGAAGAAAGTTAACTCTATCCCAGCTGAAACCAGGACGCTATCCACTCCATATTTTATACCATTCACATCATGCTAGGTCCCACACTTCCCACCATCACCTTTACTGTCTTTAGATATATAAATATATATATATACATACAGAGATCATTCCCTTAGTCTGTGGGCCATCCCTACCGAAGTCTGAGTTCCATGATCTGGGGCTCCATCTGTCATAACAGTTTCTCTAGGCAGGAAGGATGGTGTGTGGTGTTGGATTGTTGCATGCTGAAACTCATTTTAGTTCCGTCACTACTCCACTTGTCCAATTTTATCAAAGTTCATTGTTCATTAAAGTGATGATCAAAAGGGAGTTAGGTTCAGATCCTCAAATCTGAAGCAGTGGAGATGGGTGCCACAAGGTGTCCAGCACAATGATGGGTTGCTGCAGTGAAAGCACTGATATTTAATGTTATACAGCATCATGCAGTTTAAGTTATTGGCTATTTTAACCCAGAATCAAGTCTCCTTGAGGTACACACTGGAATTCCTCATCCTCTGCATTACCCGTCAAGTGCACCCACATCCTTGAGCAAAAGTGATCCCATGAGTGTGTTTGCCTTTGCCTGAGGCAGGAATAACCCAGACTCGCTTCCCCAGCAAATTCTTTATGTGCACCACAGGAACTTTATCCCCCTCTATGGTATCTAAAAGCTTTGGGCTTGGCCAGCCCAGTTGGCAGATCCTCTAGTAACTAACCACGTGACCTTTGCTAAATGTGTATTCCAGAGTTTGAAAGTTTGGGATGTGATGACATCCATGCAGCCATTTTATTTCCAAAAATTGGATCTCCTGTCAGGTCCCTTGATCTTACTCTGGTTTAAGGCAAACTGGCTTTCAGAAGGACCTGGATTATTTTCTTCCCTTTCTCAATGTATTGAAGGTGTTCCGGAGCTTGCCCCTGTTCCAGTTCCCTCAGGTGCTAGATACCCCTCTCTATTGCCTACAGCATCTTCCTTGAAGGGATACCTTTCCTTCACAGCTGATAGGAGTCACTTCCAGAGGCTGAGGAATTGTGTCCCTTTTCAAATTGACTGTCAACACCTGTTTCCCTAGAAAGTGATCCCAGCTGCTTGGATTCCCTGCCCTCTAAGTCCGGGCTACTAGCTCCATTGTCCCAGCATTGGAGCAGGCAGGTGATAATGTACTTACCTGGACAATGGCTGAAACCTTTTAGTATATCCTGCAGCTCACTCAGGGACAGGGATCGAGAGGTTACCTCTGGTTCTACCACTTCTTCTGTTTCTTGTGAAGGCCCTGTTTGTCCTGTTTCACTGCTCAAGGTGACTTCCATGTCCCTTTCTTTTTCTGTACAGGGGTGACTGATAGGGGCATGGATTGGTTCTTTGGTTCAGATGCAGTGTCTTTCGCTGGGGTTGGAGTGGCTGCAGGGCCTGTTGTTGGAGTTAGAGTGGAGTAGCCGCAGTGCTCATCATGGGGTTGGAGTAGTTGCTGTGCTCATTGTCGGGGTTGGAGGAGCCGTGGTGTCTGTTGCTTTGCCATCAGATCCAGAGACCTTCTTTTCCCCGTGAAGGTACTGGGTAGTGTTGAGCAGGGCTCTGTAGGGATGGGCCAGGCCCCAGCACGTTGCAGTTATTCGTACCTCTCTGGTATTGCCAGGATGACAGCATACCTTTTCTAAAGGTTTTATTAGTTTTTCTAGATTTTGCATTTGCTCGGGGCTGAAGCTTCAAAGCACTGGAGGGGCCCACAGACCTAGGTACTCACCCATACTATCTCACACCCCCTGCCACTCGTAACTATTCAGCCTTGAGGATGATCTCTTGGTAGTATTCTTAAATAGTTGTTTAACCTTAAACAAGACCTGAACCAGAAGCAACATGCTGGTTCCCAGCAAAAGGGCCAGGTTGGTTTCAAGAGTACCCAAAGGATATTCGAAACCTTTGAAATTCTCAAATGCTACTCAAATAGGCTGGTGAGGAAGGTGTGCGAGGAGGTTCTCCTCCATAGGTTGGCCCTCCAAGGAGAAAAGGCAAGTGGTATAATTATTAATAGTTCTCATTAGATGGCTTCTAAAGTATAGAGGTGATGGCAATGCTGAGTACACAAATGCGATTAGCTTCATGACCAGCAATAATATGTTACAAGCCATTATTAAAAAATACAACAAACCCGAGAACCTCAGCTCAGGTGCTGTGGATGATAATCATCACTGCAGGGAGTGTTTACTGCAAGTAGGGTGTTACGTAGTGCAATTCTAAGAGCAAACAAATCAATATTGCAACCTGTGGCTATTAAACCAATGCAGTGATTGTTTATAATGAATTTGACAGGCTCTGGTCAGATCTGTTGTTACCTCAAACCTTTGTGCCCCATGTTGGGCATCAAAAAGGACCCAGACAGTAACCCAGCACCACGCAGCCCCTTGCTCACCCCTCCCTCTGCCTTTACCCATCAGGTGGGATGGGGAGGAGAATTGAGAGTTGAGATGAGAACAGTTTAATAACTAAAGTACAGTATTATACTACTAATAATAATTATAAGGGAAATAACAAGGGGAGAGAATATAAAACTAAAAGGGGGAAAAAATAAAAACAACCCAAAAACCAACCAACAAACAGCAGTGATGCACAATGCAATTGCTCAGCACCCACTGACCGATACCCAGCCTGACCTGAGCAGCAGTTGGTCCCTTCCAGGTAACTCCCTCCGTTTATATACTGGGCATGACATGCTGTGGTATGGAATACCCCTTTGGCTAGTTTGGGTCAGGTGTCACTGCTTCCTCCTGGCTTCTTGTGTCCCTTCTCACTGGCAGAGTATGAGAGACTGAAAAGTTCTTGGCCGGGGTAAGTGCTGTTGAGCAATAGCTAAAACATCAGTGTGTTATTCAGCATTGTTCTCAGACTGAAGCCAAAATACAGCACTGTGCCAGCTAACAGGAAGAGAGTTAACTTTATCCCAGCCAAAACCAGGACAGTAAAGTGGCTACAAGTGGCTTAATTACTGTTCAGCACCAGTCTTCTGCAAGAAATTGTTCTTTCAGGTATTAAGCCATGGCTGTTACTTCCTTATAGTTGCCTCAGGACAGAAAAGGCATTTTCCAGTGCTGCTGTTCCCAGCGCACTGGACTCTGGAAACAGATTGCTCTCCTAGCAATCTGCATATTGTGGTGTTAAGTTGCTTAAAGTTACGTTATTTGTAACTTAAGGGCTGAAAGGTATAGTACAATACTAGTGTGAAACTTTTACTAGGTATCTTAGAGTTTAACCAACTTCAGCTGTACAAAAACTTGCACAAAAAGCCCCTTGTTCAGTGATTTGGGGAGTCCTCCTACTAAACGTAAACATAAAATTCATGTACTGTTCGTACATAAGATAAGTCAATTGTAGCTTTAGTTTGAAGTGTTACAGGTAGCTTAGGCTTTTGGTAAATCTTGTTGCTGTGAGCCTAGATGATATACAGAACCAGTTTTCACTTGTCTCGTTTCTCTGTCACAGGTTTGAAGCTGAGAAGCTCAGAGAAGAAAATATTATTCTGAAAAATGAAGTGACTTTCCTGAATGAGGAGGGCAGCGCTTCCAGCCTGAAACTGAGGGAGCTAAACGGGTCCCGAGAAGAAATGCGGTAAGAATTCAGTGGGGCATGTACTGCATATAAACCTTTGGGCTCTTGCTGCAGTGCAGACACGATGGTTGCATCCCTTCTTTCAAAGCTCCTACATGTGTTGGATATATTGTGAAATTTGAAATGGCTTTCTTTCCTGCAGTTAATGTGGCTTCTGGTAATGAGCTTTCATTTTTCCTTAGGCAAAAGATAGAAGCTGTGAGAAAGGAGAAAGTGGCTGTACAGAAGATGGTTGACAACCTGAAAAAGCAGGTATACAGGCTGAGCCCATAACCTTCTCTGTAGAAATCATCACTGTAGAAAAGCTATTCCTTACATGGTCACAAAGGCAGTAGAAATGACCATTATATACATTCAAACTCTGATAACTGTTCTCATTAACAGTGTGGGATTAATGTGAGGCTTGTTTGACCTGATCAGGAAACTGCAATGCTACTTTAACTACCCATCTTACAGACTTAAGAGCACTTTCCATAGTCAACTTGGAAAGCTTATTTAATAGAAATATAAAGTTAAAATCTTTCTTTTGTAGTTTCTGTGGGTAGTGCTCTGCAGTAGCCCATGGGGAGACAGAGGTTATGTGACTCAGCCTCTACTGATTTCCCAGCTAGCTGGGTCTAGGAATGCTGCCAGCCATGACCATTTGCTCATATCCATGAGACTGCTACTTTTATTTTAAGGTCGGTTTGTTATGCTAGGCAAAGTAGAAAGTTTAAATAGCTCTTACATTCACTCCTCTCTTTAGTATTGCTTAGTAAAATTCTACTTGTTCAGAATAATCTACTAGCTCACCGGCACAACCCTCAAAATGTACATCACATGGCAAAGGGAAGGAGGAACAGAGTGGTGAGCCAGATGACTGCTGTTATAATTGATATAATTGAGGCCAGTTATGAGAAATTATGTTTGCAAGGCTGACCATGCATGCAACAGGTCACCAGGAGGACTCCTACTCCTAAATATGATTCTACTTGATTTGGCCTAAAATTAGAGCACAGAGCAAGTTAAAGAGCTATGGGGGGGAATAAAGCAAGCAGCGCTACTGGCCTTATGACTGTTACATAGAGCAAAGGTAACAGCTCCCCACCACTGTTCAGAGTCGCATTCAGTTTACTCCCCAGTGTAAAAGCAAACATAACTGACGCTGCTTTCCTGGTTCAGGTAGCAGATCTGAAGACCAGAAACCAGCAGCTGGACTCTGAAAATACAGAACTTAGCCAGAGGAACTCCAAAAATCAAGCAGATGTGCAAGATCTTAATCAACAGCTGGCAAGGGTGCTCAACCAAAAGGAAAGAGAAGAGGAAAAGTGTACCCTGGAAGAATGGGAAAAGGAGAGACTGGTACTGAAAGAGGAACTGGAAAACTCTAAAGTAAAGGTACTGGGTTACACTGTCTCTAGCAATACAAAATAACTGAACTTCTAGGAGTGTGCGGGTGCTATGGAGTTAGCATCCCATTCCTGAGCTGCACTGCGCTCTTTGAAAGCTGAACTTCCATGTACTAGCTGCAAACATACATGCCTGTGGTAGTAGGGGTGGAAGGAAAGCCTGGCAGCAGCCAACAGCAGGGAAGTAGAAGTGTTCAGGTTTGTCTTGAAAATGGAGCTTAGTGATGCTACAGATTTACCTGCGTTTTCCAGCATCTGTTCTATGCAATACAGTGCCATCCCAGCTCCAAGCGTGTCACTGGCTGCAGCATCCTCTGGTTAATCTTTGTTACTCTGCGTGTCTCCTATGTTGAAATGTGAGCCTTTTATTTTTTGCAGTCATCAAATATGGTGTCTTCCTTGGAGATGGAGCTGTCGAAAGTGAAGGTTCAAGCTCATATGCTGGAGCAGGAGAACCACATTCTCAAGCAGGAACTTGAGAAGACAAAACAGGTATGGAAGCTCATTTGAGTGCCGTGAGAGAATGCTGGCTGCCTCTAAACATGTTCTGCTCTCTTGTCAGAGTTGGAAAGAGTTAATTCTCTAAAGAAAAGTCATAACAGTAGGGCAATATAAATCATCTTGAAAGAGTCTCTGGATACAATGCATAATTGTTCAGATAAGGTTGGTTTCACTTAGCCCTTGCCAGAATGTCTTCTGGAGTTATCAAAGGCAGGCTTTGATAATGAAGGCAAAGACTTAAAGCTCTAATCAAGGAACAGATAGGGCTTTTCTAGGTTGTGCAGATGGGATAGAACCCCATATCATAAAGTCACAGAATGGTTTGGGTTGTAAGAGACCTTAAAACCTATCTAGTTCCAAGCCCCCTGCCACAGGTAGGGACACCTTTCACTAGTCCAGGTTGCTCAGAGCCCCATCTAACCTGGTCCTGTATAGCTCAGTTTAAGGACTGGTCTCTTCCAGCACATCCTTTCAGAGAGAATTCCTATTGTTAAACCCATCTGGAGACTTTGACATCTCACAGCTTCTGAGGATAATTTCCTGGAGAGCCAGGTTATTGCCTGTATAAGCATGGTTCAATTGGCTGTAAATATGTAAATAAACACAGATAATGAAGGCTACAAATGAGTTAGCTCTCTTGATTAGGGCTCCATGAAGTAATTCTCTTTACAGTGTAAAGCGTTCATTTGATTTACCAGATGCTTAGAATAGATAATGGTATTAAAAAGCAAAAGCAGATGAGACCTATTCAGTAGAGTGGATTGTGGCTTGAGTGTAAAGACAGAACAGCACAGGAGAAAGTAGAGTGTTTATAGAATCACAGAATAGTTAGGGTTGGAAAGGACCTTAAGATCATCTAGTTCCACCCCCCTTTCCATGGGCAGGGATGCCTCACAGCAGACCATGTCCCCCAAGTCTCTGTCCCACCTAGTCTTGAACACTGCTAGGGATGGAGCGTTTACCACTTCTCTGGGCAGCCTGTTCTAGTGCCTCATCACCCTCACAGTAAAGAACTTCTTCCTTACATCTAATGTGGACTTACTCTGTTTTAAGTTTAAACCCACCACCCCTTGTCCTATCACTACAGTCTTTGATGAAGAGCTCCTCTCCAGCATCCTTTTAGGCCTGTTTCAGATACTGGAGGGCTGCTATGAGGTCTCACCTGGAGAACGGAATGAGGTGTTATGCTAAGGCACTGTGTCAAATGGGAAAAGGATCAGAAGTCAACAGTAAAGTTTGAGGGTTTTTTTCCCCTTTCATAGAAGAGGCAGAGAAGAACCAGTCCTAATGCAAATCCCAGGAATCACAGGGCAATTGGGAATCCTTAGCACTGCTGTTGCAGCAAGGATGCCTTGGATCATATGAAGGATACTCATACGGTCATTTGTACTGAATTGGAGTACACTTCTCTCTTCCACTCTATCCAGTGTGGGATGTCTGGCCTGGAAGAGAGGACGGTGTAACACTTGCACGCAAAATCTGAAACAGCACAGAAACGTATCTGGGGGTTTGTTTTCCGCAGCTGCCCAGATGTCCCGATCTCCCTGACCTTCAGAATGAAGTTTCGAGCTTAGTTTCTAAAAATGAAAAGCTGCAGAAAGAAAAGGAAGCCCTGAGTGAGGAATTAAACAGATGTATTGATAAGGTAAGAAAGAATTGCAAATCCACATCACTGTCTATGTGTTGTAACGGGCTGTTAAAATTCTTATGTCATTATCCCTCACCATAACCTGTAAAACTGCTTTGGATTGTTTTCTTTTTTATTTCTCTTCAAGCCAGATAAAGGCTTAATTGCCACTGCCTTGTTTTGTTTGGGTTGGTTTTTTTTCCTCCCCCTAGCTGGTCTTAAAGAAAAAGCTTCAGTTGTGAAGTGCAGCTTTACTGTAATTTGATTACATAGAAAATTCCAGACATTGCAAGGGACACGGGCCTGGCTATACGTATTGCAGCAGGACAAGGAAGGCAGTGTTCTTGCACTTTTATTGCAACTCTTACATCTTGTAACTGAACTCGAGCAGCACAGCTAGTATGCACGCTGTAAATAATGATCCTGTTGTGTGGAGATTCAAGGCTGGGAGCTGGGGGGGTTTCTGCTCCCATGAGTTTTCTTTGCATAGCTGTAACCCTCTCTAGCTTGTAACTCTCTCTAGCTTCTCTCTCACAGTCAAATTAAGTTAAAGCAAATCCTGAATGAGTTGGGCTTACCAGTGTAATCTTATTTCAGGTGGCTAAAGCAAGCTGCTTAGAGAATGCAGTTGGCAGCTTGAAGCAGGAACAGAAGTCCTGGGAACAGCAGAGTCAGACACTGAAAACACAGCTTGCAGTTTCACAAGAAAAGGTATAAAAGTGTTGTGAAAGATGAGTGGTTTGGGCTCTCTCAAAGACCATCAAAGGTATTAGCAAGAACAATTTTAATATGACTTATAAAGGCATGACTTAGAAGAATTGTGGCAAGATTCACTCTATTACTTATTACATGGATGAAGCATACAGAGGAAAACAGAGGTAAAATTGACCTAAAGATGATTGATACAGAGACTGAAGGCACAAAGGATAAGGGAAGACTCTCCTGTTGAGTCATGAGGTTCAGATTGGACCCCCTTGCTTCCTAAACTGCTGACAGAGCCTAGGCACATTTTAGTCTCAGACTTAGTAATGGTATTCATCTAAAGGGCTCCAAGTGTCATTAAGCAGCAGTTTGCAGTTTTAAAGTGAATCACAAGTTTTCTAACAACACTCAATTATCAAAGCTAGTACACACACACTTGTAATCAAATACCTGAACCAACACACACACACGCATATATATATATGTACATACATATGCATGTAAAGATATACATATATACATTTATATGAAGGATCCTGCTGATTTCTCTCTGGTGCAGTGAAAATACTCACGTAAGCTTTCTCAGCATTCCTCAAGTGGTGAAGGGTTGAATATCAGTGAGCAGAAATAATGGCCCAGGTAAATGCTCCTCCTATTTTGTAAACTTGAGAGTTTACAAACTCTGAGAGGTGTTCCACGCAGAGGGAGGTACCTTGCTGCAGCCCACTGTGGTCCAGGAGAGCTCAAAGGGTCTCTCTCTCGTAGGGCCTTGGCTTTAGTCATCAGGGAATTTCCACCCTGGCCTCAGTTCTATGTCAGTTCCACCAGTTGCACAACAGTTACGTTCCAGGTTGTCGGGGAATGACTGATCAGTCCCAAAAGAAGCTCCTGGTATGATTGGGAAATGCCCGACCATCCACATCTCTGTGCTGCTCCCTACCTTTGCTATGCAACCAGAGTTGTTGGTAAGGTCAGGGAGTGCCCAGCTGCCCAGCTCTTTACATCTGTGCAAAGGCTGAATTCCTGGGGAAGCAGAGAGGTCCAGGAGGCAGGAAAGGGGGGGCATGCACTATGACAAATAGGGATTTTTGTTGTAGCCCCAGATCAAAAGCATTTTTATAATCTCTTGTAATGTTTTTCCTTTAAAAGCAGCCATCTTCTAATGTGTGCAAAGATGTCATGCAGGTAGGAATAGCTGCTTTGATGGGCTTTCAAAGTGATGGTCTTGAAGGGCAAGAGGAACCTTGTTAAATGCAGTGAGGGGCTTTTCTCCCCCAAGAATAAGCTATGTTGTATTGCATCGACAGCTAAGTTACTTTTGCAAAATTCATTCTGCCCAGTTATTCCTAAAATACTGCAGAGGTTCTGCAGTTGCTGTCTTCTTTTCTGGCAGTGGCTCATCTCTCTCCAGGCAGGGGAGGGGAACTAATGGCTGTCTGCTTGGCCGACGACACTTGGGTTTTCTTGTTGGCCAGGGGCTGCCAGAAAGAATAAATAATTCAAGAGAAGTATTCTCTTCCCAGCATATCACTGTAAATATTTGGGGCTGGAACAAGAATGTGTCTCTGAATGCAGTATTGTGGCTGAATTCAAAGTGGATCACTACTGATTGGGAACAGAAAGTCAAAATCATTTTGTCATTTTTAAAGAGGGCCATCAGCATTGTAACTTCTTCATTCCTTTTCTTCTCTCCTTCCATCAGAGACCCTAAATGTGTGGGATATGTGGTGCATACACATCCAAGCAGACCAAGGTTACAAGAAATGTTGGTCC
Organism: Myiopsitta monachus; assembly: GCA_017639245.1. Lineage (NCBI taxonomy): Eukaryota > Metazoa > Chordata > Aves > Psittaciformes > Psittacidae > Myiopsitta > Myiopsitta monachus. The sequence goes on along the minus strand of CM029924.1, from coordinate 57,368,922 downwards.
AGCAAATGCCAAGCTGCTTTCTTGCTCGTTACAGGTTCAGAGTCTAGATGAAACACTGCAAAATACAAACCTTCAAATGTCCCGACTAAAATCAGACTTACGGGTGATGCAACAGGAAAAGGAAACTCTTAAACAAGAAGTGATGTCTTTGCACAAGCAACTGCAAAATGCAAATGAAAAGGTAATAGACTTCAGGTGCCTCAAAGGCAGTCAACTTTGCATGTCAGAGTTACAGACACTGGCTGCTGCTTTTCTGTGGCCAACTTCTTTAGGATGGCTCGTCCACTAAAAGAACACATAGTGCTGCAGGTTTGAGCAAGTTGACTGAGTTGAACAACTATTGATTTCTTATTATTTTTAAACAAGTGATATAAAGCTAGTAATTACCAAAAAAAAGCTGAAAGGAGGCAGGTACAAAAAAACCCTTATTTTAATGTTGGTCTCTGCATTTAGAAGAAATGTATTTATAGAAGAGATTCAGAGCAGCCCTGTGGAGAAGGACTTGGGGGTGTTGGTCAATGAGAAAATGAACATGAGCCGGCAGTGTGCACTTGCAGCCCAGAAGCCAACCATATCCTGGGCCGCATCAAAAGGAGCGTGACCAGCAGGTCGAAGGGAGGTGATCCTGCCCCTCTACTCTGCTCTCATGAGGCCTCACTTGGAGTATTGTGTGCAGTTCTGGTGTCCTCAACATCAAAAGGACATGGAACTGTTGGAACAAGTCCAGAGGAGGGCCATGAGGGTAATCAGGGGACTGGAGCACCTCCTGTATGAAGATAGGCTGAGAAAGTTGGGGCTGTTCAGCCTGGAGAAGAGAAGGCTGCATGGCAGACCTCATAGCAGCCTTCCAGTATCTGAAAGGGGCCTATAGGGATGTTGGGGAAGGATTCTTCATGAGGAACTGTAGTGATAGGACAAGGGGTAATGGGTTAACACTTAAACAGGGGAAGTTCAGATTGGATATAAGGAGGAAGTTCTTTACTGTGAGGGTGGTGAGGCACTGGAATGGGTTGCTCAAGGAAGTTGTGAATGATCCATCGCTGGCGGTGTTCAAGGCTGGGTTGGACAGAGCCTTGGGTGACATGGTTTAGTGTGAGGTGTCCCTGCCCAAGTCAGGGAAGCTGGAACTAGATGGTCTTAAGATCCTTTCCAACCCTAACTATTCTATGATTCTATTTTGTAGTTTTCCATTTTAAAATGGCTAATTATAATGATATTATTATAATTATATTACCTATAATTATAGTTAACCGTAATTAGTCTTGTTGGATTGTATATAACAAGCAGATTTTAAACTTATTTTTAGAAAGCTTACTTTAAATTTTGAACATAAAGACAAGGGATGATCAGTGCATCTCCTGAGGCTGTGACTCTGTGGACAATGTATGAATTTACACCTATCAGTGCTATAATCATTGACAGTCAAACCAGTAATTGACAGGGGGGTCTTAATTTTCAGTCACTCTTGGTTTTGAAAGGCATGGTATTAAGTCAGCCTCAACTGATGAGGAACCGTAACTGAAGGAGGTTGTAGACAGCAGTGTTGGGATTGGTGTTATAAATTCAGTTAGTAATTTGGCTGGTTTGCCCTGTAATTAAGGAATATTTAATGTCCATGTGGAAAAGAGGCTGTTTCAGAATTGTACAACAGGAACTAAATTACAGCTATTACTGAATAATATATAATACTGAGTTCTGTTATGTGCTCGATAAGACTGTGAAACGGAGCACAGATCGCTGTTTAGTAGTGTTGAACTCTCTGCACGTCCTATCAGCTGTTCTGGTGCAGAGCTATTAGCTATGATTTTAGCAATGGGAAGCACTTTGGGTTTGCACTGTAATTAGCATGCTGGGTTTCTTAGTGGAAAATGGTGTGTAGGCTGGGAGGAAGACTGGAATCCTGTGACTTTAGAGTCTGCAGTTACTGAAAGCCTACTTATAAACCCACCTGAATAGCGAAAATGTCTGCTTCTTTGTTTAAGGCCTAACCCTGCAATTCTGTCTGTCTTAAGAATCGGGTTCTAGAACTGGCTGTGCCTTCCTCAGGGCTGCAGGACCAACAAGGGCAAATACACTGGGATGAGCTGGACCAGCTGACGAAACAGGAGCAGCAGCTGCTCAGGCAGGAGAATGAGAGGCTGCAGAGAGAAGTGCAGAGTGCTAAAACAGACCTGACTCACTCCAGGGAGAAGGTAACCGGAGCAATCTGACAGATCACAGGGGCAGTCTTTAGTGATTCTTGTTTAGCAGTGGGTTATAAAGGAGGGGAATGTTGTTCATTAGCTTTGAATAGAAACATTTGCAGAAAGAATGTGTAATGGAGTAGAGTTTCTTTATACCTGCACGTAATTAGCAGACACGCTTTTGATGGTCTTAAACAGCAATTTATTTAAAAGAAAATCCTGATAACTCCTGTCTAAGTTTCTGGTCTGACTTTCAGTTAACACACATAAATTTTTTTCTTTATTAAAAAAATCTTAATATTCCTGGCATTCTTCTCGTGCATTTCTTGGCTCACAGTATTAGGCAGATTAGGGGGAGGAGGAAGGGAAAGAAGGATGAGATGGTCAAAGCTAAAATGTCAAAAAATCTGTTACGAGTCCAAAGTCCATTGGTACTCCGTATTTTAGATGAAGCATATGAAACTTGATTTTTGGAATGGTCTGGAACATCTTTCAACATCTGTTCATCTCTGGTCTCTTTAGATCCGACAGCTGGAGTCTACTATCCTTTCCCTCAAGCACCAGAAGCATCAAAGCCAGTTGGGTATTGTCAAAGCCATAGAGCAAGAGAAATTAAGCTTGAAGAGAGAGTGTGAACAGCTTCAGAAGGAGTTGTCATCTGCAAACAGGAAGGTTAGTTTTAGAGAGCAAATACGTGACTCAATGCAGTACTTTCCATCTCTAAGAACTAATGTGGTAAGCAGTGAATTTTCTTCTTTTTCTCTCAGCTTTTAGCTTTCTGTCTCTTGTGAATCCCTGTCCCAAGGAGCTGATTGTCTTCTGTGTTTCTGCAGAGCATGCAGGGTGGAAGTCCCGCCAGTGTGCTGCATGCTTTCTAGTGGGTTCTAACCGTTCAGTGGTGGAACACAGGAACCACAAACAAAATGTGGCCTGTTCCAAGTGCTCCGCAATACATAATGCTTACATTACCACTTCTAGATTAAACCCTGCTTATTCTTTACAATTTGTCAGAGGTGCTGCATAGCATTGTCTTAGACATCGCTTTCAGCAAAGCATTGGGCTTATCCAAATACTTATGTCTTTTAATCTTGAATAGTCTTCACATGCAATGATTTGTGACTTGCATACTGGGAGGGAGGGGAGGGATAAAATAAGGAACTACTACCTTTCTAAGGAAACTTCTTGTCTTTAACAGATCAGTCAGATGAATTCTCTTGAACGTGAACTGGAAACCAGCTCAGAAAATGAAGGGCTAAGGAAAAAGCAAGTCAAACTGGATGATCAGTTAATGGAGGTACTTGTCAATCAGGGCTGAATAGTGTGAGGCTTTCTCAGTATCTCCCTGAATCTATGAATTTATTTAAAAACAACTTTCAGATGTGTAGGAAAAGTGAGAACTTACAGGAAACCGGAAGAATTAATCTCCCCCAGTGCCTAATCTCATCTTCAGTGATCAAGATGTTAGTGTGGCAAACTGGCTTTTTTGAAGCATGTTGTGGTTTATCATAATTCATGTAAGGCTTCAGATATCAAATCAAATAGCAACAAAATTTATTGCTGTGCCTGAGGCACTTTCCTCTTCCTTCCTAAAACATGTCATCTCAAGTTTCCTTACTAATATTTGTATAACGCTGCTCTTAATGTAGAAACCTGTTCTCACTAGAGGAATAATTTGCTGAATTTAAGCCTTGCTATCCTATCTAGATCATGATAGGGCGACAATTTACCCAACTTGCCGTGGTTACAGGAATGAGCAAGCTTAATTATGCTGTGTTAGCATATCCCTTCAGGTTAGGCTAGACCTCCGTGTTGCCTCTCAGCAGTCTTGCCTAAACTTGAGGTCCTGAATTTGAGATTAAAACACAATATTTAAAAAAACCCAACATCAAAGCATCTTCTAGTTGAGGATTTTACAACACTGTTTATTAAAAGACTTCATGTTTTTAATCAAGAGAGCAAATGGGAAATATTATGCTGAATATAGTATGTAATTAGCCATAAAACTGTGAAAACTTTATTAGAAAAGATCAGATTTTTTTACAAGTTACTGAAAAGACTGTTTATGTGCCATCTGTTTATATGGTCTTAATTGAACTTTGGGAAAACTCCAAACACTGTTAAACTTTTCTATATAAACACCAAGCATGGAATTGTGTTTTCTCCTAAAATTTGTATTTCAAACATGCAGGACTTTTGTTACTCCTGATAACATTTTCCCAGCAGGTGTGTATAACATTCACTTAGCACTTTATGACTTCTAACTTTCTCTTTTGTGCCTGTTCTCCTTTTGTTTGTGGCTAACCTGTCTAGAACTCAGTGGTTGGAACTAGCAGAGAAGGGTGCAGTTATCTTTCTGAAATAGTGTGCGAAGGTAGAGCAATCATTTTCAATGTACTACCACAGCATGGAGATAACATTTTTTTTTTTATGGATTTATTTTTTTCCTCTGTGCATCTCTTAAGCAAAGAAGCCACTATTCATTTTCATAGAATGACAGAATGGTTTGGGTTGGAAGGGATTGTAAAGCTTATCCAGTTCCAACCCCCCTGCTGTGGGCAGGGACACCTTCCACTAGATCAGGTTGCTCAAAGCCCCATCAACCAATTTCAATGTAGAATTTTTACTCTTTATTGTTAGCAGATATCATGCAAGTTGATTCTGTATGCCAAGAAGTGCATACTTCTAAGGCATTGCCATGAAAATGGACAGAAATGACCAATTGCATCCAAAAGAATTAAACTCAGCATAAGAAAATGAAAAGTGGCTCAACTCCTTCCTTCTAACCCATTGACTGTGAGGCTTGAAGGTGTTTGCATATTTACTTTGAGATCTGCATGCTTTTTCACCACTGTCAAATGTTTCCTTAATTAATTACTTATTAATTAATAATACTAACTGAAATGTGATCACACTTAGTGTCATCTCTAATAGTTTAGCAAGTTTGTTACTGTTCTGCTTTCTTCCAAAGAAGAATGCAGTAAGTCTATATTGTTTTCATTAGCCAAGCAAATGGTATTTATTTTTAAGAAGCATTAACATTGGCTGTTTTTTCAGCTGTTTCATTACATACTCATGTACATCACAACCTTACAGGGAAATCCTAAACAAATCCCATCAAAATCTCATTAATTTCACTGTTTCTATTGTCAGCAAAGGAATAGCTCCTTTACAGACAACTTGATTCAAGAGAAACTCCTTACAGCTTAAAACAAATACAAACTAGTTTTATTTTAAAGTACTTTAACATATTTTCTGTTTACCTGGGCCAGCAGAGATGTACAGATGCAAACATGGCCAGAAGAGCTGGGCCATTATAAAAAATGCTTAGTTGTTTATATTACAGATGGCCTCAGTAACTGAAATATGTTACGAATTGAGGCCTTAATTCTACCACTTGTGAAAGGAAAATTTAGACCACTAACAGTAATCCTATGTGCCTTTTCCTAAGGGAATAGAGTAATGGTTTTCAGACAAGAGGTGAGAATTTTATGAGGATGTCAACTGAGGACCTCTATGGGAAGAAAGTATTACTCTTACGCAAATTCAAGCTGCAAATCAGTTTGTCTGAAATATCAGGAGTGTTTACTGTACAGTTCTGGTCTTTTATTAGTATTATTAATGCTTACAATGTGAGCTAGTCTTAGCTGGATTTCCCTTTAGAAAAATGCTAAATTGTTTCACGTGACTATCATAGCTCTTTATACTGTCTGAAAGATGAACTGTCCCAGCATTAGATGATCTAACTTGGTCTGTGTGGTTGCAATGCTACCATAGTAAGGCAATCTCAGAAATGCTTCTTCTCTAGCCACTTCCACGCAATAACTGTCACAGCATTGCTTGGCAGCAGCACCTAATGAAATGATGTGGGGAAGCTAAACTGTCTGGGACAAGCCTGTTCTGAACTGCAGTCTTTGCTGCAGCAACTACTACCAAGAGTGTCATCCTTTTGTCCCACGTGACCTGCATAGTTTTACCCACAAGAACTTCTCCGGTAGCATAATTTTAACCACCACCATTATACACAAGCCATTTGTTAGTGTATGTTGCCTTTATGTTGCACAGCCTTGCTGATGCATTTTGTAAGCTTTTTTTTTTTTTTTTACTTCAGATTATTATGTGCATCCCTCTGTATCTCAAGGGCCCCTCTGAGTATGCTTTTGCTTATGCAGCACATATACTCAGATCTCCAGACTCAGTATCAAACTCTGCTTGTGGCATGTCTTCGAAAATTATAAAGTATGTTAACATTTCTACAGTTAGTAGTGAACTATAAGGAAAGATATATGGGGTTCCAAATACTGAATTCTGAATAATATAGCAGCTGGCATCAAATTACTAAAGTCATCATACATAGGCATTGAAAATTTGTTTTGCTTCTGAGAATGTTCTCTCTCCATCGTGGGTTAAAGATGAGAAATACTCAGCACTGGTGGACAGTCTCTTCAGCCTGCCTCATGCTAGTGTTTTTATTTGGAAGTGGATGCTATTTTTAGAAGAGCTGCTGAGATCAAGGTTAAAATTAAAAAGCACTATTAAGTTAAAGCTAACCACAGGCACACTTAACTATGATGGGATTTCATCAGAAATTCAGTGAATTTTTAATTCAAGTCTGAAATCATAGAATCCTAGAACGGTTTAGGTTGGAAGGGACCTAAGATCCTCCAGTTCCAACCCCCCTGCCATGGGCAGGGACACCTTCCACTAGACCAGGTTGCTCAAAGCCTGTCCAACCTAGCCTTGAATGTTTCCAGGGATGGGGCAGCCACAGCTTCTCTGGGCAACCTGTGCCAGCGCCTCACCACCCTCATGGTAAAGACCTTTTTCCTAGTATCTAATCTAAATCTACCCCCTTTCACTTTAAAGCCATTCTCCTTTGTCCTATCACTACATGCTCTTCTAAAAAGTCCTTCCACAGCTTTCTTGCAGGCCCCTTTAGGTGTACTGAAATTATAAATCAAAGCTCAGATTCCTTTAGATTTCAGAACCCCAGATAAAGATGCATCTTTTTTTCATTGGAAAGAGAAAAGCTGCCTCTTTAGCTTCTGTTACTGGGTTCAGGCTTGTTTCTCTTTCATACAAGAAATTGTTCAAGAGTAACCAGATGTCTGGTGCATCACCAAAAGATATCTTGTATGTATGGCAGTGCTGCTTTCTCCTGATGGCTGATTTACTCTGCTCTTCAGATGCTCCACTCAAACACCAGTGTGATACTTAGCCATTCACCGCACTCCCGGGAGCTCCAGCAGCAAGGCTGTGCTATGGTGCCCAAGGAACAGTTCCTACAGCTCCAACACCAGCTACTACAAGCAGAGAGGAGGAGTCAACGTCTTCAGGAGGAACTTGAAAATAGACCCTCTGAAACAAACATGCAACAGGTAAAGCTCTCATTACTCTGCAAGTTACAACTTTAAAAGGGTATCTGCTTAGTTCTCTGGGTTTTCCAAATTCTGATGAGATCCATTCTCTGTTTATGCCAGTTCAAAACTTAAAATGAAAATTCATTCTCTCAAACATATGTACAAAACAACCCCTTCTTATTTAGCATATTCAGCTTACGCCATAGCTTAATTCTGAAGTCCTCTTAATCTTTTTGAGCTAAAAACCACTCCCATACACATACAACTGGCTTTTCTCCTTATGATCAATGTGCAGTAAGTGTTCGTAGGTTGGGGGTTTTTGTTTTCTTTACCTTATATCAATGTCTGGAACCATTGTTTTAAAAAATACACTACATTACATATTGCACAAGCACATGCTCATTGTATATAAAATACTAGTTTGGGCTGTTGCTGTCACGTGGAGTTCTGTCAGCTGTAGTAAAGCAGAATTCTAACAAATTAATCCTTTTTATAAGGTCAGCTTATCTTCATTACTTGGCCATGAGAAAAGATGTGGTTTGGAGAACACTGCTTTTCCTCAGAAATGCCAATGTTGACGTTTCCATGTGATGGTAACAATTTACTTCCAAGGAAGATTACATCCATTGCACATATTGGACAGAGTCACTTTTAGTAGTATTTGTGGGTTTTAGCATGTAAAACTGAACTATAGGCAATAAGTAGAAAAATTTGTCTCTTCCATATAAAAATTAAGCTTGGGGACTAGGCTTACCAAATCATAGCATCACAGAGTGGTTTGGGTTGGAACCCACCCCCCCCCGCCACAGGAAGGGACACCTTCCACTAGACCAGGTTGTTTAAAGCCCCATCCAACCTGGCCTTGAACACTGCCAGAGATGGGGCAGCCATAGCTTCTGTGGGCACCCTGTGCCAGTGCCTCACCACCCTCACAATGAACAGCTTCTTCCTCGTATCTGATCTAAATATCCCTCTGTCAGTTTAAAGCCATTCCCCCTTGTCTAAATCTGTTTAGCTCAGGCCACAGGTCTTACATAGTATTACAACTTCTGAGAAAATATAAAGCTCTAAATACCTTGGATAAAATACTAGCACTTTTATATATTTTATCTAGCAGCTTCCAGTATCTGAAGGGGGTCTACAAGGATGCTGGGGAGGGACTATTCATTAGGACTGTAGTGATAGGACAAGGGGTAATGGGTTCAAACTCAAACAGGGCAAGTTTAGATTGGATATAAGGAAGAAGTTCTTTACTGTGAAGGTGGTGAGGCACTGAAATGGGTTGCCCAAGGAAGCTGTAAATGCTCCATCCCTGTCAGTGTTCAAGGCCAGGTTGGACAGAGCCTTGGGTGGCATGGTTTAGTGGGAGATGTCCCTGCCCATGGCAGGGGGGTTGGAACTAGATGATCTTAAGGTCCTTTCCAACCCTAACTATTCTGATTTATCTCTTAACAGAAAAATAAAAAATAAAAATATAAAAAAAAACCAAACAAAAAGCCATCAACAAACAAACTTTACATTCTAAACTCAGATATCAGTTACACTTTAAAAAAAAATAAGACCAAGACTCTGAAGCCTAAAAATACCAGAATGTGTTTATAGGATATTCCGGGGAAAAAAGTTATTATGGAGAGAGCTTATATACAGTAACAGTTTCTGAAGTTTCCAAAACTTGGAGTAAGAATTCTTTTTTTAAGAAAGGCATAAAATAAAAGTTTCCCCCAAAAAAGAGCTAAACAGCAACTAATATAAGTAAATCAATCGTAAGGTTCTCTCCCTTTCAGCTGAGTTCGAATAGAAGTGCATGACCACAGGTTAATGTGCTTGGTGCCAGACAGTGGCAAGTGAAGCCTGCCATTTAGTTTTGAAATCAATAAAAGCCATATTACAGCAACAGCATCTGTAAATGAAAGTGTTGTGTATTGCATTAGGAGGGATGACTTTACCATTTTGCCTTTGAAAGCCTGAGAAACAATTTGCAAACTAGTCACATCCTGGAACTTGCAGTTCCACAGATAAATCACTTCTACATTTCCTGTAACAGCTCTTATTCTGGGAAGCTTCTTGAATTTAAAAATAGTTTCAGAGAGGCTTTGCAAGTATTTGGTGTCAATGCACTAATGCACTTAATCCATTTAATTTTTTCCTATCATGTTGCTTTTTTGTGTGCTTATAGTGAATCAATATTCCAGTTTATAACATCTCCTACAGCTTTTTTTTAATGGGCTTTACTAGATAACCTTCCAAAATCATTATTAAATGCATGCATTCTACAATGGTAAACAAGGCCAAATTTGTTTTAGTTTAGTCAAAGTGTCAACTTTGACATTTCTGTAAGCACATTCGCTTTAATTCTCACTGTTAATTTTTCTGCGTTGTCCTGATGTTCAGGGTTAGCATTTAGTTGAGCTTATGTCCATTTTGATGTCCCCTTTAGCACCTTGAAAAATTGCATCCTAATCCCTCTTCATCACCTTTTCACCAGTGAGTACAATGTCAGGTTATGTCCATGCTTTCTGTGTAAATTTAGTTACCTAGTTTTGCTACTACTGCTTTGCACTCTGCAGCTTTCTTAGATCCTGAGTAATAAGGTATTCAGAGTCATCCCCTTTGGAATGCTTGTGTTCATCATGCTTTGCAATTTTCATTGCTTTTTTTGATCATGGTTATGGTGGTCTGTGTTTTTATTCATTTTACAGTCAGTCTTGAGCTATTGTCCTCCAAAGGCTACTGTCATAAGTTCAAATTCCACTAATTTAAAACTCCTGAGCCTCTTCCGCTGTGTTTACCTGTGTGAACTCTTCTGAATTCCCAGTGACTGTTTCTGCTGTGTCTAGTGCTATGATTCTTACCTACTGCACAGTAACAAGACGCTTGTTCTCATATTCCTTGCTTAACAACTAGATTTCTGGAGCCTGTTAATGACCCAGTCTTTCCTTAAGTCCTCTTAGAACCTCTGCTAACCTATATTTTTGTTCAGAGTACTTGGAGTTGTTCAACTTCCCTTTTCGTCAGCTCTATTTCAGAATTCAAATCACCTCTGACCAACTGCTTGTTCTCCTGCCTTAGGAAAAGGCTTACTACTAGGTTTAAATAGAAATGCAAGTAAACTTTCAAAGATGGTCAGTTGGACTATACTTTTCAGAAATGTTATTTGGCAATCTGAGGTTTTATATATGCATACATAGAGAGAGGCAGATAATTTCCCCTAAGAAATAGCTTCTAATTGCAGTTAATCAATGTCACTGATGTTTTTAAATCCCTCAAAACCATGGATTAGGCATCTGAAGAGTCTTTACATTTAGAAAATGCATCCTGAATATCTCCTTAACTGCATATGTGTAGTGCTAATACTAATAGAGAAATCTAATATGTAATACTCTACATATTTTCTTGTGTGTGTGTGTTTTTGTCTTGTGTTGCTTGCTTCGCTTGTATTTGTGGTTTGCTTTAAGTACACGTAAGTTTTTAAAAGAAAATCTGGATATCAGGGTGAAGTATCCCACTTGCCTTCTTTCTCTAGGCCTTGCTACCGGAGCAGCGAGCAGTGCATGCAGATTCCTACCGGAGGATTGGGCACCTCTGACAGCTTGGCTGCTTATGATTTCATTCCTTACCATGATAAACACACACAAACACACGAACTGGCATAAGCTGAGAAACTTGAGGATCAAATTATTTTGTAATTTTTCTTTTCTAAAAAAAAGAAAAAAGCTCCACAGTGTTATTTATTTGCCTAGAAGCTATTTTTTGTGCAAGTTTATAAGCTGTCTTTTTTACTTTGTTGCAAAGACTTTTTATTTATGTTATTTAAAATATGGGGTTGTTCAGTGTGGAAAGAGACTATTTTTTTTTTTTCTCAAATGGAACTAATTTTATATGAGATTTGAAGAAAATCTGAGGTGTTTATACTGCATTTTTGTATAAGATGTATAAACTTTTTAACAGGGAAAGATGACATTTTTTGATGTAAATGAAAAATAAAATTTTTTTTAAACATAATGTCTCTTGTCTTAATAGTATCAATAGTTTCAGCTTTGTGAACAAGATTTAGCAAATTTTAGACAAGACATTTGTCTTTGATACTGAGGATTGTCATATTGGGATTTCTGGGAAAGATTTCTAATAGGAATGTAATTAAGTACAGATACTCAACTTCTCTTTAGCAGATGTACCTGCACATGTAAGAAAAGAATTTGCATAGTACATGGGCATATTCTGTTACTGTGGCCATAAAGTAAACAGGCAGTGCCAGAAAAGGGAAAATTAATGCACTGGTTTCTTGGACAACATTCCTTACTCTTTGTCTCAAATTACTAAATTAAACTAGATTTTCAATTCTTTAATAGGTTAGCAAAACACCTCCTTAAGGCCTATGATTTTTTCTAGATGGGAGCCGTGAACCATTTCAGCTCTTTGTTTTCAAAGATCTTTTTGCTTCTAACTTTCTAATGACTGTTAGAGCTAACACTGCAGCTGGCTTCTTTCATTAAACTTGAACTAATATGAAGTTCGAATGTTCTCAAATCAAAGTTAAGGCAAAAAACCAAACAGGTATCACGGGTGTTGAGACCACTATACATTTTTCGTTTCCACTTAACTACTCACTCCAGGCTCTTGCAACCCGTATGTATGTGTAATAGTCAGCTATGTTTTTGAATTCCAATCAAACTGAGAATGGTAGCTCAAGATAACTTGGCTAGTAAATTCCCTGCAATTTCTGCTTAGTAATACTTTTTCAATACAGAAAAAATATCCAGTCCAGCGACACTGTAAAACTGCTTTCTGTAGAATCTAACTTTTTTTCCAGTTTTTCACAAGCTAAATAGTCATATAGCTCCTTATGTAGGTTTAAGGAGTTTCTGGTGTTATAACAAATAAAATGTTGAGTGGACTTCAATCAGTCCCCTAAGAGGATCTTTCTAGAGTGGTTTAGATGAGCAACTACATACCTGAAACAATCTTCCCCCAGTTTTTCATTTATCTTCCCAGACATGTGAAGGTGCTTTGGCTTTGATGGAATGTCCTTAGTGGGCAGGTTAGTGCTCTCTCAAAGTTAATCCTCCTCAGGTGACTTCCTAGAATTAGAGTAACACGGTAGCATTAAAATAAAGACTCCCTTTCCTGGCTGTCAGTGTCTAAAATTCCCAGATACAAGCAGCCTTTCTTGTAGTTCCTGCTGTATCTGTTTTATTTGGGAAAATTTCATTCAAATGTTGGTGTAATGGGCACTCTAGTAAGTTGCTAGACTGTTAACCTCACTGAAGAGAATGAGGAAAACCGATTTAGAGTTACTATTTGGTAAACATTGGTTATGAACAACTAATCTTGTGAAAAAAAAACCAAAAAAAAAACCCAAAACAAATACAAAATCAAGTTAGAGTAATAGCATCCTACTTTTTTAGGATATTACTTCCTTTCAAAGGGTCTTTGGTGTGGGAGAGTTGTACTGTCAGCCTTGCCCTTATGACTTCAGCTGATTTTTTTCTAAAATCATTAGTTTTGATTGGCATTTTGTTTCCCCCATTCAATAGAAATATGGCAACACCTAAGAACATGAAAAGGAAACTGTCCAGATCTGACTATCACAGTTATGACAGAACTTAAATTTTGTATAAATTTTTCTTAGATCTGGTAATCTCGAGTGTAACTTAGAAAATTAGTTTAATGCTGCAAGTGTCCTTTAAGTGTTGCCATAGTATTTTGCTTCCACAAATAGTTTATTCATTTAGTCTGCTCTCTAAAATAGACTCAAATGTGGAGTGCCATCTGTTTTCTTAAGCATAAACTGGGGAAAAAAAGAAAAATACTGGTGAATGTGAACTGAGTTCTGTTAACTGATTCTCATGTAAATATTGCTTTTCAGGAGGGTCATGAGCAGCTTCTAAAAATGATGGAAGAACGCATGATTGATGTTGAACAGAAACTAAGGCTTGTGAAGAGGCTTCTCCAAGATAAAGTAAATCAGCTGAAAGAACAAGTAGGTGTTCTTACTCTCTTCCTCAATTTGTCCCCATTACTTCTGTAAATAACAAGTTGCCAAGTCATTCTTGCTTAGAATAAAGTTAAAGGTGTCTTCCTTTTCATTTAAGGCTTCTGAGCTAAAGTACAGCCTATTTGCCTAAAAATTCCTAAAACTCCAAATTGGGCTTACTTCTTCAGCACTGTTCTTGCTTTTAATTTATATTTATTTTCCTTTCAATTTGCTAAGTAATTCTGTTCTATTCACAATTCAGCTTTCCAAGAACACTAAAGCAGATGCAATGGTCAAGGATCTCTATGTTGAGAATGCACAACTGCTGAAGGCTTTGGAGATGACAGAGCAGCGGCAGAGAACTGCTGAAAAGAAAAACTATTTACTAGAAGAAAAAATTGCCAACCTCAATAGGATAGTAAAGAACTTGGCATCCCCATCATTTCATTCAACACCCGAGATAAGGTTATAGCAAAGGACGTCCAGTATGCCACAGTCCCGTGCACTTTACTAAAATCTTCATTTTTTTTTAGCTTTTCACTGTGTTGCCTTTTGTATTGGTGAATTATAGTTAACAGGTACCTCCAAGGAGAGGACAGACCTAAGTCCCAAGCCAGACACTGCCAAATGAGAACTTCTGTTTATTCCCAAACTCTTTTTCTGCTAAGTTTTGTCCAAAAGTAATCTTTACTATGTAAAAAGAACAAGACTTTTTTTTTTTTTTTTTAGGTTAACTTATTTTGATACTTTGTTTTTAATTTAAACTATAAATTCTGAATTTACTGTACTGAATCAATTATATCTAGATTGAAGCCAAGGTCTAATGCAAACTTGCATTACTGAATTCAAATCTTTAAAATACTTTTGGCTTTCCAGAATACTTCATGCTCCAAAGCCAGTAATATTGATAGGTCAGTCTTCATCACTGTCAGTATAACTGGTATTGAAAGCAAGACTTTCCTGATACGGTCTGTGTCCTGCAAACTGATTCTGGTTTCTCTAAAGCAATATGTTCCACTTGATGCATTGGACTTCTGTGTTATTCCTCGTGGCTGTTTCTCTGCAGAGCTCAGAAAAAAACCCTGTTCTTTAAAACATGTAAATAGACCACTGCCTCCAAGCAAGTGTAACAGTGCTTCATCTGAAGAATTTTCCCAGCTGGCAACTGAAGACTGCTACTCTTTTTTTTTATCATTTTTTTTAAGCTGTGCTGCCAGATAACGTAAAAATTGTAGAGGCCTTAATTTTTTTTTTGCGTGTGGAGGTAAGTTACTAAAGAAGGGAAGAGTCACTAAGCTGAAGATGTGAGTTTTGCTTAGATAATTTGTAAATTCAGTAAGGCAGCAGAACATGTTTATTAAAGAACCGGAAGAAGAATGAAGAGGGTGATTTGAGTAATTTCATCAGTGAAATCCCATCATTAGGCCTCACAGATGTGGACCTTTGCCATTAACACAGTGTTCGTTTCAATCTCAGTGGTAATTTGGAAAGGCCTGTCTTTTGCAGTAGGTCCAGGTATAGAATCTAAGTTTATAATTAATTATGAGGAAACATATTCAACGTGACTATGAAGAACTCAGGGAATAATAGCCTAAATTAACTTCCTTCAACATTATAAATGTGGATATTAATGTCGGTAGGTGAAGATAAATATGCATTAGGAAAGGCAGGACAAAACAAATTGTACTTGGATGAGTATTACCTTAATACTCCTAGACCAATATGCAGAAGTTCTGTGGCCATGAAGGCAGCAGAGCATCAAGGACCTATATGATCACCCCATGAGGCTGGGGAGATGCAGATTTTCTGGGAACACCTTCAGGACTAAGAGGGGTCTAGAACTGGAAGCAGCTGAGTAACAACTTGCATGCTCAAATGCTTGGATGTAACCTATTACTGCAGATAGTCTAAATGCCCTACAACTGCCTTGCCTCCATCAGACCAGTAAGACATTTGAACAATATAAGTAAAACTAGTGAAAAGGGCCATACTGGCAATACTTCAAACGGGACCTCTGTATATATGATATACACATGAATTGAGAATACAGAGGAGGAGAGTAGATAGGTTGTCTCTGAGACCACTAGTGAGGTGACAGTTCTGACTGCACTTGTAATGAGCCAAAAGTCCCCCAGAAATGGGGACAATACTGCTTAAAAGCTCAGTACTGATCAGCATGTGGCTGTGGGGGATGTTCCCTATGTCCAAGTGGTTATTACCAGTTTTGGAGGGTTGAAGGACTGAACTAGACACACAGGGTGATGACCTCTTCTTCCTCCTCCCCCTCCTCCTCCTCCCTTCCTTTCTGCAGGGAATATAGTGGAAATGGAAATACAATCATGTAAGAAGAACACATTGGAGTATCACAAGGTCTCTATAAATTATTTCACTGCTATGCTATTATAAATGCTTTTAGTGTGTATTTTTCCAAGTAATCTCAAATTCAGGGATTTATATATCCCACTTCTCAGAGGCTGCACAAAGTTTTTCACTGTGTGTCAGCAATATGGTAACTGAGCAAAATTTCAAAGTACTTCCAGGAAACAATCTTAAGCAGGTTCAGATGCTCAGCACTGTATTTGGGAAAATATTATTAGCTAGCACATTTTAACACTACTTCATATCTTGACCTAGGTAACCCTCTAATACTCAGTCTGTGACTGGTGTCTGAATGTCAGTGAGAAGGAACGGGTACTTCACTTAAGCTATTGTGCAATTAATTTCACATTACTCAGTTTTAAAGGCTAGACTACTTAACTAATTCTTTTAATCTCCTGGTAGTTACCAGGCTTTTCTAAACCAAACATACAGACATTTCTAGAGCACAGTACCAAAAAGGGAGCCAGAATGTTGGAATAGAGGGGGGAAAAATGGAGTAAAGGGACTTTTGACTCCTCCCTTTCTCACCTAACTTGCTCTACTTTTCTTTCACTTAGTTTCTAAAAACTAATTAACCACAGGAGAGAGGAGGAGGAAGAAAATATTTGGTAAATATTTCTTAGACGAAACATCAATTTCACTGGAATACTTGTGTGAATTAATCCTCAGAAGTGCCTTTTGTAATTACATATTCTAGAGCCTTTCTGTACTGTACTGGTTTTGTGGCTACAGGATAATTCAGGATAATCCCTTCCCAAAAGGGAGGCACAAAGAGAAAAGTAGTGCTGCTTACAAACAAGCGTCATGTTGCTGCTTGGCTCATTGTGTCAGCTCAGAAGATAAGCAGCTAGTTCATAAAGTCCACACTACTGAAAACAAACATAGAGACATGTAATTTATTAAACATTAGTGGTCTTTTGTGCATGAATGTGTATCCTATGCAGGATAGGCTTTTTAAAGATACCAAAGTATTTATTGGTATTGTACCAGTCGAAAATCACTGAATTTCTAGGCCTCACTCATTACAGCAGGTCTTGTCAATTAAGATATTAACTACTGTCCCACCGGAAGATGTTTTAAATGTTTTCAACTCTTGCTTTATGAATCACTGTGAAAATAAAGGCACATGGATATCTCGGGTTGGGAGTTTGGGAAGGGAAGAGACATCAAGTTAAGTTTATGTGTACTGAATTCGCAGTTGAAGTGCTACTCGTCAATTTAGAATGATTTAAAAGGATACACTGTCACACGTTCTCTAATTACTACTTTAAATGTAAGGAAAATTGAGTTCTTTGAATCCTGATTGGAAAAAAGGGGGGAAAAAGGATTCTGCCATGTTTTAATTTAGCCAGATTATGTGGAAGGTAGAGCACTGGAGCTGTTTGGCTCTATAAAGAGAAAACATCCTTTTGTTTACTTTCAGCAAATGCTATCACTGTCTCTCAGGTTCTCCATCATTTATGTGTTAAGTCTTCTGTTTGGTGTAAGGTGCTGTCATTTCATGACAAATGACTTCCGTATAAATGAAAACAATTGTGTATTGTTTTTTCTATTGAGTTTTTTGTTCTGGTGTAATAGTATTGTCCTTGCAACATCAGGTAAAACTAAAAGATGAACCAACTTACACATTATTTATAATGAATGTATTATATATAAATATATAAAAATACTGTATTATCTCAATTTGTGTCATTTGTGTTTTATCCAACATCAGAATACTTCACTATCTTTCCCATGGACGTTTTAGGTACTTGAAGCAGTGTCTGCAAATGCACAGACAAGGCTATAATAACAGGACAGTTTGGCAGCTACTGGAAGTAGTTTATTCTGTTATGAAAGTATGCAAAGTGTGGAAAACTGAGAGGTAATGAACACACCTCGTCTTATTTTCAGGCACACTCTGCCCTCACCTTCATGTGGAAAATACCGAGTGCTTCCTTGCTTTACACCCTTCCCGTTGAACCTGAATCTCATCTCTGGTCACTGGGGCGGGAGGCACTGCCGCTACTCACAGGGCTCCGTCTGGCCCCACCTTCCTGCAGTGCCACCTCGCCCTCGGCCAGGAGAGGGTCCCTCAGCCGCGGGGCGCGCAGGGCGGTGAGGCCAGGGCCGGGGCCTGGGGTCCTCCCTCCCCTGCCCCCGGGGCCGCCTCCCGGGGCGGGCGCTGAGGCGGCTCCCGTCCAGCCAGCGCATGCGCCCTCCCGGCCGCGCGGGGGCGCTGTGGCGGCACGCGCCGGCCTCTCCCCTGCCCCGCGGCCTTCCCCGGAGGGCGGAGGCCGCTGTCCCATAAGCCCCCGCGCGCCGCGCCGTTCCCCGCGTGTGCCGTGCGTGTCCCCGCGGCCCCCGGTGCGCAGCCATGAGGGCGCGGAGCCGCCGCCGCCGTGCCTGAGGGGGCCGGGACGGCCGGGCCCTGCCCCGCCCTGCCCTGCGGAGCGGGGAGCGGCGCCCGGCGCCGGGCATGCGGGCGGTGGTAGCGGGCCGGGAGGTGGGATGCTGTCGCGGAAGAAGACGCGGACGGAGCTCTCCAAACCGGGTGAGGTACAGGGGAAGTACGTGAAGAAGGAGACCAGCCCTCTGCTGCGCAGTGAGTGTCAGGGACGGGCTCGGCGGGCTGGGGGCCGGGCTGGGCGGACAAACCCGAGGACTTCGGCGGGGGCCGTGTTCTTTGTGTGCTTCGGGTGGTCCCGGCGGCTCTGGGGACTCGCGGGGGAGTGCCCAGTTGTGAGACCTGAGGGTTGGTGGAGGGAGGTTCAGCCTGGAAGAGAAGCCGAGTTTAAAAAGGGGCCCTACACATGATGTATGTACGTGTTCTTTGGTGTTCACCATAAACAAACTTCAGTGGCTTCTCCGCAGCAGTTGCTCAGTTTCAGCAGACGGGGGTTAAGACAGTCTCTGTACAGACATCGCTGAGGTGAATGCAACAGATCATAGAATCACAGAACAGTTTGCGTTGGAAGGGACCTTAAAGCTCATCCAGTTCCCCCTCCCTGCCGTGGATAGGGACGCCTTCCACTAGACCAGGTTGCTCAAAGCCCTATGCAACCTGGCCTTGACCATTTCTGTCTTTCCAGAAGTTAATGGTTGTTTTCCTAATCTAGGCTGTGTGCACTGCCAAAAGGTGTGTGCTTTGAAAACGAGATAACTGTATGAGACAGTTGCATAAAATCCCTGTGGAAGCAAGTGCTCCAGTTCTTAAACCATGAATCAACTTGATGAGGTCACCGCTATGTACCTGGGATGCACTGATGTTCTTGTGGTTAACCTGATGTTAATGCCACAGTTCTGCTCAAACTATACAATACATGTTATACTGTACAGTACGCATTGAAAGCGCATTTAGATTTCTTTCTGTTAATCTTTGAAAAACAACCTGGCACTGAAACATAGTATGCTAGAACTGCAAGATTACCTTGGAGATCACCACCAGCAACAACTGATTTGCTGGCAGGAGCTGGAAGTCTGCTGCATGAACAGGTGGTTCCCTACTCAACAGGCAAAATCATTTAGTAGTCTGATTACATTGGCTTAATCCTTAAAAAAACAAACCAACAAACCCACATTTTTTGCAGGCTGTGTAAGGGGTTAACACCTCTCAGACATGTATGCTAGTTGCCCTTATGTAATGACCAGCTATTATGTGACTGTTTTGTAGTGACCATTATAAATGTATTGATGATGCTTTCTTGGATTGCACTGAATGTTTACCCTAAGTTATAAGACTTTGAAATTAAAATTATTTAATAACAAGAGTAAGTTCCTTCTGAATGAAAGTCATAATTTGTATTAGCTCACCTGACAGGAAACTACTTGTTTATATCACATTTAATGTAGTAGTAGAGAGAACAGTAATCTATGCCTCAATAGAAGGAAACAGTGAGATTGTACGAATAGATGTCACTGTTGGTGTGTAAAACCTTTAGGTAGACAAGAAAAAACAAGAAAATGAAATATCTTCGTGATAATTTGAGAACATAATGTGTGAGGAATGACAACATTTTGCTGGCTGAATTTGGCAATTAGTGGAGAAAGTATATTCTGTTCCTGAGTCTGTCGTGGGTTCTGTGAGCATTTAGGCATTAACATCTTTAGTTCTGCTGAGTTCATAATGACAGTGGTCCTGATGAAGTGGTAGCCAGAACACATGGATTTTCATGACCCTTTTAGTAGTGCAGAATGAAGCCTGGTGTAGCCGCAATACAGCATGAATAGCTTTCGGGTTTTTTGATGGGGTATGGGTTTGTTTGTTTATTGTAGGTGCAGTTACACTGGCAAAACTGCACTATTTTGGCAATGGTTTGTTGCTGGCAGAAGGTGTGATGGTTTCTGTTGCACCAGTACAAACTGCAGCATTACCATTATGCTTGCATATGCATTAGAGGTGCCTCAAAGGGGTACTAACATTTGAGTCTTCTCATTTTCATGAGCATTGTGACTAGCCACATCCTTTATGTGTAAGTACAGCCAAAGTTCTTACTTCTCTTTCATGGTCTACATCAGATCTGATGCCTTCATTTATCCGTCATGGTCCAACCATTCCAAGACGAACTGATATCTGTCCTCCTGACTCAACAACTTCTGTGTATGCTTCTGGTGGAGATGGAATTGTTTCCAGAAACCAGAGTTTCCTTCGAACTCCAGTGCAGAGGCCACCTCATGAAATAATGAGACGTGAAAGCAACAGATTGTCCGCACCTTCCTATCTTGCAAGAAGTTTAGCTGATGTCCCCAGGGAATATGGCTCTTCCTCACAGTCCTTTTTAACAGAAGCTAATTCTGTTTTGGAAAATGGAGGTGCTGGTGCACATTGTTACTATTATGACCATTTTTATGATGCCCAGAGGAGGCGTCATGTAAACGATCGCGTACAGGAGGACTACAGGTATTATGAACACAACAGTGATCTCTTTCAGAGGATGTCACAGAATCATGGGAGACACACTTCAGGTAAGTATTAATTGTTGCTTTTTTGAAAAGATGTTTTTGATAAGACTTTAAGTGCAGAGCTATATATTTGCACGACTGGGGTCATGTTTTTAGGAGTTGTGCTGTAGGGCAGAGCTGCTTTTTAATGACATTTCTGGGATCCAAGTGCACTGTGTGTTCACGTTTCTTAGACTTAAGAAATTGAGTGCACATATCCAGAAGGAAAAATATACTTAAACCAGGATTTATTTATTAAATATATGGGCTAAGGTCAAGCAAGTTCATGTTTAAATGCCAGGCACATATGCAGCACCTCTACACAAAGTTGAATCAGTTGCTAGCTAATAAGGGATTTTATTCATAAGGGGATACCTACTATTTTCATGGCATAGAGAATAACCAACAGCTCCAAACTGTGACATTGCCATTTAATTTTACTATTACTGTATTCTAACTATCATTGTGTTACTATTTATTGTGTTAATTTGACATCAGTAATTATAAATAGTCAAAGGGTAACATGACTTTTGCATAATTAGCAAATTACCATATAATTAGTGCTGAAATTGACATCCTAATCCTTGATGCTTTTTTTTCTTTTAGCTTGTAGTATTGTTTGTAAACATGCCTGTTTCCCCCCTCTATTTCTGTCTTTGTTTTCTAAAGGAAGAACAGCATAAAAAAGTAGAATCCAGTAAATATTACTTTTTTGAAATACATAATTCTATCTGTGGTGCCACTGAAGAATAATTCTTTGTTGCTGTTGTAAATCTGCTGGTGGAATAAAAAGTCTGGAATTACAGTACTGGCCACAGAAAGGTGACCTTAAATGTAGTAAACTTTGCTGTATTCCAGCACTGTATATACTACAAAAACTGTTCAAGGAGGAGTTTGAATCAAACATTTCAAACCTGTAAACAATGTGCCTTCAGTATGAAATACGTTGTTAGTTCAGCATTACTTGTAATCTGTCAACAAAATGGCAAATAGTCTCTAGCAAAATAAATCTGTCTAGAAAAATAAATATGGGAAGAACATCAGTTTTTAAGGCAAGTGACCTGGTGTGTGGAATTATAACCCAACAGTGCTTTGTGGGTTTTTTACTACAGACACATTTCCATGAAAAGTGACAGAAGAGTAGTGCTGGTGTTACTGCTGTCACCCAGTAAATTCTGAAATACTAAAGTTTAAGACTTGCTACTTCAATCCATGTTTATTTTGCTAAATGCTAATGTATCTGTTCTACCTAGATTTTGCATGAAAGCCTTCTGTCTCTGTCAGTTGTTGTTCAGCCAGCGGTCATTGAACATTTACCTGCTCTGGAAAACAAAAATAGCTTGTGTGCTGGGATGTTGTAGGGAGGAGAGACAGGAGGGCAGGATTTCATAAACCAATCCATCAGTTTAACATTTGAAATTACCATAGCAGCTGTGTGAGGAAGACTTTAAAAAAATGGTGCTGCTGCTGGGCAGAACTGAAATGATGTTAAGTGGAAATGGAGTTCTAGCTATTTGTTTGGAAGTGGAGTTTAATCTAGCAGATTTTTAAACCAAGCTGAAGGTAGGGCTTAACAGCCATGTATTTCTCAATTGCAGCAACATGGGTTTCTTTCTGAACAGATTTCCCCCCTCTTCCCCCACCCATTTGTCAACATGCTCCCTTGGCTACCTGAAATCATAAAGGAGCTACTGATGTTTGTTTGGTCCTTTGTCATTTGCTCTCATACTTTTACATTTAATACCTTGAACAAATTCCACACATATTTTGTAATGTGTGAGTATTCAATCTGCATTCGTAGGGAAAGACAAAAAAAGGCGAGCCTTCTGTCTGCCAAAGTGTTTCCCTTCTCCTCTAGTTTTTTTTTTGCTTTCATCTCAGCATCAATATGAATTCTGTTCCTCTTTCAGTTTCACTGCAGTAAGAACATTGACCGATGCCCTTAACTTCTGTACATCTTTTCCGGAATTGTAAAGTAATTACGTGGCCAGAAATAAGAAAACCTTAGATTTTCTTTCTTCTTTCATCTCACCATTAAGCTTCTTTTTGTTTGAACCATCCATTGTCTTCAAACCTTCAGTGTTTTCCTTGAGATACACTTAATTTTTCTGTAATTTCTAGTTCCCCTTTTTTCCTGCGTTTCCAAAATACTGAGGCAGGCCTTTTACTTTCATTGTCTTTGTCTAAATTACTTGCCTTACCATCTCCATTGTTGTTTCTAAACATTTCACTTCATCAAAATTCTCCTTCAAGAGGTGTCAGAATTGCCCAACACCCACAGTTTCAATGTAAATTCTGTTAATTAGCTGGAATGTTTACATACTGTCTCCTGCTCTTTTCCTCCTCTCCCACCCTGCATCAGAAGGTGCCCTCAGTTCTGTTATGGTTTGGGTTGATTGCTGCAGAAATATTCCCTGATGAGCACAAGGTATACTTGCTGTCGGTGAGTAGTACTTCAATTAGTGCTGGTTACAGCTGGGATGACATTTTAGAAGCAGTGATCTGGAAGTGAAGAGGTGCATGTGAATTTCAGCTTTCATTCAAAACAAAGATTCCATTCTTCATCATTTGGAGAGAAGTTAAAACCATGATTTTATTGTGAGCTTCATACTCAAAGTATTCAGCAAAGTATTAAGAAAGTCCTGTGATTTTTCAGCAGTTGATGTTGACAGCATTGATACGTTCTTTCACCTTGAAGTCATGTTTTCTGTCTCAGCATGATTCAATTCTACCGTGTCCTCCTTCTCTTATTTTCATTAGATTTGGTTTTAATTAGCAATCTAGGTGGTTTTCCAAAAAGAATGAGATGTTTGAGTTATTTCCTGATTTTGTACATTTTGCTACCTCTGTGGCATTTCTTGAGTTTTTTTTAATAGTGTCCATTTCAAACTTAATTCTAAGAGACTTTACCTATCTTTCCTCGACATCTCTTTCCTCTCTTCTAGGTTAAAGGTTTGGGGAGGTCTGTGGTTGAAGTTATATCTACAGTATAGATTGGAACTAACTTGTAACCAAGACCTCAGAGTTATTTGTACCTGTTTGAGCGGTAAGCTAAAAAATTCTTACGTGTATATGAAAATTGCTGAGATTAAAATCACAGTGTAAAGGGACTTTCTGATGATGCATTGTAAGCAGTTGACTGTGGGGTCAGAAGAGAAAACCAATCCTGTGAGCAGAGAATCCAGTGTGCTTTAGTGAAAGGAGGGTCATCTTGTGTTAAAATGTACCCCTTAAAAATCACAAACTGGTATTCATGCTTAATATAAGAGCAAAATAAAGAAATAAAAATTATTAAATGAAGCCTGTTTAAAGTTGCAGTGCTTTTCTTTTTAGGCATGTACACTTAACTCATTTTTAAACAAATGGCAGTTCCTGCCCTTTTCTTCTTACGTGCTGATTTTGCAGTAATTTCTTTGTAGCATACTTTTTGAAGCTTTCAAAGTACTTCCTGTCATTTCCTATTTTGTGAATTTATGTGTACTTGGAATGCCCCATTCCCTCTGCAAACGAGATACAGTCCTTTCTAAACAAGAGTTATTGGAACTTCTTTTGCTTTTTTTCTTACTACTTACTCCCTTAGAATTAAGCAGTTTGTTCATGTTTTCTTCCTGTTCCTCATCCTGGTTTGTTGAGGGGAAGGGAGAGGATTTTGGCATTCTGAAAAAAGGCTGTTGAGACAATTGACCTAATGAAAAATGAATTTGGAGGCCTTTTGTTTGGCTGGATCTGTTCTTCAACACTTTGAAATTTCGTTAAAGCTGGTTGTGGGGAGTTCATAGTCTGAAACTTCTCTGCCTACATCAGCATTATATATAATAAACAGAGGGAGACTTTCTGCTCTTCTGGGGTTTTTTTTCCACTTTTCCCTGCTGTGGTGATGTGGTTTTTCTCCTGTGCTTTCTACCAGACAGCCTGAAGAACTGCCCTTTGCTGACCTGGAAGCCTTTCCCCTTGAGAACTCTGACTTCTCTCCAGGCAGAGAGTTTCTTTACAATGAAACCCCTTCACTGGGATGTGAAGGTGTTAGCACATATCCCTTACCGATTTTTGTTCTGTACTAATGGAACAAACCAAACAGAGTTTCCTTGATTGAAGAAGATACTACATATTTGTCACATTGGTGACATCACTAGGTTAAGATACATTTTTAAAGAGACTATTAAATGAAGGAACTCTGCGCTGATACAGTGCACTGGAATTTGCATTGTATTGCTCAAAGTTAAAGTTTGGGTTCTGATGTTAGGACACCCTGTTGTTGAAGAAGTTGAAAATAAGACTGAATTTAGGGCCTGGCCTTACTTAAACTCTGAGTATTTTTAATTTTACTAAAAGTAGCAATAAGTGGTTGCTGTCCCTTTGCACTTGTTTTTTTCAAAGTGTCAAGAACATACACAGCAATACTTCTAAGCAAGCAAACTGCATGGAAGAGGATATTACTATTCTATGATGCTTTTGCTTTGAGACAGCATATAATGCCTGGTTGACAAATTATTTCAAGACCTAAAACTGAAGATACTATATTTTACAAGATAAGGAAAAAGCAAAGCCACAAATGATGTTCGGTATTGACGTTACTTAAAAGCAGCAGCTGAACCAAAATATACTCGGAACGTACCATTATGAAGCATAATTAACAAATGAGGCTAGACAAGGTCTAAAAAGGCAACCTGAAAAGATTTACCGTTGCAAAAATTAAAATTTATCGTGGACCATTCTTGAGATTTGATAGTGCCACTCAGGGAAATTTATAAATAACTTTGCCTGTCCTTAAGCAGAGGAAAGGAGACTTTTAACATTTACAAAAGGCAGATAATTTAAACAAGGGTGTTCCCTGGGAAAGCAGGGAGAATGAGAATTTCTGTCTTGACATGGGTAAAACAGCATGTGAACAAGAAAACCCCCAGTAATCACAGTGAACTGGTTTGACTAGTCTGGTTTTGCTTATCCTCCAATGACAGGAAAATCACAGGGATTACACTAGGTATTTTGATTAAAAATGGTTCATGTTTTAAGTTTGTTTGTTCTCTGCAGACAGTTTGCATTGTATTATGTAAATCTCTTACCAGCCCGTGATGCAGGGAATATCCTTGGTGCACACAGTAATATCCCGTGTGAAGCTTTGGGCTGCTATGAAAATGCTTTAGGGCAAAGACCTTGCCTCAAATTTAAACACGCAAGAGTGTTGTACTTTGGCAATATGATACACGACAGGTAGTGCTTACAGGAGATGATTTCAGGCTGTCTTGTAAGTTTCTTTTTTGATTTATGCTTTGGAAAAGATCCCGTGGGAATATGCTCTTCCAAGTGTTGTTCAGTCTTACTGATACTTAGAGGTGTATATATATGAAGGCCAATTTTCATGTTCTCTTACTGTTCAAAATCATAGCAGGAGCTATTTCTCTTGCATGTGTATCCACTCTCCCTTGAAGGAAGCATCTGCTGAGTTTTATATGGAAAACCAACATACAGTTTCTTTTGATCTCTAGTAACTCCAGTTATATAAACAAATGGCTTAATTGTCCTAATTGCTGATTTTAATGCTATAGTGGGTTGATGGTTGTGAGATGCTGTAAGTATTACCTGAGGTCTTAAAACTTCCAGCACACAGTATTTCAATATGAGCTGTGATTTTAAGGGGAAAAATGCCCGTAAAGACTATATATGATAATTACAACCTGAAATATTGCAACCATTAGTTTATAAATCTGGCCTTTGATTTTATAATTAGAGCTTGGTAGTTGTAGAGCCTGGAACGCTGTTCAAAATGGGTAACTGATACGGCTGCATTAACTTATATCTTAAGAGTACGGCTCTGCTTCTTCATAGGTGAAGTCAAAATAGCAAAAGAAATGTGTGATGTATCTGTGGTCCAGTGTTATGTTTGTTCCTTGCATTTTGAAAATTAAATAAGCTAGCATTGTAGCTGTGTAGCATGAAACTAGAATTGAATGCTTGTGCAAGCACAGAACTGCTAGTGTTGCCCTTCCGTTGGGTACAGCATTACTTTTTAGCCTACTTTCCAGGTGATTTCTCTAACCTAGATTTTGGGTTTCTTCACTATCTGAGCCCATCTTCCAATCTTATCAGGCTTTTTGTATGAAGAGATATAGGCATCGAGTCAAGAACTTGTGGTGCAGAGGATGGCTCATGCAACTTCTAATACCAGTGTCCAAATGTTGGAAAGCATTAACCTGTACCCCAAAGAATGAACATAAATGTATTTGCTGTTGGAATCATGCTAGAACTTAAGTAGGAGAAACTGTAATAAAAATACAGATACGTGCTGGTTTTAACAGTAAACAAAAAGTACGTTTACACCTTTGTGAAAGTTCTGTCCCCAGTCAAGTTTGTGTGTTCCGGTCTTCTGGTAGTGGTGATTTAATAGTCACTGTTTATACGCACACAAAACCACAACACAGCGGTCCAGTTATTCGGAGAAAATACTGAATTTGTTTATCCAACGGTCAGGAAGCCTCCAGGATGTATTTTCTCTTTGGAAGTAAAGGTCTAG
This sequence comes from Myiopsitta monachus, assembly GCA_017639245.1. Taxonomy (NCBI): domain Eukaryota; kingdom Metazoa; phylum Chordata; class Aves; order Psittaciformes; family Psittacidae; genus Myiopsitta; species Myiopsitta monachus. Next base: position 57,341,598 of record CM029924.1, on the reverse strand, counting down.
GTTGCTTAATCATAGTATGAGATGGGAGCTATCACAGGAACACAGCCATCAACTTTCCTTTACAGAACTAAAAAATAGGTAAGTACTATTACAAGAGGAAATACTTAAAGGCCAAATAGTTCAGAACATGAAAAGGCTAGAAAAAGATCTGTAGGTGAGCACCAATGTTTTAAAGACTGAGGAGGAAGTTTGTGAGATTTATTTGTTCATTTATTACTCGGTTGCTTTGGAGCCTTCCCATTACCTTATTGTTGATTACTTCTGACTTGTTTCAGAATGGCAGCCCATCCAGTTTTCAGTTTGTCATTTTATAGGTAAATTAAGGTTTTAAAATAGATGACATCTCATGGCTAGCATGCTCTAGTGTATGTGTTGTTGAGAAGGGCCATTGCCTTTGTCAGCCAGCAAGAGCATGAAATTGCCTGAGAAGTATAACAACTTTGATGCTTCTTCAGTATTACTGTTGTCTTTTTGAGTTGATGACCACATTTGGAACCTATTCTTAATAGTACTCCAGATGAGATGGACTTTGCCTTTTCCTTCTGCTCTGAAAAAAATAATCACACAAAAAGGCTGTTTCTGAAAATCAGCAGGGAAAGGGTGTGTTCCCCAGGCAGTGTGGTGCTTGTGATGGAGTCACTTTCTGACTTACTAGAAAATAGAAAAAGTGGCTTCTGTACCCCTTAATCTGGTGATGGGAAATAGTAACACACAAACTGAAGAGTACTGTGGTTGAATAGATGCATTTGATTGTGGGATGAAAAGATAATGGGTATTTCTTTAAAGCCAGGGACTGTTTAACTGTAGAACTGGGGATAACTGAAGGTAACTAAAGGTAACTACTTAAACGAATTTTAAAGAGAGAGTTGAATTTAGAGCAGCACTTCCAGTAGGTAGTGGGCTTCCCAGGAATGGAAAGAGACCTGCAGAGTTCTTGATTGTATCACTTGGGTTTTGTGGTTGGTTTTGTTGGTTGGTTTGATGATTGCTGTTGGTTTGCGTTTTGATTGTTTGGATTTGGGTTTTGGGTTTTTTTAGTTTTCTGTAATGATGGCTTTTATTTCAGCTGGCTGCCTAAGTATCCATAGCGTACAGAGGGAAGGAAAAGATGGAAGTGCGTTTCTCTAGTATATCTCTCAGCATCCAGCATGCTAATTTTTAAAATATCAAGCCTGTGTATGTTACAGCAAATCACGTATTTTAAAATGCTGGTGAACAGTATCTTAACCTGTTTAGTGATAAATCCTGAGTGTGTTGTTTCTGGGACAGAGGTGGGAACTTCATCAGCTGCTGATCCCTGTCAGCTCTCAAACCACCAATACACATAACCTAGACTTGACTTCTCATGCTGGAGGAGCCCTTCCAGTGCAGCCCACAGCACTAGGAAAATCTGGAAATTACTTCTTTTCACATTCCTCTTCAGCATTCTGAAGCATAGGGGCTCACTGCGAAAGACGAGCAAGATGTAGAGAAGCAGCTATACAGCGCACTAGACAACAAAGCTTCCTTCCAAGATCTGTAGGAATGAAGGAGGAAGGAGGTGGAAGGGGATGAGGGGAAGAGATGGGGAGATTTTGTGACTTGCTCTGAAAAGATCTGTGGATCTTGTCTGATCAGCATTGGAGCAGCGTGATAGCCCACCCAGTGTGCACTGAAGGGCTTGTGCGGGATCCTCCGTGGATCCAGATCTGTTTTCTCTTGTTACTGCTGACACTTTTTAGCCATGATTGCGTGCACTTCAGCAGTAACATTCAGTGCAGGATAGTGCTAACTTGCATCTCCTTCATTAGTCTACCTGGTCCTGTTACTTTACTTGACTGGTTAGTCTGAAGAGCTTTGTTGGTATTCAGTGATTTTTCTACATAGTTGTAATATCTGGCTAACTAGAAAAAGAAATAGCTGTAGGGTTTTTGTAGATAAATAGTTTTGATGCAGCTGTAATAACATTAACAGAAACTTATTTATGTAAAGCTTTAACATTTATAATCTTATTATCAGCTCTCTGCTCAGCAAATTGAGATGGCAGTAACAGCTTCATCCCTGTTATATATGATAATGTATGTCTCTAATTGAAAACAGCAAGTATGCTTTAACTGTCACTGAATGAGCCTGTCTAGTGAATCTGGAGCTGGAGGAGAGCAAAACAAGTGAGACTTAAAAGGGAAGAGCTATTCTGACTCAGTTGCCCTTTTTCACTAACGTACAAGTGCATGCGCCCTAAAGGCCATGATCTTGTTCAGTGTTCATAGAGTGCCTGGAGGGGGAAAGTTGACTTTGCACATAATGGCGGGGTTTGGTATTACTGGTTTAGCTAAGCATTGCTTTCCCTTTTTTTCTTTTTAGGCATTGGTAGAGTTGCTGCTACATCTCTAGGAAACTTAACAAATCGTAGTTCTGAAGATTTACCTCTTCCTCCTGGCTGGTCAGTGGACTGGACTATTAGAGGAAGGAAATACTATATAGATCATAACACTAATACAACCCACTGGAGCCACCCACTCGAGCGTGAAGGACTGCCTCCAGGATGGGAGAGGGTTGAGTCAGCAGAATTTGGAGTGTATTACGTAGATCACATCAATAAAAGAGCTCAATATAAACACCCTTGTGCTCCCAGGTAAGACATCTGCCTTCTCTTCTGTGACCGTTGGGTTTTTTCTTAAGCCAGTTAAGAAAGTGGAACTGTTTTTTGTCTCATATAACGTGCCAAAACCTTATTTTTAGAAGTACTTGTAATTGTTAGGTTTCTGTCTCAGGTGTTACTGTCTTAAGTTTAGAAACAGGATATTGTTCCAAACTCACTAAAACAGAGCAGCTATTCTCTTCAACTGTCAGTAAAACAACAAGTTGCTGAGAACAGAATTCAGTTGCATACTGAAAAGGAACTCGATCTGATGTTCCAGGAGACTGAACAAATAGCACATACCATCTGAAACATGAAGTAAGTCTTGTCTAGAACAAAAATCAGTGTTTTATCTACTCGGAATTTCAAGGTAAAATACTGTTAGTATGCACCAAATCTAACAGTTAATTTCTGCTGCTTCATCTATTTTGCTGTTATCCAGGAAAAGAAAGATTTTTTAACATGTAGCACAAAAGATAAACATGTGAAAATATCCTTTGTTACAAATGGAATAACTCTTATCGGCTGCTGCCTGGATACATTTGTTCTAATGTATTTACTGCTGGATTTCTTGGCTGAATCAGTACTTGCCTTTAAAAAGTCTCTGCTTTAGTATCCAGGTAGTGGGCAGTACATGAATAGGTCCAAGGTGAGTTTTACAGTGTGCTAACAGATAGCAGCAACACATACAGTGGTCATTGGCGTGAAGCACAAAAATAGCGGTAGAAAGTTGCTCTCACTATATGAGGAATGTTCATTGCTGAGGCAACACTCCATTTGTGACTGCATCTTTAGCCTTTGCTTGTATTAATCTCTGTACTGCTGTTAATGAGTTAATGATATCGATATGTTTAAGTTACTGCTTTAAGGTTATGGACTTTGTCTTCCTTTGTGCAGCGTTCCCCGTTACGACCAGCCTCCCCCAGTGACTTACCAACCGCAGCAAGTGGAGAGAAGCCAGCCCCTCCTCGTCCCTGCAAATCCTTACCACACTGCAGAGATTCCGGACTGGCTGCAGGTCTATGCCAGGGCTCCTGTAAAGTGAGCTTTGTTTTTTTTTCCCTTTTCATTTCACACTCTGCATGCATTGCTTAGAAGGAAGATTAATTTGATGACTGACTGTAGCTGGTGTCTGTTTCTTAACTGCATAGGTACTGTTGCTGACAGCACATGAGTAAGTTGTACCAAACATTCGTCACGTTAGTTTGCTTTGGTTTAGGCATTACTTAAAGTTATCACAGTACTTCTGGCGGTTCACGTGATTTGCAGAATGATATGTTAGAGAGCCGAGGATGTGATTTACTTCCAGCATATTTGTGAGAATGGCACCACGTGCTCATAAACTGTGTGAAATATTGTTCGAGTGTTAACTTCTTAATCTGTATCTTACCCCTTTTTAAAAAAGACAAACAGATTTTCCTTCGCAGTTAAGAATTTTGAATTCAGACTGAAATCCCTTGAATTAAAAACTAAGTGTTAGTACAGGGCCTCTCCTCCAAGAAAAGATTTGTAATCAGCATAATGAAGCAAGTTACATTTTCTAATGGGTGCAGTTCTGCAGAAGAGTAACACTAAATAGAAAAGCAATAAAAAATCCAGATATATTTTAATTATGGAGTCCTGTACATCTTTCATAAGAGGAATGTGAAGAAACTGAGTTATACAGCAATGAGTAGGTGAGTCTGTAGTTGCAAATTCAGACTGTGTATGATGTTCAGTGACTTCCACCAAAGAATCCTCTTTTTTTAGCTGCTTCTATTAGCTATGATTTGAATAGGTTTTATTACTTCTTGTGGCTTCAGGGCTTGCCAATAGCCCATAAAGATTTAAATTGGCCTAAAATCCACCAGTACACTTAGGCACCAGCAAGACACACGTTCCTGTAACCTATAGGAGGACTTGTTTCCTAGAAATCCTTCTAGGTTTTGGCTGCAGCTGCATTTCTTTATTTAGGTCTTTGGCACATCCAGGCAACGTAGTTTAAAATATTTCAGCCTGTGTTGTATGGACTCTTGTTGGTACTTTTCCTGAAACTTGAGAAGCAAATTTGAGACAATTTAAACAATTTAACATTATCAGGAATGTCTTACATTTGTTTCAGCCTACTAGATATATTAAAAAACCCCAACAAACCACAGCCTAAAACATTTCATTCATTCACGCTGTTTCGATAGAATTGGCATTGTTCAGAGCAATCAGAAATCATGTATTTTCTAGTATCCTTTTAGCCTTCCATTACAGTAGTGCTAGTGGTAATAGGAGTATTATTGTAATTCTCCAGCACTTCTGTGAGGAAGTAAATTCTGATTTATGCTAATATTCTGTAAGAAAAGTGAGGAGGAATGGTAGCAGCTGGCTTAGTGTCACCTCATCTTGAGGGCTTCTTGAGGAACAACTGATAAGCAGTTTTCACTGTTATTAAAATCAGGATCACTTACGTATTTTCAGTGTAATTTTAATAATGAACCTCTTCTCTGTTGCCAGAGCAACTGGCTTAAACGTTACGGAGAACATCCAGTAATGCCTGTAAGTTCTCCAGTAGTATTGTCCAAAAGCTGAATATGAGAACACTATGAACATCCTCCCATGTTCTGGTGCTGAAATGGAAGTAAGCGGCCAAACACTTTCATAGCAGCAGTAGAGGAATACCCTTTGCAATCTGCTATTTGAAATTTGCTTTAAAAATCTCTTGCTTATCAGTGCAGTTTTGCACTGGAATCGTTGTGGCATGTTTTGTCATTATTTGTTACATAACACCTGACTCTGTAGCTTGATTTAGTCAGCCAAAGGCCAGTTGTTTTTGTTGAGTACAGTAGCTAATCACAGTAAAAATAGGTAATGTTAGCTTTTGTTTCAACAAGTTTCTCCAAAGGATAAGGAATTTGGCTGCTGGAAAAATCTTATGGAGAGTCTAGTAGGTGTTAGCCGTAATACGTCCTGTTTTAGTGAAAAATGGTCAAACTGTTAAGATAAAGAAGATGATACTTGGCTTACTAGACGATGAAGAGGCTTTGATGTCTAGTTGAAGTAACAATTTTCTGTATCAAGGTATTTTTGATAACTTGAAGCATCCTTTTTCCCTCTCTCCTGGCATCTTCTTTTGAAAGCAGAAGTGTACTTATCTGAACTGGAGTGCAGTGGAAGTAAGATTCCTGGCTAGCAGTTAACCCTTTGCTTGACTGTAGAACTGAGTGTTTCTCCAACCTTCCAAGTTAGGCAGCCCAGTCTTGTAGGTGTTCCCACAGTATGTTGGATTGCATGCATGGGACTGCCATGGTGAAGAGACCAAAAATGCCTGTCTTGTACGAGAGATCATGGTTCACATTCTGCCCCCATCTCTTCTGAACCAAGGATCATAGAATCATAGAATGCTTTGGGTTGGTTGAACCTTAAAGATCATCCCGTCCCAACCCCCTGTCACAGGCAGGGACACCTTCCACTAGACCAGGTTGCTCCAAGCCCCATCCATCCTGGCCTTGAACACTGCCAGGGATGGGGTAGCCACAGCTTCTTTGTGCACCCTGTGCCAGTGCCTCACCACCCTCACAGGGAAGATTTTGTTCCTAATATCTAATCCAAATCTACCTTCTTTCAGTTTAAAGCCTGCTACATACTGCAGGATCCGAACACAGGACTTTCTTCCTCTATCTCTAACCAGTTGGCTGTAAATATTCAGGGCAGGTCAGTGTCTCTTGTGTTAAGTGTCCTATTTTATATTAAGTACCTGCTATCTACTGGGAGAAGCACTGGAGACTGGGTGTTCTGGCTGTGTTCTGTCTAGTAAGCTCCTGCTTTCTAATCCAGGAGGGAAGGCTCTGCACTTTTGGACTAACATGTTTTCTCCCCTTGATTCCTGGCTCTGTGACTAGATGTCCTTCCAAAAAATGTGAGTCTAGGTCAGGTACTGGTGCTCTGTGCCATGTTCCTCTACGCATCTCTGTGGTTAGTGTTCCTAGACCTTCAATCTTTTGGATTGGAATGAGCCCGTTCCCACTGAGGCTCTGCTGATGGTTTCATCTTTAAGTAGACTTCTTGCCCTGTTCCTTGCCAAGCAAAACAAAGCTCTACCACTGGAAAATAATCCGGATGTGCTGCTTTTTTTGAGAACTGTCAGCAGTGAGAGCTTCAAAGAGCTAAAAACCACCAAGGTTTTATTATCATAAATAATGATGCAGACCCCAGAAAACCTGCAGACATGTTATTGCATGTGATGGAGCTTTGGTTTCCTTTCTGCTTGTGTTGCCACCTTAACAAGAAACGGTCCTTCCACTAAGAATCAGCCCTGCATGTATTTTAATATATGCCACTGGCCCAGAACATTTGAAAGGATCCATCAGTGCAAGGCAGGCCCGGGAAAATCCTGCTGCAGTTGAACTCAGTTCATGATGTGGGAGAGGAGCAGAGAGGGAAAGATGGTGTTCACGTAAACTCAGTCACCAAGGAACATACAAAGATAGCTGTACTTGGCAAGCCTTCAAAGCAGCAGCATGCAGTCCACCACTCTCTGGAGTTTGGTCCCCGTATTGACAAAACCAGCTGTAAGCTGGGGTTTTTTTCTCACTTCTGGGGAAGAGCGACTTTAGCAGTGCAGCCCTGTCAAGACTTGGGATGACTTTAATATAGAAGCTGTTATTTAGGAAGGTTATAGAAGTTGTGGTTATTTAAGTTCTTAAAATTCCTGAGAAGCATCTTTGGTAGTCACCTGCGTGTCTTGGTGCTTCTGATGCATACAGCCTTCCAAGTATGTCCTTGCAACATGTAATGCAGTTTATTTGCTTCATTTTACTGATACTTTGGCTGCAGCCTCCACTCAAGTGGGTGTATCTTCTCATGCATGGTGGAAGTGGGAAGAAACATAACAGTAATTGGTTGACTTAACAGCTGAGCTTGTTTCCATCTCAGCTGGATATTCTTAAGGGAGAAGTTCAGGGTAGTACTGATGTTTTAGACTCCAGGGAACATCCCCAGGCTCACAGCAGCTCCTCTTTTCCAGCATGGGGAGCAAGAACATGCAGGATGTACAGCTGCTAGGCCTTGCTTTGCTCCCTTGACACCTGCCCATGGGGACAGATCACTGCCCATAGCTGTGAGCTGTTAGGATGTCCCTCACAGCTGTTAATTATGGCCTAATTGGATCTGTCGCTACTCAGTAGTCCCTGATGCTGTTTAACATCGCCCCTTTTTTGGGCTCCCATGGCATTAATGACCTGCAGTTTAAGACACCCTGACTTAGATTATTGCTGCTAATAATCCAAGATGGGGACAGAGTTCAAGAGCACTTGTTAAGGTTGGAACAAGAACACTTTGGGAACAGCAGCGGGTGGCAAGGGAAGACTTCAGTATTCTGCCTTTGGTGAGGCGCTGGCTGGCGAGCATCAGGGTGAGCTGTGGAAGTCATTTTATTTTCTGCGTTATTCTGAAAAGATGTTTTATTGGTAAATCTCTGAGGCTTGTCATGAACGGAATTGCGGTTTCATTGCTTCCAAAAGGTATTTTCTGTGCTGGTTTATTACAGTGAGTTCACAGGATCTTTATTTCTGGAGTTTCTCTTGTATTATAGCGATTCTGCAGTTCAGCTGTAAGTCATGTTTCTGTGACTCACTTTGAGCCACAACTCCCGGTCTTCTGGTGTGAATGACTTCATTTCCTCACATAAAACATGCTGACGTAGACTGTGTCCAGTGGCTGTACAGCCATGAGGCCAGTTCTAAAGAAAACACCCGGAACATTGCGTGGTCGCTTGCAGAGGATTGCAGATAATCTCCCTTTTCTTTTTTTTATCAAAACAGATACGACCACATTCTGAAGTGGGAGCTCTTCCAGCTGGCGGACCTGGACACGTACCAGGGAATGCTGAAGCTGCTGTTCATGAAAGAACTGGAACGTATTGTGAAGCTGTACGAAGCGTACAGGCAGGCGCTCCTCACCGAGCTGGAGCACCGCAAGCAGAGGCAGCAGTGGTATGCCCAGCAGCACGGCAAGAATTTTTAAGCAACTCTTTTTTAAAATAGACTTTTATGAGGACACAAAGAGCTTTAAAAGGTTTTCACACTTAAAACTATGAAAAAAGTGCTTTTGTTGAAAAGGCAGCTTATTTTTGTTGATGTTGTTGCACCTTTGTTACTATCCTCTTGAGTAATTTTCTACATGCATTATCTATTGTTTATAAAAATGACAAATGTTTGTTAATCTTTTTCCATACAAGAAGTAGTTTATTATTCTGAAAACCAGCGCGGGGTTTAATCAGACACTTGATTCTGGTATCCTTTTCTAGCAGCCGGCTGCATTATTTAGAAGCTGACTGTCTACTTTTATTGCGCAAGAGATAAAACTACATGAAATGTCCTGGACTCAAAACGTTGCTGAAACCCCAGTGACTGTTTCTGGGTATTTCCCTTGGGATGTCGTCTCCCTCTCGAGAGCGAGCTCTGCTCTTTGTTTACAGCTTTAACAGACAGAACACAGACCCTGTTCCCTTTCGGTAAGGCCCAGTGCTGTAACCAGGCGAAACAGAGCATGAAAGCTAAGTCCGAGTTGCCTTATTTTTTACTTCTGCGCATTACTACTTTGGATTTACTCCTAGTTTTCACAGAAATTGGAGGTGGAATTCCTTCCTGAAGACCAGGCTCTCTAAGCAAACTGTTCCCTGGTTTTTAAATCCAAGCTAAACTGGGTTTTGTGAAGTGTGACCCTGTCACATGGGAAGATAACGGCGCTGTCTGAGCAGCTGTGCTACACCGCGACACAAAATCATTTTTAAACGAGCTTTAGTCTTGTAGTGACACTTCCTTACTTGGGGAAAATTTTTAATCGTACAGTCAGCCTCTCCAGTATTTTCATTTGGTTCATTGATTGTCCTGAAACGTTATTTATGGATTCTTTTTAGTGCAATAAACATTGTTGCAGACGAAAAAAAATCCCCCCAACATTTCTTGTAAATCCTGTCAACTCAATAAAAATTGTTTCGTTCAGTGAATGGAGGCTTGTCCAAGTCTTTTGTTTTGCCTTCTGGAATGTCAAACTGTGCAAGCAGAACAAGGATCTGATCAGGATGGTGACAAACAGAAGCTCGGGCTCTCTGAAGCCATGTAGGGTTTGGAGGCTCCAAGCTTGGCTGTGCTGAGTCAACAATAGGGTCCCTCGCATGAGGACAGAGAGGCGAAGGGCGGCTGGGGCTGTGAACCTCAGCAGCCACCCTTCCTTCAGCTTGGCTTCACCTGAGAAGCTTTTCCTCTGCTATTAAGAGCTGGAGACTTGGTTATTCCCAGGACTTGTAAAACCTGGCTTTACCTTATTCATGGGAGAAGCACCTACCAGTGCTCAGTCACCCCTGGGCCAGAGACAGGCCAGGAGTATGTTCCAAATACCAACTTGCCAGTTAAAAACACCAAAAAGGAAACCAAGAATGTGAGGAACCCAAGAAGAGAAGCTCTTACCTCATTAGTCAACAACCGCTTCCTGCACCACCACAGTCTTAGGAACTGACAGCAAACTTTAATAGTTCTGACGATAAAAGAACTGTTGAACACACTTCCAATGCGCAATAATGAATGTATATACAGAAATACAGCAAAACGTTCTCAGTACATCTACAATGTGGTGCTTTGTGCATCGATTACCAACAGAAAAGTATGCTTTCCCTACCAACCCATTAACATACTGTAGCAGAAGTGCCCTTACTGCTGCTGATAAAGCGAGTTAATACATTTTTGTTTTTATAGTTCACCAGTTAATGGAAGAAAAAACTTGGTTACATGTTATAACTTGTTCAAGTATCTGAAAATAAGTTGGCTTTTGAATAAGCTACGGTCTGAAAGATGTTTAGTTGCAATATCATGTAACTTATGAGGTTTTTAGTGACTTTGTAACGAATTAAGGGGAAAATAAGGCTTTGTAATGAGCTGGGGAGTATGCTGGCTATGACAAATTAAAAGCACTTTGTAGTTGCGGCAGTACCAACATGTACATATGAACAAAATGAAAAACATGCCGAGGTCATCCTGTCACACACGGCACCAAACCACCTTACACAAGATGTGTTCTCCACTCACGCTCTTCTGCAGCAGGAGCTTGTGAGGGGCGTGAGGATGGGAGTTGCTGGACTGAGGATGAGGTTTCCGTGCCTCCTTCATGCATCGACAGGAACGCGCCGGGGTTACACCTTCTTCCTCTCCGAGCCCTCCGTGGGCTCTGCTTTCTGTGCCGGGAAGGCGTGGTGGTAGAGGTGCCTGTGCGTCGCTGCTGCGCTGTACAGCTTGTACAGAGCCTGGGGAAAGAGAGAAAGCGGTTGCGTCCCTGGCCCTGCTGCGTGTGATGAGCACGGTCTGTGCAGCAGCAGGGTCAAACCAGCTGTGGTGTGCGGTTTGTTCTGTGCATTAACTCTTGGTTGCATCTAACTGCCAACAGGGAGAAGAATAAAGATCGCCTGTTCACTGATCTTCAAGGGTCTCAGCTGTGGGAGGAGCCCCTTGGAGCTGTATTAACCAAGGATGACCCAGAGTGTGAGTAAGGGACTCGAAGGCATTAGGAGATTTTCCTCTACGGGTTTCATGCACAGGTGTTCAAATTTCTGCATCCTCAGCATTTTGTTTTACACCACCAGGCAGACACATACTGCATCATACAAGGGCTTCGCTATGCAATGTCTGATTGTCTAGGTTATTTTTCTGCAGTTGTAGACTCTGCATGGCTTGGGTTGGAAGAGACCTTAAAGCTCATCCAGTTCCAACTCCTTGTCACAGGCAGGGACACCTTCCACCAGACCAGGTTGCTCCAAGCCCTGTCCAACCTGGCCTTGAACACTGCCAGGGATGGGGCAGCCACAGCTTCTCTGGGCACCCTGTGCCAGTGCCACAGCTCCCTCACAGGGAAGAACTTCTTCCTCATATCTCATCTAAATCTCCCCTCTGTCAGTTTAAAGCCATTCCCCCTTGTCCTGTCCCTGCAGGTCCTTGTCAAATGCTCCTCTCCAGCCTTCTTATCACCCCCTTTAGGCACTGGAAGCTGCTCTAAGGTCTCCCCGGAGCCTTCTCTTCTCCAGGCTGAACAAGCCCAGCTCTCAGCCTGTCTCCATAGCAGAGGTGCTCCAGTCCTCTGAGCACCTTCAGGGCCTCCTCTGGACTCACTCCAGCAGGTCCACGACCTTCTTACCCTGGGGCCCCAGAACTGAATTTTCCTGTCTTGACAGAGAAGCCTGGCTGCAAACAGCAGCAGCACAGCCTTCTGCAGGGCAGGAGTGAGCGGGCTGAGGCCTCAGAACCATCTCCACAGGGAGACGGGCAAGAGCTGAACGCCAGCAGCAGCCCCAGCAGGAGCCGCTGCCGTGGCTGCACCAGCGTGGATGGGGGCTGTTTCCTGTACAGAATTCACATCAGAGCCATCGTGAGGTTGAGACATGGCTCCAGCCACAAGGGGTGGAGACAGGCAAGTACCACCACTCTGCGTGGTGACACACCATGTCTCTCACCCTGACGTGGGCTTCATACTGAGTGCAAATGGCACAGGAGAAGCCAAGATCCTCTCTATATACAGGATCTACCTGCAGCTATACCAGGTATTGGTGCAGAGGACGTTGTGTGACTGGCTGTCACAGCGCCGTGATTTCAACTTTAAATGAACTTCTCATTGGGAAGGCAAAAGAAACTGAACCAAAACCCCACCAGCTCATACTGGGGACCTGAAGACTGTTGGTGAGCTCAGGATGGGATGGGAAGAAGCAGATAACCGGCCAGAGAGGCTGAAGCTGCAGCAAGAAGAGAGTGTAGGGGGGTAACACCCCTGTAGGGCTGTTTGGGGTGATGCTTGACCTAATGGGCCTTAGGAAATGGAAGTGGAGCTTTGTCTGCATGTGTGTTGGGACTGTTTGGGAACATAGTGGATACGGTGAAGGAACCTCCATGCAGCTTCTCTGTGCTGCTTTCTTGAAAATGCACCTTCAGATCCTACGAGAGAGACACTGAGGTGCTGCAGTGGGTCCAGAAAAGGCCAACAAACCTGGTGAAGGGTCTGGAGAATAAGAGGAATGGCTGAGGGAGCTGGGGTGGTTTAGTCTGGAGAAGAGAAGGCTCAGGAGGGACCTTATCGCTCTCTGTAACTGCCCGAAAGGAGGTTGTAGTGAGGTGGAGTCTGTCTCTTCTCCCAGGTAACAAGTGACACCAGCCCCAAGCTCTGCCAGGGGAGGTTTAGACTGGATATTAGGAAACATTTATTCACAGAGAGGGTGCTCAGGCATCGGAACAGGCTGCCCAGGGCAGCGGTGGAATCACTGTCTCTGGAAGCGTTCAAAAACAGTGTAGATGAGGCTCCCAGTGGTTCAGTGGTGAACTTAGTGCTGGGGCAATGGGTGGACTTGACGATCTTAAAGGTCTTTTCCAACCTAGCTGATTCCATGATTCTATAAGGGACCTTGCACTACTTTAGGCTTTTTTTCATGCTAACCCAGTCTCACAGAACTGACTTTTACTTGACATGATTTGTTCAAGAGCACATCAGTAGCAAAGACTTTTCTGCCTTTTGCTGATGCACGAGCCAGAGCAGAGCCCACAGACCCGGTGGGCAGAAAGCTGCTAGCTGCTCAGCATCTGTGGCTCAGCGAGGGACCGCAGCACGGGCCTGGGCTGGCCACTGCCCAAAGGAATGGCTTGATATTTAATCATATATTTTAGTGGCCGTTTGGACCTGTGAGAGCTGCTGCAACTTTCTTTTAAGAGGAACTCCCCACAGAAGTCAGCGGCGGAACAGTGTGCTGACAGTGGCAGACGGAGCTCTTGGGCTTCGGTGACACAATAAAAGCTGCAGCTGTCTTTTGCACACACCTCAGTCAGACTGGGGTGGTCCTTGGCTGCAATGCTGGATTAATGTAAGTGTGCAGTAAGGCTTTTTTGTTTTCATGCTGACGGGATGCCTGTGTGACACCTGCCTGGCTGGTGTTTTGGTTTGACCTCTCAGCACAACGGGAAGATCCCCAAACAGAGCTGATTGATGGGAGAAAGATGAACATCCCCATCACCACAAACATGCTCCCCAAGCAAATCTCTCCCCTGCTTGGCTTCCAGCACTGCCTGGAGCACTGTACCCACTTTAACACCCTTCCCCAGGAATCTGGATCCCAGGGAACCACCAGAGCCCAGCTGCCAGCGAGCGCCCTGGTGCAGGGCCAGGATGCCAGACGCTGCCCAGAGCCCTTGTGACCCCCCTGTCCTCCATAACCCCAAAGAAACGTGGCTGAAACGTGCATTTGGGTCCAAGACGCTCGTCCCCATCTGCCCCATGGGAGCTGAGCGGTGTTGCATGCAGAGAACAGGAGCCACTTACCTCATTTGTGCTTCCCTGGGGAGAGGCATTGAGAAGGGGGAAGACAGAGAAAGAAAAACAATAGCATCTCTGTGTCTCATGCATGGTGCTCATGCCTCTGGCCATAGCCACTTGCTGGTGCCACCATGGCCATGTATTCCCAGAGGGCTTGCCCCACACAGGCTGCCCGTCCTGCAGAACCCCTCACAGCTCTGTCCACCCCTCCTGCAGCCAGTCCCACCACAACGGGACACTGAGCACTTGCATGGCACAGAGCCACAAGGGCTTTGAACCCACCCGGGGCAGCCGGGCACTAGCCCTGGGCACCAGCCCTGGGCACCATGGTGGGCAGAGCCATGCCACCCAAGCCCCGATGCCAGCAGCAGAGCCAGCACTGCCCATCTGCACAGCTCCTCCTTAGGGAACCTTCCCTCCAGTTGGAAAGCGGCACCGCGGGGGCCAGCCTGGGCCAAGGAGCAGCCGCAGGCACTTTCACCTCTTTATTTTTCCCCAGCTGGGCAAGTTGCAAATGGGCAACGTCTCTGGGTTCCTGCTGGTTGTGTCCTGCTCTTGCTTAAATCCAAAATCCCTGCCCTGAACCAGGGGAGAAATACAGTCTTTCTTTTCGACATACAGAGACATGCACATGAAATGCACGCACACTGGCTCGGAGAACACCTTCCCAGTGGGAGCCTAGGCAAAGCTGCCCATTCCCACAAGGTATGAGGCTCCACAAGCTAGCATTTGGTGATGGATAAGACAGGAAGAAAAAAACCAGGCAGAACAAAATAGCTTGCTGTGAGTTTTCTCATCCCGAACCCCAATCTACACAGCTTGTCTTTCACACTGGGCAAGAGTCAGAGGCTCAGCCTCAAGCAGAGGAAGGGGTGGTACACGGCTCCTCCCTTGCTGTTCACTCCTGCTCTGGGACCCATCTCATACTGCCTACCTCTGCCACAGTGAGGCCCACCTCCACTCCCCAAGACATCTCCCCTTTACAATCAACTAAAACGATTTCCTCTGCCCCTGCTTTTCCCATCTAAAAGGTCTAAGGAATGGGTTAAAGAAGAAGACAGGGCACAGGTCTCATCTCACTGATCACAGCACAACCAGCTCAAGCAGCTGAATCTGCCCAGGCAGGCCCAGCTGGAGCATCTAACAACCCTAAATGCAAAATCCACTTCAGAATGGGAGGAAAAGCCCCAGGAAACTCAATACTTAAGAATTTGGTGGGACTGTTCTTTGTTCGTTTTAAATCAAAAGCTCTTTATCCTACCTGGTCCCATAACGCTGCGGCCACTTGGTCTATTACTGCGCCCAGTTCTCTGTACTCCCCAGAGTATCTGATATATGCCCAGGTACACAGTGTGATAAGTGTCAAGCCCATGATCATGTTGCACAGACTGGCTATGATGTCCAAGCCAATGAAGCCGGTCACTCCAGCTATCACGTAAGTGATGAAGATGACCACAAAGAGTGTGGCGGGGGTGCGGGCAGCGTGGAAGATGTTCTTGCTGTCGTTGTGCTTGATGTACTGGATGTAGAGCTCATCTATCTCATTCTCCAGCTGCTGGAGGTAGCGACGGCTGAACTCCTCCCCACCCATCTTCTTCACCCCGCGAAACAGCTTCACAGCCTCCTCCTTCAGCTCCATGTGTTTGGTCTGGAGGTCACTAGGTGCAAGGAAGGGCTTGTCCCCACCACAGACCTGCGTGGAAAACACAGTCCAATCACTCCAGAAACCTCAGCATCCACAGGTCCTCCTGTGCTGTGCCATGCAAACCACTGGAGCTGGGGCTCCACAGGCTCCTGTTTGCCGTGGACCACCACATCCTGAACAACGACCTGCCTGACTGTGGTGCCTGGGACAGCTCTGCAGGGTGCAGGTTAAATCAGGGCAGCGGGTGTCTGCACTGGGAAGCTGTGTCCCACAGCTCCCCTACTCAGTTCACTCACAGCCCAAGCCAGGATCTTGGCCAACACTGACAGCTGAGCCACACTGAGCAAACCCCAGCACTTTCTAGTTCTGGAAGCTCGGCAGCATTTTACTTCTGCTTCAGAGCATGGACACATTGGTTTTAAGGCCCAGGGCAGTCCACAGACAGTTTGGCCATGGAGCTCCAAACTTTCTTCCTGCCAACAGGCAGCAATCTCCAGCACTGATAAACAGAGTGGGGCCCTGAAGTGGCTGGAGACAGGCAGGGGCTGAGCTTCACCTTCAAACATCACAACCAGCCCTCACTCAAGCTGAGAGATAGAGAGGCCAATGGGGCAGGGCACAGGTGAAAAGACAGTTATAATGACTTTACGCCCTAACTGGCACCAGCACAGGTTGCAGAGTCACGCAGCCCTTCCACCCCACTACATCACATTTTTGGGTTGCATCTACCCACGCTGGGGAATGCTGGAAAGATGATACAAATTCAGCAGAGGCTAGGCGGTCTGCAAAAAGCTGCTATCAGACGAAACAGAGACTGTTTGTCAATCCCTCTCCCCTGTTCCTCTGTGATACCCTGATTGCCCTCCTCCAGCCTGCAAGAAAGCCCCTTTTCCGCCATGAACAGAGAACCTCTTTGGGACCCTGAATGTGCAGATCAGTCCTGAGCAAGTCCATGCTGGACATTTTCCTACCAGGAACCCAGGCAGGGAGGTTCCCCCAGGAGGACAGGAGAGCCAGGAGACATGAGTGAAACAACATGCTCAGCACCACCTACCTCTTCCATCCTCCTGCTGTACGTGTCTTTGGCAGTGGCAACTGCTGCTAAATTGTTGGCTTCTGCTGTGGCCTGCAAGAAGGGCAGAAGGGGTACAAATTTTAGTCACAGAAGGACAGGGTTAGGAAGTGTAACTGCAAAGAGTAGCAGGCTCTGGCTGCCTTGGTACCCATGGTCCATGCATGTACTTGGCCAGGATAAGCGCACAGACCCAAGTGCTCATGTACAGAATTGCACATTAAGCTCCCTTGTCTCAGCCAAGTGTACTCTCCACAGCCTCTGACCAATGCCAAATAAGATCATCCCTTCTTTACATGTCCAGTCTCCTCAGTACCCCCAGGCAAAAGCCTGCATGAAGAGAGGATTCCTACCCTCCGAGTCAGAGCAACAAACACTTTGGCTTCAGCTGTGGGAAACAGCAAGGAAACAGACAGAAAGCTCAGTCAGATGTAAACAGCTACAGCTGCAACCTCCCGCAAAGCTGTCTGGCTCAGAGAACAGAGCTGCAGCCCAGCAGCTGCTGCCCTTGTGCGGGGCCATGTCACCTCCATGTGTGGCCCCACTGCAGCCAAAGATGCTGCTTTTTACGTGCAGGGGAATGATTTTAGCTAAGCTGGCTGCCGCTGTGTGCCCAGCCAGCCAAGGTGCATGAGCCATGCTGCTGGAACTGCTCAGCCGTGTCAGACTCATGACTGCCAAATACTTCCAAAAGGGCTGTTTCTTGGGTTGTTACAATAAGGAGTTTGAAATCAAATCACAGAAGACCCAATGTACTGCACTACATGGGCACCTCTAACAATTAACTGGAAATCAACAGCAATTATGGTGCACAAATGCCCTCCAGCTGAGAGCTGACACATACCTGCAGCATTGACTTTGGGTGTGGCAATTCTTCCCCTTGGTAGATCTTTATGTATGCCTGCAAAACAGTGCAGAGAAATTGAATCACATTGAATGCAGCACACATGAGCAACATGCGAACACCCCCACCCAGTCCCAGGCACAGCTTTAAGCAGGATGTTAAGGCACAGAAGAGGAGGACATTCCTGGCACAAGATGGCTTTGGCAGGGGATGCTGTCAGAAAATGCTACTTAACATGGCTGAAGGTCAACTCCTTGGGTGGCCTGAGTCAGACACTCAGTGCTCTTGCTCCACCACTTATACCAAGTATCTCTGCCCTCAGATTTGCACCTACCTCCACCCTACACTGAAGGAGAAGGAGCCAGTCAGGTAGCTCTGGAGAGCAGGTTGTGAGAATTACTTCACTGATATCTTGCACTAAAATGTTCCAGTAGTCATGACAACAAAAATCAGCCTTTTCCAAAGGCAACAGGAATACAGCCCTCAGCTTACCTCCCTCTCATCCTCAATTCTCCAGTGGAGGAAATCAGCCCTGCCCACTTCTAGGACTTACTGTGTGGTCACATACACAACCGTGAGGTGTTTGCTTTCTGCAGCAGTGAGAGTCAGGACTGTTAATAAGACCAAGAACATTTCCTCCAGCCATCAAGTGCTGGCCTGCCTGCTGCTGTTCCCCTTCAATTACAGCCAAAGTGCAAGCATGTCACAGATGAATAAGCCAATACCTTAAAATACTCCACAAGGCCTCGGCAGGTGATATGGTTTCCATTGATCTCCTTAACATCCAGGTTCTCAGGACTAAGAAGCCAAGGAATCAAAATCTTCAAGTTCTTGATGAACTCATCATCTATTTCTGGAAATAAACCCCAATGTCATCAGTACCAGCCCAATGTCAGACCTGTGCTTCAGTGTGCATTGACATAAAAAGAGCAGTAGAGTCAAGCCGGAGGCTCAGACACCCTGTAATTTAGTGACATGAGCACCCAGAAATGATTGTGGCCCCATTTAAGTTGTTACTTATCCCATGGACAGCATATACAGTTGTGCTACATCCACAAACTAACTTCATGGTCTCAAAAATATGAGCTCAAACACAAATGCTGACTGCATGAGGGAAAAAACCTGCTTTTGCTGATGACTCTGATAAATGTGCACACAACACTTACAGCCAGGGAGCACCATCTTCTTGCCTAGACACATACACTCTTAGCAAACCATGACCTTTAGTGTGCAGGGCACAGACACATGATGTGCCTTCCCTTCGCTCTGCTCCATGGCACCCACTAGTGGAAAACTTCTGCCAAGACTTAGGCTCATCTGGCTCTCACCCCTGCCACCTCCTGTGCCAGCAGGTAAGATGTTCTACTCTGAGTTCTTGGTCCTCTATGAACCTAGTATGTGAAATTCTCAACTGCAAAGCATTTCAGAGCTTTGCAAACCATTAGGTGCTTAGTACAAGTATACTAAAGATTCCTGCCAGTGACTGCGCATTTACACTGCGTCATTAGACAGCCCTTAGTGCAGGTAAGGGCACAATCTCTACTGCTAGCAGCCTGTCCCCTTTGCCAAAGAACAGAGCTGGAATGGGGCAGCTGTTTGAGGAGGCCATGGGCTGCTTGTGTCACTTTAACAGAGGCTAACTCATCTCCTAACAGTCATTCTTATGTCTTCACAGTGTCTGACATCCACTTATTGCCATTTAAATTAAACTCCATGAGGCTGAAGACCGAAAAAACAATGCAACATCCAGGCATTTTAAGGTGAGGAGAGAGGGGAGGTTTCCCCACATCTCTTCCATCAGCCCACAAAAAGCTCTCAGGGAACAGGAAGATAGTGTCAAGAAGCTGCTGACAACCCTATACCTATTCTGCACACACCACTTGCTCAGTACTGATCAGCACCTGAAATTAAGGAGGGAATTAACACAGATCAGCTCCATTTCCACAACCACACTTCCCCGCTGCTGCCTCACTGTCCTTGCTGGTTAGCACAGAGATTGCCAGAAGAACATATCTGATCATTAGCTGGACAAAGGCAGAGGAAAAGCAAAATGCTGGTAAGCAGCTGGTTCACAACAAACAATTAAAACAACCCACAGCATGTGGCTCCTTTCAGGGTAGAGAATCTTACCACAGCTTTTTTACCTTCCCCTTTTTTTAACCTCTTGGATTAAGTCTGCCCCGTAGGGAAACCACTGATCAGATAAGTCAGGTAGATTAAATATTCCTTGGAAAGCTTTTCAAAGTGAAATAACATTCCCTTGAAAGCATGCGTAACCAGTCTTCACTCTCCACATGCACCAGCCTGCCTTGCAGCAACCAGTCTGCACCACTCTGCATCTGTGCTGAACTCCAAGTGAGGCACAGGAGTTAATTGCAGGTTAACATCACATCCATGAACTTCCTGCCTCAGCCCTGCCCTTCCCTTTTTGCCTACCAGCCATCTGTCCCAATGTATGTGTCACCAGCGGCTCCAAAACCTTTTCAGCCTCCCACACCTTATCCACCTCCATCTCTGTCTTGTCCTCCACACATTTTTGGCCTCCACATCTGCCGGTTGGATTCAGAGGAAGTAGCCAGGCGTGTGCAAGTTGCTGGGAGGATCCAACTCCTCCCCAGAAGTTTTTTCATGGAAAATACTTAGAGAATTTCAGGAACCAGCGGACCACAGAATCTAAGAAATCAGCTCAAAAACCAGACCTTTGCCTTCGTACCTTTCAGTTTTCCATCGAAATTAGGGTTGGTGGCAACTTTCAGGCCTGGGTGAGGCAAGAGGAAGCAGGAGATTTTGGTGAAGCAGGAATGGATGTGCTTTCTGACGTTCTGCAGCTCTTCATGCTGATTTCCTGAGACCTGCAAGAGACCAGTTTGGGGTCAGGGGGCTTGTTTCTGATAGGGACACCAGTAATGCTGGGCCAGCAGTGCTAGCAGGAGAGCAGGGTACTCAGCACTGCGGTTGCTTACAGCATGAAAAACCACAGAAGTAGGATTATGCTGTGCAAGGTCAAAGACAAGGCTCTTCCAGTGACCAAGGACCTAGCATATCTCTGACCACATGCCCTGGGGCATGTTATTATCATTTGGAAAATGTGCATGTCCACGTATGACTGGAATACAAAAACATTTGGGATTTCCCACTAGGGCCTTTCTTGTCTCACATTTAATTAGGTCTCTCCACTACCAAATCACCCATGCATTTCCTGATTAATCCCAGTGGAGCCCTTGCCCATCATTTTTACTTTACAACTACCTATTACTAAAACATCATTCCTGATCTCTTGGGAATCTGCTGACTCCCATCTCTAACGCCTCTCCCTGATGCTCCCAGCAATGAACCCCACGGAGCCTAGGCTCAGCCAGAAGCCTGGCACAAGCGGCCTGGGCACAAGCCCTCCACTGAACATGGCAAGAAAATTCAGCCTCTTAAAATGCCTCTTCTGTGTTTTTAAAGCACTGGCTGAGTGTGACTATAACCAGCATCTCTATACACTGCAGTGCACACCTAACAGCCAGCGTTGTGGCCACACAGCTGAAACCTCACTGGTGCCAGGTGCTCTGCACCCCATTTCCTGCCCCCTGCCCAGGTTTACACCCTCCAGCGCTGCTCCCCCCCAGATCAAGGTGTCGCTCTCATGCCCTGTGCACTCTCCATACACACAGGTAATGGCAGTGTATCATCCCTGGGTCACAAGACAGATTTGCCTCTTCACTCTCCATCACCCACCAGCATGCCCGCAGGTTAACACTGATGATAAAGTGAGCCCAGATCAGAAAGAACACACCTTCAGCCGCTTCTCTAAAAATCTTGCACCACCATCAGATCCATAGGAAAATTCGTAAGGGAAGCTCCAGTCACGAACAAGGAATATAAGGGACTAGAAAACAGACACAGAAACACAACTGGGTCAGTGTCAATCAGCATCCACTGAATCCAAGTCACCACCTACTCCAGAGCCAGTTCAGAAAATACATCTTTCAAGGGTGTTGCTCTGTTTTTTGCTAATCATAGGACCAGGACTTGCTGCATGAGATGCCAAACCCCCTGCACCCTTGCTGTGACCTTCAGATCACAACAAGACCTGGCCCTGAGCCTCTGCCCAGCGCCAGCATCATCTCACACCTTTCCTGGTGGAAATACCCCCCTGTGCAGGGACACCCCATCATAGCACTGAGACCACACAGACTCGCTGCACATGTGGCTGTGTCCTGCAAGGGGAAGTGGGAAGCAAACTGCTGTACTGGTTTGCTGGGTAGCAGTTTGATTCCCTGGCTTGAAAAAGAGCGTCAATCATTTAAACTGCAAAACAAGAAAGAGATTTTTGCTAACCAGGACAAAAGGCAATGAGCTCCCAAATTCCAGCCACATTTAGTTCCATCCTATGGGAATTTTACCGGCTCATTTTTTCAGTCTTTTCCACTGGGCAGCCTTCCAGACAGACTTTTAATGAAAAACAGGCGCAGGATAACAAGGCTGAATAAGAAATCACTGGCTTTTGTAATCTTTATAGAGGCATTTGCAGTTCCTATGCAATAAATAAATAAATACCAGCACGGTCAACTTGCAATCTAAAAAATACAGGTTTTAAAAGTGTTTTCAGGAGAAATCCCGTCTCCAGTGTCTCATGTGTGCAAGGGACCCATGTCCCCTGTAGTGAATACACAGCTTGGAGGAGGGGAAGCCCTGACCACCAAAGCCCAGGAGGGCCTGGCAGAGGTGCCAAAGTGCCTCTCATGCACATGAATAAGCAGGTCAGCAAGCAGAATCTATTTCATTGGAATTCCCCTAAAAATTGGCTATGTTTAGAACAAAGATGTAGTGGAGGGAGGGAAAATATTTCCTCTCCTTGTTATTCTTCCATAAAACATCAGGAAAGGTTAAAAAAAAAGAAGAACAGCGTGTTGGCCATTTCTGACTGCAAGACAAGCCACAGCAACTGCACCCAGTTAGCTGTTTCAGGACACGCTGTTCTTTTGGAGACCATGAGATGCTTAGGAGGCATGTCCATGTTTAGGACTTTTCCACAAACACATGCCCTGCACTGCTTGACTTTGGAGTTCTTTTCTTCTTTCTGAAGCAGAACTGTTCCAGACGTGCTGTCTTTGCCGTGCTTCACAGCCACCCTCAGCCCAGCGAACCCCTGGGTACCATGCTCAGCCTCCACGAAGGCATCATGACCATCTGGCAAGGGCTCCTGGGGCACCACACTTACATCTCAGTGCACATGCATGGACACACCATGGAGAGGAGAGAGCCAAAGGGATACATTAGTTTTCCACTGCCAAGTCTTACTTCCTTTCCAGCAGCATCAATGCAACTGCCTCACTCTCAACACTTTCTCTGCACTCTCTGCTTGGCAGCATTTTCCTATAGGAGGAGCTGTTTTCCAAAGCCTCTTTTACACATTTGCATACTTTAAGGACAAAAGAGGTTCAGCTTGTTTGACTTACACACGTGGAATCTCGACCAAGAAACTCAAACTGTAGACTCTCTCCTGCAGAGAGCTGTCTCGGTTTAAAGCCTGAAGCTACCATAGAAGCCCTGCATCTCTCATTAAGCCACCCTACCTATTAAACTGCCCCCTCATTAACAGTGCTCGTCATTGCTAGTCTGATTTTGTCCACCCTCACATACAGACACTTAGTGGCATGCTGCCCCATCCTCCCTAGCTTATTCACCATTGCCTTCCCCTGCTTCCAAATCAAAATGCTTAGAGGTCTTTAAAAAAGTGCTCTGCAGGAGAAGCCCACTTTGCAATGTGGACAGGAGGTATCCATTACTCACCGGGCCACATCCCCATCAACCCTGCTACCAAATTTTATCACATCTAAAAGGGATTACCAGCAGCTGCTTGATATTTTTCCCCAGATCATTAACAAAGACTGACAGTGAACCAGGGAGACCCTGGGGAGAGCCCGAAGGAAACACTTCAGAAGGATGATGATTCCCTATTAACTCAGTTGAGCAGTGCTCTGTCATCTATCAGTTAATGAGTTTTTAATCCATATATAATGCATTAAAATACACAAAGCTGACTTGATATGTTGTTCATTTGCTTTTAATCAGAATGGTATGGAGATAAGGCTTACAGAAGGCAACATACCATGGTGATAGTTACCTTTATCAACTGAACTCGTGGTCTTTTGAAAGTTGATAATGGGATTGTTTTACAAGACTTGCTATCCACAAAACTGTGTGCCTTCACAGCAATCACAGTCTTTGGTAAAATCAGAGCCTATTATCCAGTCCTAATGACTTAAGCATATTTAAGTTTCCCCTTACAGCCTCCTTTTTATTGATGGAGTAGGAAGTATTTAACTTTCACTGAAATATTTGGCTTCATTATCCTAATGGTTTTTAAATAAGGAACAGGAATATTTATTTAAGGTCTGGCTTTTTTCTGTACTTCTTCTAGCTCTTGCTACTACGAGTCATCTATTTTTACTGGTAGCTTTCACATCATTTATCAGCCATTTGCCCATGCCAGCATCCAATATACCCTCAAAGCTCACAAAAATCTTGATTTACCCATTTGTTCTATATTTTAAACTTTTAATTTTATTTCCACTTCCTGACCACAGACACCCTATAAACCCCTTAGGCCTTCCAGCATGGTGGTGAGGATAACAATTCTCTTTTTATGTTGGAACACAAAAGTAAAATAGGCGTAACCCATTCCCAATTACCATTTGCTTTTTTACGGTATGTTTTGCTCTGTGCTGTTTTCCACTTTGGGAACCTCACAAACCCCCATCCAACTACCACCTAACCTACCACGGATGCCAGTGGTAGTCGGACAAAGACATTAGGAATGTCAAAGAGCATCTGGTTAAAGGAACAACTTGTACAGCACAAGGAGAGAGACCCACAGAAGGTGTTTTCCTTCTATTTGCCACCCCGATCATGCAATGAGCCTTGCAGCTCCAGCGTAGCATGAGGACACATGGAGGCCTCACAGCATCGCTCCCTCCATCCCCTTAGCTCCCTGCTCACACCTGGTCTCACAGACCCCTGAAAGCTTCAAAACTAAACCACCTTCCCAGCCTCCCAGGCACAAGGGTTCAGTGCAGCCATAATCAAAGCCACACAAAAAGGACTGGAGCTTTAGTGAGCTGCCACAGCCCTGTCATGGGTATCCTCTGCTCCCCTACCTTCTGCTTTGTCTCTTTTCACTCATATTCACTCTCTTCCTGGAAGGGGCTGTCACAGCCAACTATCCTCCCACCCCTGGAACTGCCCACAGCCCTTGTGTCCAGAGCAAGCTGGCGTCTGCCCGACACACTCCCTTTTTTGAACGCCAGCTTTTCACAGGTTGGAAGGCTGCAGGCTGAACAGATGTCCTTTATTTGAAGTGAAAGCCCCACTTAAACCAAGCTTTCCCACAGCTCTGCTGTCACTAGTGAGAGCTCTGAGCTAATCCTCATCCTTTTGTTTTGTAGGCATATGGATTCCCAGGACGGGCGGGTTCAAACTTCTCAGAGCAAAGGATGGGCAGAGTCCCTGAGTTTACAGCATGACAAACGGGCTGCAAAACCTGACTGCTTTCCAGGCCCGGCAGGACAGGGCAGAGCTCTTGGGATGGCGAGAGAGGAATGTTGGATACATTTGAAAGCTTCTTTGGTGGCAAGGAAGCACGAAGCCTTTCCTTCGGGCAGCTGAAGTGCGTCCCAGGCATCCCTATCTGCTTCCGTCGTGTAAACTGCAGTGACACCTCGTGGTGAAAGCCAACCAGCTTGGGGAGAAGCCACCTCCAGCACAGCACACGGGAGCTGGTCCAGACCCTCAGACTCACCTGGAAAGGTTTCAGGAATGTCTCCTCCATGGCCAGCCGGCCATACTCGGTGAAAAGCTGGAAGAAGCAGCAAAGAACAACAGGACTGTTAGCGGGTCAGTGTGCACGGCTGGGCAGGGAGATGTGGGCCACACAAGCAGCAAGGGATGGTTGTCACCTGAGGGCTAACAGCACCATTTGCAGAGCTGGAACAGAAACTGGCAAGCTGTATGCTTTTGGTTCACATCTGAGAGGCACGCAGAGCTGTTATGGAGAGCCACCATGCTGAGCCCTCACTGTGAAAGATCTCAGCCTGGAATTTTTAGCTGCCAAATCTGTGAAAAATGGCTCAAATGAGCTGCTTGCTATTGCTTTCATACCAACCAGGAACTTCACGTGCTACAGGGGACTGCTGGAACCCCTGCTCTCTTTAAAGACTCCAGGAAGAAGCGGAAATTAATTCAGAAATAAGTACTTTCCCTGCAAACCCCCACTGTGCAAAGACTCTGAGATCAGCCTCCCAGCAAAATCTGAAGGCTCTCCAGTCTCTCTGGACTCTAATTTCTAACTGAAGGCACAATAATGTATTTCACAGATGCCTAAAAATGGGTCATCCTGTTAAACAGGCTTAAAATCCAAACTGAAAGATCAGAGTTGCACTGAGTAAGTTCAGTGTTAAAAAGGCATTATTATTAAACAAATTTACTGACTGAAATTATACAGAAAGTCTTCAGATGCTAGTTTTCCAGCTGGAGTTCTTCTTTTCTTTTTCTTAAGCTCCTAGAAAAACCTACCTAGCCAAACAACCACCCAAACAGAAGAGGAAGCTAGAGGTAATACCAGGAAATGGGCAAGACACCCGTGTCACAAAAATCCCATTAGCTACTTGTCTCCAACAGTCAGGGACGTAATTACTCTTAGGGGTCCCCTGTACCGAGCCAGTACCAGATGTCAATACCAAGCTTACAGTGGCTATCTAATTTCTTTGGGCTTCTCCTAACAGTACAAAGAATGAACAGTGAAGTCATGCAGCACAAACAGTGCAATTTCTACATCAGTTTCCCTGTTATTTAAGTCAAATGAGCATTTCTACTGCCCCTACTCACAGAGCAGTGGGTGGACACTCAGCAGCAGGAGTACCAGAGATACAGAGTTAACTCAGTGGTCTTAACTGGTTCCAATACATGGACTCAATGATCTTAAAGGTCTTCTCCAACCAAAACGAGTCTATGGTCTTATAGCTGTCCTGGGTTCAGCAGTAACCTGGATCCTTTCCTATTACCAGTCCACTTTAGCCCCTTGCTACACATCACTGAATGTTTCCAGCCTCATGGGTCAGTCCTGGCCTCTAATAGGTCTCTACTTCCTGAGGAACCCCAGCATAATCCTGTGGAAGGATACACAGGCCAGTGTGGGCTATACCCAGATTGTCTGCTGCAGATTGTGATGGGTGCTCCACACTGAGAGGCCTTGTGATGGGTACTCTGCACTGTCTGATGCTGTTTTAACCACGTCATTAAAAAGTCAACTTAATCCCCTCTGACTGCAGCACCACCCAATGCCAACTGGTCCCATGTGGTGTGGACATATAAAAAAATACTGCCTTCTACTTTGCAGCTTTACATAGCTGAAGACCATCACCACCTCCACTCCCAGTCACTTTTGTCTCCTGACTAAGCAGTCTTGATTCATTCGGTATCTCGGTGCCCTTCAGCCACCAGCTGCAGCACCAAACACAGCCGTGGGCCTTTTGCAGCTCCACAGATGCAAAACAGTGTCTGGAACAGTCCTGGTGAGTGTTCCACTGACTGCCCTTCCAAAGGACCCAGGCCCCCAAGAAGCCACGCTACAAAAGCATAAGCAAGACAGGTTTCAACCTAAGTGACTGCTCCTCCATGGTCATGAACCAATATGAGAACTGAGAAATGGAGGCTCCAAATGTGAAAATGACTTTCCAGAGCAACAGTCTGCAAGTGCAAAGTGTAATCCAGGCACCCCAGTGCTGCGGAGCAGCAGGGACAAGGATCTTACCTGCAAGTGCTGCAGATCATCCTCCTGCACATTCTGGGACAAGTTATAGACCTGCATTTAAAAACAAAAACTTCAGAACACTCAAAATGGCCTGTCCTTTGGGCCAACACAGGGGCCGGTGTGGTCCAATTCTACAACATTACCATGGGGACACAGAAAAAGTCACAGCTGCCTGTGGTCCTGGTACAAGGCTCCAAGCACAGTCATACTGTTGGACAGACTCACACAGTCAGACAGACAGGCACTGCTGTTCCCTGTGCAGCAAAACACTCCAGCACAGGAGCACCGGCCTGGAATCCTGACAGGTCCAGATAATGTTCCTTCTCCATTTTTATGATGTGCTGAGTTCTATATGAAGACACACTTTCCACATTCATGCTGCCCTCCAAGAGCAAAGGTCAGATGGTAGGAAGGGAAGTCTTAACAGGCTATGTGGTTACTTGTGTGTGGGCACCTCCAGCCCAGAGGTTCCTCAGTGCCAGCAGCACCAAGACAAAGGCACCCCCAATTCCGCAGACCAAGGTCCTTTCCTTTTTGGTAGCTGGAAGCAAAGGGTGGAACTGCTGCTGGCCCTGCTCGTAGGCAAGATGAGGAGATGAGACTGTTGCCTGTGATGATGGAGCCATATGTGAATGCCTGCACTCAGTGCAGTCAACACACTGGCCTTTAGCTCGCTCACCAAATGCCCTGGCTAGCTGCTGTGTTGGGCTGGTGCTAAGCTACTGGGTTTCTGCCACTGCCTTTTAGGAAGTGATTGCTGTGATTCTTACCTGTATTGAGCTGATCATTGTGCTTAGGGCAAACACGGTGGCTGAATCTCGCAGGGTGGACTGGCTGTCAAAGGTTCCCTGTGTATCCATCAGCAACACTGCAACCTGAGAGGCAGAAAGCTCCACATCAGCTTGGATGCGCCCATTCAGCATCAGCATCCAAGCAAAATCACTCAAATGCCAAAGGGATGCGGTTGGGGGTGTGAATGTCAGCTGCATTTTTGTACTGAGAATCTCACTGCTTCTGCCTCAGACTTAAAATTGGTGGAGGACAAATGAAAAGAATAGCCTCAGACACTCCAGACAGTGCAATGACTCCAGAAGGCAGTGAAATGAATGCTATGCAAGGCAGAGGAGGGAACCTCTTTGCTCCTCAAATACTTTCTGTCAGCGTGGCTGGGTCTTTTCCAGAGTCTGCATTAGCTTCACATCACAGAAGGCAAACACAGTAGCGCATCACACCTCCATGACCCGAAACACATTCAGCCAGTATTAGAAATCACACCGTGAATAATTCTGCATCACTTTGGTGTCAGGCTCTTTGTTAAAGAGTAGACAAATACAAATACTCCTGCTGTAAATCAAATTTGCAGGATGCCCCAAGATCCAGTCTGCATTGTGTTTGACCACCCTGAATGAAAACATGCCATTTTATAGCAGCTACTGCTCTATGGAGGGGATGTAGTTTGCAAGGACCTCAGATTCAAGATCTTTGGGAATAGAAGAAAAATAAATTCTGGGATACCCACAGTTACAAGGACACTTAGAGAGCGTATCAGGGACACCTAGACGTCACATCAACTCATTGCACTGAACATACTGTCATGGTTTAACCACAGCTGGCAACTAAGTACCAGCCACTTACTCCCTCGCCCTACCTCTCCCCAGTGGGACGAGGAGGAGAATCAGAAAAAGGTAAAACCCACAGGTTGAGATAAGAATAGTTTAATAATTAAAATAAAGTAAAATATTATACTAATGCTACTAATAATAGTAATTGTAATAAAAAAGAGGATAACAGAAAGATAAAAAAAAATCAAGAAAAAACAAGTGATGCACAGTACAATTGCTCACCACCCACAGACCAATGCCCAGCCTGTTCCCAAGCAGCAATTTCCACCCCTGGCCAACTCCCTCCAGTTTATATACTGAGCGTAACATCTATAGTATGGAATACCCCTTTGGTCAGAGAGGATCAGCTGTCCTGGCTGTGTCCCCTCCCAGCTTCCTGTGCCACTCCATCCTTCTGCTGGCAGGGCATGAGAAGCTGGAAAGTCCTTGACTTGTATAAACACTACTTAGCAACAGCTAAAACATCAGTGTGTTACCAACATTATTCTCATCAGACAAAATCCAAAATACAGCACTATACCAGCTACTAAGAGGAAAATTAACTCTATCCTAGCTGAAACCAGGACTCTCATTTATGCTAAGTTAGGCATATAGCATTGAAGACCTCTAAACTTACATAGGCATTTGAGCCACCTAAGACAAGGCAGAAGAGTCTTATCAAAGCGCAAAGAGAAAAATGCGCTGACCAGCAACAGACAGCAATGCAACAGAGAAGCACACACCTTTTTACCATCAGGTTTGTCCACCAGGAAAACTTCACTCCATATCTGAATGCCGGTTGTCTCCCGCTCCGACCCTCCTCTCCAGGAGAAACCAGTCAGAGGCTCGTTGTAGTCTCCAACCCAGTCCACCGCTTCCTGCAGGTAAGAACAAAAGAAGTTGCTGGAGTTATCACCACACTTTCGTTTTACGCTTTTAATTCTGTGATGCTTCCACCTTAGTGCTGGAGCGGCGCAGCCTCTGTAAGGGAGGTTTCCTACAGGGAAGCAAAGGTATCTCAGCTTCAAAGCCAAGATTCTACTGGGGATGCACTGGTGCACACGGCTGTGGCTGCTCTTATTTTGTGAAACCCACGCTAACAAGAAGCTTGAGCATTTCTAGAGCACCAAGCCAGTGTCCTATCCAGCTCATCCGTGAGGGGTACATGGGAGCAATGAGCAGCAGCACTGTATCCCTGGGAAAAGGCACCTCAGCTGGAGCCATACCTTATTGTACATGTATCGCAGCATGAAGTCCATCAGGAATGATTTTCCTTTTCTAAAAGCTCCAGCAACAGACACAGCCACAACCTCTTTATCTCTGACAGCCTCTGAGAGGAGGATGCGGTTCAGTGCAGCTTCATCCAGTTCAAAGGAATGGTCATCTTTTACAATGAGGACTTGCACTGGTCCTGCTTTCCTCACAGACTCCTCCTCCTCTGAGCTCCATTCGTAAGTCTTCTCTGCAAAACTACCTGCATAAACAAGTAAAACAAGAGCTGTTAGGTTCCTTCTGCAAAGTGCAGAATCACAAGACAGCAGGGCTGGATGGGGTGGTGTCATGGGTTCAGCAGTAGCAGTCATTTTTCTCCTTCTTGGTAGCTGGTGCAGCACTGTGTTTTCAATTTCGTGCCCGGGAGCAGCGCTGATAACACCAGTGTTTTCAGTTACTGCTTGACAATGTTTTGGTCTGTCCAAGGACTTTGAGTCTCATGCTATGCCAGGGAGGAGGGGGAACCGGGAGGAAGCAGAGGCAGGACACCTGACCCAAACTGACCAAAGAGCTATTCCATGCCACAGCACATCATGCCCAGGATGTAAAATACTGGGGGCAGGAACCCGGAAGTTGCTCTCTTTCTCTCTCAGCTCAGTCGGGCAGCGAGCAGGTTGTATCCTTTTCCCTTGTATTTGCCTTGTCATTATTATTATTATTGGTGGTAGCAGTAGTGATTTGTGTTATACCTTAGTTACTAAACTGTTCTTATCTCAACCCTGTGGGAGTTACATTCTTTCAGTTCTTCTCCCCATTTCCCCCCCATCGGAGTGGGGGGGGGGGGGGGGAAGGGGAGGGAGAAGTGAATTTACAGCTTAAACCACGACAGGTGGTAACAGGCCAACTAGCCCAAATACCCATCTCAAAACAGCACTGTTCTAAGCAGATGTCTGTTGAAGCTGTCCTCAGACATCTCAATGGAGGCTCTATGCCACTTTGGGGCAATCTGTCCACAGGCTGCCCACAGGCAGAGCGCTCCCTGCTGGAATACCCCTTGACAAAACACACCCATTACTTTTTGTCCTACAAGAGTTGACGTGAAGAATTGATCACTCTTTTCTTGCCTGTTATTTCTTACACATACAAATACTGCCATAACACCACCATTAGCTTTTTCTCTGCTAGAAAAGACAAGTCCAAGCTCCCAATCATCCTCGCCACCACATTATCTAAGCATCTGACTGCTGTCCTCTAGACACTCCCCACCAGGTCTTTCCTGAAGGCTGCCTCAAAAATGTCGCAGTATTCCAACATTCAAGGTGTCCAAGTACCTCATGTCTCTATCAAAGGACACTGCCTTTATGCATCCTGTGCAATTCCTGTTTCTGTAGCAACAGCAGAATACTGCTTTGATCTGCATTCTGCACTAATGCTTAAAGTATAACCTGCTCCTTCTGAGACAGCCCCAGCAGGTACCACATACCCCATGAGGACACACACCCATCCTGATAAAAGCCACTTTTCATTCCCAAGCGGAGAGCATATAGCAAAGCACAGGCACTGCTCACTTTCCCACTTCGAAATGGCGAGGTTCCCTGCAGAGCTGCTCCCTGGCATAGAGGTGACTGCTGCCCAGGCTGGGTAGTGTTCATATGGCCTTACAAGAAGGTCTCACTCATCTCCATGCCATGACAGGGCAGACGTGACAAGCACAAGGCTACAGCAGGAGCATTTGAAGGCAAAGGACTCAGCGTTTGGTCACCGTACCCACGCGTAGCAATGGCAGCACGCCAGACACATGCGTATCACCTGCCTGATTCTCCAGGCCAACACAGCTGAGACAATGACAGCTTTTAATGGCCTCATGGTCTGTTTGGGCTGCTTTGTGTACCTGTCACAATATGGGAGATGGATGCATTTTAAGACCTGCTGTCCACAGACACGGCAGCCTTTGGCTTTGCAAAGAGCAGGCCAGCTCCAGTAATTTTCCTTTCGTTGTCTCCAAACTTCCCAACACAGGAAAGAGATGCCGAAGGTGATTAATCATGCCAGTCAGTTCACCTACAGCCACATGGATCTAACCAGCAGGAAAGAGAGCTTGTGATGGAAGTTCCCCAACATCTCTACAAACACTTCCAGGTTTGTTGGCTCGGGCAGCAACTTTCCAAACATGGTAGCCTCAAGTTAAACCTCCTCAGGCTCTCTTTCAGACCCTGACCTCAGGGACCCAGTTTTCAGCCAGTCCCAGCTATTTCAAAGCACAAGGACTATGTGTGCACATGATAAAAGACAAGCTATAAATACCAAGAGGAATAGGGTTTGCCCATTACGGGCCTCTTTATAAAGAAGCCTCCAGCAGCAACTTCATATTTTAAATAACAGCAGTGCTTTTGTACGAGCTTCTGATTTCTTATAGTCCCACAATGAATATCAGGATCATTAAGCCTGGTTGCTAGGGGATTTCTGGTGGCTCTCGGACATATACTACGAGCTTTCTTTGCTCAGAGTTTAGAGACAAAGATCTTTTCTTCCCAATGCTTGGAGGTTTTTTAGCGAAACAAAAGTCCCAAACACTCTGAAAAGCTGGACTCTCCACCAGAGTGCAGCAGTCCAGGACTAGCAGCACCCATCTCCCTTCAAACACCAGCCCCTGCCTCGTATTAATTCTTAGAGGCCTCCAGGAAAACAAACCCAAACCAAACTTTTCCATTTCAAATACATGGACCCAAAATCCAGGCGCACCTCACCAAATGACTAGAAAAATGAAGGCCTCTTAGAGCAGTCAGTCCTCCTGCTGCACACATCAAATACTGTTTCCAGCATTTCAATCTTCCCAACATATGTGTATGGACAGGGGCCAAAGGGCCATAGACTCACGTGCTCTTTTTAAGCATTGCCACGCTGCAAGGGCCATATAAAGTCTACAATAGGAAATACCTCCTTCCCCGTGGTTTTCCCAACACCCTGCTCAGCAAACTGAGTCCATTTTTTTTTCTTTGTACAGGCTGCACAGAAAAGAACAGTGGAGAGAGCCTTGTACGGGATGTGACTCACAGCAGAGGCAAGAAGATGTCTGTAAATCTTATTAAATCTAAGCATTTCTGACGCCAGCCAAGCCATCAGGGGTACAGGTAAAATAGCTGAGCCACCTTCCCAGACCAGACAAATCCCACCTCCAGGCACACAGACAGAGGGAGAGAGGGACCAGCATTTCATTCATCTCATGCTAGCAGGAAAGGAAGCCAAGCACCCAGTTGGGTACCAAGACGGGCAACTACCCTGCTGACTGCAGGCTTCAAGCACAAGGCAAGGCAGCACAGATGCCCCCAGCTCACACAGCTGAATGGACTGACAGTCCTGGTCAACGTTCCAAGAACCATTACAGCGGACTGAGAAAAGTCCCTCCCACCCTTCTACCAGAGAGACTGCTGGTGCCAGATCACCCCTCCTGGTGCCTGGACGGGATCTCTCAGGTCTTGTTCTCCCTCCAGTTCAGCTGCCAGAAAGAGCAACAACCAATGCAGAGGAGAAGAGGTTGTGTTGTCCCTTCAGAACATGAGAACCTGTATTTTTTTAGCAGGTATTGACAGAGTTCTGGAAGAATGTCTCCACACACAGGTAACAGTCCAAGGTGGCCACAATCTCCTAGGGGATTTCCTTGCTTCCATCACTTGACCACTAGGAAAACCAAGCTGCTTGCACAGCCCAGCTGCAAAACACAAAGTATTATGAGCAGGATATGTTGATTTCCCAGCTCATCGGAGACATCAGGAGGTCTCTGATTACATTAAGCAGGTCTCTGAACTAATTTCAGTCCTGTTAACTCTGTTTCTTTCATGTATGCTATCTGTAGACAAAACTCTGTCTTTCATATTTATTTCCATGTGATGAAACTTCCACGTTCTTCTTATTAGATTATCTGCCATGCTGGAGAGACTGGATTTTATAAGATGGCTGCACATTTCTGGAAATCAATTGTTTTAATTGGCCTTTCCTGGCATAA
The DNA here is from genome assembly GCA_017639245.1 of Myiopsitta monachus. Classification (NCBI taxonomy): domain Eukaryota; kingdom Metazoa; phylum Chordata; class Aves; order Psittaciformes; family Psittacidae; genus Myiopsitta; species Myiopsitta monachus. The sequence continues at coordinate 57,307,495 of CM029924.1, read as the reverse complement.
ATTAGTTATCTGCTTTGGAGGAACTTGTACCTGGCAAAGGCAAAACAACATCTGGCCAAAAAGGGAAGGAAGGAGACCTCAGCTTTCCTAAACACTCTAGTTTTTACTCATTTTCTAACTTCACTCCTCCTTTCTGTCGGCTCTTTCTCAGCGCCCTGCAATTACGTCAATTCTCAAGCTGCTCATTCTGAAATTGCCAGGATACAGTTCTTTTTCCCCATTTCATAACAGCTCATTTCCATGACTCTAAAGCGGGGTGGACTCCACATCTCTTTTCCATATGGTGATTCAAAGTGGAAAGGTGAAGGAGGTCAGAATTTGCATTCACACTTACCGGGCTGTCAGAGAGCAGCAAGGAAATAGCGCAATTTGTGCAGACAGCACATAATACAGGACATAATGCTCACTTTATTAGAGACTAAGGAAAAAAATAAAGCATTTTTCAACTGCTCTGGTTAAAATTAAAGAAAGTAAACCAGAATATTTCATGTTGTGCCTGTGTACAGCCAACGTCTAATGTATTTAAGCTCCTACAGAAGAATAAATTAAGCAAATTACATGTCACTAATTATGCAATGTACCTTTGGTGAGTGCTTGTGTAAGCCTGCTCTTCTTTAGCTATGGAAGAACAAGTCACAGAAATGCTGACTTCTTTCTAGAGACCAACTAATAAGTGAGCTTTTTCCTTAAATGAGTTTGCACAGTAAGTACATTTCATTCCAGAGAATGAAATTCAGCCATGACCCATCATCTGTGCAAATACAAGCTGCCTAACCAGACACTGAGAAAGCCAATTTGCCAGCCTGGCTCTTGTGCTCTGTTGGATCCTAGGAGCCTTACTTACCCTAGCACTGCCCATGAAAAGCAGAGCCTGCAGCCTGGGCTCCAATCCACCCACTAAAACACAGAGATGTCATGTAGTGCTGCTATCCTGAGAGTATTTGAACCAAGTTACTTCACTGTGTGGAAAACCAAAAACTACCAAAGAGACAAAACAGAAGTCTGATGAGAAGCTTCACCTTGTTATTTCCCTGGAACAGAGCATCCCAGCATCGACTGGGTTAGGTTGCTTATCAGCAGCCCTCTGGGGACTAATTTGATCAGCAGTGATAGCTGTGTGGATGCCTTCTGAAGCTGTGTTCACCCCAGCTGTTTACATTACAAACGTATCACAGTGCCACTGATGATACCATGAGCCAAGTGCCAAACAGACCATACAGTCAGGCTTGATCCCTCCACACATTCTCCAGAGAGCTTCAGCTTCCAAGAACCTTATCTTCCCTCCCAAATGGCACTGGCAAAGAAAGACATCTCTCTCCAAGCTGCAGTCTCCCTTGCACTTATCACAGTCAACGCGGCTGCTGCTGTGACATGAGTTCTGCTCCCTCTATTCAGGCTGATCTACCTCTGCCATACGACAACCAGCCAACGATCATCAGCAAACCTCTGAGGAAGCTGGGAAAGGCAGCATCACTTTGAGCATGCACCAGACATCCTCTCCTCTCTGAGACAGGCTAGCACAGAGCTCTGCATCTTATCCAGCTAATGAGGGAAAAATGAAAAACAAAGCACTGAAGCAAAGCATATATATTGGACAGCCAGGGAAGGGGGGATGTTGTAGAGCAATAAACTGAATCAATCCTGCACAAAGGATGCACGATAGCTCCAGCTGCATCCCAAAGCACTGAGACTGCCATGCAAGCCTGGCCTGGACAGCTGTGAGTTAGCAGATTCCCTCAGTGGGGGGCTGCCAGAAGGTGTCTAGACTGAGGTGCTCCTGGGAGACAGTGTCTTCAAGAGGACAAAGCAAGGAAGCCTGGCTGGGTAAAGCCCTCTTTTACACCCACCTCTGCTCTGCACCATGCTCTCTGAAGATTTCCTAGCCAACAGCCTCCTGATCCTGGGTTTAACAACACTCACACATTTACCACCCCCTTCTATATCCTACCTACATCTCCTTCATCCAGGGCACGGCTGACCACACAGCCACACAACTCTCCTGCACCCTGCTCACACCTCTGCTGGGATTTGTGACACCCCCATGGAGTCAGAGGACCCCAGACATGAGGAGGAGAAACACCAGGTGCCAGCTGGTGGCATCCACAAACCAGAGCCACAGAGCACCCTTAAAGCAGTAACACGTGCAAGTACCTCCCTCGGGCCCCAGCGTTCCTATGCTGTTTCCTTACGCTTGGGGAGGGTGGTCTGGGAAACACAGCAGGGAATGGGAGGGAAGGCAGATCCAGACTTTCTCATGCCCAAGGGGGAAACCACTTGCACCTCCCCAGAGAGAATGAACAGATGCAGTAACAGCCCTGCCATGAACTATGGGGCAAGGCAGGCTCTTGATACTTGAGGAAATGATGGGAAAATGACACAGCCTGAAATGAAGGCCTCCATCCAGGGAGCTGCAGAGCATTGCTTAGAAACAGGTGAAGAAAACTGACATGAGAAGGTCAGCCCTGTCCTTCGACAATAAAGAACAGCAGATAAAAAGCCACAGTTGGTAGTCATTTGGGGTCTCCAAACCCCAAATGGATAGATTGGGTCTTTGAGATCCCAAACTATCCTCTCTTATGTCAGGGTGAACTCTTGCAGCCCTGCTGTACAGCAGTGTTAACACCTCTGCCCAATGCAATCTGCGCTTCCACGCACTCCTGGCAAGCACCTCACTTCTCTGCACCCCAGGATGCTTGCAGGGAGCCAAGCAGGGTGGCTAGTGCTGCCAGGCTTGGTACTCATCCTTTGCTTATTTTGGAGCAGTGGTAAGATGTAGAGTGCATTCCTTCCCGCCAGCCCTGAGTCATCCAACTGGCAGCACAGCAGCTTCAGCCCGAGCGTGGCAAATCAGCCCCTCTTCCCTCTGGCAGACAGAACAAGGAGGTGAATGATTATGCTGATAACAAGAGTGGTTTGGGAGCTTCCCGCATAAAAGACTGCTGACAAAAACAAGAGTTTGGATGATTACCAGCCACCAAACCTGTCTGTTACAACAGACACATCTCAGACGCCAAAGTCCAATGTGAAACTTTTTAACAGTGACACCTACCACCACTGACATGAAGCTACAGTGCCTTAGCTGGCTCTGAAACAACAGCAATGCCTGCTGCTGTGAAATTCCCAGTCTGAGCTCATTATTAACATGCTTCAGAGACGCAGGCACACAACTACCTTTGGAAGAAAGCAGATCAGACAGAAGTTTTTCTAGGACATTTTTCAGGAAGTTTAAGGTCACATTAGTTACGCTATGTCCATGCCAGTTTGTGTCAAGACTGGTTGATTCAAAGGCAAGGTGGGCAATTCTCAGAGGAAACCTTCTTCCCACCTGTGTTCATCAAAAAACGGTTGTAAGAGAGTGCTATCAAGAGACCACTATCTATTTATCAGGTACAAATCCTGGTCCTGCTCACCCACATTTAAGCCTAGCCAGAACCAGGTGTGATAGGACGTCTGAAATGAATCTTGCAAGAGGCTCCCCAACATAAGACGTACATGGACCTGCTGGAGTGAGTAAAGAGGAGGCCACGAAGATGCTCAAAGGGCTGGAGCACCTCTGCTCTGGAGACAGACTCAGAGAGCTGGGCTTGTTCAGCCTGGAGTACAAAAGGCTCTTGCGAGACTTTAGAGCAGCTTTCAGTGCCTAAAGGGTACAAGAAAGCTGGAGAGGGACTTTTGAGAAGGGCATGTAGGGATAGGAAAAGGTGGAATGGCTTTAAACTGGCAGAGGGCAGATTTATATTAGACATTAGGAAGAAGTTTTTCACTGTGAGGGTGGTGAGGCACTGGCACAGGTTGCCCAGAGAAGCTGTGGCTGCCCCATCCCCGGCACTGTTCAAGGCCAGGTTGGACAGGGCTTGGAGCAACCTGGTCTAGCAGAAGGTGTCCCTGTCCACGGCAAAGAGGTTGAACTGGATGAGCTTTAACATGCCTTCCAACCCAAACCATTCAGGATTCTACAGTTCTATAAGAATAGGTCTCCAAAACTGTAGCTTCACTCCCAGCATGCATTTTCTGCATGGTCCTTCACCTGCTCTGTTTGTCAGCAACCAGCCTCCCTCCACCACTAGTACCTGATTTAGTCAATTCTGGCATTAAATTATTTTCACACTTTTGTTGTTACAATTGCCTAAAAAAAAAATTTGGTAAATGTGCCACAAAACCTTAAGATCTATCTTGAAAGGCAATTATACTCTGGAGAAAACGTTCATGTATGCAGAGCTTTAAATACATTTGACTGGCTTGGCAGAGCTCAGCACCTTCTCTGGAGCCTCTACCCCATTTGGGAGATTTGCGTTCAGTTCCTTTATTACCGTTAACCTTCCTTCAACTGATAGCAAACATGAGCATTTCTGCCAGGAACGGAGGAGCTGTGGTCTCTCTGGACTGAAGTGACTTTCGGAGGTTACCCACTGGACATCTTGTGCCTCACAGAGCATGGTGATACCTGCACCAGGCTCACTTCCCTGCTGGAGAACGTTCCAGTCAGTGATGCAGGGAAGTTAATATAAGGCCCGCTGCCTATGAGCATCACCTAGGCCCTAAACAATATTAATGTGTGCTGTTTCTCATTCATGGGCTTATCAGAGAAAACGCAGCAAGATACAACCAGCACCATACGCTGCTTCTCCCTTCCACTATTTAGGCAGGGAGAATTCCATTATTCGGGCAACACCGAAGCCTCTTACAGCATGGATGCAACATGAAGCATGATGAAGGCACCATGTCATTGCTGCAAGGCAGGTTTGGTTCTTCCCCCAAAAGGTGAAAGGCAGGCTGATCTTGCTCCTGCTTATCTTGCAATGGATCAAACCGTGCTATTCAAATTCTCTGTACAACATTGCTGCCTCAAAAACAAAGGTACAACAACCAAGCTTAGCTTTTAACGTTGTCTTGTTTCTTCTTTCAAATCCTAACACTTCATTTTCTTTTCCCACTTACAAGCTAGTAATTTGGTTGTGAATCTTCTCATATCCAGTGGCTTTTTGTGTCAAGGTCTGACTGAAATGTCTCAGCTTTCACATTTCAGGATGTTCCCAGCATTCAGAGTCACAAAGAAATGCCAGTAAGTGGAATCTGAAAATCACTGAATCACCAAATGGTTGAGGTTAGCAGGGACCACTAGAAGTCATCTAGTCCAACCTCCCTTCTCAAGTAGAGCCACCTAAAGCACATCCACCATTAGAAATCTACCATAAAAGGTCAGAAGCCAAATAAAAAACAGAAAACATGCTAGCTCTATCAGTTAAAAAAAAAACCAAAACAAACAAACAAACCTACCAAAATCATCCTTTTCTTGACAGTTTAACCCATTCCTATGCAGTCTGAAAGCGTGTCAGTGATGATCTCAGCCTGGCCTGTGCTGGAGAGGAGTCCTTTCTCCATTAAACAGTTGCTCAGACCTTCCTGCCAACTGGGCCCCTTCTGGAGCTCTCATGAATCTCATGTCCAGTTTACAAATCCTGACCAAGAAGTATATATAACTTCTCTAATACCTTTCCCAGTTTTAAAACTGAATTCCTGATGAGTGGGTCATTCTGATTATAACATTGGCCCTGACGGGAAACATGAGGGATTTCACACAATTTGTTTCAGTCTGTGCTGTTGAAACGAGGGACTGGGAGCCGAGATCTCTAATGGCTTTACTGGATCAGAGGGAGCAGGTTGCTGAGCATCTGCAACTGCCAAGCCCAAGCAATTTCAGAAAAACAATCAGTGTACTCCAAGTGTTCACTGAGCTGGCTGGACTTCACTGTGCCGATCAGGATTTAGACCAAAAATCCTTATTTTAGGAAAAGCAGGGCCCCCTACTCTTAGTGAGAAACTGTATGTGATTTTTTTCACTCGCAGCTCCCTCAGCCATTCATCCAGCAACTAGCAGCAGTTGTGAGGTTTATGCACCACTTAGCACACTCAGTGAGAGAGCCTTAAATGATGCACAGCCTTATGCTGACCTTCTGCCCAAGGCTAAACCCTATGCTTGATGCATTACACATCCCTACACAAGCTAAGGGGGATGTACATATGTGACAGTAACCCAGCTTTGAGAGCTGACCGGGGGCAATTTCTTCTGGGTGCTATATAGTCACCCTAATTTGCTCTGTGATCTTTAAAAAGGCAAATTATATTTCTGAAACAAAGGAGGAGGGTTGCACTAAGCAGCTGCTCATTTTCAGGCCTGACTAACCAGAGAGTAACTAGGACAAAGTTTGATCCATTTCAAAATAGTGTGTATTTTTAATGACCTATAAGCCCATTTTCAGAACACAGCAAGGACTTTCTGCCTTAGTTTGAGTAATAGCCTCAGACTCCTCCTTCACGAGCAAGGCTGAAAAACGTAGCAATAGAGGAGTCGCCCCACAGACTGATGTCACCAGACAATGCTGCAGTCACTGGACATAAACACATCTTTCAGGGCAATGAGATTCTGTTATACAAATGTCCACTTTTATTAAAGGGGACTTTTTTCTTTTTCCTAGTAAAAAATACGGGCATTTTGCTCTCTAATGTATTACCTGCAGTGTCACCCAGCCTGACAAAGTGGCAGGAAATCATTCTAGGAATGGGTAAACCTCTGCGGAAGACAGAGTATGATTTTGACCTGTGGATGGGCTGTAGCAGAAAGCAGCTGATCCCACAGAGATCTACTTGGATTCATGGATGGTTCCAGATTCTTGCAAAACTCACAGAGAATCTAAGGAAGAGTTCATCAAATCAGTGACACATCAGATTTCACTCATGTATGGCTCTGCAGCATGTTCAGAATGAGGGATGTGCCCAACTGTCCTGCTGGACCAAGGCTACACTTTCCAAGATGATGTTTTCTCTATTTAGATCCGTTTCAGCAACATTTGCATTTTCTTCTGCTATCAAAATCTGATGGGAAAGTACCAGTGTGCGTACATGTATGCGATATCCAACACACCCAGAGACACGACTGACACGTCTGTCACACGCTCTGTGAGACAAAGCTGAGAACATCACCATATTCACTGGGAAGTTTTCCCTTCAGTTTACCCAAGGGTCTAACGACCTTCATCAAGAGGCACAGTTAAAAATAGCACCAATAAAATGAGTGCTGCTCATTTTCTCCCTTCTGTCTTGCAATAAGACCACCACCCGCTCTGTTTACTCAAATCACACACTCAGTTACCCAAATGCTTCTGCAAACATGTCCCTGAACTGTTAATCATTACCATGGGAGATACTACTCTCATCTATACAAATTATAATGTAATTTGTGTATCTAAACATCACAGCTCGGCTCACCTGCACTGCCTGAGGAGGCAAGATAGCATGAGCACTGATGAGTTCAAAGGGATACAACTCAGAGGAAATGACAAATTACGCTCCTCAGTAGCCTCAAATAACAGCAAATGTCTGTATAAAACATGATTTTCTACAAGACAGCACGTAAGTGGAAGTTGGTAAAGCAGTACATCACTAACTACCAGATGCAAGATGAAAGCCAGCAGGAGCCCCCTTGCTTGCTCAGGGCAGCCCACCTGTGGGACCAGGTTTGGACCCAGTGGAGCAGCAGCAGCTGTTGGTGGATACGGGCCCACCGCAGGCAGGAGGAGAAGGGAAGACTTGCAGGAACACCCTGCAGAACCTCTTCCTCCCTGTGTCCCTGCGCTGCACCCTGGCGATGCTGCTGCCAGCTCCCCCCGGCTCCGGTGGGGTTTGTAAAGGGATAGATTTGAAATGGCCCCTGTCTGGAAGGTCTGCCACACCGAGAAAGCCCTGCAGAAAAGTGAAGCACCCCTGTGCCGGAGCGACCGTCTGAAATAGGTGGGGTGAGCAGGACTCCTGCTCCCCGGCTGGGGCGGGTGGTGGCTGAGGTGACACCCCACCCCGAGGACTGCTGTTAGGTGCCGTGGGGCCAGGGCAGCCAGGGCAGGCCGATGGAGAGCGCGGGCAGCCCAACGGGCCCCGCAAACGCGGCTGCTGGCGATGCCCGCCCCGCGTGGGGCTGAGGGCGGCGGCAAACCAGGGGCGCCTCGGCCCGCCCAGCACCCCAGTGAGGCCCCCGGAGCGACGGGCACCCCCAGCCCAAATCCCCGCTCCCCGGCCACGCTGCTAGCAGGCAGCAGGGCAGGGGCAGGCGGGCACCCACGCCACCGGCTCCAGACCCCGGAAGGAGGAGAAAAACGGAGGGAAGATGCCCGTGCGACCCCACGAGAAGAGCGGGGCCAGGACGGCCCTCCGCCCCCGCGGGGCGCCCAGCGCCTCCCGGGGCGGCAGAGCCCCCCACCGCCGCCCCCCGCAGGCCCCGCGCCCGCCGGCGGCACCGCCGCCCCGCCCAGGCTGCCCAGGCCCCGGCGGGGCTGGGCTCGCCCTCCGCCCCAGCGCAGAGCGGGCCACGGGCCGCCGCAGGCCCGGCATTGTTCGCGGCCCCGGGGCGCTGCCCGCCCCGCCCGGGCTCGCTGCCCCTCCGCGGGAGCCGCCCCGCCGCCGCCGCCCCCATGCCGCCTACCCCAGCTGCTCCTTTCCCGGCGGTTCCGGGCCATGGCGGGGCGCGGGGCTGCCCGGGCCGCGGCGGCTGCAGGAGGCTCCGTGCGCGCTCCGAGCCGTGCTGCGTCTGCCGCGGTGGCGCGGGGCGGGCGGGGGAGCCGGCAGCAGCATCCCCGCCCGCCGCTACGGCGTGGCACGGCACGGCACGGCACGGCACGGCGGCCCCTGGGGCATCCGCCCAAACTGCACCCGCCCGCGGGCATCCGCGCTCGGGCACCCACTCGTGCGCCAGGCTTGGAGACCAGGGACACCCACCTCCCGGGGCAGCCACACCCTGCGGCGCCCTCACACCCAGCACCCTCTTGGGCACCCACACACCCATGGGGGCATGGCTGGGGGACCCAGCACAGCCAGGGTGCACCCACACCCAGGTGACTCTTACCAGAGCACTGGGCTTGGGGAAAGCGGTCCCCACGTGGGGAGCACCCACACCTGGGAACACTAAGCGCATTCATAGGCATCCCTCCCACCGGAGGCGTCCCCATCTGGGGCACCCCCATGGGCACCCACCCATGGGGATACCCTGGACAGATAGCACCCCCGTTGGCCTGCCCTGTGTGTGATGGGCTGGGATGGGGCTGACACACATTCATACCCTTCAGGGTGGACACTTGCACAAATACCCGCCCAGCTAGGCTCACTAACACACAGTGCCCAAGTGGGACACACAACCCAAAGGGAAGCTACGCACAACAGGTTGTGCGCACATAGAGCTCAAACAGGTCATGAACCCTACCTACAGTGTGCAGTGAGCACACAGGGACACATGGGCTGAGAAATCGCCAGCAGGATCCTGCCATGGTATGGAGGTAAGTCAGCTCCAGCTCCCCCAATTCTTGCCTGTGCCGGCAGCATCCAGGGGCAGCAGGAGATACATGCTGTGCATGTGAGGATGCTGCACAAAAGGTGCAGCTTGAGGACCCAGGCTTGGGCACCCCTGGGGAAGATCTAGCTGCAGTGTGATTGATAACATGCACCTTCCCTCCAGATTTCCCTCTTTAACAGCAAGCGCTTGTTTCCTCATATTTTGGATTGATTAAGCACTCTGCCATGCAAGACCATGACTCAGCCCAAGCGCACAGGAATGCCCAGGTGCAAAACTTGGGCAGGAGAGTAGTGATGCAAGCTGCGCATGCTGGCTGACTCAACGTGCCCCTTGTGCCCTCAGCCAAAACTTCCCACCTGGAGGAATGCAAGGAGCACATTCTTATTTCTTTTTCCTTTTCTTCCTGTGCTTTCTTGCCAGCTGCAGCCTCCCAGGCCTGTGTTTATTGTGCAAACCCAGGAAAAGTGTTGAAGCCCTCTGCAATGCCAGCCACAGAGAGCTCACCCGCTCCCACCCACACTGTGCAGACCAGCACGTGGGTAAGCACACTTGTCCTCAGCTCATGCTTGCCCCCACTTTTGATGCCAACCAGGTGCTGGAGTTGACCTGTCTCCGAAGCCACAGCCCTGTGCTGCTCTTTGGAAGAAGCACAGCACAGTGTTCAAGGAACAATGGATTAAACTGGAAATGTGACAGTCACCAGAGGATTCTGTGGACCAGAATCTGGAAGGATGAGAGGGAACTGAGCCTAAGACTGCAAGAGAGATTCTGGGAGAGTGCTGCTCATTTCTGCAGTGCTGACCTGCAGTGGTCAGGGAAAGCCGTTGGCCATCCAGAGTTGCTGGATGCACAGGAACAAGCAGGATCCAGTCTTCATTTCTGAAAGTGGGAAGAATGTTCACAAGTGAATCAATTTTCCCTTCCAGGCAGCTTCTCCGTGCTACAGCCATTGTGTTGTTGCGCTTCCATTGATGTGCTGGTACTTAATTTGTAAGCGCCTTTTCCAATACTCGGCGACTGCCTCCTGTTGGCTTCCTCCCTGTGTTTACAGCATCAGAGCAAAACATATAATTTCAGCTCGCTGAAGTGCTGGCTCACGTGGCAGGCAGCTGAATCCTCCTACCCGCAGCTGCTGGGCACTGCGACCATGAGGAGCTCAGCCGCTCATGGCCTCTGCAGAAGCTCCCTTATGATTTTTATAAATAATCCCTGCAATTGCATGTGCCTGCTGCTTCTTGGAAGTGGCAGAGAAGCAACCAGTATTGTGAGAGGGGGGATTTCTTACGCTGGATACTGTTGGAGGGGCTCAAATAGGTTGAAAGAGGAGATTAAAAGAAAAGCAGCTGGGAAATGGAGAGGGGGGTAAAAGAAAGAAGGTGGAAAAGAAGATCTGTTCATTTGAAAGTTTCATTAAACTGAGATGGGCTTAGGTCTTGTATTCCTTGTATTCCTCTTTTCCTTTGAGAATTGCTGCTTAGGTCAAGCTTGTACTCCCCATTTACTGGCATTTTTTCCCCCTTTCCATTATGGCACATGGTATCAAAATGAAAGCAGAGCAGAGAGGTTTGATCCTGTGCTGTGCTGGGGGGATTGAACTGCATGAATTCCTGAGGCCTTCTCCTGCATTATTTCCTCTGATCCCTAGTCAGGGGGTTTTGCAGATGATTTTGTTTCTGGGGGGTGACTCAGCATTTGCTCATTTGCACCCACCATCCATCCCTTCAAGCCACCGATAGATACTTCTTTTATTTTTCCAGTTGCAAACAGCACTTCTTAGGAAGTATCTTTACATTCTTGGTGCCCAAGTTGTCAGATCACGAAGAGCTATTTCACAGCAGACATGCTGAACAGGCATGCAATGGAAGGATTTCTGAGGAAAAATAATACTCCACAGAGACAGACTGCAGGCGGGGATCACCCAGGCTGATGTGTCAGGAGATACAGTGCTAAAAAGGCCCCAGAATTAGGAGAGAACCTGGGTTTAAATCAATTCTGTGTATTGCTCACACAGCGTGCAGGGCAGTTTCATAATTTACCTTGATTTGACTGGCCTACTTACCCAGGCAGCATTCACAGTTGCTTTTGATATCCCCAGCCCTTCACAAACAGAAACCAGCTGCCTTGTGCAATATTTACGTAAGAGGTGGGAAAGAGACGCTACAAAATCTCTGCTCTTTCTCAGGTGCCACCAAGTACTCGCCAGGACTTGCCATTGAGGGAAACCATGCCGTGTGCACAAGTTTTCTTTGCCATGACACAGACATGTCTTACCCCGACTGACAGCTGTTCTTATGGTGATTATACAAGGTTCTTGAATGTTTGCTTCTTTCCTGCAGTTATTATTATCACTTCTGCCTTCTCAGTCTTCACTTTTTCACTACTTATGCTTAATTGCATGGGAAAGTAAAAGGATTACAGATCTAAACGGTACTTGAAGAACATTACACGGACTTCTCCCATACAGTTGCATTCTGTGGTGGTGATTTGTCATTGTTTTAATTTCTCTGTCCTTATTCATGGGTGAAGAGGCCACAATTCCTCGCAAATACCAAAAAGTAAGAAAACAGAATCAGCTTTTCCCCCACTCTTCTCGAAAGCTGAAGCTGTCCTAGCATCTCTCCGGTTTTTTCTTACTGAAATATTTTTAAGCAAAGCTGATCTTTGTTGCTGAGGAAATCCTTCTATTCCTGCTGTTCCTACTTCTCACTTTGAATAGTGTTATGATCGCCTACATTTACATGGGGTTTGCAGCCAAAGGAATTATCTTTGCTTCTCCTGTAAACATGATTGCACACTATTGCTGTGACAAAGCCATCCTATTTCATGCATAGAGGAGGCAGAATTTAGTGATTAATTAAATTACATGTTTAATCAGTCTGTACAAAGGTCCTTCCTTCTGGAAGATGCTCTGCAAACTGAAGGAGCTACTTAAGAATACAAGAAGTCATGTAGATAAAGAGCCACCAGCCTAAAACTTTAACCCCATCATCTGAGTTGGACTGTCAGGCTGGTTTGCAGTAGGTTCCTCACCCCAAGCAGCATCCTCAGGGCTCTTGCAAGGTTTTGCTGGATTTTAATAAAGTATCACAGTCTCAGCTGTGGTTTCAGTTAATACAGCAGACCCATCTGTATGTGTTTTGATGCTGTATCTGGAGCCTCACTGCCTCGCAGCACCAGGTTATTCCTTTCTGTAACAGACACAGGTATACCAGCATTACACAACTAACTACAACCTTCCAAGACTTCTCTTCCTTTCTCTTACTTCTCTTTAGAGGTCAGTAAGATCTCTTTTAAGCTCAACTTCCCATTTATTTCCAATATTGTTTTTAATTTGTTCTTTCTCTCCTGCACTGACAGGCAGATGGGCGCAATATTCAAAACAACCTTGCCAGTCTCGGGTTTTGCAACATGGTTTTAGTAGTCCAAGCCAAAATCTGTAAGTGCCAAGTTTGTTTCTAGGATTTCCCCCTGAAGATGCACCTCGTCCAGGGAAAGGGTTCAAGTTCCTCTTGCATGTTGGCAGAAACAACTGAACCCACCTGCCTGCATGATTCAGCAAGATACCCACAGTATGCTCCAGCCAGGTTTGTGCACCTGGAAACAGGGGAGCAGCCAGGTTTCCAGGCTGTGCTCTCCAGTCCCCTTGCTAATGCTGCTTTTAATTGAACAGTCACATTTTCTTGCATCCTTGTGCTGAGCAGTTGCTGTCAGCGGAGCTGCCTGCTTCACCTCTGCCCTCCCCTGCGTGCAAGTGGACAGGAAGGGCATCCAGCTGGTTTCCTTCCTTTGAATGCAAACAGCACAATCAGCTGCAAAGTCTCCTGAGATACATCTATGTAAACAGGGACACAAAATAATGTATAGCCACTAGCACTCCTGTTCCTTCCGTGAAAAACAAACCCTTGCACAAGGGCCTTCGTTAAGGCTGGTGTGAGGGTCTGAGCTATGTCTGATTTAAGTGTCCTGGCCTGCAAGGAATACAAATCTCCTGAGAGCCTGAAAAGTCTTTGCTCTCCCTTAGTGTCTTTTCTGTCTTCCCAGAGCATCTCGGCAACAACGCCTGGGGAGATCCTCAGTTTATGAGATATTGATGCTTTCTTGAGCAAGTGAATTCCCACACCAGACATTAAGAAGCATCTAACAGGCCTGGACACCATCTCCTCCTCCTTTTGCCCAAAGATGCTCCCTCAGCTGTATTCATTGTATCTGTCTTTCCAATACCTCTCCCTCTTTCTGCTCTTGGAACAGAAATAGTATGCTCCTTTCAGAGCTCCTTTACCAAAGATCTTTAGTTTCTTCGAGGCATCTTCTGTATTTGCTATCGTGTCCACAGCAACTGTCACCCCAGCTGCCCCAAAGAGCTGTTCAAACAGTGAGACACCATTTGGGATCCTGTGAATCTTGCCTTACCCCTCTTCTTCTGGGTCCCACTAGCAGAGCTCAGCAGGCAGGTAAAGCAGCATTAACAGCACTAATAGCTGCTGAGGTGACCCCAAGAAGCTTTAGTAGGTTCAGCATCCTGCCTGTCACAGGCAGAATTGGACTCAGTGGCAGAAAGCTGCCCACAGAGAGCCTGGAAATAGCTCCTCTGCAGGCTCCTCACTCATGGCCATGGAGAGACAGGGTGTAGCAACAGAGTGTGTTTTCACTGGGGAGAAACAGCAGCCTGAAAAACCCAAACCACAAACTTAGGAAAAAAAGCTACATCTCAAATCACAGGGAAGATGCTGCAGCATTTCTTGAGAGTGTACTTGGTTTCTTCAACAAAGTTTGATGTAAAATGCAGTGTATTGCAGGAATCTATAAGTGGGAAAAGCTGCAGGCCCTCGAGTTGATTCACAGGTCTTCAGCCTCAGCACTGCCGTGCAGCTGATCTATTTTATTATGCGAACACACCACAAACATGAAGCAATCCCGCCAAATATTTTTTAATACCTTCCGTGTGAGATTGTTAGAGTATGTGAAATTAAAGACATCTTAGCAGTCTGATAAAAACTAGGGCTGAAGTATTTTTTTGTCCGTGCTGTTGGCTCACAGCTCAGAGGTTCTTACTTGACAATGAACATGAATTCACACATATGGCACATTCCACTGCTTTTAAACCCACCTTTATTATATTGCTAAGTTAGAAATTTCTACAGTTTTGCATCCACCGTTACCAGACAAATCTTGATGTCTCATTAAAATAGCCTTGGCTGTTCTTCTTCTTAAGACTACAATGCAAACAGATCACATTCTCTAATCCTACGTAATGCCTTATGTAAAACCACTTAACGTTCCTTTTAAGGCTGGAACCCATTCAGATGAAAGATGCTGCATAAAAGCACATTCCATAACATGCTTGACCAGAAAAGCGACGTGGTCTAGGGTGGAAGATACAGAGTGAGAATTGGCATGTGTTCAAGAGTACACACCTGGCAATGTGCAGTGCTTGGCCATGTCTTGCACCATGCACTTTGCACAAATCATTTATCTCAATTTTTCTAACCGTGAAATGGCAATAGGAACACAGTTCTGGTGCTGCTGTTATTTATATAGACTTTCCAGTAGTGCTTCCAGCAGGGACTGAGACCCAGCTGAGGAAGGTGAACTAAAGCCAGATCACGAGGCGGGCTCTGACAGTTCACTCTTTACCACTGTCAATGCAGGATGGGAAACTACACCTCCGGGTGGGAAGTGAAACTTAACTGAGCAAGGACAAAACAGCGATCAATATGGGAGCCTATGCATTAAATTGCAGTTGTTGCACAGCCCTTGGATGTGTAAGATGTTCTGGGAGACCAAGTCTTAATGCACCATCTGCTACTGGAAAACTAAATGGCCTCTTTCCTGTGCTGTCATCTGATGGCCTGTCAAGAGCAGCAAATCAGTAGAGGGAAAGGAGGCGTTCAAACTTTCAGCCAATGAAGAGAAAAGCAAAAGGACACACAAACAGCTCACTATCAGGAGTGCAGGAAGCTAATTTATGGGGGGAGAGGTAATTGTTTTATTAAAAATTGCTTGAGGAAATACAGCTCCCTAAAGGGTAAATAGTTTCTTCTTTATTTGCTGGCTATTCAGAAAAACTTACGTATTTACATTGGAAGGAACATACAGGATGTAGAAGGCTTTCAGAGTACAAGGGGAAATTCAGTGCGAATCTCTACGGTAGCAGTTCTGTGCTCCCCTGTCTTCCTGGAAGCAGGACAGTTTACATTTTGCAGTCTGCTTCTGACACACACAGTTTCAAATGAGCCCATAAACAAAGATCCAATAAAATCAAACTATGCAATTTCCGAGAGTCTGCACACGTTGTCTTTGAGTATGACCTGAAGTGACAAACTGATCCTAATGACTTATGCTACAGAGCCTCGAGTTCTGAAGGAAAAGCTTACACAATCAGCACTGCTGTTTCAGGTATTTGCATGTGGGATTTCTAAATATGCTGGAATAAGCTTAAAACAAAGGCTCCAATTTAAAGTAAGAATCAGTACCCAGCTACTTTGTCAATAGACTATATTGGACCTCTGTGGGCTGTCTGACTGACAAAGAGGCAGAATCTATTCTTAAATAACCAATCCAGTGTCCTGAACACCAGACTTGTACATCTGGCATCCATTTAATTTTTTTCTACCTAACTTTTGCAAATGTATTTCCTGGTTTGAGTATGTGTTGGGGGCTTTTTTTGCGCCTTGAAAATGACACCTCTTTTTAGGCCTTAATGATTTCACGTGCAGGGAATATTACTGCTAGTTCCAGCATTCCTCTACTCTGTATCCCCACCTTTGGGTTTCTTAAATTGTTTAGCACTCATTTGACAGCCCATAGGTGAGCTCTCCAAAGAAGGAAAGGCAGATATAGGATACTTTCAGTCTTAAAGCTTCACAGAAGCTTTTTTGACTTTAGGAGCCCAAGGAAACAAGTCTTGACAAGTCCAAGTTAATTTGCGTGTGACTATCATTGCACTAGCTGCCCACAAAGCTAAATACCACGGTGCTTGATTAGCCCATGAAAAGGATTACATGATGCGGCTGCAAGGTTGCAATCCAGACTGCAAAGGAGGAGACTCACTGTCCAGGGAGCCCTACCCAGTCCGCCTCCCTGTTGCCCCAGCCAGTACATCTTCCTCCTCTTGCTCCTCCTTGCACCTTAGCTATTAGGAAGAAGCTCTTCCCTGTGAGGGCGCTGAGCTGCTGGCACAGCTTGCCCAGAGAAGCTGTGGCTGCCCCGTCCCAGGCAGTGTTCAAGGCCAGGTTGGATGGGGCTTGGAGCAACCCGGTCTAGTGGAAGGTGTCCCTGTCTGTGGCAGGGGGCCGGAACTGGATGAGCTTTAAGGTCTCTTCCAACCCAAACCATTCTGTGGTTCCATGAGCCCTGTGACACAGCAGCAGCGGGGTCACACTGTACCCCCAGAGCAAGCAGCGCGGCCTTCAGCCGCACCGGAGCCCATCTGCACCCCAGGCTCTTCTCCCCGAGCACAGAGACACCCTCACCGCACTCTCCGCACCGCGGGAGGCCACTGAGCCCCACCGCCGGCATCGGGGCCCGGCGGAGCTCAGCAGCCGCAGCACCACGCACGGGCCCAGCTCCGCCCGCCGCCGCCTGAGGGGCGGAGGGAGGAAGGTCGGTAGGAGGGGAGGAGAAGGGTGGGCCGGGCCGCAGTGGGGCCGTCGGCCGCGCCGGGGCGCTGCGGTGTCGCGGAGGTCGCTGTCGTCCTGTTCCGTTCTGACCCGTCCCGGCTCGGCCGGGCGGTGCGTGCGTGCGTGGGGGCCGGGGCCGCGGCGGGCAGCGGGGCCGTGGCTGGGGAGGAGCGCGGCGCCGCGGCGGGAGGAGGAGGAGGAGGCTGCGGCGCTCCCTCTCCGGCGGGACAAAGGGCTGTGGGTGCGCAGGTAGGAGCCGGCCCGGCCTTGCTGCGGGCCTGGCTGCGGGCGGGTGGCTGCCCGGCCGGCGGCGGACGGGCCGCGGCGCCTCCTCAGTCGCCGGCGGGACGGGACCGAACCTCCTTCCGCACAGCTGCTGGGGCCGGTTGCTCCCCGACGGGTTCGGCGCTTCCCCGTTGCCCAAAGGAGCCCCGGGAGCCGCCGCGGGTTTTGGAGGGCGCTGCCCCCGCCGCCGGGCCGCCAACGGCCGTGGCAACCGCCCGCTGCCTGCCTTTGTCTCGGCAGCCGCGGCCCAGAGCCCGCCCCGGGAGCCCCCCCTCAGCAGCATTTTCCGCCGTAGAAGCCATGGGCCGGCTGCCGTGCTAGGAGCGTCCCCAGTTGGCGGGGCGAGGAGGGAAGCGGCCGCTGCGCCCCTTCCCCGGCGGGGGCTGCGCGGTGCCGGAGATGGAGCCGGCGGCGCGGCCGAGCGGGGATATCCTGAGGCGGAACCCGCAGCAGGACTACGAGCTGATCCAGCGAGTGGGCAGCGGCACCTACGGCGATGTGTACAAGGTGAGTGGCCGAGGGCTGCGTCGGGCGCTGCTCGGAGGGCTCATCACGGCGAGGCCGGGCTCAGGGCGTTAAGGGACCTGCTGGGACAGAGTGGGAAACTCGTGGACTCGGGGCATCTCTGACAGTGTGAGGTTTCCCTCCCTGCTTAGCACTTTTGTTTGTAAGGATTGACTTGCAGCGTTGGAGAAGGGTCCGTTTTGCCGGTCCCCTCACTGATTGTAGAGGTTTGAATCCGTGTATATTGTGGGTGATAGTTGCCACGTTACTGCTAAAGAAGGTAGAGGATATCTACTTGCTGTACTTGTTTCCCCAATGCATCAGTCAGAGCACCTGATTAACAGGGTGCAAGTTTATCCCCGAGGTTAATAATAGCACACAAAAGGCAGAAGCAGATTAAGGCTCTTCAGAAGCTAGAAGGGAGTTGCAGCTGGAGGTAGAGTTTGCACTGCACATCCAGTGGATGCTCTTGAATGGTGTGTACTGGTGCTCATGCTGCCATTGGAAACATGGTGTAGACTTGGCAATACTGGATTAATGATTGGACCTGATGACCTTAAAGGTCTTCCAACCTAAACAATTTTATATTTCTGTTATTGTGTGGTACATTCCTCTCCTTACTTCTCTGGGGGATCCATGCCACTTCCCTGAATGTCAGGGATGCTCAGCAGCTTTCAGGGTTGGGTTGCTGATAAAGTCTTAAAAGTCTTTGGCCTGCGTTTGGTGATCTGTGTTTTCAACTGCATGGGAAGATTGGATGTGATGTTTTAATTTGTAGTGCTCTTCAGTGTGTTTAAAATAGAGCTGGCAGGACCAACTGCACAAGAAAAGGTGTGTTGCGCTGCCACATGAAAGTCAGTGGTAATTGCTCATGCTGGGGGAGGGCGCTTCATTAATGTTCAAATTGAAGTTTTATAGATGGATCTTGTTCCCACCATCCCTTTGAAATGGTTACTTGCAGCCTCAGGGAGTTACTTTTAAAAGTTTTCATGGTGGATATTTACCTTTTTTAATTTTCTCTCATTTTTTTCCCTCCTTGAGTGCTCTACACAGACCAGTCAACTTCTTTGCTGGGGAATCCAGCACTGAATTCTTTAAAAGGAGATTTAAGGTTTCATAAATCAGCAGCTTGGTGTACCTAGAGCTACTTTGAGTATGCCTGCATAGCACAGGGCAGCATGACAAGAAGTAACTAGTTGTGTTGCAGAGAAGTATTTTTGTGTAATCTCTTTGCTCTTTGTGGGAAAAGAAATATTCTGCTTCTCATTACCCTGGTAATTAGAGGCAAGCTGTGCTGACATATTATTCAGCTTCCTGTTCCGGAGCTGCTTTCAATGCATGGCTCTGCTCTGTGCCATGTAAACATATCCCCTTAAAAAAAACCCCACAGCCCTCTTCCCCTGCCTCTGTTCTTTGGGTTATGAAAAATGTGGCTTCTATTCCTGACACGGTTTCAGATAGGAATAAACCTGAACCTTAGCACGGTGCAACCTGACAAGTTGAAATCAAAGTCTTTGGCAGGCTTTTTAGATGTAGTTATAGGTCTAAAGTTAATGAGTTTAAAGTAGTTTGAGAGCCTACATTTGTTTCTAGGTCACTGGTTTCCTCTTTGTTTTCATGAAGGCCTGCAAGAGGGAGGAACTGTATCAAGGGAATACTGAATCAGATGGCACTGGCTGTTATGACAAATGTGCAAAGCAAACTCATTTTTAAAAGTCATTGATGTTATGTTAATTTTAAAAATAACTAAGGTAAACTCTTTCTTGAAAGGACTTAACATATAAACATTTTACTTTTATTTTTCCTAGTCCATGGTAAATTTCTTAGCACAGATAGCAAGTCTTGTGCTTGCTGAGGGCTGCTGTCGGTAGCGTTTATAAAATGCATTTCTTAGTGAATATCCGATTGTTGTTATGTTGCAGAGCTCGGGCAAGGGTTGCTAGAGAGTGCTCTTAAATGAAAATGGATTTTTCCTCTCACCTCTTCAAGTAGTTTTTCAGCTCCATCGCTAATAATTAGTCACCAGTGTCTCCAGCACAGTTGTTTTTAGGATGTCTGAATGAGGCAGCCTTTCTGATTGTGGGAGATCTGCCTCTTCCTCAGATGCTTTCTGGTGATGGTGGTTCATGCCTCAAATTCTTCTTGGGGCATTTGGTAGCTCTTAGAGTAATTGCTTCTTTTTTGAATGTAGAAGGCTGAGGTTAAGCAAATATTTGTGCTCACTATTATGTTACAGAAGAGTATTTAAGGCCTTTCTAAAAATCTACCCACTTTTTCTTTACTATTATGGGAGCTTAAAACTGAAATATGTTTTTCTTAGTGTTTGTAGGTTTTATTTCTCTTGTCTGTCACATGGCACACAATGGTTGATTGTATGCATTTGGTGAAGCTTAGGGCGGGAGAGAAACCATCTGTGAATAAACTATTTTCTTACCTCTTCATAGCATGTGCATGTAGATCCAAGCTTGGATCTAGCAGTCTTGGAAGTACAATTTCCATTAAAATCCTAACACAGTTTATCTCTCAAAGTGTTGTATTAAGCTATCTTAAATTACTGACTTGAAAGTGGTTGTATTAACGCAGACTGGGAACTCAACGGAACTTCATAATATGCTGACAATATTTTTTTGTCCCCACTTTCTGCCAAGTGATTAGCGTCCTTAACATCATATCCCTCAGTGCTGCAAAGGTGAAGTCTACAGGAGTGAGGTTTTAATTTGGCTTTCCTGTTAAGATTTCTATTTCTCCTCCTTGGACATAGACATGACAGTCTCAAAGCAGTATTTAAAAAGAATGGAAATCTGTTTATGCATCTGTAAGGTCATGCTGAAATACATGTTTTGTGTGTGCTTAATGCAGAAACATCCAGTTGACCAGTATCTTAAAGCAGAAAATTAAAGAAGTCTCTGGGAACTGTAAATGGAATTTAATCTCCAGTACTAGCAAGTGGCCAGTCAGATGCCATCCCAGGTAAACTCCCATCATGTGGTTAGATCTTTCCCAGAATGGGTTTTCATGTCAGCATGACCTGTCAGTGAACCTGCAGCTTTTCAGTAGGGCCTTTTAGTCCAATTTGTATGAGGCCAGTTGTGATAATGAGTTCATATCCTCAGCTCTCTAAGCATGTGTTTCTGCAGCCCCTGATATTTTCTGGGAGTACCTGGAATAGTGTAAGAATGCCCTGTTCTGGTTAGATGTGGGATTTGGTTACATCAGATCATGAAGTCATTAGGTTGTATGTGTATGTAGATGTTGATGTCCTGAAGGGACTTAAAAACAAGCACTACATTAAAGTGTGGTAATTTACTTTAGCTGTATCTTACTGGGATTTCATAGAATCATAGAATGATTTGTGTTGGAAGGAGCTTTAAAGATGATCTCGTTCTGTCCCCTTGCCACAGGCAGGGGCACCTTCCACTAGACCAGGTTGCATAAAGTCTGCTCATTTCCTGCATGTGCTTTTTATTTGAGTATTTATTAGTGACTCGGAATAGGGGAGAGATTTAGGGGAAATAATACCCTGTATCATGGCGAGAGATGTGAGGTCACCACTGCTTTCACGTAAAAAGAAATTTTAAGTTATCTTCTTCTGAGTATCCTTGCTGTCAGCCTGTTGACTCTGCTGTGGAACAAAAGATTTCCCCTCACTACTACATACTCTGCCTCCTTCTCGAAGTACACAGGACTTGAATTTTTGTATTTTCTAATGCAAGTGCCCCGAACAGTGTTTTAACTAATCTTCGATTTTGGAGAAGAGGCACAAAGGGCAGTTTATGTAGACTGTCTTTTTGAATGCTCTTGTTTGGCAGCTGAGCTGAAGGATTAATGGGATATGGGATTAATAGTTGGATGTCTGTCCTCCCTGAGAGGTGATGATCAAATATAATCTTGTGCAGCAATTCTAAAGCTGTCTTATTTTGTTTTTTTCCAAGCAGGATGGTGAACGGTGCTACAATAGCTTTCTTTAAAAGTAAGCACATGGGTGAGAAACATACCAAATTAATAGCAGAAACCACTTGTAAACAAGAGATGCATTTCTGTTGAATATCATGGAAATTTCATTCTGTCTTGAATCACCTGCTAAGTCTCTCTTTCTTCTGTTAGGATCTTTCTTTTAATCTTCTGCACCAGAAAAGGGCATTAACTTGGAAGAAACCTGTACTGGTTTGCACTGAGTGCGGCTGCAGGAAAATAATGAGCAATGAAATTGGATTGTGGCACCCAGACTCTTTTGCTGCAATACATTTTTGGAAAAGGAAAAAGGAAAAAAAAAATTCGAGTTTTCTGTTGTTTTGGGTTTGTTGGGTATTTTTGTCAATGTTCTTGGTTTCAATTTTACTACAGATGTGGGTCTCTGTCCAGCTGGAGTCAGGTTTTGGCCCTGCTGTGTGGTCAGTGCCCTGTTCCCCGAGCTCTGGAGTATATTTTCTCCTTCAGTCAAAGGCTGTTGAGAACCTGCATTTGATATTTTGTAAGTAATTCTTAATGTCTGTCTGATTTCACAGATCATAGAATCATAGAATAGTTAGGGTTGGAAAGGACCTTAAGATCATCTAGTTCCAACCCCCCTGCCATGGGCAGGGTCACCTCCCACTAAACCATGTCACCCAAGGCTCTGTCCAGCCTGGCCTTGAACGCCTCCAGTGATGGAGCATTCACAACTTCCCTGGGCAACCCATTCCAGTGAGAACTTACTGGGTAAAGCGTTCTGCTACTTAAAGTCAGCAGGTTAAGAATGGAGTGTTAAGGCTCTATTTTAATACTAGAGTACGGTTAAATCTATGGTAGTTTTAAATCACATACTCCCAACTTTATATGAATATGTTTTGGTAGCTGCAGACTGATTAGATTGGCCATCCCTGATTCAGCACTGCTGTTCCTGGTGAATATACATTACTTACACATACAAATTACCATAAAACATCTGTCACATCGGGGATTCCACTCTTCCTCTCCAGATAAAAGCCTTCTGGTTAGCAGTGTTTGCTGTAGCCATGCCTGAACTCTGCCTACGCTTGTTTTCCATATGAAGGGTGTTTAGAATGGCATCAGACCAAAACTGTTGAGATTCTACTTGCCGTGCAGTTTCTCTTCTCAGAAATGGCATGTTTTTCTTTTAGGGTACAGTCAGTAGGGTATATATATTGCTGAGAACAAAGGTGCTCAGTGACATGTGGGCGCTCTCTGTTAAGATATTCAGGAGTTGGGGGAAGGCCGTGCTTTTCCATTTGTAGACTTTGTGAGTGGATTGTTTGGTTGTTTTGTTTAGGTTTTTGTTTGTTTGTTCTTATTAAGCATTTGGGCTTTGTCGTGGAACATTCAAAGCTGTTTGGCTTTAAATTTTACCTCCTGTTGCTCATTAATTTTCTGTTAATTGTTTTCTGTTAATTGTAGGTTCTGTGACTGGAATAGAATATTTCTCCCTATGTCTGGTTCTCCCTGTCTCATTGCCAAAAGAAGGTAGTCTCCAGAATCTTAAAAATAAGGTTTGATTTCTTTTCCAGTTCTTTTGAAGAGAGTTGCCCTCCTAGGTTAGGTCTTCAGAGGAGCCAGAGAAAGACTGATAGCAACCTTTCAGTGTACTGTCAGCTAGTATGAAGGCTGTACCCAGCATCTCTTGAGCCAAGGAGGAACTGAGAGTCTATTCTGTTGAGTTTAATATCCTGTTGGTACCAGCCTTGTCTCTGATGCAGTCCTCACTTGCAGTATAACTATCCAGTGTTCATCCTTCAGGAGACATTCTGCTGGGTAGATGATTTTGTTATTCCTCTTTATTTTTTTTTTGTGTGGTGCAGTCAGTGGTGGAGGTGTCCTGTGAACTTGCACAGGAAGGGGTTAAGCAGAGCATGTTCTTTTGTTCCCTGCATGTTGTGCACATTTTTGGAGACCAGTGTCAAACACAAGAGATACTTTATATGACCTGTGCCGTTTCTGCCTTCCACCCCAGAGCTCTCTTTCAATGCGAGATACCCATTCAGAGGAAGAGAATAGTGTAGGTTGTGCATCCCCTTTGAAACACACACTGTCCATCCCCCTACCACCAGAAGTCGTCTTTGAGAAGGAAGGATAGCTCAAAGATCAGAACATTTGCATGCTAATACCTACTTCATCTTTGTCTCCAGAAGATGCAATGGTCGTTTTCATTGGCAACGCTTAACTTTGAATGCATTTGAGAATATAGTGTGAGGTGTCTGAGTGATTCACAGTTCCATCAGCAGAGGTCTGTGGTAGAAGTACACAGGTCATCCATGCTGGAGAGAATAGCTCTTCCTGTTAGCGAGGCCATAAGAGAATTTGCCAGCATAATTCGCTGACACCAGCAACTGTCCGACCACTCTGCAGCTGAGAAAACAAATATGCTTGCCACCTTTACTCATGTTTGGCACCTGGCTTCTTGTTTATGGCTATGAATGAAAAGAGACAGCATCAACCCAAGGTGATGCTGTTTGAGGACAATGCAAAACGGGTGGATCTCCGTATTCATGAAGACTGTTCTTTAGTGCAAGGTAACCTTGATACTTCAGATTTCTCACACTTAACCATTTTGTTAGGATTTCAGATTTTGTATTTCTTCAAGTATTTAGAATAGTTCCCAATTTCTGAAAGATTCCTAGCAACAAGAACATTTGGCAAGGTTTGGTGGGCACAGCAGTCAGTGAGAAGGGCAGGGTATTTTGTTTAAGATTTTGCATTTGTGATCTATAAAACCAGATACTACCTTGCTTTTAATGGGATTAGGTAAACAAAGCAGACTTGGTGCTGACAGTAGTTGAAAACCAGCAGAAGACAGTTTACCAGGCCTTCCCCAAATCTTATCACAGAGTGTACCTAGGGAAGAGGTGTTGGAGAGATCATTTGTCTGAACTTTCCATTTGGCCTAGCCAAGGATAGTAATCTTTTTGTCAGGTTGTCAGTCCGTCTAATTATAATGAAGGGGTCTCTTTACTGCATGCCACCATGTTTTTCTCCAAGCTGTGGTTTGCTAGACTGGAGGGCAGGTTTATACAGGCAGCACCATATAGCATCATTCATCATCTGTCTCCCACTCCCTCTCCCTTTTCTCATTTAGAGACTCTGTTCAAGAGGGGCTTGTCTGAAATATTGGAGTCCTTTCTGGTTTTCTGTTTAAAATAGCAGAATGGCTCCACTGAAAGCCAAACACCTTTTGACTCTGTTCCCACCTAACCAGCTCTGCAAAATCAGGATCTTCATCTGTTGGATAATATTTAGCTTGTTGGCATTTTTTTGAGACCTAGATCTGCCGCCTTATGTGTTTCCCTGCAGCTGGCCCGCAGGAAATGTCCCCATCACATGAAGGTCTGAGCTGTCTGGAGCTCCTTGTGTACAGTGGGATAAACTGCGCTTCCTTCCAGATTGATTATGGGAAAATTTCAGGGTTTGGTACGGAGAGGTTTCTATTCTGCTCTCTAGCTTTCTAAATTCCTTCACTGAAGCAGTTAGAGTAATTAATTTTATCCAGCATGGTAAATAGTGCCTGCAAGGACCTTCTCAGCTGCTTGAAAATCCATCCAAAGCTTACCTTCCCTTGTGGTGGATGGAGAACACGCTGCCAAGAAGCCACATCTTGACTGTGTCTCTGGTGTAAAGAACATACAGGAGGGTGAGCAAAGGAGTTGCTTCCTGGCTTCTCCTTCAGTCGGGACTGGAGGTCAGGGGCAAATCTGTTTTGTGGTTACTGTTTCCATCCTGCTCTTATCAAATCCCAAGGAAAGATTGAAGAGGGGACTTGCTTACATAGAAACATGAGAAAGGGTGGGGGCATTAGATAAAAGACTAACGTCTGACCTCTGAGTCAGTGACTACCAGCAGAACCGTGGGGCACAGGATGGCATGTTCCTCTATGCTGTGTTGAGAGGTAGCCAAATTACAGGACTAGTGCATTTAGCATCACAGATCTCTCACAGTTGCTCACTTTTGAGACAGTGGGATGCTAAGATAGGGGTTCAGCAGATGCTGGTGAGTACATTATGAGCAGGCAGTAAAAAAATGTGAAATTTGTTGCATCAGAGAGAAAATAAGCAGTGCCCAAGCCTCAG
This sequence comes from Myiopsitta monachus, assembly GCA_017639245.1. Lineage (NCBI taxonomy): Eukaryota > Metazoa > Chordata > Aves > Psittaciformes > Psittacidae > Myiopsitta > Myiopsitta monachus. The sequence goes on along the minus strand of CM029924.1, from coordinate 57,281,693 downwards.
CCTCTTCCAGTGCTATCCCTAGTCTGTTATTCTTTGTGTTGCTATGTATGTTTATACTGACTTCCTTGCTCCTGAAGATAGTGAAATGATTGTGCAAGATGCAGTCGGGGTACCCCTCAGAGCTTTGAGCTGGCCCACAGTGCTGGTGGCCAGAAATGCTGCGTTTACTGAACTGATCTGTCAAAAATGGCATCTTTGATGCCATATTTGATATTTTGGCATGTTGGATTACTCTTCTCCCGTGTCTATTTTTGTGTCTTCCACATGAATATAGTGTATATGGAAGGCTCTTAGAGGTGAGGAAGATTTGGCTGCATGTTTCCAGAAAGCTAAATGAAATGCATTTTCAGGTTAGTATGAACAGCTGGATTTGCAGCCTGTGTAGAAAAGTGAATTTTGAGACATTCCGGAAAGGCAGGTGCTGTTTCTCTTCACAGAGTGTAGAGGTCCTTGCAGAGGGACTCTGTTGGCTTATTGGTAAGAAATCATTGGGCTTTTTTTTGTGTAGCTCTTTCCTCTACAGCATTAAAGGCATCATTTCTTCTTGCATTTAATGTGATTGTTCACCCCAAGAAGCTGGTTTGGGTGGTTTTGTTGTTCTGTTCTCAGCTGTGTGTGTGGCTGTTTGCTGGTCATTGCTATTGAAGCAGTGTAGAACTGTGTTACATTTGCCTTAACTCACTGCTTAACAGGCATGCATATAATAGTTGAATTATAATCATGAGACTCCCAAAGATGTTTGGGAGATTTAGTCATTAATCTTAAGGGAGGATAGGTGGTAAAGTCTTGCATGGAAATGTAAACATGGTAGGTAGAAAGAATAAAGGTGGGGCCATACCTGTCTTTTAAAGATATACTTTGTCTTGATAAAACTTAAATATCTTTTGTCAGGAAGCAATGCCTAATGAGTGTTCATTGTTCTCCAGTGATTAACAGCTTCAGGTATTTGGGTTGTATTTACTAGGGATTTGAAACTGGCAGCAGTTTAAATTCTTCTTTGGATGCCCTTGGCCTACAGTGGGCTCAGGGAGTATTTGATGTATCCTTGCAGGTATCCACAGTTGTGTTGCCTGTCAGAGGCGGGATGTTAATTTAAATGCAATGATAGATTCTCTTAAACAGCTGACATCTCTTTTCATTTAAGACTGCTTTTGTGAAAGAAACATTGCCAGTTTTAAATGCCCCCTGCCTTAAAAGGGTGATTTCTGCTGTAGAGGAGGATAGTGATAGGATGGGTGGAGGAAGGAAACTGAGCTAGCTCAGCTGTGTAAGCATCACTTTTGTGATGTTAGCAGCTCATGAGGGGTAAGGGTTTCTGATGACTGGATGGAGTGTATCTGGATAGTCAAAATACCTTCACTAGCATGATATTTAGGAGTCTGGGTCAGTAGTTGGACAGGATAAGCAGTTTTTGATAATGCTGTTTTGTTTTGTCAGACATGTCTGCATTTAAATTTGAAGCATTTGTCTGAGTCTGATCCTATGCTTATTGGTTAACTGTGAAGAGGCACAACTAACTTTGATTAATGTATGGCCTTTAAAACTGTGCCAAATGGTTTCTGTCCAGAGAGTCTGTTTTCAAATTGGGCTCTCAATAGCAAAGTGGGGGATAAAGGGACTAAGGAGAATGGGTAGGGAGATCTTGAGAACCTTTTAGGATCTGCCATTACTTCAGGACTCAGTGACCACCTGTTGAGAGTTCGTGAACATAAATTTTTCCTTCTCATTCTGTGGGTGTTGAGGTTTGTCTAAATCCTGCACTGGGATGGGATGTCTTGGGTACGGACTGTCTGTGCTGGCTTGAGCAGCAAAGTTAGCTCCTGCATGGGTGGAGGAGGAGGCGGGCAGGCTTTTCTCTGTGAAAGCATGATATAGTGAAGTTCTGAAAGGTAAAGCAGTTGCTGCCCATGTTTCTGAGAGCCTTGGTGCTTCCTGCAGTGTGTGGAAAGCGTGTGTGAGCTACTGCCTGTCAACCATGCTTGGTGCACTTGGTTAGCCCTAAGACAGCTGTGGTGTCAGGCTATTTACTTACCAGCTTTCTCTTTCCCCAGGATGCAGTCTCAGTGGATGTTGAGTTCATCTTGACATTCTGGCTTTGGCCCGCCTACTCTGTCATGGTTTCTGCTTTCATTACTTCATCCATGTGTATCATTTTATTTAGCTACGGGAGGCTTTCTGAAGCTTGAAGTGGAATTCACATGTGATCCCTGTGTGGTTGCTCTCTGATTACGTGAGTTCAGTGTTTTCTATTTGTGTGCAGAGAAGGGCAGTAACAATGTCTTAAGCTTCCTGCAGGTGGAATATACTTGCAGCATATAACATGTCTTGCAGAGACCTTGTAGTACATCTAATATTACACATAACAGCTTATGGTTTCTACTGGAGTATGTGGCTGTAATCTATTTTAATTTACAGGATTGCTTTTTAGTCATTCTCTGCATTTTGGCTGCTGTCTTACATAAGCAAACAAAACAAAAACAAACCAAATAACCCGCAGGTTGGTGTTTCTCTTCTTAAAGGTCCTGTGTCTTGCTGCTTCTGCTGAGTGGGTGTGCAGGTCATCAAGCCTCCAATATAGCAGTTCCTAGGAGGACGGGGATGCTGAGGACTGAATGCATGGGGCAGCTGAGTTAGCACTTAGGTGTTATAACTTCATGCTAAGAGGAAATTCTGTATATGTAAAGAAGTCCTGTGAAGAGTCCTGATCATGACTTCCTCCAGCTTTCTCAAACACATTCCTTAGTGGTGTCTGGTTCAGGAAGGTTGGTCCATGGAAAATCACACAGCTGCTGAAGGGAGAGAATTACATTTATTGGGGGTGTGAACTAGAGGCTTTTGCAGAGTCAGAGAGCAGATTGTCAGGCTGAGCAGCTTCCGGGATGGAGGAGCACTGCCTAAATATCCTCAAGGTTCCACCAGGGATCAAGCAAAGGTTTAGAGTTTAAAAACAATTAGAAACAAAGAGGAAAAAGGCAAGATGGAAAATGTTATCAAGTATATTAAAATTTAAAAATATTTCTTTAAAATTCCAGTTAATTCATCAGGCCTGATTTACTGTAATACTGTAATTTCTGTAGCGTGCATATTATTTGAGCAGCATGTTTTTGGTCCATGTTTTAAACAAAGTTGAACCAGTAAAGTGAGGAAGTCACTGGCCAAGTGCTTGAAACCAGGCTACTGAAGTGAAACCAGTATTTAATTGCTGTTGATTAAGCTGTAGAAAAAAGTTGCCTCTTATTTTGAAGTTAATAATTTAAAGGACTGGATTACACAAAATAGAGAAAAAAATTTAAAACCAAATCAAACCAGTTTATTTTCTCTCCTTGATTTTGGCTAAAAATAAGGTGTGAGAGGATAAGATAGTTATAAAATCGTGAAAGTTATCATCTGTAATGAAATGGCAGCGTATTTCCCTCTTAGTCAGCATAAGTGCAAAACATACTTTATGCTTGACCTTTCTCCTGTATCTGGCATATTAAAAAGTTCTAATTTTCCTTGTTAAAAAATCTTACTAAAATGTAATTTCTGTTTATTTCTACAGAATTTAAGGCTATGATTTTTAATTGCCTACAAAATTAGAAATATTACTGATCACTATTTCATCATCGCAAGACATAAAGATTGTAAATAAACGGTGGGTTTTATTGTAGTAGAAACAGCTGAGCAGTGGTCCCAGTAGTCAGAAAGAAGCAGGCGCACTGCAGTATGTCTGCACATCTGAAATTGTGAGGAAATTGTTATGTCTTACCCATCTTGCACTCCTGAGAAGATGAAAATTGATACAGTACACGTGCAAACCAAAGCTTCATCTTAGGACAAGAGAAGAACTCCTTGCTCCTCTTTTGAACTAATTTTCTTTTAACTTCTTTGATTTACACAGCTGCTTTTTTATTCATTCTTTCTGTTCTGGTCATTGTTTTATTTTAATAATAACAACAAAGCACACAGACCTGTTTTCTTCATGAAGACAACTTTATGGCTTGTTCCTTTTAGTTTTGTAACTGAGTTCATCTCTGAGGAGTTGAAATTTTAAGGAAGCAGTTACTGAATAGCTTTGCTGGAGTTAGATTTTTCCACTTCTATCTGCATTTTTCACCTGCACCCCTCCAGATTCTATCAGATAAATTACAGTAAGGAAAATGAATTAATATAATTTGTACCCTGGATTTGGAAGGCTTGGTACTGCAGAAAACCCTGTGTGTGACATGAAAAGCTAGGAGGGGTTTGCGCAAGTACTCCACAGGTCAAAAAGAGCTTGCACATGTCTTGGCAATTCTTGGTAAAATAACTTCAATAAAACAAACAAACCCCCCAGCAAAATGCATACACTTGTGTATTTTGTTATGACTAATCTGAAAGTATGTGCAAAAGTATTTCTGGTGTTTTAGGAAGTTGCATGCAGATAGTGATAGTACCAGAGCTGCAATCTTGGAACTGCAGTTTCTTCTGTTCTTTAAAATGCCAGCAGTGGTTCCTCAGTTCTGCCTTTCTGAAGAGATGGGTCTTGCTGTGTGTCAGTTAGCTCATGGTTGCAAAGCAGTGAAAAATTTCTTTTTCTTTGGTATCAAAAGAATAAAATTATGGTCTTAAATTCTTTGATGTAACACAAGTGACTTAATTAAAACAAAACAGAAACTCAACAACCCCCCCCCCAAAAAAAAACCCAAGGCAATCCATTGCTTTGGGAAACTGTTTTTTTCCTTGCCTAAAAGCCAGATTTTATTATTAATTTTATTTTTTTTAAGAGACATAGATACTTTTCTTCAGATATTTTTGTTGATACATCTCTTAGCTCTTTCATCTCTTAAGGAATAAGTAAATTCCCCTGCAGCTGATAAAATATGTGATCTTTTGATGCTACTTGAATTTGTACTCCATAATACTGTGGGTTTTTTCCTGTGTCTTGTGGTCTGTGCATTCAACATTGGAATGAAATAAAATTGCTTTGCATTTATTCTTACTATATTTTGGTGAATAAAACCTTTTAAAATAATAAGCCCTTATTGTGAATGCTCCGTCCCTGGTAGTGTTCAAGGCCGGGTTGGACAGAGCCTTGGGTGACATGGTTCAGTGCGAGGTGTCCCTGCCCAGTGGCAGGGGGGCTGGAACTAGATGATCTTAAGGTCCTTTCCAACCCTAACTATTCTATGATTCTGTGATTCTATGAACTCCCGTCTTGGTTTGTAGTTTAATAATATGTTTGAAGGTATCTATCTTTTTTTTTTTTTTTTCTTTTTTCCTCCCTCTATTTTATACCCTGGCCCTGAAAGCTGTTAGACATCTGCTCAATTTTAAGTATGTTAGCAGCATCATGAGCTGCCTTTGATTTGTATGATCTTATGTTCAAAAGTGTATATTTTTTATCAGGAAAACTAGATAGTTCTAGTAGCTTTTCCAAACCATCTAATACCTATAGTTGTAACTTGAAAAGGATCTTTTCTGGTTTGTTTTTTTTGCCAGTGGTTTGCTCCAACTGAGTCAGAATTGGGCTTTTTTTTTTTTTCTTCTCTTTCCCCTCATGTGCTGTTTGTTTGTCTCTTTTGTGCTCCATTAGTTGCTAAATCGTACTTTTGTGGTCAGGGTCTGGTTTTAGCTTTAGCTTTTCAATTTTGGAAGGATCCTGCACATGAAGGATGATCTGACCAGAAAATTTCAAAGGAGAGTAGTCAACCTCTATTTGGAAGCATATAGCTGCCTTCTCTTGTTATTTTTATTTTCCCTAAATAAGTGTTGTTAAGATTTGCAGCTGATCTTTGCTTTGTTATTATTGTTATCCTTACTGCCATAGGTCTTTGTCCTTCAGTAGTTACTGCTGGGAATGAGAAGTAAATGTTTTAATGGCTGCTGAGATCTGTAAAGCCACTTTGCTTATGCAAATCCCTTAGTCTGGTTTTCTGTGCTGGAATAAAAGGAGTTGGCCTAACATCATTAATGAGCTTTTAATCCCTTATTGCTTGAGATAATTGGCCTTGAGTAAGAAAGTGTCTGAAGTCTGTGAGTGAAAGGTAGGTTTCCCCCCTCCCAGTTTTCTCAGCAAGAGATAAACTATCTAAATTTCACCAACTGCCAGTAAAAGTAAATACATTTAAGCCTTACTTGCATTTTAGCTGTGCTTAGCAGCACCAGTCACAGATGTTGCTGCAGTTGGGTTTCAGGTATTAATGTGGAATTTATTTAAACCCTGGTACTTCTGTGTATTCTGGATTTTGCCTGTTCAATAATGGAAACTGCAAGTGCTGTAAATGTGGAAATAGGGAGTGACAGCTGTGAAGTTTGCCTCCTGCTTTGTATTGATACGTGTTCCTCCTCTGATGGACAAGGGTTGGCGTTGTCCATCTGGAGAGCACCCACAAAATCAGTATTTGTCTTTGTACAATATTCAGCTGTGATATCCAAAGTAATGGCTCTTTTAGTAGCACTGCTGCAGTATAAACTAGCTGACACAAGAAACTCAAAAATACATATAAAAAGTAAAATTACCGTGTGAATCTATATTTTTAGTTTATCCCAAAAAGTCATAATGGTGATGGTTGTACAAGGCTATTCTGTTTTAGTAGTATTGAATCTATAAAGTCTCTGTCAGGGAAGTGGTTTCTGAAAGCCTCTCTGCATTTCACTATAAAGGAGCCTGGTACTGCTCTCCATCTCAGAAACCCAGCTGGAATATTGCAGGGTGAGCAATTGCTTCTGGGTCTTTCTGCCTTCTAAAAGAGAAACAGCCCTGAAAATTGGAAATCACTGTTGGGTATCCTTTTCCAGCAGCAAAGACTAGCTAGACATCTGCTTCACATGTGAGCTGCCCTGGCACACCTCAGGTGATGAATGGAGTGTAGTGAGAACTCAAAATGGGAAGGAAAGTTATTTCTGTCTGGCATAAATCTCAGCCCATTCAGTAAGATTTGCATTAATACTTGGTAGAGTCATCCCACTAACTTTTCTTTTTAAGCTATCCTCTTTTGTTCCTCCTGCTACATTTTTGAGCCTCCCATAGACCTTCCCACATGAGGGAGAAAAATGTGTTCAGCATCAGTTGTGGAGATGCTCTCAGCACTGCGCAGGAGGGTCTTTATTCAGTCCAGTACTCTGTTCAGGTTTTCTTAGGATGGGGCTGTGGGAAATTTTGTCTTGCTTTTGCTTTTTATTTATTTATATATATGTATATATCAGAAAATGGGGAGGGGGAAAGCCTAACAGGACTGTAGTAATTGCACATGTACGTATTTGGTACAGCACCCATCTTGGAGGTAAGATTCAGGTGAATGCTGGAAAAAATACAAGGGTCCTATACAACTTTTGTGAGCCTTCTGAGGGTACTTGTAGGATGTGCTGCCTGGTGCTCCAACAGGAGCCAGCAGGCTACTCAGGTCTAAAACTAGAGAGCAGTACTGGGAGCTACTGGTTTTGACTGGAGCCCAGGCAGAGGAGCTCTGCTGGCGCTTTGTGGCCTGTACAGCGGTTCTCCTGCCTGTGCACTGTCCTGGCACAAAGTCTGGATTCCGCTCTGAGCAAGCAGTCAGCCTTTTTCTCATGCTTGGAGCAGGGCGCTGGTCAGGTGAGCATTTTGGGAGATGGTGTTCAGCAGTGAGCTGTCAGACCCGCCCCCTGTGCTTGGGTTAACCTTTACCTGCAAATATTCAAGGACATTTTTTCTTCAGAGCTTTCAGAGAGTTTGGTTTCTTTTACAAAAATGCTCTCCTGATGTGCAGCACTGGAAAAAGTTCCGTTCTCCTGTTGTAAAGGATAGCAATTCTAGGCACCCAAAATAGGGATTAATTTGTTGCTTTTAAGCTGGGTTTTCTGAGAAGCATTGTGGCTACCTATTACTGACTTAATCCCCAACTATACAGTCTGGGTGTTAAACTCCCCTGGTAAAGAAATGGTGTTTCAAAAGTAGAAGCCTCTCCTTTCCATTCATTAAGAGTATTTCCAGCATTGCTGTTCTTTGCTTTGGCTACCTGGTGGTTTTTCAGCTCTGTTTACAAAGCATTTTTAAAAACTGACAGACTTATTGATGTAAATCATAAGAGTAAGCAAAATTGTACAGTTAATTGTGATAAACACTGGGAGCACTTACTTGAACTTCTGCATTAAGACGTAATTAAAGTTTTGTTATTAACCAGCAGCTCACGATCCAACAAGATCGAGTTTTTCCCTAATATGTCACTTGCTGCTTACTTGAGAGATAAGTGGTAAATTGTTCAGATCAGAAACCTAATCCAGTCTGGCAGTTCCTGTTGGATTTCTAAATATTGGCTCTTGGGTTCTGATTTGTATAGGTGTTTGTGTGTTCACAAAAACCTCAAGCAAATGATGAAACACCCCAAACCTGTGTTAGAGTTGCTGAGGCCCTCTGAGGACCTTCTGTCCTTCATGTCAGGTCTCTGTGAAGGCTGCAGCATAGTAGAACACCTCAGGACCCCAGAGTTGGTCTTGAGGGTTTCTCCTTGTGCGCTGAGAACAACAGTGGGGAATCGGGGGCCTTGTCTGGAGAAGTCCTTCCATCACAGAAATGTCCCATGTTTCTGTATGATCGGTTTGAGTGTAGGATAAAAAATTGAAGCAGTGTTACGTGAAAGAATTGCAGCATGTTCATGGGAGCATTTGTATCATATGGGAGGGGAAAACGACATGATGAATTGAAACCCAAATCCTCATGTGGAAAAACTCATGGCTGTGGCAGTTGCTTGGTATTTTACTCTACAGATGGGCTGGTTGTGGTGGCATCTTCAAGATCCCATCCATTGTTTCAAGATCTCTGTGCCCCTGCCTTCTGGTACCTAGGTACAGTAGTCTTGGTTTGTTCAGGTATCCTTATCAGGTATCTTTATTCCCCTATAATGCCCATAATATTTTGGATTCTTCTTTTTTAATCACAACTGAAGTACCTACTGTGCTTCCTGTATATAAGAAAAGGATCTGTTTTCATGGATTAAGAACAGACCAGGTGAGAGACATTTCTTTGGGTCACTTCAGTTGGCTGAGAGCTCTAGGCAGAGTTAGATGTTAGTTCAGAGACATAGGTATGTGAATTTAAGGATCTGTTTGATGGAACTGTGAGGTATGGAAAGACGAACACAGGATAACAGGAATTTCAAAACCACATAGAGCGGGTTAAGAGTTATGAAGTTTAGGAGATTAGAAAGTAGGAAGCAGAGGAAAAAGAAATTTCAGTCGCTGGAAAGGAGGTCAGGATACCTTTTGAAGGTATATACAGAAACTGAGTAGCACTTGAAACAGTAAAATGTGGTCACTGATGAGTGAAGCTTGGCAAGGAATTAATAAGATGGGGATGCCTGGGAGGGTTGCCACAGGAACTGCAATTACAATTAGATTAAATGAAGACACAGTTGAACAAATGACTCTTCTGGTGAACTCGGCTGTTAATCCAAGACTGGAGATCAGACAAAATGTTAGGGCAAGGAGGGAATTTCATCATGGAACTTGAAAATACTAACTTGGAGGCTGAGAGACTGATACTGTAATCTAAATCTTCTCTTCCTCAGTGTTGAAGGGGAACGTGGCTGGACAAGGAGACTGAGTACATAAACTCGGATTCAGGTGTCCAAGTGAAACAATTCTCCAGATTCTCAGGTGGTCAAAAATTCTCCAGTTTTTGACCATCTCGCATGGCTTAGGACTGTAGATCCCCTGGGGTGGAACTGTTTGGCTTGCACTCTTAAAAATAAATGAAACAAAACTGCAGAGTGCCTAACTGGTTCTAAAACCAGCTTTCTGGGTTATTTCTGGTCATTAGGTACAGAAAATGTCCTACCTAAAGTGTCTTTTCTCGTATGTATTGTTTGGGTGTGCAGTGGGAAGCATTTTACACAGGGATTGCCACAGGTGTCATGTTGGGTTCCGCTGTCCCACAGCAGTGTTTTGATACAGTTCTGAGAAGAAAGCTAAGTCTCAGTGGGAAAACCTGATGACTTCTTTTGTGTGTAGTATCATAAAACTCCTCAAAACCCCAGTCCTACTAACAGTGCATCTCTCATTTTTGAGTGTGGTATTGGGACACACCGCTGACATTGTGCCTGGATTGGAAGAACATGTGTTGGTCTACAGAAAGCTATACTTGTTAATTGCCAGGTATGGATTGCTTCATGTGCAGGCATCCCCTAGCTGCTGGTTGGTTTCAGCTAATTTTGAATTAAGACTTGAAATACTGAGGAAGCTTCAGGGGACAGGAAGGAGGCAGATATTTTGCTGTTGGGCTTTAAAAATGTAAACAAGTTGACTAGGGGAGCTGTAATTTCTTAGCTTTATTTCAGTTTTCTTCTTTCCATAAAGTAGTATTATCAGTAAAACAAATTGGTAGATCATTAACTAATTCTTCACATTGGGGAAATTATGAAGGGTTGTTTTTTTTTGTTGTTGTGTTGTCTCGTCCCATCCCCCCCCAAATTTTGTTTGGATATTTGTAGTAAAATTTCAGGTTTGATTCACAAAGCCAGCAATGTTGATGTGGTGTATTTCTGTCTGTGACTTCCTTGATACTACACAATCCTTTCTTAAAATAGTAGAACGATGCAAATTGTAGCCACCCATCGGAAATCAGTTGAGAATGTCTTTAACTAATGTCTCAAAATGATTTGAGGAATCCTTATGTGACAGTTCTCGTATCTAGGTGTGTACCACAGAGAACCAGTTTTTAGCCCTTGCCTCCTTATATTTTTGATGATGTGTTAGATAACAGTAATTCATTATCATAGAATCACAGAAGAGCTAGGGTTGGAAAGGACCTCAAGATCATCCAGTTCCAACCCCCCTGACATGGGCAGGGACACCTCACACTAAACCATGCCACCCAAGGCTCTGTCCAACCTGGCGTTGAACACCGCCAGGGATGGAGCATTCACAACTTCCCTGGGCAACCCATTCCAGTGCCTCACCACCCTTACTGTAAAGAATTTCTTCCCCCTATCCAGTCTAAACTTCCCCTATTTAAGTTTGAACCCGTTACCGCTTGTCCTATCACCACAGTCCCTAATGATGAGTCCCTCCCCATCATCCCTATAGGCCCCTGTCATGGGTTTAGCAGTAGCAGTCATTTTTCTCCTCCTTGGTAGCTGGTGCAGCGCTGTGTTTTTGACTTTCGGCCTGGGAACTGCACTGATAACACCGATGTTTTCAGTTACTGCTTAGTAATGTTTTGGTCTGACCAAGGACTTTCTGAGCCTCATGCTCTGCCAGGGAGGAGGGGAAGCCATGAGGAAGCAGAGACAGGACACCTGACCCAGACTGACCAAAGACGGTATTCCATACCACAGCACGTCATGTCCAGGATGTGAAAACGGAGGGCAGAGACCCGGAAGGGTGGGGGTTTGCTGCTGTGTCGGGCTTAGTGTTGGGTGGTGAGCAGCTGTATTCTCTTCCATTGTATTTCCTTTGTCATTATTATTATTGGTGGTAGCAGTAGTGATTTGTGATATACCTTAGTTACTAAACTGTTCTTATCTCAACCTGTGGAAGTTGCATTTTTTCAATTCTCTTCCCCATCCCCCTGGGAGCTGGGGGGAAGAAAGAGGGGGAAGTGAGTGAGTGAACTGAGTGAGTTATAGTGGCTTAAACCACGACAGCCCGCTTCAGATACTGGAAGGCTGCTAGGAGGTCTCCACGCAGCCTTCTCCAGGCTGTTGCTCAAGTTTTCAGCTGACAGAGGTGTGTAACAGAAAAGTTTAAAAAATCAGAGCAGAGAGAGATGTATGTACCTGTGTAAAGCTGGTGCTTCTGAGACGAAGGAACAAGAGCCATTGGTCACATTTACGGGCAGGTGACGTCTCTTGGAAAGCAGTTTGGGTCATTTGCTGCATGCTTGCAGTACGACTGTCTAGACTGAAGATATAATACAGTTCTGTATCTGTGAGCATCCAAACAAGGACACTGGGTATCAGAATTTTTGCCTTTTATGCTGGCGTGATAGGAGTTAAGTAGTGTGTGTGGTCTTGGTGTCATCAACTCAAGAATGTGTTCAGTTGGAAGATTATACTGTAGAACCAGAAAACCAGTCTTAGGGCAAGTGGCTCAGATAACTTGATGTGTTCAGTTCATGAATACCAACTTGGTGGGGAGATTTCTGTTCCAGCAAAGTTTAGTGATTGGAACCCAAAATAGCCCATGTCCAAGCTATAGGTTATGTGCAAGAACTTAATGGTAACATTAGAAAGCAGCAGGACACAATTTGGTCAACCTCTATGGCCTATCAAGTGTGGGAGCTGAGAGCCAGTAATTGCAGTGATGTACTCTGGCCTCAACCTTTAAATCCCTGCCAAGCAGTCTGTGTACCAAAGACCTTTGGCAGACTACATCTATTCCTTCAGGCTTCAGCATAACAGTAGCATTGGTAGTTATTGCTTATGTGGAAAAGGAAGGAATATATCTGTAAGGAATACAGTCTTTGTACTTCAGAAATGAAGCTGATCTTCTGGAAACCATGCAATCTCCTTTATCAGAACAGCTTAGCTGCTTGTGAATAGAAGCATAGATAGTGGAGGTTCTCTGGGTTCACCAAGGTAGCGTATGTGCTTGGTCCCTTACAGTAACAAATGTGTTTCATAATGGTATTTTCAGGTGTATTGTAGAGAGGTCCTAATCCTTTGCCCATGCTTGGATGCATGCTGCTTCTGGATATTGAAAGATACTGATGATTTTGCTATGGTCTAAAAACACTTCTAGTAGGAAGGTACTTTAAGAAGTGGTGAAGGTTTCCTTTGCAGTTAGCAGATAACTGTTTCTGTTTCTGTGTTCAGTGATTTGGTCTGTTGCTTCAAATGTTTGGTTTTGTTATACAGTTGTTTCAGGTTTTCTTTGACTTCAGTTGAGTCATAGTTGTGTCTTTGGCATGCATTTGACACCCGTCTCTTGGCTGAGCGCTACAGGACTTTGAAAGGCCAATTACTGCTGGTGTTGGTTTGTTTTTTCCTGGCTGGAAAGCCTTTCCTGATTTGTAAGCTTGACTAAGTGTTGACAAAACTGAGGGGTTCATCTTTCAAGTTCTTGCTTTACCTGTTGTTAAATTAAGATGACTTCTTGTCCATACACAAGTGGTTTTTTCTGTAGGAGCTTCCTTCACTTCAGTCCACAGGGTCAAATTTGGTTTGCATCCTTGTCTTTAGTAACTGCCCAAAATCAGTTTCACCTAACCCAGTTTTCCCTTGGTTTTCTATAATCTACCTCTTAACCAGATTTCATACATTCAGAAGACTCTGCATGTTTGGCAGGGTAAGAATGAAATAGTTTGGTTTTAGAGTCCTGTAACTCCTAGATGATCAGGAAGAGGGGAATGCCACAGTGTCTAATCAGATCAAGTTATGTGTCAAAAATAATGCACTTTAGCTCTGGTGATGATGCCCAAGTGATGTAGAGCTTGTTTTATTAGATTTACGAGTGTTAATGAAATCCCCTCCTTAAACTTTCTAAATCTGAGGTTCCTGTAACATTTTCCTTCAGAACTGAATTCTCAGCGTGAAGCTTACAGTGTACCCAGAGGGGACAGCATACCCTGTTGAGGCTTCGTTGGAGCTCCCTACCCCTTATTCTAGAGGGTTATGGGGACCACTCGCCGCTGTCAGGGTCTGCTGGAAGGAGTTTGTTTTCAGAGTTAAGCTGTTCTCAGGGAGCTGTGACTCATCCGTGCTGCATCTGCAGTGATTCTCACTGCCCCTCCACCTACCTTTTCCACTTTCAGAGCACGCTGAGGTTTAGCACCATGAGATGAGTGGTTGAGCATTGCATGCTCCATGCTCTGACAGTCCGTGTTGCAGCATGGTGCTTTTGTACTACCTCAGTGAGCACGAATGGCAGTAACTTCTCAGTTTCAGCATCCCTTAAAAATGGTGTTTGAGAGGCGTGAACTCTGATTTGCTGGCAGGTATCTGGGTGTTTTTTTAAAACTCAAACTCTCACTAACACTTCACAACTTCAACTGGGTCAGTACAGTGCTAATACCAAAATCAGACAGTCCTCACCCAGGTTGCTGTCACCTAATGGCATTATGCCATATGTGTAACACATGGCATCATAACGTATCTTTTCACAGTTTGTAGGTCTCTGTGAGGTGTCTTTGCAGTGTGATTAAATATGTTTTAACTCTCTTATTTCAGGCTAGAAATCTTCATACTGGAGAACTGGCTGCTGTGAAAATAATCAAGTTAGAGCCTGGTAAGTATTACATTCTTTCCTGCATTTTTGAATTGCATTTTCATTTTTTCCATATGTTTATTTTCATATGGCTGTGAAGCTCCAGACAGAAGAGTGTTTGGGTTTTTATGTAGTTTCAGTGGTTAGATGACAGCAAGCACTGCAGGATGTACCATTACTTTTGGCTATGTCCTGCTGCCCATTTCCTTGTTTGTTCTTATCTGCCTTATCGATTGTTGCATAAAAAGATGTTATAGTTGCAGTGTATTGTTTGTACAAAGAGAAGATTAAGAACAGATGGTAAATTGTGAGCTCTGAAGCAGTAGGCAGTTGTGTGACTTGAAAGGGGGAAGGGACCAGCTAATGATGCTACTGCCCACCAAAGATGCACTGTGAAAAACAGAGCCCTGTGCTTTGTCATGTGCCGTCTTTCCTCTAACACGTGCTGAGGGAAGAGAATGGCTCATGCTATCATTTCCCCATGCATTTTCTGCCACTTCTAAAAGCAGGAGATGCTCACTTGCTGCTCAAGAGATTTGCTGAGCAGAAGCCTAATCCGAGTCCGTGTCCCATCCCTGAAAGTGTTCAAGGCCAGGCTGGACAAGGCTTTAAGCATCCCGGTTGAGTGGAAAGTGTCCCTGCCCATGGCAGGGGGTTGGAACTGAATGATCTTTAAAGTCCCTTCCAATCCAAACCGTTCTATAATTTTACAGAGAGTTGAAACCAGAAATTGTCCTCAGTGAAGATGAGGAGAGGAGCTTTGTATCTCCTCAGTCATAACTCAGTCCCACCTAAGGATTTTGTATTTGTACAAAGATATAATCTCTCATTACTTGGTCATGGTCATACCTTTCAAATCCCTCCTTAATGTAGTCCTCTTCTGTGTCTTTTTGCCATTTTAGTGTCTCTCTGGTAGTGGTTTGCTGTGCTGTGTCTGTTCAGGATCCCATCTCCCAGGCACAGGCTCCTCCTGTGAATGCTTGCCCTTGAATGAGTGCTTGTGGACTGACACCTGAAGCCTATGAAGCAATTAAGAGACCATAAGAAAGCAGTAGAATTTATGGAGACACGATGAGATAGTTTGAATGACTGGAGTGTTGCAGGAAATAAACACAGACTATTTAAGCAGGAAAAATGGAGAAGAATCTATAAGGACGTGATGTAAGAGAAGCTGGCAGAGTGGTTTTTAGTCTGGAGATACAAGGGCTGAGGAGGCATCTAACCACCATCCTCCATGGCAGACTGGCATAAGAGCTGCAGCCAGACTCTCATCAGGAGTGCCCAGCAAAGAAGGGTTGAGAGTTAGCCAGTACAGTCTGCACTGAGGGAGAGTCCAGCTGGATGTGGGGAAAATTCTTCACAAGGAGAGCATTTGTGCTCTGGAGCAGGGCCCAGCGAGGTAGTGGCATCTCCATCCTTGAAGATACTCTGAAGTTGCCTGGGCAAGGCCTTGAGCAACAGTGACCTGATTCTGTGGTTAGTCCTTCTTGGAGCAGAAAGTTGGACCAGAGACCTCTGGAGGTCCCTGCCAACCTGTCTTCTGTGGTTTGAGGTTTTGATGACCAGCACTGAAATGTCTCCAGTCCCCGAATACCAGCATCTATTAATGTGTTAAAAGACTACCATTTCAGTTGGGAGCTCAGCGTCAGTACGCTGCTAGCAGGTGAAGTAGATGTGCTGCCTTCTTCTGTCTGGCTTAGGAAAATATGTTTTCATTTGCTTGCCATTGCTTGGTTCTGTTCAGTCACTCGGGTAGAGAGGCATTATGGGTTTGCTAATATCTGTAGGTCCTTGATAAGTAGAAAGGCTGCCCTTTCTCCTCGCAGTCTCTCCAAATGTGTATCTCTGAGGAGCTGAGCCCTGAGAGATGGCTCTGCCCATCCGACTGTTGTATTTTGTAGTTCCTTCAACTTTCTGTTAAATGCAAGCTAGCAGAGCTTTTCAAATTTGAGAGGGCTTACCCAATGCATCTGACCAGCTCCTCTCCCACTGAGGACTCTACAACCAGTGAGTGTTGTATTGGAGATTGATTGGGAAGTCTGTCTTAGAAACTGAGTAATTTAAAATTTTTACGAATAAAGATTCAGAGAAGAGCTGCTTTTAAATAGCAGTAAATGTTCATTTTTCACAAAATCTAAGTGTTCTTCAGCTGACTTTTAGGCCAGTTAAATTCTTCTGACATGTCTTTTATCCTTGAATAATGAAAATTACAAACCTTTGACAGGAGGATCAATGCTTAATGCCATGTGCCTCACCCCGTATTTCCTGGTTGTGAAATCCCAGATGGAAACGTTGAGGGAAGAGTGATAATGTCTTTACAGTTGGGGGTTTTTGTCTTCCAAAAAATCCTTACTGTTTGTTAAGAGTCTTGATGGAATTTCTCAATTATATTTTGTTTGCCATTTCAGCCATTTTGAAATGGGCAAGCAACTGCATGTGAATTTGGCTTAACTCGCCAAAGTAGTTTTTACCAAAAGGGCTGGGAATATCTCTAAAATGGAGTGCTTTTGTGGCTTCATCCTACCTCTTATTTTCTTCCTTTCAAGCTAGATTATCAGGGAGACTGGAGTGCTGGGAGAGGAAGGCAGTGGGAGTCCCCATCTGTCATGTGATTAGAGAATATGGGGGAAGATGGAGTTCAGTTTTACTTACCGTGAAGATCTGCAGTTGCATCTCCCTCCTCATGGGGTGTTGGTTTTCCTGTTGACCTCTAAGGCATTCCAGGGTTTTTTTCTGTAGCTCTCATCTTCTGAAGACAGTCAGGTCTTATGCAAATTCAGCTTCATGTGCATAGCATAGTTCAGATGTCAGTGGCTGTGGCTCAGTGAGCGGATGGCAGACTCTGAGCAGCAAGGAAGTGTGGTTTTCTCTGCCAGATCTGTATGAAATTGTGATTACATAGGTACAAAAAGCAACTGTACGAAGCTGTGAGAGAGAAAAATACGTGAAAGACTTGAGTACAAAGATCCCATCTATGACTGAGAGGTTTTTCTGAGTGATAATTCTCTGGGAGGGAAGGGTGTTTGTGAGTAGCATCCCTGTGTGATCTATTTTTATACACTTCCTTGGCATCCTCTGTTGGAGATGGGATGCAGGGCTGAAGGGCCCTGTACCTGACTCAGTACAGTGTTAACTTCTAATTCTGGCTGGTTCTGTGATCTACTTGACTCTGTTGCCAAAGGTATTCTTGTTTAAGGTAGAAGAAGTGTAGGGAGGCTCAGTGGAGAAGCTAAAACCACTGCTTTTGGATGACTGTGGCTATTAATCTTACCAAACCAGGGCTGGTTTTATATATGTGGATTGCAGTGATAAGACTAATTAGGCGCTGTTAAGCGCAGTGGAAACCACAGCAGGGATCCTCAGCACCTGCTTGGCAGTATGTGAGACACTGAGGCTACTGCTTATAGGCAGTGGTGCTGGGGAGGGTGAACCACAGCTGAGTTTATCTCCCAGAAGGTCTATGATGGGACAGAACAATGCTTTAATAGCAGAAAAGGGATGGTATTAACCTATTGCTAATGTAGTGAGAGGCTTCTTCAAGTGTCTGTGTTGCTGCACCCGACCCAAATGAAGTAGGTGTGTTTTTATCATGAATTTGAAGAACTGCTTTGAAAACTGAACTGAAGCAGAGGCCAGATCTTCTGCTGTTAGGGCTGAGGGAAGGGCAGGAACCATTGGAGACTGAGCAGCCTGTGCCTTTGCTTGGTGTCACATAGCAAAGCAAAGAAGTAGAAGACTGGCCCAAAGTCGCCACTACTGAGAACCCCATTTTAATTGGCACTCATGACCACGTCTTACATGTTTCATCGTGTTGTTGGTCTGGCTTGTCGTGGGGAAGTGTTTTCTTCTATTCATTGTTTGTTGGGTTTTTTTAATACATCCTCTTCTAAACATTGCCAACCTGATCTCCATCCATAGCATGTACACCCGCAGCCTCTTGGCAGAGATTTTGTTGGGTGTTTGTTTTGGTTTTAAGGAAGGTTTACAGCATTTGTTTATCTCTGGGGTGTCTCCTGCCTCGGCAGGGTGACTGGACTGAGCAGCAGCTTGCTGTCTTTGCAGGAAGACATGGCTGTTCAGAATCTTCCAGATTTAAAGCAAGCAAAGAAAATCAGCTGCTCTCTTCTTCAGTGTTTTGATTAATTTTAAGGGGTTTGAATAGCTTTGTAAGACTGTGCTTGCAGAGCACCATCAATTCCTGGAACAGGCCAGTGTCGGAAGCTGTTGCAGCTCGCTGTGGTGGACCTCTGAGGAGGGCAGCCCCCCTGAGTACCAGCACAAGGTCCTATCAGACCATAGGGCACAACTAGAAAAAGATTGGTAATAAAATTAAGTTCATCACTAGAGAAATTGCCTTGTGAGTTATATACATCTTCTGGAGAAGAGGAGGCTTATAGGTGGGACTTAATTAGAAGATAAAATTATAAGAGCTCCAAACTCAACACTTGATTAGTATATAGATGGGGAATTTGAAGCTGAAGACAAGAGACTCTGAAGCGAAGAGTGCCCTGGGGAGGTGAGAAATACTTTGAATTAAAGCTGCAAGAAACTGCACACAGTGAGATATAAGTGTTTTGGGAGACCTAGCAAAACTGCTGACATGGTTGGGTGAGCTGTGGTTTTTTTTATGTTACTCCATCATCCACTGCAGGTAGCGAGTGAGTTGGCAGACAAGGAGACTGCAACCTACAGCCGAGACCCCAAAGTGAATATGTATTTTATTTCATCTGCTATTACCTTTCTTTGTCTCTTCTCCAGACAAAGGAAATAAACTCTCTACTTAGAAGGCTACTGTCATTAATTTATTTGAATTTTTGGGCAGTATGCTAGATCTGCTACCACAGTTACTTAAGCTGTGCTGCTAGAATCAAAATACAGTGTTTTTCACTTTTTTTTTTGGCATAGACTTTGGAGAGCATTAGGCAAAAGTATTATGGCATGCTAATGACATTTCCCAGCATCCACTGAGTACAAATGCTTCAAATAATTTGGGAGCCAATTCTATTTCAGAAACTAATCCAACTGTACTCAGCAACAGAGAAGCCAAAACCATCTGGAACACTAAAGCCACTTCCTTCTATGGGTTTAGCAGATGAATTGAGAAGGGAGTCGATACAAAGAAGTAGCTATTTGCCAGTGTAGTTTTCTGCCGCAGAACTTTCTCCTTGAGAAAATGTAATAAAGAAAATATCTACTAATGTCCATTTTAAATACTGCTGTAATGATAAATGGTGCCCTCGGAAACCTTTGCTCAGAGGGTTGGCAGTAATCTGTCATGCTCTGTACCTTTCACAAGGTTATAGAAGAATCCAGTTGCAGGTTTTCATCTGGTCCAATGTTTGCATTTCCCATGTGAGATCCCTGTAAAGGCCAGAAGTAGCCTGTTACCTCTTTCAGGCTGGATCTTAAACTGGAGGTTGAACTGTTTGAGGGGCTTTATACAAAGGCAAATGGTCATCCAGAGTTCTGTAGTATTGTGTTCAGTACATTCAAAGCCAGGTCTTGTTCATTACTCTTGTTTTGTACCTCCTGATATAGATGCAGAGGTCTGTGTTCCACATAGGAGTGCAGCTGCAGGGCTTAGTCAGGCTGCGATGGGCATCTGTCCCTTCTGGACCGCAGCAGCAGCACAGTGGAACTGCACTGTTGGTCCAGAGCATTTTGGGGACTGAAGAAGAGTACTACAGCAATGCAGCCTTATTCTCTGTATAATAAATTCTCTAGACATGATATGCACTATGGAGAAGAATAAGCCTGTGGCTTATTTAAACTAAGCCTGCAGGGGTTGAACTGTTGTTGGCAGCACCTGGGGTTGAAGATATATGAAAATAACTTCCTAGTACTGCTTATATCTTTGCTGCCTTATGGTGTGTAACCTGGTTGGGCTTGCGATTGTGGCACTTGTACCTGCCAATTTAAATAGACACAGGCTTTATGCACTGAGCATAAAGTGGCTGGTCTCACACTACCAGAGGCCGTCACTTCTCATTCCTGTGCTCCTTTTCTGGCTGTCAGCCTGCTGCGGCATCAGGCTGGCATCACCATAACCCCAGGGGACGCCAGCACCGTTTTGTTGGAGAGGTGGCTCATAACACTGCTGCTGCATCTGTCGAGTTAGCCGGGGCTGAATGCCTAAGCTTCCAAGTGTGCCAGAGCTATTAGAGCCTGGACATTGCTTGCTTGTGCCGTGCCATGTCCTGAGTGGTACTGCCACCAACTCACACAGCTGCTCAGCCTGCCTTTGGAGCATACACAAAGCAGAACAGAGACAGCGCGGTCTTCTAATGTAGAGTGCCCAGCATTTTAATTACGCTAACTTCTTGAGATCTGGTCTTGTGTGCGACTTGATGTGGACTGCGTCGCAATCCGTAATGTTTTTATATCAGAGGAGAGATAATCGGTACCATTGGTGGTTAGCAGTTGGCAGCTAGATGCCTGGCAGTAAAATTTGCTGGTGGAAACATAATTGTTTCCAAATAGCTGTTTCCTGCTTGGAATCAAGTTTCTGAGCTTCAAGTTTGGGGAATCTAAATTCTT
The DNA here is from genome assembly GCA_017639245.1 of Myiopsitta monachus. NCBI lineage: Eukaryota > Metazoa > Chordata > Aves > Psittaciformes > Psittacidae > Myiopsitta > Myiopsitta monachus. The sequence continues at coordinate 57,261,017 of CM029924.1, read as the reverse complement.
TCTGTCAGACTGCAGGTTTCCTTAGATCCTGAGAAAAGGGGTATGGGTAAAACAGCCTGGATGCTTGAGTGCAGTTTAAATTATTCCCTTTCTTAAAGAAGATGATTATTATCAGTTTTCAAAATGGTTGGTGAAGAGCAGTGCAGGGTGGTGAAGAAAGGATTTGTGCATGTGTCAGAGCTATGGGGTAGGATGCTACAATAATGCCTTGCATCCTGACAGCCATATTGTGTGTCAAGCTTTCTAAATGGAGGTTGGAAAGTATCTCGAGACTTAATGAGGGTAATGGGGAAAGACAAGCAGCAAAACACCAGTCTTAACAAAAGCCTGTATATTGGGAAAGCAATCCCTTTTATCAGCAGAGAATGAGCCCTCAGGAGGTTCAGGAGAGCGGTTTGGGGTGAGTGATTGAGAACTGCTGAGCATGAGCATGTCTGAAAGTCAGCGCAGAAGAGCTAATGACCTGTGGATATTGCTTGGCTGTGGTGTTTATATACTGGGAGGAATAGGTTCTTGTCACTCCCATGGCGCTTTCACTCCTTGTTCAGGGATTCAGGTTGTTGAAATAAAAAACATCTGAGGACTGGTCTCTACAGAGGCAATAGTTGCTTCTGCTAACTTACTTAGATGGGCATCTCTTGGGCAAGTTTTATGGTTACAGTGATAACATACAGTCTCATCAGTGATGGTGTGACCCTGCTCTTTGTCTTTAAGCATCCCGTACAACAGTGGACACAGCAGAGTCCACCTGATCCCATTGCTAAACAGCATATCAATTCTAAATAACATATGTTAATTATAGTGTTAAAAATCCCAGATCTGCAAAGTATCTACAGTCAACCTCCTCAGGGAGGCTTGGGGGGTAGGCTTTGGAGCACAGGTCACATCTCCTGCCAGGCCACCTGACACGTCTGTCTAGTGTGCTGGGGCCTGTGAGGACTGCAGTGTTGAGGGCACTAGCTTGGGGCAGGAGGACTAGCAGGCTGGCTGGCACCTCGAAGCTCTGGCTTCTTAGTAAGTGCTTGTGTCCCACCCTTTGGTGACACTGCATGTCTCCGAATGCCGTCAGTTCTCTCCTCCCAGTTGCCGTGTGAGCCCTGGATGCTGCCTTGCCCATCCCTCCCTCTGTTCCCACACCTGCATCAGCCCTGTGATGCAGCACTGAAGTAATGCAGAATAAACCAATTTAAATCAGGAACTATGAATTTCTCCCCTGAGGAGCCTTTTGGACAATGAAGGGATTCACAGCTGACCCAAGAAGAGTTGTGGCAAGTAGCCCTGGGTCTTTCTGCAGGGTGGCTCAAAGCAGTCAGCGGAGCACATGAAAATACAGCCAGGAATAAACCTGCTTAAAAACCATCAAGGTCAGGTATGCTCAGAAGACCTAATAGCACTGTGTGATAGGCTCTAGAGCCATCGGAGCCTTCCCATGCTGCAGAGCGGTGTATGTGGATTCAGGATACACGTGCTCCCCATCTAGGACTTGGCAGGATATCTATACATACCAGTTCCGTGTAGGTGAGAAAAGGTATCTACAAATAGAACAATTCACTACTGTTAATGGGCCGTCGGTTTTCTTGACGATCTCCCATTTAAATATGGATCTGTCATGAATTTATGAGCCCTTACCTTGCTTAGCTCCTGAAATCTGGTCCGATCGCATCATATGGTGATATGGCAGCAAGTTTCAGCCTATCCTTTCCCTGCCAGCTGTGCTGGAGGTTGGGCCAAGCAACGCAGCCTCGACCCACCGACCACGGGCTGTAATCGAAGAGACTATTCCATTGTAATGCTCTGCTGTGTCCTGTGTGTCGCTGCAGAGGTAAAATTACATAATAGTAGCAAGCTGCAGTGACTCACTACTCCTCTTGTGTGATTTACAGCAGCTCCCCAAACGACGTTTTTGCTCAGCATGCCACATAACCCATAATTGCAAACATGTGAGTAGTCAAAAAGTGCATTTTTCCAATTCCATGTTGTTTAGGATCAAGCAATCTGTGATGGCTAAAACAGATGAAAATCTCTTTGTATGGATGTATTGTCACCTTTGATCTAATTCTTTTTATCTTGCTCTCTCCGTCTCGATGATGTATTTTCTACAAATTCTTTGTTATACTGGCTTTTTTCTTTTTTTATGCTATCCAAGAATCTTTAATTTTTGCCCTATTCCAGTGTCTTTTGCCAAGATTAATACTCCAGCTGTCTGGAAACTCTGAATTCCTTTGTTTTGAATTCATTCTTGTCGTCTTTGAACGACTATACGTCTCTCCTATCTCTGTGTCTGATCTTTCAGAATCATTTTCTACTTATTTTATCCAAACCTTTCTCATGGATACTTCTCTTCTTTCCCTCTGCTTGCTGCTTTTCTATCAGCTTGAGTCCTTGCCTGTGGCAGGGGGGTGGGACTAGATGATCTTGAAGATCCCTTCCAACTCAAACTATTCTGTGATTTAGCCAGCACCCTCCTTTCCTCTTCGAAATATTTTTTCGCCCTTTTTCTGTAGGTAACCCCATTTCTTGCATAGATTCTTCATTTATTAATTGAAAATCAAGAGGTCATAATTTCTGTCTTCCTCTTTTACAGGCAGGATCAGCCTCAGTCACTCCTGAAAAGTACTTGTTCAATGTTTTTTCAAATTTTTCCACTCGTGAAATTTCACTGCTCCCCATCCATTCAAGTTCAGCGCTGTGGTAGGAAAAGCTTTTCATCTATGCAGGGAATGTAGGTTAAGGCAATTGAAGCCCACTGCTAATTGTCCTATCGTAAACCTGGAGAATGGATTATCCATTCTCTCCTCATGTGCATGAAGGTTGTTATCTTTTCTTCTGTCAGTCTTTTTGTAGCCCAAATCCCCATATTTCCTTCAATTTTTCCCCATTAGTCACAGCTCCTAAAACTGACAGTGCTGTTGCTCCACTATAGGCAGCCCAACCGATGTGCTGTTGCTGGGCTGTTGTGGCTGCTGCCAGGTCTTTGGAATTAGGAGGATGCTTCTTGATTATGGTTTTCAGCTGTGACAGTATTCAGCTGTTCTGAAATGCAGCTTCTGATGTATCAAAGATTCTTTGATTGAAGATGGTGCATTATGAAGAGGGCTCATGTAGTGGCTAGTAGTGGTAGAGAAAGTGCCTTCTTTGGTGTGGGGTGGGAGGCTTTTGCCTTTGAACTTGCTTAGATTTGACTTGCTTGAGAAACCTGTGTAGTTTTAAAATGCTCCAGTTATCTGTGAGCATTCAATGATTTCCCTTAGGAAGTTTGTCAGAAAAACAGGAGGAACGAATCAATCTAATTTCAACTCAGAAAATCCTTTTTTAATAACGATCTTTTTCTAGGTGAAGGAATTCAAACAAAGTTGTAGCTGAAGGGTAACCCTGAAAGCAAGCGCAGTGTGAAATCTGTGCTAAATTGATGGAAGTTGTGTTGCCTTTTCTTCAGTAATAAAAAAATACTACTTACGTTTACAAAAAGCCTCTTGACATTTGAAACTCTTCTACTAATGTTTTCCTGCCCTGGTGAAGTGTTTCTCCATGCAATTCAACTTCAAGCAGCCCTTGAGCATTTACTGAAGTAAGTCAGGGATGTTTTCATACAAGTGTGTTCCCTTCTACTTCTGTATTTCACAGTTCTTTTGTTATGCTAAAGTCTGCTAATCACTGAGACATAAAAAAGTTGTGGTCACTTGGAAATTGTTACACCAAATTGGTGCTGCTTTTGCTGTGTCTGTAAGCACCTGCTATGTACCCATGTATGTATGGAGAGCTGGGGTATCCAAAGGGGTTATAAATGCCATGGGACCATACATCAGTCCTGGTTACTGTGGATCCAGCAGGTGCCAGTGACACCCTTGCTTAGGGAAGTTGCTTCAAAGCACAGCAGATAAAGCTGTCTATTTTTAAAGAGGTTATTAAAAATATTAGTTACGCTGTTTCTTGTCAAATAAATACGTGTAGAATCCAAAGAGAATTTACAGCAGTGCTTGAGACCTCTTGGACTTGCCTAAATAATATAAATGGAGGGGAGCAGTACAAAGCAGCGTATGTTTTCTGGGTGTGCGTCCCTGACTTTGCTAGAAGGAGACAATTCTACTAGTTAAACTTTAAACAAAAGTAAACATACAAAGTGATTTTTTTTCCTTGAGAGAACATGGTAGCTGTAGCATTGTCTGCAGCAGCATTTCATCTAAAACCTTTATGTAAATTATATTCTTTCATGTCTTGCAAGCTGTTAACAGTTTTGTTCATGCCAAAGGAAGAGTAAAGGTAATAAAATACCTGTTCTATATGTGTGCGTGGTCACAAAGCAGGCACACATCTAGAATGGCCTCATAGACTGATTTTTGCAATGCTGCTCTTCAGAGGGAGGCTATGGGGCTGTGACAATGTTGTTTAATATGTCGCTACTGGTGTTTGGGCTGACGCTCTATAGCCAGTGGATCCATGTCTCTGTAGGAGCCCATCACCGGCTCCTGGGTGTAAGCATGCCCTGAGCTTCAGGGAGGCAGAGCTGCAGTGTTTGAGCTCTGGATTTTGGGGAGAGCATCCTCTGTTTGGAAATTCTCCCAATGAGATGTAATATAAGTGTACCAATGGGTTTCCTGGCACTTAGATATTTCAGCATGCTTCATTGTCTATATAAATTTATTTTATTTAAACTTATGGTAGTTTTTACCCTTTCAAATTAAAGTGGCAGAAACGTGCCAGGCTATTGCTCTGGTCTTAATGTATTTTTCAGTAGAATGCTTTAATGCTCTTTTTTTTCTTTCCTTCTTTTTTTTTTTCCTCCCCTTTTTTTTTTCTTTTTTTGGCAAAGGATATTTAAGATGTGCTAATGTGCTTGTGTAGCTGTCCTCATCCAAAAAAGCACTCATGACAAGGCAGTGCGTGTTGAGAACTCTGTGCTTCTCTTCTGAGTCAGCAGTGGCTGGGTAGGCGTGCAGGCCGTATGCTGTATCAGAGTCATTTTGAAATGAAACACTTCTCATAAAGAGCCTGTGGTATGTGTTCTCTTCTGGTTTCAGGCAGGGGACGCTGGAATCAGCTTGCAGCAATCTTCCATTCTGTTCCTGGGACCCTTGTTCTGTGAGCACTGTGCTCCAGCTGGGCTGTCTGATGGCTGTGCAGGGGCTGCTCTAAGTTTTCTGACGTGCTCCCATCCCTCTGTGGGATCCCTTTGCTTCTTTTTCAGAGCATGTTGAGCTGTCTTAACTGATGGATCATGTTCAGGCCACCAGGGCAGCCCTTCTCTGTTGGTCTTCAAGAAATATTTGTGCCTTATGCAAGGGATGTAATAAGGAATGCAGACTGAAAGGATTGTGTGTGTAGATAACCATTGCAAGACGGGCTGGCAGTGCTCGAAAGCCGTCATGAAGGGCTCAGCAACTTATCCAGGACCTTTGGCTTGTTTTCATGAGTTATATGCATACCTTCAGGTCTCTTTGAACGTTCTGTTGCATGCAATGTAACTGTGGCTGCTGCTTCCTGTTTTCCAGGAGATGACTTTTCATTGATACAACAAGAAATATACATGGTTAAAGAATGCAAGCATTGCAACATAGTCGCTTATTTTGGGAGCTATCTCAGGTAAATCCCACTTTTTATACCTGCATTTCTGCTGGTTCTTTCCTTAAATAATGCTGTATCTGATTTAGTGCTTACATCCTCTCTGTGTTCTTTTCAAGGTTGAATATCCTTCAGTTTCCAGTTGGCTTTAAAAAAAATAAAGTGACTAATGCTTTGTTTTCTCTGCTGGCCAAAAGGGTGGAATATTTTTATCACTAGGAACAGAAAAAACCTTTTCCCCTAGAGACTCTTGCAACATATCCAGTCCCACTCACTTGTGGGGCAGATTTTAAACGTTTATCGGCTCTAATATGAAAGTAGCTCATTATTTATCTACAGCAGAATTTCTTCTAGATATTTTATTTTATGGTAGTCTTGTGTGCTGTGGAAGTATAGCCAGTGAGTTGTAAAAGCAAAACACTATATCTGAGCCACTGGTAATAATGTTTTTCAAAGCTCTGGTGTAACAGATGCGACGTACTGAGAAGCAGAAACAAGGCGATGCCAGCTGGCTGCGTCTTCAAGTGCTCGCATTAAATGTTATACAGAAAGTTGGGGAATATTTTCCATTTCTGTTGAACTCTGCCATTTATCAATTGGCTCTGTGGGAGTATGTATTACCACCTTGCCTGCTTGGTCTTCTTTGACAAGGCTTCATCTTTAGAATTCTTGGAGGACTGCATTTTTTAAATGATCTGTACAGCCCTAATGGACTTCAGCTCACACAAAATGGCTAAATTTCTAAATCCCCAGTACGCCTTTTGAAAGGGTTTTTTAGATATAGTAAGGTGATTTCAATTTAAGATTGAAACTGCGAGTTTAGCATGTTATCTAATGTAATGCTGATAGCAGAGAAACCTCTGGTGTTTCTTTTGCATGTTCCTTATTGCAGTTGGGAGGTCAGAGTTAAAGCAGCACCTTCTAGGTTCTATAATGTTTAAAGAGTTCTCAGTGACTTTGGCATAGAATTTTCATTTTGATAGGTGAGAATTTATATTGACATTATTAATAACATGTAAAATGTGTAACTGCATCAGAATGTGTACTTTCAACAAGAGTGATCAAGACCAATAGAAAATAACGTAAATAATCATTATTAACTCTGTTCTATATACAGATCAATCAGCTTCTGATGCCTGTGTTTTAACTTTCTTTTGATAGCCGTGAGAAGCTGTGGATATGCATGGAATACTGCGGTGGGGGATCCCTCCAGGATATTTATCACGGTACTTTGAAATTTATTTTAACATTTGTTTGGAAGCTTTCTGCAAAAAAGAAAAATAATAAGCAAGCTATCAGGGAACACTTGATACTGGGCAGGCACTGCACATGTTTTTTAGTTCACAAACTGTTTTTTAGGGCACAGACAGTGTTTTTAGCTGCAGTCAACAGATTTTGTTGAGAGCACTTTTCATAGAATCATAGAATACCAGGTTGGAAGGGACCTCAAGGATCATCTGGTCCAATCGTTCTAGGCAAAGCACAACCTTCACTAAGTGGCCCAGCACCGTGTCCAGCTGAATCTTAACAGTGTCCAATGGTGGGGAGTCCACCCCTTCCCTGGGGGGATTATTCCAGTGGCTGATTTTTCTCATTGTGAATACTTTTCCTCTAGTGTCCAACTTCTCAAATATGATGACCACCATTTTTTACTAATACCCTGTTGTTCTAGGTCAGGACATACTTTATTTTTTAATCCTTACATTGTTTTTCTCCACAATGCTTAGGGGACTGATCCAAAGAGCTTGAGTTACTCCTGTGGAAAGCTCTTCACTAACTGCAGATGCTATACGCTGGGAGTTTGCTTGTATCTTTGCTTCTCTCAGCCCATGTTTCTGAATGCCATGTGCAGAAGCAGATTATCTGCTTTTGAAGGGATGGAAAAAAGAACTCTAAATTAACAATGAGAAATTGTGCTAGTTGCATATGGAGACTGTGCATGCTGCAAGGAAGCAGTTTTCACTGGGAAATGTCAAAATTTGATCTTTAAAGGGTAAAAATTACTCTTATTCCTGTTCCTGTACAATACCGTACCACCCTCTTCTTAATATTTTCCCCTCAGAGGTTTCATCTGGAGTTGTTGATTCTGTAGAAGGATTTGTTGGAAAAGCAGTTGGGGGCTTGCTCTGCCTTTAGATGATAACATGGAGTTTTTTAATACGAGAACTCTTCCTGCTGTATTTTTCAGCCTGTTAGTGCAAATAGCTTTAAAACAATTGAAAGCCACGCAGGCCCCTAGGATAGATTGTTGGCATGTCTAATCTTAAAACACTAGCAGAAATCACTTCTGTTGTTTTTTACCTTCCTCAGAATATAGGATATTACATTACTATGCAGTCACTTGTAAAATGGGAATTAGATTTCTATGATAAGTTTTGTTACCACTGTGGGTATTGTCTTCTGTTTCTGTGCTGTTTTGTTTGGGGTTTGTTTGTTTGAGTTTGTTTGTTTGTGTTTTTTGGTGGTTTGGGGTTGGGCTGTCTTTTCAGAAAGCCGTTCTGTGACACAAGCAAACAAAACCTCTTTTGAGCCCAATGTCAAAAACTGTTCATGCAAATTCAGTGTTTCACTTTTGCATGGCGATTCCACTCTTTGGCTGCTTCACAATGTTATTTATGCATTGTATATCGGAGACTCACACTTTTTTTTAAAACTTTGTTTTCAGTCACAGGACCTCTGTCAGAGTTACAAATTGCGTATGTATGCAGAGAAACCTTACAGGTACTGTACCTCTGCAGGTATATCATAAAGTTGTTTGTTCCATGTATAAAACATACGTAAAGAACATGATTTCAGAAGATGATGCAGTACCATCACTTGCATTTGTAAGCATTGGGAATCTGTGAAACCAATTAACTGGGGCTGATCTGTTAGTTACCATATTGTAAATAAAACTTAGCAAGAAAATCCAGTAACGAAGTAAAAATATTTGCGTAAAATCATTGTTGGAGAAGTGCTGCTTCTGCTCTGTAATTTGCTAAGGGGTTTCCAGAAGAGTAAATGTCTCTGTGGATACTGCTGCAGGACCAAAATACTGAACCTCAGTCCTGCTCTGGATTCTTGAGTGAGCCTATTGGTTTCAGGGAACAGAGGAAGACAGATCTGCACAGGTTCTGATCACAGTGTTGTGTGGGCTGTTTTCATCCATTGTTTTAATGCAGTGATTCAGTGCAGCAGTTGTTAGGACAAATTTTTGAATCTCATTGCAGAAAACAGCTAATGCCAAGTAAGCAAGGGTAAGTGGCTGAGTAATGATGGGGAAAGAAAGGGGGAGGGGGGAAGGCATATTTTGAACTGCCCGTTTGTTCTGTGGCAATAAATTCTCATAATTTGTAGAGGGAGAATACTGCAACTAGATGACTACAACTCTCTTTCATATTGTAACTGCTAATGACTGTAGAACTACAAGATGAGACAATGCAGGCAGATTGCTTCTTAAAGGAACTTTTCTTTCCCTGTTCTGTGTATCCCCGAATAATTATGTGAGAGAATCACAGGGATGCACACCTTTCCCTGCAGGGGTAGTTGAACTGGTCACTGCCAGAGGCAGGTGTGTAGATCCATGAGCTAATCTGCTTGGCAGTTCTGTTCCTGATCTTTTCTTACTGCAGGAACTTGTATTGCTGGAAGGGCAGCTTAAAGCCTAAGCACCTGCTTGTTGGAGCCTTCAGGACTTCAGTAATATAGTTAACTTTAGTAAAGGGAAAAAGTGATGTAATTGCAGGATTGTTTTGAAATACACATATATATGTGTATCTATGTAAAATGTTATATCATGGCTAGTTTCAAAAAGTCTTCACAAAAATTGACTGGAGCTGAGAGAGATGAGGAACAGAATCCAGTATACCTGTTATGCAAATTTCAAATTTCTCCACTTTAAAATCAAACACATTGAGTAATTTAAATTTATTGAATGGGACTGGCTCTGTAGTGTGTTAGCAGATGGTGATCTATCATGCTGTGTCTCTTTTGTTTCCAGGGTCTTGCTTATTTGCATGTGAAGGGCAAAATGCACAGAGATATAAAGGTAACCTGGAGCTTTGAGAAACTTACCTAAAACTTTCTAGTGCAGAAAAATATTCCTGATAAAAAATATTAATTTTCTGTTTATTATGTTTTAGGGTGCAAATATTCTACTAACAGACCATGGAGATGTCAAGTTGGGTAAGTTGCCTGAGTGTAATAAGACAGAAAGTAGGAACATTTTAATTTGATCAATCTAAAGCTCCAGTACTATCTAGGATACTTTGATTTAGCAAGTTGCCTTTCATCATTCCAGTAAGACAAAACAAACGGCCAGAATGTAGAGACTGTGCCACCCTGAGAAGAATATTGAGGATTTTTAGGCTTTGTTTTATGTTGAACAGCAAAATGCGCAGCAAAGATTAAGGTTGCTACAAATGATAAAGCACAATACAGCAGATCTCCTGTACTGTTGCAGTGAATTTTATTTGGTACTGTTCTCAGTGTCATGAACCTTCTGGTGTTACACTGTAGGATGTCCTTACTCTTATTTAGGGCAATAGTTGACAGTAAGAAGTGTCCATGGGCTTGTGTACATATGACATGAGAAGTTCTGCATTTTATCAAGAAGTTACAGATAATTTATTTTTTCAAGCATCAAGCCTTGAAGCCTCTTAGGTTTGCCTGGAATTTGCCAGGTTGGGATTACCTGGTTATTCACATTCATTCTTCGCTAGAATGGAAGCTCTCCCTCAGGGCCTCCAAGGTTGCACTGTGTGAGACGATGTCTCCTGAGCCTGGCAACCTTTGGAAAAGTGTGGGGTCTGATCATGGCTGTGCCTCCCACCCAGTGTATGACGTTGGACATTTGCACACAGGTGAAGAGGAAACTCTTCTCCTTTGCAAGCACTCTGAAGTCTACAGATGAAAACTCATAAAAGATCTGTATTATTGGCTTCCTCCAGTGATACTCTGCAGTTAGTTGAGCACAAACAGGCTGAATCTCATAGATTCATAGAATGGTTTGTGTTGGAAGATCATCCAGTTCCAACCCTGCTGCCACAGGCAAGGACACCTTTCACTAGACTGAGGTTGCTCAAAGCCTCATCTAGCCTGGCCTTGAACACTGCCAGAGATGGGGCAGCCACAACTTCAACTTAAGTGCACTGCCTTCAAAACCCATCTGCTTATCTGATGGCTCACTTCACAGAAGTCTGCATGTAGTTAGGGCTCTGCAGGAAGTAGGGAGCAGACATCCTGGGGGAAGGAATGGGATACTCATCATCTCACTGTGTCCGGCATTGGAATAAGGACAGTTGTGCATTAGCTGCATCGCTGCTTTTCAGAAAAGCTGTGTGGTTCAACACATCTACTCCTCTGTGGTGAGCCAGGAATGCAGTGCTAGGAAGGTATGGCTTTTGAAAGAAGGGAGGGGGGGACCCACAAAAAAACCCAAAAGAAACCCCAAGGAGAAAAAAAAGTAAAACCTTGAAATGGATAAGAAATTCCACTGACTTGGGTTATGCACTGATACCTTCCTTTTGCCTGCTAAGCTAGTTAGGTTTGCCGAGAATTATCTTCCAGCTATTGTACTACAAATGCAATCAAAACAAAGAAGACTTAAATGATTTTTGGCTCTGCAACACCACCTGATTATCTGCAGCTCTGAGAGCAAGCGATTATTGTCCCCTAGACATGTCTCCAGAAATGAGAACAGATGTCCTCCTGCTGTTCCATAAGTAACACAGAAATAGTACCATTTCCAAAGCATGATGCTGTTTTTCCTCTTGAATACTAAATTGAATTGTCCACTAAATTTTGTGAGGTTGCTTGGTTTCTGTATTGCGAGATGGAAAAGTAATCTAGGAGAAGAACAGGATCACAAGTGAGCTGTATGTGGAAACCAAACTTTTCAATTTAAAGTCATGTCAATGAGAACATTAACTGATCTCATTGTTAATCTTTAACTATTGAAGGTTAGAGAATTTTTGATTTGGATGAAAAACATGATTGTTCTTTCTTCCTAGAGTAGAATTGGGATCTTACAATGAGATTTCTAAGTCTATCATCATTTTCTTTTCCAGCTGACTTTGGTGTAGCAGCAAAAATAACAGCCACCATTGCAAAGAGAAAATCATTTATTGGTACCCCTTACTGGTAATGAACTACTTTGATTGCTATGATTGTATGCAAAGCTAAGTCTGTACTTACACCAAGAATTCTAAAATACACACACTGAAGTTTGCACACATTTTTAAATATATATATATAGCAATTGCATAAATTTCCTTTCTTCCATGTAAAATGCCCAAAGGGTAAAAATCTGGGAAGCACTGATTAGAGCTGTTTGATGCTGTACACAAGCTACGTGATATTCGAGGCAGAATGGCTGTTTCTCACATGTTTATTAATGCAGAACATTCTCCGCTTTGTCTGGATACCTAATGGTCATTTAGTTTCTCAGTAATTTCTTACTCTTTTAGTGAATAAACTAAACAATGTCTTTTTGATTTCTGTGCAGAAAGAATCGTGAAGAAAAACAGATTTTAAACTATCTTTTAATTATCTCTGCTGATTAATGTCTGTACAAGACAGTGCTTAATGTGCAAAATACATAATTTTAAATCATGAGCTGGATTATATATGCAAATCTAACTGCTCTTGGTTTCTGGCATCACTGTGATTCAGTTAAGATGCCTAGGGCAGTATTTTTGGTATAGACTTGAACACGCATGTACAGCTTAATCCAGACAATGGCTTTTAATTGTTTGATGCCCTCCTTATCCTGCTGGCGAAGGAGGACTGAGGGCAGGAAGATTATCTGCTCATTAAAGCATTTCACCAGGAATTATGAGACTGGTTCTATTCCTAGAGTTGCTGTCCAGCCTGATGACCTCGAGCAAAACACATCGCCTCTGTGTGCTTCTCCACTCCCCACATGCTGGGTGAGGGGAGGGGATGTCAGGCTTTTCCCGGATTTATGCTCTTTGTGGGGGTTTCTGCTCAAGGGGTATGTGACAGTGCTTTGTGCCTCCTGCATGCAGACTGTGCCCCTGGTGAATGATGCCTTTGCTTTTAAAGGATGGCCCCAGAAGTTGCAGCGGTGGAAAAGAATGGTGGATACAACCAGCTCTGCGATATCTGGGCAGTTGGCATAACAGCGATTGAACTTGCAGAGCTTCAGCCACCCATGTTTGATCTTCACCCGATGAGGTCTGCTGGCTGGGGAGCTTGCTCATCTCTAGGACCCTCTTCAAGCCCAGCTGGGACTATTATAATATAGTGTAACCATCTCTGTAGCTCAGACCTGGAAACTAATGCTAGGATTCCTTCATTAAGCATTTACTTCCTGTGTGAGCTGTGTCTGTCTTTAAGGCATTAATCTAAAGCTAAAGACTTAAATTTAGAATTGAAATTATAACCAAAATTTTTAGGTGAAAAAAAACAAAAACACCAAAAAAGCCCACAACCAAAAAACCCAAACAAACAAGCAAACAAAAAAACCCCACTTTGTAGTTATATCATCAATCTGATTAAGAGCTATCTAGTGATAGTAAATCACTAGAGAAGCTGTAGCCTTACGTTTAATAGGATTATGCATGGTGCTGAAAAGATTTTATTTAATGATAAATAATTCAGCAGCTTTACTGTGTCTGTCTTCTATAATCCAGTTTCACCAATACGATTTTTACTCTGAAGTATCATTTAAAGTGTTTGGAAATTGAAATTAAATTAATTTTTTACCATATAATAACATTATTCTTCCTTTACCTTTAGGGCTTTGTTTTTAATGTCAAAAAGTAATTTTCAACCACCAAAACTAAAGGAAAAAGCAAGATGGTAAGCTAAACCCTTTGCTTTGTTCAATATTTTGTCGATAATGTGAAAAAGCTTTGTCATTATTGAAAAAGGGAGGCAGTGAAAAATAGTGTGTGCTAATTTTAAACTCTGGAACCTGAGAGGTGATTTCACTTACAGGAAATTTCATGAAGAAACAATTAGGTGTTGTTTATAGGTGTTTGAAAGCAAACGGGGTTAAGTTCCAGCAACAGACTTTTTATGGCACTGCAGAAAACCAGCAGTGTGGGACAGGACAGCCCTACCTATGTAATTGATCCCTGCCAGTGATGCAGAAAGAATCGAAATCTCGCTTCTTCAGTCCTCTCTGTATGTTCTAGAAAGAAAAAGTATTTTTCTCCTTGTATCCAGGCATTTGCTGCTGTCAGTAGATAGGCAATTGTTTAATCCTTTCATGATTTCTTTAACCTGTGATGCCTTCACAGTGCCTGCAGGATTTTGTACCACACATTTATTTTATTTACGAGACTCAAACCAATTCTGGTATGCAGGATTTTTTGCTCATGATGCTGCTGTACAGTCTTTTACCTTGAGGTGTTTGGATGGGCAAATAGGTATTAGAGGGAGGGAGAAAACTCTCCTAAGAGCATGTTTCCTGGATTGAAACTGCTTGGTTATAACCCCAGCCAATGTGCTTTACTTCTCAGATGCTAAGGCTAGAAGAGGAAACGTAACGTGATTTGAAACCAGACAGACTCATGCTAATACTGTTCTCAGAGAGGCTTACTAACAGAAATGCAATTGTGAGAAAAAAGGCTTGACAAATTTAGGTGCAGTCATAACATCAAGTCATAATTCAGGTCTAAAAAGAAGTGACATGACAAAGTCACCCAAGTTGTTATGGAAATAGCAATGCAGCATTTTAGAGAGCAAGTTGAGTCTCTGCCTAGAACTTGGTATTTTATTTTCCTACCGGTAGCCAAGAACAGTGAAATTTGTAGACTAGATTTTTAGGGTTTACTCGGTACATAAATCACAGTTCTCATTTCTGATATCTAGTCTGTAATAATTGGAACTGGAAAAAGCTGACATAGCAGCATACATTGTTTGGTTTATTTTCTGTACCAAAACCTTTTCTATGTAAGTTTCATGAAGCAAATGTTTTTTTCCCTGTTTTGTTACCTTGGAAATGTAATTATTCAAACCTGAGATGAGGTACCTGGACAACATTCAAATTTAGCACACCCTTTTGTAATCTGTTGAGTAACTGTGTTAAAATCAAAAATATCTTCTTGAGAAGTAAAATGTAAAAGCCCATTTTTCTTTAAGGTCATCAACATTCCATAACTTTGTGAAGATAGCACTTACTAAAAATCCAAAGAAGAGACCGACAGCAGACAGACTTCTTTCTGTAAGTGTCTTGGAACATTTAGTGACATCAGTAAGAGATCTCTTGCTTCAAAGTGAGCAACAGATCAAAAGGAAGCCCAACTGGAACAATTTTCTCTCTCTGATCTTACAACACAGGTGATGAAATCTGAAGGACGGGTACTAGTCAGCTGTAGGAAGTAGGAAGATTTTGTTCAGTATCAATATTTTTATACAATTTTTGTTAGGAAAAGTTACAGAAATTTGCTTAGGATTCTGTCTTCAACCTTTCTGCAAGTGTGTGTCTCGGCCTCTTAGATGCAGCTACATAGATATTGACCCTTCCTGTCACCCAAACAGAGAACGGATGTATTTAGCAGTTGTTCATGTATCTGTTCCTGTCTTCCTAAACTCAACTGAAATGCTCATGGAAAAAATAAAATTAAGGTGTAATTGCTTGTCTCAGAGTTTAATTTCCAGTATACAAGTGGCCAAAAGCGTGGCATTTCCATGCTTATGGAGAGGTTTGAAACCCTAGCTGTTAAGGAGTTGCTAAAGAAATACTTAAGCCCCCAAGAAAGCAGACAAAGCTCAGTATCATTCTATATTGGATGTTTATTAATAAAAGCTACATATCCGTTGCATATTATATCTTGTCCTTTTCTGCGGTTCCAGCATAGCTTTGTAGGGCAACCTGGTCTTTCGAGATCTTTAGCAGTTGAGCTGTTGGACAAAGTTAATAACCCTGACAACCATACACACTACAGTGAAGCTGATGATGATGATTTTGAGGTGAGTGAGAACATCTTTTCTATCTTTAGGTAAAACTATGGTTTAAATACCCTGCTTTTTTGCTTTGGGAATATGTGATTGCAGCTTGACAGGGGCACATCCCCAATAGTTTGAGAGCTCCATTTTTAGAGTTACCATGAAGGAGAAGCAAGGGCATATCACTACAGCGGTTGTCATGCTTATGCTGTGGGTGTATAGAAAGATCATGTGCAGGGCTAAGACGAAGGTGGTGCATGTTACATTGTGTGACTGCAACAGCTTTCCTCTCTTTAGTTTGATTGTTAATTAAGAACCAACAGAAGGCCATGCAACTTTTCTCAGCTTTTCCATTTCTAACCCTTGCAGCCTCATTCCGTTATCCGACATACAATTCGTTCTACGAACAGGAACGTTAGAGCAGAAAGAACAGCATCAGAGATAAATTGTAAGTTCCTGATGGGCTTTACCCATTTTGTGTTGTTGGCTTGCTTCTACCAGTGGAGGATGTCGGTGTCATTCTTGTGTTGTGTACTCTGGAAAGTCTCTTCTGTGGCTGGAACATTTGAGGAACAAAACCAGAAGAAACAGCACATACAATAGCAATCTTCAGTAATATTTTTCTGAAGCCAGAATTCATTACATCTCATTGCTGCATTTTAATATTTATGTGGAAACTTTGCATGGCCAGTAGAGCGTTTCAGCTCTGTGATCTCTGTCAGACCATGCCGCCTGACTTAAAAGAGCAAAACCACTAATAATGTGCAGACATAAAAAAAAGAGAGTGAGTTGATAATCAGGAGGGCATCTTTTCATGTGTACATTGGGTGTCATGATGTGATGGGAAAATACAGGAAAATGTAGCATTTTGTATATCCACATTGTTGTTTGTCTGCACAATGGATAAGCAGAAAGAGGGTAGGTTTAGATCAGATGCTAGGAAAAAATTCTTCACTATGAGGGTGGTGAGGCACTGGCACAGGTTGCCCAGAGAAGCTGTGGATGCCCCTTCCCTGGCAGTGTTCAAGGCCAGGTTGGACAGGGCTTTGAGCAACCTGCTCTAGTGGAAGGTGTCCCTACCAGTGGCAAACAGGGTGGAACTAGGTGACCTTTTAAGCTACTTTCCAACCCAAACCATTCTAGGATTGTTTCAAGTTCATAACTGAAACCTTTCCTTGACCCTGATGGAGCACTTGTGGTTGCAATAGCTGTCCTGACTCCTGACCAGGGTGCATGTTAACAGAAAGCATTTCTTTTAATACAACCTTTTTTTAATAACAAAATACTACTCAGTTGGATTGAAGTTGACGTTTTGAGGGTAGGAACGATCCTTCTCCAGGTTTGGGCAAATGTTTTTTTGTAATGTCAATGCTGCCTGCTCCTTTGCATCACGTACATCACACCTTTAAGAAGCTTGCTGTTAAATAGTCTCACATTCATTAAGAGTAGCATGTGGTTAACATACTTAGGTTTTGGTGTACTTTCACATAATGACTTGGTATTTGCTTTTGGTCTGTTTGTTTCTTGTGGGTTTCATACTTGCAAATTTAAACATTTAGACAATAAGGCTGGTACTTAAGTGATGATCATATTTTATAGGCAAATTAAGCATTGTGTACATAATATTAGATCTGTTACAGCATGCATTTCACAGTAGTAAGCATTGAAAGGGCATTAGTATAATTAATGTTGTGTACATTTAATTTGAAAATGCAATGTTTTGTAGTTGATAAGCTGCAATTTGAGCCCCCTCTACGGAAAGAAACAGAAGCTCGGGATGAAATGGTAAGGGCAGGTTTGGTTTCATTCATTCATTAGGTTTTGGTTCATTTATTAAAATCATAGTGTCTTTGTTGTTTTGTGGCTCTACTCTAAGTATTATTTGTCTGAAATATAAAGTGATGAGAAGACCACTTTTGGTCCCCAGACAATTTTTAAGAAAATGAATTGCCCTCCCTGCTTTTACAGTCATGCTTAAATGAGAAAACCAGTATGTGCCAATTAATTTGATTATGTGAAGAGGCTGTTCTGCGTTTGAGTCCCTGATCTTCCTATCATCAGAGTTTATTTGCTGCTTATTTCTTGGAAGTCCACCAGATCACATGCAGCCAGTTCTGCCCCCTGCGAGCTGCTGCTGTTTGTTCCAGCCCTCAGCAGTTTACTGTAGATCAGCTAATTAACGTTCTTTGGGATTACTGTGTGCCTGTGTACACAAGGCTCCCTTTTTCAGTAAGTGTTGTCAACAGCAACAGCTGCCATTAATTTTGACTTGGAGACATTAGTGCTCAGCACTCCAGAAAAATCCCATTCGTGTTTTTCACAGCTGCATTCCAGTTCACCAGGTAGGTGCTGTTGATGGCTGCAGTATGTTCTCTTGCTGGAAGAGTGTCTTGGAGGTGCCTTGACTGGAAAATCCTTACTGAGTTTTCACCATAAATTTTTGCTTTTGTGTCACGTATTGCCACTTGATACTGGTGTGATACCATTTCCAAGTGCTGCTTTTAAATCTGAGTCTAAGAAGCTTTTCAATAGTTGCTTTATGATCAGATTGTAAAATATCATTTCACTTTGGATTTTTATTTTACTACTTGTGGGCCATTCTGCAGGGCTCTTCATGTGCTGTGGTAAAGTACTTCATTTTGACAGGGGAAAAAATGACAATTTGTTCATCTTCAGGTTGTGGCAGCTGGCACTGACTTTGCTTCACATTGGAATCCTTTTGTTGATGGAAGCAGCAAGTAAGTACAGTTTAAAAATGTCTTTTATTTCTGTGACTTAACATGAAAATGCCCTCCGAAATAAAAATGGAGCTATGGTGGAAAAATCAAACCATAAGCCCTTATCCACTTAAATATTCATAAAGGCAAAGGAAATTTTACCCAGTATGCAATCCTCCTCTGCAGTTGGTTCGTCATTCTCTTGGGGAGTGGATTTTAATCTCATTTAGCCAGAAACAGTAGTTTGTTTAAAGTTTGTTGTAGCCCTCTCCAGTTCTAAAAGGAAAGTGAAGTGATGTGTGGCCAGCACGCTGAAATAATACAGCCAAAGTCAATTTTCTGAAGCAAAGCTGGTAACCTTGCAAGGGCTGAGTTCAGAATCCTGAGCTGGCCTTGCACTTCTGAGCTGCAGCTGCAGTTGTGATATCCAGTGGCAAAGCACATTAGCAGCCCTGAAGCTGGGTCCTTGCAGGAAGAGAAGGAGAAACCAGTTTAAGTTTGGTGGCATGACTGCTCCTGCTGTGGGGTATGATAGGTATACTCTGTAATACAGTCATACAGTGTTCTGGGGTGAAATGTTCTAGGTAAACATATGCTATAACTGCTTGCCCCTGGGATAAAGCAGGCCTGAAGTAAGGAGGCACATCTCTGTCCAAGTTAGGACTGAAATTATTAGGTATATGGCTTTCTTTTGCTGCGAAATAGTGGATTCTGCCTTTAAAGGCAATCTTTGAATTCACAGTGAAGAATATGGAAGTTCAGTAATACTGACTGATGCACGTGTGTAGGGAAAGACAGTATTTCAGTTGAAATAATTGCTGTTTCCCATCTTTATTTGGAACTGAACAGCAGGCAGTGAATTTCTTTGGCTTTTTGGAGATACAGGCTTGCATAAGTTGTCAGCTGATACTGCAGCCCCCTGGAAAGCTCTCCATGTCATGGAGATTGCCAGTGTTTGGGTCTTTTTAAGTTCAACCTGGATTTTTTGTTCTTACTCTCACTGCAGTAAAAGTTCAGAGCAGCTTCTAGGCCCTTTCTCCCTCTCCAGTAATGACAGCGACTGCTTTCCTTCCTCTCTTGGTTTGTTTGTGTGACCCTGATGAGCTGCAGATTAAAAGCCTGTCTCGTGAGTGCTGGCGTTTGTGCAGACAGCTGGAATCTGTGGGGTCGAGGAGCAGGGAGGGAGGGAAGTGCCTCCCAGCAACATGACTTACTGATCTGATTCTGTTTCTGTGGTGTTATTAAGATTGTCTATAATAGGCTGTATTAAAAGCAGCATGGATGCGGCCGTAGCAAACGTTGCTAGGGCTATCAATAAGTAGATAAATACAGATTTAGTACTTGAAAGGAGAGGCATAAAGTTTCTGGATGGTGAATCTGTGCTGCTTACTTGGAAACTGCTTCCAGTCTGAAAACATAAACAGGAAATGCATAGCTCCTCTGTCCCAGCAATTCTGAGTAATACCAGCGATGCACAGAGAGGATGTGTGCTGGGAGGGCCCTTGCTTTCCATGTCCTTTATCAGAACGAATGGTGATCAATATCTTTGTCTCTGGAATTACTGGTCTGGAAGGGGGGATACCAGCACGTCTACCTGACGGTATTCTCATCCTTATTGTAGCATTTTTAAAATACTTTTTAATAATTCCTTTTGTATTATGGAGGTGGTTTTGTGGATGGTTGGTTTTTTTCTCTTAAAATTTTTAATAGTTCCTGTTGGCAACTGTCTGCTGCTTTCCCTTCAGAAGTAACTTGCAGGGAAATTTTACGTTAATCCAGGTTTGGCTGGGTTTGTTTTTGTATAATACGCTTTTGTTTTCCTGTTCGTTACCCTGTGGTCATCCCTCAGCGGGCGATGTGGTGCATTGCAGAGCATGGAAGGATGTGTGAGTTGGCAGGCTTGGGGGTGTCTGCTCTGCATGCAGGGACTTGGACTACACTAGGCAGCTGCAGCATGCACCAGCCTGTCCCTGGTCAGACACTGAGACAGCCAGCTTCTGAACTGGCTCTTCCACCTCACCATTCCTAAACGCAGAAGCCCAGACTTCACAACATCACAGCATGCTAAGGAATTCTTTTTATTGGGTTTAGATTTCTGGTTTCAATTTTTTTAGTATTATTTATTTATTATTTAGTGCAGTTTAATTTCTTATTTTTAAGACAGACCTTAAAAATTGCCATTTTGTAAAATCTTACCTGTTTCTCTTTGTTTCAGGAGTACATTGTAGTGCTGCTTTGATCCTCTAGTCACAATTTCTTTTTTGACCCTGAGGTAGCTTTGAAACAAAAATTCCCACTGTAATGGGAAACACTAAAGGAGGAAACTTCCCTTTGCAAAGGCTTTTCTCCATTTGTCTCCCAGTAACTTCCTCTGTTCTCATATTTTTTTCTTCTTTTTTACTGTTTCTTTCATCTTGTACTGTTATTAGGCATTTCAACAATATTTAAAATACCAGGTAGGGAAGTGAAAGATGAGTTGATGGTATCTGGTATGGAAGAGAGCTTCTATGATAATTGGGGGGGGGGGGTGGTGGTGAGGAGAAGGAAGTACTAAATGAAAAAGAGCTCAGTGCAGTGAAAAAGGGAGAAATACTTTGTTTTGAAAAGGGATGGGAGATATTTGTTACGAAACTAAATGACATCACCAATCAGTTTAGTTGCATGTGTCAACCTGAGGGCAGAGCTCTTAATTTTATAAACGTTTTACCTAGGGTACTGCTTACAAAATTTGGCGATGGGAGTGAAGATGTTGAAGAGTGAGTGGATCTCCTTCATGTACAGTTGTGTTTACTCCGTGTGGCTCTCGCTAGAATAGGCAGCGTTCTGGCAAAACCTCTTTCCTTAAAATGCTGCAGGCAGCTTTGCCACTCATAAATAAATGAGGGCAGGTTGCACTCCAAGGTCTAACGCACGCTTGACTCTTCTGATCGTCAGCAAAATGTCTGCAAAGCAACGCTTTCTTCCCTTGCTGTCCTTCCTGAAGTTATCTTAGCGTGCATATGGAAGTGCCTAATGCTTTAAAGCAGATTTCATATTGATTAATCCATTGATCATGGGCCAGATCTGGTAGTGACAGGACGTGCAGGTATTCCTGCAGAGCTCTGGTGGGGTATGTGCAGCTCCTCTGGTGCCCAGATGTTTGTTTGATCCAGAGTGAAAGCTGCAAACTGTACAAAACTAGTCTTGAACAATTATTTGCTAATTTCAAATACCCTCCACCACAGAACACTCTGTAACATTGGTGTTTATGAAAGAACATGAGTTTATTAAAAAAACAGCACTTCTAACAAGATTAACATGCTTTTCCCCACCCACTCCTGGACTTCTAGTTTAACCCTATTCATGCAAAGCTGTGACCCACCTATTCTGTGCATCTAGATGGGTTCATGCAAAGCCTTGATCCATCTATCCTATGCATCTAGCTCGCCTTGTTTAGAATCTGTATTCTTGGGTAGTTCTGTTTATGTCATTGGTTTAACTAATACAACTACTAAACCTTTTCATTGTAGGTCAACCCTAAAACGAGCAGGGCCACCTCCGCTACCTCCTAAGGTAAGAGATGCTGGGGTTTAAGAGTTTTAGGAAGCAAATTCCACTTGTGCAGCCTCTGCAGTGCTTCTGTCTGATGCTCTCAGTAGCTTATATATTCTGTTAAAAACCATTTGCTAGCAAACTTTGTGCAGCTTCATATTTATGCTGACTTGCAGTCTGTACTGTCTTGACCTCTGGGGGCTCCTGGCATTGTACACTACTCTGGACAAAGTGACTTGTAGGTATCTTCCCTCTTAAGAGAGCATGCTGCATGGGATTTCCTCTTGGTCAGCATTCTGCCTGCTGCTGTGATTTTCCACGAGAGAAGGAATACCTCTTAGATTATCCTGCTGTTAAATGGCTCTTTTCAAAGGCTGACTTTTTTTTTTCTTAATGGAGAAGCAGTCTGACTTGAATTAAACTTATCTGAAGTTCATGCTTCCAGGTGCCATTTCCCAGGTAACCTTTACCTCTGTTTTGTTGCAGCCAAGAATAAACAGTTATCCTGAGGAGAGCCTCCCAGATGATGACAAATGTCAGACAATAAAACGCTTCCCAGACTCACAGAACAGAGCCCCACCAGCTCACAGGAGACAGAGTATCCCTGTTTGTGGGCCTCAGACTGATTCTTCCCCCATTGGTATGACCAGCAGCATCAGTAGCCCTGGATTACTCACAGCTAGATACAGCGACTTAGGTAAATGGATTACATTTTCTGTAGGTAACTTGCATCCTGTAAAAGCAAATCAGTTCTGGAGTCAGCTATTTTTAGCAGCTAATTTTTTTTAACACAAGTTGATCACGAGGTGCAGCTTTCCTTTATACACGTGTGCTGGTAGCTGAGATGCATGTATGGATGTTTCAGAGTTCACTTCTCAACTCCTGCTAGGTAAAGGGGAGAAGAGAGAACAGAGTAACAAAAATATTTTCTATTTCACTATGTCAAGAAAGCTACAAAATGTGTCTGGGCTTCTTTTCAGGAAATGGGGGTGGCATGCTGAAACTCATTGAAGAAAATGCAGAAGGGTCTGGACAAATCCCTCAACTGCCACGTAAAAAAGAGAAAAGAGATTTCCCTGTAAGTTTTGTGACTCTCAGTCTGATTTCAATGTCATGTTAGCTGGCTAGTCCTATGTCAGTGTGGGGGAGGTATTTTATGATCTCTCTTTCTTCCCACAGAAGCCAGCAATCAATGGTTTACCACCGACACCGAAGGTGCTGGTAAGAAATCTCATTTGCAGTGGGAGCTATTGGAAGCCTGCTCTCATGGCATCTCTCTAGTGTCAGAAAGTTTATGCTAGAATAAGCCACCAGCTCATCTGACATGATTTTCTGCAACTACAGCCAGTTACTTTTTGTGCACTGACCCCATGATATTTGTTTCCTTCTCTTAAAAACTTCATTTCACCATTCAGTGTGGATGTGAAGGATTGGAGACTTCACTGGCTCTGGAAGTTGTGATCTCCAGTAGCGGTCCCTGCTTAGTAAAGAGAAGGGGGGAGAGGTGGTAGTGGTGTGAGACGGTGTTATTACTTCTGCTTGTTTTCCCTTCATATGCTATTTGTAGCCGCTCAATATTCATACATACAATCATCTAGGTTGGAAAAGACCCTTAAGACTATCGAGTCCAACTGTTAGCTTAATGCTGCCAAGCTCACCACTAAACCATGTCCCTAAGCACCACGTCTTCACATCTTTTAAATACCTCCAGGATATATTGTTCTCACCCAGTAGGTACATAAAATTTTTCATACTGTTTTGATCCCTCTTTGCATTTCTTAATGTGTATGAAGCTTATGAAAAGGTTTGGAAAGCTGAATTGTAGCCTTTTGGGGGAAGATAAAATGTTTTGCATCAAACCATATTACAGTAAGCTCGTGTCTGAAGAAAGAGAGCCATGGTGCATACAGTTGTGTACTTACTGGCCAGGTCCCAGGAGATAAACACTTGATACTGTAAACTGTTTCAGGTTTCAGTTTTGGTGTCTTTCAGATGGGAGCATGTTTTTCCAAAGTCTTCGATGGTTGTCCTTTGAAGATTAATTGTGCAACATCGTGGATACATCCGGATACTAAAGGTAAAGTTATTTTAAGTTTGTATTTTAAACCTGCTTGTTGCCAAAGTGGTAATGAACTTGTGAAATAATACCTTTCTCTTAAATTTTTAGATCAGTACATTATCTTTGGCACAGAAGAAGGTATATATACCTTGAATTTGAATGAACTTCACGAAGCAACAATGGAACAGGTGATTTTTGGTGTACTGAGCACAGGTATAGGGATATTATGAAGCAAGAAAGTTTGGTATTAGATAGGATAGATGGGATATGAGGCTTTGTGGCATAAACTAATTCACATCAAAGCCAGCAATGGTATTCAGAAAATTAATAGTTCCCCTCCCTACCTGTTGGAGGGTTTTTTTGTTGCTGCTTATGTTAACACTGCTATGAGAGGACTTCTCTCTTAAAACATCTTTCTTCTCCTTGGAGACAGCTGATTATGTGCCCTTTCTCTCTCCATTTTATCTCCACTAGATGGCATATTGCTGCTCCACTGGATGCTACCAAAACACTCAACCATTTCATTTAGCTGGCATTATCATCACCAATAAATATGCAGTTGCTTCTGTTTTCTTGGGCTCTCTTAAGTATTTCCAAAGGCACTTCATGCAATAATGGTACTGTTACATTTGCTCTTCTAGAGACAGAAGTAGCAGAGTTTTCTTGGAGAAGTTGGCAGATGCTGATAATGAGTTTTCCTCTTGTAGGTTTGTAAAGCAGTTCACAAAGGCACTTCAAGCATCTGAAGAGTGATGAATTAAGTCAAGACATGGCACAGGCTAGAAAGCAGAGGTGGCAGAGTGGGTGTATCTGAGTAATAGTGAGAAAAGGATGATTTCACAGAAAGGGTACTGCACAGAGATCTGTGCTTAAAGTCCTCTGTTTCTGGGAGCATCATGCAAGAGGACAAAACTCAACATGGGAAGTGGTTCAACAAGATCATGGAGGAGTTAGTTTGGCACAGACAAAGACAAGAGACGATTATAAAGGGCTTGATGATGAGAAACGGGAATTTGAATTCAATACAATTAGAAGATCCTCTTGAACTGAGAGAGCTGAGGGCACACCTGAATACAGTAGGAGAGTGTTGAATAATGAAGTTGTGTACCTTTTTGTGGCCCTAGCAGATACAGGATACAGCTGTCTAAAAATGTGGTGGCACCTGTTGGAGACCCCTGGCCTTCTTACCTCAGTTTTCTCTTCTCTCCATTAACCGAAGCAATTTTTTTCCTTGTACATTTTCCTAAACACTTCATGTAACAGTCTTCTCTGGACTCTTCCACATGCTTTCTTATACCCTATTTTCAATTTGATAGGTATGTCAGTGCTTTTGTGGCTTATTCCTGTGCTGCTCTGGCTATCTAGTCAGTCAGACTATTTTGCAATTTCCACTGCCCTTTTTATTTGGCATAGGTATTGTGTTTGTTCTCCATCAGTTCTTGAAGATAATTATTACTGAGACCTTGGGGTCTGAGACAGTTCTTAAGTAAAGTACACTTTATTGGGACCTGCTGACATGAGTATATCTAGTTGAAATGGTGTGTAATGTGTTCTTTTTCTGCTGCTAGCACAAGATGCTACTAACAGTGCTATTAGCTGTGTAAATCGTACAGCCTTTTTTCCCTTCTCTTCTGACTTTTGTGGGATTTAATAGGTTTCTGTAATGCTATCTTTCTCTTTCTCTGGCTGCCATTTCTAAGCAAGCTGTATCTTTTTATATATGGGATTCCAGTCTTGCCAGTTGTCCCAGTTTGGCTCTGTGCTAATTAAATAATGAAGAAAAATAGAATTTTGAAAGTTGCAGGGGTAGAAGAGCGAAGGTATGAAAATATTTCAGCCAGAGAAAAGGGCTAGGTAAGGATCCAAAAGAATGAATTAAAGGGGAAACTGTAGTTGCAGCTGGGACTTTCTCCAGTATCAATCCCCGCAGAAATGGTGGCGGAAATGGAGCAGGCAGAGCAAACCATGGTTAGAGATTCCTGTATGTTTCTATTAATGGAAATACTTTCTTTCTTCAGTTATTTCCCCGAAAGTGCACGTGGCTGTATGTTATCAATAACACCTTAATGTCCTTGTCAGGTATGTATAAATAGAGGGGAAATCGGTAAGATTATAAAGAGAAACACTTCAAGTCGTAATTCCGTACAATGTGTTTTGATTGTGCTGAAGTAGAAAACGTGGGGGTTTTGTTGTGCTTGAAGCTTTGCTTCAAGAGTTTTTTAATATAGAGTCATAGAATCATAGAACAGTTAGCATTGGAAAGGACCTTAAGATCGTCTAGTTCCAACCCCCCTACCATGAGCAGGGACACCTCCCACTAAATCATGCCACCCAAGGTCTGTCCAACCCAGCCTTGAACACCACCAGCGATGGAGCATTCACAACTTCCCTGGGCAACCCATTCCAGTGCCTCACCACCCTTACAGTAAAGAATTTCTTCCTCCTTATATCCAATCTAAACTTCCCCTGTTTAAGTTTGAACCCATTACCCCTTGTCCTATCACTAAAGTCTCTAATGAAAAAGAGTCCCTCCCCATCATCCCTATAGCCCCCCTTCAGAAAGTGGAAGGCTGCTATGAGGTCTCCACGCAGCCTTCTCTTCTCCAGGCTGAACAGCCCCAACTTTCTCAGCCTATCTTCATACAGGAGGTGCTCCAGTCCCCTGATCATCCTTGTGGCCCTCCTCTGGACTTATTCCAACAGTTCCATGTCCTTTTTATGTTGAGGACACCAGAACTGCACACAATACTCCAAGTGAGGTCTCCTGAGAGCAGAGTAGAGGGGCAGGATCACCTCCCTCGACCTGCTGGTCACGCTCCTTTTGATGCAGCTCAGGATACCGTTGGCTTTGTGGGCTGCAAGCGCACACTGAAGCCGACTCATGTTCATTTTCTCATTGACCAACACCCCCAAGTCCTTCTCCTCAGGGCTGCTCTGAATCTCTTCTCTGCCCAACCTGTAGCTGTGCCTGGGATTGCTCCAACCCAGGTGGAGGACCTTGCACTTGGCATGGTTAAACTTCATCAGGTTGGCATCAGCCCACCTCACAAGCGTGTCAAGGTCCCTCTGGATGGCATTCCTTCCCTCCAGTGTATCAACTGAGCCACACAGCTTGGTGTCATCGGCAGTATGAAAGACTTCCAAAAATAAAACTGACATTTACAAGTAGTAGAGCCAGTTGTCTGCGATGTCCCCAATGTCCCACCATAATTATTGCGTTTATTGAATTATTTATTGAATTATTTTATTTTTTAAACTTATTTTTAGTTAGAGCTCAGCACTTGGCATTTGTCAAACAAGTTGCCTCTGTCAAGGCTGCAATTTGACTGAAAGTGGCTGGGGAAATCTAAAGTGTCCTCCTTTGGTCCCTGATCTTAGAAGAGTCAGCATAAGGATGGCTTTCATGTGTCATAACAAAATTAGGAGAGGATTACCATAGGTGCATTACTGAAATGTAGCTACAGTGTGTGCTCACTCTCAGTGTATTGTAGCGTGGTAGCGTTTTTGGAATGAACCAGATTCAAAAAATAAATCAACCCTGAAACAAAACCAGTGTCAATTTGAAGGAGAACGAGGTGGCTGTGAAACACTACTCCAGCAGATTGATGCTTGAAAAAAACAAGTTGGGTTGTTTTTCATCAGTAGTCCTGGAATATGATATTCTAGATAGGACGTGGAGGCACTGTGTCATGGAGACTAATTGTAGCACTATGCCTTTAAACATGCAAAGTTTGTGTAACACCACTTGTATTGACTTGTAAAGAAAAATGTTCTGATACAGTTAATTGTTGTTGTATAATTACAGCCTTCTAAAAACGGTTACATAAAACTAACTTTCAGAGCTGCTTTAGTGTTACTGAAATGAACTCTGAGTTGAATGCTATGGCTTCTCTGTATGCATTATTATTGTTTTGCTTTCTTTTGCTTCATAACCGGACTTGAAATACCTGACGCACGTGGCCCATTTTTCTAGAAGGTAATTTTCTATACCTACATTTTTCTTAACTGTGCAGTTCTGTGCTGGAGGCATGGGTGCGATGTCAGTTGTGTTTTTTCTCTCTTTACAGGGAAAACATTCCAGCTTTACTCCCATAATTTAATAGCTTTGTTTGAACAAGCCAAAAAAACAGGATTAGCAGCTCATATTCAAACCCATAGGTTTCCTGACAAAATATTACCAAGGTACAAATCTTTCACTTTTTATTATTAACAAGTGGATTATTATTATTAACAAGTGGACAATTATTAACAAGTGGAAATGCCCATAAATACTGTTTGTGCTGTTGAATTGGTAGCATGAAGGGCCTTTGACACCTCTCGTTGATGTGTGTTTTCATAATTGTTATTCCAGGAAGTTTGCCTTAACAACAAAGATCCCTGATACAAAAGGATGCCACAAATGCTGTATAGGTGAGCCAGAGTTGTGTTGTGCAATTTCTTATCCTGTCTTTGTATTGAGTGTGACATGTCTTACACTCCTTTCTTTTTAATAAACTTACGGTTAATTCACTCTTCAGAAAGCAGTATGACTGCATCATTTCTTATTGCTGTGCCTAAGTGGTGCTTAGCTTTCCTTTTAATTAATATGGAGGGTCGTTACGCTGCCGAGTGGAAAAGCATTTTCTGTATCAACGCTTACCCTAGAAATGTTGCAGTCTAGCATGAGGTCCTGAGGGAAACTCCAGAGAAGGCCAGCAGCATGTAGCTGGTGGGTGTTGCACACTGTCTTTGAGAGCTGCAGTGTTTGGGATCACTGGCTTTGGGATCACTGGCTTCAGACTGCCTCCAGAGCCAACTAGTTAGTTCATAATGCAGCCTGTCTGCAACTGTAAAGCTTGTTACCGAATCCCAGGCTTGCTGCACATACACAAATATCTTTTCTGCTTTGTCAGTTCGGCTCAGGGTTTGACCTACATCCAACTTTTAGCAAGGCTCACTTGAAAAGAACGTTTTCTACCAAGAAAGGGCTGGACATGAATAAAAATTGTGACAGCCTAGAGAGGAGTGAAGCCATCGCTCCGGGTCTCTAGAGTTAGAAGGGTTAAAGCTTGTGAAGTTGTGGGCTTGTCTTTGGCTTCACTGACTTCGGGGAAAGGCTTGGGCTTTCTACAGAATGCATGTCCTTTTGAAAAGTTGTCCCAGTGTTGTATGAAACTGTACCTTTGTGCTTGTAAAAATGCTTAACCAGAGTATCAAATACCTAGTTGAAAACTTGGATATCCTGATCAGCCCATATGAAGCGTCTACAGTAGGCATACTTACAAATGATTCCTGAAGTCAGGCTGGTCTTGTATCCAACTGAGCTTAAAAAAAACAACCTGCAAACCCTTCATCATATTATTGCATGAACTGTCAAAACTCAAAGATATTGTGGGCCATCTTCACTGCTTGGGCATGTTTTTTATTTAAATCCAACTTGACCCAGACCTTTCACTTCCCCGCTCTCACAGCCCCAGGGAGAAGGCGTAACAGCTCTTCTGGCCACTCAGCTTGTGGTCGCTTTACTGGAACTTAAAGAATGCTAGTGGTTATTAATTATAATTGAATTCATCTGGAAAGTAGCTCACTATTAATCAGTGTGGATATCTGAATGGCAAGCCAGAAAGCAATTAGTGTGAAACTGATGCTGTTTCTTAAATTGTTAGCAAAGATAGCTGTAGGGTTTTTTCCAAGTGCCCATTGAACTTCCAGGACTTAAAAAAGGTTGTTTTCTGGGGGCTTTTTTGTTTGTTTGTTTGTTTTTTTATATAGTACGAAATCCATACACAGGACATAAGTACCTTTGTGGTGCATTGCAGTCTGGAATTGTTCTACTACAGTGGTATGAGCCAATGCAGAAATTCATGTTAATAAAGGTAAGCATTTAATTTTCATTTAGAACATTAATCTTCATCATAATACAGTTGTTGAAATAACCTCTCCAGAATTCGTAATGGAAAGTACATCCCATTCTAGTCCTATTTGTGGGTTCTGAGCACTTGAAAATCTGGTTTGACATATTTTGACTAAGAAAAATCGTGTGACTGAAGTCAGTCAAGTGTTGGATCAAGCCCAGCAGTAGCAGTAACAGACCAGCATGTACCTCTGTGCGATGTAACATTGCTCACAGCTCATGCTGTCTCAAAAAAGCACTCTTGGTAGCGGTGAAAAAAATCTTCTTTATCTTTTATAGTTTGTGCACGTTATTTTCGGCTTCTTATTTCCAAGGTAAAAGGAAACTTTACAAATGCCTTGTTATGTTTTTTTCCAGCACTTTGACTTTCCTTTGCCAAGCCCTTTGAATGTGTTTGAA
This sequence comes from Myiopsitta monachus, assembly GCA_017639245.1. NCBI lineage: Eukaryota > Metazoa > Chordata > Aves > Psittaciformes > Psittacidae > Myiopsitta > Myiopsitta monachus. Next base: position 57,230,962 of record CM029924.1, on the reverse strand, counting down.
ATGCTAGTGATACCAGAGCAGGAGTACCCAATGGTCTGCGTAGCTATCAGCAAGGGTACTGAACCAAACCAGGTTGTTCACTTTGAGACAATCAACTTGAATTCTGCTTCTTCGTGGTTTACAGAAATTGGTGCGGGTAAGACTGTTGGTTCATCTTGCAACTATTTTATTGTCTAGTAACTGTTGAATATGCCTTCCTCAGCAGTCATTTGGAAACTCTTTAGGCTAGACAAAATGATGCAGCTTCTCTACCTAAAGCATACTGAAGATGATTCCAGGTTCTTCTTGTAATGACCTGCCAACTTCAGTATAAAATATCTTTCTTAAAAGACTCCAGTTTCAGACACATCTTTTAATTTAAAAATCTCCTTAGTAATGCAGACCCTGCTGATTGGGTTCTCATTTGTGATTGCATACTTTTTCCTGGGATCAATCATAGTCCTCTTTCCCCTTCTTTCCTGTGTACAAATTCACATAAATGCATTCTTGTCTGTCCTCCAGCTCTTGGGGGAGGCTTGTCATCCTCAGCTGGCTATTAATAAATAGAAGATTCTGGTTTATCTTCAAAAGCTACTTGATATCTTGCAGATGCTTTTTTCCTGCAGGCTTTGTTGGATATACTTTTTTACATTTAAATACTTCATTTTAACAGCTGTACCAAGAACTTAATAAAAACTAGAAAAACTATTAAATCTAGTTTAATATCAGCACAATAATCTTTCCAGATGGGCATTTATGGGCAAAGAGGATTTTTTTAGGAGCAAAGATTCCCTTGATGATTTTTGTTGTTCTTTATTGTGCCTCTTTGTGAAGGAAGCTGACGTGCTGTGCTGAACTGCAACATAAAATGTATTTTATGCCAATAAACAGTAGTGCTTTCATATTAAATATCTGCTTTGAACTGATGGGTTTATCCTTAGGCCCTGTACTTCTCCCAGAAATTTCTGACATCGTATAGCCTTAAAAAAAAAACCCTGAGAGTTAACAAAAAGTGTAGATGGCAGAAGACTTGGAGCATACTGAGAAGGCTGTAGCAGTTGGTGAGAGGTTGAGGGGAGGCTGAGATCAGTCTTATGATGCGAGATAAAATAATGTATTTTCTTTTTCACAAGGCAATCAGCAGTTAGATGCCATTCATGTAACACAGCTGGAAAGAGACACTGTCTTAGTCTGCCTGGACAGTAAGTAATACATCTCTATTGGGCAAATTACCGACACCTTGTGCAAAGCTTGTTTTGCCACAGTTGTTAATTTTAACTCTACCACAAGTTAATTTTTCTCCCTTCATTACTAATTTGTGTTTTAATATTTCAGAATAAGTAGGAGTTCCTTTTGACTCTTGGGATTCCGCTTTCCCTCTTCATGTGTGGATCATTCTTGTTTCTTTTCAAATTGCAGTGCAGAATTACAGATCAACTCAAATATAAGCTAATCAGGAATTTTCAGAATTTACTTGGGGAAAGTGGCATTTGCCTGTTGCATGTGCTAGCAGGACAAATAGCCAGTACTCCATCATACACACCATAATTGTAACCATAACTCTCATGCATCATGCGAATACCTCAATGGGAACTCTGCAATGACTTAGTCTGCCTAAATTTCCAACCTTTATGTTGAATTCACATTTCTGCACTGTTTGTTATTTGCAGGAAGGCTGTCAGTAGAGTCTAAAAACCTACGAAGTGTATAAGAAGGTTTTCTGTATTTATTTTGCTGGAACGATGCTCTTGGTTTTGTTTTAAGCAGATACTGTTGGGTTTAGGTTCGGGCATTTCTTAGTGCCTGAAAGATGAAATTAGTATTTTTTACTTAAAGCTGTCAGTAATCCTTTTCAGCAGTGGGTTTCAATACTTGTTTTTCTCGTTTTCTTGAGAATTTGTGAAAATTGTGAATTTACAAGGGAAATTGAAGTCAAGCAAGAAATTGGCCTCCGAGCTGAGCTTTGATTTCTGCATTGAGTCAGTGGGTAAGTGATTTGCTTCTCTGTTGTCTCTCAAGGACTTAAGAACTTAAGAGGGATGAGTACCAAAGGGGTTTCAATGATCCAGACTGGTCTAGTACACCCAGTGGGGCCTGACACTAAAAATTGCATGTGTCAGGATATTATGAGCTGTCTGTCTCCACTGACATGATGAAGAAAGTAAAGCAGTTGCCAGATAGCATGTCCAATCTGCATGTGTTTCCATCTGTTGTCATTTCTGTTTTCAACTAAATCATGGTAAAAAAAAAACCAAAACTGACTAGTTTCTGACCATTTCTGTAGCACTGAGAAAAACCTTTGGGAAGGAAAAATGTTTTAGTAATACCTAAATGTGTGTTAGTCTTCTAAAAGCTAAGATTTTATTTAAAGTGATAGCATATCCAATTTTTTAATAGTCAGGATAATAGTATTTGAATCTGATATTTTGAGGACAGGCTGCTGTCCTCTAGTAGTTTAAAGACAGCAACCTTGTTTCTGAAACTTGAACTGTAATTCTTAAGCAAGTATTTCTGCTGTAATAAACTCTCAGAAGTATCCAACATAAGCTTAATAATTTTTATCTCAGAAACTGCACTTCTTCAATCAAAATTGGTAGAGACAGAACTTGCTTTAGTTAGCAGTTCTGTACAACTTGCATTTCTGGGTTCTTTCGGCATCTTTCTTTAAAAAGAAGATCCTTGACATAGGTATTTGGTATTCTAACAGCAGTTGGTAAAACAGTGCACATTCCTTTATACAGCATCTCTATTTAGATATGTCAGATCTGTCCTGAAGAAAGATATTTTTAATCAAGCCTGTGAGTCTTCCCTAACATCTGATGTGTTCTAATTAACTGCTGTATTTGTATCGTACAATTTCTCCTGCTGACACATGCATAACATGACTCGACCATGCCGCTGTCTTGAACTCTGAAGGAATTCATAGACAGAAGCATTTATCCCGAAGTCTTGCACTTAGCAGCTGACATTGAATAATGTGAGCAGTTCTTTACACAGCAAGTGGTCTCTTGGGAATTCAGGGTATTAAACAACTTGTCATGCTCCGATTGCAGGGTGGAGTTGGGAGTAGCAGGTGAAGATTAGTCTAAGGCTCCTGTAACAAACATTACTCTTAGAATTCTGCTGAATGCCTTTGTTCTGTGCATTTAGGACATGGCTAATACTGAGCAGATACAAAATGTCATTCAAATGAGTAGTAAAGGGAAACAAGTAGGATTTAGGAAAGTTAAGCACAGTGTAAAATGTTTCTGTAATGCTGCTTAAAGAACATCAGGCTCTTCATCCATTTTTTTCAGCAGTCTGGTAATTAGATCTTTCAGAGCTAGTAGCTCCCTGTTTTCTCTCTTTGGGCCTGAATGGAAGACTACTCCTAATTTTTATACTCATACCTATTTTGAAGTAAATGTAATAACTCCAATGATCTGTAATTTCCAGAAACCCACAGTGTTTTGGTTGGCAGCATGTTTATATGCTTCCTGGTGTTCTCTCAAGAATCATTAGGAAAACAAAGATCCAGAGAATAGAAGTGAAAGGGAGAGAAGGAAAAACCAGAGATGCTTATCTTGTCCTGGCAAACAAGGAATGTCTGAGTAGGATGTTTTGAATTGCACTTTAAAAAGTAATGTGTCTCAGATCCAAACAGTCATTTCAATCCAGCTTTTATTCAGTGAACAGGTTGCCCAAAGAACTGATAAATGCTCCATCCCTGGCAGTGTTCAAGGCCAGGTTGGATGGAATCTTGGGTGACATTGTCTAGTGTGAAGCATCCCTGCCCATGGCAGGGGGGTTGGAACTAGATGATCTTAAGGTCTTTTCCAACCCTAACCTTTCTATGATTCCATGATTCTATGATTCTGTGATATTTGGAGTTTGGTTCTTCTACCAGGAGTCAAGTTTCACCATGTACTTTCTCCATATGCTTCCAATTACCACTGCTGGTGAGAAACCCAAGTTTCCCTGGTTCAGATAAGCCATGCTTGGGTCTCATTTTGTGTTTCTCCTTTGCAGTGTGCCTTCAAGACAGTGTGCTGGCGTTCTGGAAACATGGCATGCAGGGCAAAAGCTTTAAGTCAGACGAAGTAAGTAGTCTCCCAGTCTCTCCAGGTTTAATTTATTTCTGTTCCTGGCTTAGTACTTGATGCTTTGGCCCCTCTAGCTGCTTCCTTAGTGATAACACTTGTGCTCCCTGTTGTCATTGCTTCAGGTTGCTGGTTGCTTCCTCTGACTTTGCCTGCGTACATTGCTTTTGGTAAAGCACACACACAGGCTTTAGCCAGCTCTGTTTCCAGGAATATCAGGCAGAGACTCAGACCAATAAATTTCATTTTGCCACTGAAATGGACCTAAATGTCTCAATTTTTTACAGGTTACCCAAGAGATATCCGATGAAACCAGGGTTTTCCGCTTACTGGGATCAGACAGGTAATCGCCTTGAAGTAGCATAAACGTTTTATCTGAAGCAGCTTTCTAGCCTCCAGCTGGAACTGGCTGCTAGCTCACCACAGACCTGTCTGTAGGCAGTCCTGGGGGAGGCAGTAATACTGTTTCTGCCTGCAGTAGCCAAAAATTTAATTGGTGATTGTGTCTGCATCCAAAATGATTACTCTGTGACCTCCACTTTCCACTGCAGAGGTAGAAGTGTGAACACAAACTACAAGCCTATAGAGATACAGTGTGAGGAGATAAGTGACAGGGAGAGATAGCCAACTTCAGCTTGTGGTGAGCAGGAAAAGCCTCCTTCTGGCTTAAGTTTTCCTGGTGAATTGGTGAATTATCTTGGCAGTTAGTTACTTTAGAATAATCTTCACTGCTCTGGACCTTGAGGTCTGGAAATAGCACAGCAAACTAGATCGCTTATAGGCGCTAATGCACAGTGGCCTGAATGCACTCCATTACCCATAACATCCAGATGATTCCTTTCAGCTACAGAAGCTGGGAAGAGGTGCAGCCACCTCCAGGTTTTTTTACCTGTGGTTTCTCAGACAGCCAGAGTCCTAAATGTAGCAGTAGATGGTAATGAGTCAAGAAATCAGTTTTAATCCCTGATCTCCTGCTCCCTCATTTGGCCTTTAGGACTCCTGGCTCTGACTTGCTTTCTGTAACTAATCCATAATTCTGTGTACTTAACATTTTTTGATCCCCAGGTTGAGGTCCTTGTGCTGTATGCAGTTTTGCAGACAAGCCCTTTTCTTCTATTCTGATATCACTGAACTGCCAAACCCTTTGTTTGATAACTTTCCATCTCTGTACAAATGGAGCAGAAGTTTCACTGCTATTCAGGTGAAGCAGATATGGTGGCACCTTTTTGACTTGGATCACTTTAGAACTATCCAGTTGCAGAAGTGAAGATCAGGGACAGAAACTGTTAAGGGAGAGCATTATCTTTGAGCACAGGTTTTCCACAGGAGCCTACACGAACATGATCCAGCAGGAGAAAGGCTGAGTTGGGGTTGAGTGTTTCCTATGAACCCGTTGGCTGATAAATATTTAGAAGAGAGGAAAACTGTTTATGGTAGTGGCTGATGCATATCACAAGGTGTAGGATATTATGGGCTTCAGATGATTAGGAGGGTTGTGCCTGCTTACAACACCCTGGATCTGAGAGGACTTCCCAACAGAAGCAGAGGACATAACTTACCTCAAGGTGGAGGATGTCAGTTTGGAAGAAGTTTGTAACACATTGTGTGTACCTGTGGTTGAGAAGGGCAGATTCTGATTGAAGAAGCTGCTTCTAGTTCTCTGTTCCTTGTTTATTCCGCTTTACTGTTTTTATCAGACGTGATGCTGGAAAATAAGGTAACTGATTTAAAAAATAAAGTACCCACAATATTTAGGTGAACCTATATCCCTCCAATCTATAGAAACCTGTGAGCCACAACTTTATTCCTCCTCAGTAGTAACACCATGTGCTTTGTATTTTGCTACTGACAGTTTTGGCTTCTGTTTGTGTTTGCTTGCAGAGTGGTAGTGTTAGAAAGCAGGCCAACAGAAAATCCGACTGCACACAGCAATCTCTACATCTTGGCTGGACATGAAAATAGTTACTAAGCAACGGTAACCTAACGCAAATAACAGAGTGAATTTGCCACACGAGGCACGAAGAAGCATTAGGAAACTCAGTACAAACAGGACTGTGATCTTCTATTCTTGACACTTAAATGATGTTGGTTTAGGGTGGAAATCAATATATTTTTGCAGCTGGGAACAGCTGGTTCTGTCTTTTTGCCACTGTGTGGTTGGTTATATTGAGTTTGCTTAATAAAAGCTATGAGATAGATAGCCCTTTACTTCATTAGTTATAGGGAAACAGAGCCTTTAAAAAAGTGTTATGCAGTAAAGGTGCCATAAACTGTTAAATATTTTACTTCCCTTGGATTTTCCTTACGTTCTGTAGATACAGATACAGTTCTGGCTGTTTCCCTGTTTTATACTGAGTCTTATTCTTTAATAAAACAGATTTGTGTAGGAAGTGAAAGTATCTGCAAAGCTTTTTTGTTTTAAATCTGCCATTCAGTATGGCTTTGTATAATAGATTATTTAATCCTTATTTATTAATCTGCTGCTAGAATGGTGTAATGTATCTAACTCTTAGCAAAGGAAGGTTGCAGAGCAGCTTACAATTTTTTTTATTTTTTTTTTTTAAATTGTATAAAGGTTTGATTTTTTTTTTCTTGTAGGGATGTAGTGCATTACTGAGGGGAATGTTACAATGTCGGTTGATCTTGTAAAAATGCAGTTTTGTACAACAAAATATTTTGTATTGATTTTTTTGCCTGCAGAATTGCCATAAAAGGGATTTTCTTATTTACTAGCTGTAGGGTGTGTGTACACGAAATAGAATATTGATATCAGACATGTTGCTACTGGGTGGGTGTGTTCAGGATACATATGTGTGTGTGTGCATGTGTGTTAAGTTGACCGGCAGTGTGTATTTTTTTTATATATATATATTTATATATATATAAAAATGTACAAAATATATATGCTTTATTTTCATAAATTAGGGATAAGCCTTGTGACATGAAAGGGAAACTGTACCTGGTTATCATCCTTAATGAATGAAAGTATCATGTATCAAACTGCCCATGACGTATAGTTTATTTATGCTATTCCAGAGGGGAGCCTATAAGGATAACTGAGCTTACGAGCTTCTTTTTTTGTACAGCATCCAAATGTTGTCAGTCAGAGGGTCATTTGGAAATGGTTATTTCCCCACCTGTGTAGTATAAATAAATATGATAAGAACCAGTATTCTATATTCATGCTTTCCATCACTTTTTCCCTTTCCCTATTTTGTCCCCTGCATTTTTCTCTCTCTTCATTTCTCCATTCAAGAGTCACATCAGTTCCTTTTGTCTTCCTCATTAATTACAATTCCTGAGGTACCATTAAATAGAAATACAGACTGACTACAGGATAGCATCTGGTTTTACTACCTCACATTAACCTGCTGGCTTTGATGTAGGTAAACATGGTCCGTAGACAGATACAGCAGCAGTTCATAAATATTTGAACTGAGGGGATTTTAAATTAAACCTGACAGCGTACTGCTGCCTGTTCAGTTTCTGTGATCTGCTGCCTTAGGAAAGACAGGTTAGAAGCTTCACACATCACTGTAATAAAGCAGTAGAGGTAAGTGTGTTACAGCGGCTTGGCCTGTCTGAGGGCTCTGCTGACACAGCGGAGCCAGAGTGGTTTGATCTTTAACTCTCAACCTGAGGAATGGGGCGCTGGGTTGTCTGCTGAGGCATCAGACTACATGATTCATAATTTAACATTGACGGAATTAACTCAGCACACATGATGACTTAGTAATGTCTTGTTGTTACTAGGTACAGCTGGAGTTTTGTGTTGTTCTGAAAATCTGGGAGGGGAAAAAAGACCTGCACACAATTTAGCATTTTATCCACTTAGCATTGTCATTCAAAACTAATTCTTGTTATTTACTTGAGATTGAAATCAAGTCAAGCTTTTCAGTTCTTGAAACAGCAAGCAAAGTTTAATAAATAGTGTAGAGATAAAAAATAGTCCACAGACAATGTATTAAAGATGTTTTAAGTGGTCAGGTGTAGTGGGATCAGCAGTGTTAAAAGCAGGCCATGCAATTTTTGTGTTTTAAAGAATCTTGAGTTCTGTAGTGAAGTTACTTCTCCATAGGTAACAGTGATTGATGATTAGCCCTCAAATGGTATAACTTCTAGTCTACAAAGACTTAAAAAAAGAATGAAGAGAAAGTGAAGCACCAGATGTAGACGTAGAGCAAGCGCTTTCACACAGAAGGTAATTTTGGTTTCATTTTTTAAAACACTTAAAGATGATCTCTAAAAGGCTAGAAAAAACTGTAAATAAAATATGACTATTTATGGGGAATAACTGGACTAAAAAACCATTAGGTCATGACACTGTCATGCAAAAATAATGAACTGAAAGTATTTTTCTTTGAATGACATGACTGGTGATTTGCTGAATCATAAAAAATGAATCTAGGAAAGTCCTTGTTTAAGCAAACCTCCTTTTTCAGCTGTTGAAGTGTTTGTAATGGCATATTCTGAAATGCTTTGTCTGATGTTTATAGACAGTGGCATTTTTGGCATGATCTGCAAGATACTGTTTCCCAGTGTAAAACCTCAATTCTTACTCTTAGAGGAGTATAGCACAACAGATTTGCATGTTCTATAGCTGAACCAGCCAGTCTCAGTGACTGAATAGTATAATCTGTATTTGTTAGACCATTTTAAGTTAGTCTGGTATTGTCTGTATCTTTCTTTGTTTTTGTAACATTTCAACCAGGGTTGAAAAAGCCTAGTGTGTGGTTTTGGAATTTATAAAGCAAAAGCTAGCTCACCCCCTCATCAGATTTTTGACAGCTATTAAAGTATTAATTATTTGATGCACAAGGTTCATGCATTCAACTTGAAAGCCTTAAAACAGGATTGCAGTGCTCTTTGAAGTGCAAACAGTATTTGAAGAGCAGCCTGTCGATTAGTCTTTTCTCATTTCCTAACCAAATTCATTGTGACTGAAAAATACAACTGTAATTGTGATGACATCTCTTTAAAAGATGAAAGGTACAATGCATCAGTGAGCCACTGTGTCTCAGAATGGAAAGGACAAGACTGGGAGACTTTCTGAAATGTACTTTTTACCTTGCTTGGCCATTAGATTGTAACTGAAACTCTAACTGCACTCATTCCAGTTTGTATAACTAGGCTTTGTTCTACATAAATTCCTGTTGCGGTTCATTTCAGTCTATGCCAAATAAACTCTGCTTTATTTGATACCTAAATGTAGTGTGGTAGTCTTGCTGCGAACAATACCTTATCAGACATATCTCAAAGGAATTCAGCTGGGCTCCAGGTTTTATAGCAGTGGGAAGGGTGTGATCTGGGGCTGAACACTCTTTTCAATCCTGCTGGGTGCTTGGGAGCCACACGGCATTGCCCACATACAGCAGGTTGACCGGAGGAAAGGGAGATCTATGGATAGTACAGAAATGAGAAAGCAGATTAGCAGCAGCAAACTCTTTCCAGCTTTGTGCTACCTGTCGCTCTGCTCCAGCACAGCCCTGCTCCTGGTTGCCTGGAGTCACCATGGAACCCCTTGTGAGTTGCTCAGCTTGAGAAGCAGAGGCTGGCTTGTGCCAGCACAAGGAGAACCTTGTGCCCAGTTCATCGGGCAGATGGCAAGGTGGCTGGTGGGCTCTAAAGGAGGGTTGCTTAGAAAAAGAAAACATGAATTCCACCCCTGGGCACAGCTCGTTCTCAGCAGGATGTGGAGCAGTTTGTACAAGCCTTGCTCTTGCGAAGTGGCCACCTGTGCATTTAAGACCTTCAGATCGTACAGTTCCACCCTGCTGCAATAGGCAGGGACACCTTCTCCTAGACCAGGTTGCTCCAAGCCCTGTCCAACCTGGCCTTGAACACTGCCAGGGGTGAGGCAGCCACAACTTCTCTGGGCAAACCTGTTCCAGTGTCTCACCACCCTCACAGGGAGGAACTTCATCCTTGTATCTAACTTAAATCTTCCCTTTTTAAGTTTGAACCCATTACCCCACTACACTCCCTGATGAAGAGTCCCTTTCAGTATCCTTGTAGGCTTCCTTCAGATATTGTAAGGCTGCTATGAGCTCTCCTCACAACCTTCTTCAGGCTGAACAGCCCAAATTTCCTCCGCCTGTCTTTGTATGGGTTGTCTATGTCTGTAAAGTCTACTACTGGAAGCAATGGTCACCAGAAAAGTTCCATCAGGGTATGAGGAAATGGCTAACGAGCTAGGGCCCTGAATGGGTGCATGATGATAGGTAAGAGATGAAAATGCTCACTGAAAGGGTCTAGGTCCTGGTGGGAAGCACATGAGATGGCAGACACTTGAGGTGCTTGAACTGTACAGGGCAGAGATGTTCCAGGGAAATGCAATGTCTTCCAGGCCCCACACCAACCATGGAGTCGGAATGTTGCTGTGCCAGGGCTCCACACGATGCCCGTGCTTCCCAAACAGGGCACCCCTTACCCTGTGCAGCAGCCAGGCCTCGCTGGGCAGCAGGTGCTGATCCTTGGAGGCAGCTAGAGGAGAGAGTGGGTGCTGCCGACTTTGGGGAGGCGCTCCCTCTTCCCCCCAACCTCCAGGGAGATCAGTAAAAACCGGAGGCCGCTGCGAAGGCGGAATGGGGCTGTGGGACACGAGGCCTGAGGGAGGCGGGGGGCTCCTGTGTCCCCGAGAGCGGCCTTGGGGACCCCTCTCTGGTTTTGCGGTCCCCGGGGCAGCGCCTCCCCCGCTCCCCTCAGCGTCCCGGGGACAGACACCTCCCACCGAGCGTCGCCCGCGGCCCCTCCGCGCCCCCTCAGGGCCCGCCCCGGCCGCAGCGCTGGCGGCGGGCGGGGCCGCTGACCGCGTCGCGGGGGTAACGGCGGGTGCGGTGCCGCGGTCGCTGCTGGGCGCGCTGAGGCGAGGGAGCTGCGTCGCCGCCCCGGCTGCGCACCATGGAGCGGTACGAGAAGCTGAGCAAGATCGGGGAGGGCTCCTACGGCGTCGTCTTCAAGTGCCGCAGTAAGGACACCGGCCAGATCGTGGCCATCAAGAAGTTCCTGGAGTCCGAGGAGGACCCGGTGATCAGGAAGATCGCTCTGCGGGAGATCAGCATGCTGAAGGTGGGCTGCGGGCGGGCGCCCGGCCCCGCTGGCTCTCCGCGCCCCTCTCGTTATCCGCCGCCCCGGGGACGGCTGGGGAGGGTGGGCTCCGCCGCGAACGGCGCCGCTCCCGGTGTGGCGGCCCTGAGGAGCCCTGAGGGAGGTGCCCGGGAGCGGGTGTGAGGGAGGAAGCTCGGTGCGTCGTGAGAAGGGCCATGAGGGCAGCCATGAAGAGACGGGGCGTCGCGAGGGGCGAGGAGGCGGGATGTGAGGGAGCAGTACGTGAAGTGCCCAAGTCTGTCCATTTCTCTGGTAGAAAGCCATTGCGGGTGGGGGTCTGACCATTTTGGTCGGGGACGGACATGCCTCGGAACGAAGGTGATCCTCCACAGTCTGGGCTGTCACTCATCAAAGAGGATGGGTGCAGGTGGGAGCTGGGACACTGCAGAGGACGAGTTGCTGCCGACCCCTGCGTGGGTGCAAGAGCACCAGCAAAGTTTTCACTGTGCCCTCTTGACCCGGGCTCTGTCCCCCATGCAGGTAGCAGTGTTCTGGCCCATACAGGCACAGCTCTGCCCTTAGTGCACTCTGTGCACCATATGTAACAGACCGGCCAGCAGCAGTTCCCTCTTTTTCTGGGAGGTTCCCCTCTCCCAGAGATGGGGACTGCTGGAGCTCTGGTAAAGTATGTGAGTAACAAGTGATCCTGGATAGCATAAGGAGAGGGACAGCTGTGGGGTGCAGTTCTCTAGTTCGTTATAAATCTGCCCCAGCTTCTCCTTACAACACCCTTCCTCAGCCCCTGGTTGTGGGGGATCCACATGTACTGAATGTCAGGGGCTGTGTAGGCTCAGAGTTTTTCATCTTACATGGAAGCAACCATAGGACCTGCGCCTGTGAACCGTGGCGGCACCTTGTCTTGGCTAATCATTTTCTCTGAGGACTTATCCTCACATAGAAATGGATTACTTATTCAACCTCTGTGTTTATTTTTCTGGTAAAATAAAAGCATGAGAACATTTGCAGTAAGTTAGACCCCAAGTCCAGCAAGCATGCAGGAATGAGGAGAAACCTGTGAGACAGAGGGAGAGGATGAGGTAAGATTTCCTTTCATACGCTATTTTTCAGGTGAAGTTTCTAGATCCAGAGGCTGTACCCATTGCTTCATGCTTATTAGATGTTCATAGACTGGAGTTTGTTCCATCTCTTTTTGAACTGGTGTATTCATTTGGTCTCCTTGGTCTCCTGAGGCAGTGAGTACCACAACTTTAGGAATGTCTTGTGAAAAAATATTTCTTTATATTTGTTATAAACTTGCTGATGGTCTATGGTACCCTTAGTTGTGTGTTCCAAGAAGTGGAGAGTCGTTCCCTTTTCCTTTCTCCAGGGTACTCTACACCTTCATCATCTCTCCATCTTCAGCTTTCTCTTTTCCATGCAGAAGAGCCATAGCTTTAAAACACTGATTAAAGAACCACATTGGCAGCATGTTGGTTTATTATACATTCTAAAATAATGGCTTCCAGTAGGACTCCTTTTTACAAGAAAAGTAGCATTCAGATTAGACAATGCATGCTTGTAGACAGTCAAGGATTTAGGATTTTGGAGTTAACAAAATCTGACAGAAATCAACAGGGAAATATGTTCCATTTTATTTAGAATTTGTTTCCCAAAATTCATAGTCCCTTGATCTCCGATTTCTGCACAATGTTCCCAGACTTCACTGCCTGTTGGTATTTGCATAGCATCAGTTGATACTCATTGCACTCAATGTTCCCTTCCATTGAGTTAGCTTCACCAGCTTCCTGGGAACCAAGTAGCTTTCAGGTTTGCAATTAAGCACAAGATTTCAGCAGGTTACAATATTTCTTGTATTTCTTTTCCCAAAATATCTTTGTGCTTGACTTTTATAGAGCATTTATATATAAACGAGTGGTATAAATGTTATTGCTAAAGGAATATGAAGGCCTAATTCTTTACTCACTGCAAAATAAGCCTGGGTGGCACCCTAGAAGAGCCATCATCCAAGAAAAAAAGGATATTTATTTTTCAGTTAGATTTTGGGAAGAAGCAGTCTGTGTTTTTCTCCCATCAGAAGCAAACAGATGACAAGTAGCTTTATTAAACAAGGCTGGAGATGCATTAAGATGTAAATTATATTAAAGATCAAAAAAGGAGAATAATTGCAGAAGTCACTTTTAATGCAGATGATAAGTGCATCTTCTTTCAGGGTCCGAAGCTGACACTGCTGCCGTGGCAGGATCAGTGTCGGGGCACTGTTATTTTAACAAATGCAGACCTGCTTGAGTAGCTTTTCAACTTTTCCTCTGTAAATAGTAACTGTTTGTTTGTTTGTTTGTTTTGGGTATTTCCTGGCTTAGGCAACAAGTGTTTGTCAAGATGTAGAGAGACTGTGTTTCGTCAGCAAAATTGTAAGGCCTTATAAATTATTATGCTACAATGGTAAATACCTTATAGATAAAGGGCTTTTGATGGCCAGGAGCCATGGAAGGTGGGGTGGGAGAGCGTGATGGTATGCAGAGTCTTGAAGCACCTTGCATGATCCTGATTCCATAGGAAAGGCCAGAAATATGTGAAAACAGCAAGTCTGTGTTTTACCCCATCACTGCTGCTGTTTCTAGAAGGGTGTTGTCTCCCCAGCCTTTGCTTGAAGGCTGACAGTTTTTAGCTTTGACATTGCAAAGAAGAGAGAAAAATGCAATGCAAAGCTCTGTGCATATAGGAAATAGAAAATAATCCCTATCAGCATAGGAGAATTTATAACTTTTGGGGGAAGGCCCATGGCAGACATCTGGCCTTTTTGTGGAAGGTGACATGTGGCTTTGTCACCCAAGCAGGGGACAGGGAAAGGATGCTCATCCTGGTGCTGCCAGCAATCAGCCACTGCAGCTTTGGTAGCCTTAGAAACTGCTCTCTGAAACACAACTCTGCCTGACAGGAACGTTGTTAGGGTAACAGTGGCTTTGTGTATGCCTGCCTGCGGAAGAGATGCTGGTCCAGCCCAGTGAATCCAACTGTCTGGAGAGCCCTTGTGCTTCCAAGTCCAGGGTTATTCTCTCCAGAAACCCCACTCCACACACATGTCCTCATGACCAGCACAGACATGCTCCCAGGCACAGCATGTTCTGAAGCCTGACCCATACAACCAGTCTGTAACTGCCAGAGGTTTTCCAGAGATCTCAATCTATTACTGTCAGTTTAACTTTCTTCTTGCTTTACAGTCAGCTGGGAATTACTTCATCCTCACCTCTCTCTGAAAGAGGAATGTAAGCACTGCAGAGATTATCACCTCTGTCTCCCTCCTGCTGGCAGGCTTTGCTGTGCCCAGGAGTTTGTTCATGCTGGCAGGCAGATCCGCTGAGGAATCAGGTGCCTGTTACGTAGCATGGTTGATGGAGGCCCAGCTTGCTCTCAGATATCTCTGATCAGTTATCACTGATCTGAGAACATAATATGCCAACACTCCAAATGCATGGAAAAGGAAGGCTCTGCATTACGCAGTGTATTAGGAGGTGCTGGTCTGGGCATTCAGAGCCACAGCAGCATTGACTTCTGTGATGGAGTCTGAACTGGTAGACTGAGCTTTCCCTAATGTGACCGTGGCAGGTAGGTATTCACATTCTATGTGAATATGCTTAACGGGATAGGTAGCGTGGCATGCACACAATTCCTGTGAGAGTTGCTGTCATTGCTGGAATTTTCAGCAGGCTTGCAGCCTGTTCTGTGTATTTGTTCATCTTTTTCAAAGTGAATAAGGAAGTGGTGAGAACTGAGATACTGCCAGGTAGATAGGAAGTTTGAGAAGTGTTGCAAGCAGCCTTGCCATAGGAACTGAGGGTGTGCAGAGAAGTCCATCCATTACGTGAGGTCAGGAAACATGGTCGGGACAGAGAAGCTTACACTGAAGGTCAGCCCCTGCTGACACTGTTGGGTGCCTTGTGCTAGAGAGGAACAGCACTCAGTGTAAAAACACCATGGAGGACTGAAGAAGTGCTCAGAAGGTCTTGGTTGTAATCTCGATTTGATCCAGATGGGTGTGAAGGTCTTTGGTATTGGCAGATGATTTACACAGTGTGGGCAGGATTGAAGGAACAAGACACGTATGTGGTAAGAGATGCTGTTTAGACAGACCAGCTCCTTGCTGCTGGTTTGCAGAACTGGAATAGCCGCCTGCACACTACCAGGTACCCTGTGTGTTGTTGGCATATGGGCTTAGTGTAGTTTGGGTTCAGTATGATGTCCCCCAGAGGCAGTGAGCTCCCTGAAGGGTCTCTCTGTTCAAGAGGCTCTTCTAGTGACATGCTTGGATAAAATTACATTTTGCAAAAGTTCCCACAGTGCCCATTGGAGCACTGAAATGGCCCCTGCCGTGTCCCTCCTGTCATGACAGTCTGGCAGTGAGGTATGGTGGGGTTTTCTACTGCCCTGTTCTTTTACTCAAGCTCACTGGTTAACCCCAGGATTCAAGTTGTGGATTTCAGAGCTCCTTGGGGTTAACTGGGTGCTTCTCCAAACAGCTGCATTCTTCAGTTGGACCCCCTTACAGTTTTCTCTAGTCTTGACTCTCCTCTTCCTTCCACTTTGCAAGCTTTCCCAGATGGCTCACAGACACGTTAGAAGGTGGCATTAGCGTAACTCCTAGGCAATGCCCTTTCCAGCCTTCTTGCTTAGAAACGTGTTTGTTCTAAGCCTTGGTCAGGCAAAGCACTAGTGGATACAGGTCCCTGCAAGCAGAGGGGATGGATCCATTAAGTCATCAGAAAAGAAATAGCATTCCTCAGCTGGGTCTGGCTTTTATTTGTTTTCTTTTCCAAGCACTGTGTTGTGCCCCTTGATTCAAGCCCTCCCTCAACATTCCCTCCAAATGTGGATAAAAGAAAAGGAAATGAGAAGCTTCAGTAATGTCCACCCTCACCTCTTGCAAGGTGTGTTTGAACAACCATGCTGTGCTCAGGCTTTGTGTGTGGGAAGAAGCTGTCTCAGCTCCCCAGGAGAGGAAGCCCTGCTATGAGTACATGAAGTGGATTAAAAGGGAGAGGAGGGAGCAGCAATAAAAATTCTCCTAATTAACCTGCCCAGATTCTGGCAATAGGCGGGTGAAACTGAACCCACCTGCGTTACTTACACTTACCAGAGGAGCTCTTGGTTTCTCCTAAACTTATGTTCCCCTGCTACAGGCTCTTATGTGTGTGATTTCCCAAGCTGTTCTCCAGGGAGAGCCGCTTTTCTTGTGGTGCTGTCGGAGGCTGGATATGTATAATGAAAGGCACTGCTGGAATAGCTGTGGGCGCCGTGATGAATTCTTTATCTATGAGCATCTCTTCTAAGAGGCACTCACTAAAGCCAAGCTGACTTGTTACCCACAGTCAGTTCCTAAAATAACTACACCACAGGCTGAGCTATAGTTGAGCTGCTTCTTCATGTTGTCTTGTGCTTGTATAAAAGGTTTCAGCTTAAGAAATTGAGACCCTTGGGGGCAGAAGCACTGTCTCACTTCTTTACCCCACTCCCCTGTGCAGTAACTAACCACTCCATCCACTGTGTGTTACAGCAACTGAAACACCCCAATCTGGTGAACCTGCTGGAAGTGTTCAGGAGGAAGCGCAAGCTGCATCTGGTCTTTGAATACTGCGACCACACAGTTCTCCATGAGCTGGACAAGCACCCCCAGGGGTGAGTGGCTTTTTTCTCACTGGGAATTTTAAACAAAGGATTAGGTGGTGTCTGTGGTGTTGCTGCTCTGCAGAGTTTTCACAGGAATTTTCATTAAGTACAGAGGTACTTAATGAAAATGGTACTTTCCCAGCCCAGTGCCCAGGACTTGCTTTGTTCCTGTGGTATAGCAATGATGTCCAAAAGAATTGTGTATGAGCCTCTGTGTGCTGCTCACCAAGGAGACTGGAGCATTGAGCCTGCGCGTTTGGGTGCTCTTTGGCTGGGTTGGCAGCAGCAAACTTGGTTTGGACGCATTCTGTGTCTCACTGCAAAAAGGTTAGGGCTGCTGTGGGAGGTGGGCATTCCCCTGGTGTGTTGCACATCCCTGTGGGCTGTGGGCAGAGGGGCAGTATCACTGAGCACCCAAATATACAGTCTATAGCAATGTCACTGATGATCTGTATGACAGACAAGTGACTTCTAGTGATGCTGCAGTGGTAAGGAGTATGTGTTGGTGGCAGGAGTTACCAGAAGCTGTGCCTGCACCTCTCTGCACAGCCTCAGTGGACTCCCTGGTCAGATACCCTCTTCTTTAACAGGTGCTTGCACGCAGTGTGATCTACATTGGCAGAAGGAACATTCTCCAGGACAGGGTTTGTTCTTTTCACACATTATAAGTGACACTCCCACTTAATGCATTGTCCCTAATTATTCATAGTGACTTGGTGCTGTGGAAATGCTAAGCAGAAGTTCATAAATCATTTTACAGGCCTGGAGCAAAAGTAATTGCCTGCAGGAAACTAACTAGGAGTTGAGTAAACAGAGCCTGTTACTCTCTTTCTTCCTTATGGGGAGCTCTAGAAGGAGAATGGAGCATGCTGATAGCAAATGTCTTTGTGAGCTGGTGAGCAGCTTTCATCACAGTTTGAACCTGTTCACCTGGAATCTGAAGAGAGGGTGGATAACCCTCTTTGAAGAAAATACTTCAGATTTACTTTCTATTCGTCAGAACAACTCCAGTGTGAATGAACATGTAACACCTGGTTGCATACTTTGCTTTTGATCTTTGCTATGGCAGATGGTCAAGTGTTTTGTGGTCAGGATTAAGACAGGTGAGCACAGACCTCTTTGTATCATGTTCCCAGGTCATTTGACCAACTTCGTCCCCTTGTCAGGCTGTCAGCACAGCACTCTCAGGGTGCTCTAGGATGTTTCTGCAAGGAAACTTCAGCATTGCAACAGCACTGTCAGAGCAAGACCTTCAGTGCTGTCAGCAGAAGGTGCCTTAAAGAAAAAGCCAGAATTCCTGTATATTCTTTTGGATTTGTTTGTTTTGTTTTGTTTTGAATTTGTGATGAATCAGAAGCTTTTCAGCATTAAATGGATGAAATAAAATGGTGTTTGAGTTTGGAAGTGCCAAGATAGTCACTTCTTCCTTTCCTGAGGTTGTTAAAGATGCTTACAGGCAGACAAGAAAGTTTAAGGACTGTTGCACAGTAATTGAATGAGAGGAGAGGAAGCTGGATCTTTCACAGAGTGTTCTTTCTCTGAAGTGTTTGCCAGCCGTTCGAGGAAAGGAGAGGAGATGCAAACCGAAGTAGAACTTTATACTCTTGTAGGAACACCCTTCCCCATTTTGGTCACCTCTCCACTCTGGACGACCAGTGACATGACAGCATTGCAAGTCATGCATTTATACTCGATACTCCACCATGGCCAACTCTGAGCAGCTGCAGAGGCAGAAATGCTTGCTGGTGTTTTGGGATTGCCAGGAAGCATGGCTGCTAAGCGCAGCCACAAGGCAGGATTTGACACGGACTTTGGTGCTTTGATGTGTGGTCATCAGTTGGCAGGCTTCAAGCTGGCTGTGATTGAGTGGTACCAGACATGCTGGCATGCTCTTACCTGACATAAATCCTTGTATCTTGTTGCACTGACGGGCTTTGAAAGTGGTATTGACATTCCTTTTGGTGCTCCTGCAATGCTTGAAGGGCAGTCTCACAGGAGAGCATTGCTTTGTGCAGGGATGCACCTCAGCCTCAGCTCTGAAAGAAGAGGTACAAACAGACTTCATCACCAGCAGTCCAGCGTGACGGGTTCCCTGCACTGGAAGATCAACAAACTGAGGGTTATTATGTGTTTCTTATAACTTACTTATAGCAAAAAATGTGCCTAGTGTTTTTTCTCTTAAGTTTTCTGACCTGATCCTGATGGTTTTGCTCATAGAATCCTCGACAGTGTTAGCACTCAAAAGACCTCTTCTTCCTTTTTCCTGCAATAGTGAAGTTATTTTTAATGGCCAAAATAAAAATGTGCTTTTTTAAAAACAGAGTGCCGGAACATCTAGCGAAGAGCATAATCTGGCAGACCCTCCAAGCTGTGAACTTCTGCCATAAACACAATGTAAGTCCCCTAAACAGCACTACTGATTGCTGTAATGTGGCCATGGAGGAATGGAGATTCTGTTGCCATTTGCATGATGACAGGGTTTTCATGGGATGAAGTCAGATGAAATTTCCTGTTTTCAACAAGAAACATATCTCTGAAATTACTGGTGTATACCCACAACAGCTGCATTCACTATCATGCAGGTCCCTTGGGTTTGCTGTCAAGGAATGATTTGCACTAATGACCTTGGATAAGCTTCCAGGCTGAGCAGGAATATATCCCTTTGTGTTCCCTGTGCCACTGACATTTAGAAATCTGGCTTAATATTTCATCGGCTGAGACCTGCGCAAAGTCCTGCTGATTTCACACAAAGCCCTTCTGTTGATAGTCATAGGTAATGAATCATGACACCAGCTAAAAAAGTTACAAATATTAGATTCAATAAACCAGTTTTACAACCCCTCTTCTGCTTTCTGGAGGGAGGCGAGTGTTCTGTGAGTGACAGATAACTTTGTAGAAAGCAGTAGGGATGCTTTAAGAAGCAGGGAAAGGAGCCTTTTGTAGAAGTTCTGTAGGCAAACTTATTTATAATTATCTTTGATTTTGTTTATTTGCCAGTGTGTGAGATATAAGAGTCGAGGAGGAGATCACTCTGGAATGGGTGTTTTGTCTTTGCTGGGAGAATTATGTCCAGTTGAACCACAGGAACTTGGCCATAGGTCTGTCTTGCTTCCAAGACTTGTTGTTTTGCTTCTTTTTTCTGTTCTCCCACTCAGTCTGAAAGATTTAATGGAGTTTTAAAGCAGAGGGAACAATGAGATGCTGCAGTCTGACCAGCTGTAGATCACAGGTAATGAAGTTTTGTGCAGCTGCCCTTTTTGGAACTCCATGATACCAGTTTAACAAGCAGCATTTCAGTCTTCAGGAGGAGACACAGTAATCTACCAGCTTAGCTAGGAAAAGTCTGATGTGTTTGAGCTGAAGTGATGGTAGGGGAGGGACAACACGAGCTACACCCTGGTGATTTCAGTAGAGAACACCTTTTGTAAATTGGCAGATGAAATTAAGGTTGCTGCTAGTTTGATCAGTAGAAACTCTTTGCCAAGCCCAAATTCAGTTGTTGTGAACCTTCAGCAAGCAAGGTCACCTCCCAGCAATCACAGAATTGCTGATGTTGGAAGGGTCCTCTGGAGATCATCTCATCCACACCCCCTTCTCAAGCTGGGCAGCCAGAGCAGGCCACTCAGAGATTTTTCCAGTCAGGGTTCAAGTACCTCCAAGGCTGGAGGCTCCACAGACTCTCTGAACAACCTGGTTTTCTTCTTCCCATCAGGGATTTATGCGCATTGACAAGATCCCCCCTGAGCCTTCTCTTCTCCGTGTTGAATGAATGATGGTTCCATCTCATAGAATCATAGAATAGTTAGGGTTGGAAAGGACCTTAAGATCATCTAGTTTCAACCCCCTGCCATGGGCAGGGACACCTCACACTAAACCATGTCACCCAAGGCTCTGTCCAGCCCAGCCTTGAACACCGCCAAGCAATGGAGCATTCACAACTTCCCGGGCCAACCCATTCCAGTGCCTCACCACCCTCACAGTAAAGAATTTCTTCCTTATATCCAACCGAAACTTCCCCTGTTTAAGTTTGAACCCATTACCCCTTGTCCTAGTCACTACAGTCCCTCATGAAGAGTCCCTCCCCATCATCTCTATAAGCCCCCTTCAGATATTGGAAGGCTGCTAGGAGGTCTCCATGCAGCTTCTTTTCTCCAGGCTGAACAGCCCCAACTTTCTCAGCCTATCTTCATACAGGAGGTGCTCCAGTCCCCTGATCATCCTCGTGGCCCTCCTTTGGACTTGATCCAACAGTTCCATGTCCTTCTTATGTTGAGGACCCCAGAACTGCACACAGTACTCCAAGTGAGGTCTCCTGAGAGCAGAGTCAAGGGGCAGGATCACCTCCCTCGACCTGCTGGTCACGCTCCTTTTGATGCAGCCCAGGATACCGTTGGCTTTCTGGGCTGCAAGCGCACACTGAAGCTGTCTCAAGTTCATTTTCTCATCGACCAACACCCCCAAGTCCTTCTCTGCAGGGCTGCTCTGAATCTCTTCTCTGCGCAACCTGTAGCTGTGCCTGGGGTTGCTCCGACCCAGGTGGA
Organism: Myiopsitta monachus; assembly: GCA_017639245.1. Lineage (NCBI taxonomy): Eukaryota > Metazoa > Chordata > Aves > Psittaciformes > Psittacidae > Myiopsitta > Myiopsitta monachus. The sequence goes on along the minus strand of CM029924.1, from coordinate 57,209,631 downwards.
GGACCTTGAGCTTAGCATGGTTTTAAATTCATCAGGTTGGCATCAGCCCACCTCACAAGCGTGTCAAGGTCCCTCTGGATGGCATTCCTTCCCTCCAGCGTACCAACCAAACTACACAGCTTGGTGTCATCGGCAAACTTGCTGAGGGCGCACTCAATCCCACTGTCCATGTCACCCCAAAGATGTTGAACAAGACCGGTCCCAACACCAATCCCTGAGGGACACCACTCATTACTGGTCTCCAGCTGGACATTGAGCCATTGAGCACAACTCTTTGCGTGTGGCCATCCAGCCAGTTCTTTATCCACCCAGTGGTCCACCTATCAAATTGATGTCTGTCCAACTTAGAGACAAGGATGTCGTGCGGGACAGCATCGAATGCTTTGTGCAAGTCCAGGTAGATGACATCAACTGCTCTACCCCTGTCCATCGGTTCCGTAGCCCCATCGTAGCAGGCCACCAGATTGGTCAGGCAGGATTTCCCCTCAGTGAAGCCATGCTGGCTGTCACCGAGCACCTTGTTGTTTTTCATGTGCCTCAGCATGGCTCCCAGGAGAATCTGCTCCAAGATTTTGCCAGGCACAGAGGTGAAGCTGACTGCTCTGTAGTTCCCTGGCTCATCCGTTTTCCCCTTCTTGAAAATGGGGGTTATATTTCCCTTTTTCCAGTCATCGGGAACTTCACTGACTGCCATGATTTTTCAACTATGATGGACAGTGGCTTAGCTACTTCATTTGCCCTCATCCTCTCCTTAAATATCAGATACCTCAATCCCTGAATCTTTTTAGTGGCCCTTCCCTGGAGCGACTCTAGTATGCCCACATCTTCCTCCTGCTGAGGATCCCAGAGCTGGACACAGAACTCTGGATGTGTCTCACCTGTGCTGAGTAGAGGGAATACCAGGCATGCTCTGGCATCTGCAAGGATAGATAAAGTCCTGTATATAAAATGTAGCCTTCATCTCATCTGTAGGTTTTGCCAGCAAAATCATTTGCTTGTCTACTAGATTATCAGTAAATACAGTTCATGGACTTTGTCCAAAATCCTAAAGGACCTAAACACCTCTCATTAGGATCTCCTTACATATTTGTAAACCCAAGTCGTTTCTTTAGGAGTGTGTTACGCATAGCTGTTTCAAGTGAGTTGCATTTGCAGAGAGCCAGGTTATCAACAATCCTTGTTGCGCAAACCTCGCTTCCTCCTGCTAGCAGATTCCCAGCTGGTTCTGGGTAACTGACTTGGTGGTGTACAAGTGATGCAGAGCTATGCAGTTGGAGCTGGGATCCTGCAGTGTCTCATCCCGCAGGTGGGGTATAGGCAGGGTTATTGTCCTGCTGAGCAGGACTTAGCTTTACCTGCTATTAAGAAATACTTCCATCTTCTCTTTCAGCAGGAATGATTGCCTGGCACAATGTGCAAGGGCTGTGTGGCCGAATTAAGAGGTTCTTTATCTGATGGCCAGGTTAAAGACTTGCTTCTAACCTTGGGGTTTTTTCCATTTCCAGTGCATCCACCGAGATGTAAAGCCAGAAAACATCTTGATAACAAAGCACTCAGTCATCAAACTTTGTGACTTTGGATTTGCTCGCATACTGAGTGAGTGCCACATGCTACTTACACAGGTTGTTAGCACTTGAAAGCTCAAAGGAAGTGCAGGATCAGGCTTCCAAACATCAGTAAAGACTCACTTGTCTTTGTCTGATGCATGTGTAAATCACCCTGTATAAAGGCTGGCATGTTTTCACAGAAAAGCTCTGGTAAAGGCTGGGTAGAGATTCCCAAACCAGTTTAAAGGGAGCTAGCTCAGGCACTGAGATGCCAAGTGCCTCTGCAAACAAACTTGGCCTGAGCTCCCTGCTGGTGCGGCTGAACTGCTGGTGGTGCTGGCACTGGTAGGTGGAAGTTGGCCTTGGGCATCTTGGAGCTGCCCAGCCATTGCTTATGCAATGCTGGAGACACAGCTGGAGTTCCCTGGCAGGAGGAGCCCCTCTGGCAGAAGGCACTGTCTTTGCAAACAATGGTCTCACATTTTCCGTGGTAAATAAACCCCCTAATCTGGGGTTTTTTTAGCTCTTGTTCAGGCAGATCACGTGGGCTTTGAGAACTGACCACTGGCTGATGCAGGGCCCTGCTGTGGAGCTCTGCATATTTTCATCTGGAGAAAAATACAGTCTTGATTTTTGCCATATCTGAAGTGTTTCCAAAGTTGGGTTTTGCTAGTGGCCAGTGACTCATTCTGTTCCTGTAGCTATTGCCTGCCCAGGAGGTGCCCCAACATGTGTAACAGCTTATGGCTGCTCATCTTCATTGTTCTGATCCTGTATTCCTGTTTGCTTGTCTCCTTCCTGACCCCAACCTAGCTGGTCCAAGTGACTATTACACAGACTATGTGGCTACCAGGTGGTACCGCTCTCCGGAGTTACTTGTGGGAGACAACCAGTACGGGCCTCCCGTGGACGTGTGGGCAATAGGCTGCGTCTTCGCAGAGTTGCTGTCTGGGGTCCCCCTGTGGCCTGGCAAGTCTGACGTGGACCAGTTGTACCTCATCCGGAGAACTCTGGGTAAGTGTCCTGGTCAGAGCCCCGGCCTTCCTGGTGCCTTTGGCAGGACTAGAGCTTGCCTGGAGGACTGTCCTCTGTGATGGAAATCAGGATTAGCCAGGAGGAGAATTTACCCAGTGGATCTCTCCCTTTTTATAGGAGCTGGGTTTTACTGGCATGACTTACATGTCTACATCCTGGTAGGAGATTGTGTAGTTGGAGTAACAGATGCTGCTGCAGGTCCAGGGGAAACAAAGTTGGCATCTACGTGGGTGGTGACTGTTCTTCAGAAAAAGATCTGTGGCTTCAGCTTGTGTGAGCCAGCAGTGCCTGGCTGTGGCTAAAATGGACAGGGCTGCGTAAGCAGGATCATTGCCTGCAAACTGCCCAGGACCATCCTACTCTCTATAGCGGTGGTGGCCTCTGGGAAGCTGGCCCTGGAGCCTAGCAGTTTAAGAAAGATGTGAGATGTGTTGGGTGACCATCAGATGCCTCTCTTCGTCTTTTGGGGTGGTGCAGGGTGTGAGGAGCACAAGGCCAGCCCTGCACAGGAGGCACAGGAATAGTAGTCATCTCTGCTGCTTTCCTGCCCATCTTCAGCTGTCCCCACACAGATAGAAAGATGGGGTGCCTGTATCACAAAGGACCAGGGATGTTTTGCATAAAGGTTAGAAAGATCCAGGTATTTTTCAGGGTTTGGTACCAAGCAAAGCGGTCCCTGCCTCTAGGTAACAAATAGGCAGATTTAGTTTATCACAGCTTTGGAGGTCTCATAAACATTGCCAGTGGCTGTGTGTAGCTGTGTGCTTGGGAAAGAGAGCGTAAACACTGAAATTTGTGTATTCCCCTTGTTTGTCTTTATTCACCAAGGAATTTTAGGAGCCACTCCATATTTGGAACAGGGGTTAAATAAAAGAGCCATGATCTGTATAACACTTAAATTAATCTTGTCTCATTGGTTCAGTTTGATCTTGGTGTGTAACATCTGATTTCTCAGGTGGAAAGGAACAACTCCCCACTTTTAATTGAGATTTGTTAAAATGAACTGAAAATGGTAATTTTTGCTGAGCAGTTTATAAAACTATAAAGGTGACTAATAGCTTTAAACAAAAAAACTCCTTAGCTGCAAAGACAGTTCAACGTTGATTGTTTTATCCTCCAGAATACATTTGTGCCAGTGTTAAGTAAGTTATCATTTATTTTTAATGATAGGGTTTCAGCCAGAAGAAATTCCCTTTTGATCCAGGTGGCGGACTGAGGCAGCATTTACACAGAAAAGCTCCTTGGCCAAAGCTGTGTAATTATGGTAGTCTGGCTGTTGTACTGCTCTTTTGTTACAGGTTTGATTATAACATTTAGCTTGCTCTGAGCTGCTCTAAGCTTCAAGAAAGACATGAAGCTGTGTTGTGAAAAAGCTACAGCTTGTTCCTGTTGGTGCTACATTTAATCTCTTTTCTATACAACATCCTGTAAGGTCTGTAGAGAAACAATTTCACCCAATATGAGTTAAATTTTAATGAAGCTAGGACATTTGTGGTTAGCCTGTCCCCTTCAGCAGTCAGAGAAGCCACAACTGTTTATGCAGACAGGCTGCCTCTTGGGAACCCTTTGCCTTTGAAAATGCTGAAACACAGCATTGGCATGGAGAGCAGGCCAGCAGTAGCTTGCCTCACCCTCCCTCTGAGAGAGCACATCAACAATGCTGCTCACGGAGCCAGGCGGCCACCTCCAAAACAAACAGTGGCTTCTGCCAGTTGCTCATCAGAGCCCAGGGTTGGTCCATCATGCCTGATGTGAGCAGGGGAGGTAGCTGCTGGTCTGGTCCTGCTTAATACTTTAGGAAGGATCCCTTGCTGAAGCTGGGTGATGTGCCATGGCTTCTTATTATGAGTTTCAGATCCTTGTAGGTGTTTGCACAGCACCCTCTAGCTATGATGCTGAAACGTGTTCTCGTGTTCACTGATACACACATCTAGAGTTCAGTCAGCACAGAGCAGAGATCCAGGAGCTGGCACAGAGCAGATGTGTTTATGCAACTTAGTGCCTTGCACACCTCATTCCGTGGTGTTCTACCAAGGAGTCTTCTTGCTAGTGCAAATCCAAATTTGCAGTTACCCAGATAATGCAGTGATAGGATCAGATCAGGTGTTTGGCATGGGGAGATACATAGAAATATGTATTTTTTAGGCCCCCAGGTATAGTGGCTGCAGTTCATAAAAGCCACTCTGCCACACAACACAGAGCCCAGAAGATCATAGAATCATAGAATGGTTTGGGTTGGAAGGCATGTTAAAGTTCATCTAGTTCCAACTCCCTGCCATGGGCAGGGGCACCTTCCACTAGACAAGGTTGCTCCAAGCCCCATCCAACCTGGCATTGAACACTGCTAGGAATGGGGCCTCCACAGCTTCTCTGGACAACCTGTGCCAGTGCCTCACCACCTTCACAGTGAAAAACTTCATACTAGTATCTAATCTAAATCTGCTCTCTGTCAGTTTAAAGCCATTCCCCCTTGTCCTGTCCCTACAGGCCCTTGTCAGAAGTACCTCTCGAGCTTCTTGTTGGCCCCTTTAGGTACTGGAAGCTGCTCTAAGGTCTCCCCGGAGAGAACCCTCTCTTCTCCAGACTGAACAGCCCCAGCTCTCAGCCTGTCTCCAGAGCTGAGGTGCACCAGCCCCCTGAACACCTTCATGACCTCCTCCGGACTTGCTCCAGCAGGTCCACATACTTCTTACCCTGGGCGCCCACAGCTGGATGCAGGACTGCATGTGGGGTCTCACAAGAGTGGAGTAGAGGGGGAGAATCCCCTTCCCTCAACTTGCTGGCCACGCTGCTGGTGATGCAGCCCAGGACACAGTTGGCTTTCTGTGCTGCGAGCACGCACTGCCAGATCATTGTTGAGTTTCTCACCAGTGCACAGTAGCTGGGTACTGCTGCTGCAAAACCTCCTCCCACCAGCTGAATTTCTTTGAGTTGGTCACAGCACAAGGTCCTGGGCAGCTGTGACTGCGGGCAGCTGGAGCTGTGGTGCCCTGCCTTTCCTTCAGCACAGTCACACAGCTGTGGCATCACCAGTGTTAGAGGTGGACATTAGTTTTTGCAAAAGAATGTTTCATCATCTCACTTAATGTTATTCCATCTCTTCAGAAATTCTCTCAGATGGCGACAGCCTTGTCAGCTTGTTCAATGCAGGCTCTGTAAAACTAGCAAATTAATCCAACTTTGCTTTTTTACTTTCATTCTTGGTCAAAGGGGATCTTATTCCCAGGCATCAGCAAGTGTTCAGCACCAACCAGTTCTTCAGTGGGATAAGAATTCCGGACCCGGAAAGCATGGTAAGAGCTCCCTCCAGATGCACTTCCCTTGAGCCTAAGCAGTCTATGTGCAGTGCTAACCAGCAATCTAAGTGTAGTGCTAAAGAGATTGCAGTGTTCAGACAGAGAAATGTTCCTGCTTCTTTCTACCCAGAGTACACATGCTGTCTGCTTTGGAATCAGAGCTGGAAAAGCCTCGCTTGCTCAGTGTGATCAGTCCTTTGCTGCACAGCATTTTTTCCCTGTCCAGAAGTTTTGTCCTCTACTTTGCCAATGTACACCAGAATATTTGGAGGTGGCTGAACCCCTCTCTTGACATTTTAACCAATATCCTGTGTAAAAGCAGTCAAAAATGCTTAATCTCTGCTCCTTCCCCTGGTTCTGGTGGCACAGCAGCCAACCTGCCCATCCTCAGTAATGCCAGCAGCATTCCTCTAAGTGCATGAAGTGAGAGACACGTTTTGTGAGGTACAGGTCATGTTGCTGTGGAAAGCTGGTTCTCTGTACCCTGATGAATTCAAAGCTTGCTAACCTGAGTACACTCACTGTTGTTTTCTCTCCAGGAGCCATTAGAAATGAAATTCCCTCGTATTTCATACTCTGCTCTAGCTCTCATGAAGGTAAGAAAACTACTGCTCTTGGAGGAGCTTTGCACCAAGACTTAGCAAATGCAGCCTGGTTTTGCTTATCAGCTGGTAAATGGTTTGAGAGTCAGCTACTGAATTACCAGAAATTCATTTTAAAACAGAGCTGGAGGGGATTTGGAGAGGACTTTTAATCACTCCTTTTTACCATGGAGGTGGAAAACATATTATTCCCTTAGTAAGATGCAGTGAATGGAAACTGTGAGGACAGAGATGTTAACAAGAAGGCGCAGCTGTGGACGGTCCTGGCTACGCTGCACACTGGCACAATAGGGCTAGTGCCATAGTGCAGTCCCCTGCTTAAGAAAGTTGTTCAGTTCAAATGAAAGTTGTGGGCTGAACTGTTTGTTAAAGTTTGCTTCACCACCCAATTGCAACTGTCCCTCTAGCTGCAATTTCTACTACTGCCTTGTGGCAGTTGTTGGGTATTGGCTGCTTTGCATGCCTTGTGCTGGCTCTGAAAAGCCACTCTTAGAATCCATTAAGAAAAATATTAACAAGTGTATCTGTGTGAATAGTCCTTGGCTTGGTGAGTCGCCGGAATTGTGCAGACCTGTTTAATGGGTGTTTTGTGTGATCCATTACTTCATCTTCTTTCTTAGAGTTGCCTTCGTATGGACCCTGCGAAGAGGCAGACCTGTGAGCAGCTGCTGCAGCACCCCTACTTTGACAGCATTAGGGAAGCAGCGGATCTGGGCAAAGAACATGGAAAAACCACTTGGAAACCAGCCCGGCTGACTCGAAAGCATGTGCCAGGGGTAACATTTTTGTAGTAGTGTTTCATATTCTGTATCTCAGGAGGGGCCTGGTTCTCTTTGTTGGGCTCGCACGAGGTAGGCTCATGGGGGCAGTTAATGGTGAGAGCGAGCTCCTGCCTTGGGCCCATCTTAATTTCAGCCCGAGGAGAAAATTAACCTCTTGGCTGAAGAGTAACTCAGTACAAACTGAGTTCAGCGTGCAGCTCCACTGAGTCGCTGGGGTAAGCAGCACATCACGTGAAAGATCAGGTTTATCCAGGAATGTGCATTCCTGACAAAGAATAGCAGGATAGCTGGACATACTGGACAGGCTGGTGTGGCTGGTTTAATTTGGAGTTCTCTGGGATCTTTTTGGTGCTTTTGAATGCCAAGTTACGAAAATGGCAAAAATGCCAGTTCTGTTTGTAACTGCTGATGGGATGTGATCCCCTATGTGGTTCCAGACATTACACAATGCACTGGGTGTTTCTGCCAAGCACATGTTTCCCGGTTCAGTCTTTCCAGACGCCAGCCCAAGTCTCCGGTCCAGCCTCTGGAGGAGAGGCTCTCAGTTCTTTCTTCCTGCGAGCCACATTCCCCAAGACAGCAGGGAGGTTGGAGGTGTGGGATGGAGAACTGTTACAGCATATAAATTCCTGGATCAAACTGACGTGCCTCTTCTATTTCTATGGAATGGGATATAACAGTAATATTTTTCCTGCCCTAGATGGCTGGAATAAAGAACTTTAATGAACTGTTCTGGTTCCAGTCCAGTTGTAGAACCCCAGCTCCACACCTGCTCATGTGAAGAGCACAGGATTACAGGATGAATACTGTTATAGCTTATATTCCATTTGAAAAAATGAAATGCATGCTTTAGTCTCTTTCAAACAAATACTATGTAACTTTTCTTTCAGTTACAGTACCTGCCTCAGTTAACCAGTAGTAACGTGCTACCAGCGTTGGACACCAAGAAGTACTGCTGCAAAACGAGAAAATCAAACTATCATTTCCCTAACATCTAACCGGGTGGCAGATTAAAAACTATTCATTGTTCAAAGTTCAAGTCATTTCACAATTTATAAAAGGAATAATGATGCAAAACAAAATTACTGCTTGTTAGGACATGCACAGAAGTGGTCTGTGATGTCCTCTGGTCAGTAACGGAAGCGATGCACAGTGAGAACTCCAAGCTCCTGTTAGTCAGTGCTCTGTTTACCAAGGAAAATACATTTAATTTGCTTTAATTCATGGTTGTGTACGGGTTTGTGGTTGTGTGCCAGTTCAGGATTACTGCAATCCAGTGCTTCCAGTGTGAGCTTAAAACCTTTTGCCTGTTCATCCCTGTATTTCAGACCTGTCAGCAGAACTGCAGCCTTGCCAAAGCAATCAGAGTCCGGCTGTGTCAAAGGCAGTAATGCTGTTTTGGAGTCACTGATCTCACAAGGAACTGTAATTGCCTTGCTGGTGGGAAGTAGAGGAGGAGATGGGTGGCATGGGGGGCCAAGCCTGGTGAGAGGCTGCCTGACTGGTCCAGTAAGTTCCAAACCTGCTGAAGTAGCAGGGCTCTAAAGAGATGTGTGTCTTTCCTACCCCATTGAAAGATCATGTAGTATTAAAGGTAGTGGTAATGACTCAGATGCCTAACAGAAGGCTCAAGTGGGCACTGTTACCAGGAGAACATAGAAACAATACAACCTGTTGTTTATTTTGTCTTTTCAGAGCTTCTCTCTCCTGTGTTTCTTCCTTGCATTAGGAGCTCATTTTTATTTGCTGTTTTCATCAGTAGCAAAGTCACTTGCCTGTAGTGTTACAGAAATCATTTTTGTCAAAACTAATTCATGAATATCGTTTATAACATTGGCCAGAAGCAGGCAGGAATTCTACCTACGCAGCATAGAATCATAGAATAGTTAGGGTTGGAAAGGACCTTAAGATCATCTAGTTCCAAACCCCTCTGCATGGGCAGGGACAGCTCACACTAAACCATGTCACCCAAGGCTCTGTCCAACCCAGCCTTGAACACCGCCAGCAATGGAGCATTCACAACTTCCCTGGGCAACCCATTCCAGTGCCTCACCACCCTTACAGTAAAGAATTTCTTCCTTATATCCAACCAAAACTTCCCCTGTTTAAGTTTGAACCCATTACCCCTTGTCCTATCACTACAGTCCCTCATGAAGAGTCCCTCCCCATCATCCCTATAGCCCCCCTTCAGATAGTGGAAGGCTGCTATGAGGTCTCCATGCAGCCTTCTTTTCTCCAGGCTGAACAGCCCCAACTTTCTCATCCTATCTTCATACAGGAGGTGCTCCAGTCCCTGATCATCCTCATGGCCCTCCTCTGGACTTATTCCAACAGTTCCATGTCCTTTTTATGTTGAGGACACCAGAACTGCACACAATACTCCAAGTGAGGTCTCCTGAGAGCAGAGTAGAGGGGCAGGATCACCTCCCTCGACTTGCTGGTCACACTCCTTTTGATGCAGCCCAGGATATGGTTGGCTTTCTGGGCTGCAAGCGCACACTGCAGCCGGCTCATGTTCATTTTCTCATCGACCAACACCCCCAAGTCCTTCTCCGCAGGGCTGCTCTGAATCTCTTCTCTGCGCAACCTGTAGCTGTGCCTGGGATTGCCCTGACCCAGGTGGAGGACCTTGCACTTGGCATGGTTAAATTTCATCAGGTTGGCATCAGCCCACCTCACAAGTGTGTCAAGGTCCCTCTGGATGGCATTCCTTCCCTCCAGCAAACTTGCTGAGGGCGCGCTCAGTCCCATTGTCCATGTCACCCCAAAGATGTTGAACAAGACAGCTCCCAACACCAACCCCTGAGGGACACCACTCGTTACTGGTCTCCAGCTGGACATTGAGCCATTGAGCGCAACTTCTTTGCGTGTGGCCATCCAGCCAGTTCTTTATCCACCCAGTGGTCCACCCATCAAATTGATGTCTCTCCAACTTAGAGACAAGGATGTCGTGCGGGACAGCATTCGAATGCTTTGTGCAAGTCCAGGTAGATGACATCAACTGCTCTACCCCTGTCCATCGGTTCCGTAGCCCCATCATAGAAGGCCACCAGACTGGCCAGGCAGGATTTCCCCTTGGTGAAGCCATGCTGGCTGTCACCAAGCACCTTGTTGTTTTTCATGTGCCTCAGCATGGCTCCCAGGAGAATCTGCTCCAAGATTTTGCCAGGCACAGAGGTGAGACTGACTGCTCTGTAGTTCCCCGGCTCATTCATTTTCCCCTTCTTGAAAATGGGGGTTATATTTCCCTTTTTCCAGTCATCGGGAACTTCACTGACTGCCATGATTTCTCAACTATGATGGACAGTGGCTTAGCAACTTCATTTGCCAGCTCCTTCAGGAACCGCGGATGCATTTCATCCGGTCCCATGGACTTGTGTAGGTTCAGGTTCCTAAGATGGTCTTAAACCAGATCCTCTCCTACAGTGGGCGCAGGGTCTTCATTCTCACAGTCCCTGCGTCTGCCTTCCAGGACTTGGGTGGTGTGGTCAGAGCATTTGCCGGTGAAGACTGAGGCAAAGAAGTCATTAAGAACCTCAGCCTTCTCCAAATCCAGGGTAGCCAGTTCTCCCGATAGCTTCCAGAGGAGGCCCACGTTGTCCGTAGTCTGTCTTTTATTTGCAGTGTACCGACAGAATCCCTTCCTGTTATCCTTAACATCCTTAGCCAAGTTTAATTCTAAGTGGGCCTTAGCTTTCCTAACCTGGTCCCTAGCTTCCCAGACTACATCCCTGTATTCTTCCCAGGCCGCCTGTCCTTGCTTCCACCTTTTATAAGCCTCTTTTTTCCTTCGAATTTTCCTCAGCAGCTCCTTATCCATCCAAGGAGGTCTCCTGGCCCTCCTGCAGCACTTCCTTCTTGTAGGGATGTATCGCTCCTGAGCTTGCAGCAGGTGGTCCTTGAATATCAACCAACAGTCTTGGGCCCCCTGCCCTCTAGGGCTATATCCCATGGCACCTTACTGAGCAGGTTCCTGAAGAGGCCAAAGTGTGCTCTGTTGAAGTCCAGGGCAGTGAGCTTGCTGCACGCTCTTCTCACTGTCCTGAGGATCTCGAATTCAACCATCTCATGATCGCTTCAACCAAGGCTGCCAGTGGAGTGTCACATTTCCAACCAGCCCTTCCCTGTGGGTGAGGATGAGGTCAACATGGCACCTCTTCTTGTCAGGCTCCTCTATTACTTGCAGAAGGAGATTGTCTTCCACACAACCTGAGGAACCTCCTGGATTGCTTGTGCCGGGCCATACCATCCCTCCAACAGATATCAGGTGGTTGAAGTCCCCCATGAGAACAAGGGCCCTGCGAGCTGTGAGGCTGTTCCTATCTGTCTATGGAGCGCTTCATCCACCGAGTCCTCTTGATCAGGCGGTCTGTAACAGATCCCCACAATAATGTCTCCCATCGCTGTTCTCCCTTTAACCGTGACCCACAAACTCTCTATTGACTGCTCACCTGTCCCCAGACAGAGTTCCATACTTTCCAGCCTATCCCTAACTTAAATAGCAACTCCCCCTCCCCGCCTACCGGGCCTGTCTTTCCTAAAGAGCCTGTAAGCTTCCATTCCAGCACACCAGTCATAGGAGCCATCCCACCATGTTTCTGTGATGCCTATGATATCATACCCCCATAGACATGCACACATCTCTAATTCCTCTTGTTTGTTCCCCATGCTACAAGCGTTTTTATAGAGGAGTCTGAGCCTATCTCCAATTGAAGCTGGCTCATTGGCTGGAGCAGCTGGAATACCTGTACATTGCTCTGAACGTTTACTATAGGTGCCGGCAAGTGATTAGGTGTGTTGGGATGGAATGATGCCCCCCTCCCCCAACACATCTAGTTTAAAGCATCCTTGACCAGTCCGGCAAGCCTCCTACCAAATCCACTCTTCCCTTTCTTTGTGAGACCAGCCCCACCAGCCCCCAGTAGACCTGGCCTACTAAATTGAGTCCAATGTTCAAGGTACCCAAACCCCTGACTATAGCACCACCCTTCTAACCATTCATTAACCTGGCCAGTCCTCCCAGCCTTTTTAAGGTCCTGCCCTGCATCCTGGAGAATTGATGAAAAGACAATCTGAGCTCCAGAGCCCCTAACCACCTCCCCCAGGGCTCTGTAGTCCTCCTTTATGTTGTCCTGGGCTGCTGCTATCTATATCAGTAGCGCCGACATGGGTCACTAGAAGTGGGTAATAGTCAATGGGACTGACTAGAGCAGGCAGCCTCTCTGCAACATCCCTGATCTGAGCCCCTGGTAGGCAACACAGCCTCCCTTGAGGCTGGGACAGGCCAACAGATGGGTGCCTCTGTTCCTTTCAGAGTCGAGTCCCCCACCACTATGACCCTCCACTTTTTCCTGGCAGCACCAGTAGTGATCTTTACCAGTGCATCAGCCGGTTGTTCCTGGTGGGAGCACAGTTACTTATCAGTCCCCTGCAGGACAGCAAAGCAGTTCTGGGTGGGGACAACAGATTTAGGAGGAAGCCCCTTGCTTTTAATTGTCCTCTTCCTCCTGTTTTTGTTGTTTTTTTCTGTTACTGTTTCCCAGCTTCCTGGGTCAGCGGCCTCCTCTCCTGCATGAGCAACAGTGGACGCTTGGTGCCCCTGCACAGTCTGGTCCTGGAGCAAGCAGCACTGCTCCCTCTCACCTTCCCTGACACCTTTCAGCCTATTGACAGTGTCCCGCAGCTCAGCCCCTGCTGCAGGACCTCCACCAGGGAGCACAGAGTGCAGCCCTGCCCACTGTGCTCCTTCCTCTCAGGAGAGCAGTGCAGGTGCTCTCTACACCCCGAGCTCCTCACTGCAGCCTCCCTGCCCATCGGCTCTGTCTGGGTGCCTACGCTGGCCACTGCCGGGGCAGCCAGAGCAGAGCTCCTCGGACCGGACCCTGGTCATAGGGTGAGTGCTCACCACCCCGCTCACCTGCCCGTGCAAACTGTATTAGAATGATTGGTAGGTTTTGTGTAATCTTAGGATGTACTATTGTGTTTTGAATAAATGTAGTTTGTTTTGCCAACTTACTGGATGTGTTTTACCGCATAAAGTTCTACAACTGGGCAAAACGTCCTCTTTTTTCTTAAAACCTAGAGCAAAAAGTGTTTTCTTTCCCCAATACTGTTCTGTGTTCAGCACCTGGAAAAGCAGTTTCATTGGGACAGGTGCCGTATCTTTACAGAGTGTGCCTGTCTCCCTTTTCTTTTGCGTTTTAATTTAATACATTTCAATCTTGTACATTTTGTGCCTCAGTAGTTTTGGTTACACTCAGAAAGCTGTGGCACTGCAGGATTTTCTGCACGGATGTTCAGCCATCTCATCCTGTGTATGTGCAAGGCACTGCAGCACCCACAGATGCTGATATTAGCAGCTGATAGCCTGGCAGTGGGCTCCTGGAACCAGTCTGGCGCAGGGCAGGCTACAGGGACACCACTGTTGCCTGTTCTGTGCTGGGAGATGCCACAAAGAATCAGCCCCGCAATGCACGTAGTACAAAATGTCCTTTCCAGGGCCTGGAGTCATTTCCTTCTGCAGCCAAGCTGGCAATGAGGGACAAGAGAAGAGGTGCTCAGTTATGCAGAGATTGACATATCTGGGGCATTGCTGGGAAATCTGCTTTCCTGGAGTTGCCATCTACTGCCCTTCTCTCCCTTACGATAAAGCTAGGAATTGACTAAAACCACTGTATTCTTCCTGAGGATGAATCGCCCTCTTATTTAGCAGGAGTGATGGATGCAACTAGAGAGGTACACAGGGCTCATTTACTCCAGCTCCACATACAGCAAAAATGCATGCAAGGGCATATGCAAGAGACCCCACTTCTCCATAAATACACATTATCTGAGAGACCCAGCTTCTCCATAAACACCTCAGTGTTCCGTTTGTCAGCTCAGTGTTTACAAGGAGACCACACTGCCTATTTGTAGATCACTTAAACAAAGGCATGTGAGTCAAAGCCTGAGGAACACAAACAGAAGGCCCTTAAGCTATTTTATTAAAACCAGGTGAGATTCTCAGAGTAAAGAGCTTCCATTCCACAACAGCAACACCACGCAATGGAAGCACGGAGCACTGCTGCTTCACTACACTGACCTTCTGCCCACTGTTGTTTTGCACAAGAACTTCTGTGCAATAAAATACTTGAAAACTACTGACGTATTAACAGCTTCCTACAAAAACAGGAATAAAATGACTAAACACACAAGTCTGCCTGCTCTGTTGTTGATCGGTGAATAGTTTAAGCTTACATAGTTTATATAGCTTAAGTTTATATAGTTTAACCTCAATAAAACTTAATTGCATAATTTGTCAGAAGATTGTGTACAGCTTCTGAGGCTGCATTGGGCGATCTGGGCTTATTTCCATACCTAGAAATACAGTAATGTCTACAACTTGGTTTATGCAACATACAATAAATAGTATGAAATCAAATACATCTCCATTATGAGCAATTGTGTTTATTCTAAATCCAGCTCCAGCTTGAGGTTGGGCAGTGCCTGCTGAAGGACGTGAGCAGTAGTTTCTTTCTGCCTTATTCCAGGAAGGTCGCTCAAATACAAATATTCAAGGTTCCTACAAATATTTAAAAAGAAAAGTCAGTGACTACTATTTAACAGCTGACACACAAATTAGACAAAGGACTGTTCTGCCAGAGCTGTTTGGAGCCTCTTAAAAGTTGTTTTATTTTCTGAAGGGCAGGGGGGCTCAGCTCACTGTAACTTTAGTCCTTCTGCACAGCTTAAACAGAGATCCTGGGCTCCCCGTATCATGAACTTGCTTTATATTAAACAGTATTTCATAATTTAGCAATTTAGCTTAGAAAACACAAGCCGTGATAGGTTGGACCAGCAGATCCTTGAGGTCCCTTTAACCTGATATTCCAAGATTCTAGAAAAGTTATTTTCATGTCAAAAATAATTAGAGTAATATAAAAAGTCCTTAGTAAAACCTTTCTGTAGGATGAAATCCCTCACCTGTTTGTAGACGTCTGCAGCTTGGTGTGACACTAAACAGTTCTGGGTCACTTTAAGGCCACAGTTCAATACAGAACCCATGGATGGTGTGCAGAGGCGCACAGCACCCAACTGCTTCCCAGGCCTGAGCACTCAGGTCCACCCTGAGACCTTGAGGCTGCAGTGAGCATGAGATAAACCAGCGACAGCAGTCATGCAAGGCATAGGACCATACAAGTTACAGGACACCATCAAAGCTTGCCCTGCACAGCAGCTGCAGCAGCCTTGTCAGCCATAGAAACCAAATAAAACCAGGCAAAACCAGCCCAGAAACATCTCGACTCCACCCCTTGCAGTCAACCCCATCCCAAAGCCGTGGGGTATAACAGCCAGGGAAGCAAGGTGCCATAGAAGAGCTCAACAGCTCACGTACATCAGCTTGTGAAGTGCAATGATGCCTTTATCTGTGACATTCCCACAGGAAATTATCCTCAGCTGGAGGAGGCTCTTCTGCAGACTCTTTGTCTCACTGAGCCTCTGCAGACACTCATCCTGTATGTAAATACACTTCTGCAGCTTGATTTCTGTAACATGTTCGAGACCATCTGGGAAGACAAAAATGAGCACTGGCTTCAGAATACCAGGAACAACCTGTACTGGTTGGTAAATCCTGAGTTTAGCAACTGTCTCCAAACCCCCCCAGTGACATGCGCCCTTATACAGAGGGCCGTAAAGCAAAATGAATCTCTGAAGTCCCTCCGCGGTACTTCGAATATATGGAAACCCCAGGGTTTGTATGCTTTGGGTAAGATTCTCAGAGCTTTGGCATGGGCAAGTAACAACAAAATCCTCTACAAGTCTGGGTGGAGAATAAGGACTCTGACCTAGGAACATACTATTGCGGGAAATTCAAGGTCCCCTGCCGATGAAAAAATAAAATGGTCTGTTCCATATTTTGGTGTTTTATTACGCGAAAAAGACCTGAAACACTTCTTTATTCTTCTATGAGAAACTGAGAGCTTGGGGCATTTTCATCTTTGAAGACATCATAAATGCCTGGAGAACAAGTAATGAGACTTCGCAGGCACCAAGAACATCACTTCGTTTAGAAGGAAAGAAATATTTAACATAAGGCTTTTTGCTACCAGCTACTTAACTATGAACTCAATGAAACAGCAAATCTTTGTTGCACTTCTTCAGTGTTACTGTTGCTTTGGGTAAGGGCTGATGAAGTCCCCAATCTCTTTCTGCTTCACACCACGGCTCCAACAGAATCTTAGGAATGGCTGAATATTTGTAGAGCCATTTTTAAGGGGGAAAAAAATTGAAAACATTTCTCTGTATCTTGCTAGGGAAGGAGAAAATGACACAGTTATTCATATTTTCATGCAACTGAAAGAACTGTTCAGTATAATCTTTGCACAGCTGTGTCTACATTACCCAAATAGTCAAATCCTCTGTACATGATGCAAGACTCAGTGGCATCAATTGCTTCTATCTTGTATTTCCCCAAGGGCCCTGTTGGGAGACCACTGTAGTCCTGCTGCCATTTCTGATAGCCTTGATAGCGCACCAGCGCGCCGCATCGCAACAGCCACTCCGAGGCTGCCCTGTCAGGGCCAACAGCTTGGATACGTTCATAGTCCACCCTGCGAGACAGAAAGAGCCTTCACGTGGCTTCTGTAATGTGGCAGACTTATTGCCTTGATGACAATAATGACTGCACAGCAAATGTTTGGTTAGGTGTACGATAAAATGTCAGAAAAGTAATAATATGATCTACTGGAATTGGTTTATATATAATTATTTGGATTGTTCTTTATCAGCCAGGCAAGAATTTATTTGTTTCAAATGGCTTGTGGTAAAAAGAGAAAGAATACAAATGCAACCCTTACAGCTGATTGTTTCCTTCAGTGTCTGTAAGGAGAGATGAAAAATCACCCTTCTATCCAGAGTAAGGCTTTGCAACAATTGCAAATCTGTCTCCCAAAACACTGATTACATAAAAACCTCTCATTGCTTGTCATGCTTCTGTCCTTCCTGAAGCCTTTTTCCTCAGCAATTACAGTATTTCAGAAAGATACACTTCAGCAATCACTTAAAATCCTTAGGTCCATTCAGGACAAAGATATCTTTCTTAGTCTGGTAAGGAATGCTGAAGACAGAAGCAGAGACCTGGAAGAGACTCCTGTCTGTTTGGGCTTCGCACCCCGTTGCAGCAATCACCTGCATCGTGCAACTCTTTCCACAGAGGTAGAAAACATACAGCAAAACTATTAGCTACCGGCAAAAGTTATGCACAGAGGAGTTTTGCAGACAAAGAGTTTCACAGAGAAAGGCTTTATCTTTCTAAAACTAATTGTGAAACCCTGGTGTGGCTGAATCACACTGTAAATGATAGGTTGGTTAGATGCTTTTCTGAGCGAGTAAAAGGGTCATGGCGGTGTTACTGGCTTGAATGCATCTGGCGGTCAAAGGAAGACTGGCAGTTAGGGAGAAAATCCACATTGCCAGCTTGCCTACCACCACTGGGAGGGCAGAAAATCACACCCCTTCCTCCGGAAGGCCTCAGCTTTGTAACTGAACAGGTAATGAATGACCCCTGCCAAGCATCAACATGCAATGTGGGGGGAAAGAACGGCACTGGTAGCACAAAATGTCCTTCCCAGTCCGGGGACTTAATTCTCCCTGCTTCACAAACCGCACAGGGCATAGACGGGACCTGCTAATGGCCTGGTACACACCGAGTCACCCTTACTTGTTGAACACAGCATTCAGCCATCCCCAGAAGCCTCTGCAGGCACCCGGCGGCGGTAGCTTGCCGAGGCTGCACACCGGCTGCGCAAGCTTCCCCAACAGCACCATGCTCTTGAAGAAAAGGAACGAGGACAAACGGAGACGTTACCCGGCGAGCCAGCCGCAGCGGGACGGGCAGCCCGCGCTCCGCTTCCCCTCAAGGCCTAACCAGGTCTGCCAGCCCCGCGGGAACGACCGCTCCAGGACAGCCCCGGGACCGCGCTTGAAGGGAGGCTCCAGCACCGCCTCAGGGCTCACCCCGCCTCGCTACCGCCCTCCCGGGATCCCCTCCCGCCGGGCTGCCCCCAGGGGACGCGCAGGCAAACCGTACACGGAGCCCGGCCAGACCTGCCACCAGAGGCCCCTCACCGCCGCCGCGCAGCGGGCGCGGAGGACGAGCTCGTCCCGCTGTGTATCACCGCCCCCAAAATGGCGGCGGCGGCGCTGCTGAGGCAGCGGGCGGGCAGCGGCGGGGCCGAGGCGGTGTGGCGAGCCCAGCGCCGCCAGCGCAGGTGAGGCCGCGGGGCGGGAGAGGGAGGCCGCCCTGCCCGCAGCCCCTCAGCTCTTCCCTCCCGGCGGGAGGACGGCCGTGGGGGGCCCGGGACCGGGCGGTCGCCTTGCCCTCAGAGCCGGGACGGGAGGCGCGTCCCCGCGGGTGAGCTCACTGCCTGCTTGTCTGTCTGTGTGTGTGCAGCACCTTCGACGTGGTGGTGGTGGGCGCGGGAATCGTGGGGCTGGCCTCGGCCCGGGAGCTCGTCCGGCGGCATCCCTCGCTTGCCTTCGCCGTGCTGGAGAAGGAGCGGGAGCTGGGTATGGTGCCGTGTCCTCCTCGCCCGCGTGTGCTCGGCTTCACCAGGTGTCAGCCTGTCAGAAGGCCTCTTCCGAAGGGCACCCTCGCCAAAACCGCAGTACTTTGTGAACATGCGTGTAAAGGGAATCCTAGGATCACAGAGTGGTTGGGGTTGGAAGGACCTTAAAGCTCATCCAGTCCCAACCCCCTGCCACGGGTTGCTCTGCTGCGGGTTTGCGCAGTCTGCGCCTGGTAACTGTCAGAACTGTAAACCACTGTCGTTTGCCCTGTGATTCTGGCTATCCCTGTGTATGCTGTGCAAGGTGCTGTTACTTGTATGGCAGGCATTTATCAGAGGCAAAGAGCTAACAGATGTCTGGGAAGATGGGCACTAGTTATTGGCCCAGAATTAACTGGAGTAAAACGGCACAGATCCCAGTCTTGTCTGCTTACACAGGAAATCTTGAGGCACTCTTCACCTGCTCATCCATCCTGGCTTTGAAATAAGAAAGAATAAGCCCTGTTGCTTCATTGAAAGCTTTTCTGGCTCACTCAACTACAAGCACCATTTCACCATAAGCAGTCTTTTCACACCAAGTGCTTATGCAGATAGGCAGCCCCTCTGGGTAGGTAGGAGCAACCCCAAGGGATCACGTCAGTGGCTAATGCCCAAGGTCTTGCTTTAAATAGCTTCATCAGCCAGGCTACATACTGGTCTTGAGGTGTTACCTGTGTGATATGAAGTGGCTTTTTATAATAAGATGGGATGTACATTAGGCCCATAACAGTTGTGTGAGTGCAAAGCAGGAATGACCTTTGGGACTCAATATGTTGAGAGGGAGAACCTGCCCAAATTACTTAAATAAAAACGTTTATGATACTTTTCACCTCTGTTTTACTTAGTTACAAAGAGCAGATAGCGACTTAATCCAGTTCACAGCTACTTGAAAAGCCTACCAAGCCTGCCAGCGCATCCCTAGAGATTGCGGATGTTACGTTAGATGAGGCCTCTAAGGATGCATTTCATTTTAAAAATTGAATTTCTTAAAATTAATTTGAGCATGTACAAAATTCGGGTTGATTGGCCTGCAAGTGTAGCTCTTGGAGGAAACGATGCGATTTTTGTTCTGCCTGTTGATTCAACACACTGCAAGCTGTGATGGTTTATTATTAACTGGGTCTTGCTGTGTCAGTGTTTTTCTTGCCTTTTGAGAGCAAGGGAGGAATTGGGTTTGCTGTGCAGTTATCTTACATGAGCATCTATTTTAACACTGATTTAAGGCAGGACCTTGCTCTTCTGACAGCTGAGGTAATTGAAGTGTGAATGAATACTGGAAGCATGCATTTTAATAACATACCTTTCTTACTATTCAGCTCATCACCAGAGTGGACATAACAGTGGCGTGATTCACAGTGGAATTTACTACACACCTGGATCTCTGAAAGCTAAGCTGTGTGTAGAGGGAGCAGCCCTCTGCTACGAGTACTGTGACCAGAAGGGAATACCATATAAGCAGTGTGGGAAGGTATAGGAACCTGCTGTGCGTTCTTATTGTACATTTGGAAACTGAGACTGTATAATGTAATGTTACAATGTATAGCAGAGGCCTGGTTATGGTCTTTCTCCCAAGAGGTGACTTCCTGCAAAACTACTTTCAGAATGAAAGTGCTTTTTTGTTTTCTTCTTTTCCAGCAATTCAAATTGGTTTCTTTTCTGGACCTAAATAATAATTCTCCTTATCTGTGGTTTGAGCTGAAATATCCCAGGTAGTGGTGGAAGCCGGGCCCCATGGAAGAGCACCTGTGTAGCTCCAAGGAGCACAAAGGCTCTCAGTATGCGCATACCTGATTTTGTGACATATCAGACTCTTAAAAGACTTGAAAACAGCTCCAGATGTGACCCAGCTACATGCATTTATGCCATGCTACATCCACCTGAAATGCTGGGGACAGAAGAGTGGCTGTACTGATTCACTTGGGGTCTACCCAACCCTGTATCAAATTTCTGGAAGTTTCTGGAGAGACCAAGGAAGGAATGAGAACAGGACAAGTAAATTATTAATTCTTCCAGCTTCCAACTCTTTTCAGCTCAGATAATTTTCTGAGCCTGATGTATTTTGTGGTGACTCAGTGGATTTCTTTTCCAAGTGTTTTTCAATTAAAAGCTTTTGCATCAGCCCATACTTTGATGAGCAGTTCCACAGATCAACAACCTATGCAACGCTTTGCACCTGGCTCCTTTAAGCTTCCTCTGATAGCACCTACCCTTTGTGTTAGAAGAGCTCATGAACAGTTGATCTGTGCTCACAATCTCTTAAGTTGCACATAATTTCACATTCCCTCCTCCCTTCCAGCTGGTGAGTCTTAACGCTGCTCAGTCATTCCTCTTAGAGAAGCTTATCATGACTCTCTTTATCCTGGCTTTGTTCTCTGACCCATTCATGGTTTAATGCGTCTTTGATACAAGATAAGGACCACCATTGTGCACAGCATTCAAGATGTGGTCAGACTCTGGATTTTTGTAGAGAAATAGTATTATCTGTATTATCCTGTATCCTTACCCTCATTGTTCCTAACATTCAATTTAGGGTTTTTCAGCTGTCACTAGGCATTGAGCTGATGTTTCCATAGGACTGTCTATCCTTACCCCAAAATCTTGGTCCTGAGTAATAACTTTGAACTTGAATTCAGCATTTTATACCTGAGGCTAAGACAACGTTTTCTATGATCACCATTTCACATTTATATGCATTGAATTTCGTCTGCCATTATCAGTTGCTCATTCACCTTGGAAGGTCTTCTGCAGTTCTTTACAGTCAGCTCTTGTCAGAGCCATCCCGAGTCACTTTAAACCGTCACCTGCCTTTCTCATCTCCCTGGCTGCCTCTTTCCAGGTTACTCATAAACTTCTTGGACCTCCTAAGCCTTTCTCTTTGATAATTGCAACGCAGGCCCTATCTGTGGTAGATGTGATGATGCGCCACTTCAAGTCCCCCTAGCTCGGAACATACGGGGAGCTGGGTGCAGATCTCACCAGCTCTGAGGTGCAGAGCAGGAATCCCTGGACGTGGCACTGTGTTGACAGTCCCTGTACGAGTGCGGGTGGCTTTTGTCCCTGCCGGGCTGTGCTCCCTCCACTGCAGCTCTGGTCACAAGATGGCACTGTGGATTTGTACAGCAATACACCTGATGTGACAAGCCTGCTCTCAACTCAAAGCCCAACACTGCAGACTTGCTCTGTAAGCGTAAATTCGAGCTTGTATAAGGTTAGCCGACCCAGCAGCATTGTTGGTCCTTGCTGACATTAAATTTGTTACTTCCTCATCGCCTTCCCCGGCAGTGTTTACTCCAGGAAAGATGATGGTGAGGCTTTATAGCAAGTTCTACATGAAGCAGCCCCATGTTTGGAGAACTTAGTTCCTTCTCAACACAGAAGTGCCTGTGTTGTCAGACTTGAGCTAGGCCTGGAAGTAGCAAGGTCTGTGCAAACCTGGCACAGATAATTCATAGCCTGAATAAATCTCTTGTGGTAGTTGTGAGCTAGCTACATGGTTAAATGAAGTGGTACAGTTCAGTTCAGACGCCATGTCAGAACACGTCCTTTCTCTGTTATCGAGTGTTTGAGATTTGTACAACTTGGGTTAGTTCAGTTTTATTTCTGGAAGCATCGCAGTGTCTCTTTAAAATAATATTCTCTTCTTTCATGTTCAGTTTTATAGTCTCGTGGTACTTTTAGCAAATATTATCCATTGATAGTAGCTTAAACTACAGTTTAACATTTGTTTTTCACTCTCCTTAATGTATTAGTGCTTTCTCAGTAATAACTGATATTTACAGAATTTGTGCAACTAATGGTACAAATCACATTTCTCCCTCCTTGAATTATAATTCACTGTTCACTCACTCACTATTGTTTGCTTGTTAGCTTGGGCTTGATGTCAGATCTGAACTGGCTGTGTGTGTTTTGCTCACTGCTGTGCCTTGTTGTCTTTTCCGAAGCTAATTGTAGCTGTTGAACAAGATGAAATTCCAAGACTCAAAGCTCTATACAAAAGAGGGCTGCAGAACAATGTCCCAGGTCTGAAACTGATTGGAACAAAAGAAATACAAGCGAAAGAACCCTTCTGCAGGGTAAGGGATTTGCATATTTTTAATTAGCATGTCAGATCTGTTTCTCAGGTGGCATTTTTTAACTTGAGTGTGTTTCTGGTCTTAAGGTAATTCATGTGGGGGACAAGTTTAAAAGAGCCTGAAAACCCAGAATAAATATAATTGTCAACAAAAATAAACGTATCCATTTATTTCTGGAACTTTTTAGCTCAGCCCAGTCCTTCACATGCATTTGTCATTACATACACATCAGACCAGGTCTAACACAACATCAGGTGATGCTGTGGAATCATTGGTGACACTTTCACTCCAGGTTTCTCCTGCTCACCTCTTCTCATTCTCTTACTTGTCAGTTCATAATTCATTAGTTCTCCATATGATGAAGGCATAAAGAGTTTCGCTGCTTTAATTGCGCATAAGGCACTGACTGGGTCCTAAGAGCCAGCATTCACAAACTGGAGAGCAAGTGATCCATTTCACTTGCAGCCTACAAAAGGCATCAGGCTTATCTGAATCAAAGTAGGAGACTCTAGAGTCCTTTAGTCCTTCTGCAGGACTGAATTTGTAGGCAAATGAACAGAGCCTACAAGTTGCTCAAAATTTGTTTTGTTCTCAGCTTTACACAGAGGTGTCCTTCGTGATGTATGTGCTCAGAAACAAAACCAACCAACCAAAAAGCTCAACCCAAAACAAACAAAAGAGTTCTCCTACCAGTGATGATTTTTTTATTATTATTTGTATTATTCTTTTTTTTTTGTTTTAATTTTATCTGTAATTGTTCCCCCTTCAGTGTTTAAGGCCAGGTTGGACGGGGCTTTGAGCAACCTGGTCTAGTGGAAGGCGTGGCAGGGTGTTGAAACTGGATGATGTTAAGGTCCCTTCCAACCCAAATCATTCTGTGCTTCTCCTTGCAGGTGCTTGCTTGTGTGTTTTTGTGGTTGATAGGCAGATTTGCCTTTGCCCAGGTTAGATCTGCTCTATCTGAGATTATGCTGCGATGATTCTGTTCCCTCCCATTAAAATTATTTACCATACAGTAAAGCTTGATCGTACGATTTCCACCTGTAAGTGCAGATTGGGATCAAGCTGATTTCAGTCCAGTTCCTTCCTACACATGTGGTTGTGTAGCACTTCTCAGCCTGTTTATTTTCAGAGCAGGAGAAATGTGGGTAGTTTATGGAGTACAGATTTGTTGTTGTTTAGTGTATCTTTGGTTGAAAGGAAAACCTGGATAAAAATTCCCTGTGCTGTTTCATCTGGCAGCTTGCTATTGGTGTCACTGCATGACTCTGCTTGTGAGTGGTTATAGGTACAGGCAGAAAGTTTCTGGAGAGGGATCTTTTTATTTTTTTTTTCTTGTAAACATTTTGTATCTGCTCCTTAAAACATTCTTTGCTTGTTCAAGATCCAGCTGAGCATTTCCTTCTGCAATTGAGTAGATTCAGATGGGTCTTTCTTAATTTACCTTGTTTTCCTGAGCTGAGTCCTATCCTTGTATGCAAAGGGCACTTGAATGATATTGTCACAGAATCACAAAATGATAGAATGGTTTTGGTTTGGAAGGGACCTTAAAAACCACCCAGTTCAACCCCCTCTGCCGCAGGCAGGGACGCCTTCCATTAGACCATGTTGCTCAAAGCTCCTGGTCTAAGGGGGCTTTGAACACTGCAGGAATGGGGCAGCCACAGCTTCTCTGGGCAACCTATGCCAGTGCCTCACCACCCTCACAGTGAAGAACTTCTTCTTTATATCTAATCTAAATCTCCCCTCTTTCATTTTAAAGCAATTTCCTGTTGTTCTGTCCCTACAGGACCTTGTAAAAATCCCTCTCCAGATTTCTTGTCAGCTCCTTTGAAGCTGCTCTAATGTCTCCCCCAGAGCCTTCTGTTCTCCAGGCTGAACCACCCCAGCTCTCTCATCCTGTCTGTTTATCAAGTGGAAAGAAAGGTTTTATGTAAAATACAGTTTTACCAACCATTCTGGTTGTCTTGGGCATGTGAATGGCCCCTGCTATTGTAGTATCTGAGTGGCTGTCAATCTTTTAATGTAGTTACACTTGCAGCGTCTCTCAGAGATAAAGCAGTGCAACTGTCCTTATAGCCAGAACTAGGAAAATATTGTGATGACATCTACCATGATAAAAATCATGTGAGAAACTGAACCTCTTCTGAATAAAGATAGTAAAGTGTCTCTAAGAAATGTTAAGAATTATAGCTACACACTGGGCTTGACCCTTGCTTTCTGCTAAGACAAGTGTAGGCTGTTGTGTAAATAAGAAGGGACTTTTCTCTCTGTTGTGCAGTGCAGTAAGTGTTGCACCCTGGCTAGATTGTGTTTTTTAGCGTCTCAAGGGGCATTGTCAACAGCCGTGCACCAGGTAGAGTTCCCAGGTGACCATTTGAAGGTGGGATTGCATAGTGCATAGTGAAAAATAATAAGTAGCTATTAGCTGGAGCCAAGGCTGGGTAACTTGTTTTATCATTAAGTGCTTGTTGAGGAAACTGCATTATGCTATAGTTACAGGATCACTTAGTGCACTGTAAGTGGGTTTTGCCATACTAGTTGTCAGCAAACACTAACACTGTAGCTGGCATGTGGAGAGGCTAGGAACAAGCAGACAGGGAGGGGGAGGCAGCAGGACTCCCTTCTCCATTGCAATGCACATCATTCCAGATGAAACAGTCTCTGTATTGAAGATCAAAGTCCACATACAGCCCTCACTGTTCTTATGTATCTTAATACTGTTTCAGGGTCTGATGGCCCTTGATTCTCCATATACTGGCATTGTGAATTATAAACAAGTGGCACAGGCTTATGCAGCAGACTTCCAGGAAGCAGGTGGGACGATCTTCACTGATTTTGAAGTTACAAACATGGAGATGGCTAAAGAAAGTTCTTCAGAAAGTGAAGATGGTAAGGCAGGTTTTTTTTTCCTTCATTTACTACAATCCTGCCAAAGATTTTGTTGAAAACACATTTGTTTTAACTGAAATGACATTTCTGAACCCTTCTGTCTTGTGGGAATGAGGCAAAAGGTAAAATTATGTTAGTGAGATTAATGAGCAAGCTCATTGTTTTGTTTTTTCTTCAGGCAGGTCACACTTCAGCTGAAACATTTAAAGCTGATGGAATAATATGATAGTAAATGTGAGGAAGAAGGTTGTTATCTCCTATTAAAATCAGATTTAGCTGAATATTGCATTTATATTCTTGTAATAGTGCTTTTTGTTTATCCTAGAAAGCAGGTTGGATTTGTGCTAGTACACATACGGAAGAATAAAAAAACCCTGTGTTAATTCATATAGTTATGTCCAACATCAGTTATGTCCAACAGTGATTGCTCCATAGCTTGAAGATATTCCAGTGGAAGAAATCTTCATCATGACAAGCTGCTTGTTCTGTCAGTTTTCTGTTACGTGTTCGATTAATTCCTTCTCTTGTCTAATTCTGTGACAGGACTGAAATACCCAGTCATTGTTCGGAACTCAAAGGTAAGAACAAAGCTGAAGGTTTCATTGTTTTATTGGAAGCTGCTTCTCCTTTTCTTAAGAATTTTTGTTGAGTCCTGGTAGATTATTCAGCTCTCTAGAAAAAGTTAAAAGGTGCTGTTCAGTAACATGATCACTGTCATCTAGGACTGCTTCTATAAAACAAGTGCAGTCAATTCTTAATTGATTTAATTCTTGGGGGTCCAACAGAAGAAGTGTGTGGACCTGTTGGAGCAAGTCCAGAGGGGGACATCAAGATGCACAGGGGAATGGAGCACCTAATCTAAATCTCCCCTCTTTCAGTTTAAAGCCATTCCCCCTTGTCCTATTCCTACGTGTCCTTGTAAAAAGTCTCTCCAGATTTCTTGTTGGCCTCTTTAGGTACTGGAAGCTGCTCTAAGGTCTCCCCGGACTCTTCTCCTCTCCAGGCTCAACAAGCCCAGCTCTCTCAGCCTGTCTCCATAGGAGAGGTGTTCCAGTCCTCAGAGCATCTTTGGGGCCCCCTCTGGACTCACTCCAACAAGTCCACATCCTTATTATGGGGCCACAGAGCTGGGCGTAGTACTGCGGGTGAAGTCTCACAACAGTGGAGCAAAGGGGGAGAATATTACAAATGAAACAATTATTTCTCCCTGCTGAAAAGGTTTGCTTTTCTTTCTGACCTTGACTCATTTTCTTGCAAAGCTTGTAGGTGATGGGTGGTTTTTTCAATAGGTATGTTGAATTTTTGTGTGGTTTATGTTTTGTTTTGTTTTTCCCCAGGGTGAGGAAATCTACTGTCGGCACATTGTGACCTGTGCGGGACTTTACTCAGACCGCCTGTCTGAGATCAGCGGCTGCAGCCCTGAACCTCGTATTGTACCCTTCCGTGGAGATTATTTGGTGCTAAAACCAGAAAAGTCTTACATGGTTAAAGGAAACATCTATCCAGTATGTACTCTCTTATTTGCCTTTCCTGGTGTACTCCGAGAAATGCTAAAACTGCAGAAATAAGGGCAATATTTCATGGTTATTTCTGTTATACTGCAGACAGTGATGTGGGTGTACATTAAGTTGCCTTCTGACACTACAGCTTGTTTTTGTTGATTCTTGAGGAACATGTAGAAGTTTCATGAGGGAAACTATTGCCAGTCCTTTTTTTGTTGTCGTTTGTGTTTTTGTTGTGTTGGGGGTTTGTTGTCGATTGTCCGGTTTTGGGTTTTTAATAGCAAAAGAATGAAACGTATAGCATGATAGTCCATGCCCACAAAAGCCTCGCTTCTTTCTGTTGTAAAATAAATTGGTAGACAGGATTCAGAAGTCAGTGAAATACAACAGTAAATAACTAATTAGACATAGGGTTTAATGTTGTGTGTTAACACCCAAAGTTCAGATTTAGATATGTGCCTCTAAACATCATTGTCATTTGAATTGGCTTTACTTTGTATGACAAAAAATAGACACAGAAGGAAAAGGACAAGCTTTCTAGCATTTAATATAGATAAATAGCGTGATGAAGAGCATCAATCCCAGACAGCAAATGAAGTTATCAAGCAGGAAGAGGGAATTTCTAGGGCAGCATTTTAGTTAACTCATGCAGTACGTTGAAGTAATGCCTTTCAAATATGAACTTAGATTTCCCTGCTAAAGACTGGAGCAGGTCACCCTAGAAAAATTGTGGAACCCTGGGCATTGGGGAGTTTGTCTGACTTCATCTCACCTGGGAATGATTGAAGATCCTGTCTTGAGATGGGAGCAAAGAACTGGCTGGGACGTGAGGGTGCTTTCCAGCCTTTTTCCATGGCTGGGTGGGGATAGCTTGTACCACTTGATTATTTTGGGTTGGTTTTTTTGTTTGTTTGGGTTTTTTTTAATTCTGTTATGGCCAAATAATGGTAATAATATTAGAAAATTGCATGATTCTTAGTAATATGTTACTGAAAATGTAATGTAGCTCATGGAATGGTTGCAGAGCCTTGGGTGGCATGGTTTAATGGGAGGTGTCCTTGCCCATGGCAGGGGGGTTGGAACTAGATGATCTTAAGGTCCTTTCCAACCCTGACTATTCTATGATTCTGTTCCATAAAAGCATATTTTAACAGGAAAATCAGTCACTCAATACAGAAAAGGAATATATCTTAAATCATAACAGTACTGTTTTTTGAGAAATACACAATACTTGCTTATGTTCAGACTACAACACAGTCACCTCTGTAGTCACCTCTTGTAAATAGCTGAAGATCAGTGCAAGAGGAGGTGTGCTTATTTCATGCCTGTATCTGCATAGGGACAGCTTATTTCTGCTTCAGTCTCTGCACACAAGTACACTGTATTCTATTTGCAAACAAACCCAAAACTCCATTATTAACATTCATCAGGCTTGCTAATGGTATGTTGTTTTGAGCCGCACAGAATGATGAGGTTTTCCTAATATTTTATAACCTATTTTATTGCAGTATAATTACTAATGGTGAATAGCGTTAGTGCGTTGTTAGTTTTGTTGTGGCTTGACTTGTATGCTGAAAAATCATGTGTCCTTTTTTTTCTGTTGTTTGTTTTGCAGTCTTACTTGGCCCTGCTCAGTTCTTTATTGGTTTAAATTAGTTACGTGCTATAACTGCACAATTACTGAGCAGAAAAACCTGCACAGGAGCCAATTGTCTGATTCTGTGACTCAAATTTTCTTGTAGTGATTGGAAATAAAATGGCAAATTTCCTTCTTTTTTCACTTCTTCATTTGGAAATAGTTATTTCCATTTATTCAGATGACAAGTCCTTTACTGTGTTTTGGTTTGTTTTATTCACTCTCTCACACATTAAACTGTAAATGTCCTACTTTCCTCCTCATTAATGTTTTTCGTGTTTCTTGGATGAGTTTGTTGACCTTAAGTGGTTGCATGGCTATTCCTCTTACCTTGTGTGTAACAGCTGTAATAACTGTTGTATCTCACTTTAGGTTCCCAATCCTCGGTTCCCATTTCTGGGATTTCACTTCACACCAAGAATGGATGGCAGTGTGTGGCTTGGTCCTAATGCAGTGTTAGCCTTTAAGCGAGAGGGCTACAAATTGTTTGACTTCAACACTGGAGACTTTTTTGATGCTGTATCGTACAGGTAATATCTTGTCTTTTTGTCTGCTTGTCCTGGGTTCAGCAGTAGCAGTCAATTTTCTCCTTCTTAGTAGCTGGTGCAGTGCTGTGGTTTTGACTTTCGGCCTGGGAACAGCGCTGATAACACCGATGTTTTCAGTTGCTGCTCAGTAATGTTTACTCTGACCAAGGACTTTCTGAGCCTCATGCTCTGCCAGGGAGGAGGGGAAGATGGTAGGAAGCAAAGACAGGACACCTGACCCAGACTGACCAAAGAGGTATTCCACCCCACAGCACGTCATGCCCAGTGTATAAACTGGGGGCAGTTACCCGGAAGGGTGAGATCACTGCTTGGTCAGGCTGAGTATCAATCGGTGGGTGGTGAGCGGTTGTATACTCTTCCCTTGTATTTCCCTTGTCATTATTATTATTGGTGGTAGCAGCAGTGGTTTGTGTTATACCTCAGTTACTGCACTGTTCTTGTCTCAACCCGTGGGAGTTACATTCTTTCTATTCTCCTCCCCATCCCTCCGGCAGTGGGAGGAGGAAGGGGGGGGAGTGAGTGAGCGGCTGCGTGGTTCTGAATTGCTGGCTGGGCTTAAATCACAACACTGCTGAACACAGTTATTTTAATGTCATTAGATGTCAGCTTGCGACTCCATGGAAGCTAGTTTTGGTCAAAAAGCCTGCTTTTAGCAAGCCTTTTCTGTTTTTAAAGACAGATGTGCTGATGAGGGCAGACTTCTTCAAGACACTTGACTTGATGTGATCTAATATTTTAATTTTCATAAATTACCAAGACGTGTCTCAGCTGGTCTGAGAATGTGCCTGTTCATCGGAAGGCACTGGTCAGCCATGTTGCTGCTACTGGAGCTCTTCCAGGATAGGTTTTTGTCCAATGCAGTGTAATATTTTAATCAGCCTTGACAGCGTGATTAAAACAGTTGCAGAAGATGCTTGGAAGAGAGAACACAGAGTGGCCTGAATTGCCATGTTAGACTTTATCGGACCATCAATATACATTTAAAAAACATCCAAGTGCCAAGGAAACAGTGTTAAGAGCC
This sequence comes from Myiopsitta monachus, assembly GCA_017639245.1. Classification (NCBI taxonomy): domain Eukaryota; kingdom Metazoa; phylum Chordata; class Aves; order Psittaciformes; family Psittacidae; genus Myiopsitta; species Myiopsitta monachus. The sequence goes on along the minus strand of CM029924.1, from coordinate 57,179,112 downwards.
ATGAATGGAGGCCAGGAAACTGCCTTAGAAAGCATGTCAGAGAAATTGGGAATCATTGCTAAAATTGCAAACATAAATGAACAGAGTATCTGTGGAAGTTGAGACAAATTTTGCTTCTCTATGAGAGGCTGGACAGACCATGACAAAGTGTTCAGTTTTAGAAATTAGACTTGAAAAGTAAATATTGGGGAGATCTAAGGAGAGGCTGAACAACGGGTCAGAGAACTGCAAAGCCTCTTTCTGGCAAACAGCTCGACTTAGTGCAGTTTATTAAAGAGTTGAAAGCATAGTGATGATTGTTTGTGGAGTTTTATACTGGAAGACTTGAGGAAAGCAAAGCAAGGAAACAAGATTTGCGAAGACATAGCAAGATTCATTGGCTGAAAACTGAAGAGTTTAGGAGTGTGGTGATCTTGTCTGAATGACTGGGGGAAAAAAAGGCTCAAGCAGCATGTCTGCCTTCCCTCATGCACATGGGATTTCAGTCTCTTGCCATTTGACTGGACCAGAGAAAAACCCTGGACATAGAAAGGACTGGAGTTCAGAGTTCATTCTTAAAGAAAGAGCGTAAAGGCAGTGCACCTCTGTAAGCAAGGTTTGTTGAAGCAGGGAAGGACAAACGTATCTTTCTCATAGAAAGCATGATCAGATTACTGGTGTTGGGAATGAATGTTCCATTCATTCTGGAAGATTTGTTCTCACTGCAGTTATTTTTTCTCTCTACAGTGGGTTGTGGAAGCTCGTGCTGAGAAACGTGTCTTACGGAGTGAATGAAATGTACAGAGCATGTTTCCTGAGTGCACAGGTGAAGCAACTGCAGAAGTTCATCCCTGAGGTCACTGTCAATGATGTACTCAGGTAAAGAAAACTTTTCTTGTTAGATGCACCCAGTGTTACTACATTGTTAAATCTCTTCTTTTTTAACAGTAGCAAAGGTAGCATTAGCTTACTCCCTCCACCAAAATATGCTACCAAAGCACTGAAGCATTTCCATACTTTCCACAGGAAGGCCTTTTGTGTTTGCTTGTGTACAGATAAGTTTGATGAACATGTGTGTGACTTTCTGCACCCTCCATAGGCTGAAATTCACAGTTGTGACATATTCAGCAAAAAGAAAGGCCCTTTATCCTGGTAACACATTCAGTAGCCTGAACATAATCTGAGTTCACAAAGAAAGCAAAACACTGATGAAATTCAGACGAGAAGCCAGACTGAGTTGCTATTGGGTGAATACTTAGTTTCATTATCTCAATAAAGGGATATTCAGCTTCTTACTTTGTGGGGAGAGAAACTAATTCAGAGGAGTTTATAAATGCTAAGGAACTTAAGAGACTTGTGAGGAAAGATGAGGCATTTTAAGTGCATAGGGGTGGATTTAACTGTCCAAACATTTGCAGGGAGAAAATCCAGAATAAAAAAGCTCGAGCATGGTAAAAGGGAGTTATCCAGCTCAAGCACTGTACCACTGGCGTGAAATTCGTGTTTGACAAGGCTTGCTGTTTCAAAACAAAGGGAAGGGTTTCCGTTTTGAAAAGACAGGGCAAGTTTGTGTTTGTGGGGAGGAGAGTAACTTCACAACCAGGAAAGATACAGAAGAACCTCTGCTTGGCTACCTGCCCTCATTTTACGGTAATGACTGAGAGACATCTCCTACTCTGCGTCACAAGTGTTAAACTTCCTTGTGCTCCCTCATAAGCCTCTCTGGGCTTTGACTCCATGGTCTGCCTTTCTTATTGTTTGCCTGGGCGTCTTTACAAGGTCATGATTGATTTCCTGACTTCAGAAAACATTTTCTTTCTAATGGTGAGCTCCTCCTTTATTTTGCAGGGGTCCATCTGGAGTGAGAGCTCAAGCATTGGATAGTGATGGAAATTTGGTAGATGACTTTGTATTTGATGGAGGCAGTGGAGATATTGGAAGCAGAATTCTTCATGTCAGAAATGCCCCTTCTCCTGCTGCTACCTCCTCCCTTGCCATCGCAAAAATGATTGCAGATGAAGTGAAGCAAAGGTTTGAATTGTGAATGATTGACAGGTGTAGTGGGGTTCTACGCCTCTTGTATGTGTAGCATCTTGTCTGCACTGAATGAACTCCACAGCCTTTAATGACAAAGATAAAACATGGAAGACCAGCACTGGTATAGCAAACACAGTATTTGAAATGTTTGCCTTTGCCAGCCTGCAGCTTCTCAGCTTCATGAATACAGGAGTTATGGTGGCTGGTCAGGCCTGGTGTGGTACAGCCGTCTGCAGGAAAGAAACAAACAGCTCTGTTAGCAGTAAAGGTTTGTCTGAGCAGGAGCAGCCTGCGGAGGGGCCGGTGCCACACACAATGTGAGGGTGCCTCCAACCGTAGTAGGCCTTCAGGTGAAGCAGGAAGAGCCTCTGTGGTGAGGTTGCCCAGACAGACTTCCCATTCCTCAGGTATGAACACTGCTTTCTTGTTGGGCTCTGGAGAGGTGGTTGGTCCTCTGAAAAACCACAGGCATGGAGGGGTTCTCTATGTGCTTTAGCTCTGACTCTGTTTAAATTGGAGTCTACAGTCCCCTAGCTTACATTAAATTAATGGAGATAGAAGGATAAGCCCTTAAAGGTTAAAGGTTCTGCTGATATAGTATTAAGGGCTTTATCAGAGACTGAAAACAATATTCAGAGCCTTTTACATTAACATAGAGTATTTCACAGTAAAATAAGCCTAACAAGGGATTACCAAATCCAAGTCAATTTAGATACTCAAGTCAGATATGGTGTCTATCTGATCACTGTCTGTATTTTTTTAATAAAGCTGAAATTAAAATATATACATAGTTATTTTTTATTTAACTTAAATCTGGAAAGTCAGCACTGCTCAGAAAGTACTTCAGTTTCTGAGCAGTGAAAGATCAGAAACTTTGATCTTTGGGGTTGGTTTTTTTTTCAGTTTGAACACAGGTAATGCAAAAGGAGCTTATCTTTGTGCAGCACGTTGAGCAATCTGGTGGAAATGATCTTTGTAAAGGCAAATGTGAAAGGAGGGAAGCTACAGAAACCTGTCTTAATTGAGTCATGTTGCATACTGCTTCCTTTGGAGCCCAAACAGCAATGAGTCAGAAAGGCTCCCATTTTCCACATGCCTGGCAAGAGGGGAGTGTAGAAGGCGCTGGTTACTCTTCTGGGCTCTTACTGATACTTGCAGTTTTATCAAAGGCTCACCTGGAAGCGAGTCTTTGTGGAGACCATGCTTTAAACTAGGGAGAGATGTTCAGCAAGTTTGGTACTAAGCTGAGTATCTTGGCATGTTCTGCATAATTGCTACAAAAAAGAATTATGTGGCCCCAGGGACAAAGTACTTGAGAATACTTTTAAAGCAGATGTTCACAGGATGTTGGGTAATACAGATAATTGTGGGTAGTTTACTATCAGGCAATTTGCCATACTGGTTTTTTTTCAAGTTATTTTCTGTACTGCTCTGGCAGGCACGAGGGAGTGTGTTGCACAGGAGCTCAGGTGTGCTAGCTGATGTTTTTACTGTACAGAGCTGAGCCGCGTTTGAGAGAGGAAGGGCTGAATCTATCTTTATTTAACTTTATTTTTTCCTGGTGACATCTGCTTTACCAGAAAAGTGACTCCTGTATAAGGGCAACCTGGAAATTCAAGTAATAAGCCCTTCAAAGAAAAGCTTTGGACATTATTCTTGGCCACACCACTTGACAGATTCAGATATTCCAAATGTTAAAATGCCATATGGCTGTGTAAAAGTTGTCTTCACAATGGAACAATCATATCTTCACTCCCCACCAGAAGTGTTGCCTATCAACAGTAAATACTACAAAAGGATTGCAAAAGCAACTTCCTCCCACACGAGGTGTGGCCCTAACATGTATTAACAGAATAAAGAACATTAAAATGTAAAGCAGTCATATACTGTGGTGAATCGTAAGTCAGCACATTTAACTGGGCTTTTTAAACTCAGGAGATGATTATTTTGGGGCAGAGTTTAACTGAAGCTTTTAAATTATGAGTCTTTATGTAGTGTTCTGTAAAATGTTTGTATTTCTGGAGATAAAGTTATAAACTTTTTTAAAGGAATAACTTCAGAGAATTGCAATAATGGCGTTTCAAACATAAATCTTGTTGCCCACAAAGTGTGAAAATGTATGAATGTGTTTTCCAAAGGGGTCTAAATCGCTTGAATGAAGCCACTGTACCTTTCTCTATTATGATTAAAATAGTGGTTTGGGTTGGTTTTTTTTAGTTGCTGTAAAGTCTGTGTATTTCTCCTGATTTACAGAAAAGTTTCATTGATAACTTGCTAATCCTCACCTGAATTAGGCAGGATAATGCTCTATAATAATAGGAATTACGTTATTTGTGGGGAAACACATGACCAAACCTGTCTTCCTAAAGTACCTGTATCTTATCTATGCTTATCACACTTCACAGCGTTTTCTCACACAGGTATGTATGTGGCAGACAGAACTAGTCTTGAGCCTGACCTGGACCTGTAGTGGCACGTGGAATGGTAATTTTTGAAATTCTGAATAAATGCATCAGGACAGCTTTGGACAAACACAGTTTATTCCACAAAAGTGTCCCCATATGGTCAGTCCTAACCTGTGAGCAGAGTATGCCATATTGGATCATTTTAAAAATGCTGCAAAGAAATGATATAGTGGCCCTGTGTTATGGCTTACTGGGTGGCTGCTCTTGCGAAAAGGAGCTCCTTTATGGCCTAGGTTGTGTCCAGTTACCACTGCCACACCTCAGAGTACTTCAGGCTGTCTGGAGAACAGAGGAATGTCGCACCCGGAAGAACATGGCCATCTGGGGGCTGTGAAGGCGGGGATAGAGAGCTAGGTGAGGGGCTCACACAACCTGCAACATCTGCTTCCAAACTGGGCGTCCTAGCTATCTGAACTGCAGGTTTGGAGACCTCACCACTGTTACCCTGAAGCAGCACTTGGGATTAGCTGTTTTCTTTCTGTTCAAGGTTTGGGTTTGATGAAAAAGCATCTTCCCACAGAAATATTTAATTGGAAACCTCCAAAACTGCCTTGATGTGTTAGGAAGGTTGGTGCCACAGAGCAACAGGAGCTGCTGCTGCCTCTGCAAGGACCTTTCTCCTCCAAGAAATCTGCCATGACAAAGGATCACAATCTTCGTGGCAGAAAGGCACTTATTTTTCCTCATTTAATTTATCCGCTCCCTTTGTAGACCAGTCCTGCAAGGCGGGGGGGTGGGGAATGTATATAGGGAGTGAGATTTGATTACGATGCCATCAGAAGGGAAATGAATCACAGAATCCCAGAATGGTTTGAGTTGGAAGGGACATTAAAGCTCATCCAGTTCCAACCCCTTGCCACAGGCAGGGACACCTCCCACTAGACCAGGTTGCTCCAACCTGGCCTTGAACACTTGCAGGTTGCTCCTCTGGGCAACCCATGCCAGGGCCTCACCAGCCTCAGGGTGAAGAACTTTATCCTTTTCTTCCTAATAGCTAATCTAAATCCAGCCTCTGTCACTTTAAAGCCATCCTATCTTGTCCCTTCCCTACAGGCCCATGTCAAAAGTCCCTCTCCAGCTTTCTTGTCAGCCCCTTTAGACAGACACTGGAAGCTGCCTGGAGCCTCCTCTTCTCCAGGCTGAACAAGCCCAGCTCTCTCAGCCTGTCTCCATAGCAGAGGTGCTCCAGCCCTCTGAGCATCTTTGTGACCTCCTCTGGAGTCGCTCCAACAGGTCCATGTCCTCTTGTGTTGGGATCCCAGTGCTGAACACAGTACTGCAGGTGGGGTCTCACCAGAGCAGAGTAGAGGGGAAGAATCACCTCCCTTGGCCTGCTGGTCACGCTGCTGGTGATGCAGCCCAGAGCTTGGTTGGTTTCTGGGAGGCAAGCGCACACTGCTGGTCACGTTGAGGTCCTTGTTAACCAACACCCCCAAGTCCTTCTCCTCAAGGCTGCTCTCAATCTCGTGCCTGCCATTGCTCAACACTTGCAGGGCCCTGCCATTGGCCTTGTTGAACCTCACGAGGCTTGCACTGTCTCACCTCTCCAGCCTCCACAGGTCCCTCTGGATTGCATCCCTTCCCTCCAGCGTGTCAACCACACCACACAGTTTGATGTTGTCAGCAAGCTGTCTGAGTGTGCACTTGATCCCACTGTCCATGTCGCTGACAATGATGTTAAACAGCACTGGTCCCAAAAACAATGCCTGAGGGGAAGTGTGGCTGGGGGTGGAAGAAACAGCCGGTGTTCTGCAGGGTGCAGAGAAAAACTGCTCTGAAGTGGGGATGCTGGTGCTAGGAGCTCATTGAGCTGCCGCGGCCCCTTGTCCCAGGATGGTGGCTCTGGTTGAGCCTTCCACAGGGTGAGGCTGTTTCCAATAAGGCGAAGGGAAGGATGGAGCCGGAGGCCCTGCAGAGCCGGTGGCAGGAGGAGCAGGCTGAGGGTGCGGCAGCCCTTGCAGCCTCGCACGCTGGAGAGGAGATGTGGGAGGGTCGTGCCCAGCAATAAGCGGCCACCCAAGACCTCAGCTCTGCCTCACTCCGCGTCAATGACCGCTCTCGGCCGCGCCACCGCGAGGCCGCTGCGGGGGACCCCCGCTGGCGGCACGGCCAGCAGGGGGCGCCGCTGTAGTGGGCGGGGGAGGGCAGTATGGTGGCGGCCGCGCATGCGCGCGGAGGGCGCCGGCGGTAGCGGGGCCGCAGCAAGCGGGCGCGAGGCGCCTCACCCGCCGCCCCGTCAGCGCACGGCGGGCGGCCCGGAGCCCGGCCCCTCCCGCGCCGGATGTGATGGCCGCCCGGGCGGGGGGGTGAGCAGCGAGCCCGCGGCGGCCGACAGCCCAGCGCGGCCCGGCCCTGACGAGCACCAGCGGCGGCTTCTCCTTCCCTTCAGCGCCCCCACCGCGTCGGCTCCCCTCTTTCTCCCCCCATGCCCCGGGCGCTGTAGCCGGCGGGGAGCGGCGAGGCGGGCGGCCCCAATGCGGAGGAGCCGTCGGCGGGCGCCATGCAGCCGCCGCCGCAGCCGTACGAGTTCTTCGGCGAGGAGAACGGCCCGAAATGGCGGGGGCTCTTCGTGCCCGCCCTGCGCAAGGTCAGTCCGCCGCCGGCGGCGGCTGGGGGTGGTGGCGGCCGGCACCTGCGCCTCACGCCGCGCTGCGGCCCCCGGCCCCGGGAGCGCCCCTTCCCCGCCCTTCTGCCAGGCTCTGGGGCCGCTCCGCAGTGGGGGCAGTGCCCGTCGCGCCGCGCGGGCTGTGGTCGGGCGCGCAGCTCCGGTGCAGATGCCCGTGACCGGCAGCCCTCTTGGGCAGAGCAGGGACGTCTGCGCCTTTGCTTGCGCAGTGCCTATGTCCTGCCCGGCTCCTCCGTCCTGCTCCTTCGCCCCGTGTGCTCGGCCGTCCCGGCAGCCCGGCCTCGGAGAGCAGAAGATGAGAGGGGACCCCGGAGGTTCTCCTGCCGGCCCCCGCTCAGGAGGGGTCCTCCGCGGCAGAGTCACCCGCAGCAGGGTGCCCGGACGGTGCCCATGCCCCTGTCTTGCCTTCGGTGTTTCTTTGCGTGAAGATGCTTTCCGGTGGCAGTGTGCGCCGAGAAGCCTCTGCTCCTGTCAGAGGCTGCTGCTTCTCCTCCTTAAGTAGCACTTAATAAAGGTGCCGTCCCTGCCTTCTCAATGGGGCCGCTGGCTTTGAGGCCGCTCGTGCTACTGATTTGCCTTTGGGATGTGCTGTTGGAAGGGCAGCCTTACATCCGTGGCATTCCTCCAGACAGCTCCTCCATGCCCTTTCCCAGGCCACGCTCCCTTGCTGACCACCCAGCCGAGGTGCTGCTCATATGCTGCCCATTGCAATGCCAGGCTGTTGATTAAACAGCCGTGGCAGAGGGTAAAGACAGCCTGTGTTTAATTAAGAAAGAACTACGCGCTGCATAAGTGAGATAAAATGTGTGGGAAACTGCTTACGCTGTCATGGGAAAAGGGTTTATCTTTTTATGGTGTGTTTTGCACAGCAGGGTAGTGCCTAGCACATCACTCCTTAGGTAGGACACCCCCAGTAGCATAGGGAGTGGGTTAAATTGAGGCTGATGGGGTCTGGAGGGGATGATGATGTTCTGCCTTGTGTCATATGCTTGTTACCATTGCAAGGGATGAGGACTGTGATGCAGTTCTTAACATCATGGCCTGCTGATCTGGATTTCTGGTGCTGGGCAGTGCTGCCATACACATAATGCAGGCACCCATGTGAGTGGTGGTTTGTCTTTTTTTTTTTTTCTCTAAGAATAGGCTGAGTGATGGTGTGAGGTAATTATTCTCTCTTTCTTAATTATATAAAAAGGAGAATTGAATATTTGCATTTGTTTTGGGCCCCTGTATCACTTGTATTGAAAGCCTCTGAAGGCAGCTAAGTAGCCTTGTGGCTGGCATAAAACCCACTAATCGCCTCTCTGAAGAATCCTGGGCTTTCTACTGTTTGAATCTCCTCTTTCTCATAGTAGTTGCTTTCCAGTGTGTCTTGGGAAGCTTAGGTAATGCCATTCCCAAAGTTGCTCCTTTCCCAATCACTGCAGGTTGACACCAACTAGCATCCATCCAAATGTGAGGTGTAGCTGTATCAGTTTGACCAGAAGGATTTCTTCAAAACTTTCAAGGCATTTTTATAATTCTGAAATACAAATAGCATAAAAGTTGCTGGATTAATGCTGCTCTTACCAATTGTTGTCTCTGTACATTTGTTTTTGGTTGAGAGAAACTTAGCAGGAACTTAGACTTTCTAAACTGAAGGAAATGAAGTCTTGATACAAGGATGCTGGAGAGGGACTCTTCATTAGGAACTGTAGTGATAAGACAAGGGGTAATGGGTTCAAACAGGGGAAGTTTAAACTAGGTATTATAGGAAGAAGTTCTTTACTGTGTGGATGGTGAGGCGTTGGAATGGGTTGCCCAAGGAAGTTGTAAATGCCCCATCCTGTGGCTTTTTGAAGGCTATGCTGGACAGAGCCTTGAGTGACATGGTTTAGTGTGACATGTCCCTGTCCATTGCAGGGGGTTGGAACTTGTTGATCTTAAGGTCCTTTGCAACGTGAACTGTTCTATGATTCTGTATCAGTGACTGCTTGTAAAAAATTTGTATTTGCTTATAGATGTATTTTTTCTTCCTGGGAAAGTTCCTTGTCTGCAGTACCCACCCTTTAGCATGAAGCAATCGTACTGTAATGTGCATTTCTTTTATGTACACACAGTATCAGTGAGTCAAAACTGTATCATTATTCCAGTTGTTGAAGTCAGACTGTCAGGGAGACACTATCAGTTTTAATATATTCTTTAAAAGTCAAAGGCACTAATATGAACACTGGACATTTTTAAACCAGGACGTTTTAGAAAATTTATAGGTGGTTTTGTTTCCATCTTGCGTTTTCACTTCCATAATGAGATGAGAGTGTTTCCGTTATCTATAGGAGAGCTGAAAAGTACGGCATTGAACCTAAAGTGTGCCCCAAAGCGTCAGATCTTGTGTTAGTTCCAGAATTCCTAAAAATGTTACCACAGTTTTCAAATAGTTTGTAATTTTGCTCTGAAGAGGTTCAAAACTGATCTCCTCAGCCAGGTTAGACAGGATCTTTTCAAGCAGGTTGCTTTTGCAATGAAAATTTTAAAGTCTGAGCTTCGGAAACTTTACAGTTAAATGCCTGGAGCAGAGATTTTCTTGAACTTCTGGGCTGGGTTTTCATCATGGTAGCGTACTCTGCAAGTGCAGAGACACTGTTCTGCTTCCTATTATTGAAAGCTTTTCTTTTTAACACTTTCTGAAGAAGAGAAACTGGTACTAGAAAAAGAGGAGGTTTTGGTTTTCCTTGTGTTTGTTAAGGTGTGAGAAATTTTCATTCTGAAACAGGGAAACGGGGAGGTGGACAAGGAGCCAGCACTAACAACAGAGAGTATTTCCTTGCTTCTTGATTTTTAAGTCCATAAAACGCTTCAAAGCTCTTCAGCATTCAGCAAGTTTAAGGTCACTACTTTTTATCAAATTACTTTTAAACCCATGCATTTACTTTTGTTATGTGTCAACTGTGTAGAATCAGTTGTGGGGGAGAGGAATGGTAAAATACATCAGTTCTTACTTCAGTATGTGAGAAAAAAGATGAAAATCTGCCTTTTGAACAATATTCTGTAGGCATTTAAGAGGCCATTCATCTTTAAGATTAGCAGAGTGGTAAATTGTACCTACCAATGTGAGGTTTTTTTAGTAGAAAAAACCCCCAGTACTAAACAGGAAGACATCATTAAACCAGGTGTTTTAAAATACATTTAAAATATATATCACCATATGCTTAGCACTGTCACTATGGAATCTATTAAATGGACAATTTTAAAGCAGTTTCATGCATTGCTTCTTCCAGCTGGTAGCTTGACAAGCATGTCCTTACTCTAAAACATTTTGCTGTTTTCTGTTGCTGTGCTGGCAACCTAAGTAGGAAGCGAGTCTTAATGAAACTCATTATAAAAGTCCTGTCAAAGTAAATGAATCAGAAGGAAACAATATTTTTATCTGGTTGTGTAGGTTAAAGTTACTTGAACTGCTGTTTGTAGCAAGTAAATCACTTCAAACAGATCTACAGTCTAAGCTTTATAAAGGCTTTTAATCTGGCAACTGACTTCAGTTATTAAAGGATCACAATGTCTCTTTGAATAATTCTCGAAGCACGCAAGCAGCTGTTCCAGCAGGAATCACATGCGTTTCAAGTGCCCCACTGGCGGGGTTGGTTGGTTTGAATTCTCGGGAAGTTGATACTGGCTGCGTCATTAAAGCTGGTGCTCAGCAGGACAATGCCATTTGGGAGGGCTTCGAGTGAGGGGTGTTTCTGCTCCCCCTCCTGCACGCCTGGCTAGATCCTTCTCCAGTGAAACCAGTACTCTTTTGAAGGGGAATCTTCTGCAGTGGTGGGGAGTTTGCACTCTCCCCCTTTTTCATCTCTGCTGGTGTTTGTTGTTTGGGTTTATTTTGAGTTGTTTGGTTTTTAGCTGTTCCTGGCTCCTTGGCCTTTGTGGGGAAAGATTTCAGATTATGCAACCCATTTCTAAAGCTGGCATTTCTGTTTTGTAACTGGGGTTCCTAGCACAGGTCCGGTGCCAAAGCTTGTTCTTGCGGTCAACTTTCTTCCAGATGAAACTTCCCAGAACTGAAGTGATTTTTCAGGTTGAGGCTGGGATTACAGGGCAGCCCAAGAAAATTGTGTGTGAGTCTCTGTGGTAGCCACTGAAGGTCCCAGTTTCAATGGTCTGGATATGGATTGTATAAAAAGTTCTTGGGAATTGTAACTGAAAACTTCATTAATGCCAACTATCATCTGTTGCTACCTGGAGTAGACTTTGGTTCCAATTACTTGGAACAAATTTTCAAAGTGAAATGGGTGGCTCCATGGAACTAGTGTGTGTTTTTGAAAACAGTGCATGGTACATTGTTGGACATGTATATGCCCATTTATTGGCCCTGAAATATTGTGTATTCTCAGCATGCAGTATCATTTTATGTGCTCTTACAAATCCACTGGCAAATTAAAAATGTATGTCTGTAAATGAGAGCTGTGCATTCAGTTGCTTTGTTCTTTGATTTTTTTCCAAATAAAATTGTATTATTGTTTTGGTTTTCTTCATTATCTACAAAAAGAGACTGTCAGACAGTTAATACTCACATTTCTGCAGGCACTACACATGTTGGTATAGCCACAGCACTGTACACTACTTGCATTTTCTAAAACAATTCCACTGTTGCTCTGGACTGCTCATCGGATTTCTAGAGCATGACTGAAGGGTTTATTCTTAGCAAATGTTGCATGCAGAAATATAAAAGACCATTTTGAGGACATTTTAAGGTTTACATTAATTCAGTGCTTTTTTTTTAAACCATATGAGACGACGTATAATGAATGACAGCTGTCGTGTAAGGTTGCATGGTTTGTATTCTGTTTGATAATAGGGTATTTGCAGGGGCTGCCCAGTTTTCTTCAGTGCTCTGTCCATTGCAGAATCAGGCCTCCTTGGGTTAGAATTATTTAATTATAGTGTCACTACAATGGATTATTTTTTAATGCATGCTAATTTCATTAACATGGATTATTATTTAATACATGCTGATTTCATTAGCATGCATTATTATTTAATGCATTGTAATTTCATTGCTAAAGTCACTTGTTATGATGTATTAAAATAATAACTTTATTTAATTAGGTCAATTCGCATCCAATAAATACACATGCTAGAACTCTGAAGCCTGGACACTTGCAGGTTTTCGGTTTCTGCAAACAGGAATGCCTCTGCCTGGGAGAACGGCAAGTAAGGGAAGTGCTGGCAATACGTAATTAGCTGTGAAATACGTAGACCTGTACAAGTTTGAAGCACAGATCCGGTTGTTGCCTCACAACACCGTGCTCACAATCGAGAGGTGGCTGGAGGTGTGGGAAGGAGCAGCAAGTCCTGGTGAAGTTGATGCTACCAAGCCACTGTAAACAATAGGCAAATTCTTCCAGATCTCTTTTATTCCAAGTGGCAGATTGGTGTCATTGTAAGTAGGTTTTAGTCTCTTACAAGTACATAGACTGGCTTTTTTTTTTTGTTATTGAATAAACACTATCATGAATAAAATTTGGAACCAAAGGGGGCTGTCCTTCTACTGAAATCCTTTTTTTTTTTTTTAAATGTCTTTTTGTTTGCTTGGTTTTACACTGTTTAGCTTAAATACTGTCACTAGAATCTGCAGTTGGCAAATTTCTCAGCCAGTGGTGTGAAATAAGATCAGAGATGTTTAAAAGTACTAGGAATGATGTATTTCATTTGGCAGCAGTAGCAGAAGAAACACTTCCTACCTGTTGTTAAAATGGAATGTGGAAATTGGTGTTTGCATTGACTTGAAGACCTGCCAGGCTAACTGGGCTCAGGTACCAAAACCAACCAAAAGTGTTTACTGCAGTGATTCACCTTGCTCTTGTGCCTTTGTCCTCCTCACTGGTTGTCATCTTGCCCCTTGGTGTGCTGCATAAGCTGGCTTCCTAGGATAAGGGGTAGTGGCCTTAAAGTGAAAGAGGGTAGATTTAGATTAGATATGAGGAATAAACTTTTCCCTGTGAGGGTGGTGAGGCTCTGGCGCAGGTTGCCCAGAGAAGCTGTGGCTGCCCTATCCCTGGTAGTGTTCAAGGTCAGGTCGGACAGGGCTTGGAGCAGCCTGGTCTAGTGGAAGGTGTCCCTGCCTGTGGCAGGGGGCTGGAACTGGTTGAGCTTTAAGGTCCCTTCCAACCCAAACCATTCTGTGATTCTCTCATTTTCTCATCCCATGTCATAGATGGTCTCTGTCGCACTTGAGCTTTTTCACCTGTTGAAATGTGTCATTGTCCCCATTCCAACATCTCTCCTTCTCTCCCCAGTTGTTCACCTCTCTTTTCCTCTTTGCACATTATCTAACCTCATCTGGCAAAGCTGTTGAGTTTATTTGCTTTTATAATTACCTCTCAAAGGCCCTTTCTGTCAGGCTTTTCAGATGAGTGGTGTGCTACTGTTCCTTGACTTCAGCAGGTTAGTCATGTCAAAGGACATGCTGAGGACATCTTTTTTTCCCATTTATGGCCTCTTTGTTGTACCTGATTTTTTTTTATGTTCAGTAATTATCTGGTTCAAAAAGAAATTACTCTGATAGTCAGTGCCTCCAAATTTAAGGTTTGGTGTTTGTTTTTCTTTGTTAGTTTCGTCTTTCCTTTTCGTCCTTTATTCTTATTTCGTCTGCCTGTCTGTCCACTTAAAACACAATCTCAAAACTCACTCTGCTGGCCTGCGTTGCTCATGAATTAATTTTTATTTTTACTTCTTCTAAAGGTCTAATTGAAAAGTTACTGACTTGGTTGAATAATTCAGTTTACCTGAATGAGTGGTTCTGGGGAATGCTGTGATGTGAGAAGTGGGGAGAGAGAGCTTGTGAGTGCAAGGTTCAGAGCTGGAGCAGCCCTCAGCTTTGGGAAATGATGTGTTTAAGAATTGAGGGCGAAATAGAAGCTGTTAGCATTAAATTAAGACATGTGCACAGTGATCCCCACATTGGCTGTGGTGTTTTCCTTCAGTATTACAGGGCAGAAGCTGTGCCTAGCTCAGTCAGGGTTTATTTCAATTTAAACAGGGTGGTTTATGTGGATGGATAAAATCCAAATACACAATTTTCCGTCTGTTTTTGAGATTAAAATGTTTTGTTTGTGCACATGTAAACATACACGCATTTTAGTTTCTTGACTGTATAAAAGGAAGCATCAACTGGAGAAAGGAGATATTTTGTGTTTTGTAGTAAAGCAGAGACTGTGAAGGTGGTGTGAGAAGCCACATAGGAAATGTAGATGGAGCAGAAGGGACTCATGGTAGGGAAGTGCCAGCAGGCGAAACTACCTCCAGGCAGCTGTTGGAGGAAACCCATCTGTGCTGTAATCAGCAGAAACCTGAAATCAGTGCTGCTGTCCTCGCAGGGATCCAGCAGCCCCTTCCACCACGTGCCACTGAGGTGCTTTACATCCTGCGGCTCATTGCAGAAAAAGGTGGTTTTGGTTTACAATTTATTGCCTGGCTGTACAGCAGCATTTGTGCTGTCATGATCAATGTATGTTTAAAAAGCAGTTAAACTGGGGGAGGATCACTCTCTGAATGATTCTCTCCCCCCTCCAAATAAAAAGCTATATTTTGTACAAAAAGGTTTTAATATACTGGGTTTTTTGGAGACTTTTGTTGTTACCCTGTTTTCCTATCCATAGTACACTAAGATGGCACTTAGAGACGTGGTGTAGTGGTAGGCTTGGCAGTGCTGAGTTAACAGTTGGACTCTGATCTTAAAAGTCTTTTACAACCAAAATGATTCAGTGATTCTACCTGCACCAAGCAGACTTCCCAGCAGATCTTACGACCATCTTCAAAGCTATTTCAGAATGCAGATCCCTGTCTGCACACCCATCGTGAACCTCGTTTAATTCACCCTCCCCTCAATTAGAATATACTAGAGCAAAATAATAAATAGCTAATGATGGGAAAAAGAAAATATGTATTTACACTGAAGTGGTGGAGTAAGATGACTGTTTAATCACCCCTGTAATCACCTTTCAGAGGTCAGTCAACTGACAGATGATCTACACCTGAGATGCTTTTCGTAGCTCAGTTACTTCACTGAGATAATCTGATTATTTTGCTAACTATGAATGAAATGTTCAGAATCATAGTGAAAAAGCTAAAATGGTGTATGTAGGTAGATTACTATGTTCTGTTTTGCTTAAAAGACTGCTTCATACTGTTCCTCTATCAGCATTTATTAGTTTAAGAAAGATGGGCCATCTGGAAATTGCTGTACTGGAAATAAGGGTAGGAATGTGTGGAGGTTTTTAAAAGTTGGCAGTGCATTTTTATTTGGGATAGCTCCGAGTATTTAAATCTTTGTGATTCTTTCCAAAGAATTATGCTGTATTTACATTTGAAAATTGTGAATATCAATGCTGACATTTTACGCTGAATAAGGGAATCACAGGCCTGTAAGTTACTACATCTGGTTCCCTTCTTTCTCTAGAACATTATCCAGATGAAGGATTAAAAATGCCTTTGGAATAGATGTATTATGTTTCTAATGGCAGTGTTCTCTTTTTATCTTCAGAAAAGATAAGGAACCTCAACATAAAACCACATAGTTGTCGGATTAGTTTTGTTTTCTTCTTCCTGGCTTACAGCTTCTTGGTATGGGACAAACCTAATGCTGCTTTCTCTGTCAGGGATGCATTTTCATCACCTTGAACACAGCATATGGAAATACTGACAAGTGTTGGCAAGACCTTAACCAGCCCGTGATAGTAAATATTTAACTTTTATGTTCTAATTATTCTTCTTGCTCCCAAATTTATATGCTTTGTTCTTCAAGTAAACAAACAGTGTTGCAAAGATGTACTTGTCCACTGATGTACTATGACTGTGTTTTAACGAGGCAAGTAAAACATAAACCATTTCTAAGTTGAAATTGGTCTCTGTGGGAAAAGGGGAATGAGTAGTTTTGGTTACAAACAGTTTACAAATTTAACATGTAATTTATTAAGCTATTCTGTTTGCACAGTAAGCTTAGAAATGTTGCATCATCATGCTAACACATTTTGTGGTGGCATTTTTTAAATTAGAAACTTCTTGTTTTGAAATCTTGGGTAATATTGGAATCCTGTTTTCTGAAACGTAATTGTTTTGAATATAAGTAGGGAAGAGGATGTTTTAGCCTAGTCTTTCTGGAATATGAATTCGCATGTTTGTGATGTTATATGCTGCCTGCAGACTCAACGTGCATGTCATGGGTTTGGGATTTTTCGGTTATTGGTTGGTTGTTGTTTAGGGCTTTTTTTATGAACAATCTCTTGCTTTGCTGATGTCCTTACTATGGAAAAATTGGAACTTTCTGGTTATGTTTTTACTACCAAAATACGTGTCTTATGTAAAAATACATTTAGGCGGTACAGCCAAATTGCTGGTTTGCCTCATTAGTACTAAAAAGAAGTTATTTGCAGGTTTGATTTTTTGGTTTGTTTGGTTTAGTTTGCTTTGTTTTTTCCCCAGCTTTTGTTGTTTCAGACAGAGCCCTGTGGTACTCCGGACTTCTGAGTTTCCCCAAGTCCAGATATTATTGGGATTCAGAATTCCCACAGTTCAAAATTAAGCCCACCATTGTATTAGTTCCAAAAAAGTAAGATCAGTTTGCTTCTAGTCCTATATCTCCTTGAAAGGCTTACGTCCTCATCTTTTCTTAGCAGACTTCTTCCCAGGGGCCTGTAAGGACTATTAACATCTCACTGAGAAGGAATTTTGATCCTGACTTCATCTCTGCAGCTGCCTGTTTTCTCTAGAAGTTTTTGTGGTGTGGTGCAGGACCTGTCTCTTGGAAGGAATAGAGAGGAAGATCTCAGTTTACCTTTAAGGGTTTTTCATCTTCCTCTAGAGCCTCTGCTTGTTCAGATGCAGTCGAGCTCTCGGAGAGCCCTGCCAAATCTGCTGAAGG
Organism: Myiopsitta monachus; assembly: GCA_017639245.1. Lineage (NCBI taxonomy): Eukaryota > Metazoa > Chordata > Aves > Psittaciformes > Psittacidae > Myiopsitta > Myiopsitta monachus. The sequence goes on along the minus strand of CM029924.1, from coordinate 57,162,107 downwards.
CTACGACTATTGGAATGAGAGACCCCTGTGAAGCTGCTGCTGGATTTTCATCAAAGATGCACGTGTTGGTGGGGTGCAAGAGTAGGCAGAAGTAGGGAAGAAGAGCAAGGGAAGGAGCAGTTTAGGAACTCTCATCTAAAATAAATGCATGTCCTCCAGAAAGGCCTTAAGACCATGTTTAAGTGCCATGTTTATGTGATTTACATGTTACTTCATTTCTATTCCTTGAAAGAGCTTGTGAAGGAATAATCATATGTGAATGACACGATGGAAAATACTCCTGCTAATCTTAATTTCCCTCTTTAATGACTTCAGGCACTCTGCTTGGGTTGTTTCAGAGATAAAATAGGTGAAAAAACTGGTTTCTTGCGCTTCCAATACCTAAAGGATCTGACAAAAAAGCTGGGGAAGGAATTTTTGCAAGAGCAAGCAGTGGTAGGACAAGGAGTCCTGACAGTGGCTTTAAACTAACAGAGGATGGATTTAGGTTAGACATTAGTTAGAAGTTCTTCACTGTGGGGGTGGTGAGGTACTGGCACAGGTTGCCCAGGGAAACTGTGGCTGCCCCATCCCTGGCAGTGTTCAAGGCCAGGTTGGACAGGGCTTGGAGCAACCTGGTCTAGTGGAAGGTGTCTCCCTGCCCATGGCAGGGGGTTTGGAAGTAAATGGTCTCTGATTCTGTGATCTTGAAGGTCCCTTCCAACCCAAACCATTCTGTGATTCTGTGATAGCTTCTGCTCAGAGTTCTTGCAGCAGAGCTCTTGATAGTGCAACGCATTGTGGGTTTAAGTATTTTGACTCTTAAAGGAAGCAGTTACAAGTCAGATTAAAATTTGCTGTGGTGTTATTATGTCATGCCAGCTGATGCAGTTGTGCTCAAATATTACAGTCTGAACCTGAAATCAGTGAATGCACCTTCCAAAAGGAAGGTGTCCTCAGTAATTCTTACTGCTTTTTTCCCCTGCATTCAGTGTTTTATCAGTCTCTCTTTGCTTTTACAGTCCTTTCAGTCAGGGCTTAGGTGAATACTGTAAAAAGTGTTTTTTCCTTGGTGCAGTGGCATGTGGTTTGTTCAGCCAGTGCACTGCTTTTATAACATTTTGGCTTGCTATGAAATTGTTTTTTCTCAGTAACAGCACTCATGTCAAAATAACTTCTCTTAAAGCCAGGGAGTGTGCGAGTACCCCTGGGGCCTTTCTGCGATGCTGCAGGCAGTATCATTTCGAATGGAAGCTGATTTCTAAATCCTCCAGGAAGAGCTGCGTCAACCAAGAAACGTTCATCTTTGTCAGGTTTAATCCTTAGAAGCAAAATTGACTCCAGCACTTAAGTTTGTGTTCACTGTATGAAGTTGAAATTCTCTGCCAGTGTTGGAAGAGGACTGTGTGCTCCTATGCTTGTCCTCACCCTTGATAGATACCCACATGCTCTTGAGAAAGCTGAGGAAAGTGTGAAGTTAGTTACGAGTGAAGTCGTTTTCTTTGTGGCAGTGATGTCTGTTTTCAAAAGGAGCTACCCTTGTGAGAGGAGGAGGATGGCTGCGATCTGATGCCGTAAAATGGGAGTTGCCCATCTTCTCATAAGGGGGAGCACAGCTTCCCTTTCTCATCTTACAGCTCCTGTCCTTGTCATTTCGGTAGAACATCATTGTGGGTGAAATATAATTTCATCTTATTTCCTAGGTAGCTAGCTAATGCTTTTGCTGTAGTAGTGCTCATGTAAGAGATACGTGGCAGGACCTTAACACTTCCTGGTTTTCCATTGTTTTGTGAATTAAACTCTCATGCTCAGGAAGAGCCAGAAGTGCACTGACTGTTGTTGAAAAACCACAGTCTTAAGTGTTTTCAGGGAGTGCTTTTGGTTTTCTTGATTTTATTTTTTTTTAGTTGCTGTTTCTTTCAGTAGTACAGGACCTTGTATATGTGTCAGCTGTGCAACAGTTATAGAAGCAGAGAGACACTCATGTTTGAGGTGCAGAAGACTAAATGATACTTAGAGGGCTGTATAAAAACTCCATAACAAAACTGGACAGGTAGATTAGAAGGAAAATGTGTATTACCATCTCCCTTAGTGTACAACAGCTTTATTAATTAGTTAATTTAGTTAATTATTAATTTAGTTCTTCATCCATGCTTCTTAAGGAAGGATGCCAGTGCAGAAATAAGCACTAGCTACCTGCATTGTTGCTCCCTGGGTATCATAAAGTCTCTCTTTACCACCACTGTGTAATACCTTAATTATTATCTCCAATACAATCAATGCCAGGATATGTTTTCACATTTTCAGTGTGGGTGTCTCTTCCCGCTCCCCTGAGACATTTGGATTCCCATCATTGGTGCATGTGGTCCTGGTCTGTGCTCCCCTGTCTGTGAGCAGTACATTGGTAGACTTCTCCTTCTAGGATGTTGAAGATGTACAGCAGCAGCCCCTTCTAGTGGTCCCTTCCATGGATCTTGACTTTTTCTCCCTACCTGTTGGCCATCCTGGCTCTTTTCTCACGTGGAGGTGTGGGGGACAAAGCACATCCTATGCCCCCAGTTCTTTCAGGGCTTGGTACAGGTGGAGCAGTGAGCAGTTCCTTGCAGTGGCTCCAGCTCCTGGGCAGCTTTGCGGCAGGCAGGGGAGGAAGCTGGCCAGACACCTTACTTCCTTGTTGGTCTTGTTTTTGCACCATTTCCAAAAGCCTGTAGGGCTGCAAATTGAGTGCCCCCAAGGTGTATTGCTATGAAATTTTTAGTTATTTAATGTGGAAGAAACTCTCTGAAGCCATCAGTGTTTGTGGGCTCACCTGTAGTCTACAGAAGGAGAAGTGCCTATATTTCAGAGAATCAGAGTTTGACCCAAAGATGTTGTTGTCTTCCCCCAAGAAACTACCGATCCATTTGTCTTGTGTTTGAAACCGTGCACAGAATGCCAATGTAAGAAAGATTACTTCTTTGAGGTGATTAACATATGGTTTGTATGGGGAGAGTAGGGAATTTCCCTGAACTGTATTACTTACTAATCTTTGGCAGTAGTCTAAGGTCTGGTTAGCACTTTCCTGATTGAGAGGCTGCCAGGGAAAACTGGGTATATGGACTAACTGTTGAGTGAGTACCTTTTTTACCCTTTTTTTTTAAGGTGGGGTTGTTTGGTTCCGAGAGATTTTTAGTACGAAATCAGTCATGCTGGATCAGGACTAATTCATTGTGGCCTTTTAGCTTGTGCAGGCACATGATGAGGTCCCCTGTTTCAGGTGTCTGGTCTATCTTAGCTTTGGAAACAAAAGCTGTGATTAATCTCTTTGAAGTGTGATAGAAGGTATTGTCCTGCATTGCATTAGAGGGAGGTGGAAGTCAGCTTTTATCAGTGTGTTTCCTAGTCTTGACACTCCTGAATTTTTGACTTCTGTGTTTCCTTAGGTCTCCCTCTCTGTTGTATCTTCACATCTCTCTTTCTCATGCCTCAGACAGTGTTTCATATTCTAGTTAATGTTCTGGTTCTGAGACAGCTCAAAGAGTTCTTCTTGCCCTTCTCCCATGTCATGGTGATAGCTTTCTATTGCCACAAGTTTTAACAGCGCATTGATTCAGTTTCCTGCCAGACTGGTTAGTTCTAATCCTGGTGTCCTTGCTTATTAAGTCTTTTTCCTCAGGTGGGTCCATGCTCCTTCTCTGTTCACAGTCACCCAGTACTCATTCGTAGGGTTAGTAATGTAACTGTATGTTACTCATTCTCTGGATGAGTAACTGGAGAGTTATCCACAGCAATTGTTCTCACTGCATCACTGGCAGAAATCTGCCTTGGCTTGAAACTTCTTCCATGCCATAAAGGCTAAATACGTAGTTTTTAATTGAATAGGGATACCAACTTTGCAGGAATGGGAATTGCCATGTTAACTACGTAGCAAAACTTGTGGGAAATTACTAGAAGCGTGCAAATTTGTAGCACTACAGTACAGATTTACTCTGCTTTTGCTATGATTCATCCTTCTATATGGCTTTGAATTAAAAGGTACTAATTCTTTTAATCCCTTTGGACAGGTTCAGCAACAGGTTCACCCAAACCTTTCAGCAAAAGAAGATTCCCTATATTACATTGAAGAGTTGATACTTCAGCTGCTAAACAAACTATGCATTGCTCAGCCTCGGACGGTCCAAGATGTAGAGGTAAGATACCAGAAAACCAAGGGCTTGCTTGTAGAATTGCTGGTGAACTCGGGAATTTCAAGCAGTGCAGGTTGAAGCTAAAGCAAGGTGAATCCCAAGAACAGAGCTTGTTAATATTGCTTTTCTAAAAGATTGTATTCATATTTTAGAGAACAAGGTTAATTGGAGACTCATTTTTCTAGGCAGGGCTTCAGAATAGAAATTGTGGGATTTTTCTTTCAATATTGTTTTAAAAATGCAGAATACTTTGAAAGATTTTCTGCTGTGTGAATGCAGTTTGGCCTTAATATAAGGATGTTGGAATTCTTCCTACTCTTTCACATAAATATACAGAAAAAAGTGAATGTTGGAATGAACGGTTACTGTTGTTATACCTGGATTGTGCAACTGAGGGAATAGAGTTGTATGTTCCTGGAACTTCATTGAACTCACTGAGGCTCTTCTATTATTGCAGCTGTCTGCTTTTGTGTCATCAGTTACAAAATGAGGGCTTTTATGGAGTGTGCTTCAGTATACAGTGTAGAGGGAGAACGTGCTTTCATGTAGCTGTGACCCATTATAGCTTTGCAGGGTATTAATTTTGCATCAATCTGTATGTCCAGGATTTTCAGCCTAAACCAAAATGAAGTCCTTGTCTGTATTCCATGTGTGTGTCACAGAAATAAATATATATATGTACACATAAAATAATTGCCTGAGGGGTTTTAGCTCCTTACTAGCAGCAATCACCCTTTATTCAACATTGAGTTAATTTGTTAATTATTAATTTTGGTTTATGATTAATGTCTTTTGTAATACTGATGCATAAAGATTATGACTAAATAAAAGCAAAACTTGACAGATAGTAAAATTCTTGAGTGCTATTAAGGGGCTGTCTTGAGTTTAGATATGCACTTTAGATGTGGAGCTGAGAAATTCCGTGTTCTTTCTCCAGTTCCCAGCTGACCCTTCAGCACACAGGATGATTTGAGGTAGCACTGGCTGTTCTGTGCACCAACTCCATGATTTTTTGCCTCTGAGTCATGAGACGATAGAATTACCCTGTGTCTATGTATGAATTAATAATTTTCACTGGGTGTATGTATGCGCTACAAATTACTGTGTACAGAACTGCACACAATACAGACAGCCTTCCGAGGTAATTGACAACTCTCTGAATTGTGGTTACGAATATCCCAGCAAACACTAAATCCTGTATATTTAAATATACCTGGCATTTTAAAGCTGTGAATAGTAAAACATTATTGCACTTGGCAATAAAGTAGTTATTTAATTTAATAATACAGAGCTAGAAGGTATAACTCAGTTTTGTGTTTTGGGTTGTTGGTGAGATTGTGCTGCCAGCAAGCATTCAAGATCCACAGATTAAGGCTTTTGGCTCTCCTGGTTTTAGCTGTTAAGAGAAACCATAAAGCTGTGATCTCTAAAGTTATCATACAGGTATTTACATAACAGCCTGGAGATATCTGTGCATAATATTTTACTTAAGTATTTGCAGAATCAACGTCTAAAGTCTCAAATTATAGAGGTTTTATAAATGGAAAAAGCCCATCCAGTTGTTCCCAAAAGAGCACTGGGAACCAGTAAAGTTGGAGCACAGAAGGTGTGTGTTACTTGTGAAGTGCACTGTTAAGTTGAAGGACAGCTGAATGCCACTTTACATCCATTTTGTGGGTGATCTCCTGGTAGACTCTCTCAAGCAAAGTTCATTTTGGTGAACCAGCCCAGAGCTTTCGGCTGCTGTCCAAGAGGAAAGGTCACCATGTGTTTACCTGGCACAGACAGTTGACACAGAAAGTTGCTTGTTAAATGGCCACGTGCAAATATTTAAAAGCTGCCTCTAAGAAGATCTCGGGCCTTTTACACACATGTCAGATTATGTGTAAAAATCTTTTTATCAAAGGACACTTAGATTGTACCATTTTTGTCTCAGCTAGTTCTTGAGCTCAGCTATGAAATCTCTCCTCAAAGGGTTACCACCCCTCCAGGCATCACACTGTTACAGTTCTGAGCAGAGGTCAGGTATGGCACCACACCGCATGCCGTGGCTATCTGGTGATGCTGGGGAGTAAAGGCACCGCAGTGGGCTGAGCAGCAGGAGGTGATCGCTGCTTCCCTCTGAGCTAACTTAAACCCAGTGTTTTTTCAGAGTCACTTAAGCAGTCATCTGAGTTCAGTTTAGACTCGTTATTTCAGATTTTAATTCCCAGGTCACAGCCCTGGAGAACTTAATGGAAAGCAGGACTGGGATCTTATACATGTGTGGCCTGGGGGCTGCTGAAGTGTGGGACCACCGCTCAAAGCAGTTTGTTCTGTTGTGGGGATCATCTGGCCTGTTCCTATAGCAGCTGTTGAAGTAGGAATCTGTATAAAAGTAACCTGAAATTGCATACTGTTTACCATCGTGGTGGAAGGTGTAAACTGTACCCACTGGTTTTCTGCATAGTGAGGAAGATGCTCCTGTGTGGGCTCAAGGAGTCCGGTGTTACAGCTGACCCTTTTCATGAATCGGAGTCCTTCTCCCAGTTAGAAGATCTTGCACTTGTTTCTCATTTCTGCCATAAAACTGACCTATGTAGAGCAAGTTACACTCTCCTGTGAAATAGGAACAATACTGGCTTGTGGGTTGTTTTTTTCTTCATTTAGACTGCAAACTGTTTGGTACTTCCTGATGTTGTTTATATTTTGGGCTCCTGCTCTCAGCTGAGGTTTCTTGCTGCTCTTGTGACGTAAAGATCATAGAGGAGTTGTTTTAGGGAATTTGAAGGAGTTTGTGTTTACAGAAGGGAAGTTTTTTGGGATCATTGAAAAGAGCTAAGCTGAGTTGGGTAAGAAGGAGAGAACAGTTAGGAAAATGCGTTGCAAACACTGAGAAGGAGAATGATTGTCTATACTTCAGGGGAAGTAATTTACTCTTGTTTTTTTCTAACTTCTCTTTGATTGCTGCAGTTAATCTAAGTGCACTCTTTATGTTTGGACAGGAGCGAGTTCAAAAGACATTTCCTCATCCAATAGACAAGTGGGCGATTGCTGATGCACAGTCTGCTATAGAGAAACGAAAAAGAAGAAACCCTCTCCTGCTACCTGTGGACAAAATACATCCTTTATTAAAGGTACTTAAACCAACAACCAATGACAGCTGCTTCTGTCAGCCACACACAGCTGTATTTTAGCTCTCCAGCATAACTATTTGTTTAATTTGTGTGAAATTAGGGCAGTTTCTCATATTGGCTAAAAGAGTAAAGAGTCGTAGTAAAACAGGATAAATATGTTGTAGTGTGTAATAAAAGTAGATCCCTAAATGCATCATGTTCTAGACAGTAGTGTGTTACCGTGTTAGCTCTACTTTGAAATATGGTTAGTTTTTAACAGAAACCCCAAACAAACTCAAATACCTTACCTACTTGTGGAGCACTCTTTTGATACCTTTATTTGTTTCAAAATGTTGCAGAAGCCAAAATAGAAGAAGAGAGAACAAGTAGATCCTGTTCCTTGTATACTGTCAACTTAAGACCTGTATCAATGTCCTTTCAGTTACTGTTGAATGTCACTGATGCCCTGGTTTCTGCAAAGGTGTTACAAAAGGCCAAATACAGACTTTATTGTTGGTGGGTTTTGAGGGGAAGAGTGTTCATCTTGGTTCTTAGATGTCGTGTTACTTATAACATGTATGGAGCTCCTGGCTTACAGTGAGGATTTAATGCCATACAGTAAACATGGGTTCACACTGAGCCCCTGTAGAGTTTTGGTTGGTTTTTTTAATGATAAAACAGTACTCTGATTTTTAAATCAGCATTTAATCACTTTTAAATCAGCGGTGAATCAGTAGATTCAGGCTGATTTAGGCACTGCTCCTTCTTGGTATTTCTTTTTTTCTATTGGTTTTGCTTTTCATTCATAGCTTTAAAAATGCTTTTATCTAGGTGGTGGCATTGTTGCACCAGAGTTTCCAGCTGTATTGACAAAACGCTATTCAAGCATAAGCAGAAATTAAAGCACTTCTTCAGGTCTAGTCACTGTTCTTGTATATAATGTCTCAGTTTGTGACTTAATGAGAGGGGAAGAGACGTTAGGAGAGTGAACAGCGTAAAATAAGACCTTTGTAGGCAACAACACTGCCTTTCTTCTATGAATTTTGGTGTAGAGTTGTGTCAGTATAGGCACAGATTCTGTTTTTTATACTGTATTTTTGTCGAAGTACAGTAAGAACAAGACTATTCACGTGCATGATTTTATCTGTACTTATTCTTGATGGTCCTGAGACAAATAAAAGGCCACATAGTGCATGCTTTGCAGAACGTGGAGCATGTATTACAAGAAGAATGTGAAATATCCTGTTTTTTTTCTGTTCAGACTTTAATTATTAAAGTTTAATTATTTTATGGAATGCATGGGTGCAGATAGCTTACTTGTTTAGCCAAATGTAAAGGATGGACTAAAATGGATCACAGTAAATAACACATTGAACATACAGTCTGTAACTTCATGAAAGATAACTTTTTCTGTTGAGATCAAAATGAGGCATACTCTTCTCTGAAGACTCCAGATCAGGGCCAGTCCTGCAGCAAACATAGATAATAGACTGAAATGTAAGTACAAGAGTGGTTCCAGTGAAGTCCCTTCCTTGAAGGAACCTTATTTCTAGGGCTGTCATCTATGATTTTTTGAGGAAGTATTACTGAATGTTCTGTAGCTTTTCATCTGTCAGTGTATGGCAAAATAGCACAAGGAGATATTTGCAAGGATTTCCTTTGAGGCAACTGCTCAAATTTCCATTTGATGACCTTTGCCCTGGCTATTGCATTACAGTAAATTGTCAGCACAGACAAGATCAATTTCAGCAAAAACTTCAGTGTGAATTGTCATTCTGAATGAATTTCTGGAATAAAGAGCTTTCTTTTCTCTCTTGCTTTTGCAGGAGGTCCTAGGTTATAAGGTAGATTATCACGTCTCTCTCTATATTGTGGCTGTCTTAGAATACATCTCAGCTGACATTTTAAAGCTGGCTGGAAACTATGTTTTCAATATACGACACTTTGAGATCTCCCAGCAGGACATTAAAGTCTCAATGTGTGCTGATAAGGTAAGGAGTTGGAATTAAAATGGTTGATACTGGAGTTGTTTTGGAAAGTTTTTTTTGTTTGGTTTTTTTTTAGGAGATACATCCAAAGTAGGATAGGAGGGGAGGACTGGTCTTACTGATATCCAGAAGCTTCTCCCCTTATTCATGCCACACTTGTCACAGTAAAGACAACCTTAAGTTAAGACTGTTAAGTTTTGGAACAGTAGTACTCACAAAACAATGCAAGGACAGAAAATGTTGTTGTCCTTTATGTCTCTGCTGTGTTACTGTCCTCCTGATATTGCTTTGTCATGACAGCTCTTTCCTTCTGTGTAATACAGAAAAGACCTGTGGTTTTCATCCTTATTAAAATAAGAAACATTTTTGTTTAATTTTATTGTTATCAGGAGGGTTTTGTCAAAGGCTTATGCAAGATGCCTTGTTTTCGAAGTTGATTCTGCATGAATTGTAACTTGTTTTCTAGGTCGTACTAACTTACAAAGGAGAAAATGGCTTTGGCAAGAGATCCAGCCTTCTGTTGCCAAAGTTTAAATATTACTCCCTTGTGAAAGCGATCACAGAAAGTATTGTATTAAAAACTCAAAGGATTTCTCTGAACACATTGAAATGGCTGAGCTTGAGCCAAGTATAAAAATCAGGCTTGCATGTAATTTTAAATTTTTTTTGCTAGGTTTTGATGGATATGTTTGATCAGGATGACATTGGTTTGGTTTCTCTCTGTGAAGATGAGCCCTCTTCTTCTGGGGAACTCAACTACTATGACCTCGTGAGAAATGAAATTGCAGAAGAAAGGCAATATCTGCGGGAGTTGAATCTGATAATAAAAGTATTTCGGGAAGCTTTCCTATCAAACAGAAAATTGTTCACACCTAATGTAAGTCCTTTAATAGGTTATGGATGTGTAATGCTATTAGCTCCATTAGCAGCCATAATGTATCAATTTTACATTAACTGTGTTGGAGGTGAAATTGAATTTGATTTATTATATGTCAGTGCATAATGAATGTTGACTGTGTATGAAATAAAACGGAGGAACTGCTGTTAATAGTATGAAGAATGCTGCTCTCAGAGTGAAGCTTAATGGACGCAATTCCCTGTCAGATGCCAGCAATATTTGGAGTCCTTTGGTCATATAGATGATAGCTACATTTTTGCTTACCATAAAAATGGACAGTTACCTACCTGCATGTACAGTGAATGCAGATGAATGCTTGAATTGACATTGGAAGTCTACTCCAGTGTACCCCTATCTGCAGAAACTACAAGACAGCCCTTGGTTCTGGATTCTATAGTGTGAGACTGACCTTGAATGGAGTTTCCATTTGATAAATGATTGAAATATTTGCTTGAAATTCTATGTGTGGCAAATTTGGTTTTCAGGATGCTGGATTTTAGAAAGGAAGCACAGCTCTTGTAAGAGAAGTAATCGTAAGAGATTAGTGAATCCTTCCTTTGGGACGAAGGAGAAGGAGACCAGGCTAGCAGAACTTAGGTGACGTAAATGCAGGTTAAGAGAGGCAGCAGGAGACATTCCTGTTACAGCTGGTGTAGAGGTTCCTCAGTAGCTGATAGGGTATCAGAGAATTGTGTAAATGTGGGGACAGAATTCAAATGAAGGTGATGGGAAGAAAAGGCAGGAATATTTTGGAGCTGATGAATATTCTTTTGTTATATGGGAATGGGTATGAGAAATTTTGAGATTGCTTGTTCCCACGAAGAGGTTGCCATGGTCTTGGCGCTGGCAGGAGGTCAAGCAAACTCTGCAGCGTAAGGTTGGGACAGAGAAGGCTTCTGAGAAGTGTTTCAGAGGGGTCAGAAGAAGAATGCAGGTCATTGGAAGGGCTGCCTAGTTGTGTGTGTTTGTGGTGTGTGGCTTTGAAAAAACCCAAGTAGAATTTGGAAGAGGAAGATGCTGATTCCTCCTCTGTGCCCAGGTAGTATTCTACTAAAGTAGCCCAAAAGCTGCTTTAGTTTTACCTGCACTTTAGAGGATCTGACCTTGGAGCTGCTTTAAATTGCCTCCTTCCTGTTGTGTTCTGAGAAACAAGAATCAGCAGAGGGGAAAATAACAGCTGTGAATTGTAGCTGAAAAGGCCAGGCATTTCTGTCCAAAGCATTGAATAGCAGTGTATCGCAACTGGTGCTGCTCTGCTCTGGCTTGGGAAGGATGGTTCGCTTTCTTTCACTGGGGTAGAACTTGTGCAAAGCTGGATGGGCCCGGGCAAGCCTGCAGGCCTGGCAAGACCAAGTAATTTAACTTTTTCCTAGCTTTTTGTTGGCTCCTCTCCACTTTACCTCTTGGTTCAGACTTCACAAAAAATGCTCCAATATTTACATAAGCAAAATAAAATATTCTGAACACTGCTACAACACGTTTTATGTTTGCAGGATATTGATGTGATATTTAGCAACATTTCAGATATTCATGAGTTGACAGTGAAGCTTTTGGGATTGATTGAGGATACTGTTGAAATGACTGATGAAAGTAGCCCTCATCCTCTGGCTGGCAGCTGCTTTGAGGATCTTGCAGAGGTACTGTGGTTTGTTGGTGGTTCTTTCTTTGTTTTTAATCACCGATTGTTTTATTTTCTTAGTAAACTTTTGGTCATGACTGACATCTCTGATAAATCTGCACTTGTAAAATGTCCTTTTAATAAGCTCTGGACAGAGATCTTCCCTACCCATTCTTTAGTAGGTAAGCTAAAGTGTGTTTTCTACCTGTCACAGAAACAATAGCAAGCAGGTAAGCACAAAACTAAAATCTTATTTTAGAGTGGGAATTAATTGCTGCCATCCTGTAGGGATGGATGTGGATTTGAAAAGTAACTACCTGGGATTGCTTACTGAAAGAAAGTAGGTATGCCTTATTTGTAGGCATTGGTGTCAGGAGCAGGGCTACCCCAAAATCATAGCAGTTGGATGTAGATCTGCAAGATGAGTGGCTTGCATTACTCTGGACAGTGAACTAACTCAAACCAAAATGTGTTTTTAATTCAGGCAAATGCATTGTTGTACATCTGGAATGGGAAATGTCTCTGCAAAGCAATGGCTCTGGGAAAGAATGAGCTATCAAAACACATGTGCAGCTGAACAGAAGCTTATGCTTCAGTAGTGCAGCAAAAGTGCTATTGATACCCATTGACCTGTGAAATAGATATTAAAGAGAAGAAATAAGGGAAGACACTGCACATGGATTTGGTGTGGCTCGTACTGAAACATTATTGACAATTATTTTGTCAGTTTTATTGGGGTTTTTTATTTTATTTTATTTTTTTATTTCGATGGCCATTGGAATACTGGAAGGACTACAAAAGAGAGTCAGAAAACTAAAGTTTCGAGAAAGTATGTATCTCTGTTTACTCAAGTCAGGATAGGTATGCATGTACCTTCATGTCCTGAAAATAGAGTACCAAATTATTATTGAATGCAGCAGAGGTGCACAGCAAAAAAAACTGTTTCTGAAAGACAAGAGGACAGTTCAGTTTAGAAATACACCACAACTTTTTAACTGTCAGGGGAGCTACCTGGGGACAAATTACTGAGCTGGATGTGGAGATCTGCTGTCTCTGAACATGTTTGAATGGAGTCTACTTTTTTGTGAGGAGTCTATTTACCACAGGTTTTTTGTACTAAAATGTATGGGTAATCATTGACTATTTCAGAGGAAGTCAAATGAGATGCTGTGGCCTTGAAAGAGAATCTCTCAGATGAACCCCATAGTGAATGTGAAGTTTATGGGGTTTGTTTTTAAATTATGATATTTCTAAAGAAAGTGACAACTGATAAAACTTCCATTTCACTTTTACATTTAATTTTTTTTGTAAATCTGAGGACTGCATGGACACACCATTTGGAAAATGATTACATTTTTGTGGGTGTGAAGGCCATGGATGCTACATCCCATGTGCTGTGCCCTTATGAATATACCGTAAAGTTTTTATGGCACTACTTCAGTAAAGCAGTCATGACATATCAGTAGGAAAGTTCAATTGCCTAGGTCTTAGCTCTTAAGTTATTAAGGCATAATTGCTTATATAATGGTAAGGAGAAGCAGTTGAACAACAAATTTAAGTAGCTTATATTAAAGTTGAAAAAAGACTTAAAATTTGGCATAGAACAGCGCTATCCTGGAAAACATGCATATCTCAGTTTACTGAAAAAGCTACTTTTAGGCATCCTGTGCTTCAAGGGAAACAAATCTTTTTCAAGGAGTAAAAAATGTCACCTGATTTTTATTAACTGAAAAACTTATTAGGAAATGAAGAACAGATTATTCATGCCTTTTTATATAGAAAGTTTGACTATAATAATTCAGTTAATATGGAGCGAGACCTACTTAATAACTAGGCTGTTCATTTGATCATCTCACATGTTGGGATCATCCTTCTGTGTGTATTTGCAAGAGGGATCATTAAAGGACTGATAGGAAAGTGAAGTGTTTATTTGCTCTGCCTATCTTACTGCCAGGGCTTGTTCAGCTTAGTGTTTCCATTATAAAGGTCCTTCAACTTATTTGGAAGGATAATTAAAAACAAATAACACTTGCAAACTGGAGTCTTGTGCTTTGTTTTTCTGTACCAGTTCTCTGGAAGGTTTAAACATAAATATTGTACTGTTCTTGAGATAAGGAAGTACAGGGAAAATAAGATTTTTTCTGGCGTGGACGAAATGAAACACTTGATGCCCAGCACATATGAGTGGGAAATTTGTTCACATGCTGGAAAAACATTTATTTGGTGGTAACTTTTACAATTCTGACCACTACAACGTTTTAATGATTGCCTGAGGTAATCTCTTTAGTGATGTTCAGCTAGTGCCAGGGGAGCCTCAGAACCAAGGGCAGAGAGTCTTTGTGCCTACTTTGAAGTGGTTTCAGAAGGCAGCTAGTAATGCAAGGTTATTGTCACTACACTATAAATTTGTTATGCTGGTGTTTGTGTTTCCACAGAAGTTTTAGGTTTACAAAAGCAAAGCAAAAAAGGTGGAAATCAGTGCACTACAGGGAAAGGGGCTGATGAAACCTACTAAGCACCAATCCACGACTATGTGTTGCGTTAAGATAACTTACAAGGGTGTCAGTTAACATCTCCATATCAATAACTTTATAACCTTGCAAGTATAACCCCCCCCCTTTATTTACTAATTTTTTTTTAAATCAGTCTCCTTGGGAAGGTAACTCGAGGTTTGTTTCAAACTTGTGTTCAAAAATCAAACAAAAAAACTTGAAATCCGGATTAAAGTCTGAGTGGAAGAAACTGAAAACACTTCCAAAATGCAGTAAAAAGTTTAAAAAGACAGCATAGAGGAAATATGTAGGACATGTAGTGACAGAACAAGGGGGAATGACTGATAATCAAATAATTAAATTTAAATTAAATTAAACTGATAGTTAAACTGATAATGGGTAGATTAAGATTAAGATTAGATATTAGGAAGAAGTTCTCTTTGAGGGTGATGAGGCTCTGGCACAAGTTGCCTAGAGAAGCTGTGACTGCACCATCCCTGGCAGTGTTCAAGGCTGGGTTGGACGGGGCTTGGAGCAACCTGGTTTAATGGAAGGTGTCCCTGCCTGTGGCAGGGGGTTGGAACTGGATGGTCTTGAAGGTCCTTTCCAACGTTCTGTGTGTTCTATGTGTTGGTCTGGCACCCCCAGGAAATTTGCATGCAAATGCAAGGTTACATTTTTGAGCGGTAGTTCCAGCCTCGCTCTCTTTTTGTGTCTTGCCGTGCAGAGAACCTTGTGGGTCATCTGCAACCATCTGTATGTTCTTGCTTACTACCTCTGGATGCAAGTGAACCCAGACTCCATGGCTGACTTTCTTCTTCTGCAGATGTTTATGTTAATTTCATCTTGGTTATTATGACAAAGAGGAACTGTATGTATAGTGTTATAGTCCCCTGTTATTAATTGGATGTTGTAAAATATGACCCCTGTACTACATGCTTGCAGGTAGCAACAGTCATGGAGTAAGCAGACAAACAGGCTCCAGAGTGTTTTCAGATTCAGCTAAAGGAAACTAGACTGTTCAGTTAGAAAGAGTTTAATCATTTCTCTTCAGCTGCTGAAGTGCCAAACCTTCTTCCCCTCCTTTCACCCCCCTCTCAGATAAAATCTAATGCAAATGGACAGCGATGATTAGAACTTGATGAGGAGATGATTACAATTTGTGTGTGAAAAGAGTGCATTCTGTGCCTCTCCTCCCCACAAAGAGTTTAATTGCAGCTGCCCCAGGAGTAAGGTGGAAAATCCCCTGGACCCTCTGCAAATGGAAGATTTGAGACTTTACTGAATATTCAAATGAGCCTCTGTGGCCTTTGGTACTCCCAAATTCTGCAGCCTGTATTCTGACAAGCACTTTGCCATTAAGGTGAAAAGAGGTATGTGCTTATTCTGGACATTGTGCCATCAGCACTGAATAACCTGGTGATTCATGAGTGATTCAGCCCAGTGAATCTGCAGAGTCGGGAACAGCCTGACAGGCTTTGGAGCCTATGAGCAGTCATAAATTATTCTTGCAGAGACTCATGTACAGTTAGGTTTTCATCCCATCCTGCTGTAGTTGGTACTACAGAATCACAGCCAGGATACTCCATCCAGTCATAATTTTTGCAGCTGAAACGTGTGGTGTCGTCAGAGGGCTTTCCTCTGAGGCTCTTTCAAATGAGCTGCTTTGTCCCAGAGCAAGGTATTTTTCCCAGCCTTCCAGTGTGGCCAGAAAAGTGTGTAGCAGTCCAGTGCTTGTGACTGACCATTCTTATGTGATGTACCCTGCAGTGGTGGTGGTACAACAATGCCTTCATGTGACAGACTCCAGAGTTCATCTTTATCATAGAATTAGATAATCATAGAATGGTTTGGGTTGGAAAGGACCTTCAAGTTCATCCATTTCCAACCTTCTGCCATGGGCAAGGACACTTTCCGCCAGACCAGGTTGCTCCAAGCCCCATCCAACCTGGCCTTGGACACTGCCAGGGATGGGGCAGACACAGCTTCTCTGGGCAACCTGTGCCAGTGCCTCAGCACCCTCACAGGGAAGAAATTCCTCCTAATATCTAATATAAACCTACCCACTGTCAGTTTAAAGCCATTTCCCCTTGTTGTATCCCTACCCTTGTCAAAAGCCACTCTCCAGCCTTATTGTCAGCCCTTTTAGGCACTGGAAGCTGCTGTAAGGTCTTCCTGGGGCCTTCTCCAGGCTGAACAAGCCCAGCTCTCCCAGCCTGTTTTCATAGCAGAGGTGCTCCAGCCCTCAGAGCATCTTCATGGCCTCCTCTGGCATCACTAACAGATCCATGTACATCTTATGTTCTGGGCCCTGCACTTCGTTCTGAAATGTCATTCTTTATTGTCAGAGGAGGTAAATTGCCAATCAGTGTGAAATGTGGGTGGGCTGAAAGCAAGAACCTCCCATAGTTCCCACTGCTTCAGTAAGACGTTTGTGTTAGTGATAAGTATAGTGAGAGTGAGGAATGCTGAGAAAATGTGTACATCTCAAATTTAGAAGTGGAAAAGGCTTGTGGTTTACTCAAAAGTTGTTTTGCGAAATCGATTTTCTCTTGAAAAGTTCTGCTTATGTATCAGCTTATTACAGATATTAATTGTACCAGCTGGGACAGAAATATATGTGTATATAATTCTCTGGTTTTCTTTAGGAGCAAGCCTTTGATCCATATGAAACCTTGTCCCAGGATATTCTTTCTCCACAATTTCATGAGCATTTTAATAACTTAATGGCGAAACCTGCTGTTGCTCTCCACTTTCAGGTGAGTGCAAATGAGAAATACCGAATTGCTTCAGGTCTCATATGTCAAAGGTTAAAAATTGTCGGTAGTTTTTTACTTCTTACCAAGACCAAATCCTCTAGATTCTGACCTTTCTTGTAAGATACTTGGAGTCTTGCTTCTTCGTGTAAGAACTGGATATAGCTCTGAGCCATCCATATGTCTTTTGCAGTTTTTCTTGTCCTCACATCAGACTCTTTTACTTGAGAATAGAGGGTGACTTCTCATACCTGCTACTTGTATTTCTGGTTTGCCTTTTAATGCCAAACGTGGACACCCAGGCACAATCTTTTTATTTTCTTCCATACATATCCCAGGCCTCCTTGTTCAGCATTTAGGCTGGGACCGGCAGCTTTTCTTGAATCATTTCTTTAATAGAACTATCCAGCAAGATCATATGTGATTTGCTAATATATAGGTTTTGGGGTTTTTTGCTTCCTTCTGTCAATGTGGCACGTGTTAAAGGCTACTGTTCAGAAGACTGAGCTCGTGTTCAGAAATGAACTTTTGAGAATCTGCTGAGCAAGTGTTTGGTCAGTGGTGCTCCCAGCTAAATCAATTATAGTAGCGCTTAGTTTGTAGGGTTCGCTGGGGCCCATGTCTCTGCAAGCTGAGATTCCTCAGAGCTATTCCTTCAGGGTGAGTGTTTCCTCTTCAGTGATGAGTGCTTAGTAAGCCTCATTATCTCACTCAAATACTGCTTGGTGAATGAAGTAAGGCCCTTTACCTACCTCCCTAGCAAACTTAAAGCCCAAAGCCCTATTCCACATTAAATTGGTAATCAAGTAATTTGGCAGTGAATCTGGCCTCCTTTTTGACTCTTCTCACCATAGAAAGGTTTGGGCTTTCCTAGGGATGTTCCTTCGCATTCCTCCAAGCCATGGCATGAAGACGGAGGTTGAAGCTCTGGGCCATGAACATGTATGAGCTGTCTCTGGCCATTGCAGGGAGACGCAACCAGAAGTTTTAAACAGAGGGGGAGGTCATTTCCAAAAAGGAGATCAGATAATTCAGTTTCCATTCAGTAGTTATTTTGCTATGGAAGATGGCAGGAATTCACCATCCTTTGGAAAACCTCTTACAGCCTGAAGTCGTGTGTTAGTTAACTGCTGGGAATGGGAAAAAATATCTAACTCATTTCCTGGGTCATAAACTTGTGATTCTCAGTTTCTGAGGAAGAGGAGATACTCATTTCTTCAGTACTTGATGAGGCTTCTGTATTTCTGTGATATATTGGATGTAAATTGAAGTACAGTGTACGTAACTGGGAGGAGAAGACATTAGAGGGAAATTGGTGACAAGTTTAGTTAGACTGTGTGAGAGTCCTGGCTGGTCTTGAACTGTTTGCTTTAAATTCTGCAGCAAACTGTAGCCCTAAACACATGGCCCTACCCAGTTCCACAACGTTATTTTGGAAATGGGTATGAGCTTTTTTCAAAATATAGTCAAGCATTCTCTGCCTTCTGGGTTGTGGCTGTTGACTGGGGAATAGAGCATGCTGCTTAGTCTGAAGCGCTGCATTATTTTAAGGTGTTGTCATCTTGACAGAATGCTATTAAATGAGTTCTACAGAAAGTGCTGAAATATGGAGGTGCTACAGACTGTGATATGTGAAATAAAGGATGCTTATAAAATTGCTTCTGGGTAACTTAGTCCTCTAACTTCTTATGTTTTCTGTTTCTGGCAAAAATATGGACCATCCAACTGGTTACCATTTTAAGGAGACAGATTATGCCAGTACTTGTGGGAATTAGTGGTGTTTTCAGAGCTATGGAGTCACTAGTGCGTATGCATCAAAATCAAACTGTATTGGCGGAAAAGGCTGTTTGCAGTGCCTGGAAGATGGCGTTTGGTGTTTACAGGTTATGTTCGCTTAATATTAGAGCATTTATGTGTCTCTGAATCTTATAATGAGTTTCATTAGACAAAAACCTTTTTGCAAACTTACATTGTTCTTGCTTACTAATAGATATAAGTATAGTGTAATGTAGAACGGAGGGGGCACCCTGGATGTGTCTAGCACAGCCATCTTGCTCAGAGCAGTACTAACTTGTCTAGTCCTGTTTTGAGTATTACAGTGTAATAATCATGTTTATTTTCCCTTTTCAGTCTACTGCGGAAGGATTTAAAGAAGCTGTACGATACGTCCTCCCACGACTCATGCTTATCCCTGTCTATCATTGTTTGCACTACTTTGAGTTATTGCAGGTAAATAAGGCCACGCTCTTGTTTCCTGCTGAAAACATTTCTTAATAGGGGGAATCTGAGCTTCTAAATAGGTGACTAGATTTTATTTGCTGTTTCTGAATACTGAGATACAAAAACATTCATTTGACACCAGTTAGTATAGGTCTGAAAAGTAACATCGTATTGAAAAATGTTCAAAAGCATCTATTGCTCCAGTATGAACATTTTAAATAACTGTCTTTTATTAAATAATCCTTTACTGAACTTGAGTTGTAATATAGTTTAACATGCAAATATAATTTCTATTTCCTTGAGTTCTCGAATTTTGTCTGTTCAGAGAAAAGCTACTCATAATTCAGATCAGTATTCTCAGGCTCAAGTTACACTCCAGTTGCAGCTCAGCTGATCTTATTCTGGGAGTTGGGGAGGCACTTCCTTTCGGCAGAATCAGAATCATCCATTCTTGATGTTCACCCATTTGTCCTGAGTCCTAAATGGAAGAGGTGCAGCAGAAAATAAAATTTTTATAGCATACCACACTTTTCCCCATATTGAGTAGGAATTCAAATGAGCACTGTTATTTTCTTACTTTCTACGAAGTGACACTGATAAAATGTCAGGCTTTATGGAATTCTGATTCGGATGATAAAAAGTTATTCCTGTAGGACATATTTCGGGGGTCTAACCCGTACAAGTTGTTTAGGTTGGCATGTAGTCCGCATTCATGAGCAGTTTTGCCTATTGAGGCATTACTTATTTTAGAACAGCCTCTGTTGGTTTGCACCAATCACTTGCACATACTTTATTGTTATGTGCACTAGCAAGGTGGTTCACATCAGTAAATATTTCCCTTGGGTATAACAACTAAAAGCCAAAAAGTAACTGAGCGTGTATCTTTTTGCTTACAAGCAAATGTTTTTGCTGTGAGTTATGACAAGAGAGGCCAGCGGTCAGCAGAAATTTAACATCTGAGATCTATAAAAATCATTCTTAAACAAGAAAAAGTAATGTTGCTGTAGAAAATGCAGGCTCTTTTAAAAAGCTTAAATCTCTATTTTTCAAGTAGCTGGGGATACTGTAAAAAAAGGTTTGTCCCTTTGTGTTGGGAAAGTTTGTAATGCTTATAAGAGTAAGTGAATTATTAACTAACTGGGATATACTTAAACAGATGAAATATCCTGTGGCTATAAGCTGACATTTTGAAATGGTAACAGAGATTACGCTTTTCAGCTCTCTGTGTAAAAAGTGATTGTAGCAGTGTTGTACCTAGCTTGCTGTATGGTCTTCCTTTGCATATCAAATGATTTACTTGTATAAAGGAAACAAAGGAAACTTTGCAACACAGACCTTGCGTATAATAAAATAGAAAATTTTCTCAAATCTCAAGCCAAAAACCAGCAATTAAGGCCAGATGCATAGTTAATATCTGGCACGTAGTCCTTTTTTCATTTTGAGTTTCAGTCTTGTTTTCATTATGTCTGCTGTGATTTTTCTGGTATCTTGATATAGATAAGTAAAAATAAGGATGTTATGTTTTGACCCATGAACGACGCATCTCCAGTGTATGCTTTACCAGTATTTTGTAGGAAGATTTAGATCTAAGTGGGCTCAATAGATTTTAAATCTTTAAGCATTTCTATTAAGAGATCAGAAAATATTTAACAAAACTTAAACAACCCCCCAGAACACAACAAACCAGCCCAAAACAACCCAGATTCTCCACCTGAAAGGAGGTTGTAGTGAGGTGGGGACTGGTCTCTTTTTCCCAAGTAACAAGTGACAGGACAAGAGGAAGCGGCCTCAAGCTGCTTCAGGGGAGGTTTAGATTGGATATTAGAAAACATTTCTTCTCCCAAAGGGTTGTCAAGCACTGGAACAGGCTGCCCAGGGAAGTGGTGGTGGTGGAGTCACCATCCCTGGAGACAGTGTGGTGCTTATGGACATGGTTTAGTGGTGGGCTTGGCAGTGCTGGGTGAACAGTTGGACTTAATGATCTTAAAGGTCTTTTCTAACCTAAGTAATTTAGTGATGCTAATAGTCAGTGATTTTTTCTCTAGATTACTGAACAGTCTCTATTAAGAACAGCAAGCTTTACCTTGCCATAGGTATAGTGTTTGACTTCAGTACAGTTTAAGTTTCTATAAGGACATCTTCCAAAAGAAAATAAGCTGTTTAAGGAACTGAAGCTCATACCTGTTGTTAATACTGATAGGCTGAGGTTATATATGCGTGTTCTTAAATATTCTCCTATCTTTGAAGAGTGAAGTCTGGCAGATAGTGCAAAACCATCTTGTTATTTATTTGTTTTATTTAAACTTGGAAAATACAGCGGCATACTGCATGAAAGATTCTGTTAGGGAATGCCCTTTTTAACTGGGGAATTTAGTGCTGAAAATGATTAAATTTGACCTTTATCCACAATATACAAGATTTCTTAATAGAATTAGAATTCATCTGCAGAGGCAAAAACTTGGCTGTCTCGAATCCTTCTGACTTTGTAAGCATGAGAAGAGCAGAAATCTTAAATACCAGTAGGGGAAATGGTAATTACGGAGTCTTTTGTTGTGATCACTTTAGTTGCATGTTTAAAAACTGAATTTTATGTTGTAGTTTGAAAACAAATTTGCAGCAGTGATTTTTTAACAAGCAGGGTGGTTTTAAGGATAAAATATTTATTCAACAATATGCAATAAACTGATGGTACTGCTTCTCTGTTATCATTGTGATTTTCTCCAGGAACCTTGGTTGCAAAAGACAGCAAAAATGGAGGCAACAGAATACTCAATATTTTCATGAGTTCAGTAGGGAGAGAAGCTAAGATTGAGACTGTTACTCTTAAAGAAAGTTACCCAAAAAACCCTAGTGAATTGGGAGGCAAATAAAATAATGAATGACTTACAGAAGTACAGGCCTCGATGTTTGCTCTTTTGCAAAATAGCAAAACTAAACCGAATGAAACTAAAGTGTAAAAAAAAAACCCATTTGTAGAGCTTTTCTTGCTGCTGCAAAAACCTGATTTTAGAGCCTCTGATGCAGGATCTGCATCAGAGTTTCCTTTTTGCCCAAGCAAGAGGAATAAGGGCTGGATGTTTGTCCTTCCTTCTCATGTGACTTGCAGGCCCAAGAATTAGGGATATTGCATGTGACTGTGTTGTTATCAAGCAACCCAAAACATGAAATTCAGCCTTCTGATCTTTTCTGCTGTTACCTAATCATTGACTGACAGAGAAGTCCTGGTCAGTATTCTGCAGGATCACCATGACATAATTTAAGTGAACAGTGTTCTTTATTACTATTTTCTGATAATTTTCTGTACGGTAAATTGAATTGTTAATATTCTCAGTTTATCACTGGTATTTCAAATACATAAGCAAGACCCACTTTTCCCTCTTCTGAAGATTTACATATCATCTCTGACTAGCAAGCATGGTACACTTTTGCATCTGCTATTTAATTGGAAAAATGCTTGCTTAAGAACTGACATTTGGAAAACCAGACGTTAGTCCAGGGATTACAGAGAATGAGATACACTTCAGGTGATCTGCCTGATCTTCAGGAATCCATTCTTCACATAGTAGAAATGGATTAGATTACTTCCCAATATGTGTGTGTGGTTGGTTGGGTTTTTTTTTTTTCCTTTTTAATACAATAAAAGAGCAAAACATGCCATTTGCTATCACTTAACTGCCAAACGCAGCTCCATTTGAAAGGGGATGAAAGGAATTCTGCTCAGCATATGTGAGGAGAAAGTATTTTATCAGACTTGGTAGCTTTTCCCATATTTAGGATTTTGCACTTGTCACCTTTTCACACCATTTTTATGTCTTTTGCATTTCTGTGGAGGAAAGGTAAGGAGAAGAAGGCTTTCCACAGAGGTAGATGGCTTATTTTTCCCTTCCCTGTACTGTTCCTCAGCTCTTAAACTTCCCCAAAGTTTTTGGCCATGAAACTTTCATTTCTCTGATGTGCAAGATGGAGGTTGTTTGGGCATGTGAAAAATAAAACTTTCAATAATATAAATCACATTAAGAGAGTGGACCAATCTGGTCAAATCCTGTTCTCTTAATTACTTTTAGAGGAAGCCACATATCCTTGCTGAGGGAACATAGTGGGGAAAGGAAAAGAAGGCTTCTGCCATGCTGAGTGATTGTAAGTAAGATTTCTCTTAAAAGTATGTAGGTAAACAGACTTTAGCCAAAACTGTGTGGCATATTGTCTAGATCTTACCCAACGATCTATTTACTTAAATTTTCTTCTAAAAGATTTGTAAGATCTTGAGAATGAAAGGGATTAAAAAGAAAAATCTTCTTTATTTATACTGCTAGTACTTTAGGAGTGGTCACCTTAAGGAACCAAAAAGAGGAATTCTCTGAATAGGCTGTACTCAAAACATATTGCTACCAAGCATATAAAAAGCCTGTTGAATTTCCTCATTCAGGAGGTTTCTGCCTAGTGGTGGTGACCAATCTAGTCTTTATAAAAAGGAAATATGTAGATTCTCACTGTCTTTATATTTTGTTATTAGTCACAAATCTTGAATTTCAGACTTTTGTTTTTACTATGTTAGTTTGCATTATGCAAAATTGACATTTCTTGTTGAAATACCTGAGTTTGCTGAAGACGGCAGAATTTAGAATGGTAAGAAGCAAAGAGAGAATCTTGGTCATTCCGCCTTTTAAAATTTGCTCTGAAATGCTGAGATTGACTCATTGAAGGAATACTACGCATAGTTACATAAAGCAGCATTTAATTCTCATCTATTTCAAACTTCCAAACTATTTTATAAAATCAGTCTTGAAATAGGACATGGTTGAAAAGGTAACAGGAAAAACAGTATCTGGCAGTTTGTGCTGGCTCTCGATAAAAGGGGAAAAGGTTATCCTTCTAAACTCGCACCTGCTCTTTCCTACTGAGTACCTACTGACTTCTTCTATCTGACAGGTGGCTTTTACTACATGTATAGCTAGCTTTGAGTGTGCTTTTTGTAATAATTTCTTACTGACTTGGAGTCACTGACCTCAATGAGTACTGTAGGTAACGCTGTGTAAGAATTTGTCAGTCTTCCGGACTTCTATAAATTAGACAAAATCTGAAAATTCTGAAAGAAAAATGTTTATTCTCTCACAGCAATTGCAGGAATGCAGTGAGGATGAAGAGGATCGGGAGTGCTTAAAACAGGCCATTACTGCTCTTCTGAATCTGCAGTGCAGCATGGAGCGCATTTACAGCAAACACTCCCCAAGACGACGACCTGGGTAACAGTCCACAAAACTACTCCGGTTTCCTGGGGGTGGCAGAGAAGGAGATAAATGATATGGAAGGAATTGTAATTTTTTTCTTGTTAGATAATGTGTATGTATTTCCTTTTCAAGGCATGTCTTTATGCCAGTTTTCATTGTAAATGGAGTAGCAGCCCAAACCCTTCATAGTCCACTTCTATGAATAACATCAGTATCTTACCCCTAGCCAAAACAGTGCATATGACTTATTTGGAACAGTAAACTTGGTTAGGGCATATTTAGTGCAAAGAAATAATGACATAATTAATTAACTTGAGATTTTCGTTTCTTGGAATGGCAAATGTAGAATGTACCCGTCATGACCTTTTTTTTTAATTTCATTCAAGGGAGCCAGTCTGTCGCTTCTATCACCGGCAAATAAGAAGCAAGCACTTGGCCATCAAGAAAATGAATGAAATCCAGAAAAATATTGATGGCTGGGAAGGCAAAGATATTGGGCAGTGCTGTAACGAATTCATAATGGAAGGTAGCTTGACGAAAATAGGAGCCAAACATGAACGCCACATCTTTCTCTTTGATGGTTTAATGATCAGCTGTAAAACTAATCACGGTCAATCACGGCTTCCTGGTTACAGCAATGCCGAGTATAGACTGAAGGAAAAAATTGTCATGAGGAAAATACAGATTATTGACAAAGATGACACATCTGAATATAAACATGCTTTTGAACTGGTGTCTAAAGATGAAAACAGTATACTGTTTGCTGCCAAGTCTGCTGAAGAGAAGAGTAACTGGATGGCTGCTCTGATTTCCCTCCAGTATCGCAGTACTCTCGATAGGATGCTTGATTCGGTGTTACTGCAAGAAGAAAATGAGCAGCCACTGAGGTTGCCCAGCCCAAACGTGTATCGTTTTGTAGTGGAGGACTCTGAAGATAACATTGTTTTTGAGGACAACTTGCAAAGCAGGAATGGCATTCCTATCATCAAAGGAGGAACGGTTGTGAAATTAATTGAAAGATTAACGTACCATATGTATGCAGGTATCCTGTTGTACATTTGTTATATATATGTTTTTAAAGGTCATGTTTGTATGGGTGATGAAATTAATCCTTTTATCTCTTGTTAGTTCGGGGATTTTTTTCTGTGTATAGTTAAACGTAAAGCAAGACTTACAGAAAAGAATCCCCAGTATCTGTTGTTAAATCAACTGGCTTTGCTAGCAAAGGTGCAAGGAAACTCAGGGTGTGCAAGTCCTTCCCCTCCACTTTCCCCTATACTCCTCAAAAAAAGTACAGGTGGTCTAATAGGAACCACTATTATGTTTCCTGAGACCACCATGGCTAAAGCAGAGGTGCTCTTACAGGCTGTGTGACTCTGAAGGAAGAAAAAGGTTGGGGGTTGTATTTATCAGACTTCAACTTGCTGCTTTGTGAAGTCCCTTGATAGAAAAGGATGCAAATCACAATTAGCATTTTTCAGACTTCCTTGTGAAATGCTATCTTAAAACCACAAAAAATGAAACCTTGAAGTAGTTACGTGAAGTGCATTACATGCAGTAGTTACATTGATGAAGATATTGGATCTTAGGTTTGAGGTGAAAAGCACTTACTGAAAGGGAACGCAGTGAAGCTGACGGATGCCAGTGGAAGTGATGTGCAATTTTTGTAAAACTACTCAAATAGTAAAAAAAAATTTCTTTGTGTTTTTTACAAAACTGCCTGGTATTTAAGTGAGTCTTTTTGTAAAACTGAAGGCTAGATAGTGTGGAGCTGTATATTATATTAAAAAAATCATAATAAAATAGCATTTCCCACCTGGAAGCTCAGTATTGATGCACCTAGCTGGTATGCAAGTAATCTGCAGTTGTGTTGTCCGAGAGTCCCAAGTAATCCATTTCTGAAATGTGAGGGGTTTTGGTGGCTTGGAAATTTCCTTTTTTTGTTGGAAGCACTTTTCCTGAATGAACTGATGTATTCAAATACTAGTTTGATAGCGTAACTTCAGTTTTTATAGAGCAAGTACTTGCCACTTTGCCCTTTGGAATCTTCAATGAAAGCATTTCCTCTTGGGTTTCTGTGTGCTTTCTCCAGTGTTTGGAGCCAAGACTAACAAAATCCTCTCCCTCAGCCTCCAGAAGGGCATTTTGATGACTAATAGCATGTGGAGGGACTCTCAGCAGGTCTTGGTGGTGCTTTTTGTTTGTATTTAGGTCCAGATAGGATTTATTTCTTTTTAACTCTGTTTGTTGTAGGTTTGTGTTAGTTTGAGATGTGTCTGAAGCAGGCTTTGCTCTAGAACACAGGCTCTGCATTTGCAGAACGATCTCTGTCATGTCAAAGAGGTCTCCAGTTGATACCAGGATACCATGGGAGGTAGCAGATACAGAGTTA
Organism: Myiopsitta monachus; assembly: GCA_017639245.1. NCBI lineage: Eukaryota > Metazoa > Chordata > Aves > Psittaciformes > Psittacidae > Myiopsitta > Myiopsitta monachus. Next base: position 57,135,275 of record CM029924.1, on the reverse strand, counting down.
AACTCTTGAATTTAAATCACAAGCCATTGTTAGCAGCACATTGCTTGTATTTTCTGTTTTATTTAGTGTCATTTACAGAAATAAATTAATTTCAAAAACAATATAAAGGAACCTACACAGGTTGGAGAGCAGAGTAGCAGCCCCCATTTTAAGAGAATTTCAGGTCTTGTCTGCAGAGCAGATTCTACTTGTCTGTTCAGTGATAAGAGGAAGATTTACTTTTAATTTGTCATATATAGTACTGAGGAGTGAACGTGGATGTGACATGGAAGGAGAACAGGCTAGTGTAGGACTAAGGTGCAAACTCAGCAGCATTATCACTGAATGAGCACAAGTACTTTCAGCTAGCAAGTATGTTCCTGTATATGGAGCCCTTAAAGATGTTGAGCAGAGCTTTGCCAGGGAATTTAAGCCTCCGTAAAAGCAGTGTATGTCTTAATCTTTTGTGAGCTTATTGGAAGAAATTCACTGCCCACATGTTTAAGACTGCTGGTGTAAGCTACCTGCACCCAATGCTAGCAGATTCAAGGCTATCTACAGAACAGCAAAAAAAAAAGAAACTCGCAACAACCCAAAATCCACACTTCTGAGTAAGCACATACACATGCACTTGTCTAGGCTTCGTTATCCTCTAGTTCAAGCATCCTGTGTGCTCCCAGGCAGCTCTGGAAGCTGCTGCATATGACACAATAGCAGAACACAGTAGCAATGTCTTGCTGCTGTTACCCTTCCTGAGGGGGTCTGCTGTAGGGATGTCAGGATTAGGACCAGATGTTGACCCATCATGGCTCAATATAAAATTAGTTGCTTATTTACGGTTAACGAAACTCACAAGAGAGTGGAATCGAAGGAGATTAAGGGAACAATGTCTTCCCTTTGCTATTTCTGATACAGCAGAGTGGGCCCAATAAAACTCGTGGTAGTGTGTGGGATAGGCATGTCTCATGCAAACACACCTAAAGCAGTGGTGAGAACAGCAGGAGGGAGGTGTGGTGGCTTATGGAGATGCAATGTCTTGAACTGCTGCAGGTATTTGCTTTGTAAGGCCTCTGCTGCTTGTCATATTTTTGTTGCTGTGGAGGGTAGTTGTGTGCTGCAGCGTGTGTCTGGGGCGGGTGTGCAGTCCCTGCTGCTGGAGACTTTGTCAGAACAGGTAAGACACGTCTTGTCGGGGTGCTGTAGGTATTTCTGATGTCAGGAGAGTAGGCAGCCTACCATGTTTTCTTTGTCTTTATAAAACCATAGTATAGCTGCATATTCAGGGAATGGAAGTCATTCCATGTGCCAAGTCTGAGACAGAGTTTTTGAGAGAACATGGTATGTGCAGTTGAGCACTTTCACAGGGGAAATACATCAAAGAACTAACTGGAAATTTGACCAGCAGTATGATTTCAGGGTGAGATTTTTTTGACCTTGCAGTGCTTAGCTTACAGCCTTAGTGAATTTTCTGCACTTTAAACTTTTTCTGAGAGTGTGTATTTTATTCCTGATAATTTGCAATCAGATAAAAATAACACTGAATCATTTTCTCATATCTTTACAGATCCTAATTTTGTACGTACTTTCCTTACCACGTACCGCTCCTTTTGCAAGCCCCAGGAGCTGCTGAGTTTACTGATTGAAAGGTAAGTGTCAGTCATCCTTTCTGAAGATATCAAAAGCGTCTGTGTATTTACCTGCTCCTTTTCTTCTCAGGTTCTCAGTGCCATGTGGTGCGTGTTTTAGTGCAGTTTGTAAAACAGCAACTTTTAAACTAGGATACAGGCAGCACAAGTTTTTAGTGCAAGCCTTTTCTTCCCAGTTTGCTAAATGAGTTACCTGAATGAGGGATTAGCTAGAGTGCTTGGAGTGCCTCAGCTCTGGGTGGTAATGTTTTGAACTCCTTAACTTGATTGTGAGAGTGTATTCAAGTATGCTTAAGTCCTGATGCAAATAAGAACAAAAATGGTCTAAGCAGTTTGTTTGAAAGGCACAGACACAATGTAAACAACATTTTAATACACTGTGATAAAGCTCCTCTTAAGCTTTCTTCTAATCTTCACTTAATCAAGCTAGCAGGTAGTTAAAAACCTCATATCCTTGTCTAGACATCTTGTGATGACGAGGGACCTAGTGAATTATGAGGATGAGAGCTGAATGTGTTAGCAGTACTAGTGTTAGCTAGGGGAGGAGGGAATTCCAGGGAAGCTGGATATTGGATGAGCTGCTTGCGTTTCACCACTCTGTTTTACTTTGTTTTTAAATGCGGTTGCTCTTCATGTCCTATGTAAAGGGTTCGTGTTCTATCTCAATTGCCATCAGTTTTCTGATGCTTTTATTTGTAGGTTTGAAATCCCAGAGCCTGAGCCTACTGAAGCAGACAGGCTGGCAATCGAGAAGGGGGAGCAGCCCATCAGCGCAGACCTTAAGCGGTTTCGCAAGGAATATGTCCAGCCAGTACAACTCAGGTTTATTTGCTTTTAAATTTGTTCTGTTAAAACCAGATTTTAATTCACTGATTATACGGTGATCCTGGAGACAGTAATCTCTTTTAGAGACTGCTGTGCTGTCAAGTAGGGACTTATCACTGTCTGCAACCAGGCTAATATCCCAAATCATGTACTGATTAGTCATACTGACTTCTGTTGTTGTTGTAAGTATACTTTGGTTCTCTGCTGCTCACAGGTGTGATTACCACCCACAAGAACACTGTATGGCTGCTGTGTAAAGCAGGTGTGGGTGAGAGATGTATAACTGAAAGTGTTTCTGACTGCATTTCGAATGTTCCATTGTTAACAGGCCGTATGAAGATAGTTTCTCCTTTTCCATTTTTTAAAGTCCTGCTGATATTTTGCTCCCTTTCCTAGCCCAGTTTGATGTATTTGTACACAGACAGGGACACTCTTGTCTGTACCACACAGTGCAGTGGGCTGCAGTGAATCTTCAAGGTCTTGCTGACCGAGCTAACTTGGAGAACAATTAAGAGTTTCTAGCATAAGTGAGGCTAATTGTTTCCCTAATAGGGGATCAGGTTGGGAGGAGACACAGATCATGGCCAGTATTTGTTAGAACAACTTGTATTCATTAAACAGTTTTTATTAATCACATGAAGATGTTACTACTAATGGCAGATAACTGTGCACACAGTACCCACAGTTATTCCATTACCACACACAGTCATTTGTAGTTACCTGTTTGGAGCAACAGCAGTTTACTCAATGTGAACGATTGTACTGACTTGTCAGTACCTTCAAGGTAGGTGATACCTGTGTGCATATATACACACACACATATATGTGTATTTAAAAGAAATATGTAAGTATGTATAACTAATAACTACTAATACTGTAGATTTTGTTGATATATAGCAGCTGTCACCACATTCTTGGATATGGTCCAAGTTATACAACCTCAGTGTAACCTTGATACTTGTGAGTGCTCATGGCCTTGTACAGATTTATCAGGCTCTTAGTGTTCTCAGTTTATCAGCGGCTCCTGTGAGTTCAGCAGGACCACTAGTCTCCACAGTTATCAGTCTGGGGAGAGCTTTACACGCTGCCTCTCAGTGTGTACTTTTCCTGGTTTCAGCTTGCTGTTTTCCAGTAACTGTTTCTGTATCCATGCATGTAAGTGCCTATAGAGCCTCTTCATAGAAACTCACGTGGAATGGGTTTTTGTGGCATAACTGGCTCGAGAGTTGTTGTATTGCTTTTGTTGCTATATTTTACAGCCTCACCTACTAAATAGGCTTGAAGTTGCTTGGGAGCCTCCTCACAGTGCCCCTGTGCATGCTATGGATCTTTGTGCAGCACTGCTGGCTGCCATAGCTAAGGAGGACAAATGGTTACCAATGAACTGGAACCTGTAGAAAAGCTTGAGATAGCAATTAGCCATGTTTCTTGTTATTAATTTCCAAAGCCAGTTTAGCACTTTTACCTTTGTATGTTATCTTTGAACTGTTCAAAATCTGTGCCTGCGCGCCAAAGTATCCAGGTTTCTTTGGGTTTGGTTCCTGGTTTTACTTCTTGTCATGACTGCTCCTCTTTGCTGTCTAATTCATGCTGTGGTGGGTGAGCTGAGTCCCCTAATGCCTGCTTGATGAGACCTGTGGTTTAAAACTGCTATTTTACACACCCTCTTCTGTGGCTTACAGTTAATATTTGAATTTAGGAAAAATACTCTGTGTTTCTGGTAGCTGGAAACTCTTAGCTGTCTTACAGTTGAAAATAAGTGTGTTGAAAATAAGTGTCTGAAAAATAAGTGTCTGAATTTGAGCTGGCAGGTTGATATGCCCAGCTTTTTGTAAATTCCAGTAGTTATTAATGGCATTGACCCCTACTTCAGAGAGATCTGAGATTTGGGAAGAAGGTGGAAAATGTCAAGATACTCATCCCTCCCTCCTTTCACGCCCAAGCACTTACTCCTCATCCTGTAGAAAATGCTATAGACATGCTGTACAGTGCACAGGTATGGAAACAGTAATGTCTTTGACTAGATTAAATACATGTGAGTTCATGAGAAAGAGGAGGAGCTAAGCTGGAAATGCAGTCAGCAGAACCAGGCAGTCTTTCTTGCTTCTGCAGTATTCCTACCATGGTATCACAAAGGCAAAGACTGATTAGATAGGATTCTGTATTACTGTTACTGGAAACTTGGTTCAAAACGTCACACCTTTGACAGGTTACAAGCTGTCATTGATTTCCAGCCTAAATGATTTGTTTGGGTAGCTGTTCTCTTCATAGAATCATAGAATAGTTAGGGTTGGAAAGGACCTTAAGATCATCTAGTTCCGACCCCCCTGCCATGGGCAGGGACACCTCACACTAAGCCATGCCACCCAACGCTCTGTCCAACTCGGCCTTGAACACCACCAGGGATGGAGCATTCACAACTTCCCTGGGCAACCCATTCCAGTGCCTCACCACCCTTACAGTCAAGAATTTCTTCCTTATATCCAGTCGAAACTTCCCCTGTTTAAGTTTGAACCCGTTACCCCTTGTCCTATCACTGCAGTCCCTAATGAAGAGTCCCTCGCCAGCATTCCTATAGCCCCCCTTCAGATAGTGGAAGGCTGCTAGGAGGTCTCCATGCAGCCTTATCTTCTCCAGGCTGGACAGTCCCAACTTTCTCAGCCTGTCTTCATACAGGAGGTGCTCCAGTCCCCTGATCATCCTCGTGGCCCTCCTTTGGACTTGTTCCAACGGGTCTATGACCTTTTTATGTTGAGGACACCAGAACTGCACACAGTACTCCAAGTGAGGTCTCAGGAGAGCAGAGTAGAGGGGCAGGATCATCTCCCTCGACCTGCTGGTCACGCTCCTTTTGATGCAGCCCAGGATACCGTTGGCTTTCTGGGGTGTGAGCGCACACTGCAGCTGTCTCATGTTCATTTTCTCATCGACCAACACCCCCAAGTCCTTCTACACAGGGCTGCTCTGAATCTCTTCTCTGCCCAACCTGTAGCTGTGCCTGGGATTGCTCTGAGCCATGTGTAGGACCTTGCACTTGGCATGGTTAAACTTCATCAGGGTGGTATGAGCCCACCTCACAAGCGTGTCAAGGTCCCTCTGGATGGCATTCCTTCCCTCCAGTGTATCAACTGAACCACACAGCTTGGTGTCATCGGCAAACTTGCTGAGGGTGCACTCAATCCCACTGTCCATGTCACCGACAAAGATGTTGAACAAGAGCGGTCCCAATATCGATCCCTGAGCGACACCACTCGTTACTGGTCTCCAGCTGGACATTGAGCTATTGAGCACAACTCTTTGCGTGCAGCCGTCCAGCCAGTTCTTTATGCACCGAGTGGTCCACCTACTGTAGATGTGCACACATCTCTAATTCTTCTTGTTTGTTCCCCATGCCATGGGCGTTTGTGTAGAGGCATCTGAGCCGAGCTCCAATTGAAGCTGGCTCATTGGCTGGAGCAGCTGGAATATCTCTACATTGCTCTGAACAGTTTATAATAGGTGCTGGCAAGTTACTGGGTGTGTTGGGATGGAATGATGCCCCCATCCCCCAACACATCTAGTTTAAAGCATCCTTGACCCTGGGATAAACCTTATTCTTTAAGTTTTGTACTGGGAAGAGGAAAACTATTTAACTCCTCCATGTATCCACATAGAGCACCTTCATTTGACAAAGCTAAAGGAGAAGCTTCTCTACTGCTCTGACTCACAACAATTACAGATCAGTTTTCTGCCCTGCCCCGTCAGATATTCTTGTCCATGATCTACAGGGCTGAGCCACCAAAAGTAATAGTCTGATACACAGTTATTCCTGGTTTACCTTAGTATCCTAAGATGCAAAGACTAGAGGAGTTCAGCAGTGCTTGATGTACAACTGAGCCACTTCTGCAAAGGCAGTAGGGCAAGAGTAACCACATGTCACTGTAACCATCTCTTCTGCTGAGTCTGAGGGCTCTCTGTTAATTCCATCACCCTGTCCCACCTGTTGAACTGGCACAGGGAAGATCTGTTGTACTAGCTGATGTTGGAGATTTTTGCTCACTCTTCAGGTAAAGTGATATGGTGCACCCCCATCAGTCAAAGTTTTCAGGTATAAGCTCCACTTGTTTACCTGAAGAAGAACCAAAACAGGTTTTTATTCTGCTACATCCTAAGCAAAGAAGGCAGAAGAGCAGTTGTAGTTCACTTTTACAGGCTTGTATATTAGTGGTCTGTTAAGAAAACAGAAAAATCAAGAGAAAGTTTAGTGTTATCTTTAAAGGAAGTACTGACTCTAACATGGCCATTTGTGTAATTAAAAGTTGTAAAACTGGATCAGTATACTTGCAACAACTTCTAAGCTGAAATATGTTTATAGGAAAGAAACAAATACAAATTGTTTCTTATCAAACGGGAAAACCTAGTTAGCTTTTCTTAGCTAAAAAAAATTGTGTAAATTATATTAGAATAGCAGTTTCATCTGATTTGGTATGTTTTTCCTCTTCTGAAACCACCTCAACACTAGCATTCTTCATATAAAATTTAGAAAAAACCACCAAACTATATATATATGTATAAATATTATGTATATATAGCGTAAGTATATGCAAAGACTAGAAAATGAGGTTTTAATTACATGGGGACATCTGTGATCGTTAATGCCATGCTTAGTCTTTGTTCTGCCCCTTTGTCCATATGTATTTTGATAGTCATCAAATACATGAGTCTGTAACTTGGCTTTTGTAGAATTGTGTTTCATTTGGTGTTTATATGGGATGAGTCTTGGAAATCCTTAAACACAAACGTAATAGGTTTTTTTCTCTCTCTCCTTCCTCAGAATATTGAATGTTTTTCGTCACTGGGTAGAGCACCATTTTTATGATTTTGAAAGAGATCTGGAGCTACTAGAGAGATTGGAGACGTTCATTTCCAGTGTAAGAGGTATGGTAATTGGTGGTCCCATTGTTCTTCTGCGTTTCGGTACAATCTGCTGGTCTAATCCTGACAGCTTTTAGGCATGAGAATATCTTTACACATGAATAATTGTAATGGTTTTAATTGAGCTGTTTATGAGACTCTCCTTTACATAAGCAAGCTTTTGCCTGGAGCCTAAACAGCTACCAAAAATTACTTCAAGCATTATATTTACTTCTGGACAGTAATGTTCATCCTTGTCTGGCTGTAATTCAGACTGTCACCTCCCTCCTCCCTGTCTTGTATTTGTAGAGAATTCCTTCCCTGTTGGTTACTGAGACTAGGTTTTTTTTCCAGCTTCTTCTCCCATTTAGAATCGTAGAATCATAGAATAGTTAGGGTTGGAAAGGACCTTAAGATCATCCAGTTCCAACCCCCCTGCCATGGGCAAGGACACCTCACACTAAAACATGCCACCCAAGGCTCTGTCCAACTCGGCCTTGAACGCCACCAGGGATGGAACATTCACAACTTCCCTGGGCAACCCATTCCAGTACCTCACCACCCTTAGAGTGAAGAACTTCTTCCTCATATCCAATCTAAACTTCCCCTATTTAAATTTGAACCCATTACCCCTCGTCCTATCACTGCAGTCCCTAATGAAGAGTCCCTCCCCAGCATTCCTATAGCCCCCCTTCAGATAGTGGAAGGCTGCTAGGAGGTCTCCATGCAGCCTTCTCTTCTCCAGGCTGAACAGCCCCGACTTTCTCAGCCTGTCTTCATACAGGAGGTGCTCCAGTCCCCTGATCATCCTCGTGGCCCTCCTTTGGACTTGTTCCAACAGTTCTATGTACCTTTTTATGTTGAGGACACCAGAACTGCACACAATACTCCAAGTGAGGGCTCAGGAGAGCAGAGTAGAGGGGCAGGATCACCTCCCTCAACCTGCTGGTCACGCTCCTTTTGATGCAGCCCATGATACCGTTGGCTTTCTGGGGTGTGAGCGCACACTGCAGCCGGCTCATGTTCATTTTCTCATTGACCAACACCCCCAAGTCCTTCTCCACAGGGCTGCTCTGAATCTCTTCTCTGCCCAACCTGTAGCTGTGCCTGGGATTGCTCTGAGCCACGTGTAGGACCTTGCACTTGGCATGGTTTTAAATTTAAGAAAAATAAAATTTATTGTTAATCTATTGAAACTGTAGATTTACATGTAAATGTATTGAAACTTCCAGTTGAAAATCATTATCCTTTTAGGGGATGATACTTGACCTGTTTGGTGTCACTTCCTCTGGAGCAATCGCTTACAAACTAGCAGTTGGTTTTTTTTCAGCCTATGTGGAGGCAACAGTGTCAGCATGTCAATTTTAATCATTGTCCTGGCAAAGCTAGACTTCACTTTTCAGATTGCCAGACCATACATTGGGCAATATAATTCTGAGACAAGCTTAAAGAACAGTAGTATATCTTCTTCAGAGGTCTCTGTGCTAACCATTGCTGACCAGAGAGGAATAATTCAGCTTTGGTTAGTCTCTGAAAAGGTATTTGTCTTGAACTGCTTCAGGGTGCTTCCTGTCTTGTCCACCATTTTGTCTACTGTAAATGTTGGACTGGTATTATAAGCATGTATTTCTCCAGTCTTTTTGTTCTGCAGTGCACTAGGACAGCATGTTGCAAAGTTCTCCCTTGAAGCTTGTTTACTTTTTCAGTAGTTTCCCTTTAAGTAGGTGAAGCTAGCCGTCAAAGTGGACATGGTTGCAGCTGGGGGGAAAAGATAAAATATAGTGGGTATAGGGTCACTTTTTTCCACACCAGAACTGCCAGTAGATGTGGTTAAACACAACTGAGCGCCCAAAAATTTGTTCACGTCTGTGTTTGCCAACTAATGCAGGTGCAAGAACCCGTGCAGGAAGAAAATAGGGAACTACAGAACTACAAACCTAATTAATCTGCTTGCAGAAATGCAGAATGCTGAGTGCACATAACATTTTTGGGGGTTGATTTCACTAAATTTTCTGAAGTCTTTGAAGATTGTACTAAAAAAGTTGTGGTTTCTGTTTTGCAGGAAAATCCATGAAGAAGTGGGTGGAATCAATTGCTAAAATCATCAAGAGAAAGAAAGCTCAAGCAAATGGAATTAGTCACAACATCACCTTTGAGAGCCCTCCTCCCCCAGTTGAGTGGCACATTTGGCGTGTTGGGCACAGTGAAACACTGGACCTCATGACTCTGCATCCTATAGAGATTGCTCGACAGCTGACACTTCTTGAATCTGACCTCTATAGGTACAGGTTGAGCTAAGGTGTCTTTTTTTAGATTGTTTGAGCAAGAAAGAGTTCCAATTCATACAGTCACTCAGAAGTACGTCCCCTTGACTTTCAGAGTTTATGGAGCAATGTTTTCTTGCCATCTGTTCAATATAAAAAAATGCAAGGGAAAAAAAAGGGGGTTTTATTTCCATGTCAGACTTCTGACAACATAAATAAGTATGGGAAGGACATTAAAATATTATGAGTAGATAATACTTACATTTTCTCCTTCTTAAAAGCAAATTTAATGCTACATTAATAAGAAATGCTTGTTACATCATAAAAAGAGAACACAGTTATCTCTGCTCCTGTCCTTCATAGCTGCATAGCAAAGGCCCAGGTGTTACATGCATATAACCACAGCACTGGGACATCAAGTTCCTCTAATTCTGAAGAGTTTTTTTTGTCTGGTACCATACGTATTCCCCTCTTTCCTAGCTCTGTTGTTACCTGTGATAAACAGAGCTGGCCTTGATGCGAGACCTAGGTTTTGCAAGTTGGAAATTTTTAAAGGTCTTAGAAAACTTGAAGGCAAGGCATCCTTTTGTGCTCAGACAGCAGGTTTTCTATTGAAATAGGCCACTTTTCCAGCAGGTTGGTCGAAGTACTTCAGCTTCCTATTTTAAAACTGTAACAATGCTTAAGTTGCTGTCGTACACTTGCAGGAAATTAAACTTACTCCTTTGTAATTGTCTTATCTGAAAATACTTATTCAAAAATGCCAATTTCAATCAAGATAAAAATGTGTTTCCTTCTAGACTCAAATACTCGGCAAATAGTTATTTTACATAACTGTTTTGCAGTAGATTAGATTGGATTGTATTTGTGAAATATGTCATGGCTAAAGGAAGAAATAATCTTTTAATGCAAACACAGAACATACAACTATTATTTGTATTGAGCATTCTTCTCCATCTTGTTTTGTCGTTATCAGGGCAGTACAGCCTTCTGAACTCGTTGGTAGCGTGTGGACTAAAGAAGATAAAGAAATTAACTCCCCAAATCTGTTGAAAATGATTCGTCATACTACAAATCTTACTCTTTGGTTTGAAAAGTAAGTGCAGGTGGTGGTAGTGGCATTAACTCCTACTGGAATTTGGAGAGAAACATTTTTCTGTTACTTGAATTCTGTTGCCTTGAATCTTGAGAGAGCTGCTGAGTGTTACAGAAATCTCAGATTTCTGTGTAAGTGTTCATTGCCAATGCCAATCACATGGTCCTTCTTCCTGAGACTGGAAGGGTTTTTTCAATTTAGGTGGGTTGACCCTGGTTAGATGCCAGGTGTCCACCAAAACCGTTCTATCACTCCCCTCCTCAGCAGGATGGAGGAGAGAAAATACCACAAAAGGCTCATGGGTCAAGATAGAGACAGGGAGAGATCACTCACCAGTTACCAATTCCCCACCCTCTTTCCTCAGGCTCAACTTCACTCCCAATTTTCTCTACCTCCTCCCCATCAGTGGTGGGATGGGGAATGGGGGTAGTGGTCAGTTCATCACGTTGTTTCTTCTGCTCCTTCGTCCTTGAGGGGGGACTCCTCACACTCTTTCCTGGTTCCAGCATGGGGTCCCTCCCACAGGAGACAGTCCTCCATGAACTTCTCCAGTGTGAATCCTTCCATGGGCTGCGGTTCTTGATAAACTACTCCAGCATGGGTACCTAACATGGGGTGCAGTCCTTCAGGAACAGGCTGCTCCAGCCTGGGTTCCCTGCGGGTCTCACATCTTGCCAGGACCTTGTTCCAGCATGGCGTCCTATGGGTTCACAGCCTCCTTTGGGCATCCCCGTGCTCCAGTGTGGGGTCCTCCCTGGGCTGCAGTTGGAGATCTGCTCCACTGTAGACGCGTATGGGCTGCGGGAGAAGAGGCTGCCTCACCATGCTCTTCATCATGGGCTGCAGGGGAATCTCTGCTCCGGTGCCTGAAGCACCTCCTATCCCCCTTCCTCATTAACCTTGGGGTACGCAGGGCTGTTGCTCTCACGTATTCTCACTCCTGTCTCTGATTGCAGTTGCTCCTGCACAGTAACGTTTTCCCCTTCTTAAATATGTTATCCCAGAGGATATAAGACAGAAGTTTTTCCTTGTGAGGGTGGTGAGGCACTGGAACAGGCTGCCCAGAGAAGCTGTGGCTGCCCCATCCCTGCAGTGTTCAAGGCAAGGCTGGGATGGGGCTTGGAGAAACCTGGTCTGGTGGAAGATGTCCCTGCCCATGGCAGGGGGTTGGAACTAGATGAGCTTTAAAGTGCTTTCCAACCCAAACCATTCTATGATTTTATGATTAAGTACTTCTGAGGACATGGACAGTGCTGCAGTCAGAAGGGTGTAGCAGCTTCTAAGTGTACAGCTAACCTAGCAAGTTTAAAATGATGCTGTAGATACAGTGGCATGAGAGTCACCCTACTTCCCCTGGACCTTGCTTAGGATTTGCTTTATTAATTTTACAGGATATGCCAAAACCTTTCTTGGCTTTCCAACTTGAATATATGTAAGACGTGATTACATAAATCTGTACTTGAGATTCTTGAAAGAGAGCCAGCTGTGCATATTGGATGTACTGTACAGTGTTTGCTTGGAAAATTTTGATTTAGCAAAATGTCAGGTTTTATTTATCAGTGTTTCTTCAAATTACATCTTTTGATTAGGTGCATAGTGGAAACTGAGAATTTTGAAGAGCGCGTGGCTGTGCTGAGTAGGATTATAGAAATCCTGCAGGTTTTTCAAGATCTGAATAATTTCAATGGTGTTTTGGAGATCGTCAGTGCAATGAACTCGGTGTCAGTGTACAGACTAGACCACACATTTGAGGTAAGTTTTGGGCACTGCTCTTGGGGGAAAAAAAAATATACTCGGACTCCAGAAGTGTAACACATATTTCTGAAGTGAAATCCGTAGTATGCATATCACACTCACCTTCATGGAAGAAAAGTGTGAAATGTTCGAAGTTATATATGCAAAAACATACAACGAGCTGGGTGTCTCAGAAGGTTTGTAATGGGAAGTGGAGCTTTTCAGCAGATGTTTTCTCACGTGTATTCAGCCCAAGAAGGGGAGATGCTGCAGCTGCTTGATTACTCTTTGTTAACCTGTCTGACATTAACCTCTAACTTCAATCCAGCATTTTACGGGTATGAAAGAGGAGGATCCTAAGGCTGAGAACCTTGGATTGAATGACTGTAAAGAGCTTTCCTGCCTATGCAAGAAGCGAAGGAGTGGAAGGGCATGAGGAGAGGATAGCTAAAAATCAGATTTTAGTTGATCAAAAGAACTTCCCTTGGATGAGAAAGTCTCAGAAAATTCAGAGACGAGAGGCAGAAACAAGTAGCTGCTGAAACAGTTTAAATGGACAGTAGAAAGAGAGGCTACAACACAAGTAGTAATTCTGTTCTTCAGTTGCCAAGGAAAAGAAACACCTAGGATTTGGCAAAGCGTCCCTTGGCTGAAATAGAAAAAGAAACATGAGTAAAAAGTTTTGAGTTTTGTATGTCTCTGAAAGGCATATGAGGCCTTTCAGTTAAATTCAGAATTAAATGTCTGATTTTTAATAAAGACCAAGATTATGCTTCTAAGTTGACTAGACAAAATAATAGCCTGTTTACAGCAGCCTCATGATTCAAATATGAATTTGAGTTCCTATGTTTTGCTGAGAGAGCTAGGGAATTGCCTTGGTTTTGCTGACGATACTATTGAGGTTTGCATCCCTGGGTTTTTGTCTTTGACAACTTAGGCGCTACAGGAAAGAAAAAAAAAAGTTTTGGATGAAGCAGTAGAATTAAGTCAAGATCACTTCAAGAAGTATCTAGCTAAGCTCAAGTCCATCAACCCGCCCTGTGTGCCTTTCTTCGGTAAGTAATGCCAGGGCAGGCTAATACTGTGTGCATTGTCAGGCTTAAGTTGAGTTTGATGCAGATGTGTTAATATTGCTTGAAGTGTTCAGGGTTGTGTTAGCTCTGAGAAGTCTGTAATATGTGTGACTTTTGGCTTCCAAGGTTTGTAATGTTTTTAGACTTCATAGAATGTCTACAGAGGGAATGTCCTGTGGGTTGGAAGGGACCTTAAATATCTCCTATTTCCAACCTCCCTGCCATGGGTAGGAACACCTTCCACTAGATCAGGTAAAAGATGCAATGTCTTTTATGTAATGTTTATGTTTCTAGTTTAGTATATGTATTACTGGTATTATATTGGTATGAATATTCCCTTATTTTGTTTAACACTGCCTCCACACTTGTGATCTGTTTATGGCCATGACCTAAAGATGTTTTTTTCTAAACTCTGGATGTTACGTGAGGGAGATAAAACACCTTATTTCAAAATACTGTTCCCATGTAAAATGCAGACTTGATTCATATTTGCCAGCTAATAAACTGTTGAAGCATTAAAGGGAATGGTCTGCCTATGTTCAGGCTTTTTTATTATTCATTACAAAGAATGAAATCAGGTCTTGGGATGAAAATTAAATTTCACAAATACTTCTCTCTTTATCAGGAATATACCTAACAAATATTTTGAAGACAGAAGAAGGGAATCCTGACTTCCTTAAAAGACAAGGGAAAGAATTAATTAACTTCAGTAAGAGGAGAAAAGTGGCTGAAATTACAGGAGAAATTCAGCAGTATCAAAACCAGCCTTACTGTTTACGGGTAGAGCCAGAAATTCGGGTAACCAAACATTAAATATCTGTTTGGGGATGCGAGAGGGAAAAGAATGTGAGAACAAAAAATTGGCAGATAATCATAGAATCACAGATAGGTTTGGGTCGGAAGGGACCTTAGTAGTTCCAACTCCCTGTCATGGGCAGAGACACCTTCCAGTGTCCTAGACCAGGTTGCTCAAAGCCCTGCCCAGCCTGGCCTTGAACGCTTCTGGGTATGGGGCAGCCACAGCTTCTTCTGGCCTGTCTTCACAATCTTCTACTTCTAGACCCTAATCTTGCATGAGCGGTGGCCATCAGAAGAGGAGGGAACAGAGGCTGGGTTGACAAAAAGGACCACCACAAAGGGCTAGCCAGAAGTCGGGATTTGCTTACTTGGATTCCATCATTCTGGGTCTTCTTCATCCCCTTATTGTTCTGCAGAGTAGTATCAGAGACTTCTTAGCAACAGGACAGCATGAGTAAGTCATGCTGACTAAACAGCAGAACTTTCTGAAGAAAAATCGGTTGCCTTTAACCCAAAACTCTCTGTACGTGCCTGGTGTGTTCAGTCCTTCAGACAGACATTCTGTAATGATACCTCTGACCAAAGTCTCCTGACCCTGCTAGCAGTTGCTACACACTAGTTAAGCACAAATATGAATGGTCATGCAGCATGGCAAAAGCTGAGCAAATGTGGAGGTGCCACTATCTGCTAGCATTATCCTCGGAAATGAGAGGATGCTTGAGTGGTTACTTACCCAAGACAAAGACTAGTGAATCCCAGATAGTACAAAGGAATTTTGAGGAAGACGCAGAAACGTTGAGCCAGGTAACAACAGGATTTTTTATGTGGGGTTACTAATGATTGAAAAGAAATAGCTTTGAGTGCCAGCCATGCTTCCTGAGTGCACAGCTAAATGTAACCTTTCCAAAAAGTTGTGTGGACAGCTCTCGATCTCACTAGTGAGCAGCAGCAGGCAGGAAGCGAGAAAGAGGTTTGTTATGTGAAGAATTAAATGGGCAGTAATACTGCTGTTTAAAATGCTGTTTGCATTGTGGTTAATTGCTGTGGATATGTCTGGGAAGATTTTAGTTTTACAGTATTTATAAGTACTTTTAAGTTCAAAGGATGGCAGTGTTTGTGCTGCAGAAAGAACAAATGGAAATGCTGTAGCTCACCACCTGCAAACTCCCACTGCAGGTAGTACAGCTAGTGCAGGATGGTCAGGCATTCAGGGGACTTTGTCCTGTTCCATGTCCTGCCCTCACTGCCAGTCCCATCCCAGCCAGGCTTTCCATCCAGTCCTTGTATCTCAGTGCCATACTCTGTCCCTGCCTCTGACCTTCCTGCTTTTGTTCTCTGTCCCCTCCTGTTCTTCATAGTGAGTTGATCGCATCCAAAGCACCTCTAAGAAACGATGACAGCAAAACCTTTGCTTTCTCCACCGTATCTTCATATTCTGCTCCTTCCCAGAGCTGTGATGCTAAGGCAAGCACACAGGATGTGTTGCACAGCCCTTAACACTGCTGTGTTCTGCACGATTCACTAGTCAAGAACATTAGCAAACAATTTACAGAAGATTTCATTTACCATGTCTTTGGCACAAAGTCATTCTTTCATGTCAGAAAACTTACTGGGAATCTGACTGTTTCTTGCATTGGATTGTTTTGTACTTATTTGAGGGAATGTTTTCCTCTGTTTTTCCTGGAAATAAGCTTCATAATAATGAAAAACTAGAAGTTTAATCTCTGAATTATGAACACTTTATTAAAATTCTATGAATATGCTTATTTTTAAAATATTATTGATACTTTTTTCATTTAGAAATTCTTTGAAAACCTCAACCCTATGGGGAAGATACCAGAAAAAGAGTTTACAGATTATCTGTTCAACAAGTCATTAGAAATTGAACCTCGAAACTGCAAGCAACCACCTAGATTTGTAAGTCTTGTCTGCAAATTAGTTTAAATTCACTAGCCCCTATGAAAAAGAATACCTGTCAATAAGCCATAGGTTTCCTTTAGAATTCTGTATCATGAGATGATTTTCCAGCAAAATTTGATTTAAAAATACTCTTGTTTCAAATGAATTTTTTTTCTGCAGTCTGAAATACTGCCATATAAATTTGTGTTTCCAACCATATAGTTATCGGATAGAGTGTGTGGTAGCATTTCTTATCTCACAGCATCAAGAAATCTTACAAAATGTTGATATTAATTGAAGTACTTTTTTATGCATCATTAATGTATTTTCTTGAAGTAGAAGTTAATTTCCTTTTTTTTTGTCTAAATATTTTGCATTGTTGCAAACATTGAATTGACAAGGTGCAACCTTCTTGCTGAACAAAACAGTTCAAGGGAGTAGCAATCTTGGTTTTAAAAAAAACAGCTACTGGAGCTCAGGGTTCTTTATTAAGCAGAAAGATCATTCTCTACAACTACTTGTCTTTTATACACTGTAATTGTACTGCAGAGTAGCTAGAGACATCTCTGGTTTGGGGAAAGCTATAAATCATTCTAGCAATCTCCTGTTAGAGGAGTGAGTAAGATGATAAATGTGACAGAAATTACTGTTGCAAAAATGCTGCTTACAGTAATATCTCTCAAATATTTTCTAAAAACAGATATCCACGCTGCCAGTCTTGGGCAGCTGGGCGTGAATTCTTTGTAGTTCATGGTTCCAAACCAGACATTCTTCTTGGAATTTCAGGAAAGTCCAGTTCTGGATACTGTAATGTGGTGGAGTCATGCATACCACCGTAAGATGGGAACGTAATTCATCTTAAAAGAATCAGCTTTGATCTGTGCCATGTTACACCTGAACCTAATGAGTCTTGTTTCACTCACACCAGTGACGTGTGTATGTAAGAATTTTGTCCTGACTAACTCAGAGGATGAGGTCAACGGGCATCTGAGTGTGTCCTTGATCCTGAATACACGTGGGGCCAGGGTGTCCTTCTGAGGTACAAGCACTTGACATTACTCTGTCCCCCCCAAGGTTGTGAGTTGCTCTTCCCTTGTGTTCTGTCCCAGTCAGCATGCATCTGAAATGTGACTCTGCATAGCTGTGGAAAAAAATTAAAATCATTAAACTGGAAAAAAAGATTTATTAAGCTGCATCCATAACTTGTCCTGTAAACTCCTGCTGTATAGTTAACAGGCTGTATCTCAAGTCAGTTGTCAAAAGGCTGTACTACTTTTTTAGGTGTATTTGAGAAGTACTTTTTTAAATATCTCATAAAGGCATGGCAGTTTTGCTGTCTGAAATGTTAGCAGTACTAACCAGCTTTACTATCTCCAGCCTAGAAAAACAACCTACCCCCTGAAGTCTCCTGGGATAAGGCCCAACACTGGCAGACACAGCTCCACCTCTGGCACCTTGAGAAGTCATCCACTGCCACTTGAAAAGGAGCCAAGTAAGATAAGTTTCAGTAGAATTACTGAGGCAGAGCATGAATCAACAGTATCGGCACCAACTTCACCGAACACACCATCTACGCCACCAGTGTCTGCTTCTTCAGAGTTCAGTGTGTTTTTAGACATTGACCTCAACAGTTCTTACGGTAAATGTGCAATATGTTTTAATAACGGTCGTTACTGTCCCTCAGGCTTCCAAAACGTATTGGTGTGTATGCCAGCCTTTTACCAAAGAAAGTTGACAAACTTAGTTGTGGCCTGTGAAGTTCTTGTGTCAGTGTTTTGAATACTGTGGTTTACTGCTTTACCATGTATGGCACATCCATGGCAAGAGAAGGTGCTGAGGAGCAGGCATCCACACCAGTGCATGTTTCAGGAGTGGTCCTGTGGGCTGATCACATGCTGGTGATTCTGACTTAATTTCCTTTGAAGGGAATCCAGTCTGTGTGTTTTGAGATGTGAACTGAAGTGCCAGAAGTGGGGATGGTCAGGGCACTCCCTTCAAAATGCAGTCTTGATTTAAGAATTTCCATTAGTTCAGATCCACCAATACACTCTCAAGCTTTGCTTGTAGCTGTGAGCAGCTCCTTAGTCTTGAAAGCATACATTATGTGGTGCAGTGCAGCTCTTCTGTATGGAAAGTCTTTAATTGATTTTTCCTTTAACAGGAAACAACAGCATCTTTGCTCCCATCAGTTTGCCACAGTCAAGTGAGTACCATAATTCTATTAAATGTTTCGTTTCACTCTGCTTTTCCTGGTTTCAGGATAACTGAATGGGAATTAAAATCTGAAATCTGGGATGAAAATGTGGGCCGTATTCATTAGGCATCTGAGGACTTTTTTATACAGGTTTCAGATCAAATGTCCAGTAAAGATGTAAAGTCTAAAAACCATCTGGGTTAATTTTGGTTTATTTTTTCCCCAGGCTCTAGCATGATTTTGCTTCTATTTTGAATGCCCTCCATTAATTTTATTTTTTTTTTTCACTAATCCTACACATGAAGCAATACAATAATTTCATATTGCCACTCAGTGAAAATAACCGTGCTGGAAAAGCTTGCTGGGAAGGATGAGGTACTTCTTGTACCAGCCACAGCGGTGAGGGATATCCTGCATTCATCTGTTTTCAGCTTCTCGTTTTACTCCCTTATTACACGGGCACATAGACTTTTTCAGAACATGATTAGAATTTCAGACTGGAGAGCACAGGTGCCCAGTGTATTGATACAGAGCTCTGCGCACTTCAGAGAGAAAAGTGAAGGTGTGACAAGTCAACAGATACAGGCTGGGAGGTTGTGTTGTTGCTTAACTTTGAGGATTTTCTTTTTCCCCCTCTGTAAAAAGGAAGGACTAAAAATGTCCTAAAAGGCTGTAAGAGTTAATACCATCTGCTCGGTTCAGTGTGTAATTCTCCTGCTTTAGAAGTGTTGCAGACCTGTTAATGAAGCCTCTAAATTTCCGGCTTTGAACATGTATCCATATGGCAAAGAGAACAAACCTTCCACTCCAAGTGGCCTGTGGGCTAACTGTGGGCACAGTGGTGAACAGGGTAGATTCTGCAATACAGGGAGGATTGCAGAGAAAGTTATTCAAGTGCTCACTCAGAGTTCGCTTTATTTTTCTGACCTTTAGTGTTGCCTGCTACATGTCGATATGTATCTTTGATACTGGAAATAGGAGACCACTTTGTGAGGTGCATATCTGATGAACGAAATTAAGGGAAATTTCATCCAGCTGAAGTTAATGGTTCATGTTGCTGTTGAGCACAAAGATCAGCTTATTTCAGTTGCTTCTAGTTTGGCTCAGTATTGTAGCATATGTTCCTCAGATATTGCACAAGCAGTAAAATACCTGCTTTTCTCTCTCCAGAGACTTTCTTCAGCTCATGGGGTAGCTTTCCTAAACTAAGTGATGAGCCTCAAAACCCTCCTCCACTTCCTCCACGAAAAAAGCTGGATCAGGATGCTTCTAATGCTAAGGTATTTCTGTCCTATATTGAGTAACTGAGAATAAATCAGGGGACATCTAGAATCACAGAATCGTTTAGGTAGGAAAAAACCTTTAAGTTCCGAAGACCTTAAGTACCCAGAGAGGCAGTGGCTGCCCCATCCCTGGAAGCGTTCAAGGCCAGGTTTGGATGAGTGTTGAGCAGCCTGGTCTAGTGGAAGGTATTCTTGCCGATGGCAGGACTTTAAGATCTTTAAGATGGTCTTGAAAATCCCTTCCAACCCAAATCATTCTATGAATCTATGATCAAGTCCAACTATCTAGCCAAACAGGACTTCATTAGTCTAAAAGACATCCAAATGCAGTTGTCTTTTGAAAAGTTTCAGATCCCCAGTGTCCAAACTCTACTAGCTCCTTTAGGTTGTATCCAGCCCAAAGGTACAGCTCTGCCAGTGTCATGTTTCTGAGAGCACCCATAGCAGACGTCAGGAGAATTCTGCATCTGTCAGAGGATCTGCTCTTTATCTAAACATCTTCATTTCTTCTTTGCAATGTTGTAGGGAAGTTTAAAGTCAGATGACGATCCTCCAGCGATTCCACCTCGGCAGCCACCGCCTCCAAAGATACAGCCTCGTGCTCCTGCTTACACTAACCCCTTTGACCAGCCACTGCACAGTCCTCCTCCTCCACCCCCCCGGGACCCTCTTCCTGATACTCCACCACCGGTACCACTCCGGCCTCCTGAACACTTCATCAACTGCCCTCTCAACCTCCAGCTGCAGCCAGTGGGACGCTTACACAGAGATCCCGACTGGTTCAGGGAGGCGAGCACAGGCCCCAGCTCTCCCGGCACTCCTCCCAGCACCCCCTCTCCCAGGGTCCTGCGCCGCTGCTGCGTGATCAGCGCGAGTCACAACAACCTGGTTCACCCGCCTGTGCCCCCCGTTCCACCCCGGCACAATTCAAGCCCTCAGTTACCAAAACTGCCACCAAAGACTTACAAAAGGGAGCTCTCCCACCCTCCTTTGCACAGACTGTCTTTGCTGGAAAATGCAGAAACTCCTCAATGACCTTAGCCACAGTAGTCATTGACACTGGAATAGTATTTGTAAAGTTCCTTTTTATTTATTCAAAAAAGGCAGTGTATTTTAGTACTTTCACAAATTATGCTCTTAAAGTGCTGCTGATCAAAAAAAAAAAAAGGTTTAAATTGGAAAAATGAGACTACACATGCTCTAGCCTACGTCTGTTCAACAGCATTACCCTCAGGTGATCAGCAGCATTGCCTTGGTTCACATCCTCAGTGCCGACAGTCATGCCAGTATAAAAAATAGATCTTTTGCACTGTAAACTACACTAAATGAATTGAAACTGACATCACTTAATTGCACTGAGCCAAAAAAAAAAAGGTGCGTCTGTGGAATTTCTTCAAATTTGAGCACTAGTGGCCTTTTTTTGTTTGTTTTAAATTAAAAAACAGAGCAGTGGGATGATGACATGAGGACACGCAGCGTTACTGATTTTAAACCTCCGGCCACTTGCCTTCTAACTTTGTGTAAGCTTGGAGGTTCGTGAGTGACAGCTGCTGTTCTCAAATATTTTAATGCCATGTCTTAATTGCCATTGATTTGCTGCTGAAGACAAAAAAAACCCAGGTTGAAATCTAAATACCAAAATACTCAGCTGGTCTTGATTATTTTGAGACAGGCTGAACAAGGACTGACTACCTGTCTTGAATTATTGGAAAGGATCCCTAGTACTTAGCATGCATCTTGTTCAGATGTGCCTTTTTGTTTTGGTAGGCGAAGATGTCTTAAGCTAAAGAGTTCTCTACTGTTTTGAACAAAGCTATATGCCATGTATGTACAATTGTTTATATTGTATATTTACAGATAATGCTAATAACCTGTATAAATTTAAGTGATTTGAGGTCTATAATAGAGTCTGCTACTCCTGCAATCTTTTACTGGTCAGAAGTGTTTCCTCTGGCTTAGGAACAGTCTTGCCTTCCAAACCTATTAACTTCCTTTAAATCTTACTTAACTTAATCATGAATCCATTTTGGAAATTGGTAGCATTTAAACCAGCAAACACTTAAAGCTTTATTAAAATTTTTAAACTGATAAGTGAATGGAACTTTTCTTTGCCAGTTGAACTGCTTGGTTGAACTGGTGTGAGAGTGAGTCTGTTTTACTGGTAGTACTGTAGCAGCATTTATAAAGTGGCCAGAAGCCACATTTTATTTACTGGTCTGTGGCCTTTTACTGTGCTTTGTATCAGAGTTCTTAACAAGATTAATAAATCACCCCAGTCTTAATTTTTAAGAGCTTGAGCAGTGCGTGTTCCTTCTAAGGATAAGGTTGGGAATTGCATTTAGCAACTTTTTGGCAATACTAAATGCCCCCGATTTTTCAGGCTGCTGTTCTCCACTTTGGGTGTCCTTCAAGTTGGCAGTCGGGCTGTCAGCAAAGCTTCAAGGAAGTTGAGCCCAGCACACAACAGATCCCTGGGATTTGAGTCTTTCCTAACACCTGCTAGCCCGTCGGGTACCTAGGCCACTCTAAATGGAGAAGTGGTTCCCATTTTTTCAGGCTCCTGACTAGAGGCAAAGCATTGCGGTGAGATATGCAGCAGTTCAGGCTTCCAAGTCACACTCTGGCTTTTCATTGGCCTGCCTATATTGCTCCCACTGTCTTGGGAATTTTCTGGAGAAGGAGAGGTGTGAGATACCTGGAAGGGGTGGCAATTTTCTTCTCCTGGGAAGATGCATTTGCCATCTCCCTCTTGGACAGTCTTCTACTGCCTGTCCCCTTCATGCTTCTTTCCTGAGGAACAGAGGAGGGGAAGAATCTATTCGTGCAAGGGGCCAAAGACACTTTGTAAAGGAGAGCTGCTTCACTTCACAAGAATAACTCTGAGTAAGTCCCAAATTTGAGATGCATGAACTGGGAATGCAGGCAGGAAGTGGACGATGCCTTAATTGTGGCTTTTCCTCTGCAGTTAAAACCCAGCTTCTAACTTTTCTGTAAGTCTTATATTAGTATCTGATGGTAAAAGTATGTGCAGTGAACATCCTGTAGGTTTTCCTTTAGGCTGGGCTTAAAGCATCACTACCTACAGCTGATCAACAGTGCTGGGACAATAAAGCTCCAGAAGGGTAAGGGGAGAGCAGGAACCTCTTAATTTTGATCTCCAGTGGGGGCAATAATGTGAAAACATGAGATACTTATGCTAGAAAGCAGCAGCTAAATGTTCCTAGCTTCCTTTCCCATGCGTGAAACGTGACTCTCACCTTTACAGCGCCAGCTCTGGAGTTTACCTAAAGTACATAAATCACAGGATGATTCATAAAAGAGACCTTGTTTATGGATAGCTTACCACACAATTAAACTGTCCTCCAAACATAATAGGAGCTGGAAAATACAAAGAACCATTCCAAGGCAGGGCAGCGGCAGCAATGCCAGCGGCATGAAATGTGGTGAGTACAGCAACACACATTCCCAAAGTAACTGGCTGTGGAAGTGGTCAAATGCAGGCGGATTCCCACCAGTGTGGTTCCAGGGAATGCCAAGAGAGCAGTAAATTAACATTTCAGTTGCTGTGTAATTAGAGGCGTAGATACAAAGGGGGGGGGGTTAATGCTAGAGGGGAAAATATGAAATTGCTGGGTTTGAAATTGGTGTGTGTGGGAAAAGGCAATTCCCTCAGAAAAGTGCAGATAAAGAGATGGAATGTCCTGGCAATTAACAGTAAAAGAAACATCTTTCTAGCTGTTTTCAGTGGCCCTGTTTTGAGTTACTGACTTTAGCATTTCCCCCTGCTCTGGAGGCAGACGGATGGATGCTATGACATGGCTGCAGCAGATCAAAAAGGGACAAAAGAAACCACATTTTGTTTGGTTGGGGTTGTTTTTTAGGGGGAGGTATGTTCTTCCCCACATTTACTCAATATTCAGAAACACCCAGAAGTCTGCATATACAATTTGCAATCTCTAGCGAACACAGTAACTTCTCCCTGGGGGAGCAGGCATTAGTAAGAAATGCTAAGAAATAAAAGTAGTAAACGTGTCCAAGGGAAAAAAAACAAAAGCCTTTACAATTAAAAATGTTGATGCACTGTCAATTCATATTCAGCTGCCTTTTTAAAACCGTTCTGGAAGCTTAATCGTTGGATGAGGGTCTACAGCCCCGGGATTTCCAGCAATCCCGTGGCTCTGGTGGGACTGCTCGCCCACAGTGCTTGCAGGCTGCACTGAGCAACTTGCGGAGTAGCTTTTGAATCGCTGTGTGTTAATTTTCAGCCAGTTCACAAACGGAACGTTTTCTTCACAGCATTTTCCACCCTCTGGAGTTTCATCATCGAATGACAGAACGGTTCAGGTTGGAAGGGACCTTAAAGCTCATCCACTTCCAACCCCCTGCCACGGCAGGGACGCCTTCCACCAGACCGCGTTGCTCAGTTCGGCTTCTCCAGCATGACGGGCCAGGTCAGGAGGGCCCGACTGGCGGCCGGGCGAGCTCCTGCATGCAGTTTCCAAAGGGAGGTTTCTCGCCTCTGACTACGCGGCAAGCGAGCTGTAGAAGCCCGGTTTTCCGTCAGACAAGGGTACTGCAGGGTGTGCTTTCACGTAGTTAACAGTCAACTTACAGGACAGTGGGGAGAGGGGCAGCGGTTTGCATATGTGCCATGTAAACCATGGGGACCCGTGCTACCTGAGGGGCGCAGCTGCCCGTGCGGGCGCAGGGACAGCGGTCGGGCAGCGCCCACCCCCTCGCAGGCACCCCCGGCACAGCGCGGCTGTGAGGAGCCGCCATTTCCCCTCCGCGCGGCGACGGCGGGAGCGGCGCGCGGGGCGGCCCCGGGAGGCGGGTCCGCGCCGCCTCAATGCCGCGGCCATGGCGGGCTTCGTGCGGGAGCTGGAGCGGCGGAGCGGGCCGGCGCTGCGGCTGGAGCAGCGGGCGGCGGGCGGCGTGGGCTGCGTCGTGTGGGACGCCGCGCTGGTGCTCGCCAAGTTCCTGGAGACCGGCGCCTGTCCCCTCGCCCGCCGCCACGTCCTCGAGCTGGGCGCCGGCACCGGCGCCGTTGGCATCATGGCGGCGACGTTGGGGTGAGCGGCGCCGGTCGGGGGCTGCGAGCGGCTACGACCGCTCCGCTCCGGTCCGGTCCGCGCCGGCCTGGGCGCGGGCGAAGCGGGGACAGCGCTGGCTGCCGGGAAGGGGCAGGTCCCTCGTAGCTGTTTGCTCCCCTCTTAGCCCGGTTTATTGTGTTACCTACGTGAAACCGTCTAAATTCTTGCGAAACCAGCGTATATTCTGTGTGCGCGCTGTGGCGAGGGGCCGGGGTGTAACCGTGTCCGTGTGTTACAGGGCAAATGTGACAGTTACCGACCTTGAGGAGCTGCAGGAGCTGTTGATGGTTAATATAGAGAACAACAAACATCTGGTCACAGGGTCAGTCCGAGCCAAGGTACTGAAATGGTTTGTATGATCCTTTTAACGTTTCTGTTCAGCTTTAACAGGGCGCTGCTCTTGCTTTGTGAAATCACCAAATATGCTTGGAAGCACTGCTGTAAAAGGGGAGCTGGGTATAAGAATGTAGTTGTAAACTTCATGTTCAGCCCTCTATATTGTATGTTGCATCATTTCTGAAGCTTGTTTTCACCTTTTTGTTTTCTTTCTACTTTTTAGGGGTGAAGATGTATCAGAATTTCAGCCTCCCCCCGATTATATACTGATGGCTGATTGCATTTACTATGAGGAGGTAAATGAAGAGTTTGCAAAGCCCCTATGCAAAACTTCCTTGGGAAGGCCATAGGTTCAGTCTCAGAAGTGTTCAAATCACTATTGTGCTTGCATCTTGATCCCCATGGTTAGAAGAATGCATAGAACAAGTCTGGAGATGGCATTTTTAAGAGATCCAAAGTCACTGGAAATCAGTTGGAGACTGCTTTAAAAAAAGAAAACAAACACTATTTCTTCCTCTTTTTTTTTTTTAACACTGAGAATGAAGTGTGAAGGAAAACATTGTGACTGATAGTTGTGAACTATTTAATGTATTGGTAAATGAAGTTAAAAAGTGCTGCATCTGCACTGTTTGGGTTCTCCTTATGCTTCCCTTGGGAAGGCAAAAGGAGAAATCATGCTCCAGCTAAGCGGTTGTTGTAGTCTGCTCCATCTCCTCAGCTGGAGCTCTACAGGATGTGCATAGAGAGCTAACAGAAGTTGCAAGAAAAGGGAGAAGACCTAAAGACCACAGTGTCCCAGTGCCCTTTCAGCAGTGTTACTGCTGCCTCCCTGCACATTGGTCCTCTTCCTGTAACGCAGTGGTCCCGATCTGAGCCTTGTTTCAAGAACAGTTGAGAAAACTTCCACTATTGAAACACGTCAAGAAATAGGCATTGTTGTGTGCCTTGAGGAAATACCCACTCAGTAGTGTGGGATGGTTTTGGCTTTGATGCTAGTTCAGTTCTCTTGGTCAGTCTGTGAAACTCCTCCTATGCAGTCTCCCTTTCTCCTCTGCTTTTCGGCTTGCCCCATGTTCTTTTTGTCCCAGTTAAAGTACTAAAAATAACTCCCTGAAAAGCAAGACTGGAAAGTTCTCTCTTGGGTGAGGACTTTCTCTAGTTAGAGACAGTAAAATGAGCTTGAAATCTAAGTGTGAAATACTTAACCTCTTTTGGGCAGTCATTAGAACCGTTACTGAAGACACTGAAAGATCTTACTGGCCCTGATACGTGCGTCTTGTGCTGTTACGAACAGAGGACTATGGGAAAGAACCCTGAAATAGAGAGAAAATACTTTGAGGTAAGTGTTTTTAACGTGTGCTTTTTGAACATTAGGGAGATAGCTTGGACACAGGAGGTCTTTGTATTGGATAAGCTGAACGTAAGTGGCAGTTGCTACATGTACAGATTCAGGTTGACTCTGCAAAGTAGAGTTTGTAGCGGGAGAGGCACATTTTTCTTGAAATGGGGTAGGAAATTCAGGTGATGACTTTCAAAGTTATTCTCCAACTTACCAGTAGAAACTTCCTGGATACTTATTGAGCTTTTCCTTCCCTTAAAAGATTCAGCTAACCCTTCTTGCCTTACTAATCTTAACTGCATTGATGTTTTTGATCCAGTCAGCCAGACTTGCGCAGCTTGTTAAAAGCTTGTCTAGCTCATGAGACCTTCCACATCTGCAAAAGGCCACCATTCGTGATGCAATACCTGTCAAAATTGAAACCATCATTTTTGTAGGAGCAAGTGAACTAGCGGGTGGTTGCTGCCTTCTTTCTGCAGTGGTTGTCTTGATGTTACCAGAGGTTATTGGGAGCATTAAAATGAGTCTGGTGAAAATTTATTTTCTTTTGGCATGTTCCGTCGAAAGCAAAGGGAAAAATACAGGTAAAGTGTTCCAGGGTTGCTCAGGAACTCAGGACTCTGCTAGGCAGTGTAGCTGCTCTGGCAAAGATTTTTTCCTCCTGAGAGAGCATTAATAGGTGATATAATTAAATGGTCCAGCTGTATCTTCTGTGCAGGTAAGTAACAGCTGAATCCCTCCTACAGTTGTGGGGATGATGGTCAGTGCAGGATTTAACTCTGCATCTGTGAAGTCTGCGGAAAAGCAGCCCTTGTGCAGGAGTAATGGATTATACGTAGTAATAATACTACTACAAAAAAGGGGAAGGGCAAGAATTCCAGGGTGATTTGCATGTGTTACTAACAGCACCTCTTTGATGATCAGCCATGCCTCAAACTCGTGGGACCTGACTGTGAGAAGGGTTGCTATCGAGATCATCTCTGAAGAGGTGCCGCTCCCACAATAAACTCAATAGGTGTAGGTGTTTCAGGATGATGGCTGCTTGCTTGTAATTTATTTCATTCCTTAGCTTGCCAGGGTGCAGGCAAGTTAATCTGAGCATACTGCAGAGTTGACACTTGGGGTTTTTAGCCTTTTTTCACTCCCCCCCCTCCAGTTGAGAATGTTGGCAGAGGCAGGTGCTGTGGTTTGGCTTAGCACTTTGCAGACTGGAGGAAGCAAAATGTTTTATCATGAGCTTTTAGATTTTTCTTAAACGTTGCCATGTGTCTGTAGCTTTGAGTTGGTGCTGGAATGGTTAAACAAGAGTAAGTGTGCTGCACTTTGGGGCAAATGGCTTGCACTTCTGTGGAGGCCTTTAGTAGAACGGTCTGAGCATAGTGGTTCCAGCTTCTGAAGGCTTCTTGCCCTTGTGCAGGTGTAGTGGAACTCTTAAACTGAACGTGCTTAGTTCAGAAGGGCAGTATCTGAATTGTTTTGTGTGTTCTTTGATAACCAGCTGCTTCAGTTGGACTTTGAGCTGGAAAAAATTCCCCTGGATAAGCACGATGAGGAGTATCGCAGCGAAGACATTCACATCATGAATATCCACAGGAAGCAAACGGTAGGTTTACTTAACTGGCACAGTGAATGCTGCCAGGAATCCGCAGAGCTGCTGTTTACTTGGCATAGTGTATGCGTTCCAGAGGTGAAGGTCTAAACTGACTGTGAAATACCATTAGGGACCCTGTGAAACTGCAGACCAGAACTGTGCTGGGACAAAGGGACTCCTTTGTTCTGAAACCCAGTGTTCTGCAGGTGCCAGCCTCTGTCTTCAGAAGGACCATCTTTGAGCTGTGCACTGACTTTCTTCTTTTCTTCAGTGCTGTAGTGAGTTGGGATCTCAAAACTGGTGTTCGAAGGCACCAAAGTAATAAAAATAATATGCCTACTGCTGCTTTTAGCACAGTGTGCTCTGCTGTAGAGCATCTCCCCAAAACCAGTCTCTAGAGGTGGTACTTGGCATCTCTCAGTGTTGGTTAGATCGATTTTTGGTTAACTGATGAAGCAATTATGCATGAAGAAAATACTTTGCATGTTCTGCTGATACAACATGTGAGTCCAGTGCTTTAACCAAAATGGGCTGCTTAAAAATCCACTTCTTTTTTTAACATCTCTTCATAGAGTATTCCATCGTGAGATCTTCGACCACAGTATCTCCCCTCTGGCAGCTGGTAGAGCTGTGGAGAGAAGGGTATAGAATAACACCACAAAGAGACTGTCTCCAGTGTGGTTTGTGACTCATCTACTAAAAATGGCTTCTTGATGGTGGACTTGGCGTGGGACACCAGAAGAAGTGGGCTTATTAGGCGAGACCACTGATAGCGCCTTCCAAGAGGACAGATGTGAGCTGCTCATAGTCTGCGGGCTGAGGAAGGCAGAAACAGAACTCAGAGCGGCCCTGGGCATGTGTTCTGGTTACCTCTGCTTGTTGGAGCAGCGGGTGGCTTATCAAGTGCTCACACAGCGGGTCTGAGGACACCACTCCGAAGTCTCTGCAGGGAGAATACTGAGCAGGCTCAGTCACACAGCTGGTCAATAAACCTTTTGCACTTCAGATGGGGTGGATGGTGGTTTCTGTGTCGTGCTGGCGATGCAGATGTCCTGGGAGTCTCGCTGGGGTTGTCATGGTGGTAGACACTGCACAGATACAACATGCAGATGGTCCCTGTGCAAGGTTGCTCTGCCATTTGATTTCACGTGTGCTTTTCTGGTATAAGAATTTGCAGTGTTAAAAGCTTGACACCTTCAAACGATTCTGGTGAGCGGGTTGGTTGCTGCTGCTGCTGTTCCTCACTGAGCTGCCTCCTGTGCAGGGATGGCTTTGAGATTTAATTTCAAAAGAAATCTCACTTCTGCTCTGTAGTGGAAGCAGCTGTGGCTGCCGGCGCCATCCACCAGCAGTGGGAACGCAGGTCTGCTGTGGCAAAGGTGCTGCTCAATGTGGGTTGTAAATGACCTGTTACAGTTCCTCATTGTTGCTGGGCACAGCATGAGTGGTCCCTGCTGCAGGGACCCTGAGTATTGAGGCTAAATCTGTAGGGTTTTCTCAAAACCTCAGCTGTTGGCTTGGGGGGAGCTTTGTTCACTAGGCACCCCGGTGCTTTCTGGACTTGCCCTGAGCTCAAGCTCCTGTTATCTCCAGTTCCTTGCAAAGCTCACACTTCATAAAAGCACTGTCCTGGCTTGCAAAGCACAGCAGTGATGATTAGTGAATGCATGGCAAAGCAAGAGTGCAATTTGTCGTAACCGCATGCATTATTTGTTAACTTGTTATGAAAAGAACTCCTTAATTAACCAGTGGCCTGCAGGAAGATATTTACTGGGGTGTTTATGCCAGCATGGCTTCCCTGGTGGAAACTCTAGTTCCAGAGAGTTGTCTAGAGGCGCACTGTAAGGACAATGTGAGAGCAGTGCTGTTTTCTGGTGGTATTTTCCTGCAGAGGAGCCTCTTTGCTGACCACAGGCCCCCAGGAAGGGAGAGTAGAGCTGCTTGGCTTGGAGCTGGGATGGAATCCCAGTGGTGGTGGGGACGATGTGAGAGAGCCCAAAAGGGATGACATCCCGCCAGGCAGCATGGTGCCCTCTTTGGGGCCTGGTATGAGCAGGGGGAACAGCATTACCTAAAGGTTTGGTGCTGGCAGAACGATTGTGTTTTATCTGTGGGTGTGCGATTTCAGCACTTCCTTTTCAGGAGAAAAAAAGGAGGAAGTTGTGCTTTTCTCTTCCCCATACACGGCTGCTGGAGGCTCCTCCGTGCCCTCAGCTTCATGCCCGTAGTGCTCAAGTTGTGAATGTCATGGGGTGAGAGGGACCTTGGGGGGAGAGCTGTGTCCCACCACCCCCTATACCATCCCCCTGTCACCGCCTGCACCCACTGCAAGGCGGAATGTAAAACCCAACCACTGCTGCTGCATCTGTGAAGAGGAAACCGCCACCAATCGGGGAGGTGTCGGGGTCAGATGGCGGCTGCCTCCGCATCTTGTCCCTGCAGCCAGCAGATGAAACTGCTGCTTTTTTTAAGGGGGAAAATGGGCTTTTGGAAAGGCAGTTGGGATCCTCCTGCAAGCTCCTGCAGTGGCTGGGGCGTGCCTGTAAGGCCAGTGGCTGCCATGGCGTGGGTGTCCCTGCTCTTAACCAGGAGCAGGCGCATCCTCCTGGAAATCAGGATGCAGGGGAGGCTCTGGTCCTTCTTCTTGCCACCTCACAAGTCCTCTTTGTCGCTGTTGGCTTTTTGTCCTGTCCCTGCCCCCTTGGGGGGAGCATGTGTTGGCATTGCTGCCATAAACACGGGGCCTACCCATAGGTTTGGCTGTAGGTGCCTGGCAGTGCTCATGTATGGCTTTGCCATTTGCCAGTGTTGGGCTCTGCCCTTGCGTCACAACAGAGAACAACAACTAACTGCTGTCCATGCCAGCCCAAATCTGCCCCAGCTCTCTCTGCATAGGAGACCTCATCACTCCCCTGGCTCTAACAGGCATGCAGCCACCTCCAAGCTGGCTTGCTGCAGGAGCCAGCAGTGACAAAGCTGCAGCATCTGAGCTGTGTAGCCATTCTCTGCATCACCTTGCCACAGTTTCATTACACAAGAGAGACCAGCAAACCTCCTGGTGCTGCAGCTGTGAGAGCCGGTTTGGTGCTGCCAGTTACAGACGGAGACGTCTTGGAGACCAGGCCATTTGCTGAGTATCACACTTAAATAATGGATCGTTTTCTGGAATAATTTCGACACCAGCTGGAATGATGGGAAGCTGCTATGTGGGGTGTGCAGGTCATGGGTGGTTTCCACAGGAGAGCTGCAATGTTCATGTGCAGGGCGGCATTGCCTGGCGCAGGAGTCAGACCGCAGCCTTGGTGGGTGGCACCCGTATCTCAGCGATGCCAATGGCGGTGCCGTTGTCCTGTGGTCCGACTGATGCTTTGTGGGGGTCCTTACTCTTTGCTATGACAGCCAGCGTAGCTTTTCACTTCCGTTTACATCAACAGTTGAGGGCTCCTGGCTGCAGCCAGGGATTGAGCACGGTGTGTAATGCCAGCTCAGCACCAGCCACATAGATCGCTGATGGCTTCTTGTAGCAGTATTAGTCAGGACACAGCTCAGAAACCTGCAGAACCTCAGGAGGTTCCCTTCACACTCTGCAATCATTTTTCATTCTTTCCTAGGAAAAGAATGGGGCACAGGGCAGCTGCTGCAGAGTCTGCCAGTGTCTGGATCTGGCCATCCGCAAGCGATTCCCATGTGTCCCCTGGCACTGCTGCAGAGCCCGTTGGGACTGTGTCAGGACAGGGCCTGTGACCACACATCCCATGGGGCTGGTGGCTTCACTTGGGAAAGTCTCTCCTCCGTAGCTGTGTAATAATTTTCTGTGGCATGTAATCCTGAACAAATGGCTTTCCCTCTTGGAAGATGATACTTGTTGCCTGCAGCGTTAAGAGGTAGTGTTAGAAAGGGCTTTTTATTACGGTAGATCTGCTCTTGCTTCCACTGGTTGCAGTGAGTCTCAGTAAATGAGCAAATGGCCCAGCTAAACTATGCCTCTGGTTCATTACGGGGAGCAGATGCCCTTGGGCCTGCGGCTGATCGCTGCTGTTGTGCCATTTCCTGAGCCTCCACTGAGGAGCTGCTGCAAATGGCACAGCAACACCATAACTCACCCGCTTGGCAACAGGAGATTATATGCGGGGACTTCCCATCCCCACCTGCACCTCTGGGTCCCCAGGAGGTGAATGTGCCCAGCTGAAGGAGGGAGATGAGGAGCAGATGATCCCAGTTTGCACATGCCCTGCCTGGGGAAAAAAGAAACCGAACTAATGAGAACCAACCCAAACTTAGCAATTTGGGCTGTTTTCTGCTGGAGGGGTGAGAAAGGCTGCCTGGGGCCTGTGGCAGGCACAGCACCAGTGGGGAACCATGATGCCATCAGGGGGGACACAGATGGAAACTGCCGACCCCATTAGCAGCATTTCAATCCACAGGTGCTTTGCCAGCCTGAGCTGGGGGTGCTCCTCAGTGATGCCAGTGTGGCTCCTTGACCAGGCACACACTGCAGGCACAATCGCACGGGCAGCAGGGGAGGGTTCCATTGGTGCTGTGCACTTTTGTGGCGGATGGCATGTGGGATGCAGGGAGCGGGATCGCAGCCTTCGCCTCTCCCTGCCTCCTCAAAAGGTGTTGGTTCGATCTGCTTGAAGGGCTTGAGGGCTTGCTGCTGGTGCAGCGCCCCGTCACCCCAGGAGCCGGAAAGCTGTGGTCCAACAGTTACCTCCTTTCACATCCTGAAACGAAAAAAGAAAGTTCGTTTTCTGCTGCTGAGCAGCCAGTGAGGTTTTTTCCACAGAGGCCAGCGAGTACCTGTTCCTATGCTGGTGCACAGCCATGGTTTTCAGCCATTAGCCCGAGTGTTAGGGCGCTGCCAGCCCCGGGGGGTGACCCAGGACCTCAGTAGGGTGATGGCGCAGGTGGCCCATGCTGGCGTGCAAGTTCAGTGGCCTCTTTGTAGGATCAGCTCCTCCCAGCCAGTGTCCCGTGGGAAGGAAGATGCCAGTGACCAAAGAGTGGCTGCAAAGCTGGCTAATGTTTTCTTGGCCTTCTGAGACATTTCTGGGAGATGCTTCTCACTGCCCTTTGGGGTGGATGGCTGAAGTTTGCCATGGGAGGTTTCTCCTGTCACCGCAAGCTGGGAGACCCATGTGCTGAGGCTGTGTGGCCCCCAAGCAGCGCCTCTGTTTTCATGCCTATAATTAGTATACGCCAATTATTTCTGCCCCCAGGAGCTCCCATGTGGGAAGTGGGGGCAGCATAGAGCTTATTGGGGTGATGTGGAATGCGTGGCAGTTCAGGGCCCCTGCTTTGGCTTGGTTATTTCTTTATTCCTCTTGCACTTCCGAGTTTGCTTTGGTTTCTTAATTCATTTTATTTTACAAAAAGGAAAAGGCTGTGTGAGGAGAAGACAGCAGTGGGTGGGAGGGAGGTGGGGACGCCTCAGGAAGCAGCTGGGCCGTAGACACGTATTGCTGAGCCGGGATGTGGTCCCTGGTACCCTGCCAGTGTCGGCTGGGAAGCGCAGGCAGCCCCACGCTGGTGGCCAGTCCAGCTGCTGGCAGGACAGGGAGGATGCATGGCACAGCCCTTGCTGTGCGAGCTGCCATGAGTTCACTCGTTTCCTGACAGGCTGAGAGCTGTGGATGTTCTGCCTAGAGAAGACCAGCCTCCAGGGAGACCTTAAAGCAGATTCCAGTGCCTAAAGGGACTGGTAAGAAAGCTGGAGGGGAGCTTTTTACAAGGACATGTAGTGACAGGACAAGGGGGAATGGCTTCAAGCTGAAAGAAGGTAGATTTAGATTAGATATTAAGAAGAAGCTCTTCCCTGTGAGGGAGCTGAGGCGCTGGCACAGGGTGCCCAGAGAAGCTGTGGCTGCCCCATCCCTGGCAGCGCTCAAGGCCAGGCTGGACGGAGCTTGGAGCAACCTGGTCTGGTGGAAGGTGTCCCTGCCCATGGGAGGGGGTTGGAACTGGATGAGCTTGAAGGTCCTTTCCAACATGATCCATTTTGAGACTCCTCCCTCTCACCAGGACCAGGCAGGCAAAAGCCATGGTTTTTCCCACTGCTTCTGTGCCCCATCCTGGAGGAGGTTCTGCTCACAACGATGCAGCTTTTGGTGGCCTTGAGTCCCCATCCCGCTTGTCCCTGTCCCTGCTGAGCCCACGCTTCCCATTGTGCACAAAAGCTCTGACTCATCATCTCGAGGCCAGGGCCGAGCTGCTGCGCTCCAGTGCAATCCCGGCTGCGTGGCAGTGGCAGCCACTGGTTCACTGGTGTTTCTCTTCCCCTCCGTGGCGACAGGAATCAGCCACTTCTCCTGCCCCTCTAACCGGTCTTCAAAGCCCAGCCCTCCTCCAGTTCAGCATCAGCAGAATCCTGGCCCGAGAGCCTTGGTGCACGGGGGTTATTCACCTCTGGTTGGGACCTGTGCTGCCCCAAGGGGAAAAAGTGCAGTTGTGTCCCTGACGGGGATGGATGTCATCCCAGGCAGGCTGGCTTGCTATATGTACCGCTGCCCACATGCTGGGACCAGTTTTTGTACCCACGGTGATGCACAGACCCATTCCCAATGCAGGCTCTGTGGACCTGGTCTGAAGCCATGGATGAAGTTCTCAGTGACAGTTTTCTGCGTGTGATTTGGCAGCAGCCTCATGTTTTGCTCCCCCTGCACAGCCTGGAAGTGCAGGGTTAACCCAGCCGATGCATGGTGGCCTCTGAGGGCTGGCAAGGCCATGTGGAAGCACATTGTCCGCACATCCCTGTGGATTCCCAAGCTCCAGCCACCCTTGGTGAGTGTAGATCCAGTAAGACACCTTGAATAAAAGCAAACCAGAGAAATAACCCCGGGTAAGCTGCACTGAGCATTGCCCTGAAAGGGAAATCATCACTGCCGTGCCTAGCGAGGCATCCTTGAGGGGCTTTGGGCTTGACCTCCTTTTGATTCCGGCTCATCCACCACTCAAACCGAGGGCAAGGTACAAGCTCATGAGCAAGACTCCATCAGGCAGGGGTAAATCTGCAGCCAGGCACGCAGCAGGGAGGCGGCAGCCCTGAAAAGCCACATTTGAGGAAGCCGCATCTCCCTGAACACCCATGTCCTGGGGCTGCTGCCATCTCCATCCCCTTTCCTGGGCTTCCAAAACCCTCCTTGTGGTGACGTCCATGGGGGATAACCACGTCCCCCAGCTGCTGCTTCACTGTGCCAAGCATGTTCAGGGGTGCTGAGCGCAGCACGGCTGGTCTTGGGGCAGTGCCTCACTTCTCTTGGGTATGCATCATTTTAGGGGGAGCAGCATGGGTTTAGGGGTTGCTTCCTGCCTCCGCTCACAGCCTTTTCCACCGCACACAAGGGCCATGAAGCCAAGTGGGATTGGACAGGCAGGTGCCACGAGCCCCGTGGGAGCTGGGAAGTCCCCATGAGTCCCATCCCCATTGCTTACGCCATGGCTTCACTCCTGCAGGTTCAGTGCTTCCTGGCCCAGGAACTTCCCAGGTTGGCGTTGCACGCACTGCCCCATTTCCTTGGCCAGCCCCATTTAGGTGCCCAATTTCCTTTTGCTTTGAATGCAAAGAAAGAGTTAAGCAGCTACAGGCTCGTGTGGATTTGGGCCAGATATTTAAAGATCCACGGCTGGGAAAGGAAAGGGGAGGTGTGATACTCTCCAAACACTCCCCGCAAACACCTCAGAGGCTCCCACTGCCGGCACCATCCCCACGCTCCCGGCAGCGGCTGGTGGGGGAGAGGCAGAAATTGCCTTTCTCCTATTTTTAGCTCTTCAGGGGCGTCATTACAATAATCTGGGATTGGCAAATGTTGCTGCGCATAGCTGCCCATCGAGGCAAAACTCAAAATGTAAAGGTATGATGGGGATGGATGGGAAACATGCTGTTGCGGTCAAACAAGAGCCGCCCGGGGAGGGCAGGCGGTGATGGGGACAAGCCACGCTGAAGTGACACAGAGCAATTTAATAGACATGTCCTTAATAAAATCCCAGGAGAACAGGGTTTAAATAGAGACGAGTTTCCTCCCAGGGTGGGTTATCCAGGCCAGTGGGACATGCTCAGCCTTGTAGCAGCACCGGGGACACTTTTGCAGCCCCGGCAATGAAGTCACCAGGCTCCTTGCCCTTGCAAATGCCCCTCTGGAGCCTGGCATGCCAGGAATTAAATAAACTGGGAAGGGCTGAGCACTATATGAAGAGCTGAGCTAAACGGGCGAGCTCAGCAAGGCCTTGTCAGCAAACAGCATCCTGCTCAAGTGGGACAAAACTGGTAGAAATTACACCCAGAAACACACCCCTTGGAGCCATGGCTGCGCAGGCAGAGCAGCTCCATCCCGCATGGCTCTCCTGCCCTTGTCCTCCTTTGCCCCTTGGACAACTTGGCAAAGTCCAAAGCTAAACATTAGCTCAAGTCTTGGAGCAGCTGCCGATGGCTGATGCGCCACACTCACCATCCCCTGGCCGGGTCAAACCTCGTCCCCTTGCACTCAGCCTCCACCTCCATCCATTTCTCCGCTTGATTTAAGGTGCTGCCTGGCTGCCTGGGGCCAGCCACCATTTATGCACCTTTTCCACCAGTATAAGTGTTCTTGGTGGCACATCCTTGGTGGTCCCCACCAAACCGCCTTCCCAGTGCTGTGCTGCCTGTGTGCCCTACAGTTCCCCTTGGACTGCTCCTCCCTTCCGTCCCACGAGCTCCATCCATCTCAATAATACCTGATTGCACATCCCTGTCTTGCAGCTTCAGTTCATCCATATCTTCGCCCTGGCAAAGGCTGCAAATGCAAACACTAGATGTGTATTTGGCTATTACATGGCTGTTTGTTTGGCTGCACCCAGTTCTTGGTGGGGTTCTTGGGGCCGTCTTGAATTTGTGGTATCTCCACCAGTTTTACAGATTAGATTGTGGGAAAAGCTGTCAGCCGGGTTGGAGAGCATCCTTCCTGCCCCCAGCCGTCCGCCATGCCAGGTCAGAGGAGCACCAGAGCATCTTCCTCTGCAAGCACGCATGTGAAACAGCTCAGGGGCTCATGGCAAGCCCTGTGCAAATGGCTCTCTGGTCTCAGAGGCTGAGCCGGACCCACATGGATATGATGGCTGCTGCACTGCCGCTGTTTGAAGTGGCGCCTTGGAAGTTGGTGCTGTGGACAATCCACCTGGGAAAATGGGAGAAAAGAGGCACCCCCAAGCAGAGCAACGGCCACAGGTCCCTTCCCTCGTGCCAGGGGCTTCGCCTCACCCAGGCACAGCTCCTGGCGATCAGAAGGTAATTCCGGGGAGGAATAAACCCCAATAAGGAGCAGATTGGCTCCTCTCTAGCCCCAGGGGTGCAGTGCCTGTCCCTAAGGGACCCCGCACAGGGTCCCCACGTGTTGCCAGCTCTGTCTGAACACCCACCAGGCCAGGAGGGCATTGTGATCATTGCACAGTTAATTGGATTTGGCTGCTGCAACAGAAGGGCCGGGTATTAGGGCACAGGGGAGGAATTGCTGGGGGGTGGGAGCTGCCTGGGGGATTATTGGTGGGGGCCGAGGATGGTGTTTGATGGTGTATTCAGGATGGTTGGTGTAATCGCTTGTCGCAGCATCACGGGTGGCCCTCAAGGGCGGGCGCCGGGGGCCATGGGGTTTATCCCTCCATGGACAAACCTCCAGGCTCTGCTCGGGCTGAGGGCTCGGTGCCAGGGATGCAGGATGCTCCGGGAACCTTTGTATCTTCATACAAAGCTGCTCTGTCTGCCACCAAGTGAGGAGAGGGGGCCGTGTCCCCCACTGTGCACTCCCCAAACAGATCAGCAGCTCCTGAAGCCCACCCAATAGCTGCTAATGAACAGTGGAGTTGCCCTTTCCTGGTCGTGTCCTGAGGTGTTTAATAGCACCAGACACATCCTACGCGCAGCCCTTTTTGAGCCTGTTTAGCTGCTGGTGTTGACTCACAGGGTCAGATCCTGCCCCTCCCGGGACCCAGGGTCTCTAAAGCAAACGGGGACCCCTGTGCAAGGCAGAGAGGGGAGCAGCTCTTGGGAATGGGCTATGCTTTTTGTTTCCATTTTTAGCTGCCTAAGAACAGCTCAGAGGTTCGGGGGGGGGGGGTACCACCAAAAATGCCCCAAAAAGGGACTGTGGATGCTGGTTCTGGCCGCACACAGGAAGAAGGGCATCACAGGGAGCCCCTCCAACACCCCTGCCCTGCCATTAAACTTCCACTCTGGTAGAGCAGCTGAAACGCCTCATTTTCATGGAAGTGAGTGGGAACTGAGCGCCCAAGATCCTCCGGACACCGGCTGCCAGGCTTGCAGGGGACCCATCGGGACAGCCCACCCTGGGTGAGCATGCAGCACCCTGGGCTCAGGCTTTGCCCAATGCGCTGCACACAAGCACCCAGTTAGTGTTAAAATAGTCAACCCCCCCGCACCACGTAGCTGCTGCAGTTTTCAATGTGTGGCATGATTAACCCCCCCCGAGCTGTGCCAGAGGGGGCCGCGCATGGTCACCCGTTTTTAACCGTGGCTGTTTCATTTCCTCTTGAGCAAAGCAGAGGGTTTGCTCCATGATGGGCATCAGATGAGATAAACTTGCCTGAGGAAAGGAAATTACCTGAGCCATGGCATGGGGGACCCAAGACCCCTGTGGCCCTTTTGGGGTTTGCCATGGAGCCAGGAGACAACGGGCAGCCGCCTGTCGTGGACACCCAGGGCACATCCCCCAGCAGGAGCATGGCAGTGCCAGCACTTGGGATTTTGGGCAATGCCAGGCTTGGGGAGGACACCAGCTTTGCTCCGGGCCAGCCAGGAGCGGATAAACCAGCTAGAGCGTGGCTGCTCATCCAGAAGACTGGAATTCAGGAGAAGCTGGTGGAGCTGAGAGGGAGTAGGACGGTAACCGGAAGTCACCAGGTCACATCCCTGCTCAGTCTGTCCTGCCAAAGGAAGCGTCAGTCAGGCAAATTCATGTTGTGCAGTGATGGGGAATCCCAGGAGCAAATCCCAGGGACTCGCTGGTGCTGCACGAGCCAGGTCAGCCCATGCCACCTCCTTACCCCCATGGGGCTCTGCTGTCCTCTCCCACCAGAAACGTCCCCCTGCATTGATCATGGGAAACAGGAGAGAGGGCGCAGCTTGTCGCTGCTGCCACCATCCCGCTGCCCCGGGGTGGCAAAGCTGCTGCTGGGAGGAGAAGGTGCAGCCACACCACCATGTGAGGTCCAAACTTGTCTGGGGGGATGCAGGGAGCTGCTCGGGGCAGCCTGAGCTGTGCAGGGCAAGTCTGAGCAGTCTGGGAACAGGTAATTCCTGCCACACCTCATGGCGGGGTTTACGGGCGTAGCTGCTCGGCATGCACACCACGAGAGCAGCAGGGGACGGGTGAAAGCTCCCAGCCGGCTTCAGCCATAAGGAAAGGAGGACGAGAGGCAGAGGGGATGAGGGGGAAGCCGAGGTGCCCTTTGCGCCCGCCGCTGGTTGGCTCCGGGTGCTGGGCAAAGCGAACACCATGGCACAGCTTTGCTTGTGCCTGGCACAGCACGGGAATAGCAGGCAGAGGGGCGATGCAGGTGCTGGCATGCCCGAGGATGGCCGAGAAGCCTCAGGAGATCTCCTTTTACTCTTAAATCCCCATTTTGCAGCTGAACCCCAACGTCAGCGGTGTTCAGCGAAGCCGAGAACATGACTCACCGGGGGCAAACGCGGGCACTCCCTTAGGGACCGGGCTACAACACATGGCAGTGGTGTCGCATGCCGGCACGCACCAGGCATGGGGGCTGTCTTCAGCCCGACGGATGTCTTTTGGCAGCAGGGTTTTGACTGTACCGAAACATGGGAGAGCAGCAGAGCTTTGCGCTGAGGAAAGCGGCGCTCGGCGTCCACCGTGCAGGAGTTAATTGGTTTTCTTCACACTAATTGCAAGGGGAAGTGAAGAATGTCCTTAATTAATTGGAGGGCAAATCAGCTGTGCAGAAGGGGCTCGATTTACCAACACATGCGAAAAATGCCAGCTCTCACCCTTGCTGTAGTAAGGGGGAAACGCAGAGCATTCCACCCATCCAGCCAAAAAACCACCGGGATGCCCTCCTCAGGGATATTCACCAGTGAACGGGCCCTCCCTCCGCATTCCTACGGGGAAAATTAAGACTCAAAGCAATGTTTGCTGGGTTTTCAAAGCCTCCCGGGAAGGTCTGGTTGCAAGGGACGGTTGGCTTCACCTTGGACTTTCAGAGCCCTGATAGGGTAACAGGGTCTGATGGGTCCCCTCTTGAGGCATCTGTGTATGAGGCATCTTGTATCAGACCCAACCCTGAGCCCTGGGAAGGAAGCTTTTCCAAAGAAGATTTCTCCTGCACATATCAGCTGGTTTGGGGAAGGGAAGTGCTTGCTGCCAGCCCGGGAAGTCCTCACCCACGGAGCCCATCTCTGGATGAGCTTTTGCATAGCCCCCCGTGTTTTGCAGGGAGAGGGAGAGCCCTGTGAGCCCATTGGCTTCACAACAAGAAAGTGACATTTGGGAGCATAAAGGGGCTTTGGAAGGACCTCAATGTTTGCCTCCGCAGCTGCTCCCAGAGGGGAATTTGGATGTTTTCTCCTCTTCCGCTTCCAAGCCCAAAACATCCCTGCTGGGGCGGCTGGTTACACAGGTTAAAAAAAGCCATGGAAGTATGAAAATCACATTGAAAAGAGCTGAAACTTAATTAGGTCACATCCTTTAAAAGCAGCTTGTGATCTGGCAATGCAAATCACAGCCTGCCTTCGTGCACACACCCAGGCTGGTGAAACCCTTGG
Source organism: Myiopsitta monachus (assembly GCA_017639245.1). NCBI lineage: Eukaryota > Metazoa > Chordata > Aves > Psittaciformes > Psittacidae > Myiopsitta > Myiopsitta monachus. Next base: position 57,094,466 of record CM029924.1, on the reverse strand, counting down.
CGCCATCAGCCGATCCTGGTGCTGAAGATGGGGTTTGCTCCTGTGCTCAGTGTCTTCCTGCCCCTGATCACAGCCGGCCCTGGGCCCCTGGGCGTGCGGGGTCTGCAGAGCCACATCCCACAGGCGCTGCAGGCACGGCTGAGCGTCTTGTTTTGGTTTTGCTGCGTGTTACGGGTGAGACAGTCGAGATAAAAGAAGGGAAGATGTGGGGAGGGACACGGGCGGCAGTGCGGGACAGGGCATCCCCATGCCTCTGCAGGCTCAGGGTGGGAAATGGGGGCTTGTTGGCACCCCATTAAATCAATGCTCCTTCAGCAACCTCAGCTGAGAAAGGAGAATAATTTACACCCTTGCAGGCTGAGGCTCTGTCTGGAAACCGTGATGGCGGTTAATGAGGAAAGCATGCCGCCGCGGTTTCCCGCCGAAGCCAAACAGCTGGGATAAAAATCAGGGAAACTTGTTATCCCCGTGTGAATGTGTGTGAAACCCTCCGCATTGTGTTTTGGGGTGTCAGCCCGGCTGTCCACGGCATCCCACCCAGGACTGCAGCGCGGGTGATGCTCGTCGGCACCAGGGCCAAAGTCAGTCATCGGGTCGGTGCCACCGTTCCCACCAGAGCTTTCCCAAGGAGGCAGAAGGGCACTGTCAGCCTCCTGAGTGTGGGACGCGGGTCAATATTGACCCTCTTGTTAATCTACAGCCGCTGGCGCTGCGTGGGCTCCATTGACTGAGGAGCAGTGTGATTGCAGGCGCTGGTGTTTGCTCTTTGGTTTGCAGCGCTGAGATGTGACACACACTCCCCACACACAAGGGCTCTGTGCCAGGGCTGGTCCATGCATCACAGCACCCTTCTGTTGCGGGAAAACCGGATGTTTTTACACAACAGGCTGTCCAGGAGATTGTGCACATGATGTGTGTAAAACCATGGGGAGAGCTCAGAACTGCCCTCGCTGTAGCACCCCTTGGGGTTTCTCAGGATCCCCCATACTTCTTATAGTCGCCAGGATCAAACAGTTCTCCACATGCAACTTTTCAGACTCTGGAAAACAAAAGGAAAACCCTTCTCCCAACCCCACCAAAGACTTTCCCAGCAGATAACCTGTGAACCAGCCTCCAGCAACCCCACTTTGGGTGTGATAGATGTTTGCAGACATACCTGTGCTTTTAGGTCTTGGTTTGGGAGAAGAAAGCAGGGCCATAGCTATATTTCTTGGCAACAGATTTCCTTCCAAGACAAAAACCACCAAACCATCAGCCCAAACCCAAGTGTTATATATAATTCAGTGGAAAGGCCTTCAGGCAACGCCCTGCAAATGCTGTTGGGGCAGCCGGAGCTGTGAGAGCTTTTCTGGGGGCATATTTTGGGAAGAGAAGGGCTGCTGCTGAGAGGACAGGGCTGCTGGGGGTGGGGGTTGCTTCCAAGGAGTCACACTCATGTAAAGAAGGGGCAGAAGTGCCCAGATCCAGTGCCTGGGAATACCACAAACCCAACGAGGCTGGCGTGTCTGCCCAAAATAAAATCACTCAACAGCACCAGAAGCCACCTCAGAGACCTTTTTCCTTTCCATGACCTCCCCAGAAGCCATCCAGCAGCATAAAGAGGCTTTAGCTTAAGCAAAAAAGGGGGTGCTGTGGCTTGAGTGCCAAAGTTTTGCCCCAGATTAAAGCACTGTGTCCTCACAGGCCTCAGGTTTGGGAAGTCTGCGCAGGACCAGGCTGGGCTCTGCAGTCCGGGCTCACAAACATCCCCATCTCCTCTGTGGTTTGAGCAAGTGCCAGACACCAGCAGTGGTTAAACATCCCAAGAAGGGGATGCTTTCAGCTGGGCATCCTTCAAGCACCAATACATATAAACCTTCGCAATTTAAGCTAGCAGCAGTCATCTGGGGCTTTTTTTGTTCTCAAAACATGCAAAGGCAAAGGCAGAAAGCAGCATTTTGGCTGTTTCCATGTGTGCATCTTGTTGCCAGCGGGACATTACACTGGGAGATATGAATATAAAAGATAGACATACACCCATGGCAGCAACAGGTACAGAAGGGGGTGTCCCGTCCCCCCCTCCCCGCAGCATCTCTGCCCTGCCGCTGGTTTTCCCAGCCACTCTGCTCTGGTTTCATTTGTCCGCACAGGGGTCGGGTTGGGTGTGGGATACGCACATGGAGACCTCTGACGTGCCTTTTGGCATCAGCAATGCTGAGGTGCTGCGCTGGGGCACAGTGGCTGTCTCCAGCAGCGTGGAGCAGGGGGTGGGTGAACTCACCCCATGTGCACAATTAGATTTAGATCTAATTCAGATCTACATTTAAAGGTAGTTTGGATCCAGCACTGCGCTTGACCACGGCCCCACACATGGAACACAGCCAAGTTGAGTGCATTAGATGTTGGCTCTGCTACAGCAGCATCATCGCTTTCTTTTTTCCAAGAGCTCCAAGCTGACAAAGCAGCTGGCGTGGAAAGATGCTCAGGGAGCTCCACTACACTGGGTCAGAGGGAAAGAACTGCTGGTCCCCTGCTCCTCCACCCCACCTGGCATTTCCCAGCCACATTTTGGTAGGAGGAAGAGGGCAGCACTGATCCCACCGAAGCTGATGGAGAGGTCTTGGACCTGCTGGGGGATGACAAACCCAGATCTGGCACTTGCACCAGGAGCCCGCAAACGACCGTGCCCCATGCAGCCCCCTTCTAGCACGGGCAGGGTCTTTGCCAGGACAAGCAATGCCAGCACAGCTGTAGTCTGGATTTCCTGGTGTCTCTGGGAGGCAGCTTCACTTCTAGTACTAATTGCTTTCTTAATTACTATCGTCACCCTCCGCACCCTTCCGCAGTGTCTCGCAGGGAGCGCTGAATGACATGCTTGTTTGCAACACTGGATCACCTAGGGTTTTTTTAACCCCGTTTATTTATTAGCCAGCGTTACCTTCCAAGCCAACCGGATTGAATATTTTTGTTCCAGTTGGCAAAGATTTTATTGACCGTGGAGAGGCAGAAATCTCTGCTGTGCACCCGTGATGCAGGCAGAGACGCCGAGGTTGGGACAGAGCAGCCCGTCGCCTGCCAGATGGACGTCCCACATCCAAAGGGGAAGCGGCAACCTGAGCAGCATTTTTTCCTTCATGCTGCTCGCGAAAGCCTCGCTGTTGGCACTTAACTTACTCCAGACACACGCTGTATATGTACATACATTCCTTGGCCATGCGATCAGACCGGAAAAGATTGCATTGAGCCCAAGAATGGCTGCAGAAGGAGGCTGGGGAAAAGCTGTGCATTATCCAACATGAGAGCGCTGCAGCCTCCAGAAAAGCTGCAGTCAACACTTTTTTTTTCAGGAGACGTGGTGCTAAAAGAGGAACCGCAGAGGGATGCGCGGTTGGGAAGGCCTGGATGGGGGGAAGTGCTTTTAGTTCAGCAAAAGCCTCCCCCCTCTTGCAAATCTCTGCGCAGAAGGACTTTGTGCACCATGAGGGCTCCTCCCAGGATCCTGCTCCAAGAGCACTATCAGGATACCACCAAGCCAGCTTCTCCCACAAGCCTGGACTTTATTAGTCGCCCTTCCCGCTGCTGGCCATCATAACTGAGGTGCAAAGCACCGGCACAGCTTCGGTGCCACTCAGCCAAAGGGTGGCCGAGAGCGCCTCACCCAGCCAGGGCTTTGCTCCTTCCCAGGGCCAGGTCAGCGGGGCAACATCTGAACCGTGCCCCAGGTCCGAACAGTAACTGGATCCAGGCACCATCCTCGGACTTGTTCCCCACCACATATCAGCGCAGGGTGGGGTTTCTGGAGGGCTGCATCCCAAAGAGCAGCCTCGCAGGGAGAGCTTTGCTCTAATCCCTCAAGCCTCGTGGTCCAAATTCCACTTTCCCCAAGTCAGCATTGCACAAGCTCGACCACTCCACACTCCCAACGCAGCCCCAGACCCCGACCACCGCAGCTTCTGGCAATGCTGGGGTGGCTGAGCCACAGTGTCAGTGCTCCAAGCACTGAGTGCTTCAGCATGGGTGCAGCGAGCTCTGCATTGTGCTCTGCACATCATCGGAGCAGGATCGGACACTTGGCACAGGCGCTGGTGGGACCAGTAGCCATGACAGGAGCAGGGCTGACCCTCTCCCTGACCAGCACAGGGCTTCTGTGCTAAAACAGCTTCCCCTCTGAGCGGTGCTGCTCTGGGGTGTTAAGCTCATCAGTCACTCGCTGATGCTGCACCAGCATTTGCATAATTTCAATTAGGTTTCCAAAATGAGGAACAGGCTCTGACAGAACTACTCTGCAGTACCTTGAAATATCAGAGAACATGGAAAAATCGGTGTCTTGGGCCTGATGGCCCTGCAAGTGCTTCCACTGGCATAAACTCAAAGGTGTAATTGCAGCATGGGAAAGGATGCAGCAACCCAGGTTTTGTCATTGAAACCAATGGAAATAATCACATTTGAGGAAGAGAGCCTCCCTCCAGGGACTGCTCTGCCTCTCTGCCCGGTGCCGTCCCATCCCCACCACTCTCCATGCAGCCCTCATCCCGTCCCCTGCCTCCCCCAGGAGCATCCCAGCTACCACAGCTTCTGCTTTTCCGTTTTCTCCTACACCTGCAGACAAAAGAAAACCAGGGCTGATGGAACCAGCTGTGCCTCCCTCCTATTTCCTTGTGTCTGCTACTGGTGTGTTGAGACATCATTGCCTATGAGAAGGGTGCAACAGGGTATTTAGTCACCTCACCCTCCCTATCTGTCATCTGCAAGCGCCCTGGCTTGAACTGCAGGTTTGGAAGCAGGCTGGTTCGTACCCACGCACTGCGGCATGGCTGTCCCAGAGCCTTCCTCAGTGCTGCAGCGCATATTTTTGTCAACGTGGGGATGCTGTGGAGTTGACAGATGTTAAACACATCCTCAGATCCGATGCCTTGAGTACCGCCTTTTCTTCAAGGTGGTCACTGGGAGGTGGGTCACTGCTCGGGAGTAAGCCTGCTTGCCACAGGCCTCCTCTCCAGACTGCAGGAACCGGCAGCAAAACATTCTGGGTCCCAGCGTTAAGCAGCCTCTTGTTCATTAGCAATCCAAGGGAGGAGGAAGCTGCAAGCTTCGGAGCGGAGACGTCAACTCATAAAACCCTCAAGTGTCGGGGAGCTCCAGTTTTTCCAAATGCCCAAAAGCAGCTCAGCTGCTGAATAATGCATCAGGCTGCCGAAAGTTGGCAAACACTGGGTGGAACGAGTTAATCCACCGATCCTGCTCAGATGCCAGCATTCTTCCAGCTTCAGTGTGATTAACCAGTTTCACTACTTGGAGCGTTTTCCGGAGGACCAGGAGCAGAAGCAGAAGCTGCTGGAGAGCCTGAAAGAAGGGAAGGAGAAGCTGTGGAGCCCCTTCTCCCTCAAGGCACATACATGGCACAGTGGGGCTGGGGGGACACCAGCACGGTAGAGAAGCAACTATAAGCAATAGCAAGCATAATGTTGGAGCAAGGGGTTTCAGTCTATGACCTGGAGGCCTTGGGTAAGGGAAACCCGCTGGCAACTTCAAACAAGGTAGAAAAGCTTCAGCTCACCATCATGGGAAGATGCAGCCCCCTTCATAAACCTTATTAAGGTCCAAGAAGGAAACAAAAGCCGGAAGCTTTGGTACTGTATCAAGGAGAAGACGCAGAAGATCATTTCTTCACTAGGTATCAGAGAAACCAGTAAGGCAGGAGCGGAGATCCTGGAATTTCAGCTGTAAGGCTGCAGACAGCATTACTTAAGGTGGAACATATCACTGCTCTGGTCTGAAATAATCCCATCCCACCATTAAGAGGGCCAGAAAGCTGCCTCAAAGGTGGCCAGAAGCAGGTGCATGGCAGAAAGGTGCCTTTGCAGCAGCAGGAAGCTGGCAGGAGCAGCCCAGGAGCATCACCAGTACTCAGACCACAGCATCCCAGCCCAGCTGATGGTGACCCTGGCTCACACACACTGCATGCTCAAGACGCTTGAAGGCAAGGGCTGCAGGACTTTGAATTCATTAACTAGTCCAAGGTTGTAAGATGAGCCAGAGTGAGACCCAGGGACAGCTCACTGGCAGCAATTCAATGCCTTCCACAATGCAGAGCTGGACGCCAGCTACTTTCACATCGGCCCTTGCTGAGCTTGGCTTGTCTTCCAGCAAGCAGGTGCTGGGGAAGCTTGTCCCAAACCTTTGTATTAGGCAGCAAAAAGAAATCAAGCACACCAGCAGCGTCTGTCCTACTGCTGCTTCTCACCTTCCCCTTGAAGTGCTTTTGGTTTTGGTGCTGATGTGAAAACCAGCCCAGTGCAGGTCATTGCAGCTGAAACAACCCTTGTGATCAAAAATATGAGTATCTATGTGATATAAAGGATGCAATTTGGATATTTAAACATGATGCAATTTGAACACTTAAACAAACTTGTCTTGGAGAGAAAGGTAGAGCCAAATCACTTCTTTGCTTGCAAAAACTTCCTGCTCTGCAGTGAAAGGCAGGCACTGGGTTTGGTTACAGTTAGGGCAGCAGATTGAAAGCCACAAGTATGTGATAGGAAAAGCTTCCTGGAGAGCTGGGTCAGTTCCAGACTAATCTAGCCCCTGTGGGGAAAGGGCATTCTGGCAGATGTTAAACTAATGGGATAACTGCATGAGTGCCCCTCGGTCCGCTGATGGGCGGCAGCCAAAAGTTACCAGGCACAGGGTTAGAGCCTGCTCCACAACAGCCCCCCATTTTCAAAAGGAACGTATGTAGAAAGCCTCTCAGGGCAAAAGCAGCAACTATTAACAGCACAAGGACCACACAACCCCATGTTCCACATGCGTAAAGCACAAAGGCTCCTCCCAAGTAAGTATGCCAAGCAAACCTTACTCTGAGTTTGAAGCTATCAGCACCAGGCACTGGCACTGCTGTCAGTTCCACCTTGAAGCCTTATCCCAGCACTGCAAACCCATGTAACTCCCGCCCTTCATGTAACGTGTTTGTTCTTCGAATACCAGATTTAAACGTATGTCTGGTATTTCAAGGCTGGTGTTGGGTCTGGACACCTCCCTTCACTCCTCTATCCCCAGCAGTGATGATCGAGGCAGGTGCTGGAGGCTGGCTGCCTCTGCCTTTCCCCATGATGTACCCTCTTGTGACAGACCCTCCCAGGCTCAGGGACAGGCACTGCTGCAGCTCAGGCACACAAAGAGCAGTAAAGTCTTCTCAAGCAGTCCTAGTTATGGCTGGGAAAACACTTCCCTTGCTGCTGATGTCTGCCAGCAGCCCACCTGCCTTGTCCTACTCTCCTGGAACCAGAGAGCCTACAAAGTGGTGTAGGAAAGCCAAATGCAGCATAAGCTGCCTGAAGGCCTTTCACTTTTCCCCTCCCAAAATGTGAAATCAGAGCGCACTCCCATAAAACAGCAACGCAACACTGCACGCAGTGCAGGGTTTGGTGCAGCTCCCCACAAGTTTTCTTCTCCTGCAATTGAAAAGACACAAAACCTCCCCTCCTGCTCCCTCAGAAAGAAACTTCAGGGTGAAGTGGGTGGCTGGCCCTGGCAGCACCACCCCCACTGTATTTCAAACAACGTATTCATTCCAGGCACAGACACCAAAATAACGTCAAGAGTTCAGAACACTGTCTACACCTCGGCTTCCTCCTTTTCTCTTTTTAACCACTGAGTTTGCACCAAGTGTGAAAGGCAGCTGGGGAACAAGGGGTACCTACACTGAGCCAGGAGTTGATGGTAGAACCCCCTCATCTGAATACTCCTAAGGAAAGGAAGGTGTTTCAAGTGTTATCAACCTCCAAGCACTGTTGATCTCCATCTCTCACAAACCGCATACCCATTAAATCACGCTTAAGCGTTTTTTCTAACGCTGTCCTAGGAGCTCCAGCTAAAGCAGCCAGGAACAGAGGAGTGAAGTGCATCCTCCGGAAGGGAAAACATTGCTCTTGAGGCGAAAAGCAAAGGCCAGAGCCTGTTAAACCCCTGTGAGACTCAGCCTGGAGAGCTCAGCAGATGACTCACATCTCGCTTTCTTTCCTCCCTTCCTTTTGTTTAAGGAGGCCAGAGATACCTGTTCTTAAGCAAGCGAAAAGAGACTTCCTGGACAATACACCACATACCCAGCTTACTGCCTATAAAAAGCCACCTTTCACACAAGTTCCCGGCAGGCGCTTGTCGGGGACGCACCCCTCACTGCTGCTGAGCACCACAGGGCTCTGACTCACCCGCTTCACCCCTCCAGAACTGACAGCAGGGCTAAAATTACTCTGTGGTGCTCCAAAGTTTGAAAGTGAGATTGCCCATGGCGCTCAAGTCATCCACCTCGGCCCTAACTCCTGAGCGTGTCTGCTCAGACATTAACTCTGAAACACAGACCTAAGCAGCCTTGGTGCTGGTGTCGTCCTCAGGAAGAGTTAGTAAGCAGAGATGACACTAATTCACCATCAGCCCCTGGAAACTGACGCTTCCCCACAATGCAAGGGGAAAGCTTCATTTTCCAGAAAGCACCAAAGCCAAGGTGATTTCAAATTCCACATACCGAGCCCTTCAGGCTGAACAGGTATTAGGAACAAATCCAAGATAAAAAGCACAACCATGCATTAGCAGGAAGTCCGAGTCACAGCGCCCACACCAAGGCTGCTTGCACACTCCAGAGCAAGATCTCCACCCTTGGCAGTCACTTCTCCCATTCGCAACACGGGAAATAACACTCCAGGGTCCATCAGAGAAGCAACCAGCTACCGCAGGACTTGTGGCCAGCTGCTTTGACGATGCAATTCATTATGTTTTTGTTAAACCGAGAGCCTTTCCTTCGGGAGCACTATCGTATTAGCAGGGTTAATTTCCAATTAGGGACGGCAGGCACATTTTTTCCAAGCCCTGTCTACGAGGACCAGAGCCCTGTGACTGGGGGAGGAAAGCCCTGCTGCAGCATGAGTCACGGTGCGATTCAGGAAGGGTGCTCTCCGGAGTCACGCTAACTGCTGCTGTAACAAAGGTCCGATTTAAAACGGTAAGTGCTGACATTTGAAAAACGACTAACTACTACAACAGAAGAGACACGAGTTTACTCTTCTGGAGCTTTGTCTCCAAACTCCAAGGAGTTTAATGAAGCCAGAGTAAGTTCATTTACACAGCCACACCCTTAACTGACATTCAGACAGACAGAGCCCAGCCTCAGTACCCTGAAGAAAAGGCTTTGCAGAGGATCATAGCTGCGGTGGACACCCACCCGCGCACACACACCGCCAGGTACTCCCACCTGGCTGAAAAATGTTTCCGGGCAATTCTTGACGTCTTTGCCACAAGGAGACAGTTCCAACTGGGAGTTCCCTCAAACCCTCTGCCATGCCGTCTTGTCAGCAAAGCCCCTGCCCAACAGCCCAGCTTTGGGCTGGGGTCAGTGGGTGCTTCTTGGTGCTCCACTGCCCTTCCTTAGGCCTGCAGACCAGCAGCTGTTGCTGGAACCATGGCCTGCTGCATACACCCAGCCTGCTGCTCAGGTCCTGCCCCCCAACACACATTCCCCACTGCACCTGCCAAAGTCCTTTTATCTGCCCACTTGCACCCTAGTCAGGCACCAAAGTCATCCCAACTCCACAAGCACCCTTATTCACTCATCGACCCCTCTGTCCATTGCTGCATCTTCTACACTGGCCTAACATCTTCCCTCTCCAACCGAGACATTTCTCCTGTGAAACACAGCACCGTCCCACTCACTGACCGTCCCTCTATGCCCTCACAGAGCTGCCACCTGCCCAACTCACACAGGGCCAGTGCCGAGGCAGCATAAATCCAATGCTAAAGTTTGCTAAAGATTGTTAACTGCAAGTGGGAGTATTAAAGAAGTACCATCCTTTCCACTCATAAAAATAGTCGCTACTCTAAGTCTCAAAGGCATTACAGACAGGCTTTCAAAACTGTGAGATACAGAACAGAGATCTCTTTATGCCAGCAGAACACTCTAGGCCAGCACCATATTGCCCCTTTCTGTTTCTCTCATAATTAAGTGTAAGTAACATACCAGGAGAGCTCCGCTGTATAATTGCTTTATTTTCTGCTTATTAGTTCTTTACCAACACTACAGCCATATTGAGAACACAAAATTCCTGTTTACTTTAGTCAGGGAGATCACAGTCTACAGACTCATTCACTTATCAGACATGATAAACGCCATTCAAAACTTACTCCATAAATTCACATGAACACAAATTGATTGATGCACTTTAAACTCCAGATCAGTTTTTAAATCATAGGATTTCTTACAGATTGCCACTTGATCCTACAGGCTATGTTCACTGCCCAAGAGCCACTAGTTCGTGGTGAGGTTCAGCTACAACCTATAAAGGACATGTTGAAGGTGAAACCTTTATACTTTGTTCAGTAGCAATGGCCATTTATTTTTGATGTCTCTGCCACATGGTTCAGTAACTTTTTCTCCCCCCAACGCCCCCCAAGAAAGACATTGAAAAAAAAAAATCAGAAGCATAATCAGTTTCCTTTCACCTACAAAAACAGAATAACAAAGTTACTAAGGAAATACAAAATTGTGAATTCAACTTAATGCAATGTCTAGCAAAGAAGTCTGCCCCAGCACTTGAAAATGTAGTAAATCAACTTAGATGAAGAATGAAGTTATTGAAGTTTCCATGTTGACTGAGATTTAAGAAAGTTCAAGAACCATTAATAGAGCTTCAAGTTTTCCAGTTTAGGCATTTACTTTGTGCTTGGCTATTTTATTTATGCTCCAGAAGAAAACAGTAACCATATTCTTGTATTCTTAGTCTTTATACCACCACACTATTTGTTAAGTTACATCAACAGAAAAAAAAAAAAAAAAAGAAAAAAGGAAAAAAAAAAGGCAGATAGAAAATAGAGCAATGATACTCCAATGGCAAAAAGCCTTGAGTGGAAAAAAATCCCCTACTTCCTCTTCTTCAGAGCTGATATTGAAGAGTTATTCCACATCAATCTTTAGCAGACTTTAACTCATAAATGCTTACAGTCAATCAATGCTCTATCTTCCAACGTCAAGAACCCATTCAGTCCCATTTGCAACCCACATCAAGGTAAGTCTTTTGGAACCATATTCTAAAGGAACTTTAAAGTGGTCCAAAGCATTCCATTTCAGAAGTGAATTCAGTATTTTTATCTTCCCATACATCTTTGGTAAGAGCTCCATATACAATGTACTTAGCATGCAGAGTCAACACTGCAGAAACGTAGTGTAATGCCCCCAATTTCATGTAAAACTCGTATCCTTGGGAAAAAAAAAAAAAAAGCCATTTTCTTCTGGTTTTGTAGCATACATTCCTAGAATTCCCCAATTGAGTTTAACTCCTTGAGGAAATGTGAAGTTAATCCTTAAGGCTGAATAAGAACCAGCTGCTTTAACATTTTTTGCACCCAGCATTAATACTTGATTGAGTTTTTATACTAATACTTGTTCTGGGTGGGGTTTTTTGCCAGTCACATCTGCAAACTGTGATATGGCAAATGAGCTGCTTGCCCTTTAAGAACTAATTATGGAAGTTTACATTCATAGTCATATACTCTCTCTCTCTCCCCTCCCAGCTCTCATTAGTAGCTACTCAATGGGCTTCAGACATCCAACATAGTTCCCTTCCTACAGGACTACAGCAACAACTGAGACAGATGGTGAAGACTGCAACTACTTGCATGAGTTCAGTCGAGTCTTGGAAAACTAAACCAGTAACAATTTCCTCAAAATAGTTATTATTCAGATGTCAGAATTACTGAGCTCAATTAAAGCTGAGCACGGAACTTGCCCCTTCGCAAGTCTACAAAATGGAAAAAGAAAAAAAAATCCAAACCAAAACTTCTCTCCACTACATGCACGCCAAAAAGAATGAGAAATCCTTTTAACATTTAGATGTCTTCAGCTGCCTTGAGATGAAAGCCATTTGTCTTGATCACAAGACAGGCAAGTCATTACTAGATTTTTGCCTAAACATCTGCAATTTGAAGTAAAACTTGCTTCAATGCTTACATGTTATTGCTGCATTTTCTGGGAGGAACCTATCTTGCATTGAATTGGAGACTGACATGAGTAGTAAAAACTCCAGCTAAACATTGTTTAAGTCTGCAATGCAAGAAGAAAAACTGAACAGTATCTACCCTGGAACTATTACATCATTCATGTCTTATTTGCTATATGATTGCTATGTAGTATGGGGAACTTATTTGCATCCTTTCTCATGCATGATGTATGGTTCAGAACTTCACAGCTGACATTTCAAAGCAGTTCTTACATTACCTAGCAAACATTATGCTTGATATGCACTTTGAACGTTACAATGGTATTCTCACTATCTGCCACTGAGGCAAGGATTCGTTTCATTAGTAGTCTGAGATATGAAGACAGACTGAGAGTCACTATCTAGTTACAGGTTAACAGAACTTTTTTTAAAAAAGTCCTTAATATAAAAAGACAAGACTGCAGTTTGATTTTAAGCAATAATTTTCAGTTTACTAGATGACGCAGACCTATCAACATATTCTGCATGAATGCAAAAAAGTAGCAATCTACAGCAAGTGATAGAAGAAAAAAAAATATAATCAAAAAAGTAGAACCCAAAAGCATACACTGAAAATGGTACCCCTCCCCCAACCATCCCCAAAATAACCAAACCATCTTAAGGGCTATCAAGAGGAAAACACAAAAAAAAGGTTACTTAGCAAGTCTACAATGTGTCTTTCCCCTGTCTGCTGGAAGTCTGCCATAGCATCTAGTGCTTGTGTTCGTGTCACATTCGGAGATTAGAGCATCCTAACGCCAAGCAAGAAGGGTTAAAACAGGAATCCAGTCAAGTGTGCAGAAGGAAAGGGTGGTAACTGGAGAAAGTTGATCATAATCCTATGGATGCTTTTGTTTTACTTTTCAGTAGAGAATCATTCTTCTGGAAAGCCATGTGGGTTATTTTTTTTTCTTTAATTCTTTGTAGACTAAATAGTTACTCTCTCATTAGGATTTATAATTGGATGTTAACCATGTCAGCCCTTCATAAAGTCCATCCCCTGTAGTAGCACAGGAGGGCTGCACATACCAATTCCTATCCCTGATTCGGGTCAGGCCCAGTTTCTCCTGGATTTCATGGGGTTTCATGGCATCAGGCAGGTCCTGCTTGTTGGCGAAGATGAGGATGATGGCGTCCCGCATCTCCCTGTCGTTGATAATGCGGTGGAGCTCCTGGCGGGCCTCGTCGATGCGGTCACGATCGGCGCAGTCCACCACAAAGATCAAACCTTGTGTGCCCGTGTAATAGTGCCTCCAGAGGGGGCGGATCTTGTCCTGGCCCCCGACATCCCACACATTGAACTTGACGTTTTTGTAAGTAACCGTCTCCACGTTGAAGCCTACGGTGGGGATGGTGGTGACAGACTGGCCCAGTTTCAGTTTGTACAGGATGGTGGTTTTACCAGCCGCGTCCAGACCCAGCATCAGGATCCGCATCTCCTTGTTCCCGAAGATCTTGGACAGCACCTTGCCCATCTCGGCGGCATCCAAGGGGCCCGGCGCCTCCGAGGTGCGGGGTGGGGGAGCGGAGGGCTAGCGCCGACCCTCCCGAACAGCCCGCGCGGCGCGGGGGCCGAAGCGGAGCAGGGTCGGTCCGCGCGGGGGGTGGTGTCGGGGCAAGGGCAGGCGGGGCTCAGCGCCGGCCGCGCATGGGGCGGCTGCGAAAGAAGCGGGGCGGGAAGGGTGGTGGGGGAAGGCCTGGCGAGGCGGTGAGGCCCGGGCGCTGCGGGAAGAGGAGCCGCGCCACGCTCCGCTCCTCCGCCGGGCCTGAGGCGGCGGCTCAGCCCAGTTCCTGCTTTGGCTCTCGCCCCGGCACCTCAGCTCATGGATGCCGGCTCAGGGGCGGCGGCTCCGCGTCCTGTCTGCAAAGGGACGGAAACAGCGTGAGGCGCGGCGCGCGGTAGAGCGGGGAAGGAAAGGGCACCGGCAGCAGTTACCTGAGGGCCGCCCGCGGGCTCGGGCCGGCTCCGCCGCGCGCCGCTCCCTCAGCCAGCACCGCCGGAAAAGGCGCCGCGCGAGCCCGCCTCACTTCCCCTCCGCCGCCACCGCGCCTGCGCGCGCCGCCCCCGCCCTGCGCCGCTCCACGGCGCCGCCCGCTGCAACCGCCGCCCGCGCACGCGCCGAGGGGAGGGCGGGGCAGGGGGCGCGCGGCGCGGAAGCCCCGCCCCCCTCCGCCCCGGGCAGCGAGCGCCATCCCGCTTCCCGCGCGGCCTCGGGACGGGACTGCGCCTGCGCGGCGGCGGCGGCCAGGGCCCCTCCCCTCCAGCGCAAAAGGAGCCCGCACGGAAGGGCGGGGCCGCCGCTTCTTCCGCTGCTGCGCATGCGCGAGGCGGAGCCGGCCCCTCCCGGGGCCCTCACTGCGCATGCGGACAAACTTGTGGGGCGGGGTCTCGGTGGGGAGAGGCGCCACGCGATAACACGTCAGCAGAAGCACGCTGAGGACGCCGGGGCGCGTCTTAAAGGCACAGACATCGGCGCGCAGGCGCGGAGCGGAGCTTGTGGGCCGCCGCGTGTGCGAGCGCTGCCCCCTTGGGCTGGCGCTGGGCTCGGGACAAGTCCCCCGCTGGCGCCCGGGGCCCCTTGGGAAGTAGAAGGCTGGCGGGGGGTGTGGGACGCCCGGACCCTGAGGTGCAGAGGGTGCTCTGGGGTGCAGTGCCGGCCTAACCGGTGCCCTGCGGCTGCCCGGCTTCTGTATTCCGGCAGCTGCCGTGTCCAGCCGGGCTGCGAGGCCTTGGTTCCCTGCTCACGCTGGAAGGTGAAAGCGGGGTGCAGGGCGTCAGGCTCCGGAAGCAGCTCAAACCCTGACTGTGGCAAGGAGGGTCTCTGCTGCGTGCCCCGAGTGCTGCTGTGGGCTTGGTGCTGTGTTGGATCCTCCATGACCTCAGGGCAATGTGATGAGGAAGTGGAGGGCAAGTGACTAGGGCTGTGCAGCAGGAGCCAGGACCCAGGTGACTGTAAATAGCCCTGCCACCATTTTTGAGCTGGTGCAAACCCTCTGAAAAGAGCCTCCCCTATTTAAAACTAAAACCCTGTCTTAGGATGCTGGGTTTTTTATAGTGAGGGTGTTTGCCAGGTAGATGGTAGATGCCCCCATCCATGGAAGTGTTCAAGGTTGGATGTAGCCCTGAGCAACCTGGTCTCATTGAAGATGTCCCTGTGGCATGGATCTTGGACTAGGTGACCATTAAAGTTCCATTCCAACTGAAACCGTTCTATGATGTATAGTGTCACTGGGTTTATAGTTCCTTGTTGCCTTTGGTCACTCCCTGCAATTCAGATGAGTGAAATTCAAGCTGTGGCCAGCTACTCACAAAACAGCATTCACATACCATGCCACAGTCCTTTCCTGCCTTTCCCTGGAGCAGTGCCTCAGCACACCCTGCGTGACACAGAGCAGCACTCTCCACACGTAACATTGCAGGCACATGTTCTGCCTGTTTCACAGGCATTACATGTTGCCACCCTGTAGTCCTGGTGATGTGCCAGCAAGGCCAGTGCACATAAGCAGTACAAGGCTGGTTGTCCGCCCTGGCAATTCCTGCTGGCAGGATCTGTGGGGAGGAAAGCAATACTGTGTCGGTAGTTGCTCTGAGCTGATGGAGTGAACATGGTAAGCAACATCCAGAACACACAACTAGCAAAATAAGCTGCAATTGCTGGGGTTGGCCTTCAGGGAGGCCAGGTGATGTCATGTTCTGGACAGCATCACTCTTGAAGAGCACAGGTATGCTTTCATTTGGGGTTGTGTGTATAAGACCGACTTTACTGTATCCTTCTATCCTGTCAAAAATACTAAAATTTGAGTTATTATGTGGCACATGCAAAACAATTCCCCTTGCAACAGGAAAAGGGAAATTGTTTAGTGTCTTTGAAGTCTAGAAGAATAGATTTCCTAGACTACAGAATTAAGTGGATGACAATAAGAGCTTCTGAGGAAACTGCTCTTTCATGCAGTGAGCAGAGGGAGGATGCCAAGGAAAACATACCATCCATGGCCTCCTGCAATGAGCATGTGAAGGCTGTGCTGTGGTACAGTCTGCTGATACCAGGGCTCACAAGTGCCCCTGCACGCATCAGGCAGTGCCAGGCTTCATATTCTTGTGTTTAAAGCAGCAGATAATACTGTTAAGTATTGTACTGGCATGGGATTTACAGCAAGCCCTGGTGATCCCGCTGGACATAGCTAGTTCAGTCTCCTCTCACTAGCACAGGAAATTTATCTAAATAGCGTTTACTGCTGAGCAGGGCTAAAATTAATGTCAGGATGTGGATGATAGTGGGTTTCCACTTGGCTCTGTTCTGTGTGACCATTTCTGTGCTGGTGAACATGTGCGACTGCTTATTAAATTAAGCAGCAGGAGTATGACCGTGCATCTTGACCAAAATAGTTGGGAAAGGAGAGGTTAGGAACTTTACTGCTTTTGTCCATGGGCAGGCATCAATTGCTTTGCTCTACCCGCTGGCCTCAGTGTGTCATTTTCAGGTTTCAGGAAATGACTGTCTTTCTTCCATTTTGTTCTGACTGTGTAAAGCACTAAGGGGCAGGGGTGACCGTTACGTGAGGTTTTTCACCCAACTGATGGGTACCATGAGGCACAAACCAAAATGAGTAACTGCAGAGCAGGGAAGAAGCATTTCTATCACCTTCTCCCTCTGTTTTGGACCCAGACATACTGTTGCTTGAGTCTCTCCTCCTAAATCATGGCTTTTTTATGTTTGTCAGTGACTGCATTGTCCCTCATCCTTGGGGGTTCTCTGCAAACAGGGCTTGGCCAGCTTTGGCTTTGCCCATTTCACCTGACAGACAGCTGGGCTCTTCTGTGCTTCTGAGCTGCTTCTCTCTTTCCTGGTAAACTGGAAGTGATGGGAACTGTGAAATACTTGCACGTGTGAGTGCCAAGGTGGGAGCTGCTTTCAGGGAGATGGTAGCTGCTCTTGCACTAGAGCCATTGGGGAGTAATTGGGGCCTTCCTCTGACTAAGCGGCAGTGCCACTTCCTGAGCTGCTCCTCTCCCCACAGCGTTCCTGCGTGCCCATGCTTGATATCAGCAAAGGAGAGGGTGCTGCAATCCCTTTGCCAGCATGGGCCCGCTCCTTTCCTGCTGCGTGTCCTGCCCTGGGCGGGTCTGTGGCTCAGATGAGCCATGCTGTTCCAGGCTGTGGTCAGCAGCTCCTGCCCAACTGCATTTGCCCCACGAGTCCCGGAGCCTTTAGCAGCTGCATGTCCTGTTCCTTGGCAAACCAGAGCAGGGACAGGGTGGGCGCTCCAATGACTCCCTGACCTCTCAAACTGCCTCCTCTGCTGCTGATCAGTGCTTTTCTGCTTGGACCAGCCCCAAGCTGGAGCTGTTTGTTTCAGCTGTCACTGTGTGACCTGCTAAAAGCATCCAAACTTGATCTTGCCATCTTCCAAGTCTAAAAACCTGACAAAGAGACGTGACATGCTGCATTGCTTCACACAGGAAATACAAAACTTGATTGAGGATGTGGGGATATGGCTATGTACTGTAGAAGACAAATGGGATCCACTCAGGCAAATGCTTTTTCACCTGCCCTGAGCTTCATTTGTGAGGATCTTCCCTGCCTTTCAGGAAAACTTTCTGTCCATATGGTTTGTGCACCAGAAGATTTGCCATGGTTTGGCATGTGTTTTTAAAGAAATGATTACTGCTCATTAGGATGATACGTAGCAAAAAGACATTTGAGGACTCAGCACTTTCAATAGTTAAGATCTCAGATTAGTCACTGATAAACTCTGTGCATGTCAACCCTTGGAGCTCACATTTACCAATCCCGCAGAGAATGGGTGAGAAGCTGGTGAGAGAGCACCACCTACTTTTGAAACATTTTTATGTAGACTCATGCTAGTTTCCTTAAATTAACAGAAAGGATGGTAAACAGGAAGCAGAATGTAAATGGCGTAACTTAGTAAAGCAAATAAAGGCTTTGTTGTCTGAGGAGCCCCACTGCTGTTGTCCCACTGCTGCAGTTACTGCATCTTCCCTTGGAGAGCCAGGAGATTATACAGCTTTTGTTATGAGCCTTTGAAATGTGAATTTGTCCCAGGGTTTTGAAAGACAGGTTCTTATTTTTAAGATAGTGATTTGAGTAACTGTGGGATGGAAATGTGTCATCAAAGATAAAGAAATGTGATGGTCAGAGCAAAACAGACTCTTAATCACAGGGCTCAGCCTATGGAAAGTCAGTACGAATCTACACCCTGGGAAAGAAGTGCACATAAGGCACTACATATACTTGATACAGTTTAGGTTCTTACATTGCTGATAGATTTTCAAGGTCAAATACCCCACAAAAGCATTTACAATACCCAGCTGTGTTCTAGATTACCTGAAAAACGTGACCTTTTAGAAGGGGTTCAGTTTCACATGTCTGCTTAAGAATTAAAAACCTTCTCAGGTCCTTGGCAACGCCCAGCGGGTTACTACGTAGCCTGCAGTAGTTAAATATTTTAAAAGTAAGCAGTGGCTGGCAGTGTGTCACTGGATGGAGTACCCGTTGTATGCCGGTATGGATTTACAGCCCAGAGAATAAGAAGCAATTATGGTTATAAAGGGATTAAGGATTAAAGCCTGGGGAAAAAGATAGCAAGTACCTGTAGGACTTTTTGATAACTTCTCTGGGCCTGGCTGCAGGGCAGCCTATTCCTTCTTTTCTTTTTAGGGGCAGTGCAGGTACCAAGGTTTCCATCCATTGTTTTTTCATGGTTTTGTAAGGCAGTGTTTACATGTTGTGTCCTCCACGAGTGATCCAAGTACTGTCACAATAAAGTGGTGAACACAAATGATACACCTTCAACTTTACGCAATAGCCTTCACATCAAAATAAGCAAACCTCAAGGAAATGGATTGATACCCACCTTTGGTTTTATCTCTTTGAATGTAACTACCTTCCCAATCAGTTTGGATTATCAGACCAAACCTATTCTAATATGGTATAGCTCATCTGGCTTGCTTTTCTCTCCTCTTTTGGCAGAGGGAGATGGGAAAAGACTATGTTGCACTGATGCTGCAAAGGCCTTTGTGGCTTTTCAAGGAAGGAAAGGAGAATATAATAATGTTTTGGGTTTAGTATCTATGTTATATAAATTATTCTGTTATAAAAATGAATTATATCCTTGATATTACAGTTGCATTCCTCTTACCATTGAAATGTCTGATACAATGGGCCAAGTGTCCTCTGTTGGGGTGAGTCTAGAGAAGCACTTTTCCTGAGTGCTGGGCTGCGGTCACTTCTGCCTGTAGGCAAGGAGTGGCGGAGATGGTACCCCATGGGTGTCTCAGCCCGATTTCCTGTGATTCTGTGATGTGTGTGTCTGTGCAACCACAGCTGGGCTTGGCCAGGAAACTGAACCTGCAGTCTCTGGCGGTGTATGCTTTACAGGCAGTGTGGCGTTAAACAGATCCTTAAGCTTTTCCCATAAAGTTAATGTAACAGTGTTAGGGAAGGAGTGGAGGTGGGAAGGAAGTGTTGTAGAATATTCTGGCTACAGCAGATTTGTGTTAGCCCACTTGTATGCTGAAATGGCGTAATGAAGACCCTGAAGTATTGCTAGAAATCCCACATTTCTCACCAGGAGAAAGCCCGGTCCTCATCTCCCTTTTATTCCTGCAGCTTCCTGGGGAAGCTGGGAAGAGTTCTTCCAAAAGTGGTCTCCTAGGCAGAAAACCAGTTTGTCCTCCAGGCTGTTTGGGTTTGGTTTGTATCTAAAGTACATCGAAATGCCTTTGGAGTTACTGTTGGCAAACAAGCTGGCATCTCCTTTCACAGGTTATTTTCAGAGGCAGACATTGGAAATGTAGGTGGGGGATACAGCCCAACCAAATTTCTGTATGCCAGAATCCTGAATCACCACCATGACAATATCAGCCTGAAAAATCATGAAGCCTTAACAAGAGTACAAATCATTTGTGAGGCTTTCCCTCCCCTCTCTGATTTTTTGCATTTTCACACCCCATGTTTACCAGCAGCAGCAGAGCAGGAGATGGTTGATACTCAAGGACCACCTGCTGCAAGCTCAGGAGCGATACATCCCTACAAGAAGGAAGTGCTGCAGGAGGGCCAGGAGACCTCCTTGGATGGATAAGGACCTGCTGAGGAAAATTTGAAGGAAAAAAGAGGCTTATAAAAGGTGGAAGCAAGGACAGGCGGCCTGGGAAGAATACAGGGGTGTAGTCTGGGAAGCTAGGGACCAGGTTAGGAAAGCTAAGGCCCACTTAGAATTAAACTTGGCTAAGGATGTTAAAGATAACAGGAAGGGATTCTGTCGGTACACTGCAAATAAAAGACAGACTACGGACAACGTGGGCCTCCTCTGGAAGCTATTGGGAGAACTGGCTACCCTGGATTTGGAGAAGGCTGAGGTTCTTAATGACTTCTTTGCCTCAGTCTTCACCGGCAAATGCTCTGACCACACCACCCAAGTCCTGGAAGGCAGATGCAGGGACTGTGAGAATGAAGACCCTGGGCCCACTGTAGGAGAGGATCTGGTTCAAGACCATCTTAGGAACCTGAACGTGCCCAAATCTGTAGGACCTGATGAAATCCATCCACAGGTCCTGAAGGAGCTGGCAAATGAAGTTGCTAAGCCACTGTCCATCATAGTTGAAAAATCATGGCAGTCAGTGATGTTCCCGATGACTGGAAAAAGGGAAATATAACCCCCATTTTCAAGAAGGGGAAAATGAATGAGCCGGGGAACTACAGAGCAGTCAGCTTCACCTCTGTGCCTGGCAAAATCTTGGAGCAAATTCTCCTGGAAGCCATGCTGAGGCACATGAAAAACAACAAGGTGCTTGGTGACAGCCAGCATGGCTTCACTGAGGGGAAATCCTGGCAGACCAATCTGGTGGCCTTCTATGATGGGGCTACGGAACCGATGGACAGGGGTAGAGCAGTTGATGTCATCTGCCTGGACTTGTGCAAAGCATTCAACACTGTACCACATGACATCCTTGTCTCTAAGTTGGAGAGACATCAATTTGATGGGTGGACCACTGGGTGGATAAAGAACTGGCTGGATGGCCGCACGCAAAGAGTTGTGCTCAATGGCTCAATGTCCAGCTGGAGACCAGTAATGAGTGGTGTCCCTCAGGGATCGGTATTGGGACCGCTCTTGTTCAACATCTTTGTCGGTGACATGGACAGTGGGATTGAGTGCGCCCTCAGCAAGTTTGCCGATGACACCAAGCTGTGTGGTTCAGTTGATACACTGGAGGGAAGGAATGCCATCCAGAGGGACCTTGACACGCTTGTGAGGTGGGCTGATGCCAACCTGATGAATTTAAAGCCATGCCAAGTGCAAGGTCCTACACCTGGGTTGGAGCAACCCCAGGCACAGCTACAGGTTGGGCAGAGAAGAGGTTCAGAGCAGCCATGTGGAGAAGGACTTGGGAGTGTTGGTTGATGAAAAAATGAACATGAGCCGGCTTCAGTGTGCGCTTGCAGCCCAGAAAGCCAACCGTATCCTGGGCTGCATCAAAAGGAGCATGACCAGCTGGTCGAGGGAGGTGATCCTGCCCCTCTACTCTGCTCTCCTGAGACCTCACTTGGAGTACTGTGTGCAGTTCTGGTGTCCTCAACATAAGAAGGACATGGAACTGTTGGAACAAGTCCAGAGGAATGCCACGAGGATGATCAGGGGACTGGAGCACCTCCTGTATGAAGATAGGCTGAAAAAGTTGGGGCTGTTCAGCCTGGAGAAGAGAAGGCTGCGTGGAGACCTCATAGCAGCCTTCCACTATCTGAAGGGGGCCTATAGGGATGCCGGAGAGGGACTCTTCATGAGGGACTGTAGTGAAAGGACAAGGGGTAACGGGTTCAAACTTAAACAGAGGAAGTTTAGATTGGATATAAGGAGGAAGAAATTCTTTCCTGTAAGGGTGGTGAGGCACTGGAATGGGTTGGCCTGGGAAGTTGTGAATGCTCCATCGTTGGTGGTGTTCAAGGCTGGGTTGGACAGAGCCTTGGGTGGCATGGTTTAGTGGGAGCTGTCCCTGCCCATGGCAGGGGTTTGGACTAGATGATCTTAAGGTCCTTTCCAACCCTAACTATTCTATGATTCTATGACTTTCAGGACTTGGCTGGATGTAGTGCCTGACCCCATGGAGACCTGCACCCTGTGGTTTTTGGACGTCAAGCCATTGCTGATGTTCAGATGTTCTGAGCTGTCCTGCTGTCTTGCTAGCATGGCAGTGATAAGAGGATGCCCAAGAAGCTCAGAATGGTCGTACTTTGCAGTCAGTGCTGTGGGCCAGCAGGAATCTTCTGTATTCTACATCCACACTTTAATGCTTAGGGCTTATTGCATACAGTTTCTAAGGGCTTTTTTCCTGTAATGTGTGTTTCAGTTGTCATTCAAAGGGTCTCTGGTTCCAGGGCATTGCCTGGCCCTTGTGAGGTGGGCAGGTTTAGAGCTCATGGGATCCCAAATCTAGTTCTTTGGGAGGCTGGAGTCCGGCTTACCCATAATGCTTCATGCAAAGCCGCA
Source organism: Myiopsitta monachus (assembly GCA_017639245.1). NCBI lineage: Eukaryota > Metazoa > Chordata > Aves > Psittaciformes > Psittacidae > Myiopsitta > Myiopsitta monachus. The sequence continues at coordinate 57,071,961 of CM029924.1, read as the reverse complement.
GTTCCTACATAGGATTGCTCAGCAGGAGCCTGGAGCAGCTGCTCCTGCTGAGCGAGATGCAGGAACCGGCCATCAGATAAGCGCTATGGAGCGGAGTTCCCCCTAAGCTCAGAGCCCAGCAACTGATGTTTCCCTAGCTCTGAGTGGCCTCATTTCTCATGTCAGATGTTACCTCGGTGGTCAGGAGCCGCACCAGGGCACACCTCTGTGCTAGCAGGCCAGCACTGCTATCAGGGCTGTGTCCTGGCTGTGCCTCATCCCTCCTCAGTCTGCCAAGCTAATTCCCATTAGATTTTCTCAGGGACAAAAAAAAACAACCAGTAGTTTAATGCCCCTGGTATCTCGATTCACTCCTGCTGTGTTTCTTCATGTAATGAAAAAGTTGCATATTTGTGCCAGGAAGAAAAAAGTAGAAGGAGCAGTTTGGAGGGGGATGCATGGCCCCATGATAAGTGTTATTTCTGTACGGACAGCTTGTCTTTCTCCTCTGTTTGTGGATGTAGCCCTACATCTCCTAATGCCCACAACCTCCAAAGTCATTATCCTAATGCCTTTAACCAAAACTCCAGCTGTCACTGACAGCTCTTAAGTAGATAATAGGAGCCCAGAACAACATGTCTGTCTTTACCATGCAGCTCTGACACCCGTAAGGACTTCAGGCTTGTGCAGCACTGGGGAAGATCTTGTTTGTCTTTTCTGAAATGGGATTGCTGTGTGTGTACTTTAGCCCTGGACTTTGCTCCACTAACTTGAGCAAGGCAGCCTGGAAGAAATGCTTAGATACTTCCTGAGTGGCTGCTGGTGCGTCTGGCCTTGGGCAGGAGGTATGCATGTGCCTTGTCTGTGTCTGGAACCAAGGTGCATCTCTGCTTGGGCAGGAGGTACACCTATGCCTTGACCTCTGCACTGAAGAAACACAATGCAAAGACACCATCCTTTGGTGTTATTAGCCCTTTGGTCAGGGCTAAACTGGCTGCAGGCTGGCTCTGTGCCTCACTGACAGCTTCGGTGGGGAGAGCATGGAGGGGACCTTGTGGAGATGGAGGCAGTGGCCCAAGGCTCTGGCTGGTCTGGTGCTGCTCTCCAGCAGTGTTTCCGATCTCAGCAGCTGAGTTCTACTCTCCCCCAGGCTGGTGTGTCAGTGATGATTGCTGCCCTCCGAGGTGGTCTGCATGGCTTTTGTGAATAGACATGACAGCCTGAGGATCTCTGCTCTACTGTGCATGTTCGCAGCCACCAGAGATCCCCCGGCCTAGTGCTCAGTGTGTCTGAAGAAATAATGGGTATCTGGAGAGAGGGGGAAAAGCCATTTTGGCAATGGTGGTGCGTGATTTGGGATCAGCTTTGGATTGCTCTGCTAGGAAAGGAGCAGTGCAGTCTGTGTTTCTGGATTAGACTAAAGCCTGCCTTCCTTGCATGCACGGGTCTCCATGGAGCCAGGGAGAGGTGAGGGACCTGCAGCATACCCAGGCCTGGACAGCTGCACAGTTACTTTCATGGGATGTCTGGAGGAGGTTTCTCGGACAGGCCTCTGAGACAGGCAAAACACACAGAAGAAGTATTTTGTGGAAGTATTTCTAGGCAGCTGTCTATTGCAGCAGTGAATAGATAAAGGCAAAAACCTCCAGCATTTTATTCCTTGCATTACATTTTTGTTACTTTTATATCCTTCCCTGAGGATCAAAACACTTCATTACACCTGCAAGTATTCACTGCAGCGAGTAGCTTGTCTCTTAGACTCTTTAGGAAATCCTGAACTCTCCCTGGACACATCCTTGACCAGGACCACAGACTTAATTTGTGGGGCTAACAACAGCTTAACTTGGCCTTTCTAAAGCAAAGTATTGTGTTGAATCTTCACCTGAAGAGCTAAATGTTGCTTCCTGTATTTCATCCTCCTGCTTTGTGTTCCCACTGCGTTAATGCAGTGCACTGCCACAGCAAGGCTGGAGGAGCTGGGAGAGCAGAGCGAGCAGGAGCTGGAGAGCAGAGGCAGTGGGAGCTGCAGCCAGCCGGGCACAGTGGCTTGTGCCTGTAATCCAAGCGCCAGGGAGGCTGAGGCTGGCGGACGGCTTGAGCCCGGGGGTTCTGGGCTGCAGAGAGCTGTGCTGAGCGGGCGTCCATGCTAAGGCCGGCATCGATATGGTGGTCCTGGGGGAGCCGGGGGCCACCAGGTCGCCTAAGGAGGGGTGAACCGGCCCAGGTCGGAGACGGAGCAGGTCAAAACTCCCGTGCCGCTCGGTAGCGGGATTGCGCCTGTGAGCAGTCCCTGTAGCACAGCCTGGGCAAGACAGTGGGACCCAGCCTCTTTTGGCATCTTTCCCCTGCACAACTCTGTGCTTGTCAGCTGTCAGTGCTGTGGAGCAATCACAAAACAGCCAAGGAATAATGCAAAGGCATTCCCACCGGTGTTTGACCTGAAGATGCCACCCCAGCCTTGCTCAGTCAGGTGTGCTCATGTTTTGGTTGTGTGTGTTGTGATTTCTTCCAGCAGTGAAAGGCCACAGTGCAGGACCCAGCCAGACCTTTGGGACCCCAGTAGATGTCACTACGAAAGTGGGAAACTACAGGCAGCAGAATTTCCCATTGCATTTCAGTCTCAGAGACTCTGCACACCTGCAAATCAGTAAGCACCCGTTAAACACTGCCAGCTTAGGCAACCAACTCCAGACTGAGGCAGGGCTCCAGCTCCCAGGAGCCTCTCATTAGTCTGCTCCATCAGGTGTTTATTGTCGCAGCTAATTTGTGTCCTTGGCTTTGAGCCTTAGAGTCTTAGGAAAACACGGGTGAATCAAGAAGCCTTTCACTATGAGAAGTATTTCAAAGCAGGGAGTGGGGCATCTCTTACCTGCTCTTCAGAAAATTAAGTGTATTGAGCTGTCCTGGAGACAGAGCTCCCTGATAGAATCACAGAATGGTTAGGGTTGCTCAAGGCCTGTGGCTCAAAATGAAAACATGGCATCCTGATGTGCCTCTTCTGGTTCAAAATGAGAAGTCTGAGCTTTCTTGGCTGCTTAAACCTGCTTATGTCCAGGCATCTTTCCTGTCTATTCATCCACCCATTTTTAAACATAAAATACAAGCAGCCCAAGGACATTCTCTCAGTTCCCCACTGCCACTGCGTGGCTGGGTAGAGCCCACACAACACGGATGTCGCAGAGTCTGCAAAAGCCTGGGAAGGAGCCGGGCAGGGTGGCTTGTGCCTGTTAGTGCAGGGAGGCTGAGGCTAGTGGATGCAGGCCAAAACTCCTGTGTGGATCAGTGGCAGGATCATGCCCAAGAGGTCACGCTTCAAGAGAGAGGGACCCGGTTTCCTTTTGCATGGGGAGCGGGGCAGCCAGGTGTCATGATCGGTTAGCACTGAGGCATGAGCAGCACTAACACACCGGGGAATCCCATCCAGGACAGGGGAACAGAGATCACATCTCACAGAGGGTTTCTTCAGGGAAAGAAAACAGAGGAAACAAATTTGGTGTTGCTAAAGAGGGGATGAAGGGAGCCAGAAACACTCTTTTAGGAATTCCTTCCTCAAAGAGATGGCCCCCAGCTACATCCCGCTGTGGGGCACCAGGAACAACCCCAAAATTCCGTGAGAGACAACAAGTCTGTGGGGGGTGTGCTGAGGAGGTGCCAGCAGCCTCAGGGCGAGCTCCCTTGCCCCAGCCAGCTCAGATCCTGGCTGCCTCCTCGGCTGGTACAACCCGAGTGTGCGCTGAGGGAAGGAGAAGGGGACCGAGGACGGGATGAAGGGGACTGAGAAGGGACTAAGGAGGGTCCGAGCTGCCCTGGGCGCTGTGGCGGGAGTAGAGGAGGCAGCGCGGCTACAGCCAGCGCCGGGCGTGGTGGCGCGCGCCTGTAGTCCCAGCTACTCGGGAGGCTGAGCCCGCCGGATCGCTTGAGCCCAGGAGTTCTGGGCTGCAGTGCGCTATGCCGAGCGGGCGTCCGCGCTAAGGCCGGCATCAATATGGTGAGCCCCGGGGAGCTGGGGCACACCAGGTTGACTAAGGAGGGGTGAACCGGCCCAGGTCGGAGACGGAGCAGGTCAAAGCTCCCGTGCCGGTCAGTAGCGGGATCGCGCCTGTGAATAGCCACTGCAGCGTAGCCTGGGCAACACAGAGAGACGCGGGTTCCTTTTGACACACGCACCGCCTCCTCACGAACCACCGGCGGTCGCCTTTTGCCCCCCGATGGCACACAGGGAACGGCACACACCGCCTCCTGCGGGAGCACCGCGGTACTGCCTTCAGCCCCCGAAACGGAGACCCCCCGCACACACCGCCTCCTGCGGGAGCACCGCGGTACTGCCTTCAGCCCCCGACACGGAGACCCCCGCACACACCGCCTCCTGCGGGAGCACCGCGGTACTGCCTTCAGCTCCCGACACGACACGGAGACCCCCGCACACACCGCCTCCTGCGGGAGCACCGCGGCCGCAGCCCAAAAACGCCTCCCGCCCCTCTTCGCTGCTCGGCGCATGCGCGGGAAACGGAGGGTTTTGGTGCAGGGCGCGACCCGTAGCCAGCGTTGGCGCATGCGCGCGGTAGGCGGCCGGCGGTGCGGGGTGTCGGGGTTGCTGCCGCCGCCGCCGCCCCGCAGCCATGAAGTCCCGTTTCAGCACCGTCGATATCCGTGCGGTGCTCGCCGAGCTCCGGCAGAGGTACCGGTTACACCCCTCCCCGGCTGTCCCGTGGTGCGGGGCCTGCTCGCGCCCGGCGCGACACAGTGGAGCGGGCCCTGACGTGGTGGGTAGTGCCTCTACCCCCTCAGCCTGGCCCTGGCCCTGGCCCTGGCCCTGGCCCGGCTGTCCCCGCCGTGGCACCGGGGCTCTATTCCACGGCAGCAGCCCGGCACCGCGCACATCCCTGCTCTGCCCCTCCGCCGTGTTCTGCACCGGCAACGTACGTGGCCGGCATAGCTCCTCTGCGGAGCTCGGCTCCGCACTTCGCTGGATGGTGAACTGCCCCTCTCTGTCATGTACTGTGGCACCACGGGGCAGCGCAGGGCCTTACTGGTGCTGCTGAGAGGCCACTAGCACACCTTCCTGCTGCAGAGCACCGAGCCCCTCTGCCTCGCCTGTGACACCATCAGGCCTGGTGCTGTTGATTTCCCCACCCTGCCTCATTGCCGTGCTCCTGTTCCTCAGCCTCTCCCTGGGGAGCAGTGCAGTGTTCCTTCGTTCTCTGTTTGCATGGGCAAGGTGCTATGGTCTGTTATCTGCTCTGTAGCTAAGAAGCTGTAATGCTGCTTACATCCAGGCCTCAAGGAGCTATGATCCCCTTCTGATGTCCAGGGCACTCTGCATATTCAGCCCCACTCTGAACAAAATGAAGATGGGACTGGCTCCTTACTCCCCCCAGCCATTTCTATGCCTGTGCTGGGAATACAGATGCTCTGCATTGGCAAATGGCTCCGCAGGGGATGCACAAATTAGCCCACAGGAGCAAAGTGCTTCAGTATAACCAGTAGATTTTGCATCCCTGCCGCAGAGGGATGCTTGTGGGAGTCTGCGGCCTGGCCTCCATCCTGTGATAGAGTTCCAGTAGCTGTCTGATTGCAGCTGGGCTGGCTGCAATGGCTGTTCTGTTTTTGACTTGATTAGCTTTTTGTGCTGTATCCATTAATACCGATTTCTTCATCTTTTGGTTGCTTGGTTTCCAGCTTATTCCATTAACCTTCCTTTGCTGCATCTTGGTAATTTATCATAACTCACACTTCTTTAGATTTTAATTATCTCTGGGACTTTTTCACCCACTTGTATGGTTATTGTATTCTCCAAAGCATATATCTTACTTTTTGACAGCTTACTGGGAATGCGAGTAAACAATGTTTATGATGTGGACAATAAGACGTATCTTATTCGCCTTCAAAAGTAAGAACTTCTTTAAATTTCTTCACGCTGTTACTGTACAGATGAGAACTGGGGGCTTTTTTATATGTATGTAATTTGTGCATACAGGTATGTGGCTTTTGTGACTAGTTTTCAGTGAAATTCTGTTGTTCTTTGATAAAATGCAGTAATTTACCCAGGAAGTTCTTGGAAAATAGCGTCTGAAGGGTGAAATAGTGCAGAAGATATACAAAAGGCCAAAGATGTTGGTATAAAAGTGCGCAACTGTCATTGTTTCTTTTCATGGGGAGGGAAGAGAGGAGTTGGGGAAAGGAAGAGCAGCAGTTAGCAGGTGATACTTGTGTCCTGGTCCAGTGGGAGGTAGGGGTTGTGTTATCTCACTAACCTGCCCACTCCAGCAACGTCTAAGGTGGACCCTTGCTCACCTGCTCACCTCCACTTGTGTTGGAGAGTTCTTAAGTCAATTGCTTGTCGAGCATTTTGCTTGGCCAGGTTAACTGTATACTTTAAGTGGATGTCGTTTCTCTGTCAGTGGCACTGATGGGCATTACTGGTTTTGGTAGCAGTGTTTTCTGTAGATAGTGAGCCCCTGATTTGTGGTGCTTTGATCTCAGCCTGGTGCAACTCAGCAAGTGGTGAGGAGTGTGCCAGGTTGTGCCAGGTTGGTGAGTCTTAATTTTGTTAACAGACCAGACTGCAAGGCCACGCTGCTGCTTGAATCTGGTATACGTATCCACACGACGGAGTTTGAGTGGCCAAAGAACATGATGCCATCTAGCTTTGCAATGAAGGTAAACTAACCTACAGTTTCTTTTTAATAAGATAGCTGGATGTCCGAAAGCAATGTTCAAAGTATGATATAATCATAGAATCAACTAAGTTGGAAAAGACCTTTAAAACCAAATCATGTTCTGTCCCTGGAGACAGAAGAAAATAGTGGAAGGATTTGCCTGGTGGATCCTGATCAGACGAGTGACTGAAAGCAAGAGAAGAGCAAATGTGGACATGGGGGTCACGTCGCTGATATTCAGTGTCTGAAGCAATGAAAATTTAAATTTATGAAGACTAATATTATTCTGCTGGACTTTTTCTGGGCCTTTTGGACTAACTATTAATCTGCTGGACCCAGACATTTTGGAATTTTACTCCAGCAAATTCCTTGTCATTCCAGTTGTATTATCAAAATTGTTAGGCCCTGGATGCAGCATCCTGTGTTAGTGGAATTCTGCTGTTTGGTCTGCTTGGACTTAATGGGTTCAGGTCTTGCTGCAGGCTGTTAGGCTGTATTATTGCAGGTAGATCTGCAGGGATGCAATGCAACCTGGATGCTGACTGTCACAGGTCTGCTTAGCCCACTGTCTCTGGATGCAGCCTCATTGAAGTGACTCAGCAAAGATTCTGCAGGGTATCTTTCCACATCATGAATGGATGCAGGGATAATCCCAGTTCTCTTTGTAAAATAAACCTTTGAATTTTAACTACCTGCCCACTTGTTGAGCTGTCCTGGGTTTAGCAGCAGCAGTCATTTTTCTCCTTCTTGGTAGCTGGTGCAGCACTGTGTTTTTGATTTGGGGCCTGGGAACAGTGCTGATAACACCAGTGTTTTCAGTTACTGCTTGGTAATGTTTTGTCTGGCCAAGGACTTTCTGAGCCTCATGCTATGGCAGGGAGGAGGGGGAGCCGGGAGAAAGCAGAGACAGGACACCTGACCCAAACTGACCAAAGAGGTTATTCCATACCACAGCACGTCATGTCCAGGATGTGAAAAGGGACAGCAGAGACCCGGAAGGTTGTGGTGGTGCAGTGGGGGGTTCACTGCTGGGGGTGCACTGGCTGGGTCGGGCTTGGTGAGCAGTTGAATTCTCTTTCCTTGTATTTCTCCTGTCATTATTATTATTGGTGGTAGCAGTAGTGATTTGTGGAATACCTTAGTTACTAAACTGTTCTTCTCTCAACCTGTGCAAGTTGAATTCTTTTGATTCTCCTCCCCACTCCTCCAGGACTGGGGGAAGAAAAAGAGGGGAGTGAGTGAGTGAGTAAAACTTCGTGAGTTATTAGCCTGGGTGAGGCTTAAGCCACGACATGAGCTAAGCAAGTAGCTGGTTTTAATAGCAAAAATGGCTTAACATTAAGAATGTTAATAACAATAAGCATTACCTGTAAATATCCGGGTATTATTTTGTCAAGAGCTGTCTTGTCTCTATATTACCAGGGTCAGCACTTTTACCCTTATGGTATTCATATTAAGTGAGAAGTGGTCAGTGTCACAGGAGATATCTATAGCTAAGAATGTATTTCAGTATAAAATATCACAAGCAAGTGACGCAAACAGGTTTGCATCATCTCCCAGACATTTTCTCCATTATTTGCAGTGCCGTAAGCATTTAAAGACCAGAAGACTTGTCAGTGTCAACCAGCTGGGTATAGACAGAATTGTGGACTTCCAGTTTGGAAGCGATGAAGCTGCTTATCACCTCATCATTGAGTTGTATGACAGGGTGAGTGCAGAGCTCCAGGCATGTCCTTTGTAAGCAAGCACGTGAGTATGGCCATTGCTGATGGTCCTCTGTGGCGTGCTTGCAGGGTAACATTGTCCTGACAGACCATGAATACATAATTTTAAACATTCTGAGATTTCGGACGGATGAAGCAGATGATGTCAGATTTGCAGTTCGGGAACGATACCCACTGGACAGTGCAAAAGCTCCTGCTCTTCTGCCAACCTTGGAAAGGTAGTTGCTTTTAAATGGTGTATGTTTTGGGATAAACTGGGGACTGTGAAAGGCAGCATGTCTTTGGGGAGTTTTTTCACATGCTACAGGCCATTTTGCATTTCTTTTTTTAAAACTGAAAACGTAGTTTCTAAGCAATACAGCATAGTCTTTTAAAACTCATTGTTATTTGGAATTGCAACTCTGCATTATCTTTCACAGGTTAACTGAAATAATATCAAATGCATCTAAAGGGGAACAACTGAAAAGGGTTCTTAACCCGCATCTTCGTAAGTAATTGCATTTTATTAGCAAATGAAATGGGATCAATAGGCATGTTTAGATGATGCTGAAAATTTGTATTTCAGGGAGTCTTCTTTTATGTTGTTCATGACAGTCTGCTTTTATGTATGTTTGAAAAACAACAAAAAAATAAGCCTTTGAAAACAGAGTAGGGTTTTTTTTTATTCCAAGCCAACTGCACAAAGAGATGAGCCTTGCACTGATGAGGGCAGCAGCTCTGTTAGAACTCTGACTTGGTGCATTTTGGCCAGCATCTTGTCTTCAGTGATACCGAATGGGATAAGTAGGGATAAAGATGTTGTTAGGAAGTGATTGGAGGATGCCAGTGCCACCAGTCCCTGGAATGACAGTTGATGTGGTAAATCCAGAATGCTTGATATATCTGTCTGGGTGTTCTCTGATAGCCAGGCAAAGCATGCATCTTTGTATTTAATAGCTTGGATTGGATTTTCCTTCCATGTATTTACCAAACCTCTTTTTGAACATGTATGAACTTCTGGCATCCACAGTGGTTTTTGTGGTGAGGAATTCTGCTTGCTTGCATGAAAAGTCATCTCCTTTTTTTGTTCTGAAACTCATCTCTCCAGTTTTACTTGGCGCCCTAAGTATTGGATTTGAAGAGAATGTGAACAGTTGCTGCCTATTTACCAACTCCACACCACTCAGTTTGTTAGTAATTTCTAGGCTGACCAGCCTAGTACATCACCTACATAGTCTTCCCATATACAGAATCTGTTCCGAGCGTGTTGTGATCCTTGTTGCCCTTCTCTGTGCCTTTTCTAGCTCTGCTTTGAAATGGGGTAAGTAAAACTCTGCATAGCATTCACAGTGGAATTCCACCATGGATTTGTACTGTGGCATGATTTCCCTTGTTCTGTTCACCATTCCTTTCTTAATAATTCCCAAGCTGAACTCTTTTGTGTTCACTGACAATTGAGCTTATGTTTCCACAGAGCCATCTGTTGTTAGGTCTTGCTCCCAAAAAGAAATGATAGGTTGGGTGTATGTGGTAGTAAAATAGTCCTTCCTCATGTGGATCATTTTATATCGCTTTACAGTGAGTTTGTATGCCAGTTCTTTATCTAATCACTCATTATTGCTCAGTCACTTCCAGTTCTTCATAGTTGGCTGTTTTCTTTGTTGCTAAGATGAGTTGTGTTTCATCAGTAGGCTTTGCCCTTCATCCCCCCTTCCTGGGTCGGTCAGGTGCATGTTGATCAGTGCAGGCTCTAGAGTAGGTCCTGCAGAGCTCAGCTTGCTTCCCATCTTTTCAGGGTGCAAGTTGACAGTTTATCCCTCCTCCCTGTTTCTAGGCTGTCTCTCTGCATATGAGGGTGACCAGCAGCTCTGCTTAGGCAGTTAATACTGTAGGCTAATACTGTAGCCCTAATACTGTGTGTCCCAGATGTAGGTCTGGGTTTAAATTCCCATGGGATTGTGCTGGATTTTTTGGTGGTTTTTGTTTTTTTTTTTTGCTTGTTTGTTTTTTGTTTGTGGGGGTTTTTTTTCTTCCTCTCAAGTGGTTGTCTTGTTAATTTATTTGGACTCTTAAGATCCTGTTTGTCTACTCTGAGGTCATCTATGTCATTCCAAGCTTGATGCAGCACTTTCCCAGTGACTGTCTTCCCTCCTCCTTATTTCTGCTTTGCTTGTTTTCAGTGTTCTTAGTTAAGCTTGGTTTTCATTGGCCATTTCTTGTTTCTTTGTTTTTAAGGATCTTTGTGGGAGCTTATATCAGTTTTCATTGCAGAGCTGCTGCTCTGCACTCTGTTCAAATAGGGCTGCATCTGTTTCTGTTGTCACTAACTTCACATTTGGCTTTGCTAGCTTTTTCCTAGTTCTTTTTTTGAAGCTACAGAGTTTGAATGACTTAATGTTTTATAATACCTTACTCCAAGCCAGGCAGTTTGCCACTCTCATTTGGTTTCCTAAACTCTTCAGAATGTTTTCTTCTCCCTTTTAAATATGAGGGTTTAATTCCATTTTGGCCAACATGAAGCCTGTCCTTCCTGTATATCTTCACTCTATCCTAGACCTTTCCCAGGGTTCCGGGTGAACCTATGCATCCTTAAGTTTGTAAGGAGTCATCAGCTGTGAGCCGAGACCCAGCTGGTCTGCCCAGCCAGCTAGCATTTCTGGGTGGGCAGAAGTCCTGATCTTCTGCTCTCTCTGCACCTGTTGGAGCAAGTCCACAGGAGGCTATGAAGATGCTCAGGGGGCTGGAGCACCTCTCATATGGAGACAGGCTGAGAGAGCTGGGCTTGTTGAGCCTGGGGAAGAGAAGGCTCCAGGGAGACCTTAGAGCAGCTTCCAGTACCTAAAGGTGCTGAGAAGGAAGTTGGAGAGGGACTTCTTACAAGGTCCTGTAGGGATAGGACAGGGTGGGAATAGGCTTTAAACTGACAGAGAGGAGATTCAGACTAGACCTTAGGAAGAAGTTGTTTACTGTGGGCATGGTGAGGCACTGGCACAGGGTGCCCAGAGAAGCTGTGGCTGCCTCATCCTGGCAGCGTCCAAGGCCAGGTTGGACGGGGCTTGAAGCAGCCTGGCCTAGTGGAAGGTGCCCCTGCCTGTGGCGGGGGGCTGGAACTGGATGGTCTTTAGTGTGCCTTCCAGCCCAAACCATTCTGTGATTCTATGACTCTGCCTCCTGTTGTTTTTGTTTTTATTTTTTTTTAACAGCTTACGGAGCCACTCTTATTGAGCATTGCCTTATAGAAACTGGATTTTCTGGTTATGTCAAAATAGATCAGCATATGGGAAGTAAAGGTATGTAGGAAATAATGTTCTAAAGGCTGTACTACATAGATGGTAATTTTTATGTCTATGTAGTATTTCTTTCTGAAGAGATGAATAATCCTTAAACCTCTAGTTCTGACCATATGCTTATATGTTTAATGTTTTTAGATTGGGGACCAACTTTGTTCACATTAAAGCTTGAATTGTGCATATATTGGAAATAAAACATCAGACCCCTCTTATAGTCTAAATGGTTTTATAATGAGATACCACCTTACACATCAGGTGAACTCTGGTTATGTACAAGAATTCTGTCTGGAATAGTTAACATCAGAGTCTTCCTTTATCTGTAGCAAACACTATAGGGGTTGATGAAGTGGTAGCTTTACATTTATTGGGAAATTATGGATTTGGGTAGTAAAGTTAGAAAAGATTTTTCTGTAGTCTTATTTTTACATATCTAAATATATAAATAATATTTATATAATATTTATATTTGCCATAAATCAAAAGGATTTCTTCCTACTGCATTAGGTCGCTGCTGTAGTCAGCTATGTAACAGAAAAAGAACTTCTCACAGCTACTGGTTTATGTTTGCCTCTGCAATTTTACTTCTGTAAAGTGCTGGCATTCATGTGGTCTTTTTTCTTTCCTGAAACTTGTATAATTACGTCTCAGGAGTACCTATATAGATTTTTTTTTTTAACTAAAAGTTCTCCAAATATAAAATGTATACTGAGGCTCCTGTTTAACAGTAATTGCTGTAGTGAGGCACCAGGGGTAAGGGATATCTGCTTTTTCAATTTTGAGATGTGCTAGAATCCTACTTGATTAGTTTGGGCAGGTTGCTTCAGGCACAGAATTGGAAGAGCAATTGCCTTGGCCTGCTGCTGGTTTGCTGTTGTGCTGTATTTATATAAAAATATCTTTCTGTTCCAGGTGTTTTAAAATATTCCTCTCCTCCCCCCTCTTTCTTTAGAAAATGTTGAAAAAGTGCTTACTGCTTTAGAGAAAGCAGAAGAATATATGACACTGACTGGCAACTTCAGTGGAAAGGTGGGTGTCAGTGGGCAACTTGATTACTGGTTTTGCAGGAATTGCAGAATTGAACTGGTAGGCAGCTGTCGTTCAGCACATGGTTGCTCCTGGTGTTATCAGTGACAGGTTTTATTCTGTAAGCTTCATCCAGGTGGTGATGTGGAATAAAAATTACTTCCTTACGCTGGATGTGGATTATGTAGGTCCTGTAAGAATTGTGCTGTTGCTTTAATAGCAGGTAACACTGTTATGCACATAAACTGGGTATTTGTGTAATAATTTGTAGGATAGTCCTGAGGTTTGTAAGAAAAATGCATCTTTTCTTCTGGAAGAAGTTGAAGTCAAGACAAACAAATGGTCAGGGCTTTACTCAGTCAATGGCACTGCTTCTGCCACAAGGTCTCCTTGCTAGAATGCTTTACTGTCTCGTGCTGATCAGTAGGTTAGCACCTAAAACTTGCTGCCTTGCCAAGATAAGGGGGATCCTTTTCAAAGACAAATGCTGATGACATATTTATGTCTTTTTAGGGTTACATTATCCAGAAAAGGGAGAAAAAGCCAAGTCTGGAACCAGATAAACCAGCTGAGGATATCTACACGTAAATATTTGAAGTATTTATTTCTTTTTCTACTAGTCTGCATAACATAAATTAGTATTCAGGTGATAATATCAAATGTGTATTTTACAGATATGAGGAATTTCATCCTTTCTTGTTTTCTCAACATTCAAAATGTCCGTACTTGGAATTTGACTCTTTCAATAAGGTACAGTGCTTTTGCTGATACTGTACTTAAGTGCTCTAATTGACTTATGCTAAAGGAGTAATTAAGATATAGTGCAGAATTGTTAGTGAAAACACAGGCCTTGGAAGAGATGATTAATTTTATGGATCAATGTTTTATGCTGAAAAAGCAAGCTAAACCAGGGCCTCAGGCTACTGCTGAGCAGTCTTGTCTGTCTTAACTCAGGTAGGTCCTGTAGCTGAAATATGGCGTGTGACACTGAATGGAAGTGTGTGCTGAATCTGTAAGGAAGGTGGCTGCAATCAGACCTGGTCAGGCATTTTATTAATGGAGAATTCAGATGCTGAGTTGTCGCTGGAGGCAAGCAGTTGTCATAGTCATCACATTTATAATTTTGCGGTGCTTCAGGCGCCTCATTTAGTATTTCCTTGTGTGTTGTCCTTCCTGGTCCTTGACTTGTTAATATCCGAAATCATTAACTTTGTGTTGTTCTTGACCCTGATCTCTAGAATTTGCATTTCAAATTCCTACCCTGCTTCTTGGCTGAATTTCTATCACACACTTCACAGCACTTCACAGATCTTCAGATCTTCACAGCACTGATGATCTAAGCAGCCTAAAATCTTCCTCTTCTTTTGTTTTAAGCACAGCGTCTGGCAGCTGGAGCACCACGAGTTCTTACACATACTTTCTAGGACATTGTGGGTTCTTTTTGTCAATTTTTTTTTTTGTTGTGTTTTGTTTTTTTTTACTGACCTATCGAAGCAGCGGGAATTCAGGGCATATGGGTCTGTCATTACAATCTTAATCTCAAGAGATACTGTGTCAAACAGCAGTTTTCTTTTCATCATTTCCTTAGCAAAGAATGTGGGCCATAACTTGGCCACTTGTCCATAGCCCCTGGCTTGCAGTGAGATGTACCCTGTAGTGTCTTGCTGAACTCATGCAAAGGTAAAATGGGGGAAGTTACTGAACCCTGTTGTAGCATGTCTCGTCTTCTAGTGTTTTGCAGCCACCTCTCTTGAGCAGAACCTCCTCTGCCTGCTTGTTGCTGGTATGAGTTAATGCTACTTGGAGATCCTTAAAACTTATTTTCTCTTGCAGGCAGCAGATGAGTTCTACTCCAAGCTAGAGGGGACAGAAAATTGATCTGAAAGCAGTTGCAGCAGGTATGTTCTCATCCAAGAATAGGCAGCTGAGGTGGTCCTCTGAGCTTTGTTTGGTTCATATAGCCTGGGGTGAGGGAGGTTTCATTCCTTATTTGAGCTGTGGAAGCGCTGAGTTAGTGGTGGTCAAGGAGTGAATTTTAACGTGTGTAATATCGCAGTTGGTTCTGCTTGGAATGTAAGTAAAAACATTAGCAGCAATATTTTGGAAACTCTGTATCTCTTATACTGCTGTATTTTTCTGTGCTGGAATGCTCTATCAAGTGTCTTGCAGTGATTAGGCAATAAAATGTCATTTGTATTTATATTTTTCCATCTTAAAAGGAAAAGCAAGCATTGAAAAAGCTTGAAAATGTCCGTAGGGATCATGAGCACAGACTAGAAGCTCTTCAGCAAGCTCAGGTAAGACAGATTTTTTTCAAACTAAGATGTGTAGTGTTTCTTGAAGAGTTGTACCTGCTGGTCTGCATGGCTACAGTCAGCCTTAGACCCCAAAGTGAAGCCTTCCATTGTTGGAGAGCACCCTGTAGCCCCTCAGAGAACCTAGGCCTGCTCAGCATCCTCAGCCTGCTTAGGATTAGCCTGCTTCCTAATGAGTGCTTTGTACTTCTCTTGCCGAAATGTGCTTGTGCTACTCTGTGAGCAGGAGTCAAGTTGGCTGTTGTCCTATGCCGTCACTTCAGTGCCAGTTCTTGGCTTTCATCTCTATGTTAATTACTACTTCTATTTTTTTTCTTTAAACCACTGCTGAGTGTGTTTTTAGCTTTGATGTGTATAAACGTTTTCCTTAAGGAAGCTGATAAGATGAAAGGAGAACTTATAGAAATGAACTTGGAGATTGTTGACCGAGCCATCCAGGTGGTCCGCAGTGCATTAGCCAACCAGATAGACTGGACAGAGATCGGGGCAATTGTTAAAGAAGCTCAAGCCCAGGGAGACCCCGTTGCAAGTGCAATCAAAGAATTAAAGCTTCAGACAAATCATATCACAATGCTGCTGAGGTAAGTACTTTGCAGGTCACCTGTACCAAATGCCAGTAGTGGGAGCTGCATAGGAGACCAGTGTCCATTTAGCTTGTGCATTGGTATTTACATCATTCAGGTTTTTTTACAGCAGCATGAAGAGAGCGTAGTTCTGTGAGCAGAGAGGAATGCTGCCTTTTTGCTTGCAAAAATGGTAGTAGCTTGGTTACTTTAATGGCTTTTTTTTTTTGTATTGTAAGAGTCTGTCTGACTATATTCAGGAACACTGGAAGGGGTCCTAAGAAAGTATAGCTCCAAAGCCAGAGTCTGTCAGTCAGCAGGTAATGCTCTCTGATTTACTCTTTGATCTAAAAATTCCTGTGAGAGCCCACCCCTTTCGATGCTGTTGACTGCTAATGGCAGTCTGGCAAAAGGCTGATGGTTCAAGATGGCAGCTGATAGTGAGCTGCAAGTTTTGATGTCGGTTCTTATAGAACTCCTAATGAAAGAGCTGGCAGTGAGGCAGTATTTGGAGTGGCTTTAAAAACCTGATTTGATGCTGTATCAGGATCTTAGAGATAAAAAAGTGAAGATTTCTTATAGTTAGAACTTTTGGTATGAAAGCTGCAATGTGGAAAAGTTAATTTATAAAGATTTAGTTGCATTATTTTCAGGAATGTTAGTGTACAGAATAAACCCGTTTTCAGGAGTGAGTTCTGTGTTGGCAACTGTGTCATCAGTCTTCTCCATCTGTTTTAGTAGCAAGGAGTGATCACTTCACTTAACAAACTGCTCAGTCCACCAGGTGTTGAATCATGCATCCTTAGTACAGAGGACTATGGAGATATGTCTTCCTTTATGAAGAGCATTATTTTATGCTGCTCCACCGCTTTTTGCTGCGCAGACTTAGTACAGCTGTATTGAGCAGGGTTTAATGTCCTGGCAAGAAGCAAATACAAATCCAGCTAATGTGTGCTCAGCATATCCCTCTGAAAACAGTGGAGCAGATACTTTTTAGGGTTCTAAACCAACACGTTCCTGTCCTGGTCAATGAGTCGATATGATGGTGTAACTGTTCTCTTCCCATGTGGTGATCACTCATAGAATATCTTGTGTTTCTTTTACTTTATGAAATTAGATCTTCAGAACTGTTCTTCATTTTAAGTCTAAATTTTTCTCTGGGTTGATAGCATGAATGTGTGTCTTTTGGTAGAAGAAAGTGCCTTGGAAAATGTGACTTCTTTGGATTGGAAAATTTGGGCTCTTCTGTTTTTGTTTTCTTTTTTTCCTCCAAGCTTTGGCTGACTCCAGCACATAAACAGGCTTGTATGTAAGGGGACCTGCCTGGGGCTGCATAGTGGAAATGGTTTAAGCATTCCTTAGGCCATTTCCAGTCTTCATGAGAGAATAGAAAAGTACACTGCGTTAAGGGTAAAAAATAACCAGTTTTCTTAATTATATGATGTAATGTGTTCTTAGGAACCCATACGTGTTATCTGAGGAGGAAGAGGAGGAGGAGGATGCTGATTTAGAGAAGGAAGAAACCGAAGAACCAAAGGGAAAAAAGAAAAAGAATAAAAACAAGCAGTTGAAGAAACCTCAGAAAAACAAACCCTCATTAGTTGATGTTGATCTCAGTTTGTCTGCATATGCCAATGCCAAAAAGTAAGGTTTTAAGTAAATGTGTGCTTTGGTAATAGAAGTCTCTTTATGCTTGCAGTTGTTAGTGATAACATCATTGAAAGGGCTCTATCTTGTTAAAAATAAAAGTTAGAAATTAAAAAGGATAGCTTGCCCTGAGCTCTAGGACATGAGTTTTCTTGGTCCAAGCCCAGTATCTTGCTCTTCCATTGCAGCTAGTCTCTAGCTATCGTGAGTTGGAAGGGACCGCAAAGATCATCCTTCCTGCTATGGGGAGGGACCCCTTCCACTGGACCATGTTGTTCAAAGTCCTCTCCAGCCTGGCCTTGAACACTGCCAGGGATGGGGCAGCCAGAACTTCTCTGGGCAACATGTTCCAGTGTCTCATCACCCTCAACTTCACATTAATTTTGGGTACAGTTCTGCACAATGATGCGTGGAACTAAATGGCTGCTTCAGCCACAGAAACACAGCGCTTTGTCTGAGAGGGGACTTACGTCATCTGGTTGCTTTTCTCAGGTGAAGACAGAGCCAAAGATTTGGGCTAAAACATAAACTCTTTGCAAAACTGAATGCTAATGGCAAATGTAGAGGTTGGTGAGAAGTACATTCTGAAGATGAGTGAATCTACTGGGATTTCAGATACAAACTTGTGTTTTGCAGGTACTATGATCACAAAAGACATGCAGCTAAGAAAACTCAGAAGACAGTAGAAGCTGCAGAAAAGGTATTTTTTTGTTCTGTTTTTAGAAGATTTAGAGGGAGATGAGGAACAATTCCCTCCCCAAAGGGTGCTCAGGCATTGGAGCAGTCTGCCTTGGGCAGTGCTAAAGTCACCGTCCCTGGAAGTGTTCACACACTGTGTAGACAAGGCCCTCAGTGCCATGGGTTAATGGTGGCCTTGGCAGTGCTGGGTTAAGGGTTGGACTGGATGAGCTTGAAGGTTTTTTCCAACCTGGTTGATTCTATGATAAGATATTTAAAAGCAAACTCCCTGTCACTGATAAGTGGAAAATCCTGATCTGGACTAGATAGCCCAGCATGGAGATCCACCGACATGGTGGCATTTTGGAGCTTTTGGGCTGCTGGAGCAGAGGATTGCAGATCCCTGCCTTATCATCTGCTTTCCATCATTAGCATTGCACTGAAGACAGATGCTTGGTGGAGATACTGACAGACCAGTACTTATGAAGGCAGGAGTGGAAAATCAGTAGAAATCCTTACTGCCAAAGAGCTGATAATCTCAGGGGGCAGCTATCCAGGGCAGAGATTTATGAAGGTTTTAGGGCAGCTGTCTTAATGTGCATGAAGGGAATGAAGAGCGATTTGTGGAGCCTGCACTCTGAAAATATGCAAAGGCATTTTCTACTGTTCAGTTAGCAATTTTGGGATTCCTGTGCTGGCAAATCATGATCGTGCCTTCTGTCTAAACAGGCGTTTAAATCGGCTGAGAAGAAGACGAAGCAGACGCTGAGGGAAGTTCAGACAGTTAGCACCATTCAGAAGGCGAGGAAGGTCTATTGGCAAGTACAGTTTCATTGTTGTTATCTAATGTGATGTGAACGTTCACTAATTGAGAATGGCAGTGACAGGCTGAGTTTTGGCTTGCTTAGCAGTGCAGCTAATTGTGATTTTTAAGCATTGTGCTTTGCATGGGTAGACATACAGCTGCTTCTTGAAGGTGCTGGCCTGAGCTTGTTAGTACCTCTGCCTGGGAAACTTCCTTTCAGTGGACTTGTAGTTTAGCTGAATGTTCTGCGTTTAACACAGCTAGGAGTATGGGCTTAGTGGAAATAGGGAACTCAGCTGTTACTTTCTGACAGCTCAATATCTGAAATACTAAAAATAGATTAAAAAAGACCCCAAGACAAAGCAGAACAAAAAAACCCAAACCAAAATCCTCAAACCTAAATCCCAAAGGTTTTTATAGTCAAATAACTGAACTATTAAAATAAAAATAAACAGGAGGACCTTGTGGTGTTTTTACTTGTTTCATCTCAAAATATCATTGGCAGTGATGTTGTATGTGTACCATGCCTTGTTTTTATGCCTCAGGCATATGGATGGATGGGAAACCATTTGTAGTTTATAAGTAGTAGTCTTTTATAAGTTGTAGATGCTATGATGGAGTTTCTGGGAGTTTGGTCTAAAAAATACCTCTGTAATGATCTATTAGTTCCAGGTGTTTTTCACACAATGGATTGATGTAATTTGGCAGGTTTGAGAAGTTTCTGTGGTTCATTAGTTCTGAGAATTACCTCATCATTGCTGGAAGAGATCAACAGCAGAATGAGCTGATTGTAAAGCGGTATCTTAAACCAGGTGAGTCAGATTAAGTGCAGTGTGTTGGTGTCTGTCTTACTTTCCAGTTTTGTAAATGTACAGGAGTGACAAGGACAGGTCTGTCTGCTTTGTTCTTCATTTGGGTCTTAGATAAAAGGGGGCTTTGGTGATGGTGAATCCTGGAGACTGTGTGTGTGTCCATGGAGGTCTGAGGTCTGCTATGGGAGGCTGGATGTTCCAACACTGGGGTAAAAGTAGGCTGGACAGATGCCTGTCAGGAGCAAAGGTGTTGATTCTCCCTGGGGCAGCTAGGATGGAGTAAAAAACTTCTGTGTCCTCTTCTCATCCTGCTCCTTGCAGCCAAAATAGCTGTTTCCAACTGTTGTTAGAAACTTTCACCTTAGCTCGGAGGATCCGTGTAGTTGCCACATGTATGACTGATCGAGTCACTTTCGTTCCAGGGGACATATACGTGCATGCTGATCTCCATGGAGCCACGAGCTGTGTGATCAAGAATCCATCAGGTACCTTGTTTGGGGCTGATACAGGGGCTTGCAGAAGCCTGGAGGCACTGTGAACTGGCAGTCTCTATATTGCCTGTGTGAGTCAGCCTGGTGAGGCTTCCTCGCAGTGGTACTCAGCTCCAGCAGGTGTTTCCCTTGGGATGTGAGAGGCATCAGTCCTTCCAAGATCAGGTGTCACGGACTGCTGCCACTTCCCAGCCACAACTGGCTGCTTGCAGTTGCTCAGTTGAGCTCATGCTGGGAAGAAGCAGTGGAGATGTGCTCACAGGGACTGTTGGTCACTGGCAGAGGCAGTGAAGTGAATGCTTTTTGCTGGCCACAAGGACTGGAGTCCTACTGAGACTTTCTCTGGTGGCATAATCTGTCTAGGTGCTGACAGAGGGTGCTGATCTCAGCTGAGAAGTTTTAAGCAGTGTGATGGATCTCAGTGGCAACAAGCTGTGCAGACCCTGCCTGTGCCCAGTTCCTAGGAGGTAGTGGAAGCTGGCCTTGTGTTGTGAGGAGCACAGCTACTGCTTCTTGTAGAGCTGAGTGGAGGAAGGAGCAGCACAGCTGGCTTCAGCCTTTTGGACTGCTGAGATACTGCTTCTGCTCTGTCCATACTGTCTTCAAGTTTAACCAGGCAATGTTGTCTCTGCCCAGAGTATCTGGAAAGCTCACAGAGGATTGGAGCACAGATGGAAGTTCGAGAATTCATGTTTTGCATGGATCAGGTTCAGTGATGTGTTGGGTGTTACTCTGTAGGTGAACCGATCCCTCCACGAACCCTGACGGAAGCAGGCACGATGGCCTTGTGTTACAGTGCTGCCTGGGACGCTCGCGTTGTCACCAGTGCTTGGTGGGTCTCCCACAACCAGGTAAAGACACTTGTGAATGAGCATTGCAGGCAGAACATCTGAAGGATTTGGTGTGTGACTGCAGACAAAGCGTCTCTGGGTGGGAACGCGTGGAGGCATTTGAAACTTCTGATACTGTTCCTTGTGGGTTCTCCCTGGCTCTGCCACACTTAGGAGCAGGGGTGAGAGGTAACCTCAGATAAGATATGCACATGACAGAGGAAGTGCTGGAGGCTTGGCTTCTTACTAACTGCCATTGAAAGGGAAGAACTTCTATTGAAAATGAAGGTGGGTTTTTGGTGGTTTTTTTTGTTTGTTTGTTTTTTTTTCTTCAATTGGGCTTCTAGCTTGAAGAAGAGAAGGCTTCAGGGAGACCTTAGTACCTTTAAGTACCTTAGACCTTAGGCCTTTAAGTACCTAAGGGGGTCCAACAAGAAAGGTGGAGAGGGGCTTTTTACAAGGCATGTAGGGATAGGACAAGGTGGGAATGGCTTTAGACTGAAATAGGGTAGGTTTAGATTAGCTGTTAGGAATAAGTCCTTCACTGTGAAGGTGGTGAGGCACTGGTTGCCCAAAGAAGCTTTGGCTGCCCCATCCTTGGCAGTGTTCAAGGCCAGATTGAACGGGGCTTTGAGCAACCTGGTCTAGTGGAAGGTGTCCCTGCCTGTGGCAGAGTTGGAACTGGATGAGCTTTAAGGTGCCATTCAACCCAAACCATTCTGTGATTCTATGATTCTTGTGTGTTAACTGCAGTCTTGCTGTGCTCCCAATCAACTCAAGTGTAAGGCTGTAAAGACTACATTAAACTGAAGTTTGCAGTGCCTTTAGTGTTATTTCCTGAATTACCCAGGTAATCACACAGGGCTTCTAAATCATAGTGTCAGTAGTGTGCGAGTCATAGAATCATAGAATAGTTAGGGTTGGAAAGGACCTTAAGATCATCTAGTTCCAGCCCCCGCTGCAGTGGGCAGGGACACCACACATTAAACCATGTCACCCAAGACTCTCCAATCTGGCCTTGAACACTGCCAGGGATGAAACATTCACACAACTTCTCTGTGCAACCTGCCAGTGCCTCAACACCCTCACAGTAAAGAACTTCTTCATTATATCTAACCTAAACTTCCCCTGTTTAAGTTTGAACCCATTACACCTTGTCCTGTCACTACAATCCCTAATTGAAGAGTCCCTACTCTTGAAACATGTCTTAGGAAATACTCTACAAAGGACAGGAAGAACCCCTCAGGTACAGGGCCCTGCAGAGCTGTTCCCAGAAGTTAAAAATGCAGCTTGCTTGAACCTTTTGTTAACGCTATTGTTACACACTGCTGGCCTGGTGTGACAAATGCTCTTTATTGTAAGTATATAATGATTTTTTTAGGTTTCTAAAACTGCACCTACAGGAGAATACCTCACTACTGGAAGCTTCATGATCCGAGGTGAGAGACAGAGGAACAGTGTGAATTTGATGTCAGGCCTTTTGTAGGTAGGTGCTGTGCTTGTCCAATAGTGGTGGCCTGCCTGAGCTGTCCCCTGGTCCATCACTGTGGCAGCTAACAGATCCTGCTCTTCTCCTGACGATCTGTTCTGAGAGGTTTAGACTTTTGGCAGGCAGTAGCAGCAGCAGCAGCAGCATTTCTAGCTGAGCCCTGGGCAGAGATTGTTGGCTAAAGTGCTTTTGAGTTTCTCCTGTTCTGTTGGTATCTAAGAGATAGAAAAAAAATCAGTGAAGTGTTTTGGTAGCTTAAAGCCTCTACTAAAAATGAATGTTGTAAATGCATCATGTAACATAGCTGTTAAACCTCCTCATGCGAATCTGCCT
The DNA here is from genome assembly GCA_017639245.1 of Myiopsitta monachus. NCBI lineage: Eukaryota > Metazoa > Chordata > Aves > Psittaciformes > Psittacidae > Myiopsitta > Myiopsitta monachus. Next base: position 57,049,344 of record CM029924.1, on the reverse strand, counting down.
TTGTTTTTCAGGCAAAAAGAATTTTCTTCCACCTTCATATCTGATGATGGGCTTTAGTTTCTTGTTTAAGGTACTGCTTTCTCTGTGCAGCTCCTCCTGGCTTTTGTAATTTGGTTTGAGCTATAGGAGGCTTTTTTCCTGGTTCTTGCTTATCAGTACATTTCCAATTACTTCTTTCCCGCTGGGACAAATCCCATAAAACGCTGCTTACTGAGAATTACTCTGCTTTCATTTCCATTTTTCCCCAGTTTGCACTGTCTTCATTTAAAACAAACGGATGTTGTGAACGTTACTACCTCTGCTAGGTTTTTATGCCAGCAATGTGTGAAGCATGTGTACATTTAGGGGGTCTGCTGGTTGTGCAGCTCTGTGTCTCTCCTCACTAGCTGTACTTTCTAGGTTGTCAGATTTGGGTTTAAATGTGCTGGTTTAGTTTTCTTGCCTTTTGAATACCAGAAACTGTTCAAAGGGGAAGAATAAAGCTGAGCCAGGTATTCTCTGAATGGACTAGTGAACATCGCTGTAGCTTTACTAATGTAAAGGCACCTCTGTCGTTAGGTGGATGAAAGCTGTGTTTGGAGACACAGGGAAGAAAGGAAGATCAAAGTGCAGGATGAGGATCTGGAAACGGTTTCCAGCAGTGCTAGTGAGCTGGTGTCTGAAGATGTGGAGCTATTAGGTTGGTGGCTGTATGGGGGTGCTGTGTACTGCTCACAGATGGGACTATTTGGGGTTTGGCATTTAGTTCCCTGCACTGTGTTACGGGTCAGTTTGGCATTTCTCATGTGAACTCTGTTTTCTTCACCTGTGTGCTCCAGACGGAGGAAACAGCAGCAATGAAGAGGAAAAGGCAGAGTGTCAGGAAGCACCAGAGGATGTGGAAGCTGTGTCTGAGAGTAATCGTGACGAGGGTGTTGCTGACCTTGACCAGGGAAGAGCAGACACACCTCCTGCACCAGAGGCTGACTCTGAAGAGGATGAGGGAGAATCTGAAGATGAAGTGAAACATCTGGAGTCAAAGAGTGAAGTGAAGGAGGAGGAGGTAAATTACCCAGATACAACAATCGACCTGTCGCATCTTCAGTCTCAAAGGTAAGTGAAGAAGCAGTTGTGCTTATCAGCAATGTGGGCGCTTCTTAGGATCCCTGTACTGTTAAAATGCTGCCAGGACAAGGGCTGAAATAAGTTGTCACATGTTTTGTGACAGCAGGCTGCCAGAGTGCATGGCAGCATGCCTGTTCTGTGGAATCCTACCACCTTGTGCCATTCCCTGCTGTTTTCCTGCACAGTTCTTCTTTGTGGGCTGTTTGCTTTGGACCCCTCCTGAAGTACACACACACACACACCACAGAAGTACCTGCTCCTTCACTTGCTGCCGTTCCCTATTTTGGCCTAAGCCTCCCTTAACCACCATACACTGGTTTTGCTCCTCAGGAGATGGCTGCCCCTGTTTTCTTTTCAGAGCTGGTCAGACCTGAGAAACAGAGTCAGTTGTTGTTTCTGCTCTGCCAAGCCAGTGCTCAGTTACTGCTCTGCATGTGGCTGCGAGATGAGCACATTTTCCTGTTGTGCCTGGCAGTAGCACTGCTTAGAGGGTGTAAGGAGATGGGATTGAGTGGGTGGAAATGGACAGCTCTGCAGGGAATACCCCAGCTGAGCGAGGCTGTGAGCGTAGGAAGCTGAATGTTATGGATTCCTTTAGCACACACTGTGCCCAGGCTGTCTTTGTTTCCTGTGTGTGCATAAGACAAGCTGGCAGAGATCTGGAGACTTGCTCTGTAAATTGAAGGGCGGTGTTTCTGCCCTTTCCCATGCACCAAAGCTGGGATTTTCAAGAGCTAGAAAGCTGAAACTGGTGCAACCAAGTTAGCCAATGTCTGGACTGTGGTAGATGTGTCCATGATCGAGCCACTCTAGCATCTGTTGACGAGCTCTGTTTCGATCTCCCCACAGATCCCTGCAGAGAATCATCCCCAAAGAGGAAGAACCCACTTTGGTAAGGTCCCAGCTCAGATGTTTGGCAGAGCAGTGTGAACTGCTGCTGGGTGCTGAGTGTTCTAACTGCGTTTCACTTCTTAGAGTGACAGCAAGTCCCAGGGGCGAAGGCATCTGTCCTGCCAAGGAGCGGAGGTGAGAGCCTCTTTGTGTTTGTCGTGAGATGAATGCATCCTCCCCATTCCCTCTTCAGGACCTCAGTGCAGGGCATGTCTTGCACTTCCCTGTCTGGGCTGCTCCATGCCTGATTACCTGTCCTGCATTTCCAGTGGGAGTCCTGCCAGTGGGATGGTGGCTGCTCCTGTCCTTCAGGAGTGCTGTTTGCAAGCACAGTTTCTGATGTACTGGCGGGCTTGAGTTTTTGCTGACGAGGGGTTATTTGCAGTGTGTGTGCCTCAGGTTCCCCTGTGGTGGGGAACCAGGGTGGTAAAGCTGGCAGGATAGCAGCGGTCTCTCTTGTCACAAGAGGCAGTGTGTCAAATGATTGTTTTTCTTAGAGAAATGAAGAAAAAGAAGCAGCAAAACAACTCTGAGAACTTGGAGCCGCCTGAAGAGAAGCAGAAAGAGATGGAAGCACAGCCTGCCCCTCTTCCCAACACCAATAAGGCTGTGCCAGCCCCTCAGCCCATCAAGAGGGGCCAGAAGGTAGGCAGGGACCTGGCTTATCCAGGGGTTCGGCTGTTGCCATAGTGAAGTATGGACAGAAGTTTGATTTCTGTTAGATGTCCATGGCTGCCTGATAGTTTCAGACTCTTGGTGGTGCTGTCGGTGGATTCAGGATGATGGTGCTGGTCTGTTAGCATTGAACACACTGTGATTTCCTCATGGAAACCACAGTCTCTTGGTTACTGGTGACCAGCTCTGAAAGAGGTTTAGGAGACCAGCGTCTGTATGTTTGCCCATGGATGCAAAACTGCAAAAGTAATTATTTCTAAAGCTGCTGTTGTGTTTTCTTCTGCAGAGTAAAATGAAGAAGATGAAGGAGAAGTATAAGGACCAGGATGAGGAGGACCGGGAACTCATCATGAAGCTTCTGGGGGTGAGTGAGAGGAGTTCTGTCTTCCCCTGCAGCGTGGTTGCTGGCTCTGACCACCTCTGTGTGTAACCACAGTCTGCAGGGTCAAACAAGGAGGAGAAGGGGAAAAAAGGGAAAAAGGGGAAGACAAAAGAAGAGCCAGCGAAGAAGCAACAGCAGAAACCCAAAGCCGTTCGTCATGGTGCTGGAGGGGACAAGGAGACAGTCCCAGCAGGAGTCATGCTGCACGAGTCACAGGAGCCAGCCCTAGAGGAGCAACAGGATGAGAAGGTGGGCAGCAGCACACTCAGCTGTCCCTTTGCACTGTCTGCTGCAGCTGTCCTGGCACTGGGTAGCTCTCTTCTGCAGGGAGGCTGAGCAACTCATGTTGGTTTTGGGACACCGTGGAGAGCACTGTGCCTCGTGCCACACCTCTGGGAGCCCATTTATTTCAAAAAGCAGCAAAAAAAAAGCCCCGCAGCAGTCTGGGTGCGCATGGTGTTCCCAGCACAGCCAGAACAAGGGCTTGGAGGAGGTCTGAGCCTCGCCAGGCTGCCAAGGACCCAGTTAAGTCAATACTTCCTCCTTGGTGCAGCTGAAACATAACCGAGCACTCTGCAGACCTGTCCTTCTGAGTCGCTGTCTCTGAATCACAGCCCATCTCTCTCCTCCCAGCTTGGTGTGTGCCAAGCAAATCAGGGTTTCAAAAGAAACATAAAAATGCTCTTCTTACCTTTGGTTTAAAGGGTGTTCAATTCTCTTTGCAGTGAGAGTGTGGTTTTCTGTGTAGTGCTGATAGAAGAATTCACTTTCTTCAGGGGCTGGAAGAAAGAAAAGCAGTTATGCTCATTTCAGCTCTGATATCTCCTTTGTTTCTGTACAGGAGGAGCAAGACCAGGATCAGCCGGGAGTTGAGGTAAATGCTTGTCTTCGAAGCTCCATTAAGTGCTGAAAAGCGTTTATTCCTGTTGGAAGATGAAGGGGACATGCTGCCCACACAGCTCCCTGTGAGCAGGAGCAGAGGGTGCAGGCTGGGGCTGGCTCATGTGAGCCCTTCACAGAGGGTCACAGCTCTGCTGTTTGAAGTCCTCTTTGTGCCCACGATGCTCTGAACCCAGCTTTCTTGTAGTTTAAGAAAAGTAAAAAGTAACCTTTTTTGTCTTCCTACCCTGCTTACCAGGTACCTTCTCTATACAAACTAGGGGCTGGCTAAATTGAAGTTTGTCCCTTGTCTTTACGTCAGGAGGTGTTTGCTCTAGGCTGAAGGATGGCACAACACAGTGCCATGCAAGTTGTTCTTTAGAAGTTGATTTACATTCAAAATTGCTCCAAATGTTTCTGTAATTACAGGGTGTGGGTATTGCCCAAGGCTGGAAATAAGTCTATTTCTTTAAATTAATTAATGAAGGAAGATAATGGTTGGATGGGGCTTTGAGCCACCTGGTCTAGTGGAAGGTGTCCCTGTCCATGTAGGGGGTTGAAACTAGATGATTTTTAAGGTCTCTTCCAACCCATTCTGTGATTCTGTAGGGAGAAGTTCTTGGTGACACTGTGAAGATGTAACAACACTTGGGGGTCCTGTTTGGATCGTTTAAAACCGAGATCCATCCTGTTTCAAATTACATGATTTTATCGTATCAAAGATGGTCAGTAATGAATTGTGGCATGGTAACTCAAGGCCAGCAAAGTGAGTGATAAGTAGTGCATGTCGGTAATACTGTCATGCGGTCTGACACGTGGTACCTGTAGGAGGGCCGCTGCTGCTGTGGTTCAGCTGGGAGGGGAGACCCTCCAGCCACTGCCCACTGTGTCATTATAGGAATGAGGGGCTGGGCAGGTGCTGTCTGGTCTCACAGCAAAGCTCCTCTGCCCGTGCAGGAGGGTGAGGCGCTGCTGGACTCCCTCACTGGCCAGCCGCACCCTGAGGATATCCTGCTCTTCGCTGTTCCCGTTTGTGCTCCCTACACAGCGATGACGAACTATAAGTAAGTCCTGGCACTTCCTGGGTCAAGGGTTTGCCTGAGGGGAGCCAGCATGCTACTGAGAGAAACCTTTTCTTTTGAAAGGTACAAAGTCAAGCTCACTCCAGGCACCCAAAAGAAAGGAAAAGGTACTGTATTAAAGCACTGGAATCCTCCTCTGTGCTCCACCTGTTGAAGCTGGCACGTTTCAACATACTGTTTAAATCTTTTCTGTGCTTCTGCAGCTGCAAAGATTGCCTTGCATAATTTTATGCAATCCAAAGAAGCTAGTGCAAGAGAAAAAGACCTGTTCCGCAGCGTAAAGGTGACAAGTTTTTCTACATAGTTTCTCTATACAAATATAACAGCAGCAGCAGAATGTCATCTAGTGCTGTTTTGGGGGCAGATACTTCCAAACCCAAGTGTTCTGTTGTTTAGGGGTTCTTTTTGGCAGCGTTGTGTTTCTCAGTACTGCTGGGGAAGACGCACTGCTTTGGCCGGAAAGGATCATTGGAAGTTGAGCCTCACCTGTATCATTGGGCATTAAGTTTCTTTATTGTGTTGCTCCTAATCTAAAATAACGCAACCGGTAACAGCATGATAACATCTTCCATGAAGGCCTCCAGCTCTGGGAGGGGAAATTCCCACTCCTGTGGCAGTGTGTTGCGGGGGCAGGTGCTCGTGCTGGGAGCTCTGCTGGACACAGGTGGAAGCGGTGTCTGGCTGTGCCGCTTGCCATGGGCTTTCGCCTGCCCCTCTCCCCCAGAAGGTGCTTACCATGGGCCGAGTAAACATGGCCTTGATCTGCTCAGGCAGATCTGAACTCCCCCGATATGGCTCTCTTCTACTCCAGTTTCTTGCGCCATCGGTGCGCAGCGCTCCCATGCCTGCCGCCGGAGAGAGGGCTGGCTCCTGGCTGTGCTCTCCTCCTTGGGCTTGGTCGGTCACTTGCACCACGGTCCTCGGGTGTTTATTTGTCATTTCACATCAGCGATCCCTGTGGATCAGGCAGCCTCGAGCACTCTCTTTACAGCTGCTTGCTGCCCTGTAGCCGTTCACTGATTGGAAACCTTGAACAGCAGCAGGACTTCATGTCGATTTTTCACGGTGCTTTGCTAGAAAACCACAATTAACGTTTAATGACCTTGCAGTGAACAGGTCCTGCCCAGAGAACTGCCAACCCAGCCAGCCTCTCCCAGCTGAGCTGCTGGATGGAAGCTGCACATAAAACTGTTAAAAGTCTTTCAGCACTAAAATGGCAGTAGAAAGCAGTAGCCTGACCTTAGCTGTATTTTCACTGGGGGAAGGCTGACAGGAATGGGCCCATCAGCTCCCACAAGCCAGCTTGGAAGCACACTGGGGCTAAGGGGAGATGTCCATAAATGCTTTGCTGCTGTGTGCAATTTCTCATCTGTAATGTTTTGTAGGATACCGATTTGTCAAGAAATATTCCTGGTAAAGTGAAAGTGTCTGCACCGCATCTCCTGAACAAGAAGAAGAAGTGATTCCTTACTTGGGTTTCTCACTATGAAACTGCCACTGCTGTGCAGTCAGAATCTCAGCACCTGCAGGTGGGACAGATGGACTCAGACCTACCCCAACTGTCATTAACTGGACTGACTTCAGCTCCTGTGGTGTCACGGGCAGATGAGGACCAGTTCCTGTGTCACAGCAGATGGACTCTCGATACAAATAGCATGAAAACATGCAAATAAATAGCTGGCGTTTGGTCAGTGATGGGATCTCACACTGTTGGTTCTCTAACACATCGAGTGGTGGAGCTGAGCGCTCCATCTCAAGGCATCCCCCAGTTTGCTGCAGCAAAGCTCAGTGGTGTTAATTTTCCTCCTCATACCAGCTACTTTCCTCTGGGGGGGACTGGAGGTTCTAGTTAGGACAGTTTCAGTGTGACATGCTTTTTATCTTACCCAAAACACGCCACTGGCTGCCGAGACGTCGTGGGTGCTGAGTGCAGTCCCAGAGCCCCTGCTCCCACTGGCACAGCTGTGCCATTACCACCCCTGGGGAAGCAGGGAAGAGGTGGGGAAGAAGAGCTGGAGCTGAAAGGTCAGCATAAAGCCTGTGTGCTGTATCAGTGCCACCTGTAAGGTGTGAAGCAGACTTGTGTAGGGTGCTGCAGCTTGTTTGACAGTGCACCACCCTGAACACTTGAACTAGCTCAAGCCTACACAAGAACCGAGCGCAGGAATTACAGGACAGGAATTACTTTCTTCTACAAGTCAAAGGTTTTAATAATTTTTTTTTTTGAGGACAACTTAAACATGATTGACTGCAATCCTCCTTCCCCACGGCAGCACAGCCTCTTCCTTGTTCCCCTCTCACCTCCTGGAGCTGCTGACAGACAGAACCGCACTGGCAAAGGCAGACACTCACCCCGCTCCACAGCCACTTCCAGTGTCCCTCTACACAGCTGAAGTCTGTCAGGCTGTCCCAGTTGCAGGTGAGCTCCACAGGTCACGGCTGCAGCCAGTAACGGGCTCAGGCGCTTTCACTTCAAGCTTTACGCTTCCCAGGGCAGAATATCTGCTACCTAAGGTTCACAACTGAAGTTCCACAACAGAGAGTTCCAAAAATACCAAACTACAACCAAGCATAGTAGTGGTGCTTTAACATAGACTCATAGAATAGTTAGGGTTGGAAAGGACCTTAAGATCATCTAGTTCCAACATCTCAAGGTTTATGACAGTTTATCAACCCTGACAACATACAATTTCCAAATTCCATTTCTCTGACTTTAAGCATTTGTGGCAAAAATATTAAGCAGTTTCCTAACACTGAAGACTAAGCCAGGACTGCAATCTTCAGCCTAGATTAAAGCAAAACTCCTCTTCACCAGTCATGGTGTGCCTCAGAACTTCCTGCACAACCAGTGGAGTCCTTGGGTCCCTAAGGACCCTGTAGCAAGTTTCCACATGTGCACACCCCATCTCGCTTGGGCCTGGCCCTCAAACGTCCCCCAAGTGGACAAACCCAGAACTAGTTTTAGCTTAAGCACAGGGTACATCTCCACTTGCATTAAATACATTTATTGCAAACATCTTTACACAAAAATAGGTTCTCTCTAGGCCATTCACATGCAACTTAAAAGGTAAGAAGCAACTATCTATGACAGTACACAACACACTTCAAGATACTTAACCTATACAAGTTTAATGTTTGCCACACTTGGTAAAATTATTACATCTTTGAGCTGCTCATCCACACACAGCTCGGTCAGCAATGTCTGCAGAAGGCTCAGGAGCCGGAGGTGTTGTTGCTGCCAAACCGCTGGTTGACGCTGTGCAGTAAGTGCTTGGGGAGGCAATTCCAGGAACTGGCCAGCATCTCCTTAAAACAAATGACTGCTTCGAGGCACAGCCTTGGGAGAGGGAAGACACAGCCACAGTTAGCGTGACCAAGGGCTGCAAGGTAAGCTCATTCTTTACAGCTGTTTAATGAGGGCTTGTTCTTGTCATTAGTGCCAAATGTGTGCTCCTGGAAGACATCCTGCTCTGCCTGCTCCTAACTGGCTGCTGTCCTTTCAGCATGCTTTAGAGGAGGAAATCTTCTTTAAGTATTGTAGGAATGCAAGAAACAGGCAGTAACCCTGCACTACCTGGCTTGGATGGAGACAGGACAGTTTAATGTTGAAGTCTGTCTTTGTTACTGTCCTGGTTTCAGCTGGGATAGAGTTAATGTTCTACCTAGTAGCTGGTGCAGTGCTGTGTTTTGGCTTTAATCTGAGAGCAATGCTGGTAACATACGAATGTTTTAGTTGTTGCTAAACAACGCTTACCCTGATCATGGACTTTTCAGTCTCATGCTCTGCCATTGAGGGGGGATCATGAGAAGCTGGGAGGGAGCAGAGACAGCACACCTGACCCAATCTGTGGGTTCTGCATTCTTCCAGTTCTCATCCCACCCAGGACAGGGGGGTAAAGGGGAGGGTGTGAGCAAGCAGCTGCATGGTACCGAGTTGCTGGGTAGGTTTAAACCATGACACTTACCTTACGAGAGATCTTGGTTGTAGGGAAAACACAAGTATTTCATTACTGTGAGCCTGGGGGTGGGAGAGAGAGAGAAGCGGTTTGGTTATGTGGATTCACATCACTACAGCACGAGCCAAACCAGATGAGGCTCACACAAACGGACCCTGGAAAGGCAGGCAAGGGGGCATGTAGCGGGCTTCACACAAATCCCAAAGGCAGCAGGCAAGCTGAATGCAGAACTGCTCACTGCTATATGAGAAGATACAGGCTCATGGGGAACTACAGGTGAATAAAAAAATGTATCTAGACTGCCTCATACAGCTGGACGGGAGTGGGTGCACAAAGGGGCCAGAGTCAGGCACTCTCCCTAGGCAGCATCAACTTGTGTTGGGTGAGAATGGGAACACTGTGGGCAGTTTCCAAGTCTTCATGGAATTGCACTGAGGGACTTTAGAGATGGGGACCGTATCAGGCTCAGCAGTCAATGGTTTTGGCTTTTTTAAATGGCTGTGCCTGCTCCTTGAATGCACCTAAACCTATCACCTACCAGAGCAGTGCTGCCAGCACAGGAGGAGCTGTTGCACCACTGTTGTTTGCCACTTGCCTGTTCCAGCTGACACACACTGGTGCATACACTGCAAGGTGCTGGCACACTCATTCCCAGCCTCCCTCTCTAGCCAGCTGGAGTTTCAAGGACCTCAGGACCATCCCGGCCTGGCTGAAGAGTCCCTTTCTCTTCAGGCTGTTTCTCCCCCACCAGGCCTGTCTGCATGCAGCGCACTTGAAGAACTTACCTTGGAGGGGGTCCCTGAAAACACTCACATGAGAAGCACAGCGCAAAGCTGAAGATGTAGTTGAGAGGTAGGAGGGAAAGTAAGTCATGGTTTGTTTAAATAATGAATAATGATGTGGTTGCTAGAAAAGCAGAAAACCATTTTCCTTTCAAGCTTTTTTTATGCACCTTTGTCAGTCCTCGCAAGATCATGTGGCTGACTACAAGCCTTTTACACTCGCTGCAGTGGTAAGACACTGCAGCTCCTGCAAGCAGGACCAGGCTGCACAGGAAGGCAAAGCTCAAAATAAACTTACAGCTTTTGAATGGGCAAGTAAGTTGTTGGCACAGCCCCCAAAGATGATCACCTCTCCCTCTTCACTTGCACAAGCAGTATGCCACAACCTAGAAACAGAGGTCAGCACTGCATTAAATTAAAAATCCACCCCACCCAACAATGCCTGCATAGGATTTGTATTTAAAGTTAACACGTGAGGTTGCCCTTCCACCAGTGCACTGGAGACGTGACTAATTCAACAGGAGTTTATGCTTGGAGAAAGAACACCGGTCAGCAAAACACGGGTTGTATAACATGTTCTGGTTTGAGCTGGGCTGTGAGGCTCAGCAGCATGTGCTTGCCAGTGCAGGTGTGCATGACAGCAATGGCCCTGTGGGTTCTACAGGATGGCTTTGATAAGCTGCTGGTGCAAACTTCATTTTCATGTCCCACTTGAGCCAAAAGAGCGAGCAGGATCAGACTTTGTATTGCTCTCCTAAGACTTGGGGAAAGAGCTAATTTTGTACATGTGCTCAGCAACAACATGGCACCATCCCACTGTTCCGACGAGGGGAAGGGGAGGTGGGGGCAGCAGCTCAAGCTTGTTACTGTCTGGGAAAACAGACCCCTCCTCATCCCTGCCAGCAGCCAGAGCAGGGCCAAAGCAGGCAGACCAGGGAGTGTCAGTGCTTTAACCCAGTTAACCTTGATCAGAACACTTCCTCAAACCATCACAGTAACTCACATGATGTTAGTGTTTTCAATGCCACATATGTGCATCACAGTAAGTTTGATGCTTCTAAATTGCAGGTCATCATCTCTCATTTACTCAGCAGGAAGACAAAAACATCCTGGGCATGCACAGGATTAGCCTCTAACAAGGATGCTAAAAATGATGACACCTGCCCATGTCCAGTTTGTGGGTAGAGCAAGAACACACAGGTTCCAGTTAGCTGGCATCTACAACTCAGAGGCCTTGGCAGCAGAGATTAGCCCCTAAATCCCTTTGTTTCCTGCTGCTGCATAAAGACTGAGCTACACACTACTGCCAGCACCAGCCCTACAGCAGTATTCATCTTGCATTTTGTGTGCACGTCCAACATACCTGCACTTCTGGGGCACGTACAAGCATTAGTATAGCATTGTTAAGAACAATGAGTGCTGTGAAAAGGAACGTGTCCTCTCTTCGACAGCCAACATTACATGCTTCCTCACTCTCTTTCAGTAAGTTTTCAGGAAAGTGTCTACTGTACCTTGGTTTTTCAGAGTAGTTATGCTCAAACTGTACCCACTCATTCTTGCTGATGCAATAAATCCAAGCATCACCTGAAAACAAGCAAAACCCCAAACACAAACAGCATTCTGTTAGTTCTTTCATGTTTGCTGCAAGTAACAGGTACTCTGGTGCAACACAGTCCATTTTTGTTCTTACAGAACAAAAGAAAGTATTTTAGGAGAAAACATCTGAAACAGTGGCTACCTGTTTGAAAACAGGTGCTTAACAGTGGTTTATGGGAGTGAAGTCAGAAGGGAAAATGGAGAATTGTAAAGCTCTTACTAATAGTAATTCGCATTAGATACAATTTTAGAGCAGATAAATTCCTATAAATAATGTCTCAACACACTCAGTGACTCCTGCTCTGTGAAATGAACTGTTGACAATAAGGAGCTGGATCACAAGTGGATGAGAGGAATTCAGCAAGAATTCAAGGTGACAAGGCAGCAATTCAAGCTACTGTGCACAACTGCTCAAGTACACAAAGAACACAAAATCATTTTGGAACAACTTACTTAACGGCTGCTTGTCAGTGGTGAATCCTCCAAAGAGAAAGAGGTGATCCGAGGAAATTGGTGTTAAAGAATGCCATGATCGGCCAATTGGGCAAATGCCTTGTGTGATTCTGCATGTAATAAAAGTACCATAAATTACAATATGTGCTATAATACAATACTGCTGCTCCTTTCTGCTGATTATGTTTCAGGTATTTCAAGGATGCAGCTTCATACCATGCTCATGATCCAACAGCAAATTTAATGTCTTCAAACACAGTAAAAAAATTTTACCCCTATTAATACTTAAAAAAGCCTGACAGCCTCATCAGCAGGAGCAGTTCTACCTGAGTTGATCACATTTAACTAGATTGATTAAAAGTGAATAAAAATGGGACCTTCATGTTGCTTTACAAACAAATGAACTCAAGTTTTAGTACCTACATTTCATTCCATTCCCACGTATCCAAATTCAGATAGTAAAGATCGTTCATTCTGGACTCCTACAATAAAGCAGACCACAGCTGAAACACTCTGTTTACGTTTCAATAACACATCTGTAAACTGAGTTGGGGCTTACCCTGTATCTGCCACCAAACACATAGCCTCTGTTCCCAACTGTAGCACAGGCGTGAGCTGCTCGTGGAGATGGAGTTTTACCCTGGGAAAAGAAAACATGAAATAACAAGGTAAATTTACTCGATACATTAGAAAGAAAATGCCATTTCACCAGAAACCTGCAGTAGATGGAGTCAAGAGGAGCTGGGCTGAAGATGCCCATCACATGCCATGCCAGGCACTCCGGGAGACTGGACAGCAGCAGACAGCAGCAGACATAGAGGGCTCAGGCTCCTCAGGCTCCCTGGAGAGCTTGCCTGGCCATGGCACGCAAGGCAAAGGAAGGTCTCACAGCTCCACAACCAGTCATCCAAGGGGATGAAAGGCTGAACTGAAGTAAGACATAAGGCCAAGAACAGTGAAAAAACACCTAGTAAGTCATTCTGTGTGCAGAAACTTGGGTTTTTTTGATGGATGGAAGATCAGAAAACTCATTGAAAATGGGACTTTTTTCTTTCTCTTTAAGTGTCAAGGTATACATTTTGCTTTCAGAACAGGGGTCAGAGAGTCACAGTACCTGACTGTGAGAAAATGACACAATAAATCACTACACAGTATTTTTCTTAAGTTACTTCTAAAATATTTGAGATCTGTATGTAGGAAGACAAAATAATTCTTTGGTAATCTGAATAAGGAGTAACACTGCAAATTTAACTTCCTCCAATTCTGTGGCAATGTCACTCCATTTGCCTGTTCCTGAACACTTTCAGGACACTTCAAATGGTGTATATTTGCAATTACAGGGTGTTTTGTTTTCACCACAATTCAGCTCCCAAGTGAAATGTACCAAACCATCACATTACAATGAGCATGTCAGGAAACCATGCACTTCATTTTCCTGAAGTCCTTGCAAGCACAATACCACTGAAGCAAGTTGACAGGAAAAAAGATGAAGAGACATATCAAAATAAAATGCAAGTTTGGAGAGAAGATCTAGGTAAAAAAAATGGTTTAAATTAAGTTTAAATGGCCTCAAGAATCATAGACTCACAGAATGGTTTGGGTTGGAAAGGACCTTAAAGCTCACTGAGTTCCAAACCCTGCCATGGGCAGGGACACCTTCCATGAGACCTGTCTGCTCCAAGGCCCCATCCAACCTGGCCCTGAACACTGCCAGGTATGGGGCAGCCACAGCTTCTCTGGGCAACCTGTGCCAGCACCTCAGCACCCTCACAGGGAAGAGCTTCTTCCTAATATCTAATTTATGTCTGCCCTCTGTCAGTTTAAAGCCATTCCCCCTTGTCCTGTCCCTAAATGTCAAAAGCCCCTCTCCAGATTTCTTGTTGGCCCTTTCAGGTAATGGAAGGCTGCTTCTCTTTTCCAGGCTGAACAACCCCAGCTCCCTCAGCCTGTCTCCACAGGAGAGGTGCTCCAGCCCTCCGGGCATGTTTGGAAATACTAAATAGGCAGCAGGAGATTTTTATTTTGAGAGGATGTTCCCAATGCTAGTTCTACCAACAGTGTTCAAAACCCTCTCTTAACAGTCCTTCCCCTACAAGCATGTTACACGTAACACTGCAAACACCAGCTGATGACACCTCATGCAGTCCACATTCAGGAGAGAAATGAACAGTCCCACAGTGCTGACAAGACAGCAAGATATATATATATTATATATATAAAAAAAGAATTCCCTTAATTACAGAATTAAGATAGTTTGCTTGGGAAGCACGAGAAGGGAAGAGAGCCCTAGTCACACAGTCCTAAGCTTCATCTCCTGCCCAGGTTTCCTCCCCTGTTTGGATCAGACAGACTGCAGGTCTCAGGAGGCAAGCCAGTGCAGCATGAGCCAGCAGTGCTGCTTTCCACCAGCCCCAGCGAGTGGCCTGTGATTCATCTCATGGAAAAAACACACTGAGCAAGCACCACTGAGACAAGAACAGCTCCACATGGCCTGTTTGTGGAGTGTCAGTCTCACGATCATGAGGGGGACCTGGCAGTCCTGGGGTGAAGGCTGGACTTGATGATCTTAAAGGCCTTTTCCAATCTAGTTGATTCTATGACCTGCAAGGCATTTCTCACATTCTCCTGCAAGCTGGCACTATGTATTTCAGAGAGCTATTCCATAGAGTCATAGAGCGGTTAGGGCTGGAAAGGACCATCTAGTTCCAACCCCCTGCCATCGGCAGGGATGCTTCACACTAAACCATGTTGCCCAAGGCTCTGTCCAACCTAGCCTTCAACACTGCCAGGGATGGAGCATTCATCACTTTTTTGGGCAACCTGTTCCAGTGCCTCACTGACTTCTGGAATTTAGGGACTAGTTTATATTCCGAAGAAGGCAGGATCACAGAGCACCTGACAAGTAAATATTCAGCAGTTAACACACTGGCAACCTGTCAACACAGCTGCAGGGTGGAAGAGGAAAGCAGGAAAAATGTATTTTCAGTAGATTTCTGTGCTGCTTGCTTGCAAACAGTTAATCACATCTACTATAAAATGCCAGGGAGATACAGACTACAGACAGTACCCCCACAATGAGATACAACAGGTTAAGACAGCTTCACACTGCATTTGTGGCCCAAAGCCACTGTGGCTGGAACAGGCCACTACAAACCCTGCACAGCTGCACACAGAGGCCATTTTATCAGCATGCTCTTCTTTTTTTGATGCAAATTAAAGCAGTGAACCTAGGCTTTATTTTCACTGGATGCTAGAAGAGATAAGGCACTGAATGCTCTTACAAGCTGTAACTTAATTGACACAAGATTAATAATTACCGTAGTTATCGGCTGGCTCCAAGTAAAAGTTTCAGTGTCCAGAACATGCACGTGGTCGTTCCACCCTCTAGGAAGACCTGAATTCTTTAAAAATATTAAATAAGCAACAAGTTTTAATAAACACTAATTACATATTCAAGTTTAAATAGAAATTATTTCCAGGTTTACCTACCCAAAAAGAGGTTTCATCAAATTCAAAAGTTCCCCGTTGTTTCCCTTCAGGAAAATAACCATAGCCTCCAAAAAATATTAGCCTGCAACAAAACATGAATCCAATTAGAAATGCTATTATATCTGTTGCTACAAGTCAAAAGTTGTGTAAAGGTTGTGCTCTAAGAGAAGACAGTAAAACCAGGGAAGCTCCTTTAGCGTCATTACTTCCAATATGTCTGCCATGTAGATTTTCCAGGTGTGGGGCCCTGTTTCTTGCCTAATCAACCCTACCACCCACATTAAATCCCTTTACAGCTGTTTCCCAGGCCTCAGGCTTCCAAACTTTGCTCCGGTTCCAAATGCGTGAAGCTACCAGGCCTGCTGGCTGGTTTCTGATATTCAGCCAGGGCTCCCACAAAGCAGCTACAGGAGTTTATTACTGTCATTTCCCAACTCCACCCTTTCCAAGCCCTCTGCCCATTTTCCTTAAACCCAAAGTGTTCATACACACTCCTCGTAAGAAGCAAAGGGAAAGCGTTACACTTAAGCATGGTCACTGTGGAGATGTGTGCTTGGCAGGGCAGGGCTGGAGTAGGTAACATCCACAGCAGCTCATCTAACACGTTCCTTGTTTTGTGCAACCAGCACAAAACACACTGAATGAAGCATGTGCATTGCTGAAAGAGCCACATGCAACTCTGAGATAAAGATGGCTTCTTGCTCTTCAACCATCAGAGAAATGCAAGCTGCCCTGTTAAGACGTGACCAGAAGACTGCACTGTGTGTGACATGGGAAATCCTAGAACACGATTCTGTGAAGAGCAATTCCAGATGCAATTGCCAAGAGGAATGATGCTGATACAAGGCAGTGACTTTAAAGCAATGTACTGAGAATGTGCTGTGGAAGATTTACTGGGAAATGCCTACAGTTTGGACTGTGACTCACACAGAGACTCTGCAAGCTTACACATACCCAAATTGGGAGTGAGGTTTTTTGCTTATTAACCATTAAAGGATGCAACAGTTTAAAGAGGCTGGTTGGGGAAGAAATCCAGCATCTTCCTGAAGCATGTGCTCCAGACAAGTCCTGCAGCTCTTGTTCACACAAAGACATGACAGTGACAAAACTAAGAGCAAATAAAAGCAACCACATACGCAAGTACAGCTGTGATGACTTTGCTAGTGGAGCCTTACTTGTTTTTGTAGACCCAAACACCAAGTTTGTCCTTTGACGAAGGGGGTACCCCCTGACACTCCACTCTGACCCACTGCAGCACTTTGTCCTTGGATCTGGAATTTAACATGTAGAACTGTGGAAAATAGAAAGAATTTTTTTTTACCCACACAGTTAGCTTAAAGCTTTAATATGACTGATGTTAAAATACTAACTTTTAATTAGAATGTACTGGTATATAATTATATAAATTAAAAGTTCTTTTCCTAGCTGTACAGAGCACTGACAATATTTGGAACAAAATATGGATCCAAAGAGCCTTAACTTCTTGCAGACTCAAGCCCCCAACACGTTATAGAAGTAACAGGGCTATGGACATCGAGTTTTACCATCCAAAAACTGACATGGGATACAATGAACGTGTGTACAAAGTAGCACTTGTCTTACAATTAAAACAAATCTGGTTAAAAAAAGTGTTTTTAATTCTACCATCTCTGCGTGTTACATCATTTTACATGGAGCTGATATAAAATACATACATAAAATAACTGAAATGTAAGAATACAACAGCAGGAAGGAAGCAAGTCACACTTTCTAAATGTAGTGCATTTCAGACTGTTTGCAGGTACTACCTCAAGCTACGTTCAGTTTATATTTAAGAGCAAGGCCAGAACTATTTAATTTAAACCACACTTCTAGAACATCAGAAAATACTATCAGAGACTCCAGAGAATAACATTTCAAACTACAGAGCAGTTATAAATCACTTCCTGATACTATTTCAGTGAGCTCTGGAAATTCCCATCTTTCAAAAGAAGTAAACTCAAAAGTGCCAATGCAATGCAGTTTATAGGGTGAATTGCACAAGAACAACTGCTATCAAAATAAGTAGTAGGTCATGGTGTTTCTTCAGCAGTGTAAAGCTACCAGAGTACAATCCTCATGTGAAATGATGTGCCGCTGAAGGCTGACCTGTTATACAAACGTCACATTATCTGACCACAGATGTTAATACACTGAACTGATAAAAGTCAGCCAGTTAATCACCTGCATGGAAAAGAAAAAATAGATCCAAGCAGTAAGCACTGTGGCTTTTTACATCAAACCCTCCTAGGCAAGCACATAAAGAACATAGCCTCTCTTAGTTCACATCTGGGGAAGTTGCTGACAGGATGAGAAGGCTGGTTATCCACCTCCAAGAACTAGAGATACCTCCAGTAGATGAAACTATTATGCTGCAGAAGTCAGGGAGAACACAGTAACTGGATATACGCTCAGCATCCCCTGTTATTAACTTTTAAACTCTGCAACAAGACCCAACTGTCCAGTCTTTTGGTAAAAAACGTCTCCGTTGTTAAGATTATAAATTTCTGGCTTTGGATGGATTTTAACTAACTGAAAAGGCCACCTCTGTTTGGGAAAAAAATGGGAACAAAAGCTAATGAGGAGAAGCTTACTTGTGAGGAGGGGTTTATCTTTAAATAACTCACCTTGTTTGTATTGCCACCTGCGTGATGTCCTCCAAAGAGGTACACCACTCTGTCTACACACACGGCACAGCTTCCAGACATGGAAGGAGGAACATCTCCTTCTGTTTTACTCTTCTTCCTAGAAGCACAGTTTAAAATATTTTACCTGATAAAAACAAACAGCAATCATTTTATCTGGAGGGAACTTTTATAACACTACCAGTATGTTTTTAGTTACAGCAGGACACAGGGGACCACTCAGTTCTGAGTTCTTTCCAGACAACAATTCCCAACACTGACCTGGTATGATGGAAGAGGTGGGAAAAGGCAAGGTAATTACCACGTTTTGTTGGGGAGGAGCTTCAACTGCCCAGTTCAGGGCTTTGGTATGCCTTGCACATTCAAAATCCCCCAAAGATCCTCAGGCAAAGAGGATGCCCCTGTCCAAACTGAAGGTTTCTATTTCGTGACTGGATTTTTTATGTTTGTAAACATGGTAACCACAAAGATGAACTTCCAGCCCCTATCCAAGGCTCTTCATAACCACAATGAGACCTGGAAGCACTGCTGAAACCACATGTGCTGCAAAGCACAGAGGGGACTTGGCTCTACAGCTCAAGGCCCTGGTTAGCTATGGAACTGGAGCACTAGATTCCCTTTTCTCACTCTATCAGGCATGCAAGTTTCATACAAATTCCAAGCTCCCAAGGATCTAAGATGATACAGTAGTTTCTTTGGCTTCATAAACATCTGAAAACATGTATTAAAATCAAAGGTTTGGGGTTTTTTTCTTTCTTAAAATGACAACAAATAAATAACTCAATATGGATTCCCTCACCAACGTACCACTGTAATCAAAAATGGTACAAATACCATTTTTGGGTGTTATCCCATACACCCCAAAACACTTCACACTGTTGATCATCCTGTCCAAGCTGCCTCTCCTACTTCACCCCATGAAAATGTGTGGCTTTACGTATTTATATAACCATTTGATAGGTGGGAACAAAGAGATCAGGGAATTCTCTCTGTTCAGGCCCTCAGCATGCTTTCGATACCAATTTAAGAATTCATTTTTTCTTTTTTTCCCTTATAATCAACAATTAAGTGAATTATTTACTGTACCATCTTCCAGTTTCCATGTTGTAGATCCATATTTCATCTCTAGGCAGATAGAAGTCATAAAATCCCCTAACTTGGGCATTCTGCAGAACACATCAGAAAAGGAAAAGCAACATCAAAAGAATGCTTGACATACTGAATTACAGACTCCTCTGAATGTTTACATCCTGTCAGAGATCTAATCACAGAACAGAACGCAACAGGAGCAGTACCTACCTGCACTTCTGTACCTCTCACCTGCACAGCAGCCCTTGGAGAGCAGGTATGTTTTAGCTTCTGCTGGGGACCAAATAAGCCCCCAGCAGAGCCAGAGACTAAGGTAAATGGAAGTTAAATCTCCTTTTCATAGCCCAAACAGGATAACTGAGGTGTTTAAATGAGCTAGAATTCCCTTTTTAATTCTCTCACCCCCTGCATGACACCACCAGAACAATACACCAAAGCTTTGTCTTGAGCTACCAATTTATTTGCCAAATTGATAATTCATCTTTGTGTCAAAATCATAAAATGACTTAATTCTGCTTGCAGTACATGCACACCCATCATGATAAACAACCAACCTGTGAGCACTAACATGCAATATACAGTTGTGCAGATAATCCTGTAAATAAAAGCACCACTTTGCATGACGTGCATTTCAAATCAGAGAGCATTCCCTTCTCTTCATTCCGTTCCTGAGGTTCAGCAAGGCAAAGTGCTGGGTCCCGTATTTGGGCCACAACAACCCCACGCCCCACTACAGGCTGGGGGAAGAGTGGCTGGAAAGCTGCTTAGTGGAAAAGGACCTGGGGGTCCTCACTGATGGCCACTGAACATGATCCAACTTCTGCCCAGGTGGCCAAGAAGGCTCCAACAGCATCCTGGCCTGTATCAAAGAGTGTGGCCAGCAGGGCCAGGGAAGTGATTGTCTCCCTGTACTCAGCACTGGTGAGGCTGCACTTCAAGCACTGTGTTCAGCTCTTGGCCCCTCACTACAAGACAGACATTGAGGCGCTGGAGTATGTCCAGAAAAGGGCAACAAAGCTGGTGAAAGGTCTACAGCACAAGTCTGATGAAGAATGGCTGAGGGAACTGGGGTTGTTTAGTCTTAGGGAGAAGACAAAACTCAGGGGGGACCTCACTGCTCTCTACAACTACCTGCAAGGAGGTTGTAGTGAGGTGGGGGTTGGTTTCTTCTCCAAAGTAACAAGTGATAGGACAAGATGTAACAGCCTAAATCTGCACCAGGGGAAGGTTTAAATTGGATAATAGGAAACATTTCTTCACAGAGAGCATAACCAGGCATTGGAACAGGCTGCCCAGGGCAGTGGTGAAACCACTGTCCCTAGAAGAGTTCAGAAACTGTGCAGATGCAGTACTCAGTGATATGATTTAGTGGTAGTCTCGGCAGTCCTGGTGCAATGGCTGGACTTGATGATCTTAAAGGTCTTTTCCAACCTAGTTGATTCCATGATTCTTCCAACAGACATGTAAGTTGGCAAAGGCAAACAACATCCTGCATTCCACCCAAGTTAACTGTTTGCCAAGATCTACACTTAACACGATTTATTTCAATATTTCAAACTCTTAAATGTCATATTCTAATTTGTTAAGTGGAGCTTTTCTTTTCCAGGGGAGAGATAGTTTTACAGTCACTCCCAAACTAATGGGAGATAATGACCAGCACCGTGGGTGGTAGGCGGCTTACAGCATACCTTATAGCCTCCCCAGACATACATGCAGCGCCCATCAGTGACTGCCACGTGCCCACTGCGCTCAGCAGGGCTGTCGTTCTCCAGCTGCTCAAAGCTGTCCTCAGCTGGAGCTGGAAGCTCTTCATCTGCCTGCAGGTCTTCATTATCATCAGCCATCTCGATACAGTGCTATGGGCACAGAATAATACATAATATGGGGCTCTAAAAGTCATCAAGGGAAACTACTAGAGGACAAAAAAGGTAAAGTACACACTGCTGTTTCTTTCAAAGTGATGTTTTGGTGGAAGAAGTTATCCTGCCAGTCAAGAAAGTTTCAGATGGGGATTTCTCAGTTGTGTGTAATCCTATAATAGTTTCAGTTGCCAATTTGAGCCAAGGTCTCTCTGTGTTTTTTAAAAACACACTTATCTATAAATTCATTAGTCGATAACAAAGTAAAAAAACAACAATCCCACACCCGAATAAACTTGAAAGCTTTGCCGACAATATGGTTTTCACAAAAGTAAAAACTCCTGCAGCTTTTCAGGCAAAGTCCTTTTGGGCTGCTTAAGCCAAGTGTCCCACACACAAGCCTTCCTATAGCTGTTGAATGCAGGACATATTAACTACGCTGAAAAAAAAACACAACACAAAACAAAGGCCCCTGGTTGAAATCATGCCAGCATGCAGAAGAGCAAACACAGAGCGTCCTGGAAAGACAATAGCTATGTGCACTCAGCCTGTGGCTGCTTGAGCGCTGTGCAGCTTAGGGGCAAAAGCAGCCACCACGCCAGGGCTCTGGCACGTGAGGAGCCCCAGGGCCACACTGTCACCAGGTTGCTGGTAACTTCAAAGCCCCAGCCATGGGAGGAATCAAGCCAGGAGATGCTAGTCATCCCTGCCAGGTCATCCTGGGAGCTGCCTGCATGCTCAGCCTGCAATGGAGCTGGGGGATCCCTGAAATGCTAAAGTCATCTTCCACTTATGAGCCACTCTCAAGTGTCCATCTGCTTTAGCCTTCCTGCAGCTGTGAGCTAAAAGCATCACCACACAAAGATTTTCAGACACAGATCAAAAGGTTGGGGAAGTTGGACAGTCCGAAGTAATGGTTTTGTGCAACCAAGCAAAGCGAGAGAAATGGAAAGGCCTTTAATGAGACTCTCAAGCCCTGCACTCGCACAAAATCCTCGACACCTACACCGCTCCCGACAGATTTTCCATTTAATTTGAACCGCTCTTACTGATGGTGGAGACACTGCACCACCCTCGGCAGTTTATTTTTGAGCTTTCATTATGGTTTAAATTAGAAAGCCTTAGCCACACTTCAGTGAAATCCGTCTGCTTCAAGTTAACTGGATTTTTACTGAATCCTCCCAGCTATCAGCATTGCCTATTTTTCACTTACTTATTTTTTAACAGCCTAAGATACACGGGACAACTGCCTGCTTCTAACCATATTTTAGTCCGGCACTTGAAACGCTTCTCACAAGCCACTGCAGTTCCCCCACGATTCTGCCCTGACTACCCACGACAGCCCGACCGGCCGGACACGGTCTCCTGCAGCAATCCCGATACATGTTACGTGTCGGGACATCGCCGTAACGCAGGACCCGACACGAGCAGCAGCCGCGCCGTGCCCAGCAATGCGCCACCACCGCACTTACCAGACCCGTTAACAGCCTCCCGGCCCTTGTCGCTTACTGCCAAGGTCTGAACCCCACCCCACCCCCCCCCCCCACAGCCCGCCGGCGCCTTGCCGAGCCGCCTCCCCTCTGATCCCGACCCCGGGCCCTACCGCGGCGGGACAGGGGCTGCCTGCAGGCTGGACGACGCGGCCACCCGCTCCTCCTCTCCCTCTTCACCTCAGCGGGGCCGCGCAGCGTCAACATCCGCCGCGGGCGGCCGCTTCCGGCAACGCCACGCAGGCGCCGTCGGGGGCCGGGTCCCGTCGCAGGGCCTGCGTAGCGGGGCTGCCTGCTCCGGTCGCTCGCTGCACGAGCACGAGCACGAGCACGAGCACGAGCACGAGCACGAGCACGAGCACGAGCACGAGCACGAGCACGAGCACGAGCACGAGCACGAGCACGAGCACGAGCACGAGCACGAGCACGAGCACGAGCACGAGCACGAGCACGAGCACGTCTCCAGCAGGGTCTCGGGGCACCGCGGGGGTGCGCGGCTCGTCAGCGGGACGGGAACCGCCAGCCCGGGGCGGAATGATGGCAGGGGTAGGGCCCGTCCGCCGCTCCTACCCCAGCCGGGAGCAACAGCGAGTGGCGTAGTGCTTTGTCAAGAGAAATTAACCAAGCGATAAATCCTCTGGTAAAGTAAGTCACCGAACATTGTTCGTGTTCACTGAACATGTTCAGCGCATATAAAATTACAGCTCTGCTACAATACCCAGTCACAACACTCCCCTTGACAGGTTTGCGTCAAAACCCCTAGCTCTCCACTACAGGTTTATAAAAATGTCACGCTAACCAAAATCGGTCCTGGTTCAACTCTCTATAAAATTTTAATGATTGTGCTCCTGTTAACTAAATAGTTAAAAATAGCAAGTACTACGTATGCTCTTTTCAAACAATAAATAAGTATTTTTTAAACAAGAATGAAATAGAAACTTTACACATCCAAAATACAATATACAACCTATTTAAAAAATGACTCAATTACAGAAAGAGTAAAACCATGTTACAAACTGCATGTAAGCTTTCCTATGTGACAGGCCATTCTGCACACTGCAGCTTTTCCTTCAAGTTCCACGGTTAAACTTACTTGATTTTCTACTTGGAGCAAGATGTCTGGCTCCACCATTTGACTGGATGGACAGATAATGGAGTTCGGTGAAATCAAACAATACAATTCGGTGGTGGTAGCAAATTCGTTACCTTTTTCAAGCCTGACAACTGAATCTTCCAAAGGTACTGTGTTCAACAAACTTTATCTCTTCAGAAAGGCTGATGAAGTAAGGCTGTCATAAAGTTTCAGACTTAAGCCTTATTTTATCCAACTGAAAACATTTTGTGTCATGTCTCCTTCAAAAAGAACAAGTTGTATGGACTGTCTCATTAAGACCATGACATCAGAAGTTAACAATATACACAAACGAAGTTTTATCGGGTTTTTATAATGCAGAAAATGAACAAGATTTCCATAAAAAAGATTGCTTTGTTCTCAAACTTCACTTAGAAACTCAGCTTAACATACAGTTGTACTGTAGCTTTAGTAAAGTTCACCAACATAAATGCCATCTTTATGCCATAAATAAACCCAAGCGTTCAACAGTTTTGTTGCCAGTGTTCATGTGGTGCTGAGCTGACTCTGTCTCTCAGTCTCAGCTTTTTTCTTTTGCCGGTGGTTAACTGCAGCCCAGAAGGTTACTTTTTTCAGCACTTGCTGCAGAAGTTTGGATGGCAAGTATGGTATTTGGGTCTTTAGGAGAGTTGCGTTTTTACCAATGCAGTCAAGAGACAACCTGAAGAAGGGGGGGGGGGAGGAGAAAGGAGGGAAAAAAAATTCGATTTAAGTAAATTGTCTATAGCCTAAAGACAAAAAAGTGACATCCAACAAAAGCTTATCATGTTTGCTACATGCGTTGTGCCTGCATGTGCAGGAGAGTATAATGCACCAGTGTTTAATCTGCTATGGATCACTGTACATGGCATGTTTCAAATATTACTAAGCTAATTTAATATTTTACCCGTCTATGTAGGATTACAGTTAAAACCCGCATGTAGAAGCACTGTGCCATAAGGATTTACACAATTCCATGTGCCAATGGCCTTAACTCACCTGAGAAGTGAATAAGGTTGAGTCTGAAATATCAACAAGTCACTGCAGTGACCCTGAGCAAGGGAAAAAAGAACCATTAAAATGAGGAATGGCTTATCTCAAACATTGCTGTTTTCTACATTAATGTAACATTTATGACCACATGCATAACTTAAAATGGGTAATATATAAATATTTATAAATAATTTGAACAACAAATTCCTTTTTATGAGCCTAACAAGAACAAGAAAAAAAACCCTCCTAAATTACTTTCCAAGAACACCTGAGGTCATATCTCTCACCATCATGTATCAGTAAACCCCATAACATCACCAATATTGTTGGTTTATATACATTTTAATTATTATAGCGATAGGATTTCATTATTTGTTTTACTGACTGTGTCCATGAAATGCAAGTCATCTTTGCTTCCACCAAACACCATCACTTCTCCTTCTTTTCCAAGGCAGGCTGTATGCCACAGTCTAGAAATAAAATTATAAATAGAATTAGTGACCAAGTGACAACAAGCAGTTGTGTGTTGTCAGCAAAACAAATGTTAAAACTAAATGCTTTTAAGGGTTTTGGGGAAGCATTAAGTTTACTTGTATGTTAATCTCTTCTCCTTACATACACTCTCCTCCATTTTTCACATTTCTTTTGAAAAGACTTGCTATAAGGATATAGGTTTCTTTTTTGCTATAAGGATGAAGGTTCCTTTTAACTAAAACAGAAGGGTCACTTTTTTTTTAAATCCTGTGATTCCATTACTTAAAATTTTAAGGTTCTTCTGGGTGAGAGCTTAAGTAATGGATTTTACAAGTTGCTCTGTGAGCCTGCATAAACAAAACCTGTTCTTTATTGGCCTTTGTTCTTCTTATGGAAGAATGGAGAATAAGTGCTGAGTGCTCAGTAGAGTAAGCGATTATGAGAGTCACTCTCTTCTGTTTGGCCATTTATTTTCACTGAGTGTATTGGGACTCCTTTGTCAAATAGCACTGAAAGGGTAAATTGATTCAAAATGTATATGGGCAGAAGAGGCAGTCATGCATGTGCTGAGCACAATGATGGAATTCTAACTTTTTAGGCAACCAAGACAAAGCCAGTATTGCACAGTATTTACCTCTTCAGAGGTAAAAAATAATACCTTAAAGTATGATGTTACTAGTTTTTTTAGGAATATAAAAGGAGAGCAATGTGACTATCCATCTCATGAGATTATTGCGGACTTATTACATTTCTTACAGACCAATATATTTTTGTCATTATTTGACTCTTCTGATATGTATAGTTATATATACTTTGTGTTATTTATCACTACTTCAAGAAAACATTACAGTGGAAAGTTTTTAGAAAACAAAATAACTATACAAAACAAGCTTTTGACAAGAACAGCTTTTGTTTTCCTTTTTCTTTTAAGATTTTCCACTATTTCTTTATTTCATAACTACAATTGTTAATGGCTGTAGGACTGGGGGGGTTTCAGTACTGACTCTTACCCCAAACACTAGGACGAGAACTTCAGAACACAGGTTATCCTGTTTCAGGTTTTAATCTTCCCCCAGAGTTTCCTGAGGATCATTTACTGTGTCAATTACTTACATCATGCCCACATGTAAACTGTGTTGTGCATATAAAAGCACACAGTATAAAAAAACCCCAAACAAAACCAAGCCCACACCTGACTTGAATAATAGCGCTTTAACAAAGATTCTGCTACTTCAGCAGCTATACCTTACTAGAGTAACTTTTTATTATTAGCAAATCAAAATCTGTAATTTTTTACTGGTGTATCACTACTGAAGTATCACAAGATGATTATCACCACAGAGTTCTAGTCCTTTAAATCTACTTAACCACAATAATATGCACCAGTAGAACTTTCACACAAAAGTAAACATTCTCATTTTCTTACTCCATTCATATCAGTAATTATTCACCATTTTCCTTAGGCTAAACCATATCCCACCTTTTCTCTCCTCATACCTGTAGATAGATCTGTCTCTGCCTTATCTGCATTACAAAAACTCTGGCCTGGATTTCGTCACCGAAGAACACTGGGAAGCCTTTCCTGCCTTGATTCTGTTGACATCCTAGCTTGCAACCTGGGGCTTTCTCTACAGACTGACATCTGTCCTCTCACAGCTACTCTAACTTAGCACCTAAACATTCTAACAAAACATGTTAATTATACAGATGCTGAACTGATGTAACCTTTTTACACAGCTCTTCTAACGATAATAGAATTACATTGTAATGACATCACTGGGAATCTAAGTTAAACATACAATTTGCTCTGTACTTTAACCTGGAATGCAAAATGTTACACTATGCTAAAAAAAGATTTTATAAAAGTGTGCTGAGAGTACCTGGTGAATGTGTAGAATGAACTCCATGAAAAACTATTATCTATAGCAAATCAATTCAATAGTATTTATGTTATAAATACAAATGTTTTAAACACTGTGTTACAGAATAGTCTGTGCTCTGATAGAGCACAGATTTTCAATGCCTGTTTTCAATGGCAGCTTCAACATGGAACTTGCTTTCTTTAGTCAAAAAGAATTAATAGTAGTCTTAAACTAGAGAGGGAAGAGGCACAGAGCCTGGAAGAGACAGTATTATGGTTCATACTGGCAACGCAAGTTCTAGGACTTGGCCATTCTGGTTGGCAGTTAAGACCTCGAAAAATTGTAAAACTCCACAGTCACTTAATGTGCTGTTTAGTACTAAATTCAGTTTTGCAAAGCTGTCATCATAATTAGGTGCTCCTGCCCAGGGCAAAAAACCAACCAACCAACCACAACAAACAAACTAGTTATTTTATAATACTTTTGAACCCTGAAAGGTGCATCAACATTTTCATGGTTGTCTCCTCCATGTTTCTGATAATGTATCAGCATTAATCAGCCTTTATTATTCACATAGGTTATTAATTCCTCAAAGTTACATGATTACATACACTTGTATAAAAATAATTTAGCTATAGAACACCAGGTTCGTTGGACACGCAGATCCCTCATCACAAAACAAACAAACAAACAAAATCTTTTCATTCAAGTAAGCATTGACTACAACAAATATGGAAAGTAATAACATTGTATCAGGTAGGAAGGAACATAAGTTACTAAAGCAAACTACACTAATTTTCTAAAATATTTTTATAATACAGCTTAAGAATACTGTTTGATAATTTAAAATTACTTCATTTTTAAAAATGCTTGTATTTCAGCAAATATCTATTTTTGTATACCTAGGCCTACTCTTAGGCAAATGGGTAAGTTGTTTCCATCCATTTGTTGTAATGCTGTGAATCCAGCCATCACCTACAACATAAGAACATACATTAGCATTTTTTTCCTGGGGCAAAGTATTACCTTTTGTATTTTTACAAAAAGCTCTGTCTTCTAAGTGCATGCTATCTTAATGTAACAGTAACATCATCACTACATTAACTAGCATCTTTTCAGCCTGTAATTTAACTTAAACACTCAACCACAGAAAGCATGGAAATCTGGAATTAAAATACACTTAACTTTTTTTTCTCTTGATATATTGAGAAAATCACCCCCTCTCAGTGGAATATATCTGAGACACTCAAACCTATTTTCACCCATTTCACATTTTTTCATAAAAAGAAGCCTTTTCTAGAAAAGCAATTCAGTATAAGACTGTTCTACTTCCTATTTAACATTTTGTAGCTGTGATTTGTTACTCATCCAAAAATCTACATTATGTTGACATTATTATGTCTTCTCCCTGTAACTGCTATTGATATCAAGTTACCCCTTGTCCATATCAAAATATGTGAGACTCTTGCCTTTATTCTTTTAAATGACAAGACAGTTTGAGGATTTATTAGCATGTTCTCATTGTACTACACAACGCATTTCTATAAAAATAATAAAATAGCTAGGGAAATACTCAGCACCATAAAAAACCTGTAACAAGATTTAAGTTGAAGTAGTTCGAGAAAGACAGAAAATGCACACACTACACGAGGTTAGTACTTAAGTGTACCATAGAATCATAAACTCTAAATTACTTACTTAAAGGAACATCATCAGAACTTAGTCCACCAAAAAGAAAAAGTCTGTCATCTCCTATAGCAGTCAACGTGTGCCAGGATCGATCTTTTGGTTTCTCTCCGCTGATACTAATTCTTGGTGAAACAAATAAACAAAAAAAAATGTTCAAAGAATGCTGAAGATTAACCTGCCAGAAAATTTAACAGTTAATTTAGTTTGTCACAGAACAAGCCTGGATATTTTCCTGGTGAAAAAACTGCACTTAAGCAATCTGAAGTTACTCTTGAGAAGAACGGTGTTCAAATCTAAACACAGCAATTTGCTGTAGTAACTGTTCTGTGAACCATCAGTTATGTACATATCAAATGCTAAGACAAAAGCATTAATTGTTATTTTGCTTATTTTCTTAAGATCACTAAAGCTACTACTTACCGTATAACTGAAACCACTTAGGACAGGAAATGATGAGCTACATATTCAAATAAACTGCACGGTATTGAAGGTAAACAGACTCAGTTATTTGAGATAACATTTAATGAATCCTGAGGGCTACAGTCTCTCTTCTCTGAGGAAAATTATCTTAAATGATATGAGGACTGTGTCTTTACCTACTATCCAAAAGCTACTACCTCTTCAAACATTGTGCCTTTTAACACAACAGTGAGTCACCCAAACTTTGAGATAAATTTTCGTAAAAAGTGGAATTCGTAAGTACAAAACAGATGTAGGTTTATTATTCAAGAAATTTGCTCATGTTACAAAACCATAGATTTGATTCTTGTTTCATTTTAGCTACACAGATAAGTACGCTCAAGATGAGAATCTGAGCAGTAAAGAAACTGAACGTAATGGATTACCTATAATGGGTGGCCTGAATTCACATCTTTCAGCTGTACACCTAAGTTCAGATACTTAAGTGTACATCTGTCTCAGGAAGGATCCAAACAGAGCCAGCACATAAGAAGGACCTCCAGAGGGCATCAGCTCACATAGTATCTCCATACTACGTGAAGAGGCAACTCCTGTTGTAAAGTACCTAAAGTTACACACAAAGAATCTAAGCCACTGCAAACCCAGTATGTCCTCATTTTGGAAAGCTGGTGGAAAAAAAAGGTACAAACACCTGTAAGCTGTCTTGCAGTGTCAGAATTTTAGTGGGAGACTGTCCAGAGTAGGTAAGAAAGGAATGTTCAATCAAGGTGGACTGTATCTCAAAGAACCAGTTACTTTTTTTATACCTCCTCTTTGCTAAAGTGAGGTCAGTGTAATACACACAGATGTCTACTCAGTCTACAACATGAACAGTGCAGAAAGTCCTCTGTATTTCATTTATAATCAGTGAAGAGAAAGAGGTCCTTCAAAAGCATAACTCCTGATTTATTTTACATGTTTGACTTAACAGTAGTTGTCTTGTGCTCAAGAAGTGCCTGTTTCTCTTAACTGAGCACAGAGGAATTCTAGGGTGAGTAATACAGGCATCCGCAGTTCAGTTAGAGGAATTTCACTGCTGGTGACTGGTAAGCAGTTCTCCATCTGGAAGCAAAGACTGAAAAGTCATAGCTAATTAAACTGTGATTGCAAAACTGTCCTAAATTTGGCCCTGAAGTTAAAGCCAAGCCACAGTGTTTGAGTGCCTGCTTTGCACAAGTCTTGTATAAGATGCTTCTAAAATTGGCAAAGGGGCAGACTGTGCTGAGATACAACCAGCTTTGATGTTTATAAAAACATATACCAGATACAGATGGATGATAACATTTCAGTCTTTCACACTACTGACACAAAAAATTATCATGGTAACAGATATGATATGGAATGTTCTGCATAACAAATCAGTAGAGCTCAGGGAAGGCAAAGTAACTTCTGGGTAGTGGCAGATAAATATTGCAGTGTCATGCTTGAAGATATTCCTGGATTAGTAGGTTAATATGCAATTCCTCAAGAAACCTGCATAGAGTTGAGTAAGAAAAAAAAAAAAAAAAAGAAACAAAACAAAACCTTGACATAACTGGTTAATGAGAAGCCATGGGTCTTTAAATAAAATCATAAGTTTAGCTGGAATTTTTCTCTCAGATGTCCGATAAATGAATTTGAATGTAGGACTGTACAAACCAAGTCCTCCTTGCTGGAATATCTGTATTTTACAGAAGAACTTCAAACAACTGCAGTTAGTTTGCCTTGGTCAGGAGCACTCAGACAGCCGAAGTCTTTAGTCTGCATTAAATCCTCAGGTCTTGTTTGGTGATAACTCATGTGGGCAGTCAAAGGTGATTTCTCTGCAGCTGCAGAATGGCTGAGATAATTCTGATATCAAGATAAGAAAGGCTGCATCCTGCCCAATTTTTAATTCATTATTGGATCAGAAATTTCAGTAGAAAGGAGTCTAAAGCTGAAACGTAAGAAAGGAAAGGCTCCTTGCAAGAAACACCTGAAGGAGAAAATGCTTACCCTAACAACAAACAAGTCTGAAGGAATTTCCCCATCTGTAAAACACTGGAATGACACTAGGGCTTGTTAGAGGCAGTTTTCAGCAGCAAATGGATTGTCTGAGTAGAACTACTCAAAACTATTGCTGGTACTCAAAGGACATAGACTGTTTTTTCTTTATTTTATGCTCTCAATACGCAACTATATTGGTTTCAGAAAGCATTTCTTTGCTATATTTTTTCAGTGTCTCAAGGACTCTTTGCAGAGGTACTATAGAATGGCTGGATAGTAGGCTCCTAAATTTATACTGATCAAAGTCTATACTGAACCATGGATAAGTCTTGTGAGCTATTTGTGAATCCCAATATAGATATTGGAACAATCTTAGTTTTTAGGAATTTAGGCTACATTTAGTGTTACCATCTTTAGTCTAAGGATGTGTGTGTATACGTATGAAAAATAAGCCTGGTGTTCAGGTCAAGACCAGAAAACACTTTTTAAAAATCTGAATATTAGTTTTCAAATGCCAAACAAAAGGGAATACTGGCTGAAGACTGTAGAGCTTGGACATCCCTCCTTCATGGCTTGAAATTCCTCTCACTGACTTCTCACTCAACTGTCCCAGCTTCTCTTTTGAAAAGCAATAAAAAGCAAGCAAACAGCAACTGCTCATGCGATAACAAAAAGTAAGCAGCTAAAGCAATTATCTGAATAATCAATCCACTCAGAGGTATAGTTCACAATCTAAGAGAGACAGTGCTATCATTTGCAAAGAGCACTGTTAATTTTAAAGCAACCAGCAAAGAAAAGGAGGAATTAAACTGATTAGTTACCCATAAGTATTAACTGAAGAGATCTTTGAATGGACACTATAGGACTTCTTTGTGGTGCTCCCATCAGCAGCACAAAGGAATAGATGACGGATTGTGCACTTGCAGCCCAGAAAGCCAACTATATCCTGGGCTGCAACAAAAGAAGTGTGACTAGCAGGTCAAGGAAGGGGATTCTCCCCCTCTACTCCACTTTTGTGAAACCCCACCTAGAGTACTGCATCCAGCTCTCGGGTCCCCAACATAGAAGGGATGTGCACCTGTTGGAACAAGTTCAGAGGAGGCCAGGAAGATTCTCAGAAGGCTGGAGCACCTCTCATTTGGAGACAGGCTGAGAGAGCTGGGCTTGTTGAGCCTGGAGAAGAGAAGGCTCTGGGAGACCTTAGAGAAACCTTCCAGTGCCTAAAGGGGCTGCCAAGAAAGCTGAAGAGGGGCTTTCTACAAGGGCCTCTAGGGAAAGGACAAGGGAGAATGGCTTTAACTGACAGAGGGGAGACTTAGATTAGATATTAGGAAGAAGTCCTCCCCTGTGAGGGCAGTAAGGCACTGGAAGAAGTCACCCAGAGATGCTGTGGTTGCCCCATCCTTGGCAGTGTTCAAAGCCAGGTTGGACAGGGCTTTGAACAACTTGGTCTAGTGGAAGGTGTCCCTGCCCATGGCAGAGGGTTGGAACTAGATGATCTTTAAGGTCCCTTCCAACCCAAACCATTCTACAATTATGTCTACTCCTTTGTTTTGCTCTCAGCTCAGAGAACCCACTTGGTGTGGGATCAGATCAGCAGCCACAGGGGATTAATGTTGTCCATCACAGGTATATGAAGTACATATAGCCCTGGGGCAGGATCAGTACCCAGGAAAGGTGTATTTCATGGTTCTTTCATGAAATTACTGTTAGGTTACCTTGAAAATAGGAACAGAACAGTGATTATCATCCATCCATTTATCTCCTGGTTTATCACCTAGCAATATATGCCCTGATTCTACACATGTAGTAGGTACCATCATATATGCTATATGAAAACAAAAAAATGTCAGGAAGTATCCTAATACCTAATTTAGTTTAAAATTGAAGTATGGTCATGCTTTTCCTTGATTTCTTAAGAAATTATTAAGATGCTTATCTTAGATGGGGTGAGATCTTTCCCCAGTCTGTACCATAACCAGCCAAATATAGACAGTAAAAACAGTATTCAAAAAGACATCAAAACTAAAAGTCCATATGGATAAATGCACCAGTCTTGAAAATTAGGATGTTAAATCACTACATGCTGTGCTTAAAACAGTATCATCAATGCTCTGGTGTGGAACAGAAAAAGCTTAGTAACCACTATAAAATTAAATTAAATTGAAATCACAGTATAACAGCTGTTAAAATAGTCCCCAAACTCCCATTCTCTTCTTGGAAAATCTACAAAATTAGCAGTGGAGCTATTTAACAATATGTTTCAATCTGTTACATTCAGCTTTAAATGCTATAGAGAGAAACCTACCTTCCAGACCAAGTCCAAGCGTCTAAATTCAGGCAGTGCAAATCATTCATCCTAGTTTGCTAAAATAAATAAAATCCCAGTTGTGTTATATTAAGCAAACAATGAGCAAAGTATTTCATCAAGGCCTTCCCAGGACAGAATATTACAGAAAAGTAATAGTATTTTGAAGAAAACTGTACTCATGTGCCTTAAACAACACTGTATTGTGTGGCAGATGAAAAGCATTTCTCCTCAAAAAAAAACATGCAACTCTCAGAAAAGTACCTGACAGGAATATTTACAGTCATGCAATGGCACTATGGGGCCAATTTTAGCTTTTAATAAGTAGTTTAATAGTGAATAACTATGTGATATTCAGTTCCTACAAACGTCCTTCAAATTTTCATCCATAGAATTCACAGTAGGTGATTGCAGAAGGTATACACACTCAGATAGTTTCCTGTCATTATTCTTCTTTGCTTTCTGACCAGAACTATGCATCCTCCTGCCTGGTCACTTATTCCTTGAAGTATTCTAATAGGTACTGTACTGTGTACATGACATCCCACAAAAAGTTTGTCACATCTGTGTTTTTTCTCTTTTCTAGAAGGCAAGCCTCTTCTCAGAGTTACTACTAGCAACAACAAGGTTCTATGACCCTTTAGCATTTGCCATAATAAAATGTATCAATAAGAACAATGGGAGGTCATACACTTGCATATCTGCCTGTGTTTTAGGATGAAGGAAGTAAGCACCTTCGAAACATAAAATGAGGGGGGAGAATATAAGAATTCCTTTGCTTTAGATTGTGGCAGTATCTTCAATGGCTCTCAATACCCTTGACTGGTATTTGTGATTCCCCTATGTACTACAAAACAATATCTAAGAAGTAGGGAAATATATTTTGCCTTACCTTACAATTTCTTTTCTCCTAGGGTAGTACATAGATCTATTAGAATAAGTCTTTCTCCAGCTTGCAGATCCTTTGAGGCAGAAACTAGACTTGTCATTTAAGTCAGAATAGAAGTAGTTTTACCCCTGAGGACTCAGCCAGTTAGTGAGCTTGAGAGACTTCCAAAGCTGTCCATCAGAGCTATGGAAAGTCTCTCAGGGTATTTCAGGAAACAGCAAGGTTTTCAGGATAGCTATAGCCTCCTCTGATCAAGTACATTCTAGCCCTTTTCTGTCCTAGGGAAGCGAATGTTAACTAGCATTTCGGAATGCCTTCAGATAGGCCAGTAGGCTGAAGAAAAGCAGAATGTGAGGGCCTTTATGCATTGCCTGAGAGACTTTACCCACATAAGAGGGTGGATGTAACAGTAAAGCACAGTCCAGCTGACAGCTAGTGGAACAGATCTGTCTTCCGTGACAAGTCTATTCAGTTTCCTGCTCCCTCAGGTGGCTTTGAAAGAGATGTGGAACAAATTATACAAGCAGAAAGCAAAATGCAGTTACTATCTTCTACTGTACCTGTACACAGCTAGACACTTGGGGGTAGGGTGGTAAAAAGCAACATCCTAGCCTCTAGAACTAAAAAACATTTAAATCATCTCAGAATAGCACAGTTCGATACAGAGGATATCTATTAAAGAGAAGGAAGAAAGAAAATTGCTGTTATGCTGGAAATTATGGTTTCAAGAAGATCCTGTTC
Source organism: Myiopsitta monachus (assembly GCA_017639245.1). Classification (NCBI taxonomy): domain Eukaryota; kingdom Metazoa; phylum Chordata; class Aves; order Psittaciformes; family Psittacidae; genus Myiopsitta; species Myiopsitta monachus. The sequence continues at coordinate 57,014,463 of CM029924.1, read as the reverse complement.
AAGACCTCCTCGCTGACTTTCCTTTCCTAGGCATTAGGCAGAAGACGGAGTAGCTTTCAGTTTCTTGGCCCCTGGGAAATCAATGTATTACAATCTTTACATTCTCATGATTCAACAGACTGACAGATGCATAATTACATCAATCTCATTTTGAATTCAACACACAGCATCAGTTGGACATTTATGTCTTAAGATTCAGTCCTTTAACATAGCTCTAACAAATGAAAATGCCTTTCTACCCAACCCTTATTTTGGAAAGTATTATAAAGCACACAGTCACATTACAGTATAGTCACTTGCCACATGCAAAGTTTTCTTGTAGTTTCTCAAGTATTTCTAAATGCTACCTACTATATTTAATCATTTATCTGATAATCCCAAAATGAGTCTTAAGTGGCTTAAAAGCATCAAGCCTTGTAAGAGGGTTTGCATTTCCCTTTGAGCTACAAGGACTCCTTAGACATCCTACTTATCTATGGCACGTTCATTTATTTGCAGCCCAGTAAACATTAACCAGAATCTGCTTTGCCTCAGGATTAGCTTTCTAGCATGATGAAAGGCATTAAAGGTGACATATTTACTGCTCACTGCTGTTACAGTAAACTGTGCAGCTCTCCATTCTGAGATTTACAATCAAGCAGCTATTACAGCTCAAAATCTTTGTAAGAGGACTGCAGTTCAACATATCTTCTGATCTTCAAGGATAACAGGAAATATAAACATGCATACATTAAGGCATCAGATGTATGAAGAGCTGCTGGAAAGACTTATTACTTCATCATTCTTTACATGAAAATTTTCCACTTAAATCAAACATGAGACTTGCATCAACTTTTGGACTAACTCTCCTTCCTTCCCACTTTCTCCCATTTCTGTTTTTTCAGGGGCTTACCTGGAGGAACAGAGTCCACATAATACTTCTGAGCCTGTTTTCAAATGATTCCTGGTACAATTGATTTTGATCATCATCATCTTCTTTAACCAGTTCTAGCTCCAAGTTTGGAAAAAGGTGCCCTTTCCTCCCAGAAAGATGAATAGGAGAAGCCTCATGACACTTCCTGGCCCTTTCTGGTTCCTTGTAGAGCCTTTTCCCTGGGAAGATTTGTATTATGGTGAACTAGAAGGAGAAGGAGGAGCAGAGCAACCCTGTATTTGCTCCTTACTTTATGGAGAAAAGCAAGACTTCATCCTTTGGGGAGGAGTTACTCCTGCTGTCAGGAAGTGTAGTGTTTTTTTGATGTCTTTAGCTTTCCTTTCCTGTTTCATGATTTAACATTAATTCCTCAAGCCCCACTGAATGTTCCCTACCCTTTGTAAGTTTTCTTCCATTTATTTCTAGAATAGAAAGTAAATCAATAATACTCACTAAGATGAAAATTACATTTGCTGCTCCCCTACAAAATTAATATAGCTTTCCAAAATTTCACTCTTCTCTGACGTTGTTCTCAAGTGGTTTCACTGAAATTCAGCAAATGGTTATTAAGGAGCTGATGCTACCTGAGGAAAATAAAAACCTTTACAGATCAAAGCCTTCTTGCATTTCTGAATCCTATAGTCAATAGTCAGAGTTAAATAGAAGCCAGAGGGCATGTCCTCTCGGAGCATATTCTAATCATGCAACAGCACAGTGGAGAAATGAAAGGCAAGCTCCAGTTTACCAATAATTTCTCTTGCAGAGGCTGCATGAGAACCCAAGGTTGAGTTACAAAGCCGTTCAGTTGCAGCAGGCACAGTGCAGCAACCCTAACTAGTTTGTACACAACAATCAATGCTATTCCATTTCCGGGGTGAAGACTTCTGCGCCACACAGAGATAGTCCTTGCTAACAAAAAGCCAGAGGGAGCAAGGCGCTGAAGGCTGAGAAGTGTTCAGAAATAAATGGTAGGCAAGAAGGTCCTGAGCTGCATGTGTACTTCTTCACATCTAGGTTTTTTTCCCCTCTCACATCTGCAGGCTTGCTAAATGAGGAGCAGTATTTGGTTCAGCTGTGCATAGCAAGAGTTCATTTATACAGCAGACAGGAAAGAGCAAGTCCATAGCAGAGGCACAGGGCTTCATTTAGTGTGGCTAACCTAGACACATAAGATTCAAGGAAGTCTAGATACTTTCTCAACTCTCCTAATATCCCATTATTTCCTTAGTTATTTGCAAATCAAGGTTGTCCAAATCTATAGGTCTGGAATCTACTGTGTGCAGTTCTCTCTCAGTCAGAGGTGGGATTTTAACAACAATTCTAGAGATTGTAAGCCTGTATGAAAGGCCACGTAACACATAATGAAGAATAATACGAATAAACAATCAATTTTGGTTACTTTCTTTTCTGATTGCTCTGAAAAGGTACTTAGGTAAAACTTTCCTGCAGCTTTGGGAAGCAACTGAGACTGAAAAACTGGCTGGATGTTGTGTGGCCATTCTGAATATGCCTCAACCTGTATGTCTGGTTTCTGTCTGAGCAAGCAGGAGTAAGCATTTTTGTAATACAACTGTAGCCTTTCCCTGAGGAGAACATCGCATTCAAGTACAGCTTTTATAGCATAAAGAACAGGGGATAGGGAACAAAGTGCAATTTTACACTGTTTTATTTGCAAGTACTTAAGAATGCAGGGTTTAGGTTATGGCAGCTTTCCAAGATAAAGTCAGCATACGCTCATTGTAGGGCATTTTCAACCAACAGTTAATTCTCTCTCCTTCAGGTAAAAAAATTGTAGGAACACAGCGCTGAGGGCTTTCAAAAGCTTCTTCACTGCTACTTTTCATAGTAGTAGAGATAAAAAGCATCAAGTCTCATCCTCTAGCTGAATATGATTAAAGGCTCTAAATTAGCTGTAGGTAAAAAGAGCTAAAAATGTAAATTAAAAAAAAATACAGAAGAGTACACATTACCTTAGTTTTTTTTACTTGCCTTACAGAATCTGTTTCTCACATTTCCAATTGAACTCCAGCTCATACAGAGTCCTTTAAAAATACTATTTTCTCTGTGCTTTTGCATAGAGTTGGTATACTTTCCAGCCCATAAACTATCCTTGCAAAATATGTACAAATGATAGGGGAGACTGCATTAGTTCAGACTACCTACCACCATCCCTACTTTCAGACAGGAATACATTTTTTTGTAATGGATTGTTGTCTTGAGCTTAAATTCTTATATTAATGTTTCAGCAAAGAAGAACTCAAGAGAAAAGTCTACTGGAAAAGTACTAGAAAAATTAAGTGTGTTGCTGAGAGCTTTTAGTATCCTCGCTTACCAGTGGCTGCTTCAAGTTTGTTTGGTACAGACTTTTTTTTTTTTTTTTAAACTAAAAGGAGCAGGAAAAAATTATTATTATAGAGGAAGAATCTAGGTTCAACTTAAATATGCACTGACTGCATCATCGACAGACAGCTCCTGCACTGCTTTAAAGGACAACAGACTTAAGGTACTCCCACAGCATATTAAATAGTACAATCTTGGGCTAACTAACAAGAAAGCAAATACAAGCCTTACTCTTGCTGTAAAGAGCTTATATTGGATCCACAGAATAAAGCTGTTAACAGCAATCTCTGTGGTATGCTGTACACATTCTGTATCAAGGGCACAGAGCATGCTAAAGGTAAAGACTGTGACTCAAAAACTGACATTCAGAGAGCAGAGAGGAAGCTTAAAAGGATTGGAAAGACCTACACTTGCAGTAGCCTGTGCTATCAGATAACATGCTGCAACATCCTGCACCAGATTGAATATACAGAGACTAATAGCTGTGTATCCAGGCATCATAATCACATGCTGCTCTTCCAAACATCTGTATTTCAGTTACTTATGTGCAAAAAATGGCAAAAGTTTAAATTATAAAGGCAACTGAAATCTGTTATTTCCTACCCTTCAACACAACATCTTGCAATTGTAAAGATAAAATACTGTATCCCAACAGCTATTCTGGACTTTGCTTTCCCACAAGGTAAAAGCATCAAAGTATGAGAGATGTATATATAATTGACTGTTCTTACACATTTCCTCTTTCTTTAGCTGGGTGTAGGGGGAAAGGGGAACAAAAGCTAAAATCCCAGTTGTATTTACTGCTTGCTAGCATTTCATTATGTGAAATGGGGAAAAAAAAGCCAGAAGGTTTGCTGTATAAATCTGCTACACTGTAGCAAGCCCAGAATGCCAGAGTCTCATCATTTATTTAAACCTGCTCTATCAGCAGGCTCGCTTTTGCTCCACTCTCAAAGAACTGTCTCCTACAGAGGTGACACACGTCAACCCCTTTTGTTGTTTTATAAACACTGGCATTTACCATAGAGTCATCTGGGTTTTTTCCCCTCTCTGGGGACAATGTATGCTTCATCATTAACACTACAAACAGAAAGACAGACTCTTCTTTTTGTAAGCTAGAGGTGGATGAAAAGAAGCATCCTGGATTCAACACCCCAAACATATGGGTTAGGCCAAAGTCTTTTTGGATTCTTTTTTTTCCTACTACAAAGTAATTTGCCATTGAAAAAAACCAAACAAACAAAACCACAAAAAAAACAGCCTGCCAAGAAAATAGTATTACTGCTAATGTAATGTTTTAATTAAACACTAACCAGCACTCGTCCTCCAAAGATGTACCCTTTATTTCCCAGCACAGCGCATGTATGAGCTGCTCGAGGCTGAGGTGGATCTCCACCCTGAAAGAACCAAAATAAGATCCTTCAGAACATCATCAAAGTGCCAGACAAGGATAGTGGTAAGTCAGTAACGCAGAGACTGCAAATGTAAGGCCAATATGCATCAACACACTGATAGAACTGCAGCTTCAACATGAAATCATTTGTAGCCATGTCCAAGACTCCACAGACACTAGAAGATATGCATAATTGCCAAGGACAGCTTTAACTGAGTTCCTTCAGTTGCTAATGTTTAATATATTCCCTCTTGGTCTGATTTATCATTGCTTAAGTGAAATTCAGTTAATTTATCTGTAATTCCTAAGCATAAAATTACAGTTAACCTATCAGTTATTGTTAGTATCTCCTGTGCAGTTTTTTTTTTTCCAAACTGCAAATCATCAAGAACTGATACTAAAATCTCCAGAAATCAGAGCTTAAAATTTGATGCTACATCCAGTATCCACATGCCAAAAAGCATTCCCTGTGTAAATCAGAAATAAAGACAGCAAAATTGGCTTTTACTTTTCAATGGTAATTTTTTTTTTCCATTTAGATTTATAGGAATTTTAGAACATCCTATAAAGTCCATAAATTAGTGTCAACACTCATTATGATATACTACCAAGTTCTTACATAAATTGACCAGAATTTTATGAACTCTTATCGTATACTACCATATTAATACCAATAAATAGAAACATGTGCATTACTATTTTACTAGGAAAGTAAGTCTCCATGGTCTTTTGAAAGATTATTAAAAATAATGTATTTGCTGGAAAATATCTGATCTGTTTCTTCTAACAGTGTAGCATGACTGAGAAAAATTTGTTCAAAAGACTTTTCAGCATTAACTCCTGAAGGGAATATAACAACTCCTTATATACAACGTTCAAAATAACGAGCATATAACCGTCACATACTAAACATGTATCTTTATGCCAAAAGGAAAAACTGAAGGTCTAACTAGCAACACAGCAAGTTTACTATCTCTCACCCCTTGCCTTCTGTAAGCCTGTGAAAGCTGAATAGTGAGCCAAGGGAAACTAGATTTCAAGACCACTATTGTTCTTTCAGCCCAAAATACTATCCTTCACACTGACCTTGCAGCATTATGAAAAGGGGGAAGCAGCAGAATGGAAGAAATCTCCTGGCAGACTTTAATCTCTCATGTGGCCAACTGTCTGTTATCTGTGATAGGTTATCCATGTTGCAGATTAATTAGATACAGGCATCCAAATGGCTTTATATGAAAACAGTTCAGATAGATGGAGTTTGTTAAACTCAGTTTGGCACTGTTAAAATCATTCGTTTCTACCACAAGCTCCCCGACGACCTTTGCTTCATTCCAGAAGCCTTGGCTACATGTGAGGCAGGATGAATACAGAGCCTATAAAGATACCCAAAGTTGGTATAACCATAATCCATTTCTGCAGGACCTGAGTCTGCTTTGTGAGGAGCTACACCGCCTCCACACCCTGTTCCTCAGCCCCACTCCAATATTCCTACTAAATGTTTTCCTGAAGTATTCCAGTTGTCTTTCCAATAATGGACTGCTGACAGTAATTTTATATTCCCAACAGTTGTTTTAAAGCTTGAATACAAGGTTTTATCTCAAAATCATCCCCTAGACACAGAATACTGTATCATCCTCTAATGTGTCCAGATTTCTAATACCTTTTCTGAAGCTTACAACTAGGTTTTTTGCATCAGAACCACTTTATAGGAAAAGAACTATCTAATAACACCCTGTGGGGAAAAAAGAAATTCATACTAGCTCTGAATTTTTCACCTTGCAGAGGCATTGAGTGTCCCTCTGTTTCATATTATAAGCCTGAGCAATAATAAGCATATTCATAGAATCACAGAATCATAGGAACACTTAGGGTTGGAAAGGACCTTAAGACCATCTAGTTCCAACCCCCCTGCCATGGGCAAGGACACCTCCCACTAAACCATGTCACCCGAGGCTCTGTCCAACCCAGCCTTGAACACTGCCAGCGATGGAGCACTCACAACTTCCCTGGGCAACCCATTCCAGTGCCTCACCACCCTCATAGTAAAGAATTTCTTCCCCATATCCAATCGAAACTTCCCCTGTTTAAGTTTGAACCCATTACCCCTTGTCCTATCACTGCAGTCCCTCATGAAGAGTCCCTCCCCGGCATCCCTATAGGCCCCCTTCAGATACTGGAAGGCTGCTAGGAGGTCTCCACGCAGCCTTCTCTTCTCCAGGCTGAACAGCCCCAACTTTCTCAGCCTATCTTCATACAGGAGGTGCTCCAGTTCCCTGATCATCCTTGGAACAAGTCCAGAGGAGGGCCACAACAGTTCCATGTACTTCTTATGTGAGGACACCAGAACTGCACACCCCCAAGTCCTTCTCTGCAGGCTGCTCTGAATCTCTTCTCTGCCCAACCTGTAGCTGTGCCTGGGATTGCTCCAACCCAGGTGGAGGACCTTGCACTAGTCATGGTTAAACTTCATCAGGTTGGCGTCAGCCCACCTCACAAGCATGTCAAGGCCCTCTGGATGGCATTCCTTCCCTCCAACGGATCAACCGAACCACACAGCTTGGTGTCATCAGCAAACTTGCTGAGGGTGCACTCAATCCCACTGTCATGTCACCACCAAAGATGTTGAACAAGACCAGTCCCAACACTGATCCCTGAGGGACACCACTCGTTACTGGTCTCCAGCTGGACACTGAGCCATTGATCACAACTCTTTGCGTGTGGCCATCCAGCCAGTTCTTTCAAATCACTTTTCCCCATCATCAACTTCTAGAGCACAAAAATTATTGAAAATGCAGTAAAATCACAACTGTGTCAAAAGACCAGACAAACACACTCACTCTAATTGCTGGCTGAGACCAAGTTTGTGTGGTTGTATCAAAAACATGAACATCATTGTGCCATCCCCAGAATATCTGTCCTTCCTAAAAAAAAAAAAAAAAAATAAAGTTCAAAAATTAAAAATAAGTGTATTTTATTTTAAAATCTTTGTGCTTATTGGATACAGACCCAGTAGTGATCCATCAAACAGAAAATGCACAATTTTATTAGAAGAAACATGTTAATATTTTTCATAATGATGCAGAAGCTCAAGTCTAGCTGAAGGACAACAGCGTTCAGGAATTTTAGGGCTGATGACAAATGGGCTTTTGGCACCAACATAATGCACTGCAGGAGACAAATCTACTGATTTTGTACGACAAAATCACGACATCTACCTTCTGATTTTGCATGTAGCATACTGAGAAATAAATAATTGTACAAAGTAATACATTTCTCTAAGTCAGTATTTAACATTTGATGTAAGGATCTATACTTCCCTGAATGCACATATTTTTCTTATTAATTCCTGTCACTAAATACTGTATTCAGTCTCCTTTCTATTAACTGTAAGAAATCTTTTTAGGATACTAGCTAATTCAGACATCTCAAAGTATTGCATTTACTCTGGATAACAAATTAAAAGAACTTAACTGAAAGTATTCGTCAGACTTGTGAACCTGTACATTCCCTACTGTTACTTCATGGAAATGAATTCTAACATTTTCTGGGAGTTCTGTATTTAAAACATATCTTCAGAATTAAAACACTGCCTTTGATTCTGCTTTGAGAGCATTTTGTTTCACTGATCTCAAGGCTTAGCACTGGCTACTTGGAATACACTGAATAGCCACCGCTCCCAACATGGCATAGCCGAAATTTCAAACCTGAAGTAGAAGCTTCTTAATTTGAATTTCTGCTACAAATAAAAAAATCAGTCAGATTTTCATACTTACAATCAGAAAGCACAAAGCACTCTGAATTGTGACAACTCTCTTACCCAAAACGCATCATGGACATCAAAACAATCACTCAGTTCATTATGCTTCCTACAGCCATAACCACCAAAATATATTAGCCTAAAAGAACAACAATAAAGATATGTTCAGTTGGCTGCTTTGTAAATAAATTATTAGAGCTTATTCATTCAAATGTTATTTCAAATTTTAATTTACCTACTGTACTGTATATTAATAATAGACAACTTAAAATATTTCATATTGCACCTATGTAATTCATAGCAATCCTTCCTGAAATGAAGGTAACAGCTGCACTCCTCAACAAGCCTGACAGAAATTCACATAAGCTACGAAGGAGACTTAAGATACCTGAGAGTCCATATTTTCTATTCCTTCATCGACAAACTTGTTACAGTCACATTTTCAGTCACAAGTCTCCAACTGACACATAACACACAAGACTGTGACATGCCAAAGCTTTTGCTAGAATTCCTGCCCTCTTCTGTTGAAATTCCTGTGCTCCTGCTGCCTTTGTTAGCCTTCTGTATACATCTTTTCACAACAAATGTTCCCAGGGTTCTGCCCACAGACTGCCTATGACCCACATAGTCTTTCTGTAACTTATAAACAGATTCTTTCAGCTAAGCACTACTGAACATATTCCATTGCAAGTACTGTTACACACCTCCCAGCCTAATATTCCACCCATGAAATGGCCATCCATAAGTAATGGTTCCTAAAGTTTTAACTTCAACATATGAGGATATTTGGTATAGTTGCTAGTGATCTTGGGAGAAGGCAATTTAGGAAATGCTGGGGTGGTGAAGGTCATTCCAGACTGACATTCCTGGGGAAACAGAGTTACTGAAAGCATTGTGCAATACACCAAGACATCCTGATCTGCAAACTCACATCCTGTGAAATTTTAATGTATACTTCTGAAAAGGTGCATAGCTTGTCCCCAAATACTGTTGTTAAATGAAAAAGTTACACTCTGTCACCTAAAATAGGCTATTTTCTCAGTATGCAGATTACATGATACTCTGAATAGATTAATTACATTTTGAATAATCTCATATTAACAGCTAAGAAGTTGTTCATACACACACAATTTCATACAACTTGCAGTTAAATTTGAATTACAAACCAAGACAGAGTTACTGAGAAGCATTATACGGTTTATGCAAAACCTCTTTAGATATGGATTCCAGAAACAGATAAATAATTTACATGTTATAGTGTTCACTGTATATTATACTCTAGTTTACAACAACCTTTATAATAAATCACTGACATGTCATCTGTATCCACATACGCCACATATCCAGCCACTTAATATAACACAATCTGAAGCAACATATTTATTTTCTGCTAAGTATTTTTCCTCAATACACTTTGTAACTTTTACAACACAAATACCTAAGCTGACTTGGTTCTTACAAAATAATCACTGAAATGCCTTTGCAGCTGTCAGTATCTGTAGGCTATTAAAACCTTTGAAAATGTACTAAATATATTATTGCAGGTAATAATATAATGCTTACAAAATGGAACAAAAAACAACATCCTTTTCATAACGATTTTTTAACATGTTAAAATTAAACCCAGAAGTAATAGATGCATAAGGATTTTTATCAGAAGTCTCGAAGCATCACCCAAACTTTTACTAAATTTCCCAACCCTCTCCTAAAGTGGGTTTATACTTACCATGAATTCAGCTCACACATGAGAAAACTCTGGTAGAAAGTTGTTAGGAGAGTTACATAAAATCCCACAACAAGTCAAGCTAAGAATTAAGAGTTTCATGAATCCCAAACCTGTGTGCTCTTCACTTTATAGTACTTCCTCTCTGCAATTAACACATATTAAATATTCTTAATGTGTTACCTGTCCTTATACACCCAGCAGGAAAGCTTGTCACGTGGTGTAGGAGGTTGACCTTTAAAATTTGTAATTTTTTTCCACCTATAGGTTCCATTTTTTGTTCGCAAATTAACATAATAAAGCTTAAAAGAAAAAAATTACAGTATTTTCAGTATAAATGATGTTGAAGAATCAAGCACAAAGCACCAACAAAAAGAACAACCCAGTACCCCCAGAATACACTCATTCCTTTGAGAACAAAAACAAAACAAAAGGAACTGACGGTGAAGTTTACAGTATATAGCAACATACAGGAAGATTCCAATACATCACAAGAATACAGTTAAGTGTGTCAAAATCAGCAGCAAGTCAAAATCACCTGCTCCTTTCAGAGTCAGCTGAAGCCTTGCAAAATACTTCTGCAAGACAAACAGCTCTCAATTTAATTCTGCCGGCAGAACTGTTAGTAGATTCCACATAACCAGGTAACTGTGCAAAAATCAACAAGGCCTGTGAACCAGGTACTGAACTGAGATCTTGTTACAGGCTCCATTTTAGTTATTTTCTAGTCAAGACTGAACTCTCACTTCATTTTCACTAAATGATAAACCAGCTCATTTCATCTACTTTGTTAAGGCAGTCTTCAGTTACAAAGAAAACTGGTAGCTCTATTTTGACTGTAATTTATTACCCGATTGGATAAGAAAGGTAATCACTATCAAACAGCAAAATGAAAAGTGATATTCTGAGATCAATTTCAATTATGACTGCCAACATATTCAAAAAATAAAATTAAATTGGGAAAGCACTGGCAGTTTTCAGAAATATAAAGTTTCACATAATGGGTCCTACTCTGAAGTTATGATTTAGTGAAAAATATAAGGAGTTGAACCTTAATACAAAAAATAAGGGATTTTTGTCACTTTTTCTACAACAATAAAGCTTTTCCTTAAATTTCTCCTTAATTCAAATGTAATGTACACCAGACAAAATATCAGTGAAGTCAGCATCATTATTCATTCAAATACAGTAAGAAATGGAAAGAAAATAATACAATACCCGATTACTGTATCCTTTATCATCAAATCCACCAAATATGTACAGCTTTCCATTAATGCTTGCCCCACAGCTTCCTGACATGGAAGTGGGTAACTCTCCTTCCATTAGGTGCATTGTCCTGCAATATAGCACATACATTAAGCCTTATAGTGCTGCTTTCACATCTGTTACAGTTAACAAACCTAAACCAGGTGTATAAATGATTTTTATACTTAAAGCTAAAAGTTTTGGGCATAACTAGCACTAGAAACTATAGCAGATACATGAAGACAGCCTCCTGTGGTTTAAGAAGACTTCCATGTGAATACTGTGCATATGTTTATGAAGCATCTCAATTTTTCTGAAACTGAAGCCCATCTTAAAAAGAGCATTCATAGAGCTGAAACATGAATTATTCAAAACCTGGAATTTCTATTAACTCAAAAAATTCCTGAAATGATAACATGATATTGCTGTTATTTTACAAGTGGAAAACTGACACAGAAGTAGAAATAAAGGTCAGAAATACTCCCTAATTTTCATACCCTGCTAGTAAAATTGCATTTTCCACTGCACTGTAAAATTTTCAATAATGCCAGTTTCAGCAATAAGTTCTCTGTTCTGCAGTAGCAACAACAGTTCCTAAAGTTTTCCTTGCTAGTTTCCAGTTAACTATACAGTAGTAACTTCCTATGATGTAAATTGTAACATCACACATCTCAAGCACTACGCAACTATCTGTTTAAACTCTGTTTCTCCTGGACTCACAAGGCTGAGCATCAGGCCAAGACTACACTTAGAATCGTCACTCCACACTGAAAATAGCTTTCTCAGGATCTCAAATTTCTACAGAAGATAGGGACCTGCATTGCCCTCTCACACCTACATGCACAGAAGACACGATTTATTTCAGATTTCCACTTTGTCACCACACCTTCAGCCTCTGTAGATTTAGCAGTCAAATCCCAGCCTCTGTGCTGGCACTCCAATTCCTTGCCCCAGCTTTTGCACCATGGGTTTTGGTGGAAGCTTCCTTTCCCTGCCATTCACATGCATTTTTATCAGCTCTCCACCTGATCTGACTCCGTGCCCTCCACCCGGATCCTTGACCCAGTCTCCCTCCTCAGTCACTGTCTCCCATCTTCAAAGCCCGATTCCACTTTTTCTTCCCTCTGCCAGCTCTGGTATCACCACATCTGTTGACTCAGTCAAATCCGTTCATTCCCTTCTTCCAGTACATCTGCTACTAGATCAGGTGCCTTCATCATCTATTACTGATAGCTAAACAGAAGAAAAGGATTCCTACAGCTTTGAGTTCTGATGCTTGACCTCACCCCAACCTAAAAGAACTGGAGGCGACTATCAAAGGGGAAAGCTTCTTACGCACTAAATCACCGGCTGTGAACAATGCACATGTAACTTGTCCCCTACTGAAAACAGCGACCACTAGCGGCTGCTCAGGGCACTGCTCCCAACACCTTTGCTTTGGCACCGGCACTGCCACAGGCTAGCCCTCCTTCTCCTCTGCTCTCTCTCTCATTCCTGCTTGTTTCCATGTCATCCTGCGCACTCAACTGTATGTGTACAACTGTTTGTGCTGCAAACAGAACGAGATCAAGAACAGATCCCGGATAAAAATAACTCTGGAATAAGAGAAGTTAAATTTAACTCAGATCACTCTCCTGATCCAATTTCCTGTGTGACCACATAAAGAGGTGTACTAGTACCACGGGTCCAGGGACACCAGGGGTGAAAACCAAGAGTATGAGGTTGCTTTTGCCAACCCTTTCACCAAAAGAAACAGGCAGCAAGCTGCAGTCTCAGTGAGGGTACAATCTTAAAAATGAAAAAGACTTGCTAGAACTTCACAGCTAACCATGTGCAAACTGTTGTTTTCAAAATCAGTGACTTCGCCACACAGATGTGGAACTTCCTACATACTGTGAGACACCTTCCTGATCTAGCTGTCCTCCCCGTTTTCCTCCAAATTGTTGCTTTGAATGCGAGTATGCAAGAAATACAGAAACAGTGGGAGACCAGAAATACAGCTGGCAGAAAACACATTTAAGCCCAGATGGACACTACTTTACCAGACTGAATGCAATTATTGTAATAGAAAACACTGGAAAACTTTAAAAAGAGGTATTGTTCTATCTCCCCACATATGATATATAAACATAAAATAAATAAAATGTAAACATAAAATGAAATGCGAGGATAAATGGCTCATGATGTGCAAGGTCTGGTTAGTTGTAAGTTATTTATGCAAATACACTCAGAACACAAGAAATAAAAAATATGTAACTGTAAATAGATCGAGAACCCAAATACCCAGTGTTTAAATATTCCTTTTAACATAAAGGTTAATGCATGGAGAACTAAGACAAAATAAATGCCTGAATAAAATGCACCCGTTTTAACATCAGACCCTTAAGCTGACAATTTCAAATGTTCTGTTGAAAACAACCAACCCCGAACAATTATACTTAATGAATTAATGTGTTTCCTAGAGTTAACTTACAAATACATATGTCTGTTCTTCAGTCTTTACATTAAACATCTTCTGTTTAAGCTCCAGAGAACAGGACAAATAACTCATGTACCTGAAGTCTCTTCACCACAGCTAACTGTAATCTATGCAAAGACTAACATTTTATTTAAAAGTATAGGATTCAACTCACCATAACCCACTATCTATTTCATAGATCCAGAGCTCATCATTAGGTAAATAAACTTCATTTTCTTCAATTGACTAAAACAGAAAAAAAAAATTGCAAATGTTAAATATAGTATGCAATTTTACACCATACATTTTAAAATTAAATACCAAATCACGCTACTTAGCAACACAGAATAATCTTGAGGTAATCTACCAGAGCATAAGTCACACCCCAAGCATTATTGATCTGATCATGACAATTTTAAACAGGCAGTTCAACAATGCTAATGCTTTAATTTTATGCTAGAAGTTCAAAAAGGGTACTTTTCACTTTTTGAAGCTAATAAAAATACGGCATTAGACATTTCCTGTTGTCGCTGAGCTTTGCTGATTGTTAACAGTATCTTTATTTACTCAGTTTATGGTGTAAGGATTATAAAGAACGTACATTTGGTGTTTCAGAGGTAGTGAGAGAAGCATTTCAAAAAGCAACAGGAATAAAGTAACCAATGTGTATAAATAAGAAATTAGCACAGGTGAACAATTAAGTCATTACAAAACATACAAGTGCTACTAACAAGTAGCACAACAGTACTATAACATGACCATAAATTAAAAAAAAAACAAAAAAACAACAAAAAACAAACAACAAACAACAAACCCAAACCTTGAGAGACTATCAAAGATACTTCCCTACTCTATTAAAATGCTGTTTCTAAAGAAAGCATTTTTCAGTCACTGATGTGATCATTCTGGCAAATTTTTCTGTACTCTTAACCTTCACACCTCCAAATACAAGAACATCAAAGCCAAGCATCAAAGTATTAATGCTGTTCTTCACATGAAGGATTTTTTTCCTTATTCCACAACCCCTCTATCTTTTACAGGAACTGAGACTTTGCGCTGCTTTGAAAATGGGTAAAGAACCCAACAACTAAATAGAATGTTCAAAAAAAAGTACGCATTTTAGAAATAAGGAACTTAACTCTTCAGGCCTACTCATTAAAGGCACAGATTTACAAACTTAAGGTTTTGCCAAGAAAGGTGTGTAACAACATAAATTAGATCAGATGTAAAGCTTCTAAAATTAAAACACATTATCTTTCGTTTAGCAAGACACTTTTAATTAGGAAGCAATTCTTGGCATAATGGAAAAATACAGAGAAAAGTGTAACTGAAAAGCACTTCCTTCAGTTGCTTGCAGTGACTGAAGGAAGAAACTTGAAAGAACAAAATGACAAATATAAGAGTTTAACCTATGTCATAACACAAAGGAGCAAATTAATTCCTCCGTGGAAAAAAAAAATATATGAAGACTCCCAAACAGAAGCCATGTAAGAAAGAAAAATAATTTGGGAAGTAATGATGAGGAAGACTAACAAACAGGAGAATGAAGCCCAAAAGAATGCAGTTGCAGCACTCAATGACACCATAATTATTGTCTTAGCATTAGAAAGAAATGGAAGACTGGGAAGCAGTAAGAAGCTAGAGTCAGTAAATAAAAACAACCTCAACATAAACCAAAAAAGCCCACACCAAAATTAAATTAATGTGAGGAAAGTAAGTTAAATACAAAACTGAAATTTAACTATTAACAATTTTTTTAATGGTATTACCTGCCTTTAAATGACACTTTATTATTATTAATAATAATAATTTGAAAGGTGCCAACCAGGTACATATACAGTATGTTTGATACAGTTTATCCTGCTAGGTACCTTTCATAAGGCAGGCTCTGCTGTCACAAGCAGCCTGCAGCTTTTACAAAGTGCAGAGGTTTATGTAATTTTAGATATGTGAGTGGTCTGAGGTCAAGCATTTGCTACAGAACAAGCCCTGAGCAAATACACTGATGCCAAAAATAAGTCAGCTGGGAAGCAGTCCACCATCAACACGTAAAATGTAAAATTATTTACTTGTGTAAAGTGCTGCTTAAAGAGTAACAATGATTTTCATGATACTCTCCACAAATAATATGTAAAGCTACTAAAAACGTTTGCAAAGTTTACCTGCTAAACTTAACACACACTGTTTTGACTGCGCCATGAATCCAGGATCCTTTATAAGTAAACCTTTGAAAACCCTGTGCTAGCCAGTCCAACCTCGGTTTCTAAAGACTGAAGCATAGACAACTACCAACTATTACCAGTGATTTAGGCTGCATAGTTCTAGAGAGCAGCATGGAGTTTAAGGCCAGAAAAGGACACTGAATCTTCCTGCACATCACAATGACTTGCGTTATTTAAATATATTCTTATTCTAAAGGTGGTTAACTTATTGACCCTACAAAACATGTACTCAAATTCTTACATGACTAGCAGTCACAAGAAACATTACCTACGAAAGATCCCCAGAGGAAGAAAAGCTGTGAGAACAGTTTACAGGCTCCTGAAGGTTCCTTAATGTTATTACAGTTTAGTATTGGGCAAGCCTGGCCATCCAATAGGGCAGAAGAAAGCATGCCAGGGTAACCCAGCCTGCAAACCCCTACTGTCCTGCTTCCCCCCACAGCTGAGGGCTTATATTTCCATATTCAGTGTCTGCTTGTACTTTCAGTATTTCAGTAGTCACTGTCAGCACAACCCTTTAAAGGTCAAATGCATACAGTTTAGGAGCAGAGCAACTCAAATTGTCATGAGCTGGCCACCTCTCCCCCACTTTTGAAGTCCAACTTTTTTAGTTATATATATATAGATAGATATAAATTCACAAAAAAAAAAAAACAAAACCCAAGCCAAAACAACAAACTACAAAAAAAAAAAAAAAAAAAAAATCAAACAAAACCCCAAACAAACAGAACCACAAAACCAAACCAACAACAAAATTCCAGCTTCCAGGAAGCAAACTATAACATGCTTCAGGAAATGACAACTACCTAATACTTGAGACCCCTAGAAACATCCTTCCTTCTGCTACGGCACACGCTCATGTAACATACTTTCAAATCTATATCCAGGAGCCCCCAAACAGAATTCTTTGCTCGAGTACAAAAGGACAAACTTTGCACATTGGAAGTTTATCATAGCCCATGAAAAATACAGATAGAAGAATACAGCATATGTTAATAGAAACACATTACACTGACCAAATCAGGAGTAGTACTAAGCACAGTACTTTCACATTTTAGGGCCAATGTGCACAGACACTGCGTAAAACGAACTGGCTGTAGTTAATATAATATCACTCACAGCTCTCTTTTGGTCTGAATTTATCCAAAGGCAAGACTTAAAAGGATTTACTCATGCCAGAACTAGAACTGATTTTTCAATGCAAAAAAAAAAAACAAAACAAACCAAACCAATGTGCTTTAGTCTACCACAAGCTTATTTTTGAAGTGACAGAACTGCTTTCCGAAGGAGGAAAACACACTGTACGTAACATACAACTACTAATAAGCAAAAAATGCAGGGGTTCCGGAACAAGAACAGGAACTACACACTGGAAAAAAAGCCGCAAATTATAACCGTGACACCACAGAGGAAGGGAGATGAGAGAAGCGTTCCCGGAGTACAAAGGAACCGCACGTTTGTAGGAAAGGGGAAACAAACCGGCTCCACCAGACGTTCCCCAATACATGCTCCATGACGGAGGCAGTTGAAAGCAGAGGAGACAGCTATGGGGACTTAGAAAAGGGAACAAGAAAATGGTGGGGTGAGCACACAGAGAAACTCCTTTTCCTCGCGCCCTTCTCCTCAGAGCAGCCACTGGCGCCTCACGCCCCCCAGCCGCCATTTAAAATGCCCGCCCCTGCGGGGCGCACTGCCCCTACCAACTAATCAGCGCCCGCTCTGAGGTAAACAGTGCTCCGCTCCCAGCCGCTGAGGGGCTACATCGGCTAAAGGGGCGACTCGGGGCAAAGCAGCGTGGTGGTGAGGAGTTCCCCCTGCTTCTCCCCCGGGTCTCCTCCGCCTAACTCCCACCGTGCGGCTTCTCGCTTCTCCCCCTCAACTTCCCTCCGCCACCCGTCCTCGCCCCCAGCGCCCTCCGGCCGCCGCCTCCCGCCTTACCACGTATCCCCCCCACACATAGAGAAAGTTCCCGTCCACCACGGCGCAGTGGCCGCTCCGCTCTTCGGCCACGCGGAACTGTTCCGCGGAGTCTGCCGCCATCTTAGGAGGAGGAGGAAGAAGAAGCAGCAGCTCGCGTCCGCGTCCCACCACCGCCGCCGCCTCGGGGAGAGGCTGCGCCTCTCAGCTGGTCGCTCCCCCCAGGCGGACGGGAAGCGAGGAGGGTTCAAAGTGTGGGGCGTCACCCTCCCCTCAGCGCAGGGGTTATGGCGGCCTCCTTTCAGCCGCTGCCGCGGCCGCCTGCGGAGCTGCCAAGGGGGGCCTGGAAGCGGGCGCCGTGCCTCCCAGCAGTGCGCGCGGACCGCGGCCTTCCCGCTGCCTCCTGCTCCCTTGGCGCCGCAGGCTCAGGTGTATGGATGTACTTCCCTAGGTTTGCCCTTGCACAGTTGCTGGAAGGGGCCCCGGCAGTGTGGGTACAGGCTCCCGGCGTCTGCCCAGTGAGGCGTGCGGGACGACTGCGTGAAGGCTTAATAAACCATGCAGAAGCCTGTGAACAACGCATGAGAGGAGGGAATGAGCGCCAAGAATACAGTCCCTAAACACAAATCCGGTGAAGAATGGAAAGAAGTGTTGGGTCTCATCATGGGAGGTAGTTTAAGACAGCCACAGCAGAATTCCATCTCTCCAAAGGTGAGGCAAGTTATGCTCCTGCCAGAAATAGCAATTATAAAATACCTGCTGCTGTTAATTGCAGTTGTATAGGAGTTAAAACTCTTCACCCTAGAAAGTTGATGCTGTGAGGGCTGTCCTTTAACCTGCAGCCTGGATGCAGACTAAACAAGAAGCTAATGTGCTGTGGCATGGTGAAATACTTGAGACTACTGATACAAGGAAAGCAAGTGCCTGGAAAACATAAGGTTAAAACACTTTTAATTTAACTTAGGTCTAAGAGAATAAGGTTTGTGTTATAAGTCTGTGGTGTGATAACAGAATTTAGTAGTCTTACTAACGAGTGAATTATTTCTTTCCATCCTTCTAATGAGTGAATTCTTTCTTACCATCCTTCTTATTTATCAGTTTGGAGACAGTGACTCCTGAACATCTGCTACCTTAGGATACTCCTTGTCTAATGAATATGCATGTTTGTGTGTAATAAATTTCTGCTTGCTTAACCCCTTGGTGTGCAAGTTAGGAGGAGTGATTCCTCCTTGCACCCAGGGCCATAATAAACATACCTCCTTTATAACTCTCCTTGAGTTGTAGAGTCTGACTCCAGTGTTTCAATACCAAAGCTGCTATGCAGGACCTATGTACTGGGGCCAGTGCTGAGCTAGAGGTAACTAACACAATAAAGCTGGTGTTGGGATCTCCATGAGTCACTTCTCATCATGTCCCAAGCCATGCATTTTTCATTGTTTCGGGTATTTCTGCTCCATTACTCTCACCACTATACAGTCTTCCCTATAGATTAACCTGCTCTTAAGCAGCAGGCTGGGAAAAGCAAGAGCCTCTTACGCTACCATTCCAGCTCTTGTACTGTTAGATCAATAACCCAGTGAGTTCCAGCTGAACTGGAACCAGCTGGAATGAATGAAAATCAAAAAAAAAAAAAAATCAGGTACTGCTGTTCATAGCAGTAGAGCACGTGAGAAATGAGCACTTCAGCATCTTGTAAAAGGATACTGCAAAGTAACTGTAAAGATTTTTTTTGTGAAAGTGGGACATATACTTCCTCTGTTGGATCTAGGAGAGAAGACATTGATTATTCCTGTCATATTAGAATGAAGAAATGTAATGATGCATTGGGATGATGGTTAAAACACCAAAATAAGCATATGGAAAAGTTAAGAAAAATGTGGGTAACAGGCAAACTCTATCTGTAAATCTACAGGTCAGGTAGGGCTACAATGTGATGTCTTGGAAAGCAGCTTAGATGTGTGAAGTCAGCAGCCCATGTTTTTGCCAGTAAAGCAGTGTTGGCCATGAAAAAGATATTTTTTGTGCTTCGTGTGAAAAAACAAATCTATTGATTCACCTTTGGTATGAGGTAAATGTGCTGTCTGATTGTAAACCACGAAGCTATCTGGGCTGACTTTCTGCTGTCAAGCCACATTTGCTATGACTGTAGTGCTGTGATGTCCAACAAGGCCACGTCAGAGATGAAGAGCTGGACACAGCTCCCAGAGCTCCAGACAGATGGCCCAGTGGAACAGAAGTCTACAGCTCATGCAAGAATACTTTTATATCTCTGTTGGGTGGCTCCAGGCAACCTAGCAGAACCCCAAATACAGCAGGATGCGGTAGGAGTATGCTTTATGTTCCTGGTTTGGTCATATATTAAAATTAGTTGCTTTTTAGATGAGGTACATTCCTTCTCCAGGTGCACCTTCCTCCTTCAGGTGAGACATGAGTTAAATGTCAAAATCAGATTTTCTTGAAAGAAAAAAGTAGTAATCTCAGTAAATGTAAGAACTTACATAGGTGGGGGTTCCTAATTTGCACGTAGCTGCATGCCTGAGAAGAATGGATCATATTTCCTGCCAAATAGCTGAGACTTGTCAGATGGTAGCTTTTTGTCTAAAGAGAGTAGATACAGCTTCATCCATGAGCTTGTTCCCAGATGAGGAGTGTTTATAAATTATGTAGTCAAGAATGGCCTATAGAAAATAGTCTGGCATTTTTTAATACATCCTTATATCCCCGCAGTCTTTTGATCAAGGAAGTTTCAGAGTTGTTTTGTGGGCCTTCTGTGGAACGAAGCTGTATTTTGAGAGACAAGGCTCAGAGTGTTTGAATTAAATACCTTGCATTTTTTGGCAGGAGAGAAAGGAGCTGCTCCACAAGAGAGGAACTGTATGAGTCACAGGGTCATTTATTGTGCTCTATACCTACTGGAAGGGGTCTCTATTGGACAGTGCTGACACAATGAGTAGTGATAAACTGAAGAACTGAGAGTTCACCATAAATGTAATTCTTGGTCAACTGAAGAAAGTCCTAGGAAGCTTGGCACCCAGGTGGGACAATTACTGTTGGTGTGTTAAGAGCCTAAGAGTGCGCCCTTCTAGCTCAGAAAGAGCCCTACAGAGCAGTAAAGGCAAGGCAGAGTTACAAATGGAATTGTGCAAGCAAGCAACCAACAAACAGCAGGTTGTAACGGCCCCCATCCAGGGCTTGTGAACCTCATGAGAAGAAAGGAAGAATGGGGGAGAAATATCCCATGCCATCTAACATTGAAGGCATCGACAGGTGAAACCAAGGCTCAGACACAGGGGTACAAGCAAGACCTATTCACAGCCAGTTGTAATTTGATGGATGCTTTACGGCAGGTAAAACTTTAGCTGGAGAGACTCTGGACTACTGGAGATGCAGTACAACTTGCACCAGAGCCTACAGGGAAAGAAGAGGGGTTGTAAGTATCATAGAACGGTTTGGGTTGGAAGGAACCTTAAAAGCCTTTTAGTTCCAACCCCTTGCCATGGGCAGGGACACCTTCCACTAGACCAGGTTGCTCCAAGCCCCATCCAGCCTGGCCTTAAACACTGCCAGGGATGGGGCAGCCACAGCTTCTCTGGGCAACCTGTGCCAGGGCCTCACCACCCTCACAGAGAAGAACTTCTAACTAATACCTAACTGAAATCAAACCTTCTCCAGGCTAAACAAGCCCAGCTCTCTCAGCCTGCCTCCATAGCAGAGCTGCTCCAGTCCTCTGAGCATCTACGTGGCCTTCTCTGGACTTGCTTCGACAAGCGCAAGCCCCTCTTACACTGGAGGCCCACACCGGAGCGCCGTCCTCGCGGGGCGGCCCTGGGGCCCCCGCCCGCCGCAGGGCAGGCCCAGGCCCAGGCGGCGGGGGCGGAGCCGCCGTTTGGCGCCAACCGCTCGCGATGGAGCCGGAGCGGCTGCGGCGCCGTCTGAACTCCGCGTTTAGGCTGCGCGGACTCCTGCTGCGGGCGTGAGTAGCGCTGGGATTGGGGCGGGGGGCGCGGCGCTACCCGGCGTCTCGCTGGGACCCACTCTGCTCGGGGAGGGTCTTCTCGTGGCTTCCTCGAGCCCAGCACCCCACGGTCTCGCGTTGTGATGTGGGCCAGGTTGGACGGGGCTTAGAGCAACTTGGAACTTGGTCTAGTGTGAGGTGTCCCTGCCCGTGGCAGGGGGTTGGGAACTAGATGATCTTTAAGGTCATTTCTAACCAAACCTGTTCGGTGATTTTGTGATTCTATAATCTGGTTAATCTCAGCCTTCCTAAAAGGTGGCTATAGAGAATACACAGTTACTTTCTTCTCAAGGATACACAGTGACAGGGCAAGAGGCAAGGGGCACCATGTTAAAATAAAATATTCACTGTAAGAAGAAATAAAGTTTGTAGTATGTAGACTAGAGAAGTGGTGGAATCTCTGTCACTGGAAAGACTTGGCTCAATGGCAGTCCTGGATCGCAGTAGAAAGTTGGACTAGATGGTCCGCAGAGATCCCTTCCAGTGTGGGCTTTTCTACAGCCCTCTGAATAAATAATTCACAAGGAGAGTCGTGAAGCACTAGGACAGGGCCAAGAGAGGGGTGAGAGCTCCATCCTTGGAGATGGTCAGAATTTGACTGGACAGTGCTGTGAGCAACATGACCAGCCTGTGCTGTTAGACCAGAAAGCTGGACCTTAGCAGTCCCTTCTGACATGAATCTTTCTATGATTGCATGAAAATGAGGTTCTCTGTATCTGCTTATCCTCAATGCTTTCAATCCTGATGAGTTTTTTCTTCATTAACTAGTGCAGTGTTACACAGTACTGATTATTTCTACTTTTTTTGGTCATAAGGCATTTAGTGATTATGTGCACATCTGCCAAAATTGGCATAGTATATATAGTTTGTATAATCGGTGTTGAATATTAATTGCTTTTTAAGCTGACTTTCTTCACTGGAATTAGGGATGCTCTGAAGTATCTTACTGAAGCTCTTCTGTCCATCAGTGAAGTAGAACTTGATGATACAATTGAAAATGTCATTGATGCCGTTGAAAAGCAGCCTTGTAAGTAAACAATTTATTTTTCTTAAGCTTGCAAGGTTTGTCTTGCACTTCAAATGTTCTGGAGACAAAGACAGAGATATTGGCAGCATGTGCACTGAGATATCATTCTAGTCTCTGGCTGATCAAGATAAATGTATTTGTTGACATTTTTGTTTTTTAAATACTAAAGTTTGTAATGGCAGCAAAAGATGTTTGTGCCATTAAAAAGTTGGCAGCCTGGTACCTCCTGACTTTTCCAAGAGTGGTGAAATTTGTTAATGCCAGTTACTAAATGCATTTACCTGAGTTTGTGTGGACATCTTTGCATCTAAAACTCTGATTTTAAATATTAAAATAAACCAAAGGAATAATGAAAAAATTGAATTAACTTGTTATTCAGTAGTCCAGGTACGGAAAAGGGCTGTTGGCAGCTCTAATCTGAGGAGCCTAGCCGTGACTGCAAGGAAGAAAACAGTTGCATTCCTTCATGAGATGACTGCCCTCACATCCAAGTAGAGTAGGAGATACAAGTGCCCCAGTGTAATGGTCCAGCATACTAACTTATACCTACTGTGGCTGGAGTTTTACCGTCACCTGGCTGTTCTCCAAAGCAGCAAGGCAGATGCTGACGTTATGCGAACCTGATCTCAGGATAGTAACATTGGGCAGAAGGTGCTAGTAACAGCTGGGGCACTGTAGCAGCTATACCAGCTTGGCATGTGAAAGTACACCAGATTCTATAAATTACTAAGTCCAAAATTGCAATCCCGAAAACTCCTGGAAAATCCCATGAAAACGTGAGGCTTGGAGAGTTAAGCTTTTTCTGGTAAAGTTCTCACGATGCATTTGGTTCTGAGCATGCTCAAAACTCCACATCTTGGCAGGAATTTTGTCTGGAGACTACCTCCTTAACTGGGACAGTATGTCCTAAGGTACACAGATCTAGTGCTCCTGTGCACCATGAAAGGCATGGCATAGTAGCTCAAAATACACTTGACACAGTCTGACAGCACAGAACAGGAGTTGTAGCACCTTCAGTTAAAGAATGTGACTAACAGAGGTATGATATCTGACATATATGTGTCATATGTGCCTGACATATATGTGTTTATTGATCAGAGCTCAGTGAGAACTAGGAAACTTGGGCTCACCTTCCAGTTTTTGGTCAAGAAGATTGAAATCCAGATAAACTGTGATCTCAAATAAATACTAGGCCTTAGGAGAGTTCAGGAAACTCCCTATGTCAGCCTATTCAAACCTAATTAAATCAAGAGTGGTCACATGCTTGTTCCAGATTTTTACTAGAGAATAGACTACAGAAGTTATGACTTCATGGTCTTGCACTATTCATGCAATAACAGATCATAACTGATCAAACAGGGAGTAAAAGTAGTTTGAAGATCTGTTCCTGATCATGGTTATGTACCTGGTTATGTACCAGCATAAAGCCTGCTGGTACAAATTAATGTGTCCACTTTTTTGAACAAATTTCTATCAGTACAAGAAGCTGTAGGGCCAGTGTAGAACTTGCAGTCGGTGCGTTCTCAGTATGTCTTTGTCTAGGGCATAATTTTGTGCTATAAATTCCCATGTTGTCCAGCTCATGTCTGTGAGTCATTGGAGTTTAGGGGTAGAGGTTTGTAGACCAGAATGCTGGTCTCTCCTGTGAGTCCTGCTAAGCTCCCTTAGAGTTCCTTTTGCTCTGCTGTTCATCCCCGTCTTACAGGAATTGTGATTTTAAGTCCCATGTCCTGAATAGGGAACTCAAGGGCAGGTTTTCACTTACTGATTTCTATTCTGGGAGCCCAGCAGTTGGGCTTGGTAATGTAGACCAGGTCCTTTTGTCAATCTGCATTGATTGGTCTTCACTTCAAGTTCAGCAAAACATTGGTGTTTAGAAATATTTTTAATTTCAATTATTAATGTAAATCCATGAAGACAACAACGTGCCTATCTCCAAAATTGTGTTAAACTGTTGGAATACTTAAAATTTATGACAGCAATCTGTGATAATGTTCTGGAATAAAATTAACCTCTAGAATGTGAAAGCTCAGATCTAACACATTTGAAGTATATTTGGCGGCTTTGCAAAAGCTATAATTGTCTTGTTCTCCATGTTTAGTGAATTAATGGTGGGCACAGTATGTGTGTGGGTTATTTTTTCACTAGAGATGTATCCTGGTAAGAATATTAAGTGATCATTTTCTAAAGAGAAAACAGTGTGTGTCATTAGCTTACTGAAAATAAGCTTATTTGTGTAATAAATTCCTCTGAGAAGATTGAACCATTTTTTGCAAGGTGTTTGAGACCTATTTACTTTCTTACTCACTGCTTTTCACAGGCTGCAGGTTTAATCCTTTGAAATTTTCTTTTCAGTGTCATCTAATATGGTTGAACAATCCACAGTGGAAGCAGCTGTCCAAGAGTGTAGCCAGGCATCAGATGAAACTATGTACAGTAACATTCTTTTTCATTTGAGGTTTATGGGAGTTGGTATGCATTCTCTTAATTCTTCTCAGGAAATAAATATCAGGCGTTTTCTGCAGTGCTACATATGCAGTAATTGCTTTGTGCTTTTGTCTTCCTGGTACTGTCTTTGAAGGTTAGTAATGTTCCTTCTTAGACAATTTGTTCTCATGGATTGGCCTTCAGGGAATTCTAAATATAATGCTGACATTCTGGAATTAAAATGCTGTGGTTATGTGTTACATGTGACACAGGTTGAATATTAACCAATAAAATAAACCAGCTTAGAGAGAAGTTGTTATTTCCGTTCATGTCTTTATTTGCTTTTCTCTAGATAAAAATTCTTAAAGGTTATTTTTTTTGCCTTTCACAACATACTTATTTTCTGAAAGCACTTGGAAATTTTCCTCCATGGTGCTTGTTTCTGCTTTTTTTGTGGCAGGGCTGATTGATTTCCACTCTCTGATAACAAAGCAGAGAGCAATTACTTGAGTTTCTGAGAACTTAATTTGTGATTGTGATGAATGTGTTTCCTTTAGTGTTTATGTTGTGTATTGGCATCATAATGCAAAGCATGAGAATAAATGGCTTGATAGGCATGTCAATTAGATACCTGCAGTTTCTCAATATGAAGCAAATTTGGTTTCTACTTTTCTCTTTGTTGTTGGAACCTTTATGATGCAGACAGTTTGAGAGTGACTTTTCTTTGTGTCATTTTATATACTTAATGTATTTTTCGCTCTAGAACTGAAGAGAGCTCTGTATGCATAGATTCTTAATACAGAGATCTGAAGGGAAAACCTCTATGATCAGAGTGCCACCCTGTACAACTCTTTGGAATTATGATACAGAAAGCTTGAAGGCAAAGCTTTATAAGAAATGCACTCTGAAGCCTAAGACTTCAATGTTTGATGGGCAGTGATGGTTGTCCATGAACCTTAGTAAAGGTTTGTGGGATAATATTATCTATTCTGATGAATTTGATCCACTCACAGTAAGAGGGAAATGAGAGGCATCAAAGGAGAGAACTGAACCAGTAAATGTAATGGGATGTATCAGCTTTTAATCATCTGAAGAGTTGTGCATGTCCATTGTTTAAACCTATTCACATAAACCATGCCAAGGCTGCTCTGTTGTCCAAAAAGATAGCAAAGGATGGTAAGGAGAGGAGATGTATCCTATTCTCATGTCTAAATGAACTACTGCAAGAGTTTCCTGTTTCGAATTAGAAAATGCAGTAATATCCAGTAAGTAGAGTAATGTGGGAGAAGCGGTGATAATGCAGAGTGATAGTGAGCAAAACAAATATAATTTTATTCAGCATGTTTTGTTACCCTTTCATCCACTTTAGGTAATGTTGTAAATGTATTCTTATTTCAGAGAAAATGTTTTCAATGTTATTGGAGCCTTTGATATTCCACGTTATATTTATAACTCAGAAAGAAAGAAGTTTCTACCGTAAGTCTTGCATATTTTAAGTTTCAACTGTTTCTTGTTTTAAGAAAAAAGCCTCTGTTTCTCTATGGTTAAAAGTTCTGGTTTATAGTCTTTTCCTCTTGGGTCTACTCATCAACCTGAGTGAGGAAGTGAGACAATTTTGTTTCTTAGTCTCTGAAGAGCTATTCCATGATGAATGCTGGCTCATAAATAAATGTGCCATTGGGTTTTTTCTAGTCCAGGAGGATGAAACTGAAATGGGGACCTGTATCTCTCATAGCAGGGTATTCTGTGCTGCTGTGATGTTACTGGCTCTGAAACTTCAGTGCTTATCAGATAGTAGAATGTGCAACCATGTTTATACTATCTGATGATTAAAAGAGACAGTAAGACTTAAGGATTGGATTGGTTTTTGGTGGCTGTTCTCCCCCCCGCCCCCCAGTTTGGCTGATTAATTTTTTTTTGTCTGTTGCATATATTTATTTCTTAGACTATAGCTTGCAACTCCCTGAAGCCCTGGGGCATTTCTAAGGAGAGCTACAAAAGCTAAAAAAAAAAGAAAAATTAGGAGCAACTGGTATTTCAGGAGGTTGAAGAAAGAAAGAAGTAATTGGAGGAATTGATTGGAAATAGTTTGCTAACTAAAGAGTTTACCTTTAACAGCAAAGCAGCCCAGACTGCTGAGCCAAAAAGAAGCTGTGCTTTTGAAAAGCTTGAGTGGTGTTAGCGGAGGAATGGATAGTGGCGTTCATTGCAAGGGCTTGCAGCAACCTTCATGTAATGTGCAATTCATATTCTATCCTTGGCCTGGGATTCTGACAGTCCAGCAAAAGCAATCTGTGTGTTTGCAGTAGGAGTTTTATTCCAGTGCCACATTCTAGCTTTCCAGGACTATTGGAACAGAGAACTCCATGAAGGCAATCTGCTAAACAAGAGGAAGAAAATACTCTTCATGCCACTTAAAAGGTGTACCTCCTTTTTTAAAAACTGATTTCTGCAGAGTCCCATTCAGGAAAGATAAATCTCAAGGCCTATGAGTTTAAGGGAGGTTAAATGCATGTGGCCTTCAAGGTACAGAAACGCAGGATTCCTAGCAGAAATCTTCCTCATTGAGTAAATAAGTTATGCAGTAGTGTTATAGCTTTTGCAGCCTCCTACAACTTTCAGATCAATAAGTCATTTCTGTGTGTGGAATGTACCTTTTTTAATCATGTGTTGAACTTCTTGCAGTCTGTCAATGACCAGCTTTCCTGTACCAAATTTATTTGGAACTGCCAGAGACAAAGCGGAGTTGTTTCGTGAACGCTACTCCATCTTACAACAGGTCAGAAAAAAGTTTTGTTTTATTTAACAAAAGACATAAACAAAATGCTGGGATTTTTTTTTATTCTTAGATATACAACAGTGCTTTGTGTTGAGGTGCTTTTGTGAGCTACAGTTTAAACAAAATCTGAGCAAGGACAGGATCTGTACTAAGGTTTATCAGTCTCAACTGTCACCATACAGCATGATGGATTCATATGTTTCTACATGTTAGCATCATGTCATAAGAGAGAATTTTGTATTTTTATGTATGTTTTGCTCTTTTTCCTTCCTGTAGTCTGGCTCTGCACTACGTTTGATTAGCATGTCATTGTGTGTAGTGCTTGTTGAGATACTGCAAACCTGAAGTTCTCATTCAGAGGAGCATTGAAGCATTGAAATTCACTTCTGGTTTAGTTCATTTTTTCATTTTCCAGTTTTCAAAATGCTCAGTGAGAGCCAGCCACCCCATGTCATCTCCTGGTGGAGTATTCATCTTGTCTTTTGAGCAGCTTCAGAACAGGATTCCCCAACGTGGCCTCCTCTGCACCACTGTGACCATAGGTGCAGGTTTGACAGCAGCTGTAGGTAGTGGCTCTGGACCAGTGCACACAGCCAGAAGGAGTCAGTCTCTCAACACTCAGTGTCTGATTATCGCTCTTAACAGGGTCACAAACATGTGCTTTCCTTTTTTCCACTCACCCCACAGGTTGGGATTTAGCCCCCTGTCACTTGCTTGCTCATTCTCCTTCTCTCTGTCATGCAGCCCGGTAGGAGCAGTGACGGGATGGGGAGCGAGCTGCTGATCACACAGACAGTGAGCACAAGTTTTCTGTGTGTACCACCCCGTAGGCAGCAGGGAGGCACCTGGCTGCTTGTGTGAACTGCTTATCTTTTGGATCCATATGGTAGCTGCATGCACAGGGTCAGACGGCCCAGAGCAGTAACAACTCTCTGTCTACCAGGGAATTTGCTGCCACTAGAAGTATGTATGCTGTAATTTGGGAATTTCTCCCCTAGAACACCAGTTAACCATTAGCTGAAGAAGTTTTAGTTCATACAGACAGTGATTAGGATCAGTGAAACCTGCTGCAATGAGCACACTCGCACAAAACAGTGGCTTCTGTGAACAGCAGCTGGAAGTGTCCATAGCGTGTATATATCCTGAAACCTTCTTTTCCTAGACTGCATTGTGCTGTAGCACCCTAACAGTTTCACACAGACTCTCTGTTGTACAGGTTTGATGTTTGGTTGTCATAGGTACTCCTTTCCAGCCTCTGGGGAAGTGAAAGTTCAAGTCACTGTGTGGGTGAGGGTGGCTGGTAGGAATTAGTGTGTGTAGTTACATGGGCTGGTAGTCATGGGTTTGTTCTAAGGGGAGGCTGCTAGACTGCATGAAAAACAATGAAAAAAGTAAAAATTCCTACAATGCATTTTCTTTGTGCTCTCTGCAGTTTATCTCTTAGTTTAGCTTGCTGCTATTACTAAAAAATAAAAGTTTTTTAGTTTTAATAAGGCCACACCCTGAAGAGAAACCTGCTCATTTCCACAGTTATCATTTAATACATTTTCCTTCCCTTGCTCTCTCACTCCTTCATTCTAGGTAGCAGGAATGACTTTTTGGAAGCATTATAGTTGCTTTGATGTTCCATTTTTGGGCTTAGTTTTATTGTCCCATATCATCTATTTCCTAGAAGAAAATTCTTGCCAAAAGAATTGATTGTGCTCAACAAATCAAGTATTGCTGAATAAAATAGAGTAAGAAACAAACACTGCTGAACAAAATTGAATAAGAGAACTTTTAAAGGTATTTTGTATAGTGGTTGGAATGAACTGGCCTTTTGACAATGCTCATTTATCTTTAAACTGGATTACTTCAATTTTGGTTTCTGCAGAGGACTCATAGACATGAGTTGTTTACTCCTCCAGCGGTTGTTTCTCATCCTGATGAGAGCAGGAGCAAATTCCAGGTAAAATATCTGTTTTTCCTTCTTTTTCTTTTTTTTTTTTTGTCCTTGCAAAGGAGCTGTACTTGTGTTATACTTTACTGCAGCAATAGTTCTCCATTGACATCTTAGTTTTGCATCCGATATGAGTAGTCAGTGGAAATGAGTTATTTTTGATCATTTTTAGCCTGTGTGTCAAGAATGCAGTTATTTGTCTCAGATCAGCGTGACCAAAGCACTGAAAAGCAGCTGTGAAGTGCAAGAGAAACGTGTCTTCCTGAGGTGGAAGAGCATTAGCTGTTCAGCTTATTACACTTTGCTTCCCTCTGATTGGGGGTATCTTCCCTGCTTTTTTTCTTTCATAAACACTAAATTCACAAACCTACAATTGAATAAGGTAATAACTTCAGTTTGTTCTGTTCCCATCTCAGCTTTCTCATTAAACACTCTCACTATATTATCTAGTTATTACATATTTTTAAAAAGAGATGAATATGTGTGTCACTGGGTACCAAATAACAACTTTGCTCAACTTCCCTACTTCTCCCTGTTCAGAGCATGCCATCACACAGAAAAAAAGCAGCTGACCTTAGATGAGTTGAGCTTTTGTCTCCATCCAGGCTTTGTAGGCATCTTTCTCCCTTGACTGCTTTCTGTTCTCCCTGTCAGCAGTGGCAAATGCGTTGCTTCTGTTGGTGTTGTAGGAGAATTGTCTGTCTTAACTGCAATTTGACCAGATCAAAATACGTTTGTCTAGAAACCACAGACAGTGTGTTGTGTGATGTTGCCTGTCTTACTCTGGAGTGTTCTCTCTCATCAGTTAAAGGTTCCTTGATAAAAGTAATTAGTGTTACTCTGTGGGTGTAGACTGGCCCTGTGACCCTGCTGGGGATCCAATTCCTATGACTGACATTCATAAGCAAGAGCAGAAATTGCCATTTTTCTTTTCAGTTTTAATCCAGTTATAAGCAAAATAATTTCAATAAATATTAACTGAGCAGTTCTTTATGCTAGCAGTAATTATTAGAAATCTTTTCTTAAGCTTTGCTACATTTGACACCCAGGAATTTGGCCCTGATTTTTCTAATGAGTGTGTATTCTCTCATAGCTCATTTGTGTATTATGTAAAAACGTATGCTGTAAAGTGCTTTGTCTTGCCTGCTTGTGAATAGATATGTGGAGAGTTTGATTTAATTCTTATTTGATTCTTTGTCTTTGGTTCCAGCTTAAAACAATAGAAGCTCTATTGGGCAATGCAGCTAAAGTGGGAGAACTGATTGTGCTTGGGATGATAACTCAGCTTAAGGAGGTAGGTTGCTTTTTATTGTGGAGTGTCCAGGTCACCATTCATTCAGTGTTATATTAGAAAATGATAAGACTTCAATATCTCGCCGCTTTATCCTGTCGTATAAGTTTGTGGCAGGACTTCCATCAATGTCAGCAGTGCAAGATCCATTCCTTAAGCAGAGATTTCCACAAGCAATCGGTGCTAGTGTGTGAAGGAAAATGTCTTTGTCTTCTCACTGCAGAATCTTGTAATACTTTATGTCAGCAACAAGAACTAGATACACTTTTTAGGCGTGCCCCGTCTTGAAACGCTGGAGCTTCCAATGACTGTGTTTGGACTTGCCACTGCATAGGACTCTCTTAGTAGGAGAGGGATGCACCAGCAATCCAAACTGCAGCAGCTTGAAGGGAAGGTGCTAAGATACTATAAACTGCATTGTTTTCAGTTCTGTCTGTGTATTCTAAGCTTGCAATATTAAAAATGGCTGAATTATTTCTAAATGTTGACTGATAGATGATTCTGATTATATCATTTATGTCTTTGGGTGTACTTTACTAATTAATACTGTTTTTTAGGGGAAATTTTTCCTAGAAGACCCCACGGGAGTTGTCCAACTAGACCTTAGTAAAGCAATATCCTTTTTTTGTGATGTAAGAGTTGAAAGAAATTTCTTACAGACCTGAAGAATTTTAAATTAAATAGTAAATCAATACTGACCATTAAAAATTATGTATTGAGAACTGCAGCTCGTTTTCCTTCTTTTCAAATCACTTGGTTGCTGTAGCTCAGTGCCCTTTCACAGAATGTTAGGACAAGGTTAGTATTCCTCCTAGTGGAAGTAGAGCGTGTTCCTGTTTGTGGGCTGTTTATGAACTTAACCACTTCAGTTACCAGGTAATTGCCTGGCTCTTAAAGGCAGCCTGTGAACTTTCAGTAGTATCCAAATACATTACACCAGCTGGAAGGCAAACTTTGTCTGAAGAACTAATATAAGAGTCCTGATCTAAGAAAAATATATTTCTTAACATTTCTGCACCAGTTCCACAGTGGCTTATATACTGAATCATGCTTTGTTTTGGCGGAAGGTAAAGCAGACTATTTTTCTTAGCTTGTAGTAATTTATTCTGTTAAAGGCTGTTGTTGCAATTACACGTCTGCCAGATGTGGCTGAACAGACAAGTCTCATGTTGATGAGGCTCGACCAGAAGCTGAGTTTGTGCCTGAGATTTTTGTCTGGAAGCCTTGCCTATTACCGTGTGGGCTCTGAAGGCAGAGAACAGAACTTTGAAAACTGTGATTTTCATCGATGTTGGGGGGATGTGAGCATCTGTAGCAGCTTTGTGGATTGGCCTCAGTTAGCCTAGCTCCAATATGTTTGAAGGAAATATGACTAGATTAGGAAGACAGACTAGAATAATCAGTGTGATTTAACAATCTGAAAATGCTGCTTCCTGTTGGCAAAGCTTTGATCCTTCAGAGGCTTTAATGAGTCTTCATTAAAATTATGTAAGGGCTTGCAGGTTTGGAGCCTTGTTTTAGCAAAATAATGGACATTTATATTTGTTCAGTATTACTCTGTGTAATGTACATAATCCCAATTATTTTCAGGTAATGTGTTCTATGTTTAGAATTCGTAAAGTAAATAGAATTTAGGAGCACAAATGATAGTGGGGATAAGTATCACACTATTATTTCTGTTCCTCTAACAGATGAGACAGTTCTTGGGAAAGGGTGCAGTTTGATGGAGACCCTTCTGGGGCAGGGCCAGCAAAAATGATTTCCATTCCCCTACATTCTTACTTAGTTGGACTGAGAAGGTTGTTTATATGTCTTTGCAGCAAATCCATTCAAAGAAGGGTCTGGGGTAAATAAAAATAGTTGGTTTCTTGCTCAGCCTGTTTTTCAGCCAGGTAGTTCCCTGGTCTGGTTTACCGCTAAACAGGACTGAGACTGGTGTGATCACAAGAAGGGGATTGATGGAGGCTGGGACTAGCTACGCAGCACAGCTGCAAATTGTCTGACTAATGTCTAGGACATGATGTTGTTAGAAAAACTAAGGGTTATTTTGTTTTCAAAAACCTCTTAGGTTGGTATGAAGATGAAGTTTTTCACGTGAATGCTTTTGGATTTCCACCTACTGAGCCTTCTGCAAACACTAGGTATATAAGTGACTTTTGTCAGACTCAGTCTGTGTTTTGTTTTGAGTTTCTAAGTAAGCATATTATTTTATAATTTCTGTGACTTTAAAGTATGCTACTCTTCCCCCTTACCAAATGCTTCAAAATAAATACAATTTAAAGGAAGCAGTTCTGGGACTTGTTGGTCTACTTGGACCAGCACTAAAGCTTGCGGTGTTAGCAGGAAAACCCTCTCAAGAACACTTGGGTTCTGCATATTAACAGCATTTGGGTTCTAAGCCCTTCTCAGACGTAAAATTAGATAATTGCTACAAAGAGTAAGAAATTCCTTGTAGCTTAAAGAATGAATGTGGGAAAGAACCCAGGATAAACATTACCCTGATATGAGTAAGGTTGGGCGGGGCTTTGAGCAACCTGGTCTAGTGGAAGGTGTCCCTGCCTGTGGCAGGGGGATGGAACTGGATGAGCTTTAAGGGCCTTCCAACCCAAACCATCCTGTGATTCTATGATCTTTTAAGTTATGGCAGGGCAGCACCCTTCCTTTATTGTCTAGGTGATGACCATTTCTCTTGCTTGGTTTCTCCGCGAAGTACTAAATGATTATTGATACCATGTGAGCTACCTATCATAATTTAGATAGTTTAAGTGGATCATAATCAAAACTGCTAATGATTTGGGAAGATAAAAAAAAAGAAGTAACTTCAATATTTTAATGATGTAGAGCCTTTTATGGGAATATAAACTTTTTTGGAGGACCTTCATCAACTTCAGTAAAAGCTTCTGCAAAACTAAAGCAGCTGGAGGATGAAAACGAAAATGCCATGTTTGTATTTCTTTCTGATGTATGGCTGGACCAAGCAGAAGTACTGGAAAAGCTTCACATAATGTTTTCGGGTAGGTGAGAACTGCTTTGACTCTGAGCCTTGTTTAAGAGAATTTTTACAATTTTCCTTAGCCCTTAGCAGCCTTGGTGGGTGGATGAATGCAGCAAGGCAGTCTGATGCCTGGCTGGTCCTCGATTCCCAGCTGTGGCTGTGTCCCATGTCCTCTCTTTGGCATGGGCTGGGATGCCTGACCCCATGGTGAACTAATTCAGAGAATACCTCAGCAGAAAACGAATTGCCTTTGTTGGAGAATTAGTTCTATGCTGGTTTAGCTTTGTGAACTCTTTGTCTCGTGGTCACTCACATGAGCATCCCTGTCAGGCAGGGCAAGCTGGACAGTGTACAGCTGACAGCAAGACAGTGGGTTATGTGCCTTTTCTCAAAAGTATACTTTAAAGTCAGGCAACAATTTTCAAGAGTTCTGTTTTTGCTGTATTATGCATTTTTCATGAACTTCTATTTTGAGAAAGCTAGAATAAGCCCAACTATTGCATGGTTTTGTAGGATCCCGCTGAACCCCAGCCCACAGCCAGTAAAGTCTCACTGTAATTTTAGTGACAGCTATTTGCATTTCATGGTTGCTATTTGATTTCTTTTGGCTCTTTCTCTACCAGTTTTAAAAAATTGGATTGCATCCTATTTTTGCAAGGTGACACTTCCTTTTTATAAATCACCTAACACTAATATTGTTTTGGACAGTAGCCATTTTATGTACTCTGACAAGAATGTTTCCCTTGCTTGTGAAAGTTCTTCTTAGGCTTAGTTTAAACTGAGACTGAGGCTTAGTTTAAAAACTTCTTAAGTCATTGGAGCCCAGTAGTCCCTCAAATGCTTTCTGTTTCAACCATAGAAAATGTATCAGTTACTCTTAGAATATGAACTGTTTCTTCCATGTATCATTACATTAGTAATGTTGACAACATTTGGACAGCAAGCATCTGCAAGGCCTGTGAATTGCTTCTTTGTTATTCCAGGGCAGTTTTGGAACAGGTTGTCCTTTCCGTTCCAGGTAGAATGAAAGTGGTAAAAGGTGGCTGCTTAAAAAATAAGCAACATGAAATTAAGGGTGGGAAATTGCTACTCACATGAAGAAAATAGGATACAAATTACCACACTCACCCCAAAGTTCACTGTCTTCCTCAAAATTGTCAAGGTTCTTGAAGCAAACTGAGCCTCACTTTGCTTGTGCTGAAGTAGTGAAGGGACTTTGGTCACTGAGGTTAATACACTGAACACTACTGGTAAAGATGCATACATTGCATTTACTGTTTTGAGACTTTTTTAAATAGGCAAGCAATAAACTTCATAATTATAAACTAGAAAATAATAGCTGAGTGGAATAGCAAGGCAAAGGCATCGATGAGCCATTTCTTTGGCATAAGCAGTTCTGTCCTATTTACCAAATAGATTTAAAAATAGTGAAGTAAATCCAGGTCTGGTACTGTATGTTAGGAAAATGGAGAGTAACCTGGAATGTGAGATGAATGAATGAGTAGATATTTTTATTTTAGGGATGGGAATCAGATTCATTTTTTCTCTTTTTGCTATAAAACGTGTGTTTCTGGGTGATTAGTGATATTGTGAGGGTTCCTCAGATTCTTAAAATGCTAAGGCAGTTCCAGTTCCTGTTGCTTTATAATGCCAAAGAATGAATTTAATGTTGGCATAGCCCTTCAACTAAAATGATGCATGGAGGTTAATAGTAACCCATTGCTACTACTTGCTATTTTTCTCTTAAAGCAAACTGTGTTTTTAAAGTGAATTATTTATATAGTTACACAAAGTACAATTATAATGACTGGGTCCGTAGTTAGTTGGATACACACAATGAATATTGTTGAAACTGGGTCTTTAAATAACAGGGGGCTCTTTTTAGTGACATTTGTATGTTACTATCACCCTTTTTAAGCTAACAAAAGCTAGTATCAAGAAAAATAGTTCAGGTGTATTAATAGCAGCAGAGCTTGAAGTGCTGTTTCAGTTTCTGCCTTTCATGGAATGGTCTGGAGGCTGAATGCTGAAAGATGATGAAGGGAATGGGTATACTCACAGATACTCTTTTTCACCAGGTTATTCAGCTGCGCCTCCAACCTGCTTTTTCTTTTGTGGGAATTTTTCATCTGCACCATACGGAAAAAATCAAATTCGGTCACTGAAAGGTAGGGAAGTCTTTGTAAACAGTCAGGCGAGTATATTAAATTAAAATAATGTTGGCAAAACAAAACAAAAAAAAAGAAGAAACACTTATTTTCTAAGTGACACATATTTTAATGTACTGAAGTTTAGGGGTGATTCATATAATGCGTGTTCATTGTCTAACCAGGTGTTGTGTTGTCTAACCAGATGGCTTTTTTTCCTGACTCTAGGTTCTTTGAAGGCTCTTGCAGATATTATATGTGAATATCCCAGCATTCATAAAAGGTACACAGCAAAGTGCAATGAAGAGAGAAATTTGTTTATTTTGTGAGCCTTGGCTTTAATTACTTTGAGACTAACAGGTACTTTATTTTCTCATTATTGTGAGCCAGCTATGATCAGATAGCAAGCTGGTTTTGTAACAGCACTCTAATTTTCTTTTGGGAGTAGTGTAAGGTTTTGATTTTACCTAAACTAGTGTGGTCATGGAAGTTGCTATTGGGTGAGCAAAGGTAAACTGCCTCTTCTTGGAACATGTTCCACATGGATTAAGCATGGCCCATGGTTCCCCAAAAGTGCTATTTGTGTGAGCCCTTTTCTCTGGAATTCTCTTGAAATCAATAGGGTTCTGTCTGAACAGTGCTGCTTTATAAACTGATGTTGAAGTCTTGATGCTGCTATGAGCACCTACAGGCTTTCTGTACCAGCCACAGAAAATGTAATCTGAAACACTTGACTGCTGTCTATACAGAGACATTTCTGTCTTTTCCAATCTTGCATACATGGTTCTCCATGGCTGTAGTTTAAGAACTAACCAAAGTAACACAATCCTGCAAAGGAATGTATTTATCCCTTCTTGTGTCCCTGCTCTATGGGAACCCCATTTCAGGCCTGAAGAACAAAATCCCTTCTACAGAGATTTGAATATACAAAGGAAAGTAAAATAAGAGGGCAGCCAGGCTTATTCTTTCTGGCTTCTGATCTTTGAATTTGTAACAGTAGCCCCTAAGTAGACCTGCTTTCTAGAATGAGACCCAAAAGCAAGAATGGCCGCAGCCCACAACC
Source organism: Myiopsitta monachus (assembly GCA_017639245.1). Lineage (NCBI taxonomy): Eukaryota > Metazoa > Chordata > Aves > Psittaciformes > Psittacidae > Myiopsitta > Myiopsitta monachus. Next base: position 56,976,812 of record CM029924.1, on the reverse strand, counting down.
TGTGAGCTCCTGTGAGGTGTAAGACAGCATATCTTCTGTACTGATCCTCCGTCCTGTGTCCTGGTGGGGCTCTTGTGGTGTGCCACTGCTGGATTATCTGGGGTTCTTGTATGGAATAGTGAAGCCCATTACCACCAAGTTCAGAGCCAGGCTGCCACAACCTGATCTGTCTCCCTTCCCACAGTCAGTCCCCCTTGCACAGTGAACAGTTTTAAGGTTTCTTCCACTTTAGTGAGGAATGAATTTGTATCTTAAGCCTTAGCTGTGATTTATGTGGTTCTTAAGGCCAGGAAGAGCTGTTATCTCTGCCCCAGAATAAGTTATTTCCATGCATCTGTGGAGAAATGGCAGTATGTAGCCAATGTTTAGTTACATTGACCTTTAAGATCATTTTGTAAAAAAGTGATTTATTGAACTTTTTACAGTAGTCGATTTGTGTTTGTTCCTGGTCCTGAAGACCCTGGTCCTGGTTCTGTTTTGCCAAGGTCGGTTTGCTTCACTTTCTCAAATTTTGGAATTTTGAGTTAAAGAAAGTAAGAGTCTTTGTTGATAGATCTGTTTCTATTTATTTTAGACCTCCCCTGGCTGAAAATATTACTCAGGAATTCAGACAGCTGGTTCCATTTTCAGTTTTCACCACAAATCCTTGCAGGTAACAGTACAACTTACTGCTGTTTTTCATGTTGGTTGTTTTTAAGTGAATGACTAATTTATGTGCATATGTACTTTTTAAAAATACCAGATTTTGGAAATATTGGTCTTTAATATTTTCAAATGAATAGAATTCTTTGCTTGCATTAATTGTAACTAGTTTTAAATACATTAATATATAAATTATTGATGAAAGGAAGTAGTGCTAAAAGTTTGATAGCAGGTATGAAAATCCTGCTCAAAAATATTGTGTTTATTGAAGGGAAGAAAAGTATTATTTTAATTCAATTGTGCTTTTTTATTTTGCTCTAATAGAGGGAGATCAACTTCATAATGCAGATCTGTATCCTTTAGTTCCATCTTTATTTATTTATTTTCATTGATGTTTTCCACTTAGGATTCAGTATTGCACCCAGGAAATAATTATCTTTCGTGAAGATTTGGTAAACAAAATGTGTAGAAACTGTGTCCGCTTCCCCAGCAGTAACATGGACATTCCCAACCATGTGAGTTAGTTGTGTTCAGCCCTTCTTGCTAAGAACTTCTTGACTTCTTGTTTTGATCAGCAGGTCAGCATTTAGGGTGCTCTGATCTGCACTTACCACACATTGCTGGAGTAGCCAAGAGGGACTGTAAAAAGGATCTATACATTTAGTACTATTACCTTCCTTTCCATCTTGGCAGTAAAATAACTGAAACCATGATACCAGTGATGGCATTGAGTCATTCTGTCTGTCCCTCTGCATGTGCTCTTGAATGCAGAACGTCATAGCAGCTGACAGCTGGTGTATGTGCACCAGGAAGGAATGTCATACCAAGATACACTGATTCCTAAAGGCAAAGTTTAATACTTAAAAAGGAAAAAAAAAAAAGATTTGATGTATTATCCAGTGACATTTGCAGTAAAGCAGCATGTCACTTTTCCAAAAGGTCATCTGCTTCCGTTGCCTTCTCACTTGAAGCTTTTGATACATTGCCACAGCACGCTGAGTTAAATTCCAGTTAATGAATGCACAGCAGGAGTTGGTGGGACTGCCTGATATCATTGAATGAGAGAGATCCAGGCAGTAGTGGCTCATTGCAGTGATGGGTGGAGTCTGTTTCTATTTATTTTATAGGGATACTTTTGTTTGTTTGACTCAGAAACTTCATTTATCCCTTTCTTCCTTCACTCCATCATGAGAGTGCTCAGTTCCTTTGTGAACACAGAGAATCCACTGTGGACAATGAAGTACCTTGGTTTTGGTGTGCACATTTGCATCTGTGTATGTGTATGTTGCAAGCCATCACTTTGCTGTACTCACACATGGCTTTCCCATGCTTGGAAAGGAAGGAATCGTGAACAAAATGTAGAATTGTGTATTGCAGCACTTTCTGCAGATAAGGGAATTGGGTGGCATTTGCATGCTTCAGTTTTTCTTCGCCTTTTTTTGCCTGACAGTTGTTTCTTTAGTTCAGCCATCATTGTAAAAAGATGGATAAAATAAGAAAATTTTGTTACTACCTTTAGATTGAGTTATTAGTGTCTTTAGGCCTTGTACTGTATTAAGTGGAATAACAGCCTGTGCTTGGTACATAATTTTCTTTCAGCAGCAGATCCTTCCAGCAAGTTGTTGTAGTGATTTTGGCCCTTTGGGGAACATGGAGCTTAAGAGTAGCTACATGATTAGTTAGAGATAATAATAAAAACTTTCAAGGGGCTTGAGGAGAGTTTCAGGAACCAAAATACCCTGGCTAGAATTTGGCAGATGAAAAAGAATTCTACATGGGGCAGATAGTGTCTGGAGCTAGGCAACTCCCAGAATAGACAAACGAATCAAAGTCATTTGGGAATCAAATTATTTCCGCATTTCAAGGAAAAAAACGTAGTCTAAGTGTGGGTCTTATGGTTAACAAGTACTGTGAGGAAAGCCATGAGAAACCAACCAACCAACCCTCCTCCCTCCAAAAACATGTAACATGAAATTTATGGCAATGTTGGTACTTCCTGGGTTGGAGGAACAGGTCAGCAGATTCTCTGTTAGAGAGTGTGATCAATGACATAACTTTGACATCTTCAAATATTGGCTGCTATACCAATATTAAGAAAGGACTTCGTGTATTAAAAGAAACCCAGAACATAGCACAACAAACAAAACAACAGCTGCTGCTTTACGCCAGAAATCATTAATAATTGGAGGGAGAGATACACAAAACGTATTTCCAGGTTCAAAGTTTCTTTATTAACAGGGCATCAGCATGTGTAGGAATTAATTTGACTTGTAGAAAATGGTTCAAACTAACTATTTATGTTTATCTTACAGTTTGTAAAGACCATATTATCACAGGGACATCTGACGCCACTTCCACTGTACGTTAGCCCAGTGTATTGGGCCTATGACTACTCCCTGAGGGTATACCCTGTGCCAGACATGCTCGTGATTGCAGATAAATATGACCCTTTCACTGTCACCAACACTGACTGTGTTTGCATAAATCCTGTAAGATTTCCTTATGCTCTACCAAAATAAGGGTGTACAGTCATATTCAAGTGTGTCTTTTTATACAGTACATTACTTACGCAAGTTTTGCATATACATTTTTCTTTCAGGGTTCTTTTCCAAGAAGTGGATTTTCATTCAAGGTATTCTACCCCTCCAACAAGACAGTTGAAGACAGGTAAATATGTTCACTTTCTCATTTAAAAGGAAATATCTTCTTATTTGCTGACTTTTTAGTTATCAGGAGGAACACAGAATATCAACTCCATAAAGAGAGTGAATGTTCTAGCAGTTTAACATAGACTTATGTCTCATACTTAGGTAGTGTAAAAAATCCAAATGCCTAGAATTAAAATAATAAATTTAGGAAATGCAGTCAAATAAAAATGATGAAAAGCACAATCCAAAAGTAAAAGGAAAGATAGACTGTACTATATGACTTTCAGTAATTGAGTCCCATTGGGAAACACATACATTTCTGGAAATGATGCTTGTTACGTAAGTTAATTACACTTACGAACAATTCTTGGTTCATTTTGTGACCATCATCAAGCCCAGAAGCTACTTTCATGCTTTGCTTTCATATATTTTAAATCTGTACTTATTCATTCCAACTGTGGTTTTCCAATGACTGGAAAAAAAGGCCAACTGCAACACCAGAAATTATTAAAGAGGGCTTAAAACTGTGATGAAAATTTGCCTGTGTGAAATAACGATGGTATAACCCAATGGGAAAAATTAAAACTTACCTTGTCTGATTGTTTCATGCCTTGTTGCAGAAACTCTGTTTTGTCAAACGGGAGTGTGTAACACCCCCAACCCTCCCAAGGGACTTCATGGAACCTTTACCTGAATATAGAAAATACAGAAGATATCCTGTCAAATGCTTTTGGTCTTTAAATAAATTAAAACATTATCAAGTCTTTCATAGATAGGAAAAATAGGGTAGTATTGTTTATTAGCTTTCAAAAAAACCCACTAAATTCTGGTTTTTGTTTTGTATTTTCAGCAAGCTTCAGGGTCACTGAATTTCTGCGAGACTGCCAAAACGGAGCAAGCGTTTGTAAAGCCAACTGTAGCACTCATTTCAGGTGGACTGATTTTACGGTGTATTACAGAATGTTCTTAATAAATGTCAAGGTCAAAAATGGTGTATTTTGTACACAGATTTTTACAGAAAAGAAACTTGTGCTGGTTTAGATGAAGTGTAGACCCACAGTGAAGATTAATTAGCAGAGCACAATAGAAGAAGGCAACTGGAGGAACCAGATGCATGTATATCAAACAGGATATACAAACAGGATATATCAAAAAAGGAGTTAGGGAGAACTTTGTCTTCCACCATGCTGAGTTGAACTGAGAGCTAGTTATCTATAGGAGATACTAAACTGTGGACTAGGATTTTTCTCTGGACAGAAAAAGTCTAGAGAAGATTTGCGAGGTGTTATTTACTGATGGCAATATGTAATCTGCAGATAGTGTTATGCAGACAGGGTGAGATGTAAGGGGAACAAGGACATGGTCCTTTGAAACTTCTGCAAAAGGTCAGGAGGAGGAAATCTTGCTGAAGGCACAATCAATCAGGAAGGTGGGAAAGGGTCAGGGCCTGTCAGCACAAACATCTGCATCAGCAGTTGATCTGGTTTACAATGGAGAGCAACCTGCTGACATGTGAACCTGGACCTTTTTTTGACAAAACTAAGCAAAAACCTGCTCCAGCAGCTCGTGGGCACTGAGACCAGGAGAGCAGACTGGTGCTACCCTGAAATACCCAGACCAGGTGTGGAACAGACATGGGGGACCCTTAGCACCAGCTGGTTTGTTTCGCAGACCCCTTCCCTTTGGGCTGGCATTGACATGAGTGTGGCTCTGGGGGCAGGAACAAGAGAGGAGAGTGGGGGTGACATGGTTTAGTGTGAGGTGTCCCTGCCCATGGCAGGGGGGTTGGAACTTGATAATCTTTAGGTCCTTTCCAACCCTAACTATTCTATGATTCTATGATACGCTTTGGAGGGGGCCATCAGGGTGTATATGGAAGCCAGGTACAAGTGGGAGTGGAACTGCCGCAGATCTAAACCAAACCATAGAAGATGCTGCACTGGCATTTCTGATGCATTTGTGCTGACCGCTGGCAAGGAGGGGAAAGCAGTGCAAGCTCAGAGATGAAGAGAGCAGGAGTCTTGCAGAGGGACGAGGAGGCGATGGGAGAGAGCCATCCTTGTGGAAGACAGGGGTGAGGGCTGAGAACCGCCATGAAGCCACTGAGGGGAAAGGCTCAGCGAGGCTGGGATGGAGGGCTCTGGGTGGAGAGGAATCAACTCTTGAGGAAGACCACTGGGGGAGAGCCCGCCATGTTGCTTGGCGTCTCTATAGCAACTGGCCGGAAGGGTCCGGAGACGCCATCTTGTTTACTATCACCATAGCAACGAACCTGTCCGTGCCGGAGGCACCATCTTGTTTAGTGTCTCCACAGCAACGAGAGCCATGGAGGGCGCAGGGCAGCTGGAGGAACTGGAGCTCAGTGCCGAGGAGGTGGAGAGGCTCCAGCGGGCCTTTCGCGACGAGAAGTTCCAGGCGCTGTTCGCCGAGTACGCGGCGGAGCTGGCCGACCCGGAGCAGCGTCGGCTGTACGAGGAGGAGGTGACGGCCCTAGAGCGGGAGCGCGGCATGGAGGTGCGCTTCATCCACCCCGAGGCGGGCTACGTGCTGCGCACCAGTCAGGCCGGCTCCCGCCGCTGCTACCTCAACGTCTGCAGCAATCCGCACGTCGGGGCGCCGCAGGCCCGAGCCGAGCACGGCGGCCACCGCTGGGCCCTTCCCTACAGCCTGGCGCCGGGTCGCGAGGAGCTGAGCCGCGGGGGCCAGCGCCGCCTGGTCTACGACGTTGTTTTCCACCCGGCGGCGCTCCGCCTGGCCGCCCGCAACGCCCGCTTCCGCCGCCTGCTCAGCGACACGGCGCTGGATGCTGTGGAGCGCCACTGCGCCGTGCAGCTCGACCGCGCCAACGCCGTCGTCCTCCGCGGCACCAAGTACAAGGGTGTCCCGCAGCCTCCCGTCATTCGCACCCCACTGCCCGGCGGCGCCCCGCCACCGCCTTACGACGGCGACTCTCCGCTGCCGCCCTTCCCTTTCCCCCCCGCTGCCTCCACACCCCCGCCCGCAGCTCCCCCGCTACCGGCACGGCCTCCTGGCCCCACCACCCCGCGCTGGAGCATCCGCCACCGCTCCTACGTGGACCTGCAAGACTACCGGTGTAGCCGCGACTCGGCGCCCAGCCCGGTACCACGGGAACTGGTCGTGACAGTGGAGCTGCCGCTCCTGCGCTCCGCCGCCCAGGCCGACCTGAACATCTGCGGCCGGGAGCTGCGCCTCGACTCGCAGCGTCCCGCCTACCGCCTTCGCCTCCGCCTCCCTTACGACGTAGACGAGAGCCGCGGAAACGCCGCCTTCAACAAGGCCCAGCGGCAGCTCGTAGTCACGCTGCCCGTGGTACCGCAGCCCGGCCCACGGGAGCTGCTAGAGCTGGGCGAGGAGCGGGTGGAGAAGGCTGAACCGGGTGCTGAGGCGGGCGACGGGGCGGCTCCCCCCCCAGGCGGCAGCGGCTGCACGGCCCAGAGCACGTGCGGTGGCGGGGACCCCGCCGACCCACCCGCGGGCGGCGACCTGTCACCGCCCTGCTCCTGCGCCGCTTCCCCTGCTCCGAGCTCCAGCCCCGAGCAGGTCGTGACCTGCGGCCTTGGCGAGGACGCCTGTCTGTGCCTTCCCGGGAGCCCGGCCCCGCCGGCCGTGGAGGGCATCCCTGGCGAGATGGCGCTTCCCCGGGACTCCAGCAGCCCTGAGGCTGCCTTGTGCCCTCCCTTCCAGTGCCGGCAGGATGAGACCTCCCTTACCCTGCTCGTGCATGTGCCCTGCATCAAGGCCCAGTGCCTCAGGGAGGACGTGGGCACGAACCACTACACCCTCCACTTCTCCAGTGAGACTGGTTCCTATGCTCTCTTCTTACAGTTTCCACCTGAAAACAAGCTGGCGTCCGCTGAGACCAGCGTTAATGTGTCTGCCCACAACGCTGCCTTTGTGCTTACCAAGGCCCCTGGCAGCACTGGGCTCTGGGAGAAGTTCAGCTTCGGCCTTGAAGCCTCCGCTCTGCAGGTAATGGCCTCAAAATGGCAGGGTTGGTGTGTCACATTCCCGAGTGCCACTGCTTTGCTGCGGACTTTTATTGTTTGGATTTGGTTGTGAATGATGTCTTAGGAAGGCGTTAGGTTATCGATCTGAGTTCAGAAGTTGGTAGTGAGGGAAACTGCTTCCCTCAGAAAGCTGCTGCCAGATGTAAGTGGAATGACCTAATTAATGCTAGTCTTGTACGAACAGTACAAGGGTCACATCACAGAGCTGACATCACCGACTTCAACTTCCCATGCTTTTTTTTTTCTAAGGGAACTTCTGATGATGAGTGGAAATGGAGCCTGCCCTATGTCCTTAGTGTTAGTTTTTACAGCCATATAAATTGTTCATGCAGCCTATTCACATGAAGCAAGGAGATGATTACAATACACCAGATGTACACATACACGCACACAGTGTCATGAGATGCAGATGTGTGAGTGGAGTGTACCTGTGCCTATACGCTCTGTGCAGGACAGAACTCCCTGTAATTCAGAGTAGTACAGCAAACAGCAAGAGTTGCTGTTGATTTCCATTTGCTGATCTAGTTCTTCACCTTCTTCTTAACCAGCCTGAATATGATTCTAATTTAGATGTTTTATGATTTTATGGGTTATTGGGCAGTGATGCTGCCTGTAGTGGGAGCAGGTTAGTGCATCTGGTGCATGTGGCCAACTGCCTGCTGAAAACTGGCAGAGTCCCAGTAAAGGGGCGCTCAACTTGTACTCTCACTGTCATGAAGTGCTCACAGAAGTTTTCTGGAGAACTACATTATTCTGTAAACTCAGAGTTTCAAGCATCTTATCACAAGCAAGGATTAAGACTGAACAAATATTGTGTAACCTTTCAGCTGTGTGATTTGGAGTTTGTCTTTATTTTAGAGCAACAAAATCCTTTGCAGTTTGGATCACATACTGTGGGAGTACAAGTACAGAAAACTGTCAGCTTAAAGTATATATACTGGGATGGTGGCTTGGAGTATCTCAATTGCTCCATCCCTACAATTAGAAAGTACCATGCAATACTGAAAGATATTTATCCAATTAGTGTATATGCAGCTGAATCTTCACATTTTATTTCCCATTTACCATGCTGCATACCTTTTCTGTAGTAGCAACTCCTTTGAAAGAGGAGCTGATAATTTTTGCTGTCAATGATTATGAATTTATTCAGAACCACCTATGCTGAACTGTTTACTGTGCATCTCCTCCGCTTTTACCAGAGCAGGAGGCTGCAAGTCCATGCAAGTGGGGCCACGAAGTAGTCAGCACTACTGTGAAATGGTGAGATCAAGTACTGGGTGCCAATGTGATGTCAAATTAGCCACCATGAAAACTACTGCCTGTTTTTTGTATAGGTTAAGAAGGCATGAGGTATTTATCCACTATATGTGCAATTTATCTACCTTTTCAGATAGTCAGAATATCTTTCATCATGTGCCGTGGTGCATACCCATGAGCTTTCTTATTGTTTTATGGTGTGCAGATTTAGATGCAGGTTTTAAGAGAAGTTGCTTTCTGTGACTCTGTGTGGGGATCTGAGAAGTCAGTTTGGAAACAGGAAATTCTGCTGCAGTATCTTTAGCCCTGTGATTGATGGACATTCCTGCACCCTTTGATCTCAGTCTAATGATTGGAAGTATTTGGTATATGCATTTTTTATGATGATTGGGGGAACATCTTTTGATTGAAAGTTGTTAAAAGGCCATTCAGTAATGAGATTTTGGTCAATATTACCATTTTGTGAGTTAAACACATCTTTGAATGAGCTGAATTTATTATATATTGCAGGATGTTTTGGGTGGAGTAGTAGAAGATTAGGCATTAGTCATGGACCTCCTAGCCATTCATTCATGTAGCAGGCTAAAAAAGATTGATTTTTTCTGGCATGCAGTCCTTTTGGATGCCAGGCCTGCAAATTGAAGCAGCTGAAATAATCTGAAATAATTTGTTCTGTTTGCCTTTTTTTAACTGTGCTATTTCCCAAAAGTGCCTGTGCCAGTGCTGATAGCTGCATTCACTCAGAGTGAAGTGAGAAAAATTAATATTTAATTAGAACTACTATTACGTGCTGTCTTCTGACCATTAACTATTTGCTCATCGTAGCTTCTTTTCTACTTACATTGATTTCTTCAGTTTGTGTGCTGTCATCTCTGGTGCTTTTCTGCTTTGAGTCTCTTGCTATAAATCAGAGCTAGGGTTTTTGCATATGGATGTGCCAGGATTTACATCAGTCATAGAAAGAGTGTTTTAGGAACACACAGAGTAACAGCGCCCTCTTTAATCACTTCAGGGAGCTTTTGGTGGCCTAGGCGAGCAGGAATTTTATCCTGCATCTTGTGATCATGCTGCTGTCTGCTTGTTTGTCACTGCTTCTCCCACAGTAGCATTGCCAGAGGGTAGTGTGTGGTGAAAGAAGAGGCCTGCATTTTTTACAGATATGAAAATCCTACTCTTCTTTCTTCTGGGAAGTTGGAGACCAATGGTTTCTGTGCTGTTTCATGAAATAGATTCATTGCTGGGTTAGTTCAGAAATCCGCCCAACAGCTCATGTCAGAGTGGCTATTACAGTACCCTATTAGGCTGCTTGCGCAATTGTCGCCCATTAACTTGCCAAAGAGCCAGGGAAGTGTGTTAGGATTAGTGTTCTCCGCAGAAGCAGAAAGCATCTCATTGGCAGCCTCGTCCCCGGGCCGTGCTGTAGCACGTATCACTTGGTTTTGATTGTGTGCCTCTGCCCAGATTGACATGTATGATAACGATGCTGGTAATTGCACAGCCCTGCCTTGCATGCTTGTGGTGTTCCTGTTATCGCACTGGCCTCCTTTCTTGTTGGAAATTGGTCTGATAGATAGTGATAGAAGAATGAATTGGTCTTGTTCTTAGGACACCATTCTTGAAAGAGAATTTCAAGGAGTGGTTTTCCTTTTGTAGTTAGATATGTTTGAATCCCTGTGCTGAAAGATAATATATTTAGAGCTCAGTTTCCACAGATGCCAAGCAGTCTGAATTCCCACCCCAGCAAGTGCTTATTTTCAGCAAGTCTTTATAGTGCAACGGTCCTCCCTGGACTTTAACTGTGTCATTACAAATGATCCTATATTTGATAGGTCTTGATGTTGCTTTGGTTTTACTGCTTTCCCATAGAATAGATAGTCAGCTCTCTGCTGATTCTCAGCCCTAACTTCTTAGCAGTGGTTAAAGCCATAGCTTCTCCTTCTCTTTGAGTAGTTTCACTCCTTGTCTAAATGTCCAAACACTTGTTACGGTCAGCAGAAATCTCATAAAAATAAAGATTTTGCTACTTGGAACTTTGTTGACCAGGGTCACGTATTTCAGGGTTTAAAAGCTATCTTCTGTCACCGGCCTTGTGCTCAATCTCTGTACCAGGGACCATGTAGCAGTGATCTTTCTGCAAGGCTAGCCCTGTTTTTTCCAGGGGAATAGAGATTCATGACGTGGGGAAGTTGCCCAGCTTCCTCACTGCCTGAATTACCCTGTTACTCCTTATTGTGGTTCATCCACTAATATTTTCTACATCTTTTGCTTCTATTTGTTTAAATCCTGGGAGCTCAGGCTAGGTAACTCCTGCATCAGGGAGTTCCCCTTCATTTTAAGACAACAGAGCCTGGTGAGTAAATGACAAAAAAGAATGGTTGAGAGTTAAAAAACATTAATAAAATCTGCAAGCCTGCCAGACAAGAGTTCCAAGAACAACATGTTCCAGAATGTCCTGGTTTATGCCAGAGCTGGAGTTGGGCAATTATGGAAAACATGCCTTCGTAAAGTACTGTCTTTTAATGTTTGGTCTCCTGGGGTTAAATGCTCAATTCTTAATGGAAATAAACCCCAGTTTTCTGGTGGGTGTATCTGAACTACTGAGACTTGGAGGCTCAGTTATACAAACATATGAAACACATTTGCTAGATAATGAATTCTGCCTGCTGTTTTTTGGTGATGTGTGCTTATTTTCTTGTAATTAGAAAAGGATTGGTTAAAGTAATAATTCTCTTTCATGCTGATCCACACCCTTTCTGCCCTTCTCAGTGGCCTGAAATGAGTTTGTTCAGAAGATGTGTACTCATTTTCCTGATCAGTGCTTCCCTCCTGGGATACCTCTTTTTGGAGAGAGGATTGCTGCAGCCAGTCCATCCCTTTTGTAATAAAAGCCTGTGTTCTGTTATGGAGAATATTAAGATTTAACTCACATAAACTCCCAAGGGGGCTCCAGAGAACAGCAGGCAGCAGTATTTCCTCTGCTTTACCATGCATTGATATGGTTTTTTTTAACATTTACAGTATGAAAAACATTATTCTAAACATTCCTGATTAGTTCTTAGTTTGAACTAAGCATGAGTTAAGCCATTTGCAAGTATTGCTTGACAGAGGTATCTAGGAGGGAATTGCATAGCCATATGAAAGCTTTGTTTAACTTCTGTGTTAATGTTGATGTCTTCATAGCGAATGTTTTAGAAGGGCATGTTACTGAGCATAAAAAAAGAGGTGTGATTTTTCTGCTTGGCACAGCCACTGGTGCCTTGTGAGGAGATCCTTTTGAAGCTCTTGCTTTTTCCTTCAGAAAGCAGAGGTAAATAACAAGCCCTCCCTGTGACCTCTGCTCGCTGCACACACCTACTGCCACGTGTTGTTTTCTAACCCCTGGACTTCCATGTTCTGCTTTGGCAATAGGTGTGCTCCTGCAAGACAAACACCTGCTATGACCTGTTTATACAAAACCCCATGGGAACGATATTACTTTTAGTTGTACTTACAGCAGAGAGATTGTCAGGCTTTGTAATTAATCCTCTTGTTATCTCATTGAATATGGTATTTCATAGAATCATAGAATCCTAGAATGGCTTGGGTTGGAAGGGACTTTAAAGATTATCTAGTTCCAACCCCTGCCACAGGCAGTGACACCTTCAACTAGACCAGGTTGCTCCAAGCCCTGTCCAACCTGACCTTGAGCGCTTCTAGGTGTTGGGCAGCCGCAGCTTCTCTGGGCAGCCTCAGTGCCTCACCACCCTCACAGTGAAGAGCTTCTTCTTAATATCTAATCTAAATCTACCTTCTGTCAGTTTAAAGCCATTCTTCCTTGTCCTGTTACTCCATGCCCTTGTACAAAGCCCTGTCCGGCTTTCTTGTAGGCCTCTTTTAGGTACTGGAAGCTGCTCTAAGGTCTCCCCAGAACCTTTTCTTCTCCAGGCTAAACAAGCCTGAGCTCTCTCAGCCTGTCTCCATAGGCAGAGGTGCTCCAGCACTCTGATTTGTATGTCTTGTATGTGCTGTCAGTTATTTTGCTCCCAGGCAGATCCTGTCTTTCCAGCCTTATTGAACACGCACTTAGCATGAGGGAGCTGAGAGGCCACATATTCCCTGCAATAGAAATCGTCTAGGTGAGGCTGCAGGTAGCAGAGCGGTATTGCTGCTAGTGCTGGGAGCATGTGGAAAAGGCTGTGGGCTAGATGTTCTCGAGTGCCTGGGGCCATGCTGTGGCTGTTCTTTTGCTTGGTGATCTTAGAATTAGAGCTCTTGTGAATAAATGTATGTCTTGGTTTGAGAGTCAGCCAAGCATGAAACTGAGAGAGCTGTGTTGGGAAGTATGAAACACACTGACATTTTAAGCCTATGCCACCTTTCAAGGAGAACTCTGTACTAGAGAGCTGAATGGATGCTGTGGTATGCTCACAGTCCAGACAGGGGTGCTGGATCTCAGTGGGCTATGGCAGTCCCACTAACTGTACTGCTATATTTAGGCTTTGCCCTTATTTCCAAACTATTTTGAGTTATGTTACATGCTGTCTTTGAAAGTCAGAGTATGATTTTCAGTTCCCAAGCTACTATAAAGTGTTAATAATAGTGAGGGATCACTTCTTAGAAGATGATGCTAGAAACTAGCACTGTAGTGCTTAATCCTACAACAGCTTATTTTTGGTTCAGTTTATTCCGTGCTCAGTGTTTCAGGAATCTTGGCATGTTTTTTGGGAGGTCAGAGAAGGACAGAAAAGGAGAACAGAACAAATTTATTGTTTGATATTTTTAAAAGTAATCTCTTTCCCAAACTACATTAAGAAATGTAATTAGTTTGCTTCTGCTATAAAACCAACTAATTTCTGAATAGCCTTTAATTGGTAGATGCATTATGGGAATAACATTCTTACACGAACAGTTATGTAAGGAAACATCATTAACCTACTGATTAAGCTCATGAAAGCTTCTTTTGAGCTGTTTAATCTGTATGAACACCTTATAAAAATTTTCACCTGCAGGACAGGTACTTTTATTCACCAAAACTTTGAACTTCCAATTTTCATGTCAAGCTGGTTGCAATGGGACCCTAAGAACTGAGAGGCCAGGAGATCCAGAGATCCAAGTCCCTTTTCCTTTTGGCATGAGCTTCTCATTACAGAATACATGCAAATAATTTCAGCCTGAAATCTGTCCTACTTTTAAAACTTGCAGCCTGTGTGGGAAGTAACTCTGGATGATAACTGTCTACAAGTTTGGTTAAAGTAATGCAAACAAAGTCGTTGAGAAGGGCAGCTGTGGGGGACTGGCTTTGTGCTGTGCCTGCCAGTGTTGCTGCTGCTATGTGTTGTCAGTGCTGTGTGATACAAGGATGGTTTTGAGTGATGAAGTGTTCTAGAAACCAAAGTCTTTCCTGCTAACATTTATGTTAATTTGGTCTCAGTTTAGTCACAGGGAAAAATGAATGTGTACCAAACAGCAGATGACAGTATGTGCAGGGAAAACCAAATTTAATTCTGAGTTGCTAAGGGAGTATCATAAATATCAGAAAATAAACTGTTTAAACGGAAGAATTATTTTACAGGTCTTTGAAATAATCTGCAGAGGGTTGTCCTCTCCTGCTCTTCCAGGCCAAAGCAAACAGGCTTTAAAATAAATTCTTGAATCATTCTTTTCAAGGTCTGTGCTTTGATAACATCTGCAGTAATATAAATGCCTTAGCATATACTTTCCATGAATGTAAAGTCTGAATTACAGTTGCTGGCTGACTGAACAGGCTAATGATAATCATTATATTGACAACAAACAGCACTGCTTGGGCTTGTGCATACAGTGCAAGGTACCATGATTTATGGCAGGTCACTGGGTAGTGCTGTGATAAAATTTTAAATACTTACTTGAAATGTAAGCGTAGTGCTCTGGGAATATGGTGTTGAGCTGGTATGAAACCTAGTAAGACTGTTTTATTAGTAATTAGCCAAAATGATAGGAACATTGTCACAAGCTGTTAACTTTTCATCCCTGTGTAAAATACTGATCAATAGACCTTCCATTCAGTTTTCTTTTTTAACAGTGTTTTCTGTGAAGAAAACAAATTATTTTGGTGTTAATCAGGGAGGAAACCTTCAGAAAGATTTGGTTCATTGCCTACGTGCAAAGTCATATTTGTTGTCACTCTCATAGCCATGGTTCACTGGCAGTGCTGGTACTTCACACCCCTGACCAGGGAAGCAGTTTATATATGGAGCTGTCAACCTCGTATTCACTTGTAAGGGTCCTCCCAGTTTTCTTCATTGTATCTTCAGTTTGGTGCATATAAACAGTCGCCTGCTATTTCAGAAATGCTTCCATGGAACTATCCCTGCGTTTCCTGGAATACTGGGTGCTGAGCCCCATGGCAGAGTGCTCCCTTTGCCTCTGCTGCTGTTTCTCCACTGGCAATGACTTTGGAGGCAACGGCTCTACAGCATCAGACAGGAGGTGACCCTGTCGTTAAAGTTGCTTCAGACAAAGCAATCTAAGGATGCGATTTGTGATATTTTGACATACAGAAAACTTTTCATTACCTCTTGGCTTTTCGGGCATTTCCTCTCCTGATTCCTGTACCTGTGATTTCGTTTTATTGTTACTCTGCTTATGGACATGGGCAAGGTCAGGCACCAACTTTGAGCACAAATGTGCAGTAAGAGTCCTTTCACAAAAGGCTTATGCTCTCGCTAGACAAAGCAAATACAGGTTCAGAGGGAAAAAATTTTTTTTTCTTCCATTTTATACCAGAAGAAATGGAGGCAAAGAGACTTGCTCACAGTCATAGCAGTCTGGGAGAAAGCATAGAATCGAGCAAGATTGCTGAGATCCAAACCCCACAGAAGTTCATTTCTTAAAGGGGTGTTGAGATGTGGAGGTCTTGTAGCAGTTATTTTGGAGGGAAAAACAGTAACAAACACAGGTTTCTTTTTTCATCCTCACTCAAATTGAGAGTCTCCAGCTTTTAGGAAAGTGTTCTTGCTGCTAAAATGAAAACGTGGAGCGTGAAGGAGTGGAGATATCAGTTAGAGGTGACTTCAGTTTCTTTGCTGGGTGAGGAGAGCTGTCATGCTGGAGCAGAGGGTGCTTTGCTGCACTTTCCTTCCCAGCAAAGGCAGGATACCAGGATGGGCTGAACCACCATCACACTCGGCAGCATGCCAGAAACCCCACAGAAAGGAAGTTGAACTATTCTTTGTGTGATGCGTGGGCAAAGTGGTTCTTGGCAGAGGTGGAAATACATCTCCTGTGCTGCCCAAGGCCTTGACCAAGGTCTGGTTCATGAGCTTGTGGGAGTTTTGGTGCTGCACAGACTTTTGTGTCTGTACTCCCTTGCCTTCTTGCTTTACTCTGACACCTTCTCTTTAATTCTGCAGAATATTTCTACAAGCCTAAAGCTTGGCAGAGTCCCTTTCTGGCAGGCAAGAAGAGATGCAACACGAGGGAATAAGTACTTTAGGCTTTGGGTACAAAAATGCAAGAAGTAGGTATGTTACTAGAGGGTTTACTGTCAGAGCAGCCCTGCTGTAGTTTAATCTTTCCACAGACTGTCTCAGCATCAGATGCTGGATGTTTGCCTGGATTGTAATTTTTTCTGGATAGAAAAAAACTTCAGTCCTGTGGTTTTGAAAACCAGCAATAGGTATGTTACAATTTTCCATATTGTGATTTCTAATTTAAATAGTGAAAAAAATAAGATGCTGTTTTATTTTTTCCCCATACATAATTTGTTTTCAAGATGAGGGTTAAATTTTGTACCCTAGACACAGTGCAGCATCTGGCTGTGCATAAGGCTACATCCACAGGGGGCGGAAAATGTGCAGAATTGCCTTCTTGCTTCTCAGTCCACAAGATGTCAGTGATAATTGAATTTAACTTTCATTGAGTTGACAAGAGGGAAGAACAGGACCGAGAAATTTAAAAGTATGACTTAAAGTAGAAGGTTTGCAACTTTCTATTGCTATTTACAATTAAACAGTTCATTGTTAAACAGGAAAGCTAATTCACAGAACATAACAACAGTCCTCTGGGTTAGACCATTTTTATTGTGATGACATCTGCCCTTGCCCGCAGCATACAGCAGATGATTTAGGAAGACTATGAGGACAGAGAAAGCTCTGCAGTTCTTATGAAACAGAACATCCAGGATGTATTTTAGGACTTTTAATTACCTGCAACTGATTTAAATCTTTAAACCTGCAGCAACATGTCACATTGTTTGTGAACTGGGTATTAACAGCCTCAAAACAGGTCCCAGACAGTTGTCTTTCACTGTGGGTACTTCTCTGTTTCTTCTAACTGATGCTTATGCTTGCCAAAATGGAGATCTGAGAAGCCTCCATGGATGGATGTGAAATGGATATAGCCATGCATGTTTCATAGCTTTTGCTTTAGAAGGCCTTATCTTGAAGTCTGAGGGTTCAAAGATCCAGCAGTGACAATCCAAAGAAGTGTTTGCATTTTCCTAAAGTAAGGCACTGAAACAAATCCATAAAAGCCTTCCCAATGTTAAGACAGGTGAGGACAGCGGAACAATCTTGCAAATAGTTTCTCAGAGGTAGTCTAAATCTATATATTAGTCACATACTGAAAGAAAAAACATGTTTTTTTATCTTTGTATATGACACAGATCCATACTTTAAATTGAAATGAGCTAAGCACTGGTCCTCAATTCATTCCAACCTGTTACTTCTGAATGTCTGATTTAGAATTTCTCTAGCGAGACATGAGTGTGCTGTGAAATTGGTGTTGTGAATCAGTATCCTGCCTTTGTCTGGAATGAGTTTCTTGCTCCAGTATTGCTGAAGTGTAGTATGAAAACAACATAATCTGCTCTTCTTTTCTTTAGGAAAGATGGTTTCTCAGTGAAGAAAACATTGATGGATTTCTAGGCACTGTTTCATGCCCTTCCTTTTGCTCCCAGTCAGCACTGGAAAGCCAGCCATTAATTGAAGTGCTTGATGTTACTGAGGACAGAATTCAAATCAGGTTGACGGTAAGGATCTCTCCAGCAGTAGTACATATTGCTCACTGATTTATGTACTTCACCAAGATGATATCAAGTCTGACCAAAACAGCTTTGTTCCTGTTTTGTCTTGATACAGCAGGGAAGACCGTAGAGTGGGGTGTATTTGCAAGTATGAATGTCAGCTTTTAGAAGCATAGGGTCACATTTGTGCCATTTAATGTGACCAAGGAACTGAAACTTCCTGTATTTCATTTGGAAGATGGAGAACTGTGATACAGTCACTAAAGACAGTGCTTTCTCCTTGCAGGAACACAGCATGGCATGCACACACTAGATCTCTCATTGGTATTAAAAGAAAAAAAATAATGACTAAGTACCTAATGTCCCTCACTCAGAGGGACCCCAGGTGCTTCCAGGTCAGAGCTGATGACAGCATGCTGCAAACAAATCATGGCAGATGTCATCAGAATAAAAGCCATAATGTTCTTAAGATGGAAATGAAGAAGTGAATAACCCACATCCTTCAAGCACTCAAGAGTTTGAGCTCATGTACTGGAGCCCATGGTTAAAGCATGCCACCTGGGTAATCAGAAATGAACGTACCCAGAGGGACTTGGGGTCAGGAGGGAGTGGAGAAGCAGAGAATCTGACTGCTGGGAGTGTGAAACAGAATGGATGTACAGAGGGTGCTCAGTCACAGTCACTGCTTTACTCTGCCTTGTCACACAGGTAGGGAAAACCCTGAGTATTTTGTCTGAGAAGAATTGGGTTTCATTATCTTTATTTGGTCCAACAGTTTGGTGGTTTCCTGTTGTGTAGATAATTAAATATGGGACTATTTATGTTAATGTCTCAAATTCACTACTTGTAATGTTTAAGGCCTCATTCAGGCTACCCTTCTTCCTCAATCACCCTGTCTGGGTAAAGGCTGCAAGGCAGTCTGTTTCTGAAGTCTGTCTCAAGATTAAAATTATGTCCCTTTGCAATACAGGAGATGAACAGATGAAGAAAATAAAACATTAGTTTTTGTAAGGAGGTAAAACCCCCAAATCAGCTAGGATTTCATGGTAGACACTGCATCAGAAATTAGTTTAAAACTCTTCTTAAAGTAAAGACAATATGCAGGGACAATCAGATCACTACTGTGGCCATAAACTGGAGACTGCAGATACAGTTAGTGTAGATGGCTTCTTGGAAAGCAAGTTCAGATGAAGAATGTGACCTCTGGAACTGAGCTGGAGGACCAAGGAATTTACCCTAAAGATAGTGGGTCCAGCTTACATTAGCTGGTGTGGACTGTACATTAAAAATTCAAATTGTTGGACGGCAGATGTGTATGTTTTGGCACCTAAGAAAGGGAAGCTAAGTTACCTTAAATCATCACATCTTCCTGTGGGAGAATCATCCACTGATGAGAATGACTTACTAGGGTTTCTTTCTCTTCTTGCTAGAGTGGGGTTGGAAAGGGTTGGGTGCATGAGAGAGTGACTCAGTCCTTAAATCCATGAATCCAGCTGTTCCAGGACAGATTCCTGGCTGATCCTGACTGTCCATTGAAGGGGGAGTACAAGTTACCAACTTTTTTTTTTTTTTTTGATAAAGCAGTCAGTACCTAATGGTGGAATTGGCTGTTCCTTAGCACCAGGTCTCACAGTTCATACTCTCCTAAGGCAAACTGCAGCAATTCCTGGGTTAACTTGCTTAGGCCAATTGAGAAAGGCTTTCTAGTTACACCTTTTATATACAACAGGGTGATAATTTCCCTAATTGCATGGTTAGAGCCCACTTCTTGCAATTAAAGTTTAGATCCCTTGGCTGATTTTCTGGCTCCCCTGCTGTTGAAAACAGCCTGGGTGTGGTGACTGGTCTTCATGCTGTTAATTGTGATGGAGGCTGTGGTCGCTTGGCAGCTGCCCAGCAGCATTTCCTATTGCAGAGGAAACACTTGGGAGGCAAACAACCTCCCTGCCACTCATTCCCATGCACAGTACAGGATCAGGAAAACCTCAGCACTGTCCTGACCTGGCTTTCTGGAAGTAGACGTTGGAGAAACAAGTGTCTTAGCCTGTCTTTACAGCAATTTTGTGTGCCCAATATGTTTCAACTATAAATCAATTCATTTGTTTTCTTGACAGCCGCAGGAAACAGTCCATTCTGAATGTGATGGAAAAGAAGAAACGCTTAGCAGCTCAGGAGTAGAGCTTGCTGGAAAGACAAATGGCGACTACCCCCAAACAAAGGCAGAAACAAACTGTACTGCAGCTGACACAGCGGAGGGAGAACGTGCTGCAGAAACTAACAAAACTTCCACATCTTTCGCTGAAACAATAGGAAAAGTAGGTTGTAGTTCACACCACTGTTTGCAGCATGAACCTTCTGACACCAGTTCAGCGATTCCTGGTGAATCTAGGAGAAAGAAACCAGATTTAGAAAGTGCTGCCATTGCAGATCAAAGGGATGTGGCTGCAAGCTCTGAAAAACAAGCAGGCCTTCTGCGGGAGGAGCAGGCGAGAGGTGAAGGG
This sequence comes from Myiopsitta monachus, assembly GCA_017639245.1. Taxonomy (NCBI): domain Eukaryota; kingdom Metazoa; phylum Chordata; class Aves; order Psittaciformes; family Psittacidae; genus Myiopsitta; species Myiopsitta monachus. Next base: position 56,956,753 of record CM029924.1, on the reverse strand, counting down.
GATGAAGTGGCTGCGCCTGCAGGGTCAGCACAGGGGGTCCAGCACAGCTCAGACAGCAGAGCAGTCTCCCCGCTTCTGCGAGAAGTGAGCACGCAGGATGGGAGTGTGCAGATCATCAGGGATCACGTAACGCACTGTCCGGTTGCCTTTCAGAATTCTTTGCTGTATGAGTTAGACTAGTTGAATTATTTTAGGATTTCCTTCTGTTGTTCAGTGCTTTGCTGTGACTTCCACAGGTTGGTTTATGACTTCAGGACCAAGAGTAGAACACGGGTTTCCTACTCAAACTGTTTTGTTTACATGTCAACAGAGAATACCTGTATTGTTAATAATTTGTGAAGTTAATAGGTCTAAGTTTTCTTATGTATGGGCTGAAATCGTTTTTTCTTACCAGAAAGGTGCAGTTGAAGATGAATCTGAGCTCATGGAAGAAAAATGCATCTTAATGTTTACATACCTTTCTTAGTCTCTTGCTACATTACAGGGAGTATTTGTATGTATCCTCCTCCTAACGGCTCCCTCAGGACTTGCTGTGCTTAATCCACCTAGAAATGAGCAGTATTCCTCATTTTTCAAGCCTTTCTTTTTGTGATAACTGCAGGATTAGACTTACAGTGATTTGTAGCAAGGAGCTGGAATTTCTAATTAGATGGTGTGGTTCCAACTAGTCTCTGAGAAATAACCAGCATTTATTGTTTATTCCATCCTAGCATGTTACTTTAGACCCACAGCATCCAGACCTACCCCCGTCTGTCAAGCTAACAAATCCAGTTGCACAGCAAAAGCAGCCTTTTTTGTTGTTATCTTGATTAGATTTACTTTTTACAGTTCCCCAAGAGCTTCAGCTTGCTGTTTGCTGATTCACTTCTCTGAAGAAAAGATGTAGTAATAAACTTTCAGTTCCCTTTCTCACTACCTCTGAAACAACTTCTGGGTTCTTTTGAGTTGTAGAGGACACAAACATGCTTTAGAAGAAAGTTCAATTTTACTTGTTTCTCAGCTGCTCTGGAATTTACCCTTACATGTCTCTGTTAGATGCGAGTGCTTGCAGTGGGGGTATATGGTATAAGCTTTACTTTTCTAAGCTTGGTAGAGACCAGAGCTCCCAGAAGCCTCTGCCCTACCCTGGGCAGTAGCACGGCTGCTGCCCAGCTGAAGGAGGACAAGTAGTTTGCTGGGGTAAGCTTAGCCCTGATCAGCCCTGTTGTGAGGTTCCTTTTGGGGTCATTGAGGGCTGAGGCACAGGCACAGCTATTTTGGCAGTCAGCCCTGACTCTGTGAAGCTGTGAAAAAGGGGCGAGTGCCAAAGCTGGTACAAAATCGTGGTAGTTAAATTACTCCTGCAAAAAAAGAGCATCTTATTGTGGTCAAAATAAACATCTGCACAGTACTTGGAGTACTTCACACAACTTGGCTCTCTGTCAAATGGACATATAATGGATGTATTCACAGCCCATATAGTAGGTGACAAATGGTGGTAAAACGAAATCCTTGCTACATGTCTTTCCATTTGTAAGTGACCATTGTAGCCAGGGTCCTAAGAGCAAGAACCCCATTTTCTCTAATGAAAAGAAACAAAGCTTTTATTTCCCCCTCCCACTCTCTCAGTACAACCCCCTACCTGTGAATATTGCATGTCTGTTACCTTAGCGTAGTGTTTTCTTCCTTTAATATACTTTGTTCTACATAAAAGGTGCTACTGTTACCAGTTGCGCTTCAAAGGAGCATGTCATGAAAGCACTTGTATCATTAGACTTAAAACAGGTGAGGAGGTGTTTGATGTTAGTGGCAGCTCAGCTCTGGCCTGGTCCTTACTGGCAGGTCGGGTTCAGACCATTCCCATTACACAGCAGTTATTTTTTTACCAGTCGCTTGACACAGCTGACTGAAAGCAAACTTTCTTTTCAGCCAAACAAAAGAGGTGCTGTGCCGCACAGTTCCTCTATTCTGCCTCAATTAGTGAGAGTCATTAAAAAGTTAATGAAGTGAAATGCACACTGCTAGAGTGGGTGATGGCAGGCGCTCAGCCCTCTGCATAAAAGAAAAAACACCCCCCCCCATCCCAATGTTCTTTTGAGCACCACGAGATGACATCACCTTGTGAGAATTAAAAACTTCTCTGGTATTACAAAACAACGGAATTTTATTTCAGCAGAACTAAAAAAATTGTATATTTATCTACATTGTAGTAAAAACAATTACATTTTTCCTTCATATATTCATCAACACGTTGCAACCAGAGCAGGACGCGGGCACAAGGGGACGGCAGGAGGTGCCGGTACTGCCGGCAGAGGAATGCCGGCTGGGTCACCATCCCCAGCTCTGCCCTGGCTTGGGGAAGACCCCCATCACAGAGCACTGCACGCATCAGGAAAGATGCGCCTCAACACAAGTTTTCTCTTCCTCCCAGTAAGCGCGGCAGCGGTCGTTTGTGCGAGGGGGCTGCAGCCGGCAGCAGCAGGTAACCTGTTTCCAAAATGTGGCTGTCGAACATGAAAGATTACTATTTTGGGACACCTTTTACAAGAATGTTTATTCATGTTAAAGCAGAAACCAACTCATAAATGCTTTTTATACATGTGTGTGCCTGGAAAAGACAGTACGGAACAACTCAGAAAGAAAAAAGGCTGTGAGAACGATCCTCACTGAAGTCTGCGGTAGCTTTTACAGAGTTCGTGGTCCCTAATATCTCCCCAGCCTCCGTTTTTCACGTGAGGGGAAAGGGGAGCCATGGAGTACCTTTTACTGACACTCATTGTTTCGGGAAACAGGTACTGTTGGTTGTTGTTCAAGAGAGAGTCGATTTTGGCACTCTGGGTGGATGGTCTGCAGGACTTCTTGTGGTGCATGCCGCAGTCCCCCGTGTGAAAAATCCTGGGTATCTCGGGAACCAGCACTTTCCAGAACTTTGGAAGACAAGAGACAGTCAAGTGCTGCAGAGTCCAGTCCCAGTTGTAGTCATCATAGGTGCAGAAGGCATCTGTGCACTCGATGAGCTTCTGGTAGGTGTCTCTGCTGAAGGCCATGCCCATGTTGTGCTCGGTGGACTTCCATGTCTTCATCTCCACCTTGTCGGCTCGGCCGGCGAAGCCGCCGCGGATAGGGCTGTAGGTGCCCAGGGAGACGATCTGGCACTCGGGGCACTCCCGCTCGCGCAGGGCCCAGAGCTTTTTGAGGATGTGGTAGAAGTCGGGTGCTAGGTAGTGGTCCTCTTCCAGGAAGAGGACCGGCCCAGTGTGCTCCCGCAGTGCCCGCACCCGCTCCCAGACGAAGTGCAGCTTCCACCACCAGTGGTGCTTGGTCTGGGAGAAGCGAGCTTCGCGGTAGTGCCCGAAGGAGTCGGGGTACTCGGCGTTGATGCAGCCCAGGCGCAGGGCTGCCGCTTTGCCCACGTCGCGGGGGCAGTCGCGGGGGTCGTGGCCGGGGAACTCGCGGGGGTAGAGCTGGATGCTGAAGGGGAAGAAGATCTGCAGGACGGGGCAGAAGTCCACGCGTGCGGCCAGCCGGTTCAGCTCCTCGGCCCACAGGTCGTGGCTCAGCACCAGCAGCACGTTCTCCACGCCCGCCGCCCGCCGCAGCGACTCCAGCAGCAACCGCAGGTGCTCGGCTCGGTCGTGCACCTGCACCACCAGCACCACGTCCGCCGCTGCGGCCCGCGCCGGGAAGCGCCCGGCGTTCCGCACCGGCTGGTCGAAGTTCAGCCGGTAAACGAGCGAGCGGTAACTCAGCGTCCCGTTCTCGGTGAGCAGCGGCAGTGCCAAGGATGCAGCCGAGGCGTTAGCGGCGGGGCGGCGCGGCGGCGGCTCGCTGACCCGCGGCGTCTCCCCGGTGGTACCGGTACCGCCCCGCTGCTGCTGCTGCTGCTGCTGCCGCCTCCGCCCGCCGCCGCCGGTTCCCCACAGCGCCAGCGCGCACACCGTCAGCGCCAGCGCCAGCAGCAACACCTTCCGCTTGTAGATCCGCAGCCGCATCCTTCCCGGCGGCGGCGGCCGCCGCTCCCCGCCGCCCTCCCGCCGCCGCCGCCGCCGCCGCCGCCGCTCCCGCAGGCAGCGCGCGCGCGCTGCCGCCACCCCACGCGCACACGTCGCCGCACGCCATAGGCCGCCGGGGTCGCCGCCGCTGCCGCTCCATTGGCCGCCAGCGCCGTCACTTCGCCGCCGCTTCCGCCGGCGGGGGCCGCGCGGCCGCTGCGCGCCATGAGCGCGACCGGCGGGGCTGCGCCGTGATTGGCCGGCCGTAATTGGGGGTCACTAATTAGGCAAAGCGTGTGGTGGCTGCGGGGCTGGGGAAAGAAAATCCCTCTGTATACGCAGGAATGTGATCAAATAACTCTGGAATTGCACGGGCAGGACGGGAAAGTCCTGGTTTTGCAAGAATAATGTAAGATAAAATAATTCCTGCTTTGCAAGAAAAATACGTGTGGAAACCGTTCCAGAATCGCAAGAATGAGAAATTATTCCAGGATTGGACGAATAAGGGAAAATCGTCTTAGAGCTGAGTAATAAAGTAAGATTGTTCTAGAACGGCAAGGATGAGACAAATTGAGTCTAGAATTGCAAGAACAAATGTATTCCTGCTTTGCAAGAATAATACATGGAAGGTGTCGTGGTTTAAGCCCACCCGTAACTCAGAACCATGCAGCCTCTCTCTCACTCTCCCCTTTCTCCCCCCCGGCTCCTGGAGGGATGGGGAGGAGAATCGAAAGAATGTAACTCCCACGGGTTGAGATAAGAACAGTGCAGTAACTGAGGTACAACACAAACCACTGCTGCTACCACCAATAGTAACAGTGATAAGGGAAGTAACAAGGGAAGAGAATACCACCTGCCGACCGATACCCAGCCTGATCGAGCAGTGATCCCACCCTTCCAGGTAACTGCCCCCAGTTTATACACTGGGCATGACATGCTGTGGTATGGAATACCTCTTTGGTCAGTCTGGGTCAGGTGTCCTGTCTCTGCTTCCTCCCAGCTTCCCCTCCTCCCTGGCAGAGCATGAGGCTCAGAAAGTCCTTGGTCAGAGTAAACATTACTGAGCAGCAACTGAAACCATCGGTGTTATCAGCGCTGTTCCCAGGCTGAAAGACAAAAACAGCACTGCACCAGCTACTAAGAAGGAGAAAAATGACTGCTACTGCTGAACCCAGGACATAAGGAAACAATTCTAGAACTGCAAGAATAATACATAATAATTCTACAATTACAAGAATAACACATAATGAGTCTGGAATTGACAGAACGTACGAGGACAACCAGTCTGGAATTAGAAAAACAATCTGTAAGACAACACTAATTCTAAAATTACAAGAACAATCTGTAATAAACTATTCCACAACTCCAAACAATGGCAAGACTTACTCCTGCCCCTGGGTATGTTGTGCCCTGGCCCCTCTCCTCTGCAGGCACAGGCCAGTTCTGAAGGTTGGTGACCATTTCACACCACATGTCCCAGCGTGGGTGCTCCCCGAGGGTCACGTACCTCCTTGCAGCACCAAACAGGTGTTGTCAGGGGCTGCTGCTGCCTCCTCCTGCGCCCGGTGGCACCAAAACCTGCCCGTGTGGTGGTTGCTTATTTCTCAGTCTGCGTAAACATCAATGCTTCCATCATTTCAGCTATTTCTTGCCCCAAGAAGGCAGCCGCCTCCTGCTCCCCAGGGCTGGAATTAACATCCAGTGCAGTTGTGGGTAAAACTCCAGCGACCAGAACACCGTCCCCTTGGGATAACAGTTTCCCTATCACACAGGCAGCATATGGATAAACACATTTAAGATCACAGAGCACTCAGATAACGCAAAGTGGCAGCAGCACAGCAAAAACAGACCAATTAAAGAACGATTTGAGGTTTTAATTGCATTTAAGAGCATCTCACATTAGACTGCGTCCTGTGTGAGAGCTACCACTTGCTTCAATTTGATGAGACTACGCCCTGAAGTACTCAACACTGACATGCCCAAGGCAAACACCAAACTTCATGGGCATAAGGGAAGGGCCTGGAGCAACGATTCCGTTTAGGACACCTTTTTAATGATAGTTTCACAGCTGAGCTCTGTGTAACTCGGCAAGTTTCTCCTCATCACCCGGTACAACTGGTGGTTTTCAAGTGAGGCATTGAGCGCGCCTTGAAAGAGAGGGGCTGCGCTCTGCATCAAAGCTGCTTTGATTCTATCGGGTCACTTTGCTGCAAACAGGAAACCCCACGTAAAACAGCCCTACAGAGTTCCCCACAGGTACGGTAAATGAGGTAGAATAGCTTCTCAGAACGATTTTGCCCAGGCCTACTTGCTCTGCAAGAAGCCCTAAACACAGCATGGGGGCATGCACACACCCGCGTTTGTGTCACCAGAGGACAGAAATGTGCCTCTCTCGTCATCTACAACGGAACCCGTGCCTGCAGGTGAGCCTTTTCCCAGCGCGCCGATGAGAAGCGAGCTGAAGATCTGAGACCCCACAGCTGCCTTGCTGTCGGGCAGAGCAAGCTGCTGGAGAAGATGCCCCTGGGGGGAGTGATTTCTGCTTGGCTGTTCATAACTCTTGGCTCCTGGCTCCTCCGCCACCTCCTGGCTGGCTGACAGCCGGCAGCGCGCCGGCACGGAGCGCGGCAGCAGCAGCCCCCGGCCGCTCTTATCCTCGGCAAGCCGCAAACCCCAACTCAGTCACCCGGCACCTCACTGCCTCTGGGATGAAGCTGCGGAGTTCACCCGCCTGAGACAAACGCCTTGCACCCCGGGGAGAGCTTGTTCGTGGGGATTGGAGAGACACTGAGAACATGAAGCTGGTTGAAACGGATTCCCAGGGGAACCTGGGGTACTGTACACCTGTACGCTTGGCTGCACAAGACTTCCCTTTTCTTCACCTTTTGATGGAAAGTGGGAAAGCAGCAGTTTAGAAAGCTCTGCTTTTGACTCTGGCAAATGGTGGAGGAGCAGTGGTGGACATGGCAGGATCACGGTGTGTTGGGGAGGTTACCACATTGCTAGAAGGTGCTCTGGTACCAGCGCAATGATGGCTGTGTTAAGAACCTTCGCAGAACAGGGCTCCAGTGCACCACCACCCTCTCAGTCCGGTGCGACTGCCACTGTAGTTTCAGAGGACTAAGGAAGCCAAGCCAATTTTTCGAGTGACATCGGCTTCAGAGACAATGGCAGCAAGTGTACAGACGTGAGACTTAAAAGAAACCATCAGTGCAGCAAACTATTCCCATCCAAAAGCCCTTTCCCACAGTTCAGTTTCCTTTTCACCCCAAGGAAGGTTGCGCTCATCTTCACGTTGGCCTTGAACCCCCACTGCATTCTCCTCCCAGCACTGCAGGACTTGGCAGCCTTCCCCTCGCCTGCCCTGAGCTGTGAAGTGTGGATTCCTCCTCTGCCCCGCACAGCTGGCTGCCTGGGGAGCCACTCGACCATCGACATCCACGTATCCGCAGCTGCCATTCCTGAAGAATCCCAGAGGAGACCAAATTTCTGTGTCTACTCCACTTCCCTCCTCTTAATCATGCACCCCACCTTAAAGGTATTTTTCCAAATGAGTAATCTTTAGGCTGCTGCAATCAGGATGAGATCTCTCTCCCTTTACAACAGCATTAGCATATGACTAAAGCCTCCTATGGTTACCTCTGCAGTGCTTTCAGAGCAGTGTTGAGGTAAACACTTGGCCTCCTCCTTCACAAGTTCTCCTTCACAAGTTCTTTGTGCTTGAGGAGCAATATATAAGGAATGATTCATCTGTATCATCCCATAGTTGCTAAAAAGTTGCCATTTCACAAATACTATATAAAAAGAACACAGTCAAGTTGTTTTGACATTCACAGACGGCTTTAACAACACTCAGTATTTCTAGAATAAAGGTTGCTCTTCCTCAGGAAAACACGTCTCTTGGCCTAGTCAGAGCAGAACCCTTCAGTAAGCATGCTCCAGTGTTTATTTCTGTTGTGAATCATAGAACAGTTAGGGTTGGAAAGGACCTTAAGATCATCTAGTTCCAACCTCCCTGCCATGGGCAGGGACACCACACAATAAACCATATCACCCAAGTCTCCATCCAGCCTGGCCTCGAACACTGCCAGGGATGGAGCCTTCACAGCTTCTTTGGGCAGCCTGTGCCAGTGTCTCACCACCCTCAGTAAAGGAACTTCTTCCTTATATCTAACCTAAACCTCCCCTGTTTAAGCTTGAACCCATTACCCCTTGTCCTTCTCAGATTAGGAAAGAGTTTGAAACTGAGGATATTTATAATGAGGGTGGAGGTTGTACTCACACAGGAGATGTTAAATGATGCCTGCAAGCCAGCACTTTCTTCTGAAGTCTGCTGCTGCCCTTCAGGCTGCTCCTCACACTGTACATGGCATTTAGCCCTGCCTTGAAGCCAAGTCTAGATCAGTTTTGCAGTCAGTAACAACAGGTGTCTTGTTTTCCCATGGAAACTACAAATAATTGCCACAGCACTGTACTTACCTATGATCCTGAGGGATGCAAACCTAATTCACTCCTGGGCAGTCAATACTGCCTCAGAAATAAACAGCGTGACATGCTCTGTCCAAGCCATCGCGTATTACAGGCATGGGATGCCTAACAACATTTCAAGGGAGTTCTGTTCCATGCTGTGTCCATATACAAGCCACAGAGCACTGACAAGACATGAAATAAGGGTTTTTGGATACTCTCATGTCTTTCGGTATCTTCACCAGGAGAAAGGCCAGCAGCTAATCCATAGAATACACTGAATGAAAAACTCATTAGAGAAACCACAATTCACATGTACATAGAAGGGTTGCAAAATTTAATAAGTTGACTCAGTGAACTATTCAACAATCTTGAAAACATTGAGTTAAGAAACAAAGTTTAGGTGACACATTTAGAAAAAGACATTTCTTTATTACAAACAGATAAAATGAAAAATGTTTGCTCTGGTAAAAAAACCAGCGACGCTGGTCCCTGCTTGAAGTCAGAATGCTGTAACAGAACTCGTAAAAAAGAAACACCTGGAATTACACGACCAGTTTTGAACTGCTCACACTTTAATTTCTTCTCATAGCAGCCTACCAGGTTGCTCTACAGTAAACAAGTTGGGAAAGGTACGGTCCAGTGATAAAGTTGTCTTCTGTCAGCAGAATTCAGAGCCTCGAGTGTAAGCAAAGCAATGTGATACAAGCTCACCTTCCTTCTAGCAACCATTTAATCCACGAAACAAAGAAAACGCTCACGATACTCCAAACAAAGTCACAGTAATAGGGGAAAAAAAAAAAGCAAAATACATTCCAAGGAAGATTCATTCAGGCTAAGCACCACTTTTGATTCCAACCAAAGGGAGATTCTAGTAATGAAGGAACAGTCAGGCCACCAGCCCAGACTGACGGTGCCCCCTCACTGCAGGGCTGACATCTGCTGTTGGCAGCAGACATCCTACGACAGCATGTGTGGGTAACAAGCATATAACAGTTTCAGGCTCTTCTGTCACTGGACAGAACGTCAGGCAGAGCTTTTGTGCCCAGTAATGCTCACCCGTTACTCTGGAGGTACCTATCCAGGAACTGGGAATAGCAGTTTAGAGAACAGAAGTAGCAGATGATGGGGGCTTCTGTACCTCCCATGTTATCCACAAGGACCACGGTGTGAGCTACATGGTGGAGATTCATGGTCACCGTGATCTGAATGAAGCTGCTCAGACAGGCACTTCCACACTGGCATGTTTTAGCTACTTCCAGATCTTCACAAAGGTGAGAAGGAAGGAGATGACAACCATAAGGGATTCTGTTGAACAAGAGAAAAAGTGTGAATTCACTACAAAATTAACCGATGCCACTTAAACACAGTGACACACCATATGCACCAGTTCAAGGAAAACCTATTCCGAGATCAGAGACAAGGCAAGTCTGAAATTCTACCACTCGCAATATTGGACTCGTTAGGAATTAAACACCACTTTCCAAGACAGACATTTTTAGTGACTGCTTTTAACATGCAACCATGTTACTGACTAACCCCTAAGTACCAAGGATCTGAACTCCAGAAGACACTGCAACAAGAAGCAGGGAGCTCACACAAATTGTAACAGGCTGCATCTCAGCCATTTAGAGTTAGAGAATTAAAAAAATAAGAATAATGAGACAACTGGGCATATCTCTGCTCTTCTCCCATGCTAGCCAAGAAGATTGCTGTGTTTCATCCTGGCCTGACAAAGCACCCACGATTTACTCCTCACTCTCTAATATGAGGAAGTGGCAGTAGCATAAAAACACTGGATCTAGAGGAAGCAGGAGCCTTTTTGCAGTAGTACTACCTTGCAGGCAATAAATCAAAGTTCTTTTGATACACCAGTCTTTTTGTCCATCATGTCAATAATGACATCCAGAGACAGGAACAAGAATTGCTTCTTTTTAAATTCACAGCAGAGTGACATTGTGTTTGGGGTACAAACTGAATGTTTTCCCTGAAGTACTCCATAGAGTTAACTTCAGTGTGGGTATCACCAGTGCCCAGCTGTCACTCCAGATTCACACCATAGGTCTCATTGACTCACATCCCCACTACACCTACGTATTCCCAATTCTTTCTACATGCCGTCATTCACACAGCTAAAACTCCTGTGGGGATTTTTTTCACCACCTCTATTTCAGGACATCCTTTTTTCCCAGTTGGGAAAAGCATAATCACAGCTGATACTTGCCCAGAATGCTACTAGGAAGATTGATGTCCCAACATTTGCTTTTGCATCTTCCCTCCTTCCGTTTTCTTCCTTTCTCAAGGTTTTTATAGCCCATCATCACTCCTGTTTGACATTCTTTGTTAATTTTCACAGCCAGTGAATGTCAGACAGAATGCCTGTTGCCCACTTGTTAAGACTTTTCTATTTTCTTTTCCATTTAAGATAATAAGGAGCACTCTGACCAACGCTGTCTCCTAATAATAATCAAAAGACCCATAGGCAAGGAGAGTGTTTCCATTGCCCCTTGTCTCACTGAGACTCCTGGCACAGAAAGCCTTTCTTGTCCTGCGTGGTGCCATTTTCTTCAAGCCTTCTGCATGGGGGCCAGGAGCTGGGGTTATGCCTTAAGCACTCTGGCAAAGTAACAGAGCACCAAAATCTGTCTGGTGCTGAGGGATTATATTCTCTAGGAAAAAAAATCAAACCAAAATGCCACAAACATGGTAGAATATTTTTATCAAAATCACTGCAATTTATATAAGGTTGGGAAAGGAGACACGTGGAGTTTAATTACTTTAATAACATCAGCAAGGTCAGAAAGATATGAACCAGAACATTTGGTTGCTCAACTCATTTCCAGGGTGTGCCCTGCATGCCTGTGGACATCTTTAGCACAGACTTCAGAGTAATTAACTCAGGTTTATGGGGCGCTCCCCACCCCCAAGGCAGGAATGAGCTCAGAATGTAGATCAGGAACCCCTCATGTCTGTGTCTCAGCCCCTTTCTGTACCCATTTCTTTTCTGTCGTCTTGTTCCCTTTCCACCCAGAAGAGGGTGGGAGCAGCAGTCGATGGTATGGGAAGGACCAGTGGTAGCATGCAGGCAGAGCTGTATGAGTGGTGTGGGGGAAGGGGAGAAAGCTGATAAGAAGAGCAGCCTGGCAAGGACAGTGTTTACTTGGTGAAATGAGACTTTTGAAATTACCTCAGAACTGGGCTTCTCTACTTAAGACAGAACACCAGCACTCCCACAACAAAAGAAATTAACAGCCTAAGGAAAACCTATGGCAGGGAGAAGCCTGCAGTTGGTAACACTGACTCCTGCATAACATTCGCCCTCTGTGAAGCCACCTCACTGTACCTTTCTAACCCTGCTCAGCTTGTGGAAGGTCCCATCTCCAGCAGAGGAAGACCAATCCATGGCTACAACTAGGAGCTGTATAGATCGGTTACCTTTTGCCAACACACTATTTTCACAGAGGAAAAGACAGCAACAGGCTAGCAGGTAGCATGCAGTTTTAATGTGAGCACAAAATGAAAAGCAACGATGTCTGAAAGCAATTCCCAAGCTAAAGCCCAACACAAAACATGATCAGCGCCACAAAATCTACTGTAACTGAAGTTCCTCAATACTAAATGCCAGAAGTGGTTCAGGGTTGTAGATCTGATTCTCTTTTACCATAGTTGGGCAAGAATATTCTGTTACAGTACTCCATTTTGTGGATAAAAACATTTTAACCTATAACTTTCTCTAAATGCTTCCACATCACCAATTTCTTGTGTTATCCTGTATAACAAAGGATGATTTTACAAGCGGAATTCAAAGCAACTTTAACCTTATGATTTTTAATAGGTAAAAAGCAGTAACAGCAATAGCCACTGACTGGGACAACAACAAAAAAAACCCCAAAACCCAAACACGTCAGGAAAGTTTAGACTCAACAGGTTTGAAACAGCATAGGTGCAATATGTACCCATCATGCTACTCTTACCTGTAATTTATGGTCGCTCTTGCAGCACACTCTAATAAAGTCAATGGTATTTGCAATTGTATATTGGGAACAAGCAGACTGGGCTGCTCAAAAGGATTTCCAAAGAGATCCAGGCTCTCAAGACAGAGTTTCCTAAAATCACTGGGCAGAAAAGGAAGTTTGTTTCGAGCTGCTGACAGAAAGCGTAGATGATCTAACTGGCCAATCTTGAATGGCAGCCTAATCAACTCATTGTCATCCAGCTTCAAATTCACGAGTTCTTGCAGCTGGCAGAACTGAATTGGAAGTGCTTTGATTTTGTTTTGGCTCAGGTCCAAGAACTGAAGAGATTTCTGAAGGGTGGAGTTGCACAGAGCCCCACTGAATGATTCTAGGTGATTGTTGTGCAAAATAAGCTCCTGAAGACAGGTCAGGTCACCAATAGTAGCTGGCAGCTGCTTAATGTGATTATGACTTAGGTCTAGTTTTCGAAGTTTCTTCAAGCAAAGCACACGCATGTCTATCCGAGCCAGTTTGCAGTATGAGGCTTGGAGGTGTTCGAGGGAATAAGGGAAGTTTTTGGTGAGAGGGTAGTCCCTTCTTGAAGTTATGATCATTTTTGTCTTAGGTTTTTCAACTTCTGAGTTCTTTGCTGGTACCAAAGTTGACAGAGGGAGAGCTTCTGTATTGGTCCCTTGGTGAGCCAGTCTCACAGCTGAAAGGAAATTCTTTAAATTGCTGGCATTTGCCTACAGGAAAACATAAATGTGGAATTAAAAGCTCATTATACTTGTGGTCATCTGAACAAACACCTTCTCAACTACTTCATACATAGATCAGGGGCTACTAACTCAGCAGGGCAATGAAATGGGAAAGGGAAACAAGTCGGGCTTATTAGGTTGACGTGCTGTTTTCAGTATTTAAGAACAAATGACATGCAATTTGAATGGAAAGTTATGACCATTCTGAATAATCTAGATTAAGCAAACTGTGCTGCATTACTCAGAAAAGAAACAAAGCACTGAATTCACAGCTGAAAATAAAGTACAGAACAAACACCTGACACACTGTGATCTTCCTAACCTGCAACATGGCAAAGGGACAGGTTACAGAAACACATGTAGGGAAATCTGAGATCGAAAACTTGAGGCGATAATTCTGAAAGTTGTTAGGAAGGAAAAGGATGGAAGCTGATGTTAAATGCAACGGGCAGAAAGCTTTAAGGCAGGTTAGGTAAATGCTTCTGATCACACAGAGCTCTGGTTTGTTGTACCAGAATCAAAGAAGAGGATAATTACTTGCAGTCCTTCTGCAAACTGGCTAATTTTGCTTTAGCTGGCATATAATACAATGCCAATTAAGGCAGTTAAGTTAATGGGATATCAGACGAATTTTAAACAGAAGTCAAGAAAGCTGTGCTACATTTGTTGTACTGATACAATTAACTTCCATGAACAGGAGGGCAACCAAATATTTCTCTCTAGATTTGCCAGCAAGTCTCTGCTCAAGCTGATGCGGAGCTGACAGACACTAAGCTATAAAGTGAATTCTAAAATAAAAAGCGCAATACGTCCATGCAAGTAAAAGTCATCTCCTATTGCAGGAAAAAACTAACTTGAAGTTTTGGCGTGGCTCAGGGTTGAGAAGTTTGCCCTCTGTTCCCACCTGTAACTTGCCCAAACCTAGTGACATTCATTTCTGCACCTGAAAGAAAATTATACTCTGAAATGTATTTTATTATACTAAATTATAGAGAATTAGCTTATGTAATATGCTATAAGCACCTAGCACAACAGAGCAATCATCTTGGACACTTCTGGATGCCAATGTGACATAAAGACAATAATGGTCAAACATATTTGACTGCACCAGTACCCTAAAATGATTGTTCTACTGACACATCCCATGCACATCTGTCAGGGTTTAAGCCTTTTTTGGGGAGGGAAGAAGGAACGGAGTGAGCGAGTGGCTGCATGGTTCCGAGTTACTGGCTGGGCTTAAACCACGACAACCTCTATTCTCTTAACTCCTGATGTGATAACCTCCAGAAACGGGGAAGTTGCACACCAAAAACTTTTGTATCCAAGACCACCAACATTCATTATCTCAGCCATTCTGAATAAATTAGCCTCAGATTGCTGCCCTAACTACAGGCAAATGTGCCATATTTCTGAGGGTAATAAGCAGCTAACTGAAATTGGAGAAGCCATCCAGATCTGTAAGATCAAGTGAAATAAATAACTATACATTAAAATGAAGTTACAGGCAATATTTCTTTGCTCTCAAACATGAAGCATGACAGATACCTCTATCAAATTTTCTCCACAATACTTCACGAAGGCAATATTGTATCTGTAAAAATGCTGCTGAGAAACCCTGAATACACTGAAAAAATGCTAAGGTACATGTAAGAAAAAAAACCCACAACCCAAACAACTAGTTGGAAGTGCTCAGGACGCAATTTTCTGCCACAAGTCTGAAATGTCAACCACAGGAAAGAAGCTGGGAAAAGAAGTTAATCTGTGCTGATGACTTACAGGTCTCATTTCAGAGCTAAATGCGTGATGACAAGGCAATCAAGAGATTACACGTATTTCAAATCTTGTGTGCAATGCAGCAGGCACAGGCCTGCTGAAGAGAAAAAATCCAACACAATGACTTTGTTTCGCTCTAGGGTTGAATGCTCCAGACCAACGTTTCTCAACTTTATTTCTTATGTAGCCAAGTGCAACAAATTGCACCACCTGGCAGAATACAGAGTGGGATTTTGTATGCTAGTAGGTGCACGCAATTGGGGTAGTCGTACCTTCGTACCTGGAAATCTCTTTCTTGCCAGGATTTTGTCTATCTTTGAGCGCTGAGAAGCTTTTATGTAATGAAATCATCAAAGACTAGCAGAAACATCACAGAAAACGTATCAAATATCTTTAACTGTGTTTCTGAATTTGGAGCACTTAAGGGGAATGCGTAGTTTCACATGTTTTGGAAGAATTCAGTGGATTTGCTCCTGGAGCTTAACAGTATCAGGCTCCTGACAGTGTCAGTAACCTGAAAGTACCAGGTTAAAAAGGGGAGCAAGGATCTAGCCTCCTTCGGGCAAGTGTGGTCATTACCCTAACTCCTGTTTCATTAGATCACCATCCTCATATTAGGAAGAACTTCTAATATCTAACCTAAATCTCCCCTCTGACAGTTTAAAGCCATTCCCCCTTGTCCTTTCCCTACAGGCCCTTGTAAACAGTCCCTCTCCAGCTTTCTTGTTGGCCCTTTTAGGTACTGGAAGCTGATCTAAGGTCTCCCAGAAGCCTTCCCTTCTCCAGGCTGAACAACTGTATTTCTTCTTAATACATTTATCAATAAACTTTATTTCTCTTGCTCTCCCCACCCATTTGTTCAGCCATAAAGCAAGCTCTCTAAGCTTTACTCCATGGCTATACCTCCATGGAACATAATTTGAGCTCATACACCCAGAGCACAATGAGATATCTGTAGGCAGATAACTTAATTTCAGGTCTGAAAACAGTGCTAAATAACCCCCACATTACAGCTATTTAATTAAAAAAAAAAAAAAAAAAATTGCCAGCAGCCTTCAAATACCAAATACGGTACTAAAAAGGAGATTATAAATTGTTCTATTAATTCACTACGTTGCTCAAGCAGACCCTGCAGCCTGCCCTGAGCTCTACCCCACTCCAGAAGGACTCTTAGTGCTGGTGCAGTTTAAGCACACATTGTGCATTTCTCCTTAGAAAGCATTCTGCCTGCGAAGGAGTAAGCTTCACCACTCATGATTACAGATGCTCAGTCTATAAATCACTGAAATTATTAAAGGAACTCCTTCAGGCCAAAGAATCATGTTTACAACAGAAAGTCAAACTAATTTTCCAAACAAGCAATCAGTATTATTTGCTTTTATTTATGTATGCTAACTCTGAGGTTTTAGAAAAGCTCTCCCACTTTCCTTTGCTACAATGCAACAAAAGTTTACTGGAACAAGCACAGGAAAAAAAACTTAAAACACATGAAAAATGAATGTTAATACAGGATTTTTGGTGAGTTTAGTATTATTAAAAACACTTTACAGCTTCCAAATAGATGATGAAGTGCAAATAAATACATTGGTGAGTCCTACTGCCAGCTAAACATTTAGGTGAGATGGTGCATGTATCCCTGATCCATACCATGTGTGTCTCCAGCTTTGACACCACTTGTCTGCTAATACAAGAGTACTCTCCTTTTTTTTTTTTAATTAGACTGTAAATAGTAACTTTTTTTTTTTAATACACAGCAAAGTAGCAAAATATTGTATCAGAGAGATTAAAAGTTGTTTCTCTGTAAACAAGCAATAAAGAACAACTTGAAAAATTGACTTTTTCCCCAAAGGAGGACAAAAAAGCAGAACAAAAAAAACCAAACCAGCTGGGCTCAGCCTTCCTAGCACAAAATGAGTGAGCTCACTCATTTTCCCTTTTTGCTGTCCCTACTGAGGGCACAGAAAGCCAAGCTCCTTCATGCTGCTTCGTTTACATCCATGCCAAAGTTGCGGCGGGTCAAAGACGACCTGACTGTTAAAACTTCCTTGCTGTGTGGAATCTGCCGGACAGACGCCAGGCAGACAAGACAGCCCGGGGACCTTCCCCCGAGCCGCCTCCACACGGTTTCTAGCACGGACACGGCACCGATTCCCCGCCGGCGTCCCGGGCCCCCGCACCCACCTTGCTGAGGCACACGTCCACGGCGGGCTCCCGGAGGCGCACGGTGGCCTTGCCCTCCTCCACAAACCGGGTAAAGAACCGCTCGATGTTCTCCTGCACCTGCGAGGCACAGCGGGAGCTCAGCAGCGGCGGAGGGACGAGGGTAGAGAGGACCCGCCCCGCCCTCCGGTCCAGTCCCCCCACCGCCGCAGTTCCCACCTTGTAGCGAGCACCGACCCGGTCCCGCGCTGTGCACACCATGAGGTAAACGCCGCCGCCCTGCGCCCGTCCGGGCGGGCGGCCGAGCGAGAGGAGCGCCCTGGTGCCGCGGCCACGACCCCGCAGCCCGCAGGTGGGCAGGAGCCGGCTGACCACCTCCACCTCGCACTGCAGCCTCATCACCGCCCGTCCCGCCGCCGACCAACGGCCCGCTCAGGGGCGGGCGGAACGCGCCACGCCACTCGAGGGCCTTCCGCACTGCCGCGCACAGGCGCCCGCCGTAATGCCTGGCTCCCGTGATCCCGCCCTCTGCCACCAGCCAGGGGCCGCGGGGCGGCCCGGCGGAAGAGCTCGCGGGGCGGGAAGGGAGGAGAGGGCGGCGGTACCGGCGGTACCGGCACTGCCGGGCAGCCCGAGGGAGGGGGCCTCAGCAAGGGGGTCTGTGGCAGCGCCCCCTGGAGGAGGCGGTCGGCCCGACTCTGCGGGAAGGGTCGAGGAGCGGCGGGTGTGAGGGGACGTGGAGGAGCTGAGGGGACCGCGGGTGTGAGGGGACGTGGAGGAGCTGAGGGGACCGCGGGTGTGAGGGGACGTGGAGGAGCTGAGGGGACCGCGGGTGTGAGGGGACGTGGAGGAGCTGAGGGGACCGCGGGTGTGAGGGGACGTGGAGGAGCTGAGGGGACCGCGGGTGTGAGGGGACGTGGAGGAGCTGAGGGGACCGCGGGTGCGAGGGGACGTGGAGGAGCTGAGGGGACCGCGGGTGCGAGGGGACGTGGAGGAGCTGAGGGGACCGCGGGTGTGAGGGGACGTGGAGGAGCTGAGGGGACCGCGGGTGTGAGGGGACGTGGAGGAGCTGAGGGGACCGCGGGTGTGAGGGGACGTGGAGGAGCTGAGGGGACCGCGGGTGTGAGGGGACGTGGAGGAGCTGAGGGGACCGCGGGTGTGAGCGGGACGTGGAGGAGCTGAGGGGACTGAGAGTGTGAGGGAAACGTGGAGGAGCTGAGGGGACTGAGAGTGTGAGGGAAACGTGGAGAAGCTGAGGGGACTGCGGGTGTGAGGGGACGCGGGGGAGCTGCGGGGACTGCGAGTGTGAGGGGACGCAGGGGAGCACCCCAGCAGCCACGCTGGTCCCCGATGCCCCTGCGCTTGGTGAGCGCGGCACACTGCCCGTGGTGGAGGAGCCCAGGCCAGGGGGTGAGGAACATGGAACAAGGCAGGCACTGGCCTAGCCTCAGTGGTGGGGCATGGCTGCTCAGGGGGGCAAGCAGCTCTGTGCTGCAGGTCCAGCATCACAGCCAAATCTTTTGGGCGATTTCTACAATTGTATGTAAAGGAGGAATACAAGGTTTGCAAGAAATCTCTCTGTTTGTTAGTGAAGGTACTGGCTCTCCCAGTGCTCCCTCTGAGGTTCTGTCTAGCACAGTGTCAGCAGAAATGGTTGCCAGTGACAAAGCACCTCCTCTGGACCCCTGTCCCCAGCATGGCTGGGCTGGAGTGGTTGAATGCGAGGTGTCCCTGCCCATGGCAGGGGAGTCGGAACTAGATGATCTTAAGGTCCTTTCCAGCCCTAACCATTCCATTCCATTCCATTCCATTCCATTCCATTCCATTCTATTCTATTCTATTCTATTCTATTCTATTCTATTCTATTCTATTCTATTCTATTCTATTCTATTCTATTCTATTCTATTCTATTCTATTCTATTCTATTCGATCATATTCTAATCCATTATATTCCATTCTGTTCTGTTGTGACTTTGCTGCTCGAATTAGCTTAGGTAGCGCCACTAGGAATGAGTGGTGGGCATTCAGAAACCAAGCTTGGGTAAAAAGCCATGTTCACCCACTGCAAAGTGAACATGTGCTGTTGACTGAGATACCAGTGACACCCTTTACTAAGACTACCTCAACAATAAAATGTGAGGCCTTATGAAAAACTAAGTGCCATAACAACAGGGAAAATTCAATAAAATGAAAAATTTGAAAAAGAATTTGCAATGTGAAAGTGGTTTGGTAGAGGGCAGGCTGGGGATGTCCTGTTATAAAGCAGTCTTCCAGTATCTAAAGGGGCTGAAAGGAAAACCGGAGAGGGGCTTTTGACAAGGGCATGTAGGAATAGAACAAGTGGGAATGGCTTTAAACTGACAGAGGGTAGATTTAGATCAGGTATTAGCAAGAAGCTCTTCCCTGTGAGGGTGCTGAGGCCCTGGCACAGGGTGCCCAGAGAAGCTGTGGCTGCCCCGGCAGTGTTCAAGAACACTGTGGCTGCCCTGGCAGTGTTCAAGACCAGGTTGGATGGAGCTTTTGGCAACCTGGTCTAGTGGAAGGTGTCCCTGCCTGTAGCAGGAGAGTTGGAATGAGACTAGATGGCCTCTAAGGTCCTTTCCAACCTGAACCATTCTGCGATGCTATGATCTCTGACAGTGAAATGGCAGCACCTGGGAAAAATTGCTCTAGGCTGGGGTACAGTAGAAACTGAGACAATACCACTGAATTTGAGAGACTCCTGGCTCAAAGGCACTCACCAGGTGGAAACTAACCCTTCTGGTGGCAGCAGGCAACGGCGAGGTGAGTGAGGGCAACAGCAGTGTAGTCTCACCTGATCCCTTTCCCAACAGCGTTAGTTTTCACTCGGGTAGCCAGCATTGGAAAAAATAAATAAAATCCGTGAATCCTTCCAGTACTGGTTTCCTACAGTTATTTCTTTAAGGACAAGGCTTAGGGTTGTAAACTTGCTTTGTCCTTTGTAGGAACCAATTATTTTTACTGGCATCAGAGTGCACAAGCGCCGCTGTGCTGGGCCGCCAGCAGGGGGCGGTGCGCGCGGATGCCGCGGTGCTCCAGCAGGAGGCAGTAATGTGTCGAGTCCTATAAGTGTTGAAAAGGCAGTACCGCGGTGCTCCCGCAGGAGGCGGTGTGTGCGGGGGTCTCCGTGTCGTGCCGGCGGCTGAAGGCGGTACCGCGGTGCTCCCGCAGGAGGCGGTGTGTGCCGTTCCCTGTGTGCCATCGGGGGGCAAAAGGCGACCGCCGCTGGTTCGTGAGGAGGCGGTGCGCGTGTCAAAAGGAACCCGCGTCTCTCTGTGTTGCCCAGGCTACGCTGCAGTGGCTATTCACAGGCGCGATCCCGCTACTGACCGGCACGGGAGCTTTGACCTGCTCCGTCTCCGACCTGGGCCGGTTCACCCCTCCTTAGTCAACCTGGTGTGCCCCAGCTCCCCGGGGCTCACCATATTGATGCCGGCCTTAGCGCGGACGCCCGCTCGGCATAGCGCACTGCAGCCCAGAACTCCTGGGCTCAAGCGATCCGGCGGGCTCAGCCTCCCGAGTAGCTGGGACTACAGGCGCGCGCCACCACGCCCGGCGCTGGCTGCAGCCGCGCTGCCTCCTCTACTCCCGCCACAGCGCTGACGTCAGGCGCGGGGGGCGGGGAAGCGGGCGCGCCGCGGTGCAGGGCGGGACGCCGGGCAGGGGTGGTCAGCGTGTGCGCGGGCCGCCATCTTTCTCTTCCCGTCAGGCGCAGAGCAGCAGCATGGGGCACCAGCAGCTCTACTGGAGCCACCCCAGGAAGTTCGGCCAGGGCTCCCGCTCCTGGTCAGTGTGCCCTCCGGAGGCTCTCCAGGGGGTTTCTGGGCCTCCTGTGGTAGTTCTCTCGCTCTGAATCTCTCCTTTCCTTCCTACCGCGCGCCGCCATTACCCGCCCTTGCTCTTTTCTTCCCTCACAGCCGCGTGTGCTCCAACCGCCACGGCCTCATTCGCAAGTACGGTCTGAATATGTGCCGGCAGTGCTTCCGCCAGTACGCCAAGGACATCGGCTTTATCAAGGTAAGCGCCGGCAGCGGGAGCACATCTCCTATGAGGAATGGCGGAGAGAGGTGGAGTGGTTCAGCCTGGGGAAGAGAAGGCTCCAGAGAGACCTTAGCGGAGCCTTTGAGTTCTTAAAAGGGGCCCGTAGGAAACACGGGGAGATACTTTTCAGCAGGGCTTGTGATAGGCTAAGTGTAATGGGTTTGAACTAAAAGAGGAGAGATTCAGGCTGCGTGTGAGGAAGAAATTTTTTACAAAGAGGGTGATGAAATACTGGCACAGGTTGCCCAGAGAGGTGGTGGATGCACCATCAAGGCCAGGCTGGATATGTTTGTGGGCGGAATGATCTAGTTGAAGGTGTCCGTGATTGTTGCAGGGGGCTTGGGCTCGATGAGTTATTGTCATGGTTTAGACCCAGTCAGTAACTCGGCAAGACGCAGTTGATTGTGCACCAATCCTCTTCCCCCCCCTTCCAGGCAGGATGGGGAGAACTGAAAGAATGTAAACCCCACGGGTTGAGATAAGAACAGTTTAATAACTGAAAATGTAGTGATAATAGGAAAGGCCATTAATAGTAGGAAATGAGAAAAAAATGAAAGCTCAGAAAATGCAAGTGATACACGGTACAACTGCTTTAGCACCCGCTGACCGATACCCAGCCTGACCTGAGCTGCGATGGGTCCCTTCTGGGTAACTCCCTCCAGTTTATATACTGGGAATGGCCTGCTGTGGTATGGAATGTCCCTTTGGCTAGTTTGGGTCAGGTTTAAAATAACTGTGATAGCTGAGATGAGGACACCTTTGAAGGTCTCTTCCAACCCAGACTGTTCTATGATTGGGAAGGAGGGTTGTGTATTTCTTTCTACTGATTCGTCTTGCCTTTCTCACTGTCTTACAGCTGGACTGAGCACCAGGAGGATGAAACTGGCCAGAAGCTCCCAGGGCTTCCCTGGGCCTCCTTGACATATCTGCAGCATCTCAGCACAGCTCTGATCAATAAATAGTCTTTCCACCTGATGGATGCATGTGCACGTTTGACTTTTGTAAAGGTTCTAGTGGCTATGGGGCTTCTAATCCCTTACAGTGGCCCTTTGGGGTGGGGGGTGGGTGTAGTGTGTGTGCTGCCCTGGGGACCGGTCTACAGGAGCCTGCCATGCTGTCCTCAGTTACCTACACAAACCTCAATCGTGTTAAGAATGCTGATGCTTGTGTGATGCCTCTGGATGTTCAGGCTCGTGAGTGGTGCAATAGAATGGGCCTGTTAAAATGGCCAGGCATGAATGGCTTATGTAGAAGCAGGTGTTGCGGGATGTCTGTTGTGCAGAACTGTGCTTCAAGCTCTGTATGAAAGCTTGCCTCACTTGTTGGGAGGTTCATTGCTTCAGTGTGTTGGGAAAGTTAAAATTGATACCAGAACAAGATAGTGATTAGTATGGGGAATTAATATGGTTGGAGCCACATCCCACTTCTATTTCAGCTGGAAAGAGGACCTCATTTCCTGAGGTCTCCAGCCACTTAAAGTTGTGGTCTGAAGAGAGTTGGGTTTCAGAAAGCCACCAGTGTGCCAGAGGCCTGGAGTTGGGCTTTCCATTTCTGTCCACAGGGATTAGAAGTGTCAGGGTGGTATCCTGGTGTTGAGGCTTGTCCCTGTGAGATCACCGACTAGATGAATGTTTCAGTGATGCCTGAAATGGCAAGTGGGCTGATTCCTTCCACCCTGTGTGCTCTGGATCTCATTTGGGAATTCCTAATTGCTTTTTTTTTGTCTCGGTGGTTACTGGATTAAACTGAGCAAGGGTGGTGAGGAGGTAATAGGGTAAACTCGGGTACTGGCCCAGAGGCTGGAACATTTGTTCTGAGGTGGTAAAGTCTTCCTCGTGACGCAGAGAGCGCCGTCTCCTTGTCCTTGTTGAGCATCCAGATGAAGCAAAGTGCGTGGATCCTGTTGTGTTTCCTGTGGTAGAATAGTTCCTGCTGGCATGAGCTCACCACTGAGCTAGCAGGCAGGCAGGCCTCACCTCACCTCACAGCTTTGGGCCTTCAGTGAGCTTTAATGTCAAAGTCCTGTGAGGAAGCTTGGCATGTGGTGCTGCCGGGCAGGGGTTAGAGGTGCTTGGAGCTTGTGCTGTGGCTTGGCAGGAGCAGCACGGAGCCCAGAGAGTGCTTTTTCTGCAGCTGGGTAGCTGAACTTGGGCCCCATCCCTGGCAGCGTTCAAGGCCAGGCTGGATGGAGCTTTGGGCAACCTGGCCTAGTGGAAGGTGTCCCTGCCTGTGGCAGGGGGGTTGGAACAAGAAGGTCTTTAAGGTCACTTCCAACCCGAACCATTGTGTGATTCTATGATTCTGTCATCTGAAACCTAATTTAATGAATCATGGAAAAACATTTGGTAAGTAACAGAAAACAAATGTGAGAATGTTATTAAAATAACTACTGGCATGGATGCATACATCACTGCACAGGCTTTGGAAGCAAGGACAGGGATCCTGGGAAAAGCGCAACTGTGCTGTCTGGTTATGTAGGGATGGGGTCAGGAAGGTTTGGGCACAGCTGAAGCTGAACTCGGGAAGGGATGCAAAGAATAATAAGGGCTTCTGCAAGTGTGTCAGCCAGAGAAAGTAAGGGTGTTTGTTGTTGGTTTGTTTTGTTTTTTTTTTTGTTTAAAAGAGGGTTGATTAAGGCTAGATGTAAGGGAGAAATATTTTACCATGAGGGTGGTGTACTGCTTGGCACAGGCTGCCCAGAGAGGTGATCCATGCTTCATCCCTGGAAATATTCAAGGTCAGACTGGACAGAGCCTGAGCAACCTGATCTCACTGACGATGGGCATGGGGCTTGGTCTAGATGACCTTTAAAGTCTCTTCCAACCAAACTATTCTGTGATCTGAGGGAAAGTGTGTTGTTTTTATCCTAAGAGCTGCTACCATGGCTTCATTGCAAGGGGGCTAAACTCACAGCCAGCTACAGGGAAGGAACAGCAAATCCTGGGACACTAAGTAAGATCAATTCCCAGTTCAAGCCTGGTACAAAGATTCAAAGACAACTATGGGGCTGTCTTGCTCAGAGGATTTCCATCTTCCCATTGCCTTGGGCAATGCCGTTAGCCCGAACAGATTTCAGCAAGAGTTTCTACAGTCTAGCAGTGCACCAGTTCTCACAAAGCCATGCAGAATGTTGTGGTGTGCTTGCGGTAGCCTGGGAGGATGACAGTAAGCAAACAGTTCCTTTTGGAACCAAAGGCAGCCCTGTGTGGCACAGAGGGATGCAGACCTGGGGTCGCCGGAGGAGCTCTGGCTGGTGCTGATCCAGATTTGGTGCTGGCCTGGGGAAGAGTCGGCTCTGCTGCCAGTGGAGGATGTTGTTGGGCCTCTCACTCTTTGCATAGGAAATGATTAAACCTTTGGTTCCTATCTGGGAACTCCTCAGTGTAAAGGTGACCTTCTGCACTGAAAAAATACTAATAAAAAGATTCAGTTCCTCTAGCAATTGTTTTTAGTTCTTTTCTCCAGTTTCCACTGATGTACACAGGAAGGTGGATCTTTGGGGTGTGTTTGGCTCCAGCATGGGTCTGAAAAATCAGTAAGCGCTAGTTGCCTTTCTAAACAATGACTGAATTTCCTGTGTGAAGGTGACTCTCACTGAGAAAACAAGTCTTTTGTCGTTAAGTATTACCTTAAATGATGCTACAGTCAGAAAGATTGGTTCTTTTCTCAAGGGAGCGGAACAGTTTTGCTGCTGGTTGCTCCTGATCCCCATCAGAGAATGCAGGGCTGTGGTGCAAAAGCTGGTCTCAGCAGCTGATGTGAATGGCCATGAATGCCGCTGGGGGCCGCAGAGGTGGAGGAGCTGATGGCACTCGGTTAAGCTGTTGTGTAGGCACAGCATAGTGGCGCCAGGGAGAAACCAGATGACTTGCGCCAAGGGTTAGTGCTAAGGATGGTAGTTTGCAGCACCTGAACCTTGTAACCAGTCATGCTTCCTCTTACTGTGAAAGATGCTTCTTGTTTTTACTCCCCACTCTTTTCAGATACCTCACAATAACTGACTGTAGTGCGAAATTTCACTGAAATACAGAATCAGGAAAGATGTAAAATGGGAGGGGAGGTTCTTTGCGGTTCCCACTGCTGGAGCCTGCACAGAGCTGTGTTCAACTTGGCCTCCTACTACGTACAGCTGTGCTTGTGGCGCTTCCTGATGGGAAATGCCTGTGTTCCTGTCCCCACTGGTGTCTTGGTGGCAGGAGAATGCCCCTGTCGTGATTTAAGCCACTATAATTCAACCAGTTCGCTCGCTGACTCCCCCCTCTTTCTTCAACCAGCTCCTGGGGGTATGGGGAAGAGAATCGAAAGAATGCAACTCCCACAGACTGAGATAAGAACACTTTAGTAACTAAGGTATAACACAAATCACTACTGGTACCACCAGTAATAATACAAGAGAAATACAAGGAAAAAGGCTGCAACTGCTCACCACCCAGCCCGGCCAAGCAGTGCACCCCCCAGCCGCGAGCCCCCACCCTTCTGGGTCTCTGCTCTCCGTTTTCACATCCTGGGCATGACGTGCTGTGGTATGGAATAACCTCTTTGGTCAGTTTGGGTCAGGTGCCCTGTCTCTGCTTCCTCCCGGCTCCCCCTCCTCCCTGGCAGAGCACGGGGCTCAGAAAGTCCTTGGTCAGACCAAAACATTACCCAGCAGTAACTGAAAACACTGGTGTTATCAGCGCATGCTCCCAGGCCCAAAATCAAAAACACAGCGCTGCACCAGCTACCAAGAAGGAGAAAAATGACTGCTGCTGCTGAACCCGTGACAGCCCCCATGCTGGATACCAGCCTTAAGGTGTCTGAAAATAGCAGCAATATCAGAATTCTTTGAACACTCAGAGCTGCAAGACGCATTCAAGTCTGGTAGTGAGCTGTGGATATCTGTCCCTCTTTCCTGAGCAAAGCTCCTTTCTGATGGTAAAATGGCTTTGGAGGCACCTTCTTTCTCAGCCCTGTGTGCATGCTGTTGCCTGGCAGGGAGCTGTGCTGCTCTAAATTAGCTGAGGGTCTGGTCCCGAGAGCCAAGAGCCAGAGCACCTGCGTTACCTCCATGATGGGAAATAGTAAGGATAAAAAAATCCCAAACAGTACCAAATAGCTGGAGACAGCAATTGAAATGCGGCTTCCTATTAGAAAACAAAGCTAAAATATGTTTTTGAATTACCTTGTTGACTTTAAAATACCTGAATTGTCACCTTGTAATTTTGCAAATGCTTTAAATGTTCTTGCTTTTCTTTATTCTGTTGCTCCCATCTTTTAAGTCTAGTGGGAAGGGGTTGTAGCACAAACTGTAATGTCTTTATACCTTATTGCTGCCTTAACTTGATATTTATTGCCCAATATACAATGAAGACTAGGTGCCAAAACCGTGGATTTGCTGAGCTCATTGTTAAAACTGCATTTTGTTCCTTTCTGAAGCTGAGGGTTGCAGTCTCTGAAGGTGCACGCATGTGAAGCTCTAACTTACTTGGAAGCAAAATGATTTATAAAGAGCTGTTGATTCCCCTAGAGAACAGTTAAAATCAAAATACTCTTTCAAGGACTTTGCGTTAATGGTGAGCAACTAATACATGTTTTCCTGTAGGGAAATAACACTGCCTGCTTAGAGCCCAGTGGAAGATAGCAATGCCTTAGCATTCAAAGAGATGAAGCTCTAATTGCTGAAATAGAGTTTATAGGGGATTTTGACTGTTGAAAACCCACTAAATTGCATTGGATTATGCACCGGGTAAAGTCTGTGGTTGTCGGAGGCACCAGGAGGAATTTGCAAGGCTATGGGTAAAACATTGGCTTTTAAACACATCCTTAGGCTAGAGAAATGAAGCTGTTTGACATGCTCAGATAGGAAAAAGTTGTAAGCTGTGGCTGCACAGGTGCTATGAAAGCCTGTGACTTGTGGTGACCCTCCCTCCTGCATGCAGCGGTGGTGTTTGACTCCCTGAGATCTAGTTTATTGCAGTGGCGTGGCTTGTGGGACCAGGCTGGGGGTGATGCTCAGGCTGTTTTCCTACCTGCAGCATCTCAAGGTGAGTGCCAGGCCCAGCAAGGTGGATCCCCATCACCTGGATGAGGATCCAGCTCCTTGCCCTTCTTCAAGCTGCTCCTCTGGCACGGGGTTCAGTTCTCGAGCTGTGAAACTGTGGTAACACTTTCTGCACCATGAGATGTGTTGAAGCAGGGATAGCAACTTGTGGATATTCCCAGTATTGACATTACTGAATTCCTGCAAGGAGCAAGCTCCACCTGTGGCTGTTTGGTGGCTGCTCCAACATGTTTCAGCTGCAGGCAATGCTTGGAGCAGGGGAGAGTGAGCTGAAAGCCATTTGTCACTCCATTCCCAAGCTAAGAGGAAGGGACCTGGAGTGTTTGGCTATGGTTGCTTTGAGCAGGCGCAGAGTGGGAGCTGCTGCTCCGAACGCAGCTTTGAGTGCATTTGGTTCTTGTGTCTGCCAGATGCCTGTCAAGTGGCACAAGGCTCAACCGGGAGAGATGCGAGGGGTGTCTGGTCCAGGTGTGGGAGTTGGTCCAACTACTGCCCGTGTGAAGCTGCTGTGTTCCTCTGTGGTAGGCCACTGAGTCACCCCACGCCAGCTCTGCAGATCACTGGTGATGGCACCTTGTGATGCTGAGGTGTAATGCCAGGCAGGCTTCTTCAAGAGTGACCCTGGGCAGTGCATCCCCCTGCCGTGGTCTGTGCCAGGGAGGTTTGTGGCAGAGTATGGATTTCCAACTCCAAAGTGACAGGGGTTTCTGCCATCCCTGGACAGATACAGCTTCATCTGTATGGCCGAGTGGTGTGTGCAAGAAAACTCCGTGCAGCAGCCCATGTCTGAGTGTGGAAGCTAGATGGCACAGTCTGCCTGCGGTTTGTGTCGTCGTGAGGTGCCGGAGCGGCTGTGTCCAGAAAGACAAGACTTCCTTGGTAAGCTGTAGCATGAAGAGAATTTGTCCTGTGAGTGTTTTGTCCTTGCTTTCTTTTGAGAAATCTCTGTGTTTGGATCCTTGCTACGGCAGGACTGTGGTGTAGCCCGTGGCTCTGCCCTTCTCTTTGCTTCTGCTTGGGTCCCGTGTGGCAATGGTGGTGTCAGAGGTGTGACATAGAATCATAGAATGGTTTGGGTTGGAAGGGACCTTAAAGACCATTTAGTTCTCAAGATGCCTCCAAGCCTCATCCAGCTTGGCCTTGAACGCTCCCAGGAATGGGGCAGCCACAGCTTCTCTGGGCAGCCTGTGCCAGTGCCTCACCACTCTCACAGTAAAAATACCCTTACATCAACTGAAATTCCAGATCTTGCCTTTCCTTCTGGTTTTGTGGTCATACCCCCCTTCAGGCTTGGGCTGAACTTCACTGCCAGCCTCGTGCTTTGGCCCTGCAGATGTTGTAATTTATTTTGGAGAGAAAGCTTAAGGACGTACACCCACAATGTGAAAGTGCTGTTTATCCCTAGTCAGGTCATCCCTGACTTTCTCCGACTTAACTGCTGAGCTCATCTGCTTCTTTATGAGACTGCGTAGAGCTGTCCCCATCCGCGCTGGCAACACAAACGGCCCTCAACGTCCGGGCATTTATTCATGAATATGTTGAAAAGTCTAACTTGCATCTATGTGTCACTTCATGTGGCTGAAAGCCATGCTTAGAGCTAGGACGATGCTCTGTGCTTGGGGGAGAGCATCGCTGCTGTGCCCGCATCTGTCCATAGCTCTGATAGCATCGAAGCCACAGCAGATTCTGGTAACATACACTGGATTTCTCAGCCCGATTTCTGCAGGTGGCCGACACCAAACAGGCTGGCTCTGCAGCACTGCTCAGTGGTGCAGGCTTCTGATTGGCAATTTTGTTTGCTCCTTTGGCACAGTCTCCTGCTAAACCTGCCCCATCCCAGCACCTGGATGAACCTCCCAGGGACAGAGATGCAGCACCCACTGTGCTGCCTGTGCAGCCACGCTTCTGCTTCAAGTGTTTAATAATGTGGCAAGATGAGCATCTAGGAAACCCCAGGCAGATGGGATTTGGCTGGCTGTGTGGTGAGCAGAAGTGCTTCTAAATAAAACATTTTCAAAGACTGGCATTAGGCATCAGTGGCTCTCTAATTCGCGTCGCTTGTTGGGAGTGTGCGTTCATCGCAGACAATGTTTATTTATGGCATGTAAAATCTATTTCAATCAAATAATTTCCATAACTGAATATTTATGCCAACATCAACTGAATGCTCCTTGACTAAACTGAAAACTATTTATTCAGTTATAAATGTTTACTTGTTTAGTGTTAAAACTGCTTTAAACAAACTTAAAAATCAAATTGATGTCTTCCCCGTTAGCAGGATTTCTGCTGTATTCTAGACATCATTTTGCTGAGCAATGTATATATAATATTTTATTATAATCTCAGCTCAAATAGCCTCTGTATATGTATGCCTTCTAATAGCACAGGTTACCCAAAGGAGTTGTGGCTGCCTCATCCCTGGTGGTGTGCAAGGCCAGGTTAGATGGGGCTTGGAGCAACCTGGTTTAGTGGAAGGTTTCCCTGCCCATGGCAGCGGGGTGGGAACTGGATGAGCTTTAAGGTCCCTTCCAACCCAAACCATTCTACTGTTCCACGATGCTTCTATGCTCTGACTGCTGACTAGGCTTGCAACAGAGCTGCTGCCATTGTCAAATATCTTGGTCTTACAATGTCAGATCAGTTTCAACCGCACTTCCTTGCAGCAAATGCTCAGCAGTAAATATTAAATAATATTGTGCTGAGAAAACTCCAGTTTGCTGCCTCGGTGTTGGTAGTGCAGTCCAGGAGACACTCCTAATTAGGATGAGTCCTGAGGCAATGGAGTTTGGAAAACGTATTTGTGCCCAAGGGAGCATGTTGTATTTGGAACTTGTGAAGCAGATGGGCTTATGTACCTTGAAGGGAAACCTGCATGGTTTTGATGTGTGCTTCCCATGGGACAGCTGGCACCCGGGTCAGTAGGTGAGCCCCAGCCACTGTGACTCGTTGTGCATTAATCAATCAGTGGCTGAAAATCACCCAGAGACAGAGCATCATCCTGCTCTTCTGTGTGTGTATCTGTGTGCTCCCACCTGTGATTTTCCAGGGAGCTCTTGTCAGAACGTGAAGCTGGACTTGCTGTGGTTTGCAAGACGCACCATGTTTCTCCTTCCTTTTTTGAGCAGCAGGGGAGGTATGTGGTGTCAGGGATAGCAATCGGGCCTGTTGCATTTGCAGAGCGGTTGTGTCCAGCTCCGGTCTGTGATTTTGGGAGGGGGGAATTAAAAAAGAAAGGCTCAGGCTGCCCCTCCTCTCCCTCTGTGCAGCTTCAGTTCTCCAGCTTTATCCCACAGCCCTGTTGCTGCCTTTGCAGCTTGTGGATTTCTGTCGTTTTCTTCTGGCACCAGATCAGAAGAGGCTTGTTGGGTGGCGATAGTGGCTTGCGGTTAGTATTTCATCAGGGCAAAGGCACATGGGAGTGAGGGGCCCTTTTTACTGCGCTGACAGCTTGTGCTTTTGTTGGTTGAATAAGAACAGCTCCACAAACACGGGTGTGATGCTTCCCCCAGCCCTCTGCAGGAGGGGCTCTTAGGTGAGCTCTGCAAGGGGAAGTCCATGCCAAAGCTGAGGGTTTCTTGGATGTCACCTGGCAAAGAGCAGAGCTGAAGTCCTGCCTCTGGTTAAAGCTTCACACTTTGCAGTGGGGGCTTTGCTTATTTAGCACTGCCTCCTTGCTGCGCTCAGCCTTGCTTTTCTCTATCCTCCTCCCATGCCTGCAGTAACTACGGAATTGGGATTTCATACAGAAAACATGAGAATTTTAACTACGATTTCATATATACTGAAGAAATTCCCTCCTAACCAAACACTTGGGATCCTAACGTGTCTGCGCTGCCTTCTCATGGCTTCGTTACTCTTTGCTTCTCTGTTCACTCCCTTGCAGTGACAGGAAAAACGTTACCTTGCTCAGAACAGCAGGAGAAACCCATCAGCCCTTCCCTGGGGGCTTGGCTTTGCTGAGAACCACTTTTTTTTAGCTGGTTTGCTTGAAGGTCTGGGAACACACATCTGTACTTCTGTGTGTATGCAGGCATTGTTGATCACCACTTTGATTGCGTATACGCGGGTAAGCATTATACAAACCCTGGTAAATAAATGGTCTGTGGCTTAGAAGAGCAGAAAATCCTCTAGAGTTATGCCCCGAGTTTATGGCATCTTGTCTGCAACACCAGTGTGCTCACATGAGCCATAAAACTTGGTTATGTTTCCCTTGCTCTTTCCCAGTGTGTGATGTAAGGTGTCACAGCAGCTGGTGACACAAAATTAATGCCGAGCTCAGTTCTCCCAAGTGTCCATCCCAGCATGTGGTGGGACTGCGGCTGTGAGCTCAGGGCTGTGCTGGGCTCATGGGGTTTGGGCTCCAGTGGCTGGCCCTTTTGAACACTTTGTGGGATAAAGTGGGTCCCACAGGTCTGGGTATTCTCAGGCAAATATTTTCAGATCTGACTCTGCATCACTCATAGAGCTCATGATGAATTTTGTAGGGATATGGGGCATTTCCTTCTTTTTTGGGAGCGTTTGAATGGGACCTGAATGATCATGAGGAGGTGCTGACATCCCCCCTATGCAAGGTGACGCATGAAGTTAAGGCTAATTAATGTTTCCTCTGATACAAGCAGATTTAGTAGCAGGAGGGGAAATACTATTTTGGGGTCATGCACATCAGAAATGTGTCCCTCCCCTTCTAAGCAGTTAGTCAGGTTTGAAGTCTACCTGGGACCATTAGTGCAAACATGTGGTTGAAGCTTAGCTTTGGCTTGCAATGAGTTATCCGTCTGCAGCAAGGCAGCGCTTGCTGGGACATCAGCCGGCATAGACTGGTGTGGGGGAGGTCAAATGGTTCCTCTCCTTTAACCAACCACTAGGTGTAAAGCTGCATTCAAAAGCAGTGGTGAATGCAGTAAAGCACATTCACCTGAGAGCTGAATGGGGACTTCTGTAATATATATGTTAGTGTGCCTTAGACAGAACTTCCCAGGGGAAAAGCTGTTGCTGGAAGGGATGGAGAGTGGGGTGAAGTGCTGCGCTCATCAGCAACTGAACTGATCCTGAATGGACCTTGTCTCACCCAGCGCTTGCAGGGTCTGGTCCTTGGGCGATGGCTGTGCTTCCTTCTGCTGGTGAAGCCAATTACAGGAGGTAAGGAAGAGAGGGGAGCTGGTTACTGCTTGCTTTTATTCCCCCAATGTCAGAGCTCCTGAAGCATATTCTGGCATTTAAAACAAATGACTGCAGGGTCCTATCAGCACAGGGTTTTATGTGGCCAGAAAGTCCCATCTGCATTGCTGGGCAGCTGGTCCTGCGTGTCCCTTCTGCTGTGGCAGAAAACACAGGGATTTGTTTTAAGCAGACTTGGAATGTGTGATCCTTGTGGGTATGGTGCAAAAATAGACCATTACTCATATGAAACTTAAGGCACCTTCTGCTGGGTAGCTTGCCTCTGGCGGGAGGCTCAGACTATGTTCGCAGATGGTGGTTAAACCCTTTGTGTTTCTCCAAAGAGAGGTGTTCCAAAAGTACCAGGGGAGCAGGTGACAGGGATGGAGCAACGCTTCCGCATCCGGAGGGCTGGCTCGGGCTGTGGATGTCCATCCTTCTGCAACACAAAATAATCACCTCTTCTGTCTTGAGAACTGATCCAAGTGTTGACTGAAAACTCAGTTTCTGGGGTAAGGAACTGAGAACTCATAAATAACCCTTTTATCTTTTACTTTTTACTTTTACTTTTTACTTACTTTTTACTTTTTACTTTACTTTTACTCTTATCTTTTTAGAATCTTTTACTACAGAGCAGCATCATTTTATCTTATCCCTGCCAGCGAAAGTACACACCGAAAAGCTGACGTGTCTCTCCCACTTGCAGCTTGCTGCCTTAAAGGGTGTCCCCTTTCCTTCTTGGGGACTGTAGGCCCAAAAGCCTCGCAGAACACTTGCGTAGCATGGCTGCACTCAGGCTTCCTCGTTTACTTTCCCCCTTTACCAGTGGTAGTTTGCCAGATTGCACTGCAAGGACCAGACCCCAAGCCTGTGCCTTGGGCTAGGGTGATGGCAAAAGGAGGAAAAAGGAGGAAAAGACAGGGAACATAAAAGGAAACATTATCTCTTTGGCGGTTTTCTCTCAGGGGTATGAGTAGATAGGCTGTAATTGGGATGAGGAGGGCTTTGAGCATCAAGAAGGCATAAAATGGGCTGGTCTGGGGCTCTGAAATGGGACCTTGGACTGTGACACATGGCTTTTGATGACCTCAACTGGCTGGTGTCTAAAGCTGAGACAACTTTTTAAACATACAGGCATGTGACCACATGCATGTGTGTGTATTTTTCTTCTGCCTCCCCCCTACATAGGTGCCAAGGACATATGATGGGCAAAATCTCCAGGCAAGAGTGGCTGGGGTGACCTTCCGGTGAGCAGCAGTGTTTGCTCCCAGCCTGTTCAGCATGGATGAGCCGTTCAAAAGTCTGCAGAAGGTAACTTTTAATTACTTTAAAATAAACACATATTTATGGCTTTTTTTGGCTTTGGTGAGTGCATTTCTTTTCTACAGAGGGATGAAGCAAACCCAGTAAATAATGCTCTGAGGTGGCAGTAGCTAGATGGCTGCAACTGGAAAGGTCTTGGCACCTCTGGAGGGAAAGGAATGGATTGATTTATGATTTTAACAAGCATGGCTGGGTAGGGAATCATGCCGATATGGTTTTTAAAGACATGAAGTGATATTAATCGAAATGAAGTCTGCTCTAAGCAGGTATCTGAGCCAGCGGTCCGGGTCCTGGCTAACTGATTACAGGAGTAAAGCATAATTGTCCCTACAGAGATGGTCAAAGCTTGGGTGGGGGGTGTCAGGGTTTAATGCCAGATGGGGAAGCAGAGGGCTGGGACAAAGGGCATAATGAGGAATAATAGGAGTTGGTTAGAGGGACTGTTCACTTGTCCCCATTGATTAGGACCCATGTGAAGGGAGAAAATGATTAATAGGAGCACATAATGAGAAACAGCAGTGACATTTATAGAGCTGCAGCCTGAAATCATATGCTGCCAAAGGTCGGAGCTGCTTGGACTATGAACACCGGCCCTTGAAAAATGGTGGTTTTGGGGCAGAAGCCTGGCTGTGTGCCTCCGGGGCCAGCCTAGCTGGCACCGAGCGTGTTAAAAGCCGTGTTCACAGTGGTGTTGTCCCACCAGGCTGCTTCTTCATCTTGCTCCTGCATTAATTGTCATTCTGATGGAAGATGCCTTAAAATGGCTGTGAGGGGTGGTGCTGCTGGGGCTGCCTTCCACATGGCTGATGCTGCCCCAGCTTGTTTGCAGAAGGTAGTTGTGTTGTAGGGTGAAGGTCAGGCTCAAAACCTTTTCTGTAAGGGGAAAATTGCATCTGCACGTCTCTGTCTTACCTCCAGCCAGGATGCATGCCATGCTTTGCCCAGTGTGGGATTAGTTGATCTCCTTGTGAGGCTTCCTAAGAAGCCTCCAAATTTTTCCAGGCAAGCTCAGACATGAATCTTTTCCGTTGCCTCGGGCTTGGAAAAATCATAGAATCACAGAATGGTTTGGGTTGGAAGGGACCTTAAAGATCATCAAGTTTCAACCCCCTGCCATGGGCAGGAACAGCTTCCACTAGACCAGGTTGCTCATCAAATTGTCTGTTTAGATCTGGGGGTTTGAAAAATCACCCAAACCAAGGAATGCCCCTGGCACTAAAATTTGTATTTCATGTTTAATATGATGGCTACCGAGGACTCTAGGCTCCTGCATTTAATTTTACAATTAAATTAAATCTTGGCTGCACTGAAGCCACATTTCCTACTGGATATTTGGCCAGCCACCCACGCCATTCCTCAAGGGCCCTCAAGCCCAGTGCCTGCAGTGGGATCAAGGACTTTAGTGGCCTTTCCGTAGGGCTGTGGACTGGCCGCTGTGGAAAGGCTCCTGCCGAAATCTGTCCCTGTGTCCCGTGTAAAAGAGTCTCAGACGCGGGCTCTGCAAGCGACATGCTCCTGTGTTGCAAGAATGCTTGTGTCTCTGCTCCCATTGGGCTTTTGTAGTGATATCAACTGAATCATGGACATTTCTTTCAATCTATTGGATGAATGGAGAGTGTTCAGAAATAGGTTGAAGGACAGGTGGAAGTGCTTGCTTTCTGCCATTTCTGACAATGTCAAATATGCAAGGCAGTATGGGTGCTTCTTGAAGTAGATCATCACTGCTTTTTGCCCTTAGCTTTCACAAGCTAAGGATCTGTAAGTAAAAGTGAAAACCTGGGTGCTTAAAACCCCCCTTGATGAGACTTGCTGCTTCAGTTTGCAGGCACTGAACTTCTGCAGGTATATGAGCTGCTTCCCTGGTTGATTGCAATGGTTTTATGCCTCTTACAGCATCATGTAGAGTCATCTGTGCCTGAGCCCTCTCATCTGTAAACAGGACAATATCTGTTGGTGATTTATCCTGCCTTTTGGACCTCATCCTATTGCATACGGAGACATGACTGCTTGGTGGGTCTGGTGATTTTGCCTTTAAAAGCAGTGTTCTCACTGACTTTGAAATTATCTGCCTCTTTTCCATTCCTCTTCAATCACAGTTCAGGCATAACTCAATGAGATCAATAATGATGGTCATGAAAATGAGAGAAGGATGCATCCTCTGTGCACACCACAGAGAGAAATGCTGCATTTGCTTTATTTTGTGCAGCTCAGCTTCCAGCTCAAGTGTCCATCTTCCCAGAGGGATAATGCTGCATACTTCAGCCTTTCTCTTCAAGAAAGTTGCTCTGACACCAGCTCCATCAAAGCCAATGGCAGTCTGACCCAGTAAATTTATCGGTCCCCAGACGAGCTGCAGTGCCCATTCTCATGCACCTTTCTCCTCTGCCTGTTGGATAATACAAAAGACTAGGTATCCTCCGTCAGCACCTTCCTCTGAACAAACTGTCCTGCCAGACCCACATCTTCTGTCTGCCTTTAGCTCCTGATTATGGGGCAGTCTCATGGTGCTGTGTGTGGGAGGTATAACTAGTTCCTTCTGGTCCGCAGGTCAGGCTGTGGATCAGTGGTGTACAGTCATCTACATGCTGTGAAATTCAGCCCCCAGACAGAGCTAGAGCTGTAGCCAGAGTACATAAATCTGCAAAACATTTCAGCTGCTGGTGTCTTGTACCAGGGTCTGAAGCTGTCTCTTCCTATGGAGGATGATTGTATCTGCAGAAACATCCAGCTCAGCAGGTGGCTAATTACCCCCATCAAAAGTTTATAGGCAGTTTGCTCAGGGGTAAATTCTTGTCAGGGATGAGAAACAGAGTTTTGAAACAAAACTAATTTTAAAGCATCCATAACTTTTCTGAGCAAAGGCACAACAGGGAGATAGGAGTCGTTTAGGAGCTGAGAGTCGGATGGATGGTGACCATCTTAATCCAAGAATGATGCAGCCAGGGTGCACTTGGGTGAGCCATTCCTTCCTGCAGTCCTATCGATCTGCTTAGGCAAAGTGCCACATACCAAGAGACCATGCTTTCCCAGTGTGTGGGAGCTAATTTGATGCCTGCAGCCCCTCATTCTCATGCTCTCCTTGCTCCCAAAGGAGTTACCCACCTGCCAGAGGCACTGGAGTAATTCACCTTGTTAGACTAAATTATGAGGATCACAGCCAGATGCTCAGTTAATGCTAAAATCACAGAGAAAAGAGGCTGGCTACTTTGGTCCTCAGTGACCTTGAAAAGCAAGCTGGCGAATGCAACCTTCTATTTCTTATTGCTCTCCACGATTAGTGGGATGAGGTCAGCCTGTAGCACTAATTCACTTTGTTCTTAACTCATTTCATTACATTGCAGGAGAGCATGGCACTCCGCAAGTGTAATCTCCAATGCTATTCTCCGTCTTGTCTTTGCTTCTGTCATAAATTAAATAAGCCACTGTCATTTTCCAGCTATAAAGATTGATTTTTTTTAAACTATCCTGAGGCAAGCAATGATAATTTATACATCTTAAATTTGTCTACTTAGTTGTCTCTCTAGCTGGTTATTTTGTTGGGCTTTGACGTAGCTGCTTTTTCCTTTTCCCATAATCCCAGGTGGCAGGCTCTTGGAGAAAATAAGTCTTCTGTCTCCTGCTGTGAGAAGCACACATAGACATGAGATGGACACTTGGTTCCTGTGAATACCAAAATGAGAGCTCATGTCAATAAGCTTCCAGGGAGATGTCGAAGTTTGTTCCTGTGTGATGCTAGTGTATGTCTGTGTTTGCTGCATAGCTGGGCTATCTCATCCCTGTCACAAGCAAAGAGAGCACAATGTAGCTCATTGAACAAGATGCAGCATTCACAATAATGCAAGCTGAACAGAAGCTATCATCCAAACTAAATGTTGAAGCTGGGTATATGTGACACACAGATTCCCTGGCAGTATTTGAAGCATGATAACGATGCAAAAAGACATGCCTTGGATTTAAAGCCTGGCTGTTGGTTTTAAAATTGCTGTCTTCCAGAAAGGTGGCATTGACAGCTGTGCTTGGTTGTGAATGACAGGCTCTGGGATCTACCTGTCCTCTTATGTACCTCTGTTTTGAGTTGCTGCCAGGACAAATGTGTCTGAGAGAGGGTTTACTGGTCAAACTCCTTGAGCAGGCAGTGGTGCTTCCTAAACTAGAGACCCAGTGCTGTAGTCTTTCAGCAAAGGTAACTAGCACTGTGCTAGAGAGGTGGCCATGAACTTGTATTATGGATCACCTATGACAAATCACATGCCGTTAAAGGTTTTTCCTTCTTTCTGAATGTGTATAGCTTAGGTTCTCTTCTTCTCATATTATACATAACCCCTATAGCTGATGGACATGTGCTGGTCTGGGAGCCACTGTGTCTTAGAGTGTCAGGAAAACACAATTAATAGACCATCTCATACTCAGTGGGTACAACACAGCATCTGGCAGGATGTCAGCTGAGAAATACAAGAACTCCAAGTGATTAGAAACTGGATTTTGTTTTTTTAATTTTCATAGGTTTAACAGAAGGTGGAGTAAGTGATTGGAAAAGTGAAGCCTCTAGACTTGGTCTAACTGAAAGCAGAGGGTGAGTTGTCTTAATGAAGATGAAAAGCCAATTGGCTGAAAGTCACTGTGGAATGAAAGAAAAAAGAGCCTAAACTAAAAAGGATGTAATTCCAAGAGACAAAGCACAGTGTCCGTGGAGAATGGCAGGTGTGACCTTATAGGGATGGTGCTAAAATGTATGGGCAGCTCCCCAAATAAATCTTCATTGATCTTAGTCAAAAAAGAGGTGTATATGAAGTAGACAGTAAGTCTGATTACTAAATATTGGCATAAAAGAATGATCAAAACAAATGGCAACAAAATCTGAAAAGCTGAAAGAGAAACTGAGGAATGCCAGATACACTAGAAGCAATGTGGGTTGGAAATGGTCCCACCATGCTGGCAGGTGAAGGGAATCCAGATTGGGAAGGGGAGGGAAGGGAAAAGAAGGGAAGGGAAGGAAGGAAAGGGAAGGGAAGAAAGGAAAAGAGAGGAGAGAGAAGAGAAGAAGAGGAGAGGAGAGGAGAGGAGAGGAGAGGAGAGGAGAGGAGAGGAGAGGAGAGGAGAGGAGAGGAGAGGAGAGGAGAGGGAAGGGAAAGAGAAGAGAAGAGAAGAGAAGAGAAAAAAGAGAAGAGAAGAGGAAAGGAGAGGAAAGGAAAGGAAAAAGAAAAGAAAAAAAAAAAAGAAAAGAGAAAAGAAAAAGAAAAGAAAAAGAAAAGAAAAGAAAGAAAAAAAGAAGAAAAGAAAAATAGCCTGGGGTAGATGGTCGTGGAAGGTTTTTAAGAGAGGTCAGACAAAAGATCTCATGGGAATGATATGATGAAGTTGATTGTGGCTGGGGGAGTGGATGAGCTCAGTAATATCTTGATCACTATCACCCCTAAGGATATCTCTTTGTTTTCAACATTTATAGCATAATGCTATTCACAAACTCTGAAATCCCTACCCACTGCAATCAATTAATTTCCCAACAATACTTTAAAGCATCACGTTAAGGCATTGTAAAGACATTGTGCTTTTAGAAGCAATTATTTGATTGCTCTGCCAATGTCTTGTTGCAGCTGTCCTAATGAACAATGAAACTTTATTGTATTTAGAGTTGTAATACTTGGAACCAGCAGCTGCCACTGCCAGGCTGGGAGGCGGAAAAATCACATCAGCATCCTGGCGTGAGGCTTCTCCTTGTCATGAAGCCTGTCCTCCGATTTGGGGAGTGAAAATTGCATTTTAACAGATATAACCTACAGAAAAAATATTATCAACAAAAGGAAAGGAGATTAGCTGCTTGCCTGGAGGCAGCGTTTGAAAATTTTACAGAGAAGGCTGTACCTACTACAGCCGGCACTTCAGTTACAGCGGGTACAGCAGGGAGATGCAGCTCATGATATACCAAATAAAACAGCAACGTTTTTTAATTATACCTCGGTGGTAATGCTCTTTTTTTAAGGTGGTCCATCTGTGAACTGGATGCTTCTGGAACCAAAGCTGTTTCCAGCACACACCAAAGACTCATTTACCTCTATTTTTGTTTAAAGTTCTTTGGCAGAGAGAAAAATCACACCTTTCCTTCACAGCTGATGTATAGGGGCTGCTTCCAAGTATGGCTGTGAGCTGGCATTAAACTCATCATGATTTGGGGTTGGCTTTGGATGTGAACCCTCAAAATCAGGGAGTGGGTGATGTATTTCATGTGGATATGCTTTTGGCTGGTTTAGTGCTTGTGCTATGGACCGTAAGAGACCAGGAGGGGCTTTGCCAGTGACCATGCCTTTCTTTTCAACTGATTTAGGACAGAGATAATTTTATATTCTAGTGCAAATGGTGTAAAAGTGTGAATGTCAAGGCAGAGCTTTGGCTTTTGGGTTAAAGTCTCATGGGGTCATGGTTCTGCAAGACCAGTGATTTCCATGCAAAACCAAAATGGACTAGTCACGTGAAAATTCGTAAGCTCAAAACTGCAAGCTCATTGCAAACATACATAAAGAGGTTCGTGATGCTTTTGGGCATTTCAGCCTTGTTTGACATGGTCACCCATGAAATGTGTGCAAGACAGTGTGTGTGTGCATGGGACAGCACCTTGGGGTGTCTCTCTGTCCTTCTGGGTCCAGGACCCAACTGTGAGGACAGACATTTGCTATGTCTTTAGTAGGTTGGACCCTGTTTTCTAGCTTGGATTCTTAAGAAGAGAAAAAAAAATGCAATTGTTTAGTTTTTACTTATTTCTCTAACTTGTTGGCTGATACTTACCTTATTTGACAGGAGATTGTTGCTCATCGGGGACATCAAATTTCTACATTTTATGAGGACAGCTGGCAGAGCAAAGAGACCTTTTAATACCACTCCTCTGCGGCAAAAGATGAAGTGTGCGCAAGGCCCTTCTTACACAGAGAAACTGCTCAGTAGAGCAAGGGCTACCAGGTACAGAGAAAATACCATTTGTTTGATGTTCTGCGACACAAAGCTATGCAAGGTTTGTTCATTTCTTAGGAGTTCAGCCAACAGTAACAAAAATATGGCAGCAAACTGGGAAAATTCTCCTCCTCAAGACTCTTTTGGGGATGCACACATCTCACCGGGCTCTGGTACTCTCCCATGCTCATGCCTGCAGGAGTCATCCCTGGGATTAGTGGAAACCTGATTGTTTGTCTTCATGAGTTTTTGGCTATAAACAACCTCGTATGGTCTCCTCCAAGGCCTGTGCATCGCTGTCGATTAACAGAGCCCTTTGCTTTCTGCAGAGCCTGGGACACTCCATTTCATGAGTCTCCTGTATCTAAAAGATCAGTTATTACAAATGTCCTACTAGGACATGGCTTGTTAGATTTGTACATGGCCCATTATAGCTTCAGCGGCTGCTCTGGGTAAGAGTGGGAACAGCAATACATCACTTCAATGAGCCTAGCCCATGTCCTCAGTGTGAGAGCAGTTTTAGTCTTCACTTTGACTTCTTATGCTTTGCTGTATTTAGAGCCACCTTTTTTTTCTGTCATTATTGTGCTATTTTCTTGGAGGGCAGCCATTTCTTCTAAATGCGGGCTAGCTACTGCCAGTGAAGGAATATCCAACAATTTGCTTCTAAATAGCTCTCTCTTTAAAGTCAGTGGTCAGCAGATAGGTGTGACTGCTGTGGTTATTCAGTACCAGTTTCCATGCTTCAAAACTGGCATTTAAAGGGGTCTAATTCAGCTACCACTGCAGAGAGTTTCTTTATTTCTCTTTTTCTTTTAAAGCCCCTTCTTCCCCAGACATGAACTTCCCCACAAGCACTTGTTATGTTTGCAGCAGGAGCCCTGTGATGCCATATTCACTGGGAGATGGAGTCTGGGGAGCTATTTAAGCTAGTAAATGTGAAACTGCTTTTTACAGCCTCTTGAAAGAGTTACTCTAGCATAGGATTTCATGGGAAGTACAAAGTGGTGGGAGAGCAGTGAAAGGCAAGGGAGCACCTCGGGAGCATCCCGCTGGAGGCGGCCTTGGGACAGAAGCAGCAAAAATGGAATCTGAAAGGAAAATGGTTATTTTTATATGTTACTAGGTCTAAGAGTTAATTATTTCTTATTTCCTTCTTGGCAGTTTGGAAATCTCCTGAGCGGTGCATGAAGCTGGTATGAGGGAGCAGAAAAGCAGCCCAAGGCAGTTCTGTGCTGGGAGTGGGGTGGGTGGTTTAACAGCTCCAGGATACTAAAGCCATGGGAATCCTGACATCAACCAGCACATTACAGTGTCCCTAGGAGAGGGTCCCTCCAGCAAATGCAAGCAGTGTGGTGCCAGTCTGGGCACAGCTGCTTGGCCTGGAGCGGGGGGC
This sequence comes from Myiopsitta monachus, assembly GCA_017639245.1. Classification (NCBI taxonomy): domain Eukaryota; kingdom Metazoa; phylum Chordata; class Aves; order Psittaciformes; family Psittacidae; genus Myiopsitta; species Myiopsitta monachus. Next base: position 56,914,748 of record CM029924.1, on the reverse strand, counting down.
ACCGGGATGCAGAGAGGGAGGTGAAACCCCCAGTTCAGAACCCGCATCACAGAGCCATTCTCCTGTCCCTCACCGGACTCTGAGAATGGATTTTGGCAGAACTGGATTCTGGCATGTCTGATAGCACTATTGTAGTAATACACTGGAAGATACAATGCCAACAAAGGGGGCTACAAGCTCCAGAAGAAATAAGGAAAACGAGAGTATTTAAGGATGCTAAATCCTTGAGTTTTTCACCCTTTTGTCTCACTCCCAGGGAAGGGGGAGTGCTGGCATCAGGAAGGGCTGTGGCTGCAACCCTGCGCTGGTGTAGAGTATTTTTTGATCTTGGAAAGCCAGCTTGTTCAATGCAAACCACAACACAGCAGAATTAGCAGCTTAGCCCCAGGCAATCGATGGATTGACAAACAAGCCTTTTATGTCCACAGCCTGTTACGAAAGGAATATTAAAGCTGAGACATACATAAAAAAAACACTGGGTTTGCAGCTGCAGAAGGAGTCATAGTGGGAGTGATTCTTCTTTATTTCTTCCCAAGAGCTGCTTATAGAGGGAGAGTAAAAACATGATGCACCATCAATTCCATCTTCCCGTGGACAGATGAAAAATGCCCTGACCCAGCCTGCACTTTTTTTTGGAAGAAAACTTAGACTTGTCCTGGTGTGGCTTCCTGGGGAGCTCCCACAGCCCTGCTGGAAATGGTGTGTGCAGGAAGGACACCAGATCTGCTCAAATAAAGGGTATTTCTAAGAGCAGGAGTGTTGATGGAGGGTAAAGAATCAGTATCTGCATCCCAGCTGGACAAGGGATAAAGCTGGTCTTAAGCAAGCTGATGTTAATGAGGGTAAATAATTGCACCCAGGTGGGGTGGAGTGGAATGCGTGTTTATGCTCTGGGATAGGAGAGATTTCCCTGTGTTGTGTTTTATCCCCCCATTGCAGCTGCTTCTCACTGCTAGTGCCCATAAGGGTCTGTAGGTATGTTAAGCCTACCAGGAGTCCATTCTCCTCACTGTGTAAAATATATCAAATTAAGCTGTGCCTGCCTCTGGTGAAGATAACTGGGATACAGCTTTCCCTGAGCATCCTTGCGGGCACGGAAAGAGACCGTCATTAAGTCTCGTAACCACTCACTGTAGCCTGCCTAAATTCATTTCAGCTATGAAAATCTAATTATAGGAAGTGGCTCTTTCAGTCATTAACGGCTGCAGGAGCTCATCACACAGGGTAAACTCTGGCTGCTGTCTCGGGGAAAGAAAATGCCTCTGGTGCGCTTTGCCGTTTCTCCGCTGCTGTCACAGACATGCCCATTAGAGAGATGCTTATTACCTTTCTTTGTCCTGCTTCCTAAACTCTCCCTGGTGAAAAGCTTGAGCCCTGTGTGGTGAATCCTGATGAGCCTTTCTCAGCCTGAACCGGCATACTAAGCACCCTATTGCTGATGGGGATGATTAATGCCCTAAAAAGCCCCTAAAAAGCAATGACTCCTCATATAGCCATAGGTCAAAGCTAAATTTTTGCAGTGAAGCTTGTTGCACTTTGACAGAAGGGAACAGAAGATAGAAAGGGGTGAGTTGTGGAAAAAATCAGGGTACACGACTCACAAAGGAGCAGAAGTTGGCAGATGAGCTGTCTTGGGAGCCCTGACAGAGGCTGTGACTATGTATATATTCAAATAAACAGCTACTCTATGCAGAAGTAAATAATAATAATAAAAAAAGATCCCTTTATAGCAAATTATCCACCTGAGGATGACATTTATAGCAAGAAATGGCAAAGGGAATTTCAGGTGGTCCATGACAGCCCTTGCTGAAAAGATCCATTACCACTTCGCTGCGCATCTTCTCTCTACTTTTTCTGCTCATTGGCTGTGCTATTAGAGCCTGGCTTTTCTGTGGCAACCCTGAGAGCTGGAGGCCTCCTTTGCTTTTTGTAGCTTAAACTTAGGTTTGGGTGTTAGAAGGGGTCAAATCCTTTGAGTGTTTCTTAATTCTAATTTTCAGTTCACTATATTTCATATTTCTAATGATCTGTGTTAATGCACAAGTCTCACCCAACAAAGATGAAGAATCACCTGATATTTTGCTTCCTTGCAGTAAATTTGCTATCACTGAGTTTCCTACATGATGTCTGTCCCCTCCTTCTGCCTCTGAATTTTTTTAGGCTGTTGGATAACTGGGGAGGAAATAAAAGCATATTTATCTGTTGAGAGTGGAAACACAAATACAAAATGCCAGCTGAGCCATGCAGAGAGTTAAAGTAGCACTGACAGTTTCCTCCCCCTAACTCCCAGGAACATATTAAGCTTTAACAAGTATATGAAATTAAGTTTGTAAAATAGAGTTAAAAATGCTTAAGGAACACTTTCATAGAATAGAATCACTGCATGGTTTGGGTTGGAAAGGACCTTAAAGCTCATCCAGTTCCAACCCCCTGCCACAGGCAGGGACACCTTCCACTAGATCAGGTTGCCCAAAGCCCTGTCCAACCTGGCCCTGAATACGGCCAGGGATGGAGCAGCCACAGCTTCTCTGGGCAACCTGTGTCAGTGCCTCAGCACCCTCACAGGAATAACTTCTTCCTGATATCTAATCCAAATCTTCACTCTGTCAGTTTAAAGCCATTCCCCTTTGTCCTGTCCTTACATGCCATTATCAAAAATCCCTCTCCAGCATTATTTTCTTGCTTCATGTTTGCTGTGATCTCTTCTCAGCTGAAAATCCATCTGGGATGCAGTTGTCCTTACAGTCCTCAGGTGTTCATCCAGCATGGCTCCCCAGCTCCTGCTGCATGTTGCTGGTGTGCGGCTGAAACCGGGAGTAAACACTTAAGCTCTGGATAGGGACCTGGACAGCTTTGATACAGCCTTAGCATCCCAGTTTAGCGGAAATTTTCATTTGAGAAAGAGCACCCTCCACTAGTTGTCTGACCCCCTGCTGCTCCAAGCAGAGAGGGTACAAATTGAAGCTCATTTTAGAGTATTGCAGTTTCAAGGGGTTTTTTTTTTCCTTCTTTTTTCTTCAGTGTCTGGGGCTGATATCTCACCTGAGAAAATATGCTCAGGGCAGGTTTTCATGGCAGCACTGCTGGGAGGATTTCTGCTGTAATGTGGGATCCACCTTTCCTCTTTCCTTTCTTCCATCAGGTTTTTTTCTCTCTCTCTTCAGCCTGAGGACACGGATGTTTTCTCAATATGATTATCTCCATGGGCACAAATATTTTGGTGAAGCTTCATGAAGTGGGCGCACATGCGTGAACTGCCCATAGGGCAGGAGCTGGGGGGGCCCCAGCTTCCCAGGAGGGTAGTGATGCCACCTTAGAACACCAAGCTGCTTACCACTGCTTTAATATCTCACTTGCATTAACACAGCCCTGTCCCTGCAGGTCTTTTGGCAGGCATTATAAGGTGATAATTAGCTCAAAATGCTTCTGCCAGGGTTTTAACAGCTCTGACACATTTCTCTCTCCTATTCCATAAATAGCCAAAGTGGGAAATGCATTTGGGTGCAGCTGCTATTGGTGACATTGGTGACAAGGGCGATGAGACTGCTATGACTGCACAAGGCACTGCCTGCAGCCAGGGAGTCCTGGGCATATCCTCAGATGGCAGCTCACAGACAGGTCTGTTTCCAAGGATTTGCATCCTTTTTTGAAGGGTTTTCAAATTAGTTTAATCCAGTGGATATGTGTAGAAGGGGTTCCTGGAGAAGGCATTAGATGTGGTAGACTTCAATAGACCTCCTGAAGAGCTGATGCTGCTCAGCTCAGTGGGGAAAGGCAGCCTGGAAGTCCCCACGATGGTACTTGCCATCTGTTCTGCAGGCCTGAACATGGCTGAAGATTTTGGGCAAAAGCCTTTCTAAATAAAACAAGTGCCTCTCAGCAGAAGCTGTTTCCAAGTCTGCATCAGCCATCACCTGACTGATGCATGTTGGTGAATGGAGTTTGGGCCACCTGACCTGCTCAGAAAAGTCACAAGTGCTTTAATAAATAAATCAGGACTCACTATAAGGATCCACCCAACTGCATTAAGCTATATATTGGGCTTAAGATTTTTAAACACACCCCTTTGAAAGGGATTAATGGGAGTCCCTGCATGGCTGCTGCTGCCCAAATATCCTTGCAGGGTGTACAGGGAAGGACAGACTCTTGTGCACTTTTATCACCTTAAAGAATTTTACAGGTTATTCTTCAGTGAGCAACCTCTGCTCCTGTTGACATCCTCCTCTCCAATCTTGACTTCCCATCCCTGTGTTTCCGATCCCTGGGTCAGCACCAGGGAAGGTGTAGCTGTATCTGCCCTCACGCTCAGTCTGAACAGCTCCAAGTCACCACCTTCACCTTCCATGCAAGCATCTTTTCCATATTTGAGCTCCCCAAGCACAAGCCCCTTCTTCCAAATTTAAAAGTGGTTTGAAGCTTTAATCATGTTGTTGGCTGTTAATAACACTTTTTCCCTGGCAGAGCAGTGCAGAGCGCAACCTGTTACTCCCATGGGTGCTTTGCAATTGCTGTTTGGTAGCGGTGAAGTGGAAGAAAGAGGCCATAGGTTTAATTTTGGCTGATGGAGAGCAGGGAGCCTGGGGTTGCTCAGAGTTTTGTGAGATGGGGGTGAGTCCTGGGGATATTGCCAGTGGAATTTAATGACCAAAATCTCCCCTTTGCATTGAGCCTGCCTGAAAATGTGGGATCTGAGATATTGGTTGGGCTCAGTCAATGAAAAATAAAAAGCCACAGAAGATGGACATGGTGGAAGAGCAGACATAGAATCTCCCTGTATCCCTGTGTGAACTGACTGCTGTGATGCTCCAGAGCATTGGGCATGGCTAAATCCGGCACTGAAAAGAGTGCAATTTGTCCCTTGAAGACAGGGGTAACTGTGGAAAGCCATGGGCCCTTCCTTCTTTTGCCTCCGTGGGGCAGGAAAGGGGCTTAGGGCCTTAGAGGTGTTTTTAAGATAATCCAAGGACCTGCGACAAATGTGAAAATAAATGGTCTATAGAATGAATGCACAGTTGCAATTCAATCAAATGCTCTGAACCTGAATCTGTCTGTCCCCTTTGTCTGCATTGCTTTATGCTCTTTCCTTCCCTTTTCCTTTCTTCCTTAAGGCATAAGGAAAAATGTGGGTGAAGTGCCAGTTGCTTCAGAGGTGAGGAGTGCTGCCTCTGTGCTGTTACTGAACTAGCTTTGGGGAGGAAACGATGTCTCTGGGTGCCTCCAGATATGGTTTTGTGACTTTGGCTTCATTTATCAGAGGTGTAAAAGACCTTGGAGGAAGATACTACATGAGAGAGAGGTTTGTTGTGGTATTTCTTGTCCTCCAGTGGGGGCTGCATAGGAACCACAGTGCTTGGTGTTGAAGAAAAGGGTGGCTACTGGGTGGTGAAGCCCTGGCTACATCTTTTTATGTCCCAGTGCTACACAGGTGTAATGAGGAAGCTCATTCTCAGGTGCTGCTCTTCAACTCCTTTGCTTGTTAGCAATTTTTAATCACATGTATATTTATCTCCTTGGCTGAAATACAATATTAAAGAGGTATTACATTTCACCCAATGAGATGAAAATAGATTTTAATTAATGTTGATTAATTGAAATTCAAAAGGAAATCTAGTAGAGCTGGGTCAGGAGGAGGCTCTGAGACACCATTTTGTGGGCATTTTAAAGACATTTTATAGAGGTGGTCCATAGACTAAGGGAATGATATCTGTGTATTATATCAAAGGATAGAAAGGGTAGTAGGGGTTTATGAGGTTGTACTGGATAGCATGGGACCTGAGCATGATCTAAATGGTGTGGAATAAGGGGTGGAGAATACGCTTATTTTGGCTGGGATAATTTTCTTCATGGTAGCTGGTCTGGGTCTGTGCTTTGGACTTGTGCTGGAACCAGTTTTGATAACACAAGGATGTTTTCATTACTGCTGAGCTGAACTTAGAGTCACGGTTGTTTCTGATCCTCACTCCACCCCACTAGTGGGGAGGCTGGGGATCCTCAATGAGTTGGCATATGGCATCATGTTCAGCATGTAAAGCCGGGGAAAGAAGGAAGAGGGACATTTGGAGTGATGGTGTCTGTCTTCCCAAGTCATTGTTATATGCGATGGAGCCCTGCTGTCCTGAAGATGGCTGAATACCTATCTGTAATGGGAAGTGGTGAATGAATTCCTTGTTCTGTTTTGCTTGCATGAGCAGCTTTTGCTTCTCCTATTAAACTGTCTTTATCTCAACCCATGAGTTTTCTCATTTTCTCACTCTCTCCTTCCCACTGAAGGGAAGTGAGCGAGCAGCTGTGTGGGTCTTAGTTGCCAGCTGGGTTTAAACCATGATAGTTCCCCTGTAAGTGACCTGTGCAGCTGTGGTGGATTGTACCTGGGCTGTGCCAATGCCTGCTTTGCTGGAACATGATACAGTCAGCATCACAGGCACCTCTGAATGCTGCATCCCAGCTGCCATGGGGGTCTGGATTTTGGAGGTTAGATTGTCAGTAGATGGAGCTGTTTATTAATGTTTCACGTGCAGAAGGATGCTTTGCTGCTGCATGGAGGTTGCAGGCATTTCTGGCCTTTGGGAAGAGTCCCCATCTTGTGTGTGCTTCACTGTCCTGTACAGAGCTGCAGGAGTGTGGGGTGGAGGCTGAACCGCCCTGCCCAGCATTCCAGGAAAGCAGATTATTTGCCTCTGCAGGTCTCACTGTTCTCTGCTGGATAGGTGGCCAAGAGCAAGACCTTCCTCAGGGGGACACTTGAAATGGATGCAGCAGCTGGGTGTCCCAGAGATGTGCCATAGGGATGGCTGTGGCATCAACCCTGCATCGGGACCACAGTTAAAACAAAACAGTTCTGTGCAGTACCCGGTGCTTCATCATGCTGAAGACTGTGGGTCCCCACACCGTGGCAGGAGGTGGCATGAAGATGGAGTGAATTGAAGCAAAATATTGCTTCTATCTTGCCCTATAGTGATTAGTAGAGATGGAGACTATCCTACTCCCTGCTGCTAGGTCACCTAGCAGTATGTCATCCAAACAAATCCAAACACTTCTATGAAGTATGCTCTTCCATGCACCCACATACTTTCCTTAAATACTCTCTGGCATGGGTTACTGAGAGATGGTCCACACACATGCTATTTTCAGTCCTGTCCTTTTTAACGTTTTCTGCCAGAGAACACTTTTCAGTGTTTCAGTGCAGCTTTTGGGTCAAATCCTTGTCTGGAGTTCAATGGGATGGTGGGATATAAGTGGTTAAGAGAGAGATCTGCTTGACTTCAAGGGTATATCATGAAGATGTGAAGCCAACTGGTGTCAGTTCAGATGATGTGTCTTGCCCAGTATGACTGTGATGCCCAGCATCTTACTGTGATGGCAGCTGAACATGGATAGCCAAAGGAAGTGAAAAGCACCCCCACCTCTACTTTATCTGCAGCTTGTCACTGGATTGGCGGCCTCCGCTCAAAGTCATCCTCAGTGGTATAGATGCCCCAAGTTTGGACATGTTTGACAACATCAGATCCTCATTCCTCACATCTTCCAGCTCTGTACTCTTCTCTGTGCAGGCATCTGGGAAATTATCCCCAGTTGCTACAATACTAGTTTTAATTTTAAAGAAATGAGCCATGAACTGTTGAAAATAATAATTTTAAATATGAGCACCTGAGAGGCTGCTGTGGATATCTGCCAAAATATTAATTTTATCTTCAATTCCAACAGCCTGAAAATCCACTTATTAGTAACAGAGAAGAAATGCTGTTGAGATATGAGTACGGCAGTTGGGAAACAACAGAGGAAAACCCATTCTGGTGGGCTGGAAAGAGGTACACTTCATGTCTTCCTGCCTTCATTGAGGTCTTGTGGACGGAATAAATTTCTTCTCCAAAGCAGAAAAAAGAAAGCAGGAAGTTGGGAAACCGGAAGAGGGAAAAGTTAGATGAAAAAAAATTAAGAAAAATCAAGAGGAAGAACTCTTCTTTTACTTTTTTTTGCATGATCAGATACATTTTTTATTATCTGCAGGCCAGCACAGTACTTCATTTCTGCTTATTTTTAAGTGCTTGAGTATCCTGCTAGGAATATTAATGAACTTTGGCCTTGGCCAAGGAAATCTTAATACCGTCTTGAATTTGAATATAGTAAAAAGTGCCGTAGAAATTACAGAACCTAAGGATGACCCTGTGACTGGTGATACCATGCTGGCAGCAAGGGGTAGCCCTGCCACAGAGACACTTTGTGTAATGCTATAAAGTTATCTTTAGAGTCTCAAAAGCATACTTTGCTTTAATAATTTTATATTAATTAATTCCTTACATATCTGCTTGATGTTATAATCCAGTATAATGTTATATGGGTTGGCTACATCCCACAGCTCAGTTGCTTTGCAATGCATCAGAGGCAGAGGGCTCTCTGATGTGATGTGCTGGTCATGGAGGTACCATATCTCATACCTGCTTTGCAGTCAGAAAGGGCGATGGTGCCCTAAGGCAAAAGAGCTTTCCCAGTTTGTAGGTTTGTTTGGATTATTTTGGGATGGTCTTTTCCAGCCAAAGCCACAGGGTTTACATTTGGTGCAAAGCGTCGTAACTGTGGTACAGGGGAGAGATGTGGGCACTACAGAACACACACAAGAAGGGACAAATTAGTTTTCTTGGAAATAGCAATTTGTCATTTTGCCTGGGTCATGCTAGGTGTTCTAGCATTTTATCAGTGCTCAGGGGAATACTCATCTCCAATCCAGCTGCTCCATGGAAACAAGTCTCATCTGTCCCTCTCTTCATCCTTGATCTCCATCATCCATCTCCATGACACAGCTGTGTCATGCTAGCTGTGGGGGGCTGCAACTTCAATGGCTGTGGTGGTGTGTGTGTGCATGTACAAATCTCTTTTTGTGTATGGCTGGATGCATAACTGATATCTCATTTCCATCACGGAAATCTTCAAAGACCCTGTGGAGAGTGGTGATGTTTTGCTGCATAACATTAGTGCAAGTGTCATTCCAATGGCCATGTGGATAGGCTGGTCCCCAAAAAGATTGCTCTATATAGATATTAAGAAGTTCTTCACTGTGAGGGTGCTGAGGCCCTGGCACAGGTTGCCCAGGGGCAACCCAGCCCTGTGGCTGCCCCATCCCTGGCAGTGTTCAAGGCCAGGTTGGATGGGGCTTGAAGCAAGCTGGTCTAGTGGAAGGTGTCCCTGCCTGTGGCAGGGGATTGGAACTGGATGAGCTTTAAGGTCCTTTCCAGCCCAAACCATTCTGTGTTTCTATGATTCCATGGCAAAAAATCACAGCAGATGTTGAGGATGAAGTCTCTGGAAATGCTAGAAGATAGAGGCACACAATAAACCAGAGATAAGTGTCCTCCTGCTCAGCAGGTTATGGACCAAGTTTTAAAATTTCAGCAAACTCGGCAATTATTTCTAATAGGATCCCTCCCATGATGGGCACTGAGTGCCAGCGAGGGACCCACACTCCTACGCACTCAGCATTTTTGCCCAGTGGGCATTACAGCTGCATTGCAAAGGCTATGAGTGCAATGCTGGTCATTGCAAGGGTTTATTTGGGTGGTCCTCCGAGCTGAGAGGGTCCCCCCACAGCACCTCCTTCCTTGCTGTCTTTGCCCAGCTGTTGTGGAGCACATGGTGCAGCGGGCTTGGAGTGGTGGGGTCAGCTTCTCCCTGCTTAGAGCAAGGATGGAGAGAGGGGCTGCTGAGACGTTGTTTCCATGGAGCAGCTGAATTGGAGATGAATATTCCCCTGAGCACTGATAAAATACTGGGGTTGCTGTAGCAACATGTTTGGAAATTAAAAAAAAAAAAAAAAGCCAAAACAAAAAGGTGGAGAGGAAGATTTTAGAAGGGAAGAGTGGTCTGGGTGCCCAAGGTAGCTCAGGGAGGACTCAGCATTGGGGTCACAGTCAGTTGCCTGGGGCAGCGAGTGGTGTGACACAGGGCTTTGGAGAAACTGTGCTTGAGCTCATTGATCCCTATGTCTACCAAAGAAAATTACTTTTCCATCCATTTCCTGAAAGCTGAATAGCAAGAATGTGATTTTGATCTGCATGCTGCTAATTTGTCACTAAGCTGGAGGTAAATTTGCTCTTCAACTCAGTGCTTATGTCTGATTTAGTGAATTAGCCAGACTCAGGCAGCAGCCCCAGGTGCTGCAACTTGTATGCCTATTTTGGTACATTGCTAAAATGATTCCTGCAGCCACCCCATTTGGGAGATCTCAGATGTATGGATTCTGGTCCATCTCCATGGACCTTTTGTTAAGATTTTGTAGATGAAATATTTCTTTTTCCCTTTCTGCTTTTTATTTAGCGATGTTGTGAATAAAACGGCAGTGATTTGTGAATGGTGATGTTTGTGGGAATTTTCTTACTCGATGATACTCAGCATCATTGGTAGGAACTGGAGCAGCGCTGGGTGTCTTCAGTTTTTCCCAAACCTAACAACCATGAAACAGTTTGAGGAAATCCCTTTCCAGAGTTGGAAAAGCAAAGCTGATTGCTGTCATATTTAGCCTGAAAGATGGGTTTTGTGGTGAATGCTGTGGGGTTTTTTCAATTCCAGTCTCAGGAGCTCAGTCCTAAATTCCCTACTCATTTATCTGCGTTTTTTCCTAATTCCTCCTGAACGCTTTCTCCTTAGAGTACGTAATGGCAGTTAAGAAATAAAGCATAGTGGAGGGCTTTTTGTTCCCAGATGAATAATGTTGCATAGCTAATGTGATCCCAAGCAGAGCTGGAGCCTATTTTTCAGAGTTTAACAAACTTTTTGGGAAGGTGCTGAGTTCTCCTGTTGCTTGATACGTGCTGTCTGGATTTGCAGCTGGATGGCATGAGGATGGGTGAGGGCTGCCTGAGCTTGGTGTCAATAGTAGAGGGGCTGGAGCTGCCATGCCTTGCTTGCCACAACATCCCCATTGAAAACCTCCCCTTCAGCACCCTATGGAGATTCAATGTTGCTGTGCCCTTGGCTTTTACAAACTGCGTTTTCATTCCTCCTTGTGCAGCAGTGATGATACTGAAAAGCAGATAAAAACCAGTTTCCATCTCTGTTCAACAGGCTTTTCTTCTCTAACTATTCAGTATCTAAAAATAACGTGCAAAGTTGTTTTGCCTATGAATTTTTGCTTTGTAGAATAGCTTTACTCTTTGCATGATATATGTCTTATTAGCAGCTTGGATAAAGCAGAATGCTGCTAATTCCATATTATAAGATTATTATGAACACATGTGAATTAATGGTCCTTATAAACATAGTCCCATTGAAGTCCTTGACACTGCATATTAACCTGGTAGCTGAGCCATAAAATGCAATGCATATTAAAAATCAGCAGTCTGCACTTTCAGTGCTTTCAAAATAGCCGGCCTTTTGTATGGTACAAAAGGGTTCAGAAAATCCTAGAAGAAATTATAAGCACTTCTATGATGAGAGAGTAATGCATTTTTATAGGGGGGGGGGGGGGGGGGCTGTTACTTGGCTTGGAGGATTGGGTGGATATTGAAACACATAGAGCCCTTTCTAACAGAATTCTGCTCCCTGTCTTATTCATTCCATAATTTGACCACTGGAAAGATCTCAAAGAGTTTAGGGGTGCTGGCAGTGTGTGTGGTCTCTGGCTATCTGTGTATATTGCTGTTTTGTGCTGTAGAATAAATCTTTGCAAGAGGTCTTTTCCACTTTGCAAGAAGTTTTTTCCTCCTGGTTTCACTCTTTGCACTGTTTTTCTGCAAGAGTCAATAAATGCAACCCATTCTCACCTCCCACCTGGTTTTGAAGTGTCGAGCCACCTTGAATTTTAGGGTAGGTTGTTTTTTTTTGTGCTTTTGTTTTAAAAAGTCTCTGTTGACATGTGCCATTCATTCTCTGCTTGTTTCTTCCCATAACAAGCCCTGTTTCTGGACCTGCACTGTCTTTAACAGTGCAGCTGAAGCCCACATTTACATGCTCCGCTCCCTGTGCAAGTGCATAAACCTGGCATTTATGTGCTTACCAGTTAATTAAGCATTCAAATGAGGGATTTGTACATGCTGTTTAGGTAGTCGCTTCTGAACATCACTGAAGGGATTGGATGCTTTTCAATGGGCAATGTCAGGTAACCTGATAACAGCACAGGCTGGCTGCCATCAAAATGCATCCATATCAGGATTAAGGTACCACAAGGATGTAAGCTGCATTTGGCTTGAGCCAGGCATCTAGTTCTGCAGAAAAGGTGAGCTGGGGGAAATCTTGCATACCATTGCAAGGCTTTGTTTGAGCTCCTCTTGGTGTGGTATGAAGCCGTCACTGTCACCTTTTGGATTTGGAGGAAACACGCTTTAGGAACACAAAGTTCAGCCTCCCTCCTTCCCCGCTTGATGAAATCTCCAGGCATGTTATGCTTGCGGGGCTGTGTTTCTATTTGTGCAAGCCAAGTGAAACACTGTGCCTGTACTTGTAGTATGTGTGACAGTGCAATGCAGCGTTTAGCAAGCAAGCAGAGCCTGTTGCCCACTCCCCAGGGAGCACTCCTCCTCGTTCTCTCCTGCCTTCCTGATGAAACTACTGAGCAGCTTCTACAGTGTTTCCATCCTAGGCCTTGTGCTAATTACGTTTCTTCTTGCTGTTGCTCTTTCAAGCTCCAGGTTTGGCTGCCAAAAACAGGACATGGACTGAAATGTCTATTATAAAGACATATTTGATGCAACCAAAATACTGCCATGAGTATTCATCACTTCCCATTTTGGAACAATTTCTTGCTGGCTCCATTTACACACCTTGCTTGTTCTGGTTTTGGGTGACTGTGTGTGTGGACAGTCAAAGCAGAGCCTTTTTCAGAAAACAGGTTTTTGTTGTTGTTTTCATAACCAAGATAAAAATACACAGAAATTTGCTCTGGGAACCACCACTGGAGATGGGCATGAGACAGGTGGGTAGGGATAACTGTGCTTCTGGAAATGAGTGGAAATGGCCTTTCAGTAGCAGAGGCTATTGTCTGGTTATGGGCTCTGAGCCTTTGGCCCCCTTAGTCTTGTGAGCTGTATTTGTCAGTCCCATACCTTTGCTCTCCTTCAAAAGTACTGCAATATCAGTGCTTATAAGTAGAGGAGTCAGTTTTGTAGTTACATTTCAGGAGGAACAATGAAAAAGGTTAAAAGTTTCTTTTTAAGTTTTTTACTTAAAAGTAACCTGAAAGGGGAAAAAAATTCAGCTTGAGTTTCATTTTTGCTTTTCTCAGTTTATTGTCTTTCTCTGGATCAGTTGCCCTTTCTCTCCCCAGTGTCCCTGGTCCGTGTGCCCTGTGAAGGAATAAAGAGGAACACAGTGTAAACCCTGTCACTGTTTCTTCTGTGACCTCCCTGACAAAGTGTTACAGCTTTTAACCCAAAAAGGTCAGCATGTAGAGCCCAAAATTATGGTTTTATATGTTTCATGAAAACTGGCCTTTTCTGACCCTGTTTTGCTCACTTTTCCTATCTCTAACCTGCAGGCAGGACCTGACACCTCAGGTCTCTACGAGCTTGTTCATCAAATATGCAAGAAAACAGCAACAAGGGGTCAAAGACCTTAGTGTTGCTTGCTCTGGGAAAGAAAGCTCTGAGTCTAGATGAATTATGCTCTCTGCTTCCCTGCAACCCTGACTAAAGTGGGTGCAGGACACAGAGGTGATATTTCAATGAGAAAATGAAAAAATACTGTCTTGGCTCACCCAGGCATGGTCACAGGCTTAATTCTTCTTTCAGTGGTGATGGGTCTCTCACTTGTGCCTGCTGCTCTTGACCCCTCTGGCTGATAGCCTAGGGATTTTGGAATGTTTTGGGATGTAGATGGAGCTAGGCTGTGAAGTGGGTGCTTGCAGGAGGTGATTCTGGAGGCAGGCAGGACCATGCTGCTAGCAGCTGGCTCTGGCCCTGGTTGGAGGGGGCTGCTAGAGATGGGGGGCTGCCACAGCTGGGTGGATGCAGTCATGTGCTGCAGCGTGTACCCATTTCACACGTGCCCTCAGTTGCTCTGTCTGCTGCAGTTCTTTCGTTTCTCATTTTCCTTCTTTTTTTCACCCCCTATCTTGCCTTCAGAGTTGGTATTTATTTTAAATGAAGTGAGCTTCTCTTCAAACAAATCCAAGCCATGGATGCTATAATTAGCAGGATATAATAATTTTTCTTCAAGCATAACTGGAAGGTTTACCATTTAGGGATAATCCTTAGACTATCCTATTTTATGGCTCATTTGCCAGAAAATGCCCATGAAGCTTACAGCTTTTATCAAACCTTATCAATGGGTAGAGTGTCAAAGGAGGATGTTTCTGCTATCTGGTGTTAAACATTGCTACTGTCATTACATCTCCTAATTTTACTAAGTTCTGCTAATTGAACAGTCTTTCCTGAGTGTTTGGTGATAACAAGCTGCTAAAGCACTCCTGAAACCATAAAGACGCACAGCAGGGGCTGAGGATTTCCATCTCTTCTTACCTCTTATACCTCTCTTCTTCTTATCTCTTCTGGTTTTAGGCTGGGGTAATTCTGGGTGGCTGCCCTGGATAATTGACTGCCTCCCCTCACTCCTGCCTGCAACTGCTATGCCCAGCTCCAGGAGGTGATTTAGCCTGAACCACAGCTGGAACAATCCCATTAAGATGTCCACAATGCGTTATCCTGATTAGCTGCTTAGTTAACTGGCCAGACTTGTTCTCCCTTTTTAATGAACCTAAATTAAATATACTTGTTGGGTTCTGTTGGTGCAGCTTCTTCTTTTACTGAAGGCATAAAGGTACCTTCATCTCTCATCTTTCTCCTTACTGAGCTGCAAGGTGGGAGTCCAGGGGCTGTTAATGCTAATCAAAATCTAGTATTGCTGGCCCAGTAGGTATGGGATGAAAGCATCTACTGGCAGCCTGGGGAAAGTTGTGACTCAGCACTTTAGGATTACATCTTGGTATGTCCTGATATAGCATAAGCAAATCCCAAGGCTTTGTTTGCTTGTAGAGGAAGTCTTTTGTGGTAGATATTGCAGAGGTCTGAGCTGCTGGCTTTGATGTGAAAGGTGTCGCAGTGCTTGCAATACCTTGATAGTGCAACGGAAGTATCCTCGCATTGCAGCTGAGTTTGCAATGGATGCATTCATGCACCCAGAAAACTGCTTCTGGACCACCTTAAACACCATTGCCCTGCTGTGCTGTGGTGACTGCTGAGAGGGCTGGCTTCTGCAAGGTCTGTTTGGTGAAAAAACACTTCTGGGCTTGGAAGCTTTTCTTGGGAAGTGATCTTTTATTTATTTATTTATTTAGTTTCTTTTTTTTGAGATGCTTTCCTGGTTTCAATGGAGATTTGTGAAGTGTTACGGCCTTGGCAAAGATCAACAGACAGTTTGTTAAACAAAGACTCAAAATTTACTGTTTGGATGATTTCGGGGGGTAAAAGTATTTGAAACATATAATTTACTGTTGAGCTAAGCTCATAGTAAGGAGCCAAAAAGCCCCTGCCCCAAATGAAATGTAAAACTTTCTTTTTTTTTCCCCTTAGATTGCCTGAAGCCTTTAATTAAAACCCTGAAGAATTATATTTGTAGCACTTAGTAAAAAAGCCTGAAATATTGGAGCATAGGGTGGTATGTCAGAGGCTCTAGTTCTCCTGCTATTGCATCATGGCTGCATCCACTGCTCTTCCTCAATCTACTGAGAGCCACCCGAAACCAAGGCTCTGTCTCTCCTACTTATCTCTGTATAACTTCAAGACTTTCTCCTTGTAATCATTAGAAACTTCCCCCAGGTTCCTGCCTGAATGTGTTTCCGGCCAGCTTATCCTGTTATTTTCCCTTGCTAAAGTTGTCTTTCAGCCTAAATAGCTGCTTCTTCCACCCTCCCCTCTTCTTCTGCTGGTTGCCCTTAGCAAGGCTAGAGGACCCAAGGTCTGAGACTCTCTTTTTGGTCCCAGCCTTATACCTAACCTTCATTTGTGCTCTAGGTGAAGTGCCTTTCATTTTGGCTGAAATTGCATTTCAATCATCGAGATTGCACAGCATCCAATGTCAACTCTTATCAATGCTTCGTAAGATGCTCTGTTCCACCAGGGCTGCTGGAAATCATCCTACCTAGTCCAGCTATGAGAACCAGGGCTGCCTAATGTGTATGCTTTTGGTTTCTTAGGTAAGGTTTGGTCTTCGGCATGACTCCTTTCTTTCCCCTGAGCCAAACACTTCAGGTTTTCATAGTCTCTGCCCTTGGGTTGTCTTTGGCTCCTCTGGCAGGTACCTGGGAGACCTCAGCTAATTGCAGAATCTACCTTGAAATGCACTGCTTTCTGTCTTATTAGGTGCACATGCACCCTACTGCAGAGGGTTTAGGCACTGTTATTAAGACTCAATCTCACTGGGTTCAGAAATATGCTGCCTGTAGTAACAACACAGCTGGAGCACTGCCTTTTGGGAGGTTTAGAAACTTGAAACAGACTGGAGGACATTCCGATACCAGAAATCCCTCTCTTCATGGGGGCATAAGTGATGCTTCAGGCCTTGTGTTGGCCCTTTGCATGGACAAAACCCATCCTGAGCAAACTGCTTGACCCATGCCTGTTTATTAGCTCAGCGGGAGGAAAGTATTGCCAAGAATGTGGAGAGGTGGTGGAGGAGCAATCCTGTTTTATCTCTGTGGAAATAATGAAGCCAGGAACATTTGCTTCTTCTTGACGGTTTAAATTTACAAAAGTGAACAATAATTTTGCAGCCTCTGAGAGTGAAATGTGAGGGAAACAAACCTACCTTATTGACTTTTTTAGCTGGAGGAGTGCAGGGAACATTACTTAGAGCTCCACCACGCTAAACTCTAATCGCTGGAGATGTCTGTGTTGATGCATAAGCTGAGACCTAAAATATTGACTTTATAAAGTAATTGAATCCCAGAATCATGTTTCAGATGAAAAGCACTTGACAAATGAGTATAAGAAGAAGCTGAGCCCAAAGGCCTGACCGCAGCTGTAATGGGATTTACTCTGCTTGACTCTCACCAGTCTCTACAGAGAAAAGTCCACACCAGGCAGCCCTGCTCTGGGCTTCAGGGTGAGTTATGGGGCAAGAAGAGGTAAGTTTCTGGGTTGGATTTTTTTTTTTTTTTCATGGAAGGAAGGCTAATAAATCCTCTGGCCTTATGAGAGAGGTGGAGACAGAGCATCACGTAGCTTGTACAGGGGGTGGGTGAACATTCTGGGACATTAGGACATGCTAGGTCTTCGCAGATGCTGCGCTAGCTCTCTGAGGTGTCTTGATTTGCTTTTGTCCATGGGTGCTACTATCTAGTTTCTGCACTAAACCTGAATTTTAGAGGAAGTCTTGGCTCCAGACCTTTGCTTCACCTTTCGGTACAACCATGCTCAACTCATGTCATGCCACTAGTCAGAGCAGCTACTGGAAGGATAACAGGGGGATCCAAATGGGGAGAATCTGCAAACCCGAAGGACCATAGTGAGACTCTGCTATGACTCAGGTTTTACCCCTGAGCCATTTCCCTGAAGCCTGGGGTGGCTGGGGCTGAGTAGTATGAAGATGAGGTGCTGGAGCAGGACTTATGCAGCTGTCTGTTAAAAATGGTTTCACACCTAACGCTGTGACCCAATGAGAGTTCCCTCCTTTCTCTGCTCTTCAAAACAAATTTCCCTTATTAATTTAAGAGGGCATAATTATATCATTATTCCAAATGTCTCAATTTAAACAAGGCCTAATTTCTGACTCATAAATTGTTACCTTGCTCATCCTGCAATGACTGTTTTTCTTGTAAGTACGTTAACCTCTCTGCTTTCTTTACTCAGCTGTTTTGCATAATGTTATAATAAGCATTTAAATAACTGTAAAGTTTCCATCAGTTCTTGCTTCCATATTTTGCTGTTGTCATGGCCACCGGCTATACTTCTCTCTTTTACCTTTTTTTAGATTCAAGTTTCTCAGTCCAGTCACTTTAAGATTGAGTTGGATTCTCTACTTGTTTGCACACGATGTTGAAGCGCTGCCTGTGCACTGTTTTGCTGTCATGTTATGATGATTATTTTTGCTGTTGGCTATTAGTGAGGATACTCTGAGCTTGGAGATGAAAATGCATTTTTCAATTTGTGCAATGCACTGGAGGATGGTAATCCCAGTAATTACTGGGATTTGGGAAACCAGGCTGAAATAGGGGTGGGTTTAGTTGAATTCAACTAAACTTTGTTTTGCCAAGTACTCTCATTCTGGTGCTGGCATGAGGGGATGACAAAAGAAGTCCCTTGTGGGAAAAAAACTGTGATATTTTTATCAAGGCACTTGTATAAAATGAATCCTGTTATCCTATTTCTCTAATGAAAAAAGATAAATCTTACAACATCTTACTGCAGGATGGCATATGCAGATCTGACAGATCTAGAGCGTGGGCTGTATAAACAAACAGCAAAATTTAATGCAAATTGCTAAAAATGAACCTGGGAAGGACTAATTCAATGGAACTCTGCCATTGGCATGAAGTTCCAGCTTCTCCAGGGATGTAATCTTTCCTGGCAAAGTGGGAGTGAACAGAAGGTAGTGGCGAACGCTCGCAGTTCCTGCCAGTCTGCATCTCCATCTGGAAGTAGGTGCTCTTGATGATGATAATATGGCAAATGAAAGAATTCCAGAGAGGCAGCTCATCCTACCCCCAATATAACATGCTGCCTCTTGGGACCAGTGCAATAGGAAAGGGACACAGATGGGAACACAAAGCAAAATAAAACCCTAAATAAACAGGACAACAAAAGCTGTTGATATTTTATTGCTATTTTTTTTCTAAGGCTGCTCAGAAACATGCTGTTGGAGGCTTATGGTGACTCACAAAATGCCACTGTTGGCTTTGCCCAGGACTTGTGGAAGTGTGGTGGCATCAGTGTCCAAGGATAGATTTCTTGAGAATTTCTGGTTTTAGATCCCTGTATTGCAGAAACAGGAGGGCAGACGTTTTGCAGGAAGCCTGGTGCTTTACACTGGCTCTGCCTCAACCACACAGTTGAAGCAAATGCTGCATGGCCTTTTCGTGGCAGAAATGGCAAAAAGTAGCTGCACTGTTTCATTTGCGCTTTGCAAATTATCTAATGTAGAGTTTTTTGGTTTGGGGAGATGTCTCTATGTGCACTGATGCAGGGGAGGCTGTGGTACAGTTATCCTGTACTATAGAAAGAGACAAACTCTAGGGTCTACTTATTTAATAGATTCTGTCACAGAAATGATGAAATTATTGATTCAAGCAGGAGGAACAGTCCCACCAGAGAAAGAAATCACTGGTAGAAGAAAAGAACAAATAAATCCACTAAAGCTACTAAAGCTGAGCATGTTTCTGACCATTTCCACCTGACTACCACAAGCAACAAGAAACACTTTCCTGGTATTTTTCTTCTCTGATAACAGCCGTTGCAATCCTGGAGCCCCTGATTAATAAGCCCTGTGGCAGCTCTCACTTTCTCTTTGTTCAAGGTGTTAGGGGCTTGTTTGGAGACAGCTACCCTATTCAGGAAACATGTTTTTATGTTGGAGGGGGAGTTTGAAGAATCCCTATGGTCCCAGGTCTTGCCTGGCTCAGACCATCACCACCTGATCAAGGAAAAATGAGATTAAAGCAAACAAAATTGCTGAGGAACACCATTCTCATGAAGAACCCCTGAGGACGAAAATGCCTGAATCAGCCTGTCCTCATCACTCTCTTTTTCTGCTAAAATCAGATTTGTTCACTCAGCTGACTATGAAACCTGACAAATGCTTCTCAAAGTAAATTTAAGAGGATCTTTCCACTTGCAGCCATGCATGTCCCACTCACAAGGAAAAATGGATGTGCTCTGAGCATGGCTGCTGATAAATTCAGAAATCACTTGGCTGCAAAATGTTGCGGAGCAATTGCATATGTGGGGATAGACTGCTTTGGGGCTGAGAAGAGCATCTTAGAAGTTTGTAAGTGGTTTAATCTGTTCTGACTGCTGGGACAAAATAGGGGGTCAACAAGAAAGCTGGTCAGGACTTTTTACAAGGGCATGTAGGGATAGGACAAGGGGGAATGGCTTTAAACTGACAGAGGGAGATTTAGATTAGATATTAGGAAGAAGTTGTTCCCTATGAGGCTGGTGAGATGTTTGCACAGGCTGCCCAGAGAATTTGCAGCTGCCCCATCCTTGGAATTGCTCAAGGCCAGGTGGGGCAGGGCTTGGAGCAACCTGGTTTAATGGAAGGTGTTCCAGGGGGGTTGGAACTAGATGATCATTGAGGTCCCTTCCAACCAAAGCATTGTGTGATTCCTTCGCCAAACAGCAGCGAACATGTAGCAAACGTTTGGTATAAAGATATAATACAAAGCACTTTTTTTCTCATTCTTTTAATTCTGAAGGAATCTGGTGTATTAGAGCAAGAAAAAGCTTGCTCTTACTTCTATCTGACATGATATTTGGGGCAAAAGAAGGAAAATGTATCTTCACTAACTTTTATTTTTTCTTCCCCATTTGTCCATATACAAATGATATCTCTTACATGTCAGTATCTAAAAAGGATGTAGTGAAGTGATGGTGGAGGGATGCCATGAGAATTTCCATGCTCATCAGTAGCAGCAGCATCCCTCTTGTGTGAGGGATGTGTATGAGCTGGGAGGTTTGTGCCTGCCAATGTGCCCTGTGCGCTCCCTTGCAGGAATCCCATTTCCTGGCATGAAGGCAGAAATCAAAGTACATGCTAAATTAATAGAGATAGACACTTGAATGCACCACATCTGTAGAACCCCTTAGAAACGCTTGGTGTGTCTGTTTAATTCATCTAGCAGGGTGTAAGTTGACAGAGCAGCTTTTCTGAAATGCTGTTTGGTAGTTTGCTGTACACTGGGCAGTCATGTTTAATATGTATAATTGTAATTGCATCATTTATTAAATTAAATGGCTTAATACATTTTACAGCAGTGATGTACAACCAGCTATATTTCTTCTTCTCACTTAAAGGCTTGTTTTAAAACAAGTGCTGGTGGTTTGTGTTGGACTTAAACGTTGGTGATGCTCTGCATGTGCTAACCTTCCCAGGGAACTGCAAAATGAATCTCTGAGCAGTGCCCATACCACAGTCTGTACTGATATATCGTGTCCTGCGCTGATGAATCCATCAGTAGTTATCAGATCACTTTGTGAAATTTTAGAGCATGAACTCTCTCTGTGATCTGGCTGCGGACTGGGAAACATTCTTTCCCTTCTTAGGAGTTGCAAAACTGTTTCATATTTTGACTTCATGTAATTTTATGGTAAGGTTTGCAGAGGATAAGGTTTGTCTGGGAGGATAGTTGATGTCATCCAGTAAGTTAAGTTGGTTATGAGATTAAATTAAAGGGAAAGGAAAGGCTCTGCAGCCTTATAGTTTTGGGTAAGAGAGGTGAAGCAGGGAAAGGAGCAGGTGAGGGATGGGCATTCAGCCCATCTGAAATAGCTGGCTAAAATCTTGTTGTAGTATATTTGTGCCAAGGTGTACGTGAACCTGGTGCTCAGGTTTAACTCATGGGTTTGCTGGGTTGCCAAGATCCTGCCTGCTCGGTGCAGACCTCCTTCCCTTGCAGTTTGTCACTGTGTGCTGGAGCAGGTGTGAATAAGCCAGTTTATCTGCATGCAAGGGTTTACATTGCTGCTCGTGCAAAGGCTGGTTTAAGTGTCTTTACTGGTATTTATCCATCTGGTTTGTCCAGATGTCTGCCAAATGGAGGTACTGGAAATCAGACCTTGGCCAAATGTTGCCCCTTCATTGGTGCACTGCTCGTGGCAGAGGAGCTGCTGAGCCACCATGCGCAGAGCTGTTGCTCTTGTTCAAAGCTTGACTGGCTGCCAGCCTGTTCAAAGGAATGGTCATAAAACCCATCAGAGAGGAGCCCTTATAGGCTGCTCTAACATGGTGGGTTAGAGCATCGCATTTTGTCCCCTTACATTAGAAATGGGACTGATTGTAAAACAATGGGTTTACACTGTTTTACATTACAGCTGCTGTAAGTGGCACTGCTGCTCTCAGTGCAGACTTGCTGTCTGCCGGTTTGGGAAGCTGTGACTTTCCCTTACGGAGCTTTTACCCTTTCCATCATGTTCTGCCTTTTGATATGAGATAGTCAGAGCTCTGGGAGGCTCTGGGTGTCCCCCTTTTCCGTTGCTTACCTGACATAAGTGATAGATACTTTGCATACCTGTGGAAAACGGTTGACGACTAGATTACCATCTGAAATTGTATATTTGAAGAGAGCTGTGCACTCAAAATTTATAGGCTTAGAAGTTTGATGGAGGAGAATAAGCTTGCAAAGAGGTTTGACAAGGACGTTTAAGACATAGAGAAGAATATAAAGTAGCGTATGAGCTGGGAGATCATTTTTGAAAGCAGGTGATCAGCTTTCCTACAGAAGTTGGCAGATGGTGGAGGAGCTGAGCTGTGTGCAGCGCCTGTGTTTGCCTGGTGGTGCTTCTGGCTGTATACAGGTGGTTCAGGGATTGCTGCTTTCCCACAGTTTGAAATCTTTATCCCATGGCTCCCTTTTGGCAGAGTTTTAATGCTATTGAGTTACTGCTCCCTTACAGCCATTGTTTCTGCAGGGGATTATATGAAAGTGTTGATGGGAAAATAGAATTTTTTTTTTTAAATGAATTAGAGTTATACAGTCATTTAACTTACAAACCTGCTGATCAGCAAATCAAGCTAATTGATGCTTTTTACGTATGAGTTGCATATACACACTAGCAAGGTTAATTTTCTAATTGGTAGATCTACATGGTGTCTAGGTGACTGCACTGTGTATATTAGGGGAATGGAATCATTAAAATAAACATGTCATTCTTCTGGTAGAGCTTTCATTAATACAATAAAACCTCAGGGAAATAGTTAAGTTGATTCTCTCTGTAGGCTTGCAAAGTAGTTAAGATGCAAATAATTGGTCTAAGTACAGGCTGCGAGCCTTGCTACAGGCAATCCTTTGCTGTGCATATTTCTAGATGTTCAGTTCTGGAAGGGGAGAGAAAACTGCTTTTACTAATATTTCAGGGTTTTTCATTTTTGACCTCAGAGGTGACTTGGAAAGCTCTGACGTGAAGACGTGATCTGTCTTGTGATCATGTACCTTCTGAGAGCAGGCTGTAGCAGTTGTTTCATTAACGCACACACAAAGAGAGAGAGAAAAATTCACCCTCTTTAGTCTGTGCTTGGCTGCTCCTGACCACCTTTGATATTCAACTGCTACCTGATGGCAACTGCTGCTCTTCTTGGAGTTGTGGCTGCAGAAGCCCATGTTTGAGGACCAGCGGAGAATCTTAATGTGGGATCCACTCCCCACGCTGGATGATGGAGGGTGTTTTGGAAGTAAACTGCGCTATAAATTGCAGATCCAGGCTCAGTGTGTCGCAAGGGTTTGCAGCTCCTGAAGAGGAGCCTGACAACGGGCAAGTCTTGGTTGGGGCTGGTGTGGGTCTCCCCAGGGGTTCAGACTTCCCTGTCCAAAATCCTGCCATGTTCACCTCCTTGGCCTCATATTTCTATCAGCAGGGGAGAGAAAACCCCATCTGCTTGAGATTGCATTATTTGGAATGATTCATATGACTTGCTTTCCTTGCAGTGGTACTAATGACTTTAGTCCACTTGCAGTTTGGCTGAGAACTTTGACTTGGGTAGAGAGAGGATTTTCTCTCTGGTTTTCATTAGTTCAATGAAAATGCCCTTTTGCAGTGAAAGCAATCCTCTCTTACTGGTACCTTAATTTTTAGTGGCATTACCTTAAATCTTTCTAAAATTTAACCTAGAAATCCAGTTGGAGTGCAAGCTCAGGATAAAGACTCTGCAGGAGAAGTGAGCATTCAGGTTACTGTGGTTCTTGAAAACTGGCTGACCTTTGCATCTGTGGATGAGATGCTATCAACGGTACCAGGATGTGCTTAGGGATCAGGTGCTGTGGGCAAGGGCTGGCTGAGCCCTTTCATAATAATAAAAAAACCCTCTTCTGGAATCTTGTGCCGATCCAGCAATGCTGATTATCTTGTTCTTTCCTTGAAATTACAGTTGTTCTGTTCATAGGCTGTTTTTTACAGTGAAGAAGCCTCGTAACTTTTGATGGAGAAGAAAATGAGTCTCTGCGCTTTGGAGCTCATTTTGAAACTCAGGTTACAATGGCTGCTATTCAGCAAGTTGCTGGGGAAGTTTAAGACTCCTGTTTTTTTTAAGATAGATCCATGCTTAAGTAATTTGCTTGAATGGGCCCAAGGAAATGGTTAATTCAGGATTTTCAGGCGATGCCACCATCCAGCTACCAGACTCTAACTATGCTGTTTTTCTCTTGAGAGTGGTGCTAAGTTAATGTATAATTTTCATTTTTTGTGCAGCAAATGATACCTACCCTTTGCAGTTATGCTGAACTTTACAGGGAATATTCCAGCATGAAACTTTGGGGTTATGTATCTGTGATTGAAATTTCTGATTAGAGAGACAGTCCTGTCCCTCACCTCTGCTAAGCGCCTTTTTAAGCTGCCCATCTTGTAGGCATTACTGCAAGCTCTGCTTGAGGAGTCATTACCTTGGCTTGATGAGAATACTCTAACATCTGTCTCTCCGGATGAAATAGTTTCTCCATGATGACCATTTGCTCCACAGTCATTCATAGTGTGCTGCAGGCAGTTAAGCTCTTCTCGGTGTGTTGGTTGGAAGTATGAAGCTGCATGACTTTTGTGAGGTATCTGTCACTGCCATTCTTAGGTTGTTCCTTCTCCATGGTGTGAGATCCCTGCAGACCTCCTCCCATCCTTTGTTCAGTGTGGGGCTTCATGGAAGGGGATGTTCTTGGGATGAGGCTGTTTTTGTGTAAGGCTGGCCCCATCCCTGCTGTTCTCTTGAGGCATTCCCCACTGTCCTCTTTACTGGCTGCAAGCAGGATACAGGTTTCTACTTTTGGACCCTGATTCTATTGGCATCAAAATGGACATTTAATTATCTGGAGTCAGATCACTCTCTCTGCTTTCATTAGTGTGGCTGCATTTACCCTTAGACCTTTGGGGATTTAATTGCATCAATCTCAGATCTTTCTGCTGAGTATAACATGGCATTTCTTCAGTGCATTCCTCTGCCTCTGCTAAAAAGGTCTCTCCAAGTCTGACAGTGGTGAGAGCTATTCGTCACTGTTTGGCCCAGGTAGGCTTTTTGTCCAGCTGAGTGTACTTTTTCCCTGAGCATTTGCTTTTCTTCTTAATTTTAAACTGAATGTTGCTCCAGGTTTTCCTTGGTTTGCCACTAGAAAGGCCTTTGAATATAACAAGACAAGTCCTGAGGGTTATTAAGTGTGCTGGACTCAGCGCCAGAGCAGTGCCTGACTTGCATTTTCGGTTGTGTTCTGAACAGGGATGTCTTCTGGGATAAATTTATGTTTGCAGTCAGCTGGTAATTAGTGGTAGCAGAATAATTATGTAACTGATGAAACAGGACTGCAAGCTACTGTTTGAAGGCTTTTTGCCTTCAAACAAAGGATAGATCTCAAAAAAATCCCTCAAAATGATGACTGTATTTTTATTCCAAAAGGTTGTTTTGATGTGGTATGTTGTACATACTAGGGGAACTGGAGGAAGATTTGGGATGCTGGTAGGATTATCAGTTGTTGTGTGGGTCTGAACAGTTGGGGTGAGTGCAGGAGGGACTAGGAGCAGCGGTGCAGCTCCGTCTGGCTCTGTGGCAGTCCAGCTCTCCTCTCTTCTATTTTCCTCCCAGAAGATGAATGTCCCCACAGTGTTATCTCCATTCCAAGCCTCCAGCTCCCTCCTGATCTAACACTTTCCACAGCCTTTTTTGTAGCTTTGTTGAATC
Source organism: Myiopsitta monachus (assembly GCA_017639245.1). NCBI lineage: Eukaryota > Metazoa > Chordata > Aves > Psittaciformes > Psittacidae > Myiopsitta > Myiopsitta monachus. Next base: position 56,888,960 of record CM029924.1, on the reverse strand, counting down.
CAAATGAGCTCCCTTCACTTCTGGGGAGATCGCTGTGCTAAGAGGGTTCATTTATGAATTGCTTCAGCCAGTGATCTTGCCCCCAGACATAAGGAAATGAGGATGGCGAAGAAGGTGGTGGGATGGCTTTTGTGTGCTCCATGCACATGTTTTGATGCCTGCTGTCTGTGTGCTGTGAAAGGAAAAATTTCAGTCTCCCCCTTTAAGGTCTGCATCAAGCTCTGCCAGCACATTCTTCTTGGTCAGCTTGTTTCCTCTGGTGCCTGCAGGTAGCTGGAAAGCAACATCAGCTGCCAGCCCTCTTGCATTGCCTTTGTGTTTTTTAAATGCATCTTGCATTTCTTCCAGGCCTGCTTGGAGCTCTGTGTATCACTGAGATGTGGCACAGCTCTGGTAGCTGGTAACCATCTGGGCTGCTTTCTGTGGGTATGCAATGAGGGTGCCCTGTGTGGCTGTGGAGTTTCCAGTGGATGGATGTCAAGATTTGTTTTGCTTCTGATGTGTAATGCTGATCTTGCTGGCTCTGGTGTATGTGGTGCTGCTTGTGGCATTGTTTGTGTCCATCATAAATTAAATCCCCATGAGGTGGCCTTTGGTTCAGCTCAGCCAGAAGTCCTCCAACTGTGGCAGCACTTCTGCTGCAGCCTTTAATAGTTTTTTGGCTTTTTCAGTTATAATGGGCAGCATTAAAACATTTCCTAGTCAGCTCTACTCAGCGGTACCTGAGAAACCACAGTTATTTCTTATCTTAAATATAGGTAACGTCTGTGCATACGTCTGCAGGGTTAATAAATGTTGACTTCTTAACGGGGATGTTAAGACACAGTAGAGCACCATGCTGTCCTGAAAGCTTGAATTGTGGAGTGGCTGTCACAGCCTCTGAAGCAATACAGGAGGGAGCTAGCTGAGATAGTAACATAGGCTCTGCATACCTGAGAGCAAAATATGTAAAGACCGAAATACTTAGTAGAGTAAGTAATGAGAACTTGAGTTCTATTTCTTTTCAGGCCATCTTGTAAATCTGACTATCTTGGAGTGAAAATTAGAAAGGAAATATGCTCCAGAGCAACATTGCATTGCACCTTTTGGTCAGGTACAGAAGCTAGGGTGTCCTCCACCCTTGGGAGTTCATAAATGTTGGAAACTGATAGGTTACCCTGGTGCAGAGACTATTTTCTTCTGCACTCTTGCAACATGAGTATTCCATGTTGCAAGAAACAAGCAGCCTTCAGGAGTATTAGAAATGATGGGAGTCATGGTGCTAGGAGAGGACGGGATGACTAAATTAATCTCCCTTGTGTACAAAGCCTGCTAAGAGGACAGCCTCTGCTTACAGAGGGCTTTTGTGGTAGTCTGCCTGGATCTTGAGTGCTTGTGCCCTAAAGGATTCCAGTCCAGGAGCACCGGCAAAAAGTAAGGGGGTGGTGGATGGATTTGCTCTACATGCCACATCTTTGTGGTGGAACTATAAGAAGCCTTTAAGTCACTCCAGGCACATGTTCAAGCAATTTCTGGGAGATGACTCTCTCCAGTCATGTAATAAGCTGCAGTTTGCTCCAAACTTTAAGTATTACAAATATGGCTGATGCAATTCTATTTCAAAAGGCCTAGAGGCTTGCAATAATAAACAAGGCTTTTTAGTATCAGGTTATTGATGCAAAATAGTTTAGCAAACTGGGTTGCTGAAGTGCAAATGGCCTGTATTATTCATTAGATGCTTTCTTTCTGCATACTGCTGCTCTCCATGGCATAATGTTCCCTGCTTCGGGTAGCACTGCTCTTTGAGAAGCTCTTTGGTGTGAGCCAAAAGTAGAGTTGCAGATCCATCTATCAGAGCAAACAGTTGGTTATGTTGTCTTCCAAATGAAGTTCATAATGGGCAAAGAAGTTTAATTAATGCTTCAGATTAATGTGTCTGTTTATAAAGAAATAATGTACTATAAAATTAGGCAATGCATAGTGAAATGTACCTCCTAATGGCTATGCTGGCATTTTAAGTGATCAGTAAATCACTTAAATTTTAAGACCTTCTTGAACAAGGATAATAAAGCAAGAGATTTGGAAACAGTAGATATCAGTACTTACAATTATCCACTAAATAAAACATTTTTATAGTGATCATCGAGTTAACCACCTTACAGAGCATACGGGTGATAGGGACAGTGGAAGATATGTGGCATTATTGTTTGCAGAAAAAGGGATTTCAGATGCATTCTTTAAGGCCAGAATGAACAAGGAGAAAATATAAACATTTTATCTATACACTTTATCTATTCTTTTGATGAATAAATGCAACAGCCACAGTTATATAGAAAAGCTCATGATCAAAAGTATAATAGACCAAGAATATTCCCCAGGGAGTGCTAATGTAGTTGCATGGCAGAATAGAGTGATGATCTGTGAATATTGTTTTCAAACTCCTGCTTTAAATATTTGAAAGTATTCTCAATTGCCTCAATATTTTTAAATGCAAGTCTGGCAAAAATACTGAATTACTACTTCGCAACTCTAATAGAATAAAGCTTTGCAGTTCTTCTGCAGTTCTGATCAATGATAGGCAAGATACAGGAAAAGACTCCCAGGTCTTCCCTGCATGAAGTTTTGGCAGTTTTGAAGGTGAAATGAGATTTTAATGAACTGAATGAGATCCAAATGACAGGGATGCTTTTCAAGTTAAGTATACAGAAATAAATGATTTGTAGGAGATATAAACTGTTTGCATAAGAACTCACACAGATTTTTATCCCAGGCTGGGCAATTATCTCAACAGCTTTGAAAGGGAGTGTAACAGGATGGTGGAAGGGAGTGTCCCAGGTGGTTGGAGACTCTTAAGAGGTAAAATCTAAATGGGTAGGATGTAGACATGTGTGCCTTTGAGTATGCCTCTGTTCTCATCTGTGTGAGTCTGACTCCTGACTGGAAAGTGTATCCCCTCTATCAATGCAACTACAGAAATAGTCCACGATGTCGTGCAATTCCTGAAAGAGAGGGTTTTTTTACATATGTTTGGACTTTCTTAAAGTCATCAGACGACTCAAAGAAATTTTTTTAATAATTCAACCTCAGAAACTAAGGAAATATACTTGTGTAAGATGTTTTACAACTGAAATGGTTGCTGAATTTGATGAATGAAGAGTTAGCTCTTGGTTAAGAATTCAGAGAAGTTGAATGTCCCTGAAGATGAAAAATAGATTGCACAATCACACATGCTGCTCTCATTGCTTGGTATTTCATCATTTCTCTATGTGGAAAAAATGAGAGAAATGTCTAAGCAACTTTGCATAAACAGGATGAAGAGATGATGTGATGGATTGCATCTTTGGGTTCTGGGCTGCTGATTTCCAGATCTACCCGAGGTTTGGCTATTGGAGATTAAGCAGAAAATGGCGGGGAGGGATGGGGTGGGTGTGGGGGGAGTGGGGAGTAAAGGAGGGGGAAAAAAAAAGGGGTGATAATCAAGAACAAAGTAAAGTCAACTCAGGCACCTTGGCTGCTATCTGATATACATTGAAACAATATATCTTCTAGAATACCTTCCGTATTTTGTACTGAAGTATTTCTGATTGGAATCCATACAGAGACAGTTGAGGAGCAGATGTGTTTGGTTGTTAAGTCTTCTCTACTTTTATGAGATTATATTAATTTTAAAGTCATTTCCTCCATCATTTAACACTTGGAAATGTTTCTAAAATGAAGAAAAATGTAGCTTTAAAAGCTCTTTCTTAAGAAGCATTCGTGAAAGTCAACAATTTCACAAGAAAAACAACAATTTTCCTAAGAGAGGTTTTAAAGAAAATAACTATTTTGCACTTCTTGGCATCAAGCCTTGTGCCTGTTGCAGTGCCGCTGGACCCATGAAATCCTGGAGTTTTGAGATAGACTGGCATATATCTCATCCCACATTCTGTTCATAGCAGATTAAGCCAAATTCCAATAGTAACTGACCCTTAAAAACTGGGGAAAAGATGTTTCAGATGAGATGAAGTAATTTATTCTGATTAGCAGTGACTGCTTGTCAAACACCAGCCTAACTATTCCCCATCTTCAGTCCCACAAGGTCAGAGAGCTTGACCTTAACTCCTCCTGGATTCATATCCAATAACAGAGTGGGAGAGGGAGGTGATGAGCCATTTGTAAGAACAGAGACTCAAAGAAAGTCTAGATTGTGGTCACTTGGGTAATTTGCAGCTGGATTTCTTTTTAACCTTTCTGCCCCATATTGTTAACAGCAAAGAGGTCTTCCTCCCCCACCACCTCACCCCTCCCTGATCATTTTATTCTGAAGAAAGCTGTTGAAGACAGATTGGACTATACTCTTTCTGCAAACAAGACAGATTTGTGATGAATAATTAACATCCTTGACCTTTTGATCTTGATAATTAGAAGAGAGAAGTGATCAGTGAGGAGCTGTGCCCTCCAAAGAAAAGTGCCTCAGGGGCAGCCTTATCTTCTCACCATGAATGGATGCTCAGAGAATGATGCTTCCTGGCACTTATGCCAGAAGTGGAGGTACATTTTTTTTCCTCCCCTCACAAGGACAGATTTGCCCTGAACAGGTACACCTGGATGGAGAAGCTGCAAGGGCTGTTCCACCCCTCCTCAATCCTCCCTCCCCAAAGTCTCTGCAAACCTCTGTGTGGCACCTTGTTACCAAAATGGTGAATTTCTTGGAGGTCACATAATAGGGGAAGAAGAACGTGTTCACCTCTCAGTCACCAAAGCTGCAGTTTTATTCAGGTCTGAACGAACCCATTTGCTTTAGAAGGACAGAACAGCTTTACTCCATTTTTTTTTTAATTAATTAAATGCATTTCTTAAGGAAAAAAAAAAGTTTGTAGGAGAAATAAAATCATTTTGGAAATCAATGTTATTAAATTGCTTTTTCTTAAATAAAAAATGACTGATATTAGTAAGGTTTTGAAAACTTTCAGACTTGGATAGAAATGCTCACTGTTCAACACCAGCTCTTTGAAAAATTTCCAAGCAAAGCTAATTCAAGTGACAGTTGTGTTTTTCCTGATTTATTTTTGTGTCTCAAACCTTTAATTGCCATTGAGGGAGTGTATAAAGTGCTCCAGTTTGCATTAAAATAGTCCACAAAATTTTACTTGTCCACCTGTGATGTGGATGTTGATCTTCAAATGCCTTTCCAAACTGCAGCTCTCCATGAACAAAGCAACTTCTATCCTTCCTGCCTTTTCACATCTTATTCAATTTACATCCTGATGTCCTGACATCCACAGATCTCTTTTTCCCAGGTCTGATATTGGGGTTGCAAGCTGTAAGGTGGAGCTTTTCCTAAGCAAAAGCAAGTTTCCTGTGTCTGTATGCTTAGCAGGAGCCTGCACCTGTACCACCAGGTACTGTGTAGCTGATGGCTTCTGCCCTGGAGAGCCACAATCCTATGAAAATGCCCTTTTTCTTCCTTCAGAAAGCACAGGTATTCAAAATCATACCAAAGTTTTCAACAACAAACATGCTTCTAGGAAAGACCTGATTGGAAATAACCACTTTTTTGGTAAGGAATATTTAGGGCTGTCTCTGGCTGCAGGTGCAAGTGATCATGCTGTGAATGCTGCCATACAACAAATATTAAATGTTGGATAAAGCTGGTGCTGGAGCCTCCTTTGCAGCTGCTAGGAGAAAATGATTTATAGGGCTGTGGGCTTGCCCTCTAGCACGCTGCCCTGGAAGGGTTATGATATGAAGGACAGGCCAGGTCCACTTTGGAGTAGGAAAACTGATCTCAATCTTGGTGGGAGCAGATGCTTTTGAGGTAGAGATGTGAGGAAGTGTACGTAAAAGGAAATACATTTAAATACAGTTTTACACTCATTTATAATAGCAACATTTTAATTTTTTTACATTGATTTGTGAGCACTGAAGCAGAACAGAGGAGTCAGAAGAAAGCAATTAATGAATAAAGAAAAAAACCCTGGACAAATGCTTCAAGATTAAAAAAAAAAAAAAAAGAAAAACGAGAGAGAAATCTTCCAAAAACTGAAGAAAGGGGAATAATTGATGGCTCCATTTTAACCTAATGTTATTTTGTTATTTCTGGATCTCTCTCCCTCTTTCTTTTTTTTTTTTTTTTTTATATAATGTGTTATTTACTGCATAGTTTAGAGCTGACAGAAAATGAACAGCATTTGCAATATAATGTCGTTAGCACCCTTATGCACTTGCTCATCTTACTTGGCTGTCAAGTTCCAGCTATAACCAACATCAGTCAACGTCAGCTGTGATGGAGTCTGTTTTTAATAAGCACGGTGCTATAATTACCTTATTGCAAAGTTAAAGCCAAATGACACTTATGATGAAGGTTTCATGGCTAAACAGTAAAGCCAGTGAAGCATTCGCATACCAACTGTCAGATAGAAAATAGCTGTTGGAGGATTTGTTTCTTTATTGCTTGATAAGGGTCACTTCATTTGTACTTGGAAACTTTGTCATGACACAAGAGGGAGAAGAAGAAGATGAAACTATGAAGAAAAGGGGAAATTCTGCTGAGGCTGGAAATGGTGGGCAGCTGCTGAAGGGGCAGGTGGATGTATATGTTATGGGAAACCAAAGGATTAATCAAATTTGATGGTGGATGTGCTGCTCTGTCGCAGATTCCTCCCTCTGCTTTAAATCCAAGGGATGCTCTTTGTGAAGGGGTGAAAATATATTTTGAGTTATGCTGATGGGGGTGGCTCTTAATTTTGTCGCAGATTTTCCAGTAGTTGACTTTTCTTCTCCCAGGCTCTGCTGGTGCATGGGGCAATTGTGCAGGAAACTCTGCTTTCATTGAAATCAACTGCCTACCTTTTACCGCTGCTGAAAAAATTTGGAAGGGTGAAAGCATTTCATTTGGTTTTGCAGCACAAAACTGGAACCACTTGGTGAAATAAAGCTGCCTGCAGGAAAAAAGAATTACATTTTCTAGACAACTTTATGAGAAATTGTCTATTAATTGTATCCACTATAAACTACACTATTTAAATCATATTCTAGTTGCAGATTTTTAGCTGTGCTCCCTGTTCGTGATCTGTTCATCTGCTGGAACTAAAAAGGTTCTTCCTCGATGAGCTGGGTCTACTAGATGTTAAATTAAAGAGGGAGTTTGACACCAAAGTGTCTGTGGTTAGTTTTAAATCTCTGTCTCTCTTGCATTACACTTATCGATAGCTAAAGGGGGTGTGTGTGGGGGGGGATTTAAGACACTTGCAAGCACATAGCATTGCATAAGTTGGCTCTCAGTTCTGCTCACAATTCCGTTAATATCAGGAATGACCATTTCTTTCCTCTGCTTCTCTGCTTTTTTTCTTTTTTTTTTTTTTTTCCTTTGTCATAACTGAATTCAGGAGTTTTCGTTCCCTTGTTGGCTGGGGACCCCTGGGAACAGATGAAGCATCTATATCTGGTTTGGGGCTGTGTGCCTTGTTCCTTTCACAGCTTTTCCTTCCTTGGGATTTCCAGAGCATCACTTTCATTGGAGGCAACTCTGCAGCCTCCAGCTAAAGGAGGGGTCTCAGCGGTAGGTGTTTTCAGTTCCCTTCACACCCCATAGCCCCAGGCTTTGCAGCAGCTCCCCTAGCTGCTGTGGGTAGATGTGGAGTGGGAAAAAGAATGTTTTGGCCGGAAGCGGACGAGTATGGAGCAGCATGCCTGGAGCAGGTTCAAGGTATTGGTTGGCTGCAATGTGCTCACCTTGGCTGGATGTGGCCCTGGTCTCAGTGTGGGTGCTGGCATGGGGTAAGCCAGCTTCCCATGATTTCAGGTGGATGTGGTCTGACTATGCACCCAGTTTTCTGTAGCAACTCCTCAGTGATGGAATTCAGCCACCTTGGCTCCAAACCACATCTGGTAATAGGCTTATGGGATAATTGTACCAGTGGGGAAAGAGGGAGGGAGGAAATGACCTTGGTGATGAGAGGTTTAAACTGGATATTAGGAACAATTTCTTCACTGAAAGGGTAGTCAGGCACTGGAACAGACTGCTCAGGGAAGTGGTAGAATCACCATCCCTGGAAGTGTTCAAAAACTGTGTAGATGAGGCCTTAGTGACATGGTTTAGTGGTGACTTGGCAGACCTGGGAAAATTCCTGGACTTGATGATCTTAAAGATCTTTCTTTTCAACCTGGTTCATTCTATGATCTTGGGCCTGGTAGAGATGCTTTTCATTGAGCTTTTTAGTGTTCAGTATAATGTACAATTTCATTGCCTGAAGAACCTATTGACTCAGCTCTTAAGATAATTACTGGATTTCACATTGAAAAGTCTTCATACAAATATTTTAAAATACAAAAGAACAAAGACAAAATAGCTTCATATTATTAATCAATGAGAGTAGAAGGGTGTATTGTTATGAAAATCCAGCACCCACTCCTCCAGCTTTCAATGAGCACCAGATGGTATAACATTTGTGGATACATACCTTCAATAAACAGTCTGGATTATACATTTAACACTTTCAGCTCCTGTTCCTGTTTTCTAAATAGGTAGGAAAGGCTGGACAGCAACTGGCTTTTGGACTAGCATCAGGAACAGGCTGAAGGTGCCCTTGCCTTAATACAAGTGACTTTCTGTTACACTCGGATTTATGTTCTCTGCTTTTGGCATGCCCAGCTTGGTGAAATAATCTATCAAGAGATATAGAGGGATGTTACAAGTATGTTGGACTGAGTATCACAGTCTGCTTTCTCTACTATTCATATGTATGTATGTTTGCAATGCAAAAAGTGGCGACTCTGCTGTACACGTGTTACTGCTGTAAATTGGATTCCACTCCAAAGTGAATGAGAAGAGAAATGAAGGATAACAAAACATGCCTTTCTAGTACTGTAATTGCCCTGGCCCAAGTTTGACCCCCACTCCCACACAAATGAGCATATTTCTTGTTATGAAGCTGCATAAAGTCCTGCATGACTTAGAAATGCCTGAGTACTTCTACCATACCCAGTGTAATTTTTTGGTGCAGTGTAGCAGGTGAGATAAAACAGGCTGTACTGCTGGTGCAAGTCTGTGGCATGAAGTCAAAGCCCTGGGTCCTTGTTATAATCCTTTGACTCAACGGTTTTACATGAGAAGCCTATTGAATGTTATAATGCTAATCCAGTTCTACAGTTCTTTATAATTCAATAGACAGAAGACCTTCCACCTGGCAAGTCCTCTTGTGCTCAGAACCTTACAGACCCTCAGCAGTGACCTTTATACAAAAGTAAGTCATAATATGGAGAGCCACCAACAGGAAAGAAGAGTCCATCAGACTTGGTAAACCCACCTTCCCCAGGATCCAGGGTTTTGCCTTATTCACTATCCTCTTTCTGCTTTTGATACAACAGCAACATTTCTTGATAATATTGATGGAAAAAATTAAACCCTTTTATTCATTTGCTGTTTTCACTTGCAGTTCAAAAAGCCAGAAATATGGAGATAGAGATAATCACTATCCCAGAAACAAAGCTGACAGCAAACAGGAGAGGGGCCAATCCATTTTACTCTCCAGATATTCCCAGAATAAAAAGTAAACTGTATTTATTATTTTATTTCTGCAGAGGACTTCCCCAAGTGATTAGAATCTACCTTATTAAATAATTGAGAAGGCTTGTCAGAAAGTGACTTCTCACTTCCTATCTATCACTGAGATATGCAGAAAATGGCATACCAAAGAACATTTGCTAGGAAAGCTTCAGGGACCATTAACTCTTGTCACCACTTAAGCGATTAAGGAACCAGAAACAGTGATACTGTTTCCTAGCAGTTCTGTAAATATCAAAGTGCCAGATCTTCCATTCTCCTTTCAGAATGAGGTTAAAGAAGGAGCATTGCGGTCTGGGCAGGATAAAAGTAACCCTCTGCCACCAGGTCACCATGGGAGCCTGTCACCAGGCATTGGGACCACGCAGCACCCTACCTTTGTGGTGGCACAACATGCTGTGGCCAAATCCATTTTCTGTCGTCCACATTTTGAAGGGATGCCCACCCGCAACATCTTACAGGAGCAGCATGATATGCCTTGGTTTCCATATAATTTCCATGGTCTGTGAATATATGGCATCATGGTTTAAGCCTAGCCAGCAACCCAGAACCACGCAGCCACTTGCTTACTTCCCTCTCTTCCTCCTCCTGCTCCCAGATTGATGGGGAGGAGAACTGAAAAAATGTAACTCCCACGAGTTGAGATAAGAACAGTCCAGTAACTAAGGTATAACACAGACCACTGCTGCTACCACCAATAATAATAATGATAAGGGAAATAACAAGGGAAGAGAATATAACCAGTCACCACCCGCCAACAGATACCCAGCCCGACCCTGAGCAGTGATCTAGCCCTTCTGGGTAACTGCCCCCACTTTATATACTGGGCATGACATGCTGTGGTATGGAATACCTCTTTGGCTAGTTTGGGTCAGGTGTCCTGTCTCTGCTTCCTCCCTGCTTCCCTTCCTCCCTGGCAGAGCATGAGGCTCAGAAAGTCCTTGGTCAGAGTAAACATTACTGAGCAGCAAGTAAAAACATCGGTGTTATCAGCACTGTTCCCAGGCTGAAAGTCAAAACCACAGCACTGCACCAGCTACTAAGCAGGAGAAAAATGACTGCTACTGCTGAACCCAGGACATATGGGTTTCCATCTCTGCTTATTTTGAACCACTCTGGCTTTACTTGACATGGTGTGTGCTGGTATGTGAATTCCTCTATCTCTTTTCCACCAAAAAGTACACCAGTGTTGGTATTTTGCCATCCACAGTGACATAGCCCTAGATATATCCTGGCCCAGTCAAACTGAAATTGCCTCTGCAGAGGCAGAGCAAGATTTGCACCATTTCTACCCTATGTTTTGTAGGCAGCTTTCTTTCCCCAAAAACTTAGGCCACAGACAACAAGACAAGCAGGAGGTTGGACTGAAGCTACCACTGCAGCAAGAAGATATTGAGGAAAACTTGAGGTTTTAAAATCATTCTGTGAGTTCTCCAACAGCAGCTAAACATAGAGCCAGCAATGGGATTTTTGACTCCCACCTTTGAGGAGGCTGCTTAAATACCCCTTTCCTTCCTTCCTTCCTACAAGGACAACAGCTGGCTTGGAGACACACGTATCTTCTGCAGTAGTGTGCTTTAGCCAGGCAGGACAGCAGTTTTGTGTTATGGCCCTGTACATGTGAAGTCCAATCGCTTAGAGATGCTCAGGATCGTTAAGTTTCCTCAGGTGAAGTCCATGACATCTTGATGTTCCTCATGTCCCAGCAATCTCAGCCAAGATGAAACTCAGGACCTCCAAAGTTGGAAGAAGTCTCAGGTGGGATTTGTGACTTCTTCATCCCGAGGTCTTCTCCTGGCACTGACAGAATAAAATCATGGCTTAATGTGATTTGCTTTGCCTCAGTGATGTCAAGGCACTGTGTCCCCAGCTGGGAATAAACAATGCAGGCAGAAGCAACAGCTGCTTAATAAAACAGGTTAGCACAAAAAAGTTGAGGCAATTGCAATGTTAACATCTTCATGGGGGTCTTGTACCCAGGACTACACCAGAAAAGTCTGATCCCTCCAGTTGGATCTCACCAGAGTAATGCTGATGGCACAACTGTAGATTGGAGGAGATGTTAGTGAATTTGGAACCGGCTAAAATTTTAAAGAATATGTCCTGCAAGTTGGATGGTTTGACATATCATTATTCAACACACTCATCCAGGGGGGAAGTATGTGGTATAGTGTGCTGGAGCAGCCTTATATTTAATCTTTTGTTATCACGGTTGTATATTCTAGGTCAAGGTGAACCTTTAGCTCCCAAATGAGTATTTGTAAGTGCAGGCTCATAGAAGGTGAGCAAAGCTTTTAAATCTTTTCAACCAAGTCTTCTCCCAGTGAATTACTATGTTGCAGATAAGAGCTTAGACATATTACACTAAGACAAATATATACCTTTTTGTTTTTAAAAGGCTCAACCCAGAAACAATTTTAGACTCTGAAGGGAAAGGTCATTGCCTATCTCTTACACTTATAAAATATTAGCCCTTGCAACTGGTTGATGCGCAGAGCTGAGTCCTGTGTTTTCACCTCTGCTGGCAGAGCTGCTATAAACTGTTCTCTCCCCAGATAGGCCTTGGCTCTCCATAAATCACAGCATTGTCAACTCTGGTTTCGCATCTCAAAGTGAGATGCTGACACTGTTCTGTTTCCAGCAGCTTTTTCTACCTGTGCTTGGGGATAATTGTCCCCATAGACAATTTGTTTGATGAATTTAGTCTCTCTTTCCATGTGTGAATTATCCAGTGAGATACTCGGATATTTTGACAAAGACGTTTACTTTTTCAGCAGTGCTGATGAATGCCATGAAGACACCAATGTCAAGCAATTCTGAGGCAGCACTTCTTGTTTTAGCTAATGACCCAGAGGTCTGTTCATGGTGATCAGATGCCCAAAGACTGAGGCTGTGCTAAGCTCTGAAGAGTTGGACATTTACTCCCATAAAAGGCCTGAAGAAATGTCTGTGTTTCAGGAGTCTTGCACAGTTGCTAGGGATGTGATTGATGTACTTTTCCAACAGGCTGGCCATGTTTTCTGGGTTCAGCAGTAGCAGTCATTTTTCTCCTGCTTAGTAGCTGGTGCAGTGCTGTGGTTTTGACTTTCAGCCTGGGAACAGTGCTGATAACACCGATGTTTTCAGTTGCTGCTCAGTAATGTTTACTCTGACCAAGGACTTTCTGAGCCTCATGCTTTGCCAGGGAGGAGGGGAAGCTGGAAGGAAACAGAGACAGGACACCTGACCCAAACTAGCCAAAGAGGTATTCCATACCACAGCACGTCATGCTCAGTATATAAAGTGGGGGCAGTTACCCAGAAGGGCTAGATCACTGCTCAGGGTCGGGCTGGGTATCGGTCGGTGGGAGGTGAGCGGTTGCATTCTCTTCCCTTGTTACTTCCCTTATCATTATTATTATTGGTGGTAGCAGCAGTGGTTTGTGTTATACCTCAGTTACTGGACTGTTCTTATCTCAACTCGTGGGAGTTAATTCTTTCGATTCTCCTTCCCATCCCTCTGCAAGCAGGGGGGAGGAAGTGGGGGGAGTGAGAGGGAGGCTGAGTGATTTTCTGAGTTACGGCTGGGATTAAACCACGACACCATCTTTTTATAGCTTTATAATACAAGTCAGTACGATCAGAATCCTATTCCTGACTAGGGCTGCAGTGGGATCTGTGTCCTTCCTCTGCAGGCAGCTGCAGGCATGGGTAATTGCAAGCAGCTGCTCCAAACACCTTTTTTTTGTGTACTGTGGAAAAAACCACTTCAGGGCATTTTTTTATGTCGCCCAGAGGAATGTAAGAACAATTCCCCTCTTAGATTCCCATGGCTGGTATGGTACCTGTTATCCCATTATTTTTAATGAAAAACAATTTGTTCCTTTGCCTTCTTGTTACTGGAAGCAGGATGAGCTGAGAACAGTTAAATATGGTCTCAACTTACTGTGCAGTACTTTCCTCTTACAATTAATTGGCTGGGAATGAATTTCCCACTCAGCTAATTATTTCTAATTGTGTCACTCATTATCTTGCCATTTTGCCTCTTGCCACAAATAAGCCTGATACAGCTGATGAGAAGAGGCTCCACCTGGGCTCCATCCGTGGTTGCTGCTGCAATCAAGACAGGCAGCTAGCCCCAGGGTCCATCTTTGGCCTCCATGACCGTATGGAGGGGACCCATCTGGGCTCCTTGCTTGTGTTCTTGGCTACCTAGGCTGACCTTGTGGTTACCCTGCCAGAAAACAGGTAGGAATGTGATAATCAGGATATTTCTTTCTGGGAGGTATTTGCAGGCTACAGTTGCCCTTCTTGCTTGCACCTGTTTCATCTCCTCCAACCATGCTTGATTTGCAATATAATAATTAAAGGACTTTTCACAGCAGAAGACAAAGTCTGTGGTGTGATGTATATACTAAACCATTGCTGGAGAGTTTTTTGTGGAATACGGGTTTTGTATGTGCTGTTGGAGGAGTAGTCATTGGGCTGGGAAGCAGCTTTAGTGCTACTTTATGTGTGGCAATTCTCTGCTGGAGGTGTTTTTCCTGCAGAGCACCAAAGCCTGGAAATCTCTTTCTTGCTCTGGCTGGACAAAGGTTTCTTTATTCAGGCCCTGCATGGAGGGGGCTTCCCTGTTGCATACCCATAGTCCTTGGATGTTGTGGCTTGGTATTGGTGTGCAGACTCTGTTGCCTGGCCACTGGATCAGGTGGAGTCTGAGGATGCTGATGCACACAGTATTTTAGGTCTCTTCCTTGGAACATCAAGTCCATTGCATGCAACAGTTAAAACATGCATGTTGTGTCATTAGTCTACTATCAGCTTTCTTGTGCTCCACGCAGCAAGGTGGCAGGCTTGGAAAAGGACAAATGGGCTGTCAGCTAGCCTAAATAAGCTTTTTCTGACTCTTCATTGTGATCTGGTTGTAATTTAAAAGTCATGGGTATTTTCATTTGTTGGGTAATGGAGAATACTGTTTTCTGCATCTAATAGATAGCTCTAGATGTCACAAAAGAGAAATGGTAAGGAAGAGGCAGAGCACAAATGGCTACGTTGTGTAGGTGCTTTTCTGTGTGTAATGATGCTCCCCTTCTAATGTTCCATAGCTATATAAGAGAGGAGTGAGAAAGATATTTAAGGTGTAAAGTTATTGAGAGTCTTAGTTATTCATCTATTTCCTGGAGTGCATCACGATCACAAATTCTTGTAATATGATGAGATTTTAAAGCTCTGAACAAGTGTCTCACTTGTGGAAAACACTACTGCAAAACAAATAATATTTTCATAATTACAGTGCCTCAGGAACACCTGACAGCTGCAGTTTTGTCCTTATCTTTCTTGTGCTTTTCTGTTTACTGAGTGGAACGAGAAGTTCTGGGGTGGGAAGAAGACCCTTTTATTACCTTACAACAGTGTTTTATTGGCTTTTGCTGCATCATTTTCTGAGATCATGGAGAGGGATGTAGAAATCCCAAATCCTGTCCTAAGCAGCACCTCATTCTGAGAGATACTGCAGCCTACTGAGGTTTCTCCTATGGATGCAAAGAATCAATATACTATGATGGCATAATTATTAGCCTTCTTTCTCAGGTAGTTCTTCATTGTTATTTTCTATCACAGAAAGAAGGCCGAGATAAACAGAAGTGCTTAACATCAGTGATCATAGGAGTATTCAGTGATTTTCTGAAGGACTTTCTTAGCGGCAAACAGAAACTCTGTCTTGCACATATTCCGTCACTGTGACACCTTATTTTTTGGTCCTTTGCTTCCATGGGTGCATGGGTAACCTCGTACTCAAAGTTCATTTAGTTTGTTCTTTTACAGTTGTTTGTTGTGAGCTTCATTTGAAATAATTTGAAATCAGAGAGTGTACTACAGAGGTATAAGGATCTGATCCCTGTCCTCCAGTAAAATGAAGGATGCTTTAAAGCCTGTGACATGACTTCATACCTTCAGCTTTGCCAAGTACACTGCAGACATGGGAATTGCCGGTCTGTTGAGAAGGTCATGGTCTTGAGAGCTATATGTCTTGAGAGGAAACATGAGAAAACTGCCTGGCCCTTTCACAGGGTAGTCTAGATGGTCTCAGCACCAGATAGCCTTCCTGCCTTTGTTAAAGTCTTAAGGTTTATGCAGCCCTTTGAATGGTCAATGTGAAATTTCAACTGTGTCTACAATTGTAAAGGTTGCATCAGGAGAATACTTTTCAGAAATAGAAGAGGGCATGAAGGATGGGGTCTGTATACCACCTTCAAACCACACCTGCAGAGCTGAGGTAGAGAGAGTTCCTATCCTGCAGAATGAGGAATATCACACACTTTCTGGTATCTTTTGTATCTCCGCTCCTTTTCTTTCATGAGGTCTGGATGGTGACATTTCAGAGGCCCAGCCTTAGGTACCTCTGCTCCTCTGGATCACCCTGTCTTCTCTTGGTCCAGTCTTGAAGACTTCCCTCAGAGGAGATTTGCTGTTGCTGCGATGCAAGGTCAGAGATGAATTTGGGAAGTGGGCAAAGAACTTTAGATTTTTCTCTTCTTTTCCTGTTTTGTCAACTGAAGAAGACCTCTAGAAAGTGCAGGCTTTCTGTACTCTTCTCAGTCAGCTGTCAACTGTCCAGAGCTGCTACATCACTTTTGAAATTAATGGCACAATGATGATTAATACCTACCTCTCCAGACTGATAGTTTACGTGCACTAACACTAGTCTGCTTTCAGTTAATGTGATTCCAGGAGTTCTCTCTTCACCCTCTTCTTTCCATCACTTCAGTTTTCTACATCCATATCTAATGGGTCCTCACATGTCATTGCTCTGCGGAGGATGAATAACTGTGAATCTCTTCCCATGGCTCAGGTCTTTCATTTCTTTGTCTAGATCAATGAATCAAGGCTTTGCAGTAATCTGTATTAGGTAATGCACACCAAATGAATCATCATATGATTGTGTCAAAAGAGCAAACTGCATAAAACTCAAGTTCCTACTGCTTTTGCTGGGAACTGATGCAGCTGCCTTGAACTCAGACTTGTTTATGTTACACGAGTGAATTCACTGGCTCATCTCTGTTTTGCAGCTGTGCTGCTCTGTGTCCTCCAAATCTCTGCTTGTGCCTTCACTACCACAGACTAACAGCTTTGTAGGTGTCTAGCTGGGACAAGGTGTCTGAGAGTTTCATCTGTGTCTCAGGGGAGATGTGGCAGGGTCCTGTACTGACACTTTCTGCTCTCCACAAACATGGTTTCTCCCCCTCGACTCTCCCCTTTCCTCCCTGCATCCCATCCTCCCCCTACTATCATTTTTAACATCTTGCCCTGCCCAGGCTGGCCAAGGGCTACTGCATGAACTGTGTTCTGTTTAATTTGTACAAAGACTAGTAATTGTTTGGGGCCCTATTTGAAATTGTTCTTCTTCCAGCTCACTCAATAGAGAGGCCTTACAATCAGACTGTAATTTGGTATGTGCATTCTCCAATACCCCACAAAGCCTAAGGAAGCTTGTGTTTCCTTTTTGCTAGTTAGTAGAGACAGCTGTTATTTTGCTTATTGCATCCACTGGGATCTGATGATGTCCATCTTGACATTTTACTCCCGAAAACTGTATCTCCTGTGCAGGTTGACTTCATTTTTTTTTTTTAATGGCAAAAACCGTCTTTCAGCACAATTTGGATTATTTTCTTCCCTTTCTCAACTTCTTTCACTTTATAGCTCCACAAGATAATGTCATCAATGTACTGCAGGTGTGCTGGAGCTTGCCCCTGTTCACTGCGGTCTGGATCAGTCCATGGCAGATGGTAGGGCTGTGTTTCCACCCCTGGGGTAGTTGATTCCATGTGTACTGGACGCCCCTCCAAGTAAAAGTGAGCTGTGGCCTGCACTCTGCTGCCAAAGGAATTGAGAAAAACTCATTGGCAATATAAATTGTGTCGTACCACTTGGCTGCCTTTGACTGCAGTTCACATTGAAGTTCCAGCATGTCTGGCAGCACTCAGTGGTGGTGTGACTTCATTCAGGCCTTGATGGTCTACTGTTAGTCTTCACTCTCCATCAGACTTTTGCACTGCTGATAAGGAGTTATTAAAGGGTGAGCAGGATCCTGATGACCACTCCTTGGCTTTCCAGTTGATGGATCAGCTCATGGGCGGGAATCAGGGAGTCTTGGTTGATGCGATATTGCTGCTGGTGAACTGTGGTGGTCATGATTGGCACATGATGTTCTTTGACTTAAGCAACCCCACAACAGAAGGGTCCTCTGAGAGATCAGGCAGGGTGGACAGCTGCTTAATTTCCATCATCTCCAAGGCAGCAATGCCAAATGCCCATCGGTATCCTTTTGGGTCTTTGAAGTACCCTTGCCCAATATAGTCTATGCCAAGGATGCATGGAGCCTCTGGGCCAAACACAGTGGGGTGCTTTTCCCACTCCATCTCAGTCAGGCTGATTTCAGCCTCCAATACAGTCATCTGTTGGGTCCCCCAGTCACTCCAAAAATAAAAATGGGTTCCACCCCTTTATGGCATTAAGGTACACTGAATAGGTATCTAATAAAGCCTTATACTCCTGGTGAGTCTGGTGTGCCAGGTCATCTGATCCACACAGTCCAATAAAACTGGTTATCCCTTTTGTACAGCTGCCTTGAGGCTGAGCCCCTCTAGTCCTGGTAATGGTGTTTGTTACTCACTTCTTGTAAATATGAATTGGAAGTCCCTTCAAAGAGATCAGGAGTCAGATTAGCCTTTCCACTCTATCTGAGCAACTGCCCAATGGAGACTGGAGCAGCAATTTTCCTGAAAGACCTCCCCTTTTAATTGTGTTTCCTTAGAAGTCATGTACTTGTGCCTCTGCTGTTGAGGTAGATTTTTATCCCACTTCCTCATGTCTTACCCATGGTCATGCAGGTAAAACCACAAGGTAGCCCATGGTGTGTACCCACTATATTATCGCTCTTGAGCAGAGGAAAGCTTAATAGCTGAGATACTGGTCCATACAGATGGGAAGTAGGATCTACACTCTTTGCACTGCTGGACCAGTTTCTCCACAGCTGAGACAAGAGAGGAAGAGAGACTTTCTTCATATTGCCTGGGTTGGCCAGCCAATTCATCCACCATTTGTCCATTCTCTGTCTTTCCAGGTCATTACTGCTAATGAATTGGCATGTGATAACGGGGTTCTATGTAAAAACTTCTGCCACATGGGTCCTGTGCACCTGATTTCATCCAGATCTTTGGATAACTGCTTTTTGTCCAGGTCATCATAAATCACCTCCAGCACTGCTAATTCTCTCAGGTATTTGATATCTTTCTTCATGGTGGCCCACTTGCAGGGTGACATGTGACATCTTCCTTGAAGGGATACCTTTCCTTCACACCTAACAGGACTTGCCTCCAGAGGCTGAGGACTTGTGCCCCTTTTCCAATCACTTTGTCAGTGCCTCCTTCCCCAGAAAGGGGAAGCTGCTTGGTTTCCTTACTCTCTAATTCTAGGCTACTGGCCTTGCTATCCCAACACTGGAGCAGGTAAGTGACAATGTGCTCGCATGGACAATAGCTTAAATCTTTCTGCTATT
Organism: Myiopsitta monachus; assembly: GCA_017639245.1. Classification (NCBI taxonomy): domain Eukaryota; kingdom Metazoa; phylum Chordata; class Aves; order Psittaciformes; family Psittacidae; genus Myiopsitta; species Myiopsitta monachus. The sequence continues at coordinate 56,869,903 of CM029924.1, read as the reverse complement.
TTTGCAGCTCACTCAGGTATAGGGAATGGGTAGTTACTGCCTCTTTAATGAGTTATTCCTCTTCCTTCTTCACAAGCAACAGCTGTGTCTCTTCCCCATCCTATTTTTGTAACGACTCTGCTTTATAGTATATATAGTCCACTCCTTCATCCCTTACTAAATGAATTGACTTCTACCTCCAGTGTTTCTTCTTGTGTATAGGGGTGACTATTACTGGCATGGGTTGATTCTTTGGTTCAGCTTTGGTGCCTGTCAGTGGTGTTTGTTGCAGTGCCCTGTCATTTTGTCATCAGATCCAGAGACCTTCTCTTCCCTCTGAGGGTACTGAATAGTGTTGAACAGGGAGCTTATGAATAGCAATTTTTAAAGTGGCAATTGGACTTCATTCTGCTGTGAGTTAAGTCCTGTCTCTGTCAGAAAGGAGACAGGCAAACTTGCAGCCAAAATTAGGAATCATTAGCTGCTAAGAAATTATTGCTTGGCCATGATGACTGTTCTTTAAAGAAAATCAAGGGAACATTTGGTTGCTTTTCTATCCCAGCTCCATTTTAATTTTCAGCTATAATGAAGCGCACTTTATTTGTTTGCTGAAAATAAGCTGGAACAAGAGCAAAACACTTAGACCCCAATGTGTGTGACTGCATTTAGTTGCCAGTTTGTTAAATGACTGAGTGTCATGAGTTCAGCAGCAGCAGTCATTTTTCTCCTTCTTGGTAGCTGGTGTAGTGCTGTGTTTTTTGATTTTGGGCCTTGGAACTGCGCTGATAACACCAGTGTTTTCAGTTACTGCTTGCTGAATGTTTTGTCTGGCCAAGGACTTTCTGAGCCTCATGCTATGCCAGGGAGGAGGAGGAGCTGGGAGGAAGCAGAGACAGGGCACCTGACCCAAACTGACCAAAGAGGTTATTCCATACCACAGCACGTCATGTCCAGGATGTGAAAAACAGAGGGCAGAGACCCAGAAGGGTGTGGTGGTGGACTGGGGGTGCATGGCATGGTCAGGTTTTCGGGTATTGGGGGGTTCGCTGCTGGGGGGTGCACTGGCTGCATCGGGCTTGGTGAGCAGTTGTATTCTCTTTCTTTGTACTTCTCCTGTCATTATTATTATCGATGGTAGCAGTAGTGATTTGTGTTATACTTTAGTTACTAAACTGTTCTTATCTCAACCTGTGCGAGTTGCATTTTTTTTTTCCGATTCTCCTCCCCATTCCCCCGGGACTGGGGGAAGAAAGAGAGGGAGAGTGAGTGAGTGAGTAAAACTTTGGGAGTTATTAGCCTGGCTGAGGCTTAAACCACGACACTGAGGCAACAGTTCTTCAGTTCTGAAAGAAACCTGTGTTTATTGGAAAGTTTCCCCTGAAGAGGGTGGACTGTCTCATGGTAAAAAGCAGGAGCCAGCTGTCAGAGCTAAGTACAGTTCCTGGTTGCAACAGATGACTTGTGGGAACTTGCACAGGTGGGCAGAGGTATCTGCCTTTAGTCTGTAAAATGGGTGCAGAAAAGCTTTCTTGCTCTCTGGTCTCTATGCAATATGGACTGGGGTGAGATTGCTGCAGGTGTCGATGAATGGCTATGATTTTATGGCCATGACCTCAACTGGACTGCTACTTCGGAGCTGTAGTAGTCCTGGGATATTTCAGGGGTGTTTTGGAAACAGGATCCTGGCAGATAGATGCACCAGACTGAGCCCTGAGTGGGAGCACTGCTCAAGGTCCTGGATGTGAGCCAGGGACCAGCCTGTGTGCTGGGAGGACAAACAGCAAGAGCCAGCACCAGTGGAATCAAAGAGAGAAAAGCAGGAAAAGCAAACTTGTGACTGCTGCAGGGGCTTCAGTTCCTCTGCCCTTTTATTGCAGTGGCCCCAAAATCTCCAGCTTAATGTAGGACACCAGCACACAATTCTTCCAGGCATCCAATGATTATGAAAGCAATATAAGACTCCGTGTGTGTTATTAAACAGCTATCAAGTTCAAGCCTTCCCCAACTTAGAAAACTTAGCAACTTTTCTAGCAGGGCTGGCCAATTCTTTGGCTTAAAAATGTTAAATTCTTAAGCCATGCTTTGCTTCCTATAAAGGCAACAAGATGTGGTCTAAAATATTGTGTCTGGGTCTTTCATCATGGTTTGTCAGCTTCCATCATTAAAATGGACTCATCTACAATTTTGATTTTCAAAGTGTGTGGTTTCTGTTAGCCAAGGAGGTAATTAGGTTTGTCATAGTCATTCAGAAACCCAACCAAAACAGGATTTCATCAGGAAATTTCTGCCCAGCGTTATATTGATTAATGAGCATTTTCTGCAATTATATATATAGAGAGAACAATTATATACCTGCCCTGTAAGAGAAACTAGAAGTGTATTAAAACTAAGTAACTCGACAAGAAGCACAGATGTAGCACCTGGTGGGAATTAATAAATCACATTTTCTGTTGTGGCACTAAATTTGTTCCCTGTGCTGAGACCATGTCATAGGCAAAAGGGAGGAGATAGGTAAAATCAATGTGGAGAAGAGCGGAAGAGAAAGTAAGGCAAGGACAAATTGTCACCTAGGCTTGGCTCTTGCATGGCCCTTCATCTCAGCTTTGCATTGTCCCTACAGCTTGTGTGGCTTAGGGTGTGGTCAGGACTGTTTGGGTTGGGAGAGCACAGGGAGCGCTCTTCATCTAGGAGAGAAGTGGCCTCTACGCTCAGCAGGACATGGTAGTTTTGATTGAACCCCAGGGAAATTTAGAGCTAGTTACTACAGCTTCAGAAGCATCTAAGTGTCTTCTTTCTTGATTTGTCATCTCTGCAGCTGGGATCAGCCAGGACACCCGCACAGGACTGGAGTCCTAAGGGGTGAATGAAGGAAACTCCCAAGAACGATCCTTTAGTTCTCCGATTTTCCTCCTTTTGTGGTCTCAGGTTCAAGTGCACTCATGGGTGGCTTCCCCATCCTGCTGCTAAGGAAGTTTCATGCATTCACTTAAGCCTTATCCTAGAGACACACAAACATTTGGCTTAACAAGTATATCCCAAAACAGTGAAATAGAAGTCTCTGAACAAAGGAGCTGGTATTATTCGGCAATGGAGCCGAATAAGTTTTCTCTCTGGAGATGGGTGTGAATTTATGGATGAATCAAATAATCTCCCCATATATTTGAGCTTGCTGTTTTCGCTCAGTCTCAGCTTTCTCCCTTATTTTTCTCCTTGCATACTTGCTGGTATACTTACTGGAAACCAGTCTGTCCACTGGTATGTGTTATTAGTGAGTGCATGCAGCTAGAACTTCCAACCTCCACTGGGACTATTCAGCATTGTGCTAACCAGAGCTTTGAAGTTATTCAGTAATAATAAACCCTTAAAATATATTCCTTTTAATTTGCCCAATTTACATATCTGAAGTAAAAACTCAGCCGTAATAGCTAAATTGCCACATTGTGGAAGAAGGAACCTCCTCAGCTGGATTGATGAGACAGTGCTGAAGAAGTACCGAAAATACAGTGTACACTACAGTAAATTTCATCATACTCCTGGCAGAAAGATGTCTCTGAGCAATCACCTTATCCCAGAAAAGACTGGATTCATCCTGGCTGATGTATGACTGGTTCAGGAAAACTTTCAATGATGGAGATCTTACTTCCCTAAGTAGGAAACGACTCATGTGACTTCCTTTTTTTGGGTTTCTTGGTTATCAATCGGCAAAATAGACTTCTGTTGCTCTGTCTAAATGCACTCCAGTAATCACTGGCAATAGCAGGTTACTGGGCCAGTAGATGAGCCACTACAGTGGGACAGTACAAGGTCTACAATATTTAGTAAATTAAATATGTATCTGATTCCCCATGTCATGATTGCAGGAAGTCATTAATGGTGCATAAATCCTAACTACACCACAAGAGGTAGCAGATAAACATGGCTACTCTATCGTTTCCCTCCTGTGCTTCTGGTTGCAAATGAATTTCACAAACATTTGCCGTTTCACGTTTATCCCCTTCAGTTTTGTGGATCTTGCTAGCATGAGCAGAGGCAGAGAAGGCAGGGAGAAGAGATAGCTCAACATGCCTGGCATAACTGAGGAATGGTTTCACGTTCTGCTGGCTGTAAAACATTCCAGTCTAAATCTCCTTCCTCGGATGACTTTTCTAGCAGAACAGTGCCATTATGGATGTGTCAGCTTGGATAAGGGAAAGTCCATAAGGCTGCTCAAAAGGAGAGATTGTGTGACATATTAGCCCATCAACACATTCAGGACTGGGAATTGTCTTCAATCAGTCTTGGGTAATGTACTATATCTAAGCATACTTCTAAGACTAAGAGCTCATACACTGCTTGCAATGACTAATCCCAGGTAACACATAACACATCTGAGTGCCGAGCTGGCCAGAGGGGCTGGCAGTGAAACATTAGCCCGTTGCTTGGCAAAATCAGCTGCAACAATTGTGTGCTTTAGATTTGCATCCTTGCTGTTTTGAGATGATTTCTGTGTACAGACAAACCTTTGTTTTTAACACAGCTACATCTTTTTTCCTGGACGGCTGCCCCCCTTTCTCTGGCTGATGGCCAAGGAAGGAAGATCAGAAACAGGACTAGAGGAGGTCTTGGCCAATTATCAGTCCCCTGAGAGTGGTTCCAGGGAGTATGCTTCAATGTTTTTATATTTTTTTTTCTCTGCTCTTTTAGTAGGCAAATTCTTGCATTATTGATTTGCTTCAGGCTCTTTATATACAGGTTTTTTATATATAGGGTCATGCAGCTGGAGTTTTGAAATAATGGGATAGTTTTGCCTTTGCAATGATTTCCTTAGATTTTGGAATCATGTTTGGGATGTGACAAGACTTCCACTGCCCATGTTGGTTTAGTTAATTGTTCCTCTTCTATAAGATAATCCAGAGTTCCTTTTCTCTAATGTTGCAGAAATCAGGTATTTTTTCTACATGTGTTAGAAGGGAGAGCCTTCTCCCTGTTGCTGGACATATATTACTTTGGGTGCAGAGGGGAAATACTGAAAAGCTTCATGTTAGTATTTCTTGCCCTGAATGTGGGAAGATCAGACAGTAAGGGAGGAGATTAGGTACTCTGTCACTGCCTTTGATTAGAAAGACTCCAGTACCCAGCACCCCATGATCCACAATCCTGGACATCAGTCCTCACCAAGGAATGGGGGTCAATGTTCCCCCAAGGGGAACAGGGACTGGAGGTTCCTTGTTCCCCTGTTTAAACTCCAGCTCTGGGGGCAACTACTGTGCTCTCCTACAGCAGTCCCAGCTACATACAAGAGAAGTGAACTGGAAAGGTGTGCAACCAGCTGCCATGGCCAGTTTGCCCCAAAGGAAGCTGTGCCTGTAGAAGAGGAACCACTGACCTGGAACAGCTGCTGGTCCGTAGCTCAGTGTTTCCTTTTGAGGACAGATACCTTGGTGCTGCTACCAGAGGTGGCAGCTTCCAAGAGTGCACCTATTAATTTCGTTGGCACAAGCGCAATGGCAATGTAACATTTCTGTACATATGGCATCCATACTGGCCTCCATTAAGTCCACGTTTGCTTTTTTTCCTCACAACTTTCTGCCTGTTGGGTGCACTTGCTCAAATGCTATTGATCAGGAATAGGTGTCCTCTGCAATGGCACTAGGCATTTGTGTGCACAGTGGATACTATTTCTTAAACCTTCACATCCATCAGATTCAACTGAATGTCAGCTGAAGAGGGATCTCAAGATCTGTGTTTTGGATGGCTTGGGTGGATAGGGAAATGTTTTCCTCATTCATTCTGTTCAGTCTCTCCAGTCAGCTCCTCTTTATGTCTCTAATCTACCTTGTTCTCCCCTAAAAGCATGAGAACAAATAAACACAGTGATAGCAGCAATAGTCGAGTCCAGACATGCTGGAGTAATTTGCCTTTGTGTTTTTGTTTTTTTTTTTTTTTAAACTTTGTTATCCCTTTTTTTTCCTTTTGTCTTTTAATGGCCCCAGATTGTTTGTGGGCTTGAGGATTCACTTTGATTCAAAGCTTTAGTTAGGACACCCCAGGAGCAGGATAGGAGCACAAAGTGAATTGCTGTGGACCGATAGATTTTAGTCACTCCGCTGCCATTTCCTGGCCTTGCTGGCATGTCCTGCAGCTCCCATCACATGACTGTGGCTGCAGCAGGAAGGTCAGCTCAGGTTTTAAATCAGAGCAAAAGAGATGTGCTGTAGAAAGACTATTTTTTAGCATATTAGTAATCTGTAATTTCTAGGTAGATATTTTCTTCACTAACTCTCAGTAACTCTCAATGGCTGATGCATTCTTACTGCCTGGAAGTGAAACCTTCTAAGGGGGGATGTAGCTCATCCAGTGCTGCTTTCTGGAGAAAGTTCTGGGCTGGGCTTCCCAGGGAACAGCTTGGGAGCCAAGCTGAATCTTCAGGTCCAGAGAATCCATTTCGTTTCTCCCTGAAAACAGGTTGGATTAATCTTAAATATATTCTTTAAAAAAGTCTCCCAAAGGGTATTCTTTCTGCCTTGTAGTGTTTGTGCTAAAGAATTTTTAAGCAATATCTTTTGCATCTGAGGACCTAGTAATTTAGACTGAGATGGCTGAATGTGAATCTGTCCTGGGTTCAGCAGTAGCAGTCATTTTTCTCCTTCTTAGTAGCTGGTGCAGTGCTGTGTGACAAGTATCTAGGCTAGTGAGCCCCTCCAGTGCTTTGGAATTTCAACACTGAACAAGTGCAAAATCCAGAGAAATTAGTAAAACACTTAAATGAGGTGTGTTGTCATTCTGGTCATACCAGAGAGGGACAAATCATGGCAACGTGCTGGGGCTTGGCCTATGCTTACAGAGCCCTGTTCAACACTATCCAGCACCTTCAAAAGGAAAAAAAGGTCCCTGGATCTGATGGCAAAGCAACAGACAGCGCAGCTACTTCAGCTCCAAGCACAGCAGCTACACCAGTCCCAGTGACAAGTACAGCAGCTACCCAAACTTTGACTGCAACAGACAGTGCAGCTACTAGAGCTCCAAGCACAGCAGCTACACCACCCCCAGCAACAAGTACAGTAGCTACTCAAACCCCAGTGACAAGTACAGCAGCTACCCAAACCACAGTGATAATCACCGCAGCTAAACCAGAGGGCCAATTCATACCAATATCAAGTTGCCCCTGTACGCAAGGGGAAAAGCAAAACAAAGACAGGAAAGATGGAGGAACAAGATGAAGAAGCAATACCAATGCACTTACTATGCATGTTATGATGTTATGATGATGTTAGGATGATGTTATGAGTCGTTCGGCCAAGTGGACTACTCTAGAGAAAGGCATCCGGTCTCTGAGAGAATCAGCCATTGCAGAGATGATCTATATCACCAAGCCGAATGTTGGGGATATACCCATAGATCCAGATGAAGTCAAATGTACACGACCCATGTGGCGGAAATTTACACGAAATGCACTCCAATCATATGCCCATTCATTGGCAACAATAACCTGGAGTGACATAAGACCACCAACAGTGGATGAAATGATTTATAAACTCCGAGAGTTTGAAGATAATATCACCCCTTCCATCATCTCAGCTGTGGAAAAACTGTCCCAGAACCTCCAACAATTGAGAGACGATCTATCCAGCTCCTCACGTGTACCAACACATGTCTCAGCTATTAACAGAAGGCGTCCCACTGTTTGAGAGAGAAGATATAGAAGTTATACACCAAGGGCCACCCTATGGTTTTACCTGCAGGATCATGGAGAAGATATGATGGAGTGGGATGGAAAGCCTACTTCAGTTTTGGAGGAGCGGGAGCGAGAACTGAAAAAAAGAGCAAAGGTCAAGTCTGATCACCCCATGAAGGCTGCGGCTTCAGTCTCTGGTGAGCAGGTTCCCAGATGGAGTGGAAGAGCAGATTTTACCTCAGCTCCTGTGATGAAGAAGAATAATCCATCTCTACAAGACGTGAGTGACCAATGTGATGACTACTAGAGGGGCCCCGCCTCCAGCCAGGTGGAGGTAGGGGACAATCGAACTTATTGGACTGTATGGATCAGATGGCCTTTTACATCAGTCCCACAGAAGTATAAGGCTCTAGTAGATACCGGTGCACAGTGTACTCTGATGCCATCAAGCTTTCAAGGGGTGGAACCTATTTCTATTTCTGGAGTGACAGGAGGATCCCAAGAGCTGACTGTACTGGAGGCTGAAATCAGCCTGACTGGGAGGGAATGGCAAAAACATCCCATTGTGACTGGTCCAGAGGCTCCATGTATCCTTGGCATAGATTACCTCAGGTGAGGGTACTTCAAAGACCCAAAAGGGTACCGATGGGCTTTTGGTATTGCTGCTTTGGAGACAGAGGAAGTGGAGCAGCTGTCCACCTTGCCTGGTCTCTCAGAGGATCCTTCTGCTGTGGGGTTGCAGAAGGTCGAAGAACAACGAGTGCCAGTCGCGACCACAACAGTGCACTGGCGGCAATATCGCACCAACCGAGACTCCCTGATCCCCATCCATAAGCTGATCCGTAGATTAGAGAGTCAAGGAGTGATCAGTAGGACCCACTCACCCTTTAATAGCCCCATATGGCCAGTGCGAAAGTCTAATGGAGAATGGAGACTAGCAGTAGACTATCGTGGCCTGAACGAAGTTACCCCATCTTTGAGTGCTGCCGTACCAGACATGCTAGAGCTTCAGTATGAACTGGAGTCAAAGTCAGCCAAGTGGTATGCCACGATTGACATTGCCAATGCTTTTTTCTCAATTCCTCTGGCAGCAGAGTGCAGGCCACAGTTCGCTTTTACTTGGAGGGGCGTCCAGTACACTTGGAACCGACTGCCCCAGGGGTGGAAACACAGCCCTACCATCTGCCATGGACTGATCCAGACTGCACTGGAACAGGGGCAAGCTCCAGAACACCTGCAATACATTGATGACATCATTGTGTGGGGTGATACAGCAGAAGAAGTCTTTGAGAAAGGGAAGAAAATAACCCAAATCCTGCTGACAGCCGGTTTTGCCATAAAATGGAGTAAGGTCAAGGGACCTGTACAGGAGATTCGATTTTTGGGAATAAAATGGCAAGATGGACGCCGCCAGATCCCCACAGATGTGATCAACAAGATAACAGCAATGTCGCCACCAACTAATAAGAAAGAAACACAAGCTTTCTTGGGTGCTGTGGGGTTCTGGAGGATGCACATCCCGAATTACAGTTTGATTGTAAGCCCTCTCTATTATGTGACCCGGAAGAAAAATGATTTTAAATGGGGCCCTGAGCAACAACAAGCCTTTGAGCAAATTAAACGAGAGAGAGTTCATGCAGTAGCCCTCAGACCAGTCCGGACTGGGCCAGATGTTAAAAATGTACTGTACACCGCAGCTGGGGAGAACGGTCCTACCTGGAGCCTCTGGCAGAAAGCTCCAGGGGAAACTCGAGGTCGACCCCTTGGCTTTTGGAGTCGGGGATACAAAGGATCTGAGGCCAGCTATACCCCAACTGAAAGAGATATTGGCAGCCTATGAAGGGATTCAAGCTGCTTCGGAAGTGATTGGCACTGAAGCACAGCTCCTCCTGGCACCCCGGTTGCCCGTGCTGGGCTGGATGTTCAAAGGCAGGGTCTCCTCTACACATCATGCAACTGATGCTACATGGAGTAAGTGGGCCGCATTAATTACACAACGAGCTCGAATAGGAAATCCCAGTCGCCCGGGAATCCTAGAAGTCATCATGGACTGGCCAGAGGGCAAAGATTTTGGAAGGTCACCAGAGGAGGAAGGAGTGATGCATGCTGAAGAGGCCCCACCATATACTGAACTGTCAGAAAGTGAAAAGCAATATGCCTTATTTACTGATGGGTCTTGTCGCATTGTGGGAAAGCACCGTAGATGGAAGGCAGCAGTATGGAGTCCTCAACGACAACTTGCAGAAACTACTGAGGGGGAGGGTGAATCGAGTCAGTTTGCAGAAGTAAAAGCCATCCAGCTGGCCTTAGACATTGCTGAATGAGAAAAGTGGCCAGTACTTTATCTCTATACTGACTCACGGGTGGTGGCAAATGCCCTGTGGGGGTGGTTGCAGCAATGGAAGCAGAGCAACTGGCAACGCAGAGGTAAACCCATCTGGGCTGCTGCACTGTGGCAAAACATTGCTGCCCGAGTGCAAAACCTGGTGGTCAAAGTACGCCACGTAGATGTTCACGTACCCAAGAGTCGGGCTATGGAGGAACACCAGAACAACCAACAAGTGGATCAAGCTGCTAAGATTGAAGTGGCTCAGATGGACTTAGATTGGCAACAGAAGGGTGAATTATTTTTGGCCTGGTGGGCCCACGACACTTCAGGCCATCAGGGCAGAGATGCAACATAGAGATGGGCTTGTGATCGAGGGGTGGACTTAACAATGGATACTATTTCCCAGGTTATTCATGACTGTGAATCATGTGCTGCAATTAAGCAGGCTAAACGGTTAAAGCCTCTTTGGTATGGAGGACAATGGCTGAAGTACAAACATGGGGAGGCCTGGCAGATTGATTATCTTACACTCCCACCAACCCGCCAAGGCAAGCGTCATGTGCTTACCATGGTGTAAGCAACCACCGGATGGTTGGAAACACGCGCTGTGCCCCACGCCACTGCCCGAAACACTATCCTGGGCCTTGAGAAACAGATTTTGTGGCGACACGGCACACCAGAGAAAATTGAGTCAGACAATGGGACTCATTTCCGGAACAGCCTGATAGATACTTGGGCCAAAGAGCATGGCATTGAATGGGTATATCACATCCCCTACCATGCACCAGCCTCTGGGAAAATCGAACTGGTACAATGGGCTATTAAAAACTACACTGAGAGCAATGGGTGGTGGGACTTTCAAACATTGGGATACACATTTACCAAAGGCCACCTGGTTGGTCAACACCAGAGGATCTGCCAACAGGTCTGGTCCAGCCCAGTCAGAAGTTCTACATACTGTAGAGGGGGACAACGTTCCTGTGGTGCACATAAAGAATTTGCTGGGGAAGACAGTCTGGGTTATTCCTGCTTCAGGTAAAGGCAAACCCACTCGTGGGATTGCTTTTGCTCAGGCATCTGGATATACTTGGTGGGTAATGTGGGAAGATGGGGAGGTCCGATGTATACCTCAAGGGAATTTGATTTTGGGGGAAAACAGCCAATGAACTCAATTGTATGCTGTTGCCTGCTATGAAGCACTTTAATAGCCCACCAACTAGATGTCTTCAGGTCACCAGCGACTGGCCCTGACTTCCCTCTGATCATCATCCCAACAAAGAATGAACTTTGATGAAACCAGATGAGTTCTGCGGTAAGGGAAGGATCAGCATCAGCAGGCAACAATCCAAAGCTGCACACAGCCTCTCCTGCTCTGAAAGACAAGAGATGGATCCTGACTTCATGGGCTTAGCAGCTTTATGGGGATTGGCCCATGCACTAAGGAATAATCTCTCTTTCTCTTTCTCTCTGTGTATATATATATATATATATATATATAATAAGTGTGATGGTATTTTGAAAATGGGGGATCTGAGCATGACGTGAATGGTATGGAAGAAGGGGTGCATACTGTCATGGGTTCAGCAGTAGCAGTCATCTTTCTCCTGCTTAGTAGCTGGTGCACTGCTGTGGTTTTGACTTTCAGCCTGGGAACAGCGCTGATAACACTGATGTTTTTAGCTGCTGCTCAGTAATGTTTAGTCTGACCAAGGACTTTCTGAGTCTCATGCTCTGTCAGGGAGGAGAGGAAGCTGGGAGGAAGCAGAGACAGGACACCTGACCCAAACTAGCCAAAGAGGTATTCCATACAACAGCATGTCATGCCCAGTATATAAACTGGGGGCAGTTACCCAGAAAGGTTAGCTCACTGCTCAGTCAGGCTGTGTATCGTTCTGCAGGTGGTGAGCGGTTGCATTCTCTTCCCTTGTTATTTCCCTTATCACTATTACTATTGGTGGTAGCAGCAGTGGTTTGTGTTATATCTTAGTTACTGGACTGTTCTTATCTCAACCCATGGGAGTTACATTCTTTAGATTCTCCTCCCCATCTCCCCAGGAGTGGGGGGAGGAAAGGGGGAGTGAGATAATGACTGTGTGGCTGTTTTATGGCTGGGCTTAAACCACGACGGAATCTTATACAAAAGCAGATGCAGACATCTGACCTTTGCAACCTCCTTTTGCTGCTCTCCTGCATTCCTATATTTCTGCACAAAGCACAAGGTGTTGCCTCGGATGGCTGAGGTCTTGAATTTATGTCAGTGCCTAAGCTGAGTAAATCACACAGCACTGGTTGAGTCTGCTCAAAAGTGGGGGCTCTGAATCCTTGCAATAAGCTTGAAATTGTGCAAAGTCTTAAAAGTACCTGTAGTATTGTGATGATGTTGGAACACTGTAATACATGTAGATTCCACCTGTGTTTATGCTACCGTAATATACACCTAATATACACCGTAATATAAGTCTACTAACATAGTAAGCAGTCTTTTTATGTATTCGTGTGTATTTGAATAAGTTATTGCAATGATTTTCCAGGGTTCTCTCTGATTAGCAAACTTCTGCAAGCTCTTCTGTCATTTGGAAATATCTGCCTCGTAAGTTTGATATTTTTTGTGTGGTGCTCGTTTGTTATTTGAAAGTAACTGCCAGATACTTTTGATGAGTAATTTTCCGCCTACCGGTTGGTAGCCTGCTGCTCTTTTTGCATAGCTGGTAATTTAGTCTTTCAGCTACATTACTGAGAGCATCAGATGCATGGTACTGTTATGAACTATATATTATAATATAAAGTATATTGGAGATAAGAGCAATGAAAGAAAAGCAAAACCACATTTCCTCTTTAATTCTGCACTATTGAGACTATACAGTTCGCTCCCCTTTTGGACACATGAAAACTGTGGGTGCATTGCTCATGAGCTGTGTAGGTCTGAACAACTTGACACCAGGGTGCAAAGATATTGGATAAACTGAGGTTGAAATGAGGTAATAATTGTTGCATATTTTCTTTGGAGCCTACTGGAGCTGTGGATGATTGTCTTGCATTGTGTGTAGCTATGGGGTCTGTGGTTGTGGAGTACATCCTGCTGCTAGGGCTGAGCACTGCTTGACTGTGCAGGCGAGGTGTGGGGACCAGTGCTAGCAGCAGCATGCTTGCTTGCAGTTCAAATTTGCACAGGTAATTAATGTGTCACTTCAGCCATTTTAATAAGAGTGAGTTTCCTGCAGCTGGTGGCTTGTGGGATGCATGGCAGCAGCCCACCCTGCACCACTGACAGTAATTCACCTTTGTCAAATCTCCAAACTTGTGTTCTTGGTGCTGAGCAACCTTTATTAAACAAATCAACCAGTTCAAGTACATAATTTAAAAATTCTATTCAAACATGATATTTTGGTCCAATCACAGCTTCCCTTTAAAATTAAGGATTTAATGCTCCCATTTCAGCTAAATGGACTTTATGGCATTCAGGCTGAAAAGACTGCATGGTGGATTAGAAAGACATTGTGAAAAGTATCATTGAAAACCTGTAATTTTCCTGTCTCTCCCTCTTACTTCAATGATCCATTTTCATGCCAAATTTCAGGAGACAAATGCATTAGTTCAGCTGGGCTGGTAGGGCTTTGCTGCTGGTATGCATCTGCAGTCTTTGGGGCTTGTCACAGGAGCTTTAAGGTGGAAATGTGCAGTTGGGAATCTGCTAAGGGGGAAGTCATTGCCCAACAAGTGATAGATGCTTTGAAAATTTGGGAATTTATAGCTATTATCAGATGAAGCAATGTTTTTAATGCTAATATGTCTATCTGCATGTTACCCAAAAGCTTGTATAATTTATTTGAAAGTTTAACTGACACTAGCCATTCATCTTGTATGGTTCTATCAATCCACATGTTTTTGGCAGATCTTCCACTGTCTATAAAAGATATCTAATAATCCATTAACTAGTCAAATTGGAAGTCATCCTGTGAGAATGTTGAGTTCTTTCTTTATTACTAAATTTAATGTGATGAATACTCACCTTGCATAATATGATTTACTTTTCTTCTCTGCTCCTGCTGAACCCAACCATAAGACAGTCATAAGCTCAGGGCTGCATTTGGGTGGTAACTCATTTGACATGTTCATTAAACTCATATTAAGACAGTGATCTGCCTCATGGTGCTATAATTAAGGCTCCATGCAGTGTCCTTTTATAGCCCTGTTAATACCATTATAGCTGTATTCTAATGTGTTTTTTCTATTGTTAGTTCAGTGTGTCTGTAAGGGAGAGACTCTGGCCTCTCTGGGATGACATTCCTTCTGGCTTGTGGTCTTACCTGTGTACCTGAGAGAGGGTTTAGAAAAGATTGGGAGTGCTTGTAAACTAGGTAAACATTAGTTTTTTTTCATAGGAGCCACTCTAATAGCAGTGCGCATGGCACAATTGCTGATAGATGTTGGCTTTTGGCACTGTTAAAGTTGGTGAAAAGCTTTTTAGTGACAGCTGGTGAGATTTCTGACACACCAGTTTGAAAATATACATAAGAGAATTTAGGATGAAAAGTGGATGAAACTTCAATTTAACCAAAAGCTGAGAAAAATACTCATTCTGACAATGAAAACCTGAGACACAAGGCTGATACACTCCCTCCAATTTATTCCATTTCTGCATTCTTCAATGTCTTTCTAATTTATGAGCAAAGGAAATGTAGGTCCCCCCAAGAGCTGATGCAGCTGGGGGTTGATGCCACTGTTTTTACAGATTGGCTGCTTCAAGCAGAGCATATTCACAACTGCATTGTGTCAGCTTCCCATTAATGAACTAGGAATGTTTATGCCATGAAGATTAAGAAGCTGACACTTCTTAAATAAATAATAAATAGTGTTGAAGATGAAATATTTGCAAGTGCGAAGTGTCTGCCTTTTTCTGCACATTAGCTGTAACTGCTGCAGAACCTGGTAGTGTTGTAAACTTCAGAAAGCTGCTAATGTGTCTTTGAAGACCATCTACCTCTGGTTAAACTTCATTTTGTGTTGTTTTCCTAAGAATAAAACCAACCCAGTGAGCAACCAGGTTTTGCTGCAGGCAGCGATGACCCCCAGTGTACCTGGACAGTCCTCCTCCTGGCAAGCTGTCCCACAAACGCAGTATCCCCCTGCTGGGAAATGGGGTTTTAGGTGAATTCACTGGCATGGAGAATTTGCTGAACAGCTTGCTAAATCATGATTAATCACAGCTGAGTGAAAAAAACAGGTTTCTTGGGAAATGGGATGTGATGCCAAGGTCTTTCTCAGGTACATCACCTGACTGCTGCAGGAACGCCCTGTTCTCATTGCTTGAATTTGTCTTGAAATTTGGGTGCCAGAGTGAATTTGCAAGTAGATTAGTGAAAAATCTGTGCATTAGAATAATACTGGGTATGTTGAATGACTTCTTAATAGCTAGGAAATAAAGCTATAGCTAGCTAAATAAAGCTTTGTGGCTCTGGACTCCTGCCGTATTCCACATGGGCTTTTAAAATAAACCATAAATTCCTTGAGTTTTATTATGGAAATACTTAACTGTTCAAGTAGGAAAACTGAAATATATATTGCATTGAAAGAAAATGAATACTTAAGCCTTCCTTATAGTTGAAGCAAGACTGATTTTGGCAGGCAAAATTTTTTAAAAGGGTCAATAATATTAATTTGCTATTTAACTCAATATCAAATGCATAGTGAACAGCTTCTGGTTGTCATTGCCATAATTTCTCCTTCAGAAAGAGTGTCAGGCAGGCTTGAAAAATAGCTGAGCTCTTTCTCAAACTTTTATTCAGCCAGTGCTGTAAAATAACTTCATCCCCATGCATCTCATAGTTTTACAGTACCTGGATTTAAAATCACTGTTTCAGGATTCAGGGACTAAGGTATATATAATTTGGTTTTGCAGCAAGATATACACATGAGGTGAAGAATTATCCTTCCGTGACATTAATCTGTGCAAGCTTCTCTGGCTGCTCTGAAAACACTGGGAGGGAGGACCTTAAGGGTTGCTGTGAGAGGTCCAGCTTCTTGGTGCAAGCTAGGATCAGTCCCATAACCCTGCTCCTGAGGAAAAGAGGTATAAGGCAAAGATTAGGGTCAGAATATTTAATCCCTGACCATCCCATTTTTGTGAAACTATTCAGCTTTTTCAGCATTATTGGTCCCCTGGGGACCCAGTGTGTCAGCCAGCTTTACTGGCAATTAGAGGACAGGCAGACATTTAATTCCCGGGATTTTGAAGTGGTTACTAGATAAGTTAATCTCTTTCTAATATTAAAATTTTATACTTTGTTATATGATTTTTTTCAGCTGAGGCATTGAGGGTAGGTTGCTGCAGGGACTCACAGCTATGTGGGCTATAGCCTTTATAAGGCACTCTCTTGAGGGTCATAGGTTAGCAAGCTTGACTTTATTTATTGTGGATGCTAAGAACCAATCACTGTATTTTTGTTAGACTGAATTGTCCTAGTTTGGAAAAGAAGTGCATTATATTTCTCATATATATGCACATATACATATATATGTGTGTATATATATATCTGTGTGCCTGAGCAAGTCCTCAGTGCTCAGACCAGCAGGGCAAGACTGAAGGCCATGCCACAGCTCAGGCATTGCCAAGTCCTGGATGCTTCATCCTCAGAAATAGGTCAAGAAGATAAAATGAGAACATGTAAAGAAGCATCACACACGAAGCTGGTCCTGAAACAGCACCACAAGGTTAAAGCAATGTTGCATCCTGTTAATCCACTTGAGCCAGAGCAGCATGGTACAAGGTCACAGCCTTTTGGGGTATCTCTGCATGAACCTACTGTAGCCTCCAGAAGTACTGGAGTTTCTTTGCTGCACGAAAGGGCTTCCTGGTCCCACTGTAAAGGGGAACAGCATGGCAAAATGCAATGGCTTCATAGAATCTTAAAATCATAGAATGGTTAAGGTTGGAAAGGACCTTAAAATCATCTAATTCCAACCCCCTGCCATGGGCAGGGCCGCCTCACACTAAATCAGGTCACCCAAGGCTCTGTCCAGCCCGGCCCTGAACACTGCCAGTGATGGAGCATTCACAACTTCCCTGAGCAACCCATTCAAGTGTCTCACCACCGTCACAGCGAAGAACTCCCTTATATCTAACCTGAACTTTCCCTGTTTAAGTTTGAACCCGTTACCCCTTGTCCTATCACTACAGTCCCTAATGAAGAGTCCCTCTCTGGCATCCTTGTAGGCCCCCTTCAAATTCTGGAAGGCTGCTGTGATGCCTCCATGTAGCCTTCTCCAGGCTGAACAACTACAACTTTCTCAGCCTGTCTTCATAGGGGAGGCACTCAAGCCCTCTTATCATCCTCGTGGCCTCCTCTGGTCTTGCTTCAACAGCTCCATGTTCTTCTTACATTGAGGACACCAGAACTGTACACAATACTCCAAGTGAGGTCTCCCGAGAGAATAGTAGAGGGGCAGGATCCCCTCTCTCGACCTGCTGGTCACGCTCCTTTTAATGCAGCCCTGGATACAGTTGGCTTTCTGGGCTGCGAGCGCACACTGCCGGCTCATGTTCATTTTCTCATCAACCAATACCCTCAAGTCCTTCTCTGCAGGACTGCTCTGAATTACTTCATCGCCCAATGTGCCAGTCAGTGATGTTATTCACTTGATAGCATTTTAATATATCTTCATGTCTAATGATGTTACTCCTTCATTTAAGCAGGAGGGACATGGCACGTTCCGGTAGGTGGAAGCTGAAGTTATACAAATTGAACCTGGTGTTAGGAAGCAATGGTTAAAAAGTGGGACTAATTAATCATATGGATCATATGGATCACTTTATAAGGGAAGTTTTAACTGCATCATTACCTGGAGTCTTAAAATCAAATAGGATGTATGCTGGCTCTCTGAATGATGCAGTTTGGCCTAACTGCAGGTGGAGGGATTTGGTGGTATTTTTGTCCTTAGGGAAGAAATCTCCACGCCTGGATGATACAGGGTGATGTCTGTGAGGCATCTTCCCTGTGCAGTCTCTAGATGGATTTCTTGCTGTGTCTGTGTACTGGAAGTCCATAAAATATCACAAAGCTGACAAGTTCCTGCTGTTCTGCAGCACTTTTGCAAACAGATTGAGTTCAAAATCACATATTAGTTTAAGGGGAAAAAAAATGAATGGAGCTCCCAGTTCTCTCTTCTTCTTTCTTCCAGCCAAACACCCCAAGAACTATTCAACAAGTCTGAGCTGCAAAGATAGTGGGTCACTGAGAAACTTCAAAAATCTGGTAACAGTTCTGAGTTATGCCTGTATTTGCTTGACCTGATTTTCCTTATACATAAAACTGTTTAATTAAATCTATTTCAAGGCCCTGAGCTGCACAACTGCTGTTGTTATTTAATTGCCTCAAATAAACCCTCCTTTTGTGCATGTTGCTAATGAGTGATTTGCTCTGTGGCACCTGCAGCTCCAAGCAGACAGCTCCAGCGAGCTGTTGGCTGGTAATATTTGCCTCTTTTTTTTTTTCTTATTGTTCCTTTCAAACTGCTGTTACCGGGTGTGTGGAGAACAGCCCAGATATATATGCACAGTGCCCGAGATCAGAGTTCCCAGCTGAACTATTGCTGTGCATTAAGAGCTGTGTAAACAGCTTTCTGGGTTTTTACACCAAGGTAAATATTAATCTTTTTGCATGAACTGATGATTGAAAAACCCAGGGTAAATAGAAATATTAATAAACCTTAACAGCTTGAGGCAGCGTGGCTGCAGGCAGCGCAGTGCCGGGAATCTTTCTCCTCTTTATGCTGGGGGTGACACAGCTTTCCTGGGTGCTGCCATGGGATTTTGGATAGGAGGCAGCTGTGTGTGGGCAGGAGGTTTGGGCATCATCTGGACGTCCCCACAGCCTGACACAACCGAATACCCGGACTGTAATGGGAACTGTAAAGTTCCTGTATTAGTTGAATACAAAGCAGTGGAAAACACCCACACTGGGTACGAGAAGACTCCCCTGTGATGCTGAGAACCAGGAGAAGTGTTTTCTAGCAGCTTCGCCACAGGGGCACTTCTCTTCCTTGCCAAGTGGGTCCTTAGCAACCCCTAGGGTATGGTTGCACTACATCAGTTCTCTGACTGATGTTTACAGTCAACAATTCCCCTTCCCAACTCAATTCCACATGAAATGACCCATAGAAGAGGAAGAGATAAGATGACCTGGGATGATCTAAGGATCACTTTTAACCTGGCTGACTCACAGTTCAATTCTCTGTCACCAAAACCTCATATAGAAGCTTATTAGAAATAGAAACCCTACTCAATCTCATGTGGCATGTGCACATACTGTGTTTGGTAATGAGCTCTTGTGACAGGTTTGGTGAGAACTTGGACAGTACTGCTGTGATGGAAACAGGAATGAAAACTTGCTGTACATCTTGGCAGGGAAGAAGAGTGGCTTGGTCATGGCTTTGCTGTTCCTTAAATAAGAGATATTTCCCTGACAAAGCTGGTGCATCTGATACATATTTCTGCGTGGCAGGACAGATCTTTTGCCGCCTGAAGAGGAGATGCAGGAATGGCTAAGAGGCTGACTGGCTGAACTGATCTGCCCTAGAAAATCCTGGATAAATTGCTCTATAATGCTCCACTTTTGCTTACAGCTGGGTCAAATATTGTCTTTGTTTGCAACCTAGGTCAAAAAATGGCTCCTTTTGCACAGGGCACGGTAGTGAAATATGGTGCCTACATTGCTGTGATATTCTTTACCTCATCAGTGCATATATGTTCTTGAGCTCTTTTGAATGTGACTGTTTCCTCCCCTGGACACATCCCTCCATTTAATTTTGGTGCAAAGCATGCCTACTCTGTTGGGAATTCATTTCTTGGTCAATCCTTTCCAACCTTTCAGTGTATTAATCATGGTGTCATAGATTTGATTAAACTGCAAAGTGTTTTCTTCCTAATTTAGGTTTGCAAGTTAATGAGGGGATGACCAATTGTGCAGTCTGGTGATGATTTGGTGCTGTCACTCTTTGGGGGGAGGTAGGATGACAGTCATTCCCTGTTTCAAAAGGGGGTGGAAGAGGATGTGAAATCTGATAAATTCTGACTTGTTGGTGTATTTGGGCTTGGAAGCCACTTGCTGCAGCTCCTTTACTTTTATAGTGGGCAAAAGAGTCTCTTACATGAGCACTTGGAGTAAATTGTCTTTTCCTTAGGTGTGCATGGAAAGCATGACCCTGCACCTCTTGTCTGCACTGCAAAATAATGGATTTTAAATAGCATTTTCTTGATACATACATATATTTACTTTAGAAGTGTATCAATTCAACTCTGTGGTACAGGTTTAAAACAGAGGAGGAGGTTTAACAAAGAGGCTAAAATACTGTTTCTTGGAACACAACAATAAAGTCTCTGCATACAGAGCGTGTTCCAGGAGAGCTATGAGATCTGTGAGATTGAAGTGAAAATTAATAGTGGCTGAACAACATTCATTTTACACTGATGTTGAGACTCAGAGCCCTGGAAAAAAAGACATGGGCTTGGCAGAAAGTTTCTGTCTGGATCAGCAGCTTTCCTTCCAAGTCAGTGCTGATCAGTGTCGTAGGATACTCAAAAGGATGTCCTCTGATTATACAACTGGAAACATTTTAATTAAGTGGTGCAGCCTGGGTTGCTAAGTGAATTTAAAATGTATGTAAATAATTTCCTAAGCTCCGTGCACACCGGTCAGAAGTGAGGGATGCAGAACGTGAAAGCTTTGCAGGGTTTTTAGGATTAAAATGTTTCCAGTTGCTTAAGTGAGAAACTATTTTTTTTTTTTTTGCCGTTAACAACAGTGACTGAAGGTAAGCTAGAGCAGCGTCCTCATCGCTGGAACTTGGTAACACAGGGGTATCAATCAGCCTTACTGAATTAGCATTTCACTGATAGTGATGTGCAAAGCCTTTTAATGAGGCCTTTCAAGTCCCCCCGATCAGGGTTTCTGCCTGCTTGTTCCTTAGCAACAGAGGAGATTGGCAAGCAGAAGGGTTTTGATGTATTCTTACATAAAGGATTTACAATGCTGGAAATTGCATGCAAAAATTAGGATAATTGTGTTTTATTTTTTTGGCACAGGTCCTCAGAATCTTCCTGTTGTGTTCTTGTTCCTTCTTCTGTTCTTGCAGAGAAGTTGCCCACCAAGTCTGGAACTTAAATTAAATAGACTTTTGTCTATTTTCTAGAAATTAACACTTCAGAGCAGAAGAAGTAGTGCTCATTGATCTACATTAGAAAGGAGAATTAATGTGCGGTGTGCTGAAATGTGTGGAAAGGCAATGCTCCGCAATGCTTTTGCAAAGCAGCAGCTTGTCAGTGGTAGCATCTTCTTGGCAGGCTGCAGCCTCGGGCTGGCCCTGCATCTCTCTCCGGGATGGTCCCAGCTCTTTGAGTCCCTCATTCTGGTGGTTCAGGGAGTAATGTGCAGAGCTGCCTCATTAAAACCCTGCAATGAACTGTCTCCTCTGCCTCTGGGTTTCTCCTTCTCCAAATACCCAAAATATACCAAAGGAATACCAAGTCCCAGATGGGTTTCCCAATTTCTGGGCACAGACGGGGTTGCATCTGCCTCCTGGATCCCAAAACCTGCTCAGTTTTAATGGAACTTATACTTTTGTGGTATGCAACATGTGCTTTTTGGGATATAGCTGAGGCCATCCTTTGAGGCAAGCTAAATGCTTGATTAAATTCTGGCTGAAAAGAGGATTTTTTATTCATCTTGCTTAGCTTAGATGTCCATATGAAGGAAAGCCCTGGGAATGGGATCCTGCTGGGTGTTACTGTGAAAGGCAGCACTCCGCCCATTTTCCATGCTTCCTGTTTCTGCTTGGTTTCCTTTGCTCATTCCCTGGCTCCTGCCCACTGCTTGGTGGTATATAATATTAACACTGTGCATCAATCCTCTTTCTCCATTCCAGGTGCTTCCTGAGCATAGGACCACAGCTATTACACCCATAAGCTGCTGTCAAAGGCAGAGAGAGGATCAGTGTTCAGAAGACACCCTTCACTGGGGAGCATCCATCTCCTATCTGTGGGATGCCACCCTTCAGCCTTCCTGAGCCCCTGCAGTACATCAAAGCCTACTGCAAAGCCGGTGATGCCAATTAGGCTTTCCTTTAAGGAGCTTTGGTGCATGCTGCCTTCCTGCTTGGAGATCTCTTCATGTATTTTAAGAGGGGCTGAGTCAGCTTTAAGGCTGACCATGGGGCAGGTGCCTGCCTGGCATTTGCTGCTGATGCAGAAACCATGCAGGAACAGAGCTTCTGGTAATTCTGGTCTCATCCCACCTTGCTTTGTGCAACAGCTCAAATTCTTTAATAAAAAAAAACAAAACAACACTAAACCAGAACAGCAAGAAAACCTCTGCAAATACTTTCTGGCAATTTTGTAAGAACTCTAAATTTGGCTTTCATTCTATTCTGAGTGGAGGATGCCAATCCCTATACACAGCAGAAGACATTTGGTACCTGTTAACCCTACAGGTTACGCAGCCTTCTCCCCATCCCGCTGCAAGGAGTGAGCTTCTCCCAGTGAGGAACTAGTGCTCCCCTAGCAGTTACTTAAAACAAGTGCTGCCAGCTTAACCCTTCATAGAATAATCTGCAATGCTAATTTGCAAGAATGAAAAGTTGTTTAGTTATTACAGTCTGTTTCCTGAGGGCATTTTGGCATGCTCAGGCATGACTGAACTGATTGATGCTGTTGTTAAATCCCCGTTGACTGTATCAGTCTGATCTGCACCATAAGAAGGTGTTTCTGCAGCCTTTATTTAACTACCAAACACTCAGCCCCTGCTGTCCACGGCATCTCTGGCAGGCAGCACCCTGCTCTCGGAGGGTGATGCACTCCTGGGGGCTCCCCTCAGCTTCCCCTCTTTGCATCATGTCATAGCAATCCCATAGATGAGAAAGCCATGTACCTGTTACCTGCTTCTGCCAGTGGGTTGTGCCACTCCACTGTGCTATGTGCCCTGAGAGAGCTGCAAATCCCACCAAGCTCTGGCTCATGCCTCTCTCTGCTCTTGCCACTCTACCTCAATTCTTCCCCGATCCTGTCATCTGCAGGGAACTTGCATCCTGACAATCTCATTGTCCGAGTTACTGTTTCTAGGTGTGAAGTGCAGTGCTCTTATTTGTGCTGTTAAACCTGGGAACTACAGAGGCTGGTATGACTTGGTGTATGCACAATGATGTTTTGCCTCAGGGTCCATGCTGGGACCCATGCACACCTCCTCAGAGCTGATCACAGAGCTGATGCGCTACGTGTCTTAGGTGACAGCATAAGATACAATGAACAGGAGGAAAATGTCTCCACTTTTGCTCACCAGGATTAAAAACCTAATGAGCTACATGACAGAAATGCAAACCTGTCTTTGTCTCCTCTGCCCTGGAGTAAATCTGAACTAGTTCTGCTGAGGTTGATGGAAATATATTTGAGAGCACTGAGGAAGATGTGATCATCTGATTTGTACCACCTACTTGAAACAGGAGCTGATGGATGCAGAAAATGCATTCCTGTGTCTTCCCACATAGAAACGTAAAAACCAAAGAGGTGATGACCTGGGACACCAGGACTTTGCTGTAACTAGATGTGC
Source organism: Myiopsitta monachus (assembly GCA_017639245.1). Classification (NCBI taxonomy): domain Eukaryota; kingdom Metazoa; phylum Chordata; class Aves; order Psittaciformes; family Psittacidae; genus Myiopsitta; species Myiopsitta monachus. The sequence goes on along the minus strand of CM029924.1, from coordinate 56,846,346 downwards.
AGCAGACCGGGGACCCAAGCAGGAACTGACTCTGCTTCCAGTGTCTCTGTGTTGCAGGCTCTTTTCTTTAAGCTTTCTAAGGAGGGTGAGGTAGTATCTGGCTCTTTCCTACTGCCCAGCAGCCTGTTAGTGGTGCCACACTGAGATGTTCAAGGGATCCCAAGAATATGAGACCACCCAAGATCATGGGAATTGACTATATTTGTATTCTGGGTGCTTTCCTGACACTTTAAAAAACATTTCTGCTTAAGAATAGAGTCCTTTTGTTCCTTCTTCTTTCTGGGTACCAGCTCATTTGGATTTGAATACTGGGAAACTGTTGTTACATGTCAGCCCACTTAGTCAGTGCCCCATTTTGTCCAGAATACTGAGTATTAATCCTTAATTTTTCCCCCCACACACATTATAGAAATCTGAAAGAATTTTATAGGTGGTACTTATTTTCTATCAAAGGCTTTAGTAACTACTTTTTTATTTTAAAAATTAAAAAGTTTGAAGAGCAATAGCAATTTACATGTAAAAACTGAACTGGTCGTCAGTTTTATGGTCAATTAGCTCACTGAAATTGTGCATCACGTTGTTGTATGCAATATATATATGTATTAAAACCAAGGTTAATCACTAGAGGTGCTTTAAAGACACATTCTTGGAGGATGTGGACTTGCTTTCTCCTGTGGTCTGGAACAACACTGAAGATTTCCAGGCAACCTTCCCTGAAGACACAGGGTCTGTGGGAGAGTCAGCTGCAGAACTGCTGAGTGTTACTCTGTGCAGCCAGGCACATGGGCTGCCCTGTCCCCACTCTTCTGCTCCTTTCTTCTTGTCCTCCTTTAAATGCCACTTCATTTATTCATAGAAAGGGTGTCTGGAGCCAGTGAGCTCCCACTCAGCAAGGATGCTGATACTCCCTGGCACTGCAAAGGCTGAAATTTGGAAACTTGGCTGTGCGTTCTGTGTGTTTGAAGGGAAAACTGCATGTATCTTGTTTGATAAGGAACTGCATGGTACACTATTTGCCATTTTTTATGCATCTAGATGAAATGCACTCTCTGACATTTTCTTCACTAAACTCAGTGGCTTAATATTCAGCAATCTACCCTTCATTACGTTAAATGCTTTTTAAAAAGTAACCAGAGCGCTATTTGGAGAAGGCCCACAGGCATACAAAATAGCTTCATCCCCATAAAAATGCAAATTAACTCTCCAGAAGTGTAGGTCTAGCTCGTTTGTATAGGAAATAAAAAAGGGCTTCGAACAGAACCCACAGGAACTCTGCTAACAAGATCTTCAGTGACATCAGCAGCCTGATACATTACTGAAAAGATTATTTCTCAGCTCTTTCACAAACTTTCATTATTATTCTTAAACCTGAATTTCCACCAGAACCCATGAGGGGAGATCCTGGTTTCCTGACAGCTCTCTGCTTTTCTCATAATTGATGCAATGCTGTGAAAAATAAAGGGGTTTATGCTGTCTTTGTCAGCCAAAAGTAGCTATACTGGCTGTCACAGCGGTTATTTGTTCTTGAATGTGCTTATCATTTCTGGAAAAAGTGTATCCATTCCTACATGTAGGTGGGAAAAAAAATCAAAGCATGTTTCAAGAACCTGACTGTCACACAAGAATCTCGCCTGGGAAACTAACAGCTCTGAAGGGCCAAAATCAAAACACCCAGTTTGCATATTTTGCACAGCATTGCAGTGCTTCCCTTAGAAGCAGAGCTGGCAACATAGAAAACTTCAGTGAGACACAGTTTTTCCGATTTCTCCCAAAATGAGACTTTTCCATTTATTTGGTGTGAATTGCTCATGGCAAACATTTTTCCCTGCAGAAACCTGGGTTTCCCATGGAGGAGGATTTGAGGTAAATTTAAAAATCTTGCAGTGCTCCAGAGTTTTCCTGCAGCTGTGGGATGTGGCTGCTCTGGGGACTGTGCTAGAAGCCTGGGATACTTTGGTCCTGCTGAGGTGCCTCGTAGATGTGAAATATGGTACTTGATCAAATGCATCATACCACAGAAATAATCACTGTATGAAAAATCACAGAGCTACAGTTTAATTCATTTTATTTATTCCTGCTGGTTTGCATCTTTTATTTTTTTCAATGGGTTTTTACTTCTTATTCATAGTGCATGGTCAAGACCAGCCTTTTTCTACAGGTCCCTCCTACGCCACTATCCATGTCATCTCTGAAGGAATATTCCCAGGGAACAACAAACATGGAAGCTTTCCTGCAGAGAAGCCATTGCCTTAATTGGTTCATTTGTTGAATATGCATGTTTTCATTTGCATACTTTGTCTCACTGAAATAGAGGCACTATTAAGCTCTGCTTCTGCTCCCTATCAACAGCAGGGTGCTTCCAGCACTGTATCAAGAAGCATAAGGAAGACAGTAAAACAGAATATTTTGTTGTATTAGTGGTATTTATTGTCTTGCTGAGACTGGTATGTATTTGCATAGGACACCAAAGGACCCCAAGCACAGAAGCTTGGTCACATTCAGCCCAGGTGACATTCACAACAGACTTGATACCAGAAATCCTGTCTGCAACTGATGCTGAAAGTCACTCTGTTGGCAAAATCTTTGAATTTTCTTTTCAGGTCATTGGAAGTTGTGACAGGTACACCAGCCCTGACAAAGACCTGACAAAGCTCAGAGAAATCCCTGATAAAAGCCTGTGAAAGCTTCCTCCCACAGACAAGAGTCCAGGAGAGCTCCCGTGTGCACTGCTCTTGTTCCACCCACATGGTGGTGGTCAGTGGGTACAAAGATGAGGAATCTGGATCCTGAGCCAAGGGAGGGCTATGTGGCCATGTTTGACCACAGCTCAGATTTGACCAGGGCAGAAATAGAGCCCCTTGGGTAGCCATTTGGAGCTGGTCCTCATTGGAGCAGCAGGCTGCAGCTGGGGACCCTCCTCTTTGATCGGGGCGCCATCCAAGGGAACAAGTTGAGGTTGAGTGCCCTCCCTTCATTAGGTGAGTGATTGTGCACCTTGGATCACTGGCCATAAAGTTTAAGAATCAGCAGTGTAGTGACGAATCCATGAGACATCCCAAATCTGCAGTTGATGTTGGTGGAGCTTTAATTGAGTTTGAACAAGAAATTTTGTTTAGCTTCAATTTATTGGTTCCATGACAGCAGTAAATCAGCTGTTTCGGTACTCCGTGTAAACCTTCCCTTCCAGTGCTGGAAATAATGAATTACCAGTGTGAGATACTCTGGCAGGTTTGACAACCTCAAGACTACAGATGCCACTCCCAGCATTTATACACATTGTGGACAGGCCCAGCCTTTCTATTGCTGCTTCCCATTTGCTTCCCCTTTATTACCCTTTTTTGGTGTAATTTCTAATATTCAATTATGCTAATATTCATTCTGTGCTTTTCTCTCCAGTTTTAACTGTTTAACACATACACACACATATACACTTTTTGTTCCTGCTTATTTGTGCTTGGGCTTAGTCAGGCAGGAGTCACAATGCCAAGGTGTTTGCCACAGTAATTGTCTGGGCTATGTTCCAGTTTTGGATCATATTTCTGGAAGCACTTTCAGAATCACAGTATCCACAGAGGATTTTTGCTGTGTCTTCACAACAAGACTGTGCCCAGGGTTTAGGGGACCCCTGGTCCTATCTCAGTAACTAATGTTGGGTTACCCTGATGCTCTGGGGCAGCAAAGTGGGTTTGGGACCAGGGTGCTGTGGAAAGAGGGTGTGTAGCTCTCAGTGGGTGATTTCACTCTTCTGATGTTGAACTTGCTCTTCTGCTCTCACTGCAGCAGAAAGCAAGTCATGGTGATGAATTTTCTCACTGAGCTCTTGTCCTAGGAGTGGATTGACTAGGTTGTATAATTGTGTTTTTGAAATACTTATTTTTCTTCCATCTGCTTTTAGTTGCTTGAAGCAGATATTATTGGGGATTTCAAATTACTTTTTAAGATGTTAGTTCATTTCAGTGGTGCTTGTTTTAGTTGGTCCAGTTGGAGGGTACCATATGCATCCTCCAGCCTGATTCATCCCCAGTAAGTCCCAATGATACTGATGCAGAGGGCAGCAACAGCCCTTGGAGATGATGTAGGAGAGGAGTCCTGGATAGGAGGGTGTCAAGGGTGGGAATATCCAAATCTGTTGTATTTATCATGTAGAAGATGAAAATTCTCTCATTCTATTAGCCAGGATCCACTGCGAGCCTTCGATTTAGAGAACTGTTTTGTTCCAGTCTTTGCTCTCATTGCTTTTCATCAATGCCAGGTGAAAAATTACCTCTTTTTTTTGGATGTTCTTGAGATCCATGCATGTCACGAAACAGCTCACTGCTTGTTTGACTTTCATTATAAATGAAACTGCACAGAAAGTCCTTGATCCATGTCAGTGGTTTAAGCCTCACCCAGGCTAATAACTCACAAAGTTTTACTCACTCACTCACTCACTCACTCACTCACTCACTCACTCACTCACTCCCCTCTCTTTCTTCCCCCAGTCCCGGGGGGATGGGGAGGAGAATCAAAAGAATGCAACTCGCACAGGTTGAGATAAGAACACTTTAGTAACTAAGGTATAACACAAATCACTACTGCTACCATCCAGTAATAATACAAGAGAAATACAAGGAAAAATAATACAACTGCTCACCAAGCCCGACCCAGCCAGTGCACCCCCCAGCAGCGAACCCCCCAATGCCCCCCCACTGCACCCTTCCAGGTCCTCTGCTCTCCGTTTTCGCATCCTGGGCATGACGTGCTGTGGTATGGAGTAACCTCTTTGGTCAGTTTGGGTCAGGTGTCCTGTCTCTGCTTCCTCCCGGCTCCCCCTCCTCCCTGGCAGAGCACGAGGCTCAGAAAGTCCTTGGTCAGACCGAAACATTACCAAGCAGTAACTGAAAACACTGGTGTTATCAGCGCTGTTCTCAGGCCCAAAATCAAAACCACAGTGCTGCACCAGCTACCAAGAAGGAGAAAAAATGACTGCTGCTGCTGAACCCTGTGACAATCCATAATTTCAGTACTTTTTTCTGATGTTTGGTTCAATGCCATATTCAGACCTTTCATAGTATAATAAGTAACCAGAAACCTACACACTCAGATTTCTGTGTCCAGTATCACAACAGATAAAACTAACGTGTTCCAGAAGGTTAGGTTTAGTCTGTTTTTCTTGTATCCCTTCACAAAACCAGTGTTATTTTCTAAATATGCATTTAATCCTGGTGCTGCATCTTTCATTGTCTTCACACCCTCCTTTATCAACAAAAATGTACAACACAAACCCGGAGGCATCCAATGGCAGGTTTTCTAACAGACGGAGCAAACTTGTAGATGCATCCTTCTGAAAGCTGTTTGTTACTGAAAGCAAATTGAATGATGAAATTAAACAACCAAAGAAGTTGTTTTACCCAGTGAAATGTACACCCCTCAAAGCCATGAGCAGCCAGCTTTTCCTGGAGAATGCAGTAGGAAAGGGTGTTAAAGGCTTTACTAAAGTATGGGTAGACAACATCCACAGCCTTTTCCCCATCCAGTTAAGGAGGCCACCTTGTGACAGAAGGAGGTCAGGTTAGTCAAACAGGACCTGTCTTTCACCTGTTTGTCCTGTGCATGCTGTGTGACACCACTCAAGATTATCTGCTCCATAAAATTCCCCAGCATGGAGGTCAGGCTGACAGGCCTAGTTTTCGGGATCCTCCTTCAATCCCTTCTTGTAGATGAGCACCACGTTTGCTAACCTTCAGTCAACTTTGACCTTCCTGGTGAACTAGGACTGCTGATAAATGATGGAAAGTAGCTCAGTGAGCACTTCCACCAGCTCCCTCGGCACCCTTTCAAGGATTCCATCCAGCTGAATAGACATGGGTATGTCTAATGGCGTAGAGGTTGCTAACTATTTCCCCTTGGATTATGGGGGCTTCATTCTGCTCCTCGTGCCTGTCTTCCAGATCAGGAGGTGTGGTATCCTGTGAACAACTGGTTTGACTATTAAAGACTGAGGCAAAGAAGCCATTAAGTATCCCAGCCTTTTCCTCACCCTTTATCACTATTTCTCCCACATCCAATAAATTAACACTCCTTTTGTCGCTAAAGTATTTACATAAACATTTTTTTATTGTCTTTTATGACAGTAGCCAGATTGAGTTCTAGTTGTGTTTTAGCCCATGAAGAAATATGATCACAGCCTATCAAGATTTTCTGAGATACTTTGAACGAAATAATTGGGCAGGAAAACCTCCCAGGCCTTCATTTCTCAAAGTAGTTAAAATTGTAATGTAAATTATCTTATGCCTGGAGCAAAAAACTTATAAAATGTCAGGGTTGTCATGGTTTTAAATACACAAGCAGTCAATTCTTTGTCAACTCATATTGGAATTTGAGTCATCCAGATAAATTGTTCCTTCACACAGACACACACATGTAAACACACACATAGTTTGTTGGGCTTTTTTGGTGGCTTTTTTTCTTTTTTCCCCCAGGGAAAAAAAAAAAAGAAAGAAAAGAAAAAGAACCTGTTCCTCAAAGGGTATAGCAGGAACCAGCAATTCCTGGCTTCCAGAAGCATCCACAAAAGGAGTTGGCTAATATCTTCAGAGCAAATCCAACTCTGTGTGGGGAACATCTTTATGTAAAAAGATTTGACTGTATAAAATTTCTGCTACCACATTCACACTCATTCATTTTTGTCTTGGTGTAACTAATGGATGCAGCAGCAGACCATGATGGAGGAACATTAAAAACCTGTAGACTAGCTTGATCCGAATAATAGCTCTTTAAAAAAATCCAGTTGTGAGAAAATCCTTGAATACAAAACTTGTCTCAGTGTGGATTATGATTTAAATGATGCATCCTGTGCAGACAAATAAAACATGTCCACCACTTCAAGATGGGGCTGGCCTGGGCTCCAAGAGACAGTGCCTGGGTGTCTCTGTGCAGCTGAGTGTAATTTTGTAGACAGTTGGCAGCAGTGGCCAGCATGAGAAGGGGTAATTTGGTGCTGCTGTAACCAATAGTAATTTACTACATCCTAAGAGAAAACAGGGGGAAGCCATGTGTAGGATGAGCCATGTGTGGGTACTGCTGGAATGGTGGTTTCTGTGGGCTAGCCTTAGGGTAGCTCAGAGGTGTTTTCTGCTTCAGCCTGTGTCTGGAAAAGAAGTGGCTCTCAGGGGATTTTTAAATTCCTATATCTAATTTTATGTAGATTAATAGTTTCTACAAATACCGTATCCATGATGATAGAGAGTTTTCCTAGTGTGCAGAGTGTGCAGATAGATTTATCAGAAATAAAAGCCTCCCTTACATTAAGCATGAGATATTTTGCAGTTTGTTCATCATGTTTGTAGGTCATTTTTTGGGACTAAGCATCTATCCAAGTCTGAAACAAAGATGCGTACAAACAACTTAGTTTGTACACCAGAGTTAGTCCTTCTTGGATGCACAATGTCTGGGCTCAGAAAGAGTGGGAGAAGAAATTATTCTCAACTATAATTTTGCAAGATGCTATTCATAGCTCTGTTGGAAGTTAAGGTAAAGGTAGATGAGGCCACTGAGACTTAAAAAATACCTATCTGGTAAGGACACAGTGATGATGCAGTTCATGTCAAGCAAAAAATTGACATGAGTGTGGCTTCTATCTCATCGACTAGATGGAGGCTACTTTGATGTCTTGGCTGTGTTGCTTATCTGGGATCTCCAACAGGAGATGGCAAAAAGACACACGCAAAGGTGGTTCCTTCCAGCTTATTAGATGCATATACAGAAGATAGAACCCTGATCATGATGGTTATATGAGGTATACTGGTTTACAGGTGGATTAAATCAAATTCACATACTGTGTAAGCTCCTTGTTCCTGATCTCCTGCCAGGCTTCCAGTTTGAAGACAAGGATCATTCCTGCAATGTACAGCATGTTTTTTCTTCATATCACATCGTATCGAGGTTTTGCTTCCAAATGGCAATATCATTAACATCTGACTGACCACATTTAAATATCTCTCTTGTAGTAGGGATCCAAGTAAAGCTGGTTTATATTTACTTTTCTGTTTTACTTATCTTCTGGTAAATTTCTGCATCCTGAGCTCCTTGTCTTTTGTTCAGCAGTATATCTATCACAGCAGTATTTGGCATTGTTTTGTACCTATTTGTTTACAGTATCCCATCCACGGTAATCAAAGTCCTAATTTAATCTACCTTTCTTTGTGTTGCTGATTTAAAGAGAGCATAAGAGAGAGAGACTGCAGCTTATGAAATGAGCACTCCTCATTTATGAAAATGGAGTCTGTAGCACAAAATGGTGTCAATTCAGTTATAATCAAGCACAACTACATTGAGATTTTCTTGTCCATCTTAGGCATCTCAGATCTATAGATGCAGTTGTCTTTTGAGGTATCTCATACTGCTGATCTGTCTCAGGAAGCTGAGATAATTGGTTTAGTTTAAAAATATACCTTCATATGTGTAAGATATCATAAGATCAATCCTATCCTTGAACTGTAACTGCTTCAACAATGGGTTGGCATCCCAGCATCATCTGGTAGTGCCCTGTCCAAGGCAGTTCCAGATCCAGGGGGCCAGTCCCAGAGTGAATGCAACCCAAACCATCCTTCTATAGTGCCTGCTTTGTTGTCACATGTAGTTCAAGCTTTTGAAGCTGCTATGTAAGTCTACTCCGTACTGAAGCACTGTACGTGATAACATGAATCACTCAAGGTTTTCTAAGCCAGATGATCTTGAGCAAGGCAGTGCTGACCTGAGCTCAACATGCCATTTGCTAGCCTGTGTTGATGCATTACTGAGCCAGTTATATTTATCGTGTCAAAGAAAGCAAATTTGTACTTGGACAGATTGACATCTGGTTTTAGGTGGCAGCTGCCTTTCCTGCAGTAATTGAAATGATTGCTTTCAGTGTGCATGGTCAGAAAATGACATTCTTGCTGATATCACTGAAGTAACTTATATTCACTCTGGAGCTAAACAGATACTGTCAGGTCTGAGCTGACAAGTCTTTTTCTTCTTCCAGGAAGAAATCTCATTATCTTCAGTGATAACAGACTGCATCCCTGGCATGTTTGGAGGGCTGCTCTAGAGTGAGGGTGTCATGCTGCACACCAGAGGGGTGCTAAGAAAGGAGGTGAAGAGGTAGGGGCTGGGCAGAGGTAAGTCTAAACCCTTTCCTTGCTTGGAGGAGGCAGGTCTAAAGTGACATAAAGGGTCCTGAGCACAAATAACCCACTGGAGGACTCTAGGGTAGAACACTGGTATGTCGCTGTGAATCCAGTCCTGCTCTCTGGGCGTGAGTACAAACTGGAGAGCAAGGTGAAGGCTGGTTTGCTGTCCCAAGCCGGCAGCTTTGCCTGTGTATGCATGTGGGCACCCAAGGAGCTCATCTTCCCTCACCTGCAGCTCTTTTGCTCTTTGTGAGACCCATTTGGAGGGAGATTTTCTGAGATTTTCCCTGGTTTGTGCACTCAGTGTCATGGTCACCTCTGAGGCCATTAGGGAGAACCCCAGGAAAGGCTGTGGCATGGTGCGACAATGACCACATCCTTCCACAACACCCATCCTTCTTACTTCAACCTTTATCTGATATTATTGTTGAAGCAGCAATGTGGGAGAATGGATATAATGTCAACAATCAAAGCTCCTGTCTAAGATTGTATATTCCCTAATCTAACAATCAAAATATTTTATTCTCAGTGTCTTGAGAATGAAATTGGAAATGTGTCAGACTCTTCTAATTACAATCAAGCTGCTAGTTAAAGAATATTTTCTTTTGTGAATTGCTCACAAGATTTTATTGAAACTGTCTATCAGAAATTGCTCTTTTCGTATTTCTCTAACAGATTTGTTGTTTGTGTGCTTTTCTCCTTTAAAAAAAAGCTATTTCTTTTTCCCCAAATAAATCAAACTATTTGCAAAGTTTGTGAAATGTAAAGAATTTTAAATTTTTTTACTCTTTCCTGCTACAATGATGACCATGTAATGATGGAGAAAATAGCAGTTCCAGTTATTCTTTAATCACATGGTGAAGTCAGTCTCCAAGGGCTGAAATGGATATTGCTGAGCACAGTGTTGGCTTCTGAGCTCTCTAAAGCATTCAAAGCTCAGAGAGTTACTTTAAATTGTACTCAGCCTACTTGAATTTCTTCTCAGTCCAATCTTCCTAAATAGTTGAACCCATTTTTTTTAAGCCTGTTTGAGCGTCAGTCTAGTTTGAAGGAGAAATATGCTGGATTGTTGCAGTTGGTATTCTTCTCAAGGCTAGGGAAAAAAAAAGAAGCAAAGCTAGATTACAATAAAAAAATGCAGTTTCCTTTTTTTTTTTAATTAGACCCAGCTCTAGCTTTCTATACTGAAGTTAGCTGCACATCTTCCTGCAGTTGTTAAGTATCAATACAGTCTGGAGATAAAGGGCTTGAAAGGAGCCCTGAGGAGGACTTGGAGGTTGTCCCTGGGTACTGATGGATGAAAAGCTGGACATAATCCAGCAGTGTAAGCTCACAGCCCAGAATGGGATTGTCCCCTCTGCTCTGTTCTCGTGAGACCCCAACTGCAGGCACTGCATCCAGCCTCTGGGACCCCCAACATAAGAAGGATGTGGAACTGTTGGTGTTAGTCTAGAAGAGCCCACGAAGATGCTAAGAGGGCTGGAGCTGCTCTCCTATGGAGACAGGCTGAAAGAGCATGGGGGTGTTCAGCCTGGAGAAGAGAAGGCTTTAGGGAGACCTTATTGTGGCCTTTCAGTACTTCAGGGGGGCTTATAAGAAACATTGGAAAGGACATTTTAGTAATGCGTATAGTGATAGGACAAAAGGTAATGGTTTTAAACTAATAGAAAGTAGATTTAGACTAGATAAAAGGAAGAAATATTTTACGATGAGGGTTGTGACACACTGGCACACAGTCATCCAGAGAGGTGTAGATGCCTTGTCCCAGGAAACATTCAAGATCAGGCTGGATGGGGCTCTGAGCAACCTGATCTAGTTGAAGATGTCCCTGCTTATTGCAGGGGGGTTGGACTAGATGGTCTTTAAAGGTCCCTTCCAACCCAAACTATTCTATAATTCTATGATTCTATGACACTGCTCTGCATTTTTTCTAAGATATCAAAGATTATTCTTAAGCACATCACTGAAAGGGCACGAAAACCACCTTATACATGACAAAATAATAGAAATGGAACAGTAATCTGAAAAGATTTGTAGTTGAACAAATTTAAAGAAAGCAAGCTTGTCAGATATTACAGTTACTATTGAACCAATATCTATATTTCATTATTTGTTATTAAATGTTAGAGAAGAAAGTCAAGAATGGGGAGGGAGTGATATAACTTGCCACTGATGATGGCTTCTGTATTTTGATGCCTGATGCATTTAAACAACAGAACTGCTTGTATGCTGAAATGTGTAGTATAAACCCAGCAAAATAATACATGAGGACATGGCTTGTGAGAGTGAATGGGCTGTAAGGTGCAGAGAGCTTTCAGTATCATTACCAGCTTTCTCGCTTGAGAAGCAATAAATCCAGCAGTAATGCTTTTTTGGGTTGGACTGCTTATATTTCTTCACTACTTCTCTCCTCTGAGATTCTCTTTGGGTAAAATAGCGAATTAAGCATGTGAAAGCAGGGAAAAGTGCATCTTCAGAGTGCAAAAATCATGTTTAGCACTTCAGTAAGAAAAGACCAGCCTGTAAGGAGAGAAAATGATAGTGAAGAAGCTTGCGGAATAAACCAGTTAGGTGTCATATCCTGAGCAGACCAAAAGTGTGGGCTGCTAACTTTAGAAGCTGGTATGTCTTTTTTTTTGATTATTTATGCTTATTCTTTTACCTAGTGCACCACACAGAGAAAAGGACACATGGGGGGATATATAAATTCTTGTGGTAAAAGATAAAAAAAAAACCCAAACAGAAGTTTGGTTTTTCTTAACAGAAGTGATATTACTCCAGATTCTTGATATCTGTAGATGATCAAGAGAAAAGGGTATACAGCAGCACCCATCTGAATATGCCCATACAGACATGTACTCGGTCCTACTAGGGAAAACATCCCAAAGGGCTTTTGTGCCTAAACCACAAGTGCATAATGGCTCTGAATCAGCCCACTGGGAAAATATGAATTGGTGTCAGGGCTTTCCTATATGGTAGGAGTGTGTTGTGTTTGTAGTATGCTCTGCCTTAGTTGCAGTGTAAGTTTCCCTAGCTGGGCTGCTTTGCCTAAGTGCTGCTAGCTGATGGTGTGCTTCCTCACTAGGGTGGGTGGTCTGTCCCTTATAGTTGGGAGGGGAGAAATTAGGCAGTCAATATCCCTGTGGGAAGGGAATGCCATTCAGAGGGACCTTGGCAGGCTTGAGAAATGGGCCCACTTGAACTGGTAGAGAAGGACTCCTGGAGTGTACCAGTGGATGAAAAATCAGAATGAACTGGCAATGTGTGCTTTCAGGCCAGAAAGTCAATCATATCCTGGGCTGATTCTGTGATCAGCTTTGCCATTCCTATTTACAGCTAGGAAGACCTAGGCAGAGTGTTTAAATATCACTACTAGCCCCCAAAATTTCCTTGTTGCCAGAATAAAGATACCAGGGTTTGTTCTCTGATCTAAGGCAAATCCTTGTAAAATAATCTGAAATTCAGGCCCCCGGTTTCAGTGAAAAATGCATTACACAGAACAGCAAGAAAGAAAGACGGCCATTGGTAACATTTATTACTAAGTAAAGAGCAAGTAAAGAGTAGGTCCCTCTCCAGCAGGACTCTGGGCCATCCAGGAAGGATGCCGGCCAGTCCTGGGTGATGCTGAATTGTGGAGATGAATTGATGATTCTTAGATCTGGATTGTTCTGCTGGGATAACACTGGGTACGTTACTAGATAGAGGGTAATGTAATGTGCATTAGAGAGATGGTAGTAGCAACAGGTGGAGGGAAGTTTATAGGAACCTACACAAACTGAGTTTTTCTGCAGTTTGGTCTGCAGTGAAAATATTTACTTGCAAATCAGCAAGCAAAGAGCAGAGCATATCTTGCTCACCACAGCCCTAAAACTGTGAAGGTGATGGGCTGAAAGCTGCCTGGAGAATTTCACCTGATTTCAACCCATTTTGGAGGTGTTTCCTGCGCAACTTGGTTGCAGATACAAGTCTGGGTCATTGCACCTGGGAAAGGGGTGGGGGTAAATAGCTTTTCTTGCTTTAAGATTTGAAGCAGACATCTCTTGCACTGATTCCTGTCTCTGACAGGTATGGCTTCAGAAATACCCTTACCATGTGGCTTTCCCTGTATTTGAGATTACCTTCTTGTTTGGCTGGATAAGATCTGAGGCTACAGGTATGAAATTATAAAATTGCTTGGCCATGGAGATATTTCCTAGCCAGTCAGCAGCTTACTCAAATCCTCTTTCGAGATCAGCTGTAACTGCTCTCCCTCCACTCCACCCACTCCATGATGGGTATTTGTGTAAGTCTTTATTTCATGTACGGTAACAACCTTGCTGCACAAAACCCTAGTGTTTTATCATTTGAGCTTCTCAAATGGACGCTTTCTTTACAAAGGCATCAGTATTTCATGGGAGATACTCTGTTTTCTTCCCACATCAAAGGTCTGGTAATTCAGCAGATAACCATCAGCAGCAGGCTGCTCTATTATACATGACATCCTCCTATGCTCACAGCATGGTCTCTTCATCAATCCTCTTCAACCCTATGAAATAAAGGGGCTCACCACTTTCTCAAGTGGACCCTTCTTCTTGTATCAGGCACTTGTTTGTAACAGTTGCATGCCTTATCTGGCTATGATTTGAGGTATGCGGGCTCTATTTCTTTATTGTAGGTTGCATATTTCATCAGCTGAGTAGCTCTCAGGCTCAGCAAAATGGCTTCAGCTTCCTTGCACCTCGACACACTTGCTCTGAATATGTTTTGGAGAACAGATGGGATAATTAGGTGATTTGTGACCATTTTGGGGTTGTAAATAATTCTGCTGTCTTCCAATGCTTTCTCCCAACCCTGTCTCATCTTTTCATATTCTGATTTTACCCACGAGGGTCATCACTAAATAAACATCTGGATTTGTACTAGAGTTAGCTAAGGTGTGGGTGTTTCATGCCAAATCCAAGACATAGCAGTGACTATAAGGGTTTCCGCCAGTGAATAGCTGATTTACATGGCTGATTCTTGAGGGTTAATTTTGATTATTAGTCCCAGACTGAAGCTGTACAGAGAGCAGCTTTGTGAAAGGTTTTTGGGAGGGGAGAGGGAATTTTGAAATTGGGCTGCTTTGTCAATAGAGATTAAAATTAAAAACCAAAAAGACTTTACAGAAACAGAAAAGCAACAATTTGTCAGTGAAAAACGCTTGGTTTACAGTATGTCTTTTGTCACTGATTCATTTTTCAAATGTCTTATTTTAATATATTTATTTATAAAAAATCTGTAAATATTATTTAAATAAATTTAATACATTTATTTATTAAATTTTTATTTTATATATGCCACTTAAACGAGAAATCGGAGAACAGGACACTGATTCTTTTGAAAGTGATAGCTTTATGTTGCCTTTTTTTTGCAAATCAAAGTGCAATTAATTTTGGTCTGATTCTGTTTTTGTGGAAAAAGCATTTCTGCTAAAAGGCTTCAGCAGAACTTTTTCTGCCCAGCAGTGCATCAGAGGGTCGGATTGATCTCTGAAGAAGGAGGCTGGCAGGACTGGCTGAGCCACAGCTGGGCATGTCATTGGAGCCAGATGTGTTTCCACCTAATAGTGCAGCCAGACTGAGCTGAACAGCTGAGTATGTGACAGTGGCTCTTGCTCTGCTCTGCCACAGCATGCTGTTCCCAAAGCTGCTTCAGAACTGCCTGCTTCTTGGATCAATTCGCCCCTGAAAAACATTTGGGGAAAAGTTTTTTTGCATATCCCTGGTTTGCAACTTCTATTTTGCAAAAACGTTTGCCTGGAAGGTGCGTGGTAAAACCCCAACAGAGATGGAGGTAGCATAGCTTTATGAGAAGCAAAGTCTAGGTTGCAAGCTTTGAAGAGAAATGAAAAGTAGATGATGTGTTGGTAGGTTAATTAGGCATAGCTTTCCCTGAGTACATCGGTACCCTGTTGATGGCATTGAGTACATGATGCCATCAACAATTTCAGTTCTTTCAATACTGAAATGAACTGGTAATGGCTAGAAAGAGGAGGACTGAGCTGCCCTGCTGCCATTGGACAAGCATACCAAGAAAGAACAGTGGGCAATAAATTATAGTAGTCTGCTTCCACTTGTGGCTGTGCACTATTAAGCATCTAATTTCAGTCTGACTTGGTAAAAGGACAATGGTGCTGACTGCTGCATTCCTGGATTTCAAACTGAAGTACTTTCCGTTAACAAAGATGAGGAATTATTGACTTGAACTAGAAGAACAAATGTCCCCTGCCTATTTAATTGGCTCCTTATGCTCACCCTCTGGTGAGTTGCTCTGCTGAGGGGGGGATTATTGTCTCTACATGGTTCCTTAGGATTTCCTAATTCCTAAAGAATGCACAGCAACCTAATTGCCATGTATTGTCTCCTCTTTTTTCATGGATACAGCTAGAGCATCAGACAGTATTTTGCTTGCAGTCTTGTAGTGATGATCACTAATTATTGCCATACTCAGCTGTAAAAAGGGGTGTTTTGCTTTGTTCCATTGGAGAAAGAACTTAATTACACAGCCATGAATGTTGTGCTCACAAGTGCCAGCACCTTTCTACTTGACAATAAGAAATTCATTAGGAAAGCTGCTTTGTGGTGCAGGCAATGTTCCCTCTCCTCTGCCTGTGTATTAAGTCATTGAGCAACATAAATGTTAACCTATTATGAAAATCAAAACTTAGAAAATGACTCCAGTTTCACATGCAAGGGTGGCTCAAAATTTAACAAGCTCAGTCTTGGCAGGCTTATAATATGATACACACTCTTTGTCAACTCATTAAATGTGTGATTATGATTATCAGCCCTAATATTAATGATAAAATATGCAGTTAATGAGGCTGAGCTTGGTATGGGCTTGAGACAGAAATGTTATGTGAGTAATCTGAGTCTTTAAAATTAACATGATTTCACTCTAATTTCTCTTCAGTAATAGTTAAATGAAGTGCTTGAGAGCTGGTAGGTTAAGTTGGAACACTGAGTGCCTCCATAGCTCATGTTACACCTGTAAGCATGATGGGACACTGGCATCAGACTGAAATGAAGGGTGAAAAAATCTCTGTAGCTTGCTTGACTTCTGGTGGGTAGCATCAAATAGAGAATTGGTAAGGGTTTGGGCAGGGATTTCTTTTCTTTTTAGGATACCTCTCAGTGGTACAGATTGTGACACATTCAGTGCTGGGAGATCTGGAACAAGATTTGGGTGTGGGTAGGAGGATGCTCAGCTTTATTATGAAGTTTTGGTACCTGTCCTTTTAATACTTTTTTTTTTTTTCCATAAATACCTTTATCAGAGCACTTCCTGCATTTTCACATTTTCCCTGATTTTTACATACATCTTGGTAGTATTTGGTGTACTGACATAGTATGACCATGGCTGATTGTGCCCATCAGCTGTATTCGGACTCCAATGGCTCCTGGTCATGTGAAAGCATCCCAGGAATGAACAAGTTGCTTTATTTCCAACTTCACTTCTTCCTCCCTCCCCCCCCCCCCCTTCTCCCCCTTATCCTGTGGGAGTCCGTAGATTATGGGGTCTTTCCTGGTCTCTTGGTGGTCTATGTCAGCCCCATGGAGATGAGTCTGCCTCTTGGAGAGGGATTGCATCTGTTTGCCTGATCATGTGGCTGATCTGACAGGAGATTTCCAAGTTGGCTACAAAAGAGTGGTTGGTGGGATTGTGACTTGAATAACAGCTACAGTAATAAAAATCTTTTGGTTCTGATGCTAGCATCTCCTCTGCTTGCCTCTTCTTGCTGTTCCAGATGGGCTCTGGACAGCCTGACTGGGAGCTGAGTCCCATCAGATAACTCTCCACAGCTTGGGTAATTATGGGGAACCCAGGAGTCTGGAGGATTTGTGCATAATCCTAGCAAGGACAGATTTTTCTGATATCTGCTACTTAGATCTGGGCCAAAAATATGTTACATCAGTCATCCACCTCTTGTTCCATACTTCCTATTTTGGACGCAGTCAGCATCTGGCAGTGCAGTTGTAAGAAGCTTGCAGGATGGCGCTGCTCTCCTTTCTGGTGCTGCTCTTCTTCCCTTTAACACAGTAGATGCATGAAAAGGTAACAGTCCAGCACTGCTGCCACACAGCACTGGAAGAGAGGGCTTCACCAGTGAAATAAAAATGAGTAATTATGCAAATATGCTAAACCATCCCTGAGATTCATTATTAGCTGAGCTCTATGAAGAGGTGGTGGTTGAAAAGCAAAGATGCCTTTTGAGGTTTGCAATCAAGTCTATGCTCAGCAGCTCCAACAGCAAGGCCAGGTTGGGTATTAACAGAAGCAGATCAGATTTTTGCTATCTCTCATCAGCCTCATATTAGAATAGAGCTGAGAGATACTAATGCTTAATATGGAGCAAAAGGCATGTGGGATCCTCAGGCATATTATTGACTCTAAGTGCAATTTGTCCTCACTGGTGCACATCTCATTTATATGTTTTTTAAGAAAATATTTTAAAACATTATTTGTCATTCTTTTGGACTTACCAGGACCTGCTGGAAACTAATGTGTCCCTATGACAACGGAGCTTTGATGGCATATCCCACTAATTCATCATTCCCAATTGCATCCTGAAGATGCATTACATTAATACATCATCATAAATGTAGCCTGCTGATTACTAGAGCTTTAATGATGTATTCATGTGAACTCTGATCAAAAGGCCACCCTTATGTTAATACATTACTTAACCGCCTAACCAACCCTGTTTGGCAAAGGCATGTTGTATAAGGCAAAGAACCTGGATTACCTACGGTGAGCTGAAGGCAGCAGATGCGTCTTTGGTTCCTGTGTACATAGTGGTGAAGTGGGGACAAATGTGAGAGTAAAGCTGCTCTGAAGTCTGCTTGTTAGCAAGTCAATTTAAGGACCTGTACTAGCTGAATATGGCCTTAAATGCTGCTTGTGTTTGCATAAGCTGGGTGTATGAGATGGGATAATAACTAGCTTAAAGACCGTTTTTCTTGTGGCCTGGAAAACAACAAAGAAAACCCTGTTAATCTTGTGTTTATGTGCTCAGTGGTCCTTCAGCCCGATGGTGTAGAAAGTTTTCAGTACTGTAAACTATCAAATTCAATATGTTAAAATGGGTTTCTCTATGTTGTTCTGGTGGGAAGGGAGGGCAGGGAATAGCATCCAGAAGCACAAACCATGACCAGGTACTCATTTTGCTTGGAGAAGGCTCACAAAGGTCCTCCATGACAAATCTTTTTTATGGGACAGTTTGGTTTTGTTACCACTGCAGAATGATGTTTTGGGTTTATCAGGTTTTTATTCCTGAATGGGAAAGTCTGTGGTGGACAAGAAAAGAGATCAGTAGAGGATCATTTTCTGAAACAAGTATTGTTGTATTTATTTTTCTCCCTGATTTTTGACGGAATCCTGGTGTAATAGGGAGTGACTATACTTCCAAAGTGCATAGCTTGCATTATCACTCACTTGTCACAGATTGTGGCAGGCTGGGCAAGAGGCATGTGACAGCACGTGTGGGCCAGAGGGACCTGAACCCCTTGGTCTTGGCTCTGAGCTGGCTCTGCACAACCAAGCTCCTGCCTACCAGCCACAAACCTGGTCATGTGTGCATGGTTTCCCTGTCCAACACAGCCCCATGAAGTCGAAGAAACTTTCTGCTGCCCTTCCCTGACTCAGAAAGGTGATGTCTGTGTTGCCCAGCAGTGGAACATTGTGTTCGACATTTCTCTGCTATCTCTCTGGACAGCATGTTTAAAGCCAGCCAGGAGCTCCTGGGTGTCTTCCCTAATTCTTCCTCCAGCTGGAAAAGCCTTTAGGAAAGCTCAGTTAATTATTCTGCATTTTACAGGACGTACTAACCATCACATACCATCTCAGCACCTTCATCCTAATGCTGTTGTACCCTTTTAGATTATTTTGGATTAAAAGTGCAGTTTGCTGAAAGATAAATTTCTGTTGGTAATGCAGCAGTTTCAGAAGATAAGGACTATCTTTCTTCTTTCATGTAATTCCTCTTTGATGCACAGAGGGCTGGAGATGAAGGGCTTTTTGTCTTCATGCTTCATACACTAGAAAGGGTAACATTAATCTCAAGAGCAACTGGAAGCATCACCTGGCACACAAATTACTACTGGGGATCCATGGGTCTGTGTGAAGAGCTGACTTTGACAAAATCCAAAATGCCAGTGTGCCAGGAGGGCTGGGTTTGTAAGTTGCTTCTGCTACCCAACCAAAGCTTTCACCTTCATCTGGTTTCAGCTCTGTCACTTATCCCTTCCTTGGGTCACTACCTGGGATAACACAGGATCCAACACTCGTTGCGAGCAGGTGCCCTAGAGCTGGCAAAAGACATCCCTTAGCATTTGATGAGTAAAGTGTGTCACATCTGGACAGTGAGGGGTTTCAGAGCCATCCTGCATCAGTGCAGCCAGCCAAGTGGTGGGGGTGCCCTTTGGAAATAGGGAGTGTTTGCCCTGCATTCGGCTATTTTGCTATCTGACTTTCCACTTTAAGAGTCTGGCTACTGGCCTTGCAAGCTCCTCTGGTTTTCTGTTTCAGGAAAGCTTTTTAGTTTTTGGAGATTACCTTCTTAACTCTTTGCTACCTGAGAGCCTGCTGCAGAGATTTTCCATTTTTTTCCCTTCTAGGCTCCAGGCCAGGTAGTAATGCCACTGTAAAATGGAAGCAACAGCAGCAGCAGTGGTGTGAAATCCTTCTTATTTGATTTTGATTGAGCGTGCTGTTGGTAAGGCACTACAATGCCCAGAGTAAGATCTATATTTCAACATTTCTGGAGAGTTCATGCCCTCACCTTGTGTTGCATGCTATAAGTAACCTTGTTTGAGAGCCATGGTGCTTCTCATTTCTCATCCTTTGCATCTCCCTGGGGGGGAGAATCTATGTATGATTTCCTGCTGACTTCTCTGCTCTATTCTGGGCAGGCCCTGGAAAAACTTGGAGTGTTGGGAAGGGGCAACTGACATGTACAGACCCAAAAGAGAAGAGTGCATGCAGATCCCTCTTCTAGGAATCTGCTTTACCTGCTCCCTGTTTAGCAGGACAAGGTGATCCCAAGGTGTCGCTCCTAACCTCAGTGATTCTATGTGAACATCATGAGACACATATGATTAACAATATAAGGATGGTAATCCTAAACCAGAGCCTGGTAGATGTCTAAAAACGTAGACATCCAAGTGTCATCTCCAGTCTGGACCCGAGTAGATCTTAAAGTCCTGCAGGATCATATACATATGGGAAGAAATGCCTTCATGTTTTCTTAAAAGCATTTCTGAGTGGTGGGAGGAAAACTTGGTATTTTGTGAGTAGGTCAAAACTAACAACATTTCTGTAGAAGACTGCCTAAAATTTCATAATTACTTCAGGTCTTTTTCTTGCTGGAAGTAGCTTGAAATGATGAAATCAGGTCTCTTAGGGCCTGCCCTGGATAACAGGCATGGTAATTTCTGTCGCCTGTGTGGTTTTGGTGGTAAGGGTAGTGAAATGCAGTTATGTGGATGTGCATGTTTGCTATGAGTATCCTGGTACCTTAGCTAGATAGATTAATTATAGATGTTCCTAATTAGGTTTCCACTGAATGTTGGCAAGGAAATGCTTACCTCAGCCCTGAACCTTCTGATTCAACTTCTCTGACTAGGGCTAAATCCTGTGATGCAGTGGCATTCATCAGCCCTGGCTTAGGTAAGTTATGAAATCTCCGTGTAGGCTACTGACTTTGGGCTCATGTATAGCCAATGGAGTGAAGCATTTGCTTTCAAAGAGCGATTCATCTTGTCTTCTGGCAGATGTCTAAGTTAAGACTCACCCTTTGCATATGTCTATCTCTGAACTCCAAAAGTGAGGAAAAGCAGCCAAGTTAGATGTATAACAATCAATCATACAAAATTGAGATTATCTTGTACATTGTGTAAATTCCATAAATATCACAGATGTCATAGTATTTTGTATCAGCCAAAGTTTATCAGAAAAAAAAAGTGAAAACACGTCAAAACTTTTTTCTACAAAACCCCTTTTTACTGTTTGTCTTCTAATCTTCTCCTAATGTGTTCTCCATGGACTTAATCAGCAAAACATTTTTGCTTTTGGGGCTGGTTTTATTTATTTATTTATTTTAACTCTTTAGGTAGAAGCTCTTCTTTCTTCTACTAGATCTGGTCTGATACAGATCTGAAGATACAGAACTGAGAAAATCAACAGTTAATAGGAGTAACCTATGACTGAACCCAAAGCAAAACAAGGAATGAGCAGATTAGCTGCCACTGAGTAATTCAAATTCCCAAGCAAGATAGGAGATAAGGAGCTGAGTGATTATCTGAGGCATTATCAGCCTCAGACAAAAAACCTTAGAAAGATTATTGTGGTGGATTTTTGCTTAGAGCAACCAAGAACCAAATATATTTTTGGAAAATCCTCAGGTTCCCAAGACATCAGATTGCCAAATTCATGCTACCAGGGACTGCCTGTTCCTGCCATACAGGTCTCTGTGTATCCCTGATAGTTTCTCTTAAAGGATAGCCAGCTCCTTGCTGGCTGATGGTGGTTGCCTGATGCTTGGACTTGGCCCTGTGTGGTAGACTTGAAAGAAAACTGCATTTTATCTTGACATGGACTTTGAAGGTCACGGCTCATCATGTCTTTAAATCATCTGGTTACTACAGACACTACTGTTTCCGCACTGTTTTCTTCACTAACGCTTTCTGTATTTGTACATCACTCGTATATACTCCTGTTGCAAATCTAAGTGGGAGAAAGACAAAGAATAGTGTTACCTCAGCTGTTTAAACTTGTTCTAATGCTAAGGCTGATATTATAAAACAATTTCTTGTTCTGGTAGGTAGCCAAGAAACCTATTCATGGGAGACTAAGTCAGCTCCTGCACAGATTTGACAGAAGAACCTTGCTTGACCTATGAAGCACAAGGTATACATGATGTGCAGTTTGCACCTCGCTGCTAAGTGCTGAGAATAAGCCTGAGGACAACAAAATTGCCTTTTGCTTTCTGAACACCCTGGGAAGGGCCATAGAGCATCTAAGCCTCTGCCTCTGCATCACAGCCTCTAGAACTGGGTTGATTTCTGCAGTGACAGCTGCCACAAATACTCCCAACCAAAGAGCTGAGGATCACTGGGGAAATCCCATCTAGATGTAGTCAGAAGGCCACCTCTGTCATGCACTTGCACCCCAAAAAGGTGCCAGAGGAGATCAGTAACATTCAGTGAAATAAGTTCAGCTAATGCATGATATCAAAAATATTTGAGGCAGTAGATTTATGTTGTTTTCTTGAGAGGAGAGTGGCTGAGGCTTATAGGTCCCATATGACCTAGGAAGGATATGCACGGTCAATGCTTCTGTCAAAGACAGTTACTGCAGACTCTGTTTCTTGTAATTTCCAGTTAACAGATCTGAAGCATTTCCTTCGTGAACTGAATTCTCCAAAACCCACACACATTGTTGAATGAAAACCAGATAAGATCCAAAGTTAAATGAAAGTTCTTGAGACATGCTTCCTTTTGATGAGCAAGGAAATTAAGCACGAAGACTAGTTAAGCCCCTGTAATTCTGGGTTTGAGTTTTGTTTTGATTTTTTTTCCAGATAGATTTGAAAGATTTAAGTAGAAAATTTAGGCTTCGTGCTCAAAATATACAGCATGTGGCATCATATATTACAATGTAATGTCATGAAAGACTTAATTGCAGGTAATCATTATAAACTAGCAGTGATGGATGGGGCAGAGAAAAGGGATGGAGCCAGTGACCTTGGAGCAATCAAAGGTAAAATGACTCAAGGGCTCAATTATCTCTTTCCCTGGACTCCTTCTGGTACCTCAGTACAAAGGTGGTGCTGTTGTAAATTAAGGCAGAACTTGGCTCTCCTTCTCAAAGCAGACTTTTTTTGGGCTGTCTGTAGGGAATCTCAGTAGTCAATGCAACGCGTCAGCAGCCTACAGTTCAGAAGAATGATCCCATCATAACAAATCTGAAGAGCAAAGAACTGCACCGGCTGTCTTATGACACAAGAAATATCAATATTATGTGATGCTGGAAAATGCAGTGGATCAATCAAGATATTCCCATATCATCAAACTAGCCAGTGTCCTTTCTGGACATCTGGAGGTTATGGTCACTATTACTACTCCAGGTGCATTAGCTTGCAGTTTATTTTTAGTAGGCACTTTATGGACGTAATAGCAATATTTAACATGTATGGAAAAAAGCGGCTCTCTTTTTAATAGGGACACAATCCTGAAAAGTGGATTTTTGGCAAGCAAATATCAAGGGGATTAAAATAATTTGACATATTTTTCTTTCTTTTTTTTTTATATACTTAGTAATTATTCAGCATCCATGATAAAACTGACGCTCAGCATCTGGTTCAGTTTTTCAGTTATATATTTCTAGGCTATTTGTACCAGGAAGGGTCCCGGGAGCATGCATAACCCCAAGTCTGTGACCTATGTCACTGAAATTAATTGGTGTGTTGATTCGCTTGAATGCTTTGATGACAGGAATCCTATTGACAGAAAAGAATAACACAGGAGTTCGGATTCAGCATCTTGTCCTGAAAATGTCTTTTAATTTCAAGAATTCAAGTTGACAAATGGATATGTACTGCAAGAGCTGTTGTGATTGCTTCTGAAATGCTTTCCCAGAGTGTAGTGCACCTGCTAAGTGAAAGCCTCCTGGAATACAGTTTTATCTAATTGTGATGAGGATGATTATGAAATGCATCCATTACCTAGATTGCATGAATCCTGTCAAAATAGGAATCCATTATGTTGGGAATGATACATACACTAGATACTGCTATTTTAACAAGCTCGTTAGGAAACACAAACATGATGAAAGGTAGGGGGTAAGAGAAACAGATTTTTCGAGTTGAATATAGGGTTCAGGAACAATTTTGCTTTTATGCCTTGAGGTCTTTGCTGTATGGTAAAACTTATATGATAATTGAATCAAAGTCTCCCAAACATGACTTGAGTGAGAAATTATTGTATTTATTAACTTTACACTAGATATTCACATAACAGTATTTCTGATCTTCAATTGTTAAATCCAAGATTTCCTGTTAAAGACAACATGAAAATGTAAATGTTCCTTGTAGGAGCATATGTTATTTTACAGCTTCTAAAGCAGCATGCTCAAAATAGTGGCAAGCAGCTTTCTGATGGGAAAAAAATTCTTAAGATATTATTTGAGAGGCAATTCACAAAATGTATGCATTAATAGAGACAAATCTTGCAATTTTTTTTCCAAGCAAGTGCTAACTTGTGACATTTTTGAAGTATAGATTAAAATAATGGTTGTCATGCTGTGTGCCATAATCATTATGAACTTGATGGATAAGAAAATTGTATCTGAGCTGTGAATCGGGATTAAACAGATCAACACAGATGTGCAAGAAGGAAGCAAGAGCAAATTGTGTAGGTCTAGTTTTTCTTGTGTCATTGGTAGTGACTTCAAATAAAGTGCAGGAAAGTACCAAATCCACCTTAGCGATTATCCTACTTCTTATCAGGCTCAATGTCAAATAAAAGTCACAAAGATTTAAAGTCTCAGTGATAAGGGTCCGATTGGAAATGCACTTCTATTATGTATTTATAGCCTGTTAACCAAACAGAATTTAAAACACTTGAGCCATTGTGAGATGCAATTCTCATGGCCTAATCCTAATTTTCATTGATCACTTTTATGACACGATCATCATCTTTGTGAGATTCAGCTTTTCTGCAAACTTGATGCCACCATAATTTGGGAATATAATAACATGTGAATTGCTAATGAGACAGCCTAAGTATCTCTGCATGGCAATCGTTTAAAACCAGTCTGAGCATGGGTTGTTTATCAGGCATTCTCTGCTATAAGGAGCATTTGCTGCTTTCAGATTTCAGCTACAAAATATTTATGGGCTCTAATATTGACAGGAGTTGCATTCATGGTAATGGGATCAAAGCTTTCAAATGTGAGTAGAGGTGGAATGAAAATGACTGTATCGAAAAGGGCATTGTTTTGTCTCTCCCTGGAGAAGATTTGGTACAAATGATAAAGAACAATTGTATATCAAATGCCACAGTCAAAATGGAAGAGCTTTTAAATCCTAGAATTCATGTGGCAGTTTTACTGAGACACATACAGGTCAGGAAGTATAGACTGGCTGTAATTGAGAAACTAATAGAAATACTAGTGGAAAAGCCAGCTTCATCATAGCCTTGAAGAAGTTTGAGTCCACATACTTGACTGATAGCACTTAATATTCTCTTTCCGTATATATAGATAAAATTGGGATGGTGGCTGTAGTGATATAAAAGTTAACCTCATTAATGGACACCATAAGTTCTTGTAAAACTCTTAAATTTTAAAATGCCACTGTTTACTTATGACTGTGGCTGGTGTAATGAGGATAAGTAATGCACACATTAAGGTTTCTTTGCTGCCACCCTTCTAGGCATAAATATGCAATGTGAACTTTTACCAGCTGGAATGGTTATTGTGGTGAATCATTAAATTTCCTTTCTCTGGGGTTATAAAAAATAATCTCTGCCTCAGTGAATGAGTGACAACTTTTGGAAGACAGTTAGAAAAAAAGAAAAAGGCCACATCCTCTGCTGGTGCTGGCCGAGCTTCATGGCTGCTGCATCAATTTGCATTGACAGGGTGTCTGGCCCAGTGGCTGTGAAAAGTTCAACATGAGCACTGGGTGGGTAGGAGAATATAGCTGAAATTATTCAGGAAGGTGCCAGAGAGAAAAACACATGGTATATTCCCTTCATTAGTGCTTTAAATGATGCCAGACTGTATGATGTGTGTCCCATTCTTTAGGATTAATGAGCAGCTACCATTAAATTTTTATCAGTCACAGCTTGGCAAATATACAGCAAAATGAAAAACAAAAAAAGGGGGAAAAAATTAATCTTGAGAGTGATATTTGCAAAAACCATAATTGGTTACATGCAGCCTAAGGTGGAGGTATTGCAGTAGCTGTTTTTAATCACTTCATATACATATTATCAATATTGATGCATCTATGGGACTATATTGCTGTGACCATGCCTAATTACGCACACCAATCATGCATTGCTTTTGGTTATAAACAAGTTAGAACAAGAAAATGCTAATAGAGAGTTCGGTCTGAAGTTTCCCAGGGGCTCAGAGTCTGTCAAATTAGTGGGACAGAAATATCTGGCCTTGTATTAAGAATTGCCTAAGACTTCTGCTTTTTCTCTGTAGCATCTTCTTCACTTCAGTGGGCATCTTCATGGACGAGGTACTCACGTTTTTATTTTACACCTTCTGTGCTTGTTTTGCTTCTTCTGGGCTTGCTGTTTTTGTTTCCTATGCTTAGAATTTGGATCTAGGACTGCTTAATGAAGATACTTGTGTCTAGTATCTGCATTAGAAATAATTTTAGGATGTGTTTGCTTATGAGGTTGTGCGTTTTTTGGTTTTTTTTTTGTTTCCCCCCCTCCTCCCCCCCAAGATCATGACCTTAAGCACTTGTTAACTTTCTGAATAGGGCTGGTTTGAAATAAGGCATGGGATTACAAGCAATGTCTTGTATATGTATGCAGCACAGTTGACTGTAATACATTCTCGTGAGCATAGGGATCAAAACTTGCTGCTCATGTATAGTTTATAATATCAAAAAAATGGAATACATGAAGATAAATTTTAGGACCAAGCTAATTTAGGCAATATTTTTCCTTTAAATGACTTGGGGGGAGGAGGAAGGGGTGGGAGGGGGAAGCATTGAGTTCACATAATCCTCCCATACAGCAGATTAAAGTGTTTTGTTTTGGGCAGATTAAAGAGTATTATTAAAAGATCAAGAATACGAAAGTTAGCAAGTGATCATAGGACAAATCCTTACTTGCAGTGTTTTGGCAGCAAAAGCCATTCAGCCTTTGAGTCCTTCCCCTTTTCCTATTACTTTTTTTGAGCAGGAAGTGTTTAGTAAACTTACCAATGTGTTTTAGTAAATTCAAGTTCAATTCTTTAACAGTTTCCAAACTGTATCTTTCGGCAAATCTTCTGTTCTCCAGAAGCAATTTTCCTACTTTCAGTTAGCAAGTGAGTAAATAATTTAATTTCAAAGAATCAATGAGCATAGAGAAATGATCTGATTAAATTAAATTATTCAGTGCTGTGAGAAATTTTTTTCCCCACAATGAACACAAATCCCTGGTAAAACAGAGTAGGAATGCTTGAATGGATCTAGAAATTGCAAAATAAGAGTATGTGCAAGCAAAACAATTACATGCTTACGGATTGAAATTCTTTCCCTCCCTGATGAATAACCACATGAGTTAAAACAAAAGAGGGAAGGCACTACCAGTCTAGCTTTTCAGGTAGGTCTTTTCTCTCAAGAATGATGCTGATCTATGCCATCTGAGAAGATGGGGGAAGAAGGGAACATGTGTAAAATTTGCATAAGCTTTCCATAAATACCTCAATTTGTCTCCATCTTCCTTTTGGAAGCAAAATGGATTCCCATTTGAGTCTTGTTTGAGGGTCTGTGGGCTGAAACATCAGCTGCTCAAAAAGAAGGTACCAATTCATATTTTTTTAAGTGTGCTTTAATTTATATATTCTTAGGCAGACTTATTTATATATTAGATCACAATAGCAAAAAATGTTCATTCAGTTTCTCTGTTTGCCTGGACTAGTTTGTCCAATAGAAAAATGATTGGTAGCAGGGTCTTACTGAGAAATTTTTGATTGTTCATTGAAATAGAGGGAGATGTAATTTTGAAGGAAATTCCTAGATATATGAACAGCTTGCTGTCTGTTTCATAGATGGGACAGGAGAGGGCAAATGTACTCAACCTCTTATTTCAGACTGTAGAGCAATGCAGTAGCCAATTTGAATATATCGGCCGCTGCAGAAGAATGAAAATGATGTTTAAGAGGCTTCTTCCATTCTTTGTTAAATGGAAGCGCTGAGAACAGCAGCGTACATGAACTGTTCAAAGGAGCCCTTGGCAAAAGTCATGAGGTGGGGATAAAACAAACCAGTCACGAGGGTGAGCACAGTTAGATAATGAAAGGAAATTGCTCCTCAGTGCGGAGGAAAAAAGCTGGCTTCTGTCTGAACTTAAATATTAATTTTATTTGCTGGAAACATAGAAGGAAATAAATGTTTATACCTTGCTATGAAAGTGTCTTTTAAACATTTTTTTTCTTACTCATGAAACATCCAAATTCATCTGTGGAGCTAGCGCTGTGAATTTCTTTATCACTACTTTTATTCTGTCAAGATGTCTTACCTATACATAGGAGCTCTAGTGAGTTTGGGAAAAATGCTGAAGTAGTAAGAGCTCCCTCTTGTAGACAGGGCTGCGCACCCCACACAACTTCAACCATATGGAGACATGGGACTGTAATGCTTTCCTTCTCATGAGGGGTTCTCATAGTTTTGGAAGCAGAGGATAATCCTAGGAGTCTGTGTATTGAACGGTCTGATGGTCAAGAGATCTGTTTTGTCCCAAACCAACTAAAAAGACAGGAGGAACTGAGGGAGGCTGTTTGCGGTGAACAGCGTGTTTTCACTTGAGCAAACATTAGGGGGCAGAGTAGATCATTCTCCGCAGAGTTGGGGGTTGGTTTTTCTGTTTCCTGCCCTGAGGCTGAGATCAACTGCCCAGGCAAGGAAGTGGCCAGAGACAGTGCTATGAACATTGCGCCTGTGCTGAGGGCACAAAGTCAGCGGGGTCTGGGAGCTTACCAGATACCCCTACTACCATCTGGAACGTTCTAGATTATCTCACTATACATATGCTAGCATGCAAATGAGTCTCCACCTGTGGGAGGATTCCAAAAGAACCTGGCCCTATAAATAGGCAGCAGTTCCCCGCCTGTGTGGTGCGCAGTTGTCCACCCTGGACCTCAGTGGGCTCACTGGCTGGGAAGTTGCTGGATCCATGGGGTGGTGATCCTATTTATCTGGTTTGTTTTTTTTTTTTCCTTTCTTTCCTTTCGCCTTTTCTTCCTCTACTTTGGATCTTTTATAAGAACTTGCCAAGATTTTTGTTCCTCCTGACACAGTTTAGGCAAGTTTACAATAAAATCAATTGTTGTTTCATTTCAACCTCTGGACAGCTTGTGGTTTCTCTAGTGAACCACAGAGTATTGTAGAAGATCACCTTCCTCCATACCTGCTGAGCAGGACAGGACAAACAGTCATAAAATCTGAGAAGGGAGAAAGCCATACTTTGTGCTTCTTCTGGAAACTTTCCCTTTGATCTGCTTGGGCTCTGCCTCAGGTTTGTGATGGGTTATCCTCACTATTCTGTGCTTTGCATTGCTTGGGATTTTTAAACACCACATCTTTACAGAGAAGACTGGTGAAGACGTAACTGCACATAATCCAAGATGTGAAAGGGGCTGTTTGGAGGAGCTTCTGTGTATATAAACATCTATATGTGAAATGGGAGATGTAGAGACTATCCACCAGCAATAATGAGTTAGAAAAGGACCGGGTTGCATGATGTAACAGGGGAAGGAACAGAGAAACTACGTGGTATTGACCAAGGGCAAGTAATGAATATTCAAAAGAACATGATGGCTAAAAGCATGATGATACCAAGAGCAGATGCACTGTACACAAAGCACATCTCACCCACCTCTGTCCTTGCTCGAACATGGGAGCTCACCCCCAGCACACAGCATAGCTCAGGCAGGAATGACAGTGGTGCTAATTAGGGTGATGTGTTTTATGATGGTACTATAAGCAGGATTATTTATACCATCATACTTCTTGCTTATTGCTTGCCAAGTTCAAAGTGTTCTCCTTTCAGGTAATGAAGCTCAATGTTTTTGTACCTTGTGATGTCCCATTTTTCTGCAAAGACACCTATGTTGGTTAGATACAGTGAGCTGACAGTTTTATTCATTGACTACTGTTAAATACTCATATTCTGTATGGAGTTATTATGTGTGTTGTACTTTAGATAATGGGCTGTATACAATAACAAAATCTAGTTGCTGAATGCCCTTATAGGTGACATTAAATTTCATGAAGAAATATGATCCAGCCATGCAGAAATAACTTCTACAAGGCAACCTTAATTTTCAGCCTCGATTTCTAAATATTGCCTATTAGGTTCTGTGGCCTCTGAAGATTTCATTTTTAGTCAGTGATGGCAAATTAAATTCTCTTTAAGTATATCAGTTCACTAAATAGGCCTGCATGGTATTTTGTGTTACCCTGGAAGCCTTAGAGCAGTGTCCACCTGAGCCCTATCCCTACACAGAAGAAAAGAAGAAACTTTTCACACTAATACCAGAGAAGTGGTGAAGGATAAAATCGTAATCTGAGAAGGATTTAGTTTTGGTTTGGTTTGTGGTTTTTGGTTTGGTTTTATTTTCCTCCCTTAAATGTTGATAGCCATTCTGAGATAGGTTAGTTCTCTGTTCCTTTGTCCAGGGTATCTCCAAAAATCTAGTGTATTATCCAGGTGAGAAAAATCCTGACCTTGCTGACTTGATTGCAAAATTCCCCCAGATCCGCTGGCTTCAGGAGTTTAAATATTAAATATTATATTAAAATTATTATGCTATATATTGTTTGGTTTACATATTTAAAGTTTCTCAGACACATACACACATGTGCGCATATGTATATACACGTACACAAAATGCTCTTTGACCACTGTTTTCTTTCTAATCCTGTCCTGGGAGGAACATCTTATCCCTTCATGTTGCGAAGTTCTTGTGCCAAATGTTTATTTTCTTGCTTTAATGAACTGTCCCTTCCAATAGCACATCTCAAGACTTGCCTGGAAATGCCACAAAAGGGTGTACTGAGCTTGCCCCAACTTTGCCTCCTAATCACTCCTTGCCTTCCTTATTTGATTATCTGTTTTAACTCAAATGTCCTTTCTTGCTTTCCCGTGTTGCCTGCTGGATGATCCAGATCTAGTCTCCTCCCATCATATCTACCACAGTACCTTCTCTCCTTTTGACTGCATTCCCCCTATACTGCTATATCTTGGCTGCTCTGGTGTCTTCCTGGCCCACTTCTTGTGATGCCTTTACTGCTTCCTAGTGCCAGTATTAATGTGTGCTGCTGCTGCTGCCCCCTTCGATCACACTTCTAAACATTAGTGTCTTTAAAGTAATTTCAAAGCTTCCCTTCCCTCTCCCTTTGCTGTCTTTTGTGCAGGTTAGATTCTCTATCAAAGGCATTGTGCTGCCTGAGGAAGTAGGTACCCAAGCATCATATTTAAAAAGTTGAGATTTTATGTTGAAAACCAAATGTTCCTTGGTGCTTTGCTGTAGGCTTGAAGGGTTGAGTTGGCTCTGGGAAGAAGCTGAGCAACATCAGCAGGGTGGCCAGATTAGCCATCTCAGTGAGCAGACAGCCTTTGCTCTTGGTATGATAGTCTTCGTCATCGCATTTCCCAATTCCTGACTTTCCATATGCCTACCAAAATTCTGTGGCTGACATCAGCAAATTTTTAACTTTTCTGGAGTTGGGAACTGTTTTCCAGAACATTTGGATGGTGAGGTTTTTCCATGGTGTCGGAGAGGGGAAACAGAAATACGTGTATTAAAACAGTTATAATACAAAAGAGCTCTACTACATATGCACCTCAGTAGTACATATACTCAGTAGTATATTTAGTGAAATTGCTGAATAAGTGATATGGAGACAGGGAGCAGACCTTCCTGCATAGAGCAGCTTCCACAGGTTGCAGAAAGGTGGAGCTGAGTACTCAGAACTTTGCTGTTCGTTATTGTGCTCCTGTAGCAGCCAGAGATTTCAACTGAAATGGGAAATCATATAAGGATAGGTAACACAAAAATGTGGGTGTTACTCATGTCACCCATCTTTAGATTAGGTTTTAGTGCAAATCAACCATTAATTTCCTCTTATATTTCATTTTTTAATATTTCCTTATTATTTTTGTATTTCTTTTATTTCCAGTGGATTAAAAAAAAATAATATGGAGAACAATTCTTAGCAGAAAATGAGTTATCTTATGGAATTACTTTTCTCTCCCCATTAATAGAGGAGTTCTGGAGTTGCTTAGGATGAGCATCCAAATTTTTGCATGTTAGCATAGTCCACGCAGAAGAGAAGGAAAAGGAGCCAGCGTGGGTTTTCAGGTTTTCACTGAGCAGTAGATAAGAGCTAGAGATAGGAAATACTGGTAGACAAAACTGAATCTGGCACTAATAGGTGGGAGATCATAGGACAGTTCTGGTATATAGGAAAAGGCTTCTCTGACATGATCATTAAGCAGCACCTGAAGGGTGAGAGGTGATGTCCTGAAACAGTGTGGCCACAGTCCTGTGAAGCCCTAAGTGGCCAAAGAGGGGACGCTCTTCCCAGTGGTGTCACAGTTCCATCTTACCTCTGCTAGAGGTCAAACTGTGTGAACAGCAATTTGCTTCACTGTGGCTGGCTGGCTTCAATGTCTCCATGTAAAATCCAGATACAGAATGGCTTCATATGCATTCCTAGAATCTGATGCCTGAGATTTCGTTCATTAAAATACAAACAGCACACTAGTAAAATGGAGTCTACCAATGTACCAGATTTGCACACTGAAAAGTAGGATGCAGGCAGATTTTTCCAATCAATTATGAGCAATAAATATTCAGTAGTTCAGAATACTTTTGATTTTTTGACTGCAGATTCTGGAGGAAAAGTTTGGGGACACATGGGGACAGGACTTGCTAATGCTGAGGATACCCTTGCATGAATGAAGTGGGTGCAGGATGGCATTGGATGCACGACATTGGATGCACGGCATTGGATACACAGCATTGATCTGCACAGCATTGATCTGAAACCCTTGGATTTAATGCATCATCTTGCACAGTGGACTTGCTGTTAGCAGCTGGAATATGCCACTTGCAGCATTGTGCTTGTGAGTTTGTGTGCTGAGAGTACTTTCTGCAGCCCAGCTTAATGTGCAAAACCTCTCTGCAGAGAGGAGGTTCCCATCAGGGAAGCAGGGAAGAACAGCTTTTCTGCAGCAGAGCTGCCAAAGTGGTTTGTTCAGCGTGCTTTGTTTCAGTGTTTTCGGAACAGGAATATTGCTCAGTCAGAAGAGCTTTGCAGTTTGGAGCACAAGCTGGTTTAGAATTGGGACTAATTTATATGGAATGGGTTTATTTCTCCAGTAATGGTTTCTTCTAGGCTGAGAGTGTTTATGGCCTTTCCCTTTGGAATCATTGTCGCTCAGACCAGACTGTCTAGACAACTCAGTTTTCAGGCATATTCACTGTGCTGTGCCTCTACAGTGGATAATAATATGTAAAAGCTATAACATCGGCAGCTAAGGCAATCCTGGAAATCTCTGCAGGGAGAAGTGAGTCTGGTGTCTCTTTTCTTGGGAGGGAAAGTGAAGAAAGTCTAGTTTTGTTACTGCAGTTCAGGAGGAAAAGACCCATAGTCTACTGCTCCTCCAGCCTGCATGGTCTGCTGCTCCTCCGGCCTGCATATTGTGGGTATGAGCCCATGACCCACGGGTCTTGTCCTCCCAGGTCTGTCAGTTCATTAGCACTTCCTTTACCCTAAACTGAAAGAATATCTGGAGTATTTGCAGAAAGCAAAAGAGCCAGGAAGCTTTTAGTTGCCTACTTCAAGTAATACATTCTTTAAAATACATTTCCTTTTTTGAGAAATAGCTGCTGATCATGCTATGTAAATACCATGATAATGGTAGTCCACGAGAAAATGGAATAGGCTTTTCCCACCACTTTGTGGTTCCAGATCATATGGAAGATCCTGACCAGCTTGATCTTGTTTTATGTAGCCCTTCCTTCAAGGACACTCAGGAAGCATGGAGTGCCATGTGTGAAATGTGGCCTGACTAAATACTACTGTGAATAAAGTTGTGGGTGATGTTTTCCCATGATTATGAATTTTGCAGTCTGTGCTTTTGCTCCCTTTGGTGAGAACTCAGAATACTGTAGAAGCATAATTAATTTCAAGTAGATGCCTGCTGGGCCCTTCTGTGCAGTCTTTGTGATTTTAGGAAGTGTTAAGTAACTTTTTTAGCTCATTTTGAAGACATTTGGAAGAGAAGAACTGATGATACCATATAAGTAAATTCTGAAATGAGGATTTCCTTTCACAGGCTACTTACAAACTGCACAACCTAGAGAGCAGACTTTGGCCTCTTCAGGAACCTGCTCAGTAAGGTGCCATGGGATATAGTCCTAGAGGGCAGGGGGGCCCAAGACTGTTGGTTGATATTCAAGGATCACCTGCTACAAGCTCAGGAGCGATGCATCCCTACAAGAAGGAAGTGCTGCAGGAGGGCCAGGAGACCTCCTTGGATGGATAAGGAGCTGCTGAGGAAAATTTGAAGGAAAAAAGAGGCTTATAAAAGGTGGAAGCGAGGACAGTCGGCCTGGAAAGAATACAGGGATGCTGTCCGGGAAGCTAGGGACCAGGTTAGAAAAGCTAAGGCCCACTTAGAATTAAACTTGGCTAGGGATGTTAAAGGCAACAGGAAGGGATTCTATAGGTACATTGCAAATAAAAGGCAGAGTAGAGACAATGTGGGTCCCCTCCGGAAGCTATTGGGAGAACTGGCTACCCTGGATTTGGAGAAGGCTGAGGTTCTTAATGACTTCTTTGCCTTGGTCTTCACTGGCAACTGCTCTGACCACACCACCCAAGTCTCGGAAGGCAGACACAGGGACTGTGAGAACGAAGATTCAGAGCAGCCCTGCGGAGAAGGACTTGGGGGTGTTGGTCGATGAAAAAATGAACATGAACCCACTGCAGTGTGCTCTTGCAGCCCAGAAAGCCAACCGTATTCTGGGCTGCATCAAAAGGAGCGTGACCAACAGGTTGAAGGAGGCGATCCTACCCCTCTCCTCTGCTCTTGGGAGACCTCACTTGGAGTATTGTGTGCAGTTCTGGTGTCCTCAACATAAAAAGGACATGGAACTGCTGGAACAAGTCCAGAGGAGGGCCACTGAGGATGATCAGGGGACTGGAGCACCTCCCGTATGAAGATAGGCTGAGAAAGTTGTAGCTGTTCAGCCTGGAGAAGAGAAGGCTGAGTGGAGACCTCATAGCAGCCTTCCAGTATTTGAAGGGGGCCTATAAAGATGCTGGGGCTGGACTCTTCATTAGGGACTGTAGTGATAGGACAAGGGGTAACGGGTTCAGACTTAAACAGGGGAAGTTCAGATTGGATATGAGGAAGAAATTCTTTACTGTAGGGGTGGTGAGGCACTGGAATGTGTTGCCCAGGGAAGCTGTGAATGCTCCATCACTGGCGGTGTTCAAGGCCGGGTTGGACAGAGCCTTGGGTGTCATGGTTTAGTGTGAGGTGTCCCTGCCCATGGCAGGGGTGTTGGAACTGGATGATCTTAAGGTCCTTTCCAACCCTAACTATTCTATGATTCTATGATTAACTTGGATTACTTGGTATCCAGAGTTACAATACCTGCCCTAGGATTTCTGCACTTCCCACTGACTAATTGAATTCAGCACTTGCAGGCCTTTGCCTCTCAAAACCCTCAGGAAGCTAAGATGCTCCTGGAGCCTTTGGATATTAGTTGATGTACTCTTGACTGTAGAGGATTATAGTTTAGAAAGCACATGTGAGCTAGGCATCCAGGGCTCCCATGGGTTTGTAGAAGGGAAAAAATAGGTGCCAATGACATATAACCTCCTTTAGGCAGTGGGAATGTGAAGAATAAAATCAGATGCCGTTTCTGGTTAAATATAGACAGTATTATGACTGCTACTGCTGAACCCATGGCAATTATATTTACACTGTGTATCTGTTTATATGCTGTGTGTAGGGCTGATGGCAGCCTAAGCACAACTATTGGTCCTAAGGTTATTGTGAACCTGGTGTTAGCCCATGGAGGGATTCAGAAGGAAGACACAGGAACATCCTTCCCTTCTGGGTCACTGGCTACAATATCTCTGCCAAGGAAACTGTGTTACGTAATTATTTTCAGGAAAATATACAGTTCTGTAAATTAAGACTCTACTCCTCTTCACAGAAAGGCTGTTCATTGCTTTAATGGTTAGAAACTTGTTTTTGATTTCCAGCCTAGTTATATTCACAGTCAAACTTGTCCCATTTGTTTTTATGCCAGAATCACTCTATACTTTAAATATATTTTTTTTTCCTGTTAATGGTGTTTTGAGGTTGTTGAGACTGCCTGTTTTATAACGAAAAGCAATAGACACATCTGCAGTGTTTTATAGTTGAAATGAGGCAGAGGTGAGCCTTTGTGGCATCTCAGTATCTGCCTTTTGATCCGAGATGCACACACTCAAGTTGCTGACATCCTCTCTAATGGTCTCTAGTGGCCAGCTCTCTCCTGCACACAAAGCAGAAGGCAATGTACTGTTGCTTAATGATACTGTTAAAATATCTTTCAGAGGTTTCTTAAAGTTCAAGCACTTCTCAAAGTATCTGTGTTTGATCTGAGTTGCCAGTAGAGACCGTGTTGTTATCCGGCTATCAAGACTCTTTCACTTCAGGAAATACATTGACTATAGGATATAAGTAAATCCCTTTCAAAAAATCAGACTTAAAGTGATTATCAAATTGCAGGCATCTACTCCTACATATTCCATGGGAGTGCCAGCATCTGCCATCAGTACCTGCCCTGAGTAGGGAATTTCTTGCAGCCTACAAACCAAAAGCAAAACCAAATGAACCAGTTAACCTCTAATGTGATCAAGCTTTGACTGCGAGTTTTGCCAGCTTCTCTATGGCTTGAAAAGCTGACTGCTGATCTGCAGCAGCAGTGATGAGCGTAGGCATGTTAGATGGCACTTGACATAAAGCAAGGCATTCCTGCCTGGGTGCTCTTACAGTAACCCAAAGAGACAAGTTTATGAGGTTTCTTTTGAGCTTGTCAGGGAATACAAACTCTCAGAGAATCTGTAGCTGTAGTCCAGGATGGCTTTCAGACTGAAATATCTGTATTGGTGCTTTGGTGGCTTTTATTGCTCATCCAGGTTTCAAATACTGCACTACACTAAAATTGTCACTTGCTTTTACAGTTGGTAAGACTAAGGGAGGGGAAAAAAGGGTATATAAATCTTTAGTCTTTCAAGAATTCAATTTTATACTTGACTTTACTTACGGAAGTAGCCTGTGGAATGAGTCAAATAGCGTATTTACTCACATGTACTAAAGTTTATGGTTTAAGAACAGTAATTTATCTGCAGTCACTTGGAAGAGATTTTTATGGTATCTTCAGCTGTAGGATCTAAAATGTGACCTGTTTTACATCTCCATGGGCAGACTACTGAGCATGCTGGCCTATTTCAGATGTTATCCTTTATTCTACTACATCAAGGCAGTGAGTAGGACAGACCTTCACCTTTTCCAAGAATGCCTGCTACCTGCTGAGTCTGAAGCTGGGCCTCATTTACCACCAACAGCTTCAGCAATAAGGCATATCAGTCTCCACATTGGCTAAGTGGGGAGCTGGTGATGCTTGTTTCAGAGAGTTTCTAATAAGTATTTGTAGCCTTTTGGGGAACAAGGAGGGATTTTTCCCTGCAGATCAAATAACTGTGTCCCAAATGTCTAAAAAGCCCTGGTAGAAAGTTAAAGATGGATGAAGTGAGTCTGGTGTAAGTTGTGTACAGGATGTCTCTGTGTCTTGATAGAAAATGGTTGTACTTTCCTATGAAGTAGGGTGTCTACATCCTGGAGTCAAACTGTACAATCAACTTTACAGCTCCATTGTTGCCCCTTCACTATAGTTGGGTTGAGTTAGCAAAGTAAAAAAAACCCAACATTTTAGCAACCTACATGCTTGTTTTCTTCCACTTATCTTGTACCTGCAAGGGTAAGGAGGGCAGAGGAGTTATTTTAGAAGCTGCCCTCCTCTTTGTTTTGTTCTGTAAACGGTTGTATTTCAATTCACACTTTGAGGGTAGCTTTACAAAGAAAAGGTAGGAGACTTTTTTTTTTTATTTATTAGAATAAGGAGGCCTAGTAGATGTCTAACAGTGCAAACTGCAGCTTTCCAGACTCATTCAGGCTCTGTGCAGTCAGGGCTACAAGCTCTTTGCTGGACATGAGACTTCCCAGGCAGGGCAGTGTTGTGCTGTGGCTTTCTTCTGCAGCATGCGAGCGTGGTGCTGCTTCTTTGGAGCAGACTGCTGAAAGTGAGCAGCCTTCTGATTTTGAAGGACAAACTTTTTTTCAAGACTTGAAGGCTGCAACTTGCAATGTTCCAGGTGCAGTTGCGGCAGTCACCTGATGGCTGATTTCCTATTTGTGCTGGCGGTGGGTTTGCCGGGGACCATGCAGGCATGAGGAATTGCTGGCTTTGAGCACAGTTGTCATGTCGGATTACTGTCAGAGGGATTTGATGTACCCATGATAATGATGTTGAGAATATATGCTGCACAGAATAGTGGCATGCGTCTCCTACAAACACCTGATCAAAGCCCACTGAAGACACTATTTGTATTAGTCTCTGCATTCAACACCTGTCCCCTCCCAGCCGTCTGGTACCCCACTGAGCTTTTGGGGCATCTTCCATCTGTGTTAGGTATCTTGCTCTGTTTTTTCATTTCTGAAATTAGCTTTGCATTTGAGGAGGAGTTTAAGGCTGTGGATCTTTACATACCCTTCAGAACTATAGTTGTGAGACATTAACAGAAATTAGATATGTCAAGTGGAGGCAGCGAGCCTTGCCAGGGGTCTGACTTGAATTAACATTTATCTGGCAGAGATGCTCTGGGTCATCTGAGTGCCTTTCCATCCCTGATAAAAATCTCTGCACCCTGCATAGATGGAAGACAGGTATACCCTCTGTGGGCAGAGACCTGAGGTGCCGAAGATGCATCTCTTTATCAGCCTCATCATCCCAAGGAATTCAATGCCTTGAATGAGGCGCTGATACACCTACTGAAAGCAGCTGTTTAGCCTTACCCAGTGTTAATTCTTTTGACATTTACTGGTATACAAACTACAGCGAGGGTCTCCCCCTGCCCAAATACCTAGGCTAGACCCTCAGTGTAAGGTTTCCAGGTTAGTTAAGCAAAACAAAAAGGGGTCAGCAGCTCCAAAGGTCCAGACCCTGGAATACCCTGTGTATAGTGCTTAAGCAGTGATGAGGAAGAAGCAAATCCTATTTTTCTCAGAAAATGATTCCATTTTGATGAAATCCCTGTGAAAGATCCAATTCTGAGCTCTGTGCTGCAGAACAGCAGTAATTGGCTCAAGAAAGAGAGGGAGAAGAAGCTTCCCCTGCAGTTGTGAGCTGCTCAGGAACGTGCTGAACTGCTCAGTTCCGAGAAAGTCATGGTGGTCCTTGACATGCCCACAGCAAATCCTTATGGCTGAAAATTCATATCAATAGAAAGTCTTTGCTCCTTTTTGGTTCTATAGTGGCTATACAAGGATTATGAAGATCTGCATTTTGGACTATTGTTACAGAAGCAGAGAACGTATTTACTGGACTAAACCTCCTGTCTTCAGCATGGTACTGTGTTGTTCTTCAGTCCTATTAAACTGCTCTGGCTTTCTATATTTATATATTAACTGTCTTTCATAAAATCATAGAATGGTTGGGCTAGAAGGAGCTTTAAAGATTATCCAGTTCCAACCCCCCTGACATGGGCAGGAACACCTTCCACTAAAACAGATTGATCCAAGCCCCATCCAGCCTGGCCTTGAACACTGCCAGGGATGGGGCAGCCACAGCTTCTCTGAACAACCTATGCCAGTGCCTCACCACCCTCACAAGGAAGAACTTCTGCCTAATATCTAATCTTAATCTCCCCTCTGTTAGTTTAAAGCCATTCCCCCTGTGTAATATCTCTCCATGCCCTTATCAAAAGCCCCTTCTCCGGCTTTCTTGTTAGTCCCTTTAGGCACTGGAAGCTGTCCTAAGGTCTCTCCATAGCATTCTCCAGGCTGAACAAGCCCAGCTGTCTCAGCCTGCCTCCATAGGAGAGGTGCTCCAGCTCTCTGAGCATCTGCTCTGGGCTTCCTCCCACACGTCTGCGTCCTTATGTTGGGGGCACCATAGCTGGATGCAGCACTGCAAGTGGGGTCTCACAAGAACAAAGTAGAGGGGAAGAATCACCTCCTTTGACCTGCTGATCATACTGCTGATGACGCATCCCAGGAAATGGCTGGCTTTCTGGGCTGCAAAAGCACACTGCCGGGTCATGTTGAGTTTCTCATCAGCTATCAGCCCTAAGTCTTTCTACTCAGGGCTGCTTTCAGTAATTTTTTAACTATATGTCACACTTCAGAATTTGCAGTGAACATGCAGAACAGGGAGTTTTGCCACATCAAATATTAACAAATTGCTGAATACTCCTGAATGGTGGCTGGGATCTATTTGCAGTGTAGTTTTTGAAACCTGAAAGCTCCTGAAGGATTGCAATAGCCAGATGCACTGGCAGAGCACAGCTACAACATATGCTGCCATTACCAACTGATCATCCTGGCAAGCCATACTCCTTTGCAAACAACTTGACAGATATTCTGGTTATTCCTGGCGAGTGATTAATACCTTGTTTCATGCAGCCCACCACAGGTGTTTGATTCAGGCAGTTTCATAGGGATAACAAGGACTTGAACATCTTAAAAGAACTGTTCTGGGAGTTGAACATAGTAATAGAACTCTGTGCATAAGTGTTTGGGTCTGCCCTGCATGGAAGAAAAGGTGTTACTGCCCTGGTGATTCAGGGAACAACTCTGGCTGTCCACTTGGTTCCTTATTCATCCAAACATTTGAAGGCTGTATGAGCACAGCTGCCAAATGTGTTGGACCAGTGGACTGCTGTCAGCAGTCAGGTATTCCTGTGATCTCTTGTGCACCTGCATCAACCAACTTTTAACTGAGAATAATTGGAAGCCTCAGACAAAGCCTGAATGCAGAGTTGTCTCTGCCTGGAGCTGTTCCCGAGCCTTGGACTGCTGGAGCAAGGATGAATAACCTAGTGCTGCTGCTCCAGGCATAGCCTTAGGAGGGACCCTTACTGCTAATTTCCAGCTATGTGCTGACAATAAGTTTAAAACTCTATGGAAAGACTTTTTAAATTGAGCTGTGATACCAAGCACCATTAGGAGCTATTCTGGTGCAAATGAGCCCAGGGATATGGGAGAAACTCCCAGCCTGGTTCCGTGAGCAGCCAGCCCCAACCCATTGAAGATCCCCTGTCAAACTGAGGTGCAGTTTAACTGCTGGAGAAGATAGGGGAACAACATGTCTTGAAGGAGAGCCTGAGAAAACCAAAGCACGGATCTTGGACTTTAACGATTTACAAGTCTGAATGCCTGAATCTAAAGGGTGAGCAGAGATCTGCTGCTTTGCAGCTAGTTGTCCCACTTGGTTCTCTGCTGAGAAAACTGCCATGCAAGTCAGGCTACTGCTTTGTAGGGATAAGAACATCTGGGGACAGATACATGCATTGGCTTTCAGCTGCAATACCCATGCAATACCCATTCAGCTGCAATATCAGTGTGCTAGGGGCAGCAAGATTTGCTGGCTAATTCACTGCCTCTTGCCGTGACTTGAGAGGCACCCAGGGCAGTGGTGGTGGTGGGTGGGGGTTAAGTCAAATTAGATGAGAGAAACATTGAGAAGTACAGGAGAAGACAGATATAAAAACTGTTATATCTGTACTTGATGAGGGCTTGTGATATTCTGTACCTTTGCTGAAATTCAGTCTCTTTTGATTTAATGCCCAGGACTGTGAACTCATTCACTCCTGAGCAGCACATCACAAAAGCACTGGTTGTACCATGTCGCTCTGAGCATCGGCAATGGTGTGTGTCTGAGTCTCTCTGTCCTGTCAATGCAGTTAATATTTCCCTGTCCAAGCTGAACCAAAGGTAAAATATAAATTTGTACTATCCATGCATAGCTGGAGCCTGTAGAGAGGCTTCATCGATCATATTAGGGCTGGAAAGCATACTTGTTCCCTTCTCGAGAAGGCAGCCATGCTCAGTGCCAAAAAAGTGTTATAAATGCACCCTGTGTCTTGGCGTTAGCTGACGATGAGGGAGGCTGACAAGCATGACTAATGGTGGAGGTGAAGAAGCCTTTTCTGTGCTATGCCTGCAAAGGTTGGTTTTACCAATGAGTTCTGCACAAGGATCCTGGCAGCTGAAGCAATCCTACATCTCTGTCCTGTGATAGAGACAGCAAGGAAGTTCATCCCACTGATTTTATTGCTCTTTGGTGTGGGATGGGCAGCAGTACTTTGGGAAGAGCAACAGCATTGTACAGTGATCCGAGAACTTGCCAGAAGCCAGCGGGAGAGGGAGCTGTGAACATGGTTTGGAGTGGGGCTGGAAGTGTGACAGATGTGATGGAGAGTAGCCCTTTCATGTTGTCCTCTGAAGATACATTAGGGTGATCCTAAAAGAGTTCTTAGAGAGGAGTAAGGGAGGAATGATCCAGGGAGATGGGGAAGAAAGTGCAAAGCTGTCACAGCTGGCTGTTGGGATGGATGAAGATACAAAACCCTCATCAGAGGAAAAAGGGACACCTGAAAGGGGAAGAAAAGAAAGGCAAAGTAAGGAAGATGTGGTGAGATAAAAGAAGTCCTGCTGTGTGACACTTTGTGGTTTTTGCCCCAGTTTCCATGGCTCATGAGAGTAACACCTTCCTGGCATGTCTGGCCAAGCTTGTCTTAAGATGTCACGAATGTCTTTCTGGGAGGATTTTTAGCTTTTTCTGGTAACCGTGGACTTTGTAAAACTTGTTTTCTCATATCTGTAACAGGGGATTTACTGAACTGACAATCACACTGGCTGGAAAACACAAAATTAAAATGCTATGTGCTCCTAAAAAGCTGTGGTTGTTAGGACTCGAAAATGGCCTATTTTATATTTTTGGTCATCCAAAATGAATTCCCATCTTTTGGATTTTGTCTGTTGTGGATTACTTAAACCAGTGAGTATGGTGTCCTGATCTCTGTGACCAGAGCTCTGGTGGAAATTAGGGAACAACTGACCCATGCCACAGCAGCCATGGGAAAGATGCTGGGGAACATTATGTATTTCCAAGTAAAATCATGCAGAATGGTGGCAAAGATGCCAGCAGATGTAAGGAAGGACACAATGAATGCCTGATGTAATCAAAACTTGTCAAGGAATATTGCTGAGGGGAGCCAGGACCAAAATATTGGCAGTAGAGGTGTTTATTACCTTTCATGTGGCTTGGAGAAGAGAGCTGAAATTAGGAGATTTAGGTTTTGGCTGCAACAGACAGTTATCTAATCCCTCTATTCCAGAGCTAGAGCTACTGGCAGTTTGGGTCAGTAATACTTTTGACACCTTTTCAAAGCACTTTCCAGTCCCTGGCTGTGATGTAATGCAAACATAAATGTTGGGAGGTAATTATTCAGCTGCCTATGTAATCTGTTTTATCTCCCCAGTCTAATGTCCATTATCTTCAAAAACAGGTAATGGGTTCTTTTGATGCAGCCTGTGCTCAGAAGCCATGTATGGAAAGCAGAAAAGTAGGGCAGCTGGCCATTTCAGAAGTGAAGCTAGATTTCGTTCCTCAACTGCATTTTTCCATCTACAAATGGACTTTTATATTTTTGCTTCCCCCTTGCCCCTTCCTTTTTCAGTAAAGACAGGCAGAGAGCTGGGCTTGTTCAGCCTGGAGAAAAGAAGGCCATGGGGAGACGTTATAGCAGCTTCCAGTACCAACAGGGGCTGGCAGGAAAGGTGGAGAGGGTTTTTGACAAGGGCATGGAGAGATATCACAAAGGGGGAATGTCTTTAAACTAACAGAGGGGAGATTTAGATTAGATATTCAGCAATTCTTTCCTGTGAGGGTGGTGAGGCACTGGCGCAGGTTGCTCAGAGAAGCTGTGGCTGCCCCATCCCTGGCAGTGTTCAAGGCCAGGCTGGATGGGTCATTGAGCAATCTGGTCTAGGGAAATGTGTTCCTGCCTATGTCAGGGGGGTTGGAACTGGATGATCTTTAAAATTCCTTCCAACCCAAGCCATTCTGTGAAAGTTGCAATGGCTGTTCAAAAGATTTCTGCATTAGAAGGCCTGGGATGGAGGGACTGTGTCTGGGGATCACTTGCAAAAGCTGGGTTTGGTGTGGTCTTAATAGGGTTTCCCTCTTACAATGAACCTTTTAAAATGCTTGTGGGGTAAAAGATTTTGATCAATTGTTATGATAACAACATAAATTGGAATTATGAGCATAATTATAATTACCATTTTTATGCACAGTTAATCATAAATACTGCATTATAGAATTCTTCTGTTTAATGAAATTCATCATAGAGGTCTCTGAAGCCTTAAATTTAATGTTAAACAAATTAAACCTGTGTCTGAAGTTAGGGCTATTAACACAAATGTGGCCTTGAATTAGTTGCTAAACCAGGATTTAGTGAGCCATTAGCCAGTGGGGTGGTGATGAAGCAGCCCTCCCTGACTACAGCTACCTGGTCCAAATTGAAGTGAGCTGGCTTTTGCTTACCTTGGTGTGTACTCTCTGTTGCTTATGTGTCTTCACTGGTATTTTCTCTGGGTAGCTCGTGCTCATTGAAAAGGCTGAGTTCATTAACATCCAGCCTGAAAGTCTGGAGGAGAAAAGCTGGTTTTCTAAAGGTATTGGAATGGAGGTTCCTGGAGGGAAACCAGCCCATATCTTATTGGGGTTAACTTCTTATCCATGGTCCAGACTTAAGCTCTTCCATCACGACACAATGAAAGGAGAATAAGAGGATAGGGGCATGGTTAGTCCTGCTTTGCTGAAACACTCTTAGAGTTAAATATTGAACTTTATTGCTGCCACATAT
This sequence comes from Myiopsitta monachus, assembly GCA_017639245.1. Classification (NCBI taxonomy): domain Eukaryota; kingdom Metazoa; phylum Chordata; class Aves; order Psittaciformes; family Psittacidae; genus Myiopsitta; species Myiopsitta monachus. The sequence continues at coordinate 56,801,442 of CM029924.1, read as the reverse complement.
CAAAGACTTATGAAGGAACCTCCTGGAGCATACTGACAGTGTGGAAAAGCCCAGTGTTTTGAGTCATGTGGCACTGAAAGAAGAAAGATTAAATTTTAGGATGGGAAGGGCAGCCAGGTATAGAGCTCAATTACCAGCAGTATACTTGCCCCACGTTCGTCTTCTTTCTGAAGAGCTGAACCCACTTGAGGTAGGTTGTAGATCATACCTCACACTATAGCAAAGCAAATGGACATCCTCTGTCTCCGTAACCATGTCCCTTTGAGGTAGGTCCCAGTGGATGGGAGATTTCCTGCATCATTGTTCTCCAGCATGGGTCTGAGTCTGAAAGGTGGAAGGTTTTTTTGGGGGATTTCCCCCCCCCCCCCTTCAGGGCACTAATCCTGTATTGCATTATGCCAGTGTTGGTCTGTCACAGCTATTTTTTAGAGAACTGTGATTCAGGTAGCTCCATCATAGACATCTCCGGGTAAGCTGCAGAAGGGCCAAAAAGCAGTGGGAAAATACTTCTGAGTTAGGAGATAGAGAAGATAGACAGAGGTCATGCACACTTGAATTTAGACATGGACAATATAATTTAGGAATCTGGGCTAGTTACCTAGTTGCCTTTATCACTGTAGACCTAGTTCAACTGGCCTGTTCTAGTTTCCCTTACAGGGCACGATGGAGCACATCTTCCATGAGCCCATTTTGTAATTCTGAGGCCATCAGGGTCCAGACAGTGGTGGGGATGGAAGCTGTGCTCAGGTTTGTAGGGTAGCTTAATGAAAAACTGTCTGCTGCCACCCTCAGAAAGGATTTGGAAGAATGCAACAGCACTCTTCCAGCTTTCTTACAGGTTGCCATGCCTTTTGCAGGGACAGTTGCTGGCACCCATCTTTCTAGTCCCTTTTAGTTGCTCTTGTCCCTGTGTATTGTGAAAGGCTTTCAGAAGTGTGTACAGTCAGAGATGTGGCTTGTTTTTGCTTTTACCAGTGTCTGTGTGACGGAAAGAGCTATTGGAGGTATTAAATTATCAATTTTCTCACAGGTGCCCAGAGTGCTGATTGTTAGGGTTGTTTTTATTGATGTCTGATCTGGAAACAGATTGCTGGATTTGTTGTTCTTAATATAATGTGACATGTCTCAGCATGTAACCATAGTAATGTAATTTAACAAGAAAAAAGGCTTATTCTGAAAGTACAGGCATTGGTTATTGCCCTTTGGCTGGAAAAATGGTTGGTTTTTTTCTTTTTTTATTTTCAGTTCTTTATCAGGGAAGATAATTCACACCTTTGCCAAATTCTGTTTATAACTACATCATTATTAATGCGGCATGTAATAGTACCATATTGACTTGTGTTGTGTAGGCATACCTAGAGCCCAGGTTGTTCTTGTCTTGGGAATCTGATAGCATTCAGGGTCACTTTAAGGATTCCTCTCAGCATCAAGAAATTCCATTTTGTCCACTTAGGAATTTTTGGGCATTGCATTAAAGGTGGTGTACTAGTTTGTTGTTGGAAAGGAGGAGGAAATACTGAGCTTGTGCTGTGATCCCAGTGGTGAAACGCCAGTGTTTTCCAACTCATCACAAGAAGCTGGCCATAGAGGAGGCAGAAACATGGTCTGTAGCATAGCACCTGTCTGCAGCCAGGTTGGGCTTAGCCTGGATCATGTTTGTGTGATGGGATCAGGTGAGCATACAGAGAGCACTAACAGGACTATTTGTGCGCATACAAATACACATATATTGAGGACAAAGGTGGCACATGCCTGGGACTGGCTTTGTAAGAGCCTAGCAGATCCCCAGTTTTTTAAACTCCAATTGTATTGGACAGCAGGACATACAAATGGGAGTGAACACACACTTTACTTGCTGTGATGCTCTTGGGAAATATGTCTTTAAAGTAGCTCTTGATGGGGGATGCTGGGGGAAATCAAGTCCTGACTATATGTGCTGAAATAGTTGCCAGTACTGTTGCATTACAATCCTTGGCTTTTAAAAGGGAATAATGAAATACTGTCCAAAACCAAAATATGACTTGGTTATAAAGGTGCCCTGCTTTCTGAGGTTAAGGAACCTGGGATTAGGAGCCTGCCTTCTGGGGTTAAATAGCCTATTTAAGGAGTGGGTACTATGAGATTAAATGCAGCAGCCACTGCTGCTAACCACATTTCATGGAGTACTTTGCTTGTGAGGAGTAGTTCCTTGTAGGACTGAACAACATCCCAGTCCATGCTGCAATTGCTCTCCTGGGAAGTAGAAGTGGTGAAGGCTGTGAAGAGGATCCTCTTTCAAAAATACTTGTAACAAGCCTACTCTTTTTTGATAAAACCATTTGTCCTGGGTTCAGCAGTAGCAGTCATTTTTCTCCTTCTTGGTAGCTGGTGCAGAGCTGTGGTTTTGATTTTGGGCCTGGGAAAAGTGCTGATAACACCAGTGTTTTCAGTTACTGCTTGGTAATGTTTAGGTTTGACCAAGGACTTTCTGAGCCTCATGCTCTACCAGGGAGAAGGGGAAGCTGGGAGGAAGCAGAGACAGGACACCTGACCCAGACTGACCAAAGAGGTTATTCCATACCACAGCACGTCATGTCCAGGATGTAAAAACGGAGAGCAGAGACCTGGAAGGGTGGGGGTGCACTGCGGGGGTTTGCTGTGTGGTTGGGTTGATATTGGGTGGTGAGCAGTTGTATTCTCTTTCTTTGTATTTCTCTTGTATTATTGGTGGTAGCAGTAGTGATTTGTGTTATACCTTAGTTACTGGACTGTTCTTATCTCAACCTGTGGGAGTTGCATTCACTTGATTCTCCTCCCCATCCCCCCGGACTGGGGGAAGGAAGAGGGGGAGTGAGTGAGAAAGTGACTGTGTGAGTTACTGAGGGGCTTAAACCATGACAACATTTCAGTTTCATATTCTGGGTTTTATTTTTAGCAGCTCTGCTGTGAAATCTCTCACTTAAACAGGCCCTGCTCTCTGTTTCCACTGGCACTTCTGGCATAAAGTCAATAAACTTATTATAAGAGAAATCTCTGGAGAATTTTGCAGAACTTTGTTAGGATGGCAACTGGTGGAAAAAATGCATTATAGTTTATATTTAAACTGCACTGATTTGAGGCATACATTCAAGTAGTAAACAAACTCATGGCTATTCTCAGCTGAGTACTTAAAACTGCAAATGGGAAGTGCTTGAAGGGGTATAGAGTCTTCTGGTCCATCTTTCTATGCCATGATATGGCCAGCTGGGTTCTTATTACTCCCATGGTGTGCTTGTCCAAGAGCAGGTTTAGAAAGTCAGCATTTAGAGACTCCCTTCAGTACAGTAGTGGAATACATTATGATAAAAATTGAACTAAACCTCCTGATGACCCCCGATCCGGTCTGAGTACCTACAAGAGAAAGACAAACACTAGCAGCTGCAACTCATTCTTCAAAGGAGACCTATAAAACCTTCTAACAGCAGAGAGAGAGGAAAAAATTTATACTTCTGAATATAAAGAGCCCTAAATTCAAGCAAGATATTGGCTTCAAGATGTACTTCTTTTTTCCCCACTGTGTGTTTCCCACAGTGTGTTTCCCTTACCTATGCTAATTTCTTGCCTTTCTGTATCACAAAAAGGCTAATCACCATTTCTGTTCTCTACAGGTACATTTTCCTCTCACATTGTCTAATTGGTTAATATAATTAACTTAAACCTGAAGCAACAGTTCCTCATTTGTGCTTAGCTTGAGGTTTTAATTTTAAGCTTGTAAGTCACATTTGAAAAGAAGCCCTTGTGCCTGCAGTGTGCTTATTGTATTTTCAGCTGTATCCAGTTGATTAAATCCAAGATACTGCTTCTTTCTTAAAACTTCATCTGTCCAATGAATCTTTAGTTGTACAAAGCAGATATTCTGCATCTCTTGATGTGTGTTGGGCAAGAAGTGAGTTTTTGGAAGCTGTAATACTACTTGGGTTAGAAAATGCTCATGGGGTTTGGTGGACCCGTGGTGACAATGGAGCTAATGGAGACGAACAGTGCTGGCAGTTTATGTTTTTCTCTTGGAGGGGACTATAGCAATTTTCCTGATATTACTGTGCTGGCATACAAAGCAAAAATGTTTATTACCACTCATGCTGCAAGTGCTTAGAGAAACTTAGGAAACTGTGAACATCTCTTGTTCGGGAGCAAAGTATTTCTTGCTATGGAAAATCTCACTAGGAAATCAGATTCTGAGATCTCTCAGCATTTCTGCCAGAGGTGTTCTGCCGGTTTGAGGAAAAAGAATAGTTCTAATATATAAATTCTGCATGTGTCTGAATGTGAGGAACTTCGGGGAAAATGACTCATACTTGAAAAATGAAAAAAAGCGTTCTATAGAGCAGAAAACAAAAGAAAATAAAGCATACTGAGTGATTGTGTTCATGGGGAGGAAGATTAAGGCTCTTGTTTCGAGCAATAGGCTGCTCCTGGCTTCCATGTCTGCAGAGAGCTCCTTTGTTAACATGGATTTAGAAGCTTTCAAGAGCAGAGATGGATTTGCTTTTAGGGGTTTTGCAAAGCAGATCCCCTTCTTCACTGGGGATCTTGTGGGCGATGTTAAGCGTGGCTGGGTACCTCTGTTAGAGGCAAAAAGATGAGTTTTGCTCTATTCATAGCACTCTGTGCCAGTACCCAAGGATTTAATGGGCATCAGTGTGGTTTGCTCCAGAGGGTGTGTAGTTCAGTGTTAGGATCCATAGGTACATGCAGGGGCATCTTAGGAGGATATAGATACTTCCAGGTTTGCTTGCAGCATGGCTCACCCGTGTGCTGTGCAGCACACTGTCAGGGTCTTGACCCTGGTAAATAGGAGAAGCCAAGCTGGGTTTTGCAGATGTTGCATGCTACTTTGTTGTTGGATTTTTTTTTTTTTTTTTGATGCCTGTTGTTGAGGAGAGATTTGGGTCCTTTTCATGATGGCCAGCAGCTAGCTGTAACCACATTCTTAGGGAGGGCAGCCCACACGGCTTAGAGCAGCCTGGGGTCCCATGTGGGTTCCCTGGAGAAGAAAGTGTAGACACATTTTTAAGATGATATAATGCACCAAAAGAATTTTATTTTTTTTTTAAACCTTAATTCCTCTCCAAACAGAAAAATGCTTTGAACATCCTTATTCTTCACCAAGACTACCAGCAGATGTTTAGACTTCCTAAAATCTATTTGGCATAAAAGATAAATCATTTCGGTGTATGACATCTTTGCTTTCAGAAGGAAACTTAGCTCTTGAGAAGGGAAGCCTAACTTGAAATTGTATTTTGTATGTACACTGAGCATGAAGACCAATACATTATAGTACTCATAGTAGTGGTAACTTGGCAACTTTTAAATCATGAAAGACTTATACAAGTGCTGTGGGGTTTGAAATGTTTTATGACATATTCATTCACACTAAATCAGACTCTGCCTTTTTAGAGTTTTCTTTCTAGACAGTTATGCAAATGAAAAAAGACAGGAATGGATTTAAAATTATTTTCAGCATTGCAAGATTAGCAGAAAGTGACAGACTGCCACAAAACCCATGGCTGCCTCTGCTCCCGCAAACTTCCATCCCTGATAGGGATGGGATGGGCAGCAGTGAGAAGAGGAGGAAACAGATCAAGTGCCTTTGCTTTGTCTTCATTACTGGAACATCAATGTTCTTGGATGGATCTGTTTTGTAAAGTGGATATTACAAAATTATAATTAAAAATTATTACATCTAGCGTAGTCCTTGACGTCCCCAGTGTGTAACTTCTCACTCTTAACTTTTTGTCCTTTTGGTCTTGTTTATGGACTAGGCCTTGCAAAACCTCTAAACTGACAATTGTCTTATTGTGGTTGAGTGTGTTTGCTTCTCTTGATATGGAGGGTTGAACTAGGTTCTACCATGCAAAGGGCACAGGCAGGATTATCCGATCCTGTTACTTTCCCAAATTAGAAGTGCAATGTTTAATACTTCTCATCAAAAAATGACAATGTTCTTCAGTGCCTGCATGCATCACTGAAAAGCTCAGCTCTCCCTGTGCTCTTTTGAAGACTTTTTTAGCCAGAGCATTTTCTATTTCCTTTCAACTTGCCTGCAACTGCAGTTCTTAAAGGATGGTTAATCGACTTAATGTAAAAGACAAATTCATGAAAATGACCTCCTGAGTCAAAGCCCTGCATACAGTCCTCTAGGATATCTGATATAATTTGCAAAGAATAATCCCTTAAAAGGTCTGGAGTTTATAAGGTCTGACCTCTGTCACCAGCCTGGCTATCCCTGACACAGGTGACATGCTGAGGGCAAAGGTATTTTGTACTTGAAACCTTCACTGTGATTTGTAAGTACAAGCATGCGTTCTCTGAAGGCCTAAGTCAAAGAAGCTGAAGAAATCCACAAGATCCCCATTGATTAATAAGATTTTTGAATTCAATTCCTGGTCAAGTTTTCATTTGTGCGTTATTCAGTCTGAGTCCCTATTTTGCTTTGAAAACAAAGGGATAGAAAAATAAAACAATAAAACATGAAATAAATGTCAAAGCCTTCCTATTTTGTTTGGAGTGCACTTGGGGTGCTTTTACGGGGCTCCTTTATGCATTAGGTGATAGGGATAGGAATAGGGGATTAGTCTGGGACTCTGAAGAAAACCCTAAAAGCACAAGAATTGCCTCAGCTCTGACAGTCCTTATCATACCTAGCACTGAGAGATCCTGATCAACCACAAACCATGGCCCTTGTCATTCTTGAAACATTTTTCTTGCTTTCAGGACACTTCCCTATCCCAGTTTCCTTTCTGCCTCTCAAATGCCTCTGAGAGTCTGCAAGGTAACATCTTTCTCCTTCTGGGTCTTGAGAGAGTTCTGTTGCTGATCTCCAGCCATGAGTTCATGAATTATGATTCTCCAGTACACATTAGGTATCTTAATACAGATGTTTTACCTACCCATCTCTGTAGTCCATGCTTGTCTCTGTGTTTCCATCAAGTCCTTGCCCCTCTCTCTGGTGTCTTCTAATGAAATCCATCCCTTGCCTCAAGGTCACCAAGCATGACACCAGCTCTTCATCCAAATCTCTAAGCCATCTCTGTTAACTCCCTCCCTGGTTCCTGGACTGCCTCACCTTGTGCTATGAACACAACAACCGTAGAAAATACATCTCTAGTGAAGAAGGTTTTTCTGTTGCAGAAAAGCCCTTTTAAAAACACAGGAGTTGTCACTTCGAGGATGTTTTTCTAACCATTTTTGCAGCTCTTATTATGCCGTAGATCTAGAACAGATCCTTACCTCACAGTTGCTAGTCTTTGGCACTATACAAATCCTCTTCCTCAAAATATGCAGCTGGGTTAAAATAACCTTTCCCAGTAAGTGATTCTCACATGGGAAAAATAATGAGAAATGTGGATTGCAGGAGTAACTGGCTTTCTGTACAATTGTAAACAGCAATCATGTTTAAAAGCATCATCATCTGATCGCGGAGCATTCAGCAACAGAAAGAGAAATGCTGTGTTTAATGAATTAAATTGTTCATTGAAAATAATGACCCATTTCTGACTTGTAGGTACTTAATTGCTGCGTGTGATGCTGGTAGCCCTTCATCAACACAGGACATGAGCAGCTCCTGTGTGTGCTTTTCTAAGCCTCACTGCTTTCTCTCTGTGCCAGCTATGCTTGATTTGCCTGTCCTATCCTGTAACTCTATTGATGAATAACTGCTGCGTATATGTTAACAAAAACACGTGGAATCACAGAATTGCTGGCTGGATGAGGTTAGGAGGGGCCTCTGGAGGTCATCTGGTCCAAACCTTCCTGCTCAAGTAAGGTCACCTACAGACAGTTGCCCAGGACTGTCTCATTTTTCTTTAGTGTCTGTGAGGATGGAAACTCCACAACCTCCCTGGGCAACCTGTTCCATTGGTCAGCCACCGTCACAGCATCTAAGTGTTTCCTGATGTTCAGAGGGAATCTCTCCACCATCCCTTCAGGTTTTTGTACAGATAGATAAGATACCCCTGAGCCATCTCTACTCTGGGCTAAACAGTCCTAGGTAGCTCAGCCTTACCTCGTAGTAGGGATGTTCCAGACCCTTAATCATCCTTGTGGCCCTTCATTGGACTCTCAAGTATGTCCATGTCTCCCTTGCATTGGGAAACCCAGAACTGGACACAGCACTACAGGTATGGCCTCACCAGCACTGAATAAAGGGAAAAGATAATCTTCCTTAATCTGCTGGCAATACTTTGTCTACTGCAGCTGAGGATATCATGTCCCTTCGCAGCAAGGGCATGTTGCTGGCTTGTGTTCAAACATGCATGTTCATGTGTCCACCAGCACCCCTAGGTCCTTTTCTGCCAAGCTGCTTTTGTGGCCTCCGGTGTTTATTGATACATGGAGCTCTTCTTCCCCAGGTGCATGACTTTGCACTTCTAGTTGAACTAGAAAGCAAATGTCTGTAATGGGTTCAGCAGTAGCAGTCATCTTTCTCCTTCTTAGTAGCTGGTGCAGTACTGTGTTTTTGACTTTCAGCCTGGGAACAGTGCTGCTAACACCAATGTTTTTACTTGCTGCTCAGTAATGTTTAGTCTGACCAAGGACTTTCTGAGCCTCATGCTCTGCCAGGGAGGAGGGGAAGCTGGGAGGAAGCAGAGACAGGACACCTGACCCAAACTGACCAAAGAGGTATTCCATACCACAGCACATCATGCCCAGGATGTAAAACTAGGGGCAGTTACCTGGAAGGGTGGGGGCTTCGCTGTGGGGTCGGGCTTGGTATTGGGTGGTGAACAGTTGTATTCTCTTCCCTTGTTATTTCCCTTATCATTATTATTATTGATGGTAGCAGCAGTGATTTGTGTTATACCTTAGTTACTGGACTGTTCTTATCTCAACCTGTGGGAGTTGCATTCTTTCGATTCTTCTCCCCATCCCCCTGGGAGCTCGGGGGAAGAAAGAGGGGGCAGTGAGTTAGCAAACTACATGGCTGACTGGCCTTAAACCACGACAATGTCTTTCAATATGGTCTTTTCCAACCCTAACTATTCTATGATTCTATAAATATTTCTACATTAAGGTTTCAATTCCCTCAGACAATCCATTGCCCCTCAAAAACATGAACAAAGGTCTTTGTATGCCACATGGCAGAAGCAATGCACTTGTAGCTCCCACAGGGGAATGGCTGTGTACTGTGATGTGTTCTGGTTTCTACAACAATGATTCAAGCAGGAATACCTCCTGTCCTAGTGAGTATTTCATGAGGACAAACTCCTCATACCTGCATTTAACACAAATGAATTCTTCAAAGTATCAAGGAAGCTTTTCTTAAGCATGGAAAACAGTTGAGAAGACATAACAAAAGGTAATGCTTGTCCCACATGAGAGAAAAAGATACGTATAGGCTATGACCTATTTAGGGTGGTTTATTGCCAGTGTTTCCATCCCCTGAATGACTTGCACTTCTGGCATGTGGCACATTCAAGAATGGGATGGGAAATATTCTGCTGTCATTGGTGAGGCTCTGGCTTTTCCCAGACACATTTCTGGAGAGGTGGAGGCACTTCTAATGGCAACAATGAAACCTTCCTGCTGATATCTTTAACCTGTTATATTTTCCTCTTTCCTGTGAATAGCTGCATGTTGTATGAGTCATTATTCTCAAACTACTTACAAACTCCTCAGTTCAAAGATAATGCATGTATGTAAAGATATATAGAAATACAAAGATAGTGTATGGAGAACAGGCTTTTCATTCCACATCAAATCTCTCCTTACAGCTCAGGCTGGAAAATGAGGGAACAGAGTTTCAAACCTTTCCAGTATTGCTATAACCTTTTCATATTTTCTTTGTGCTAATGTATGTTTAAGGTGTGAAAAAGGTCAGAAGCCTCCTTTGGATGGTTTATCCTTGGCACATACTGTCTCAGGTTGCTGTCTTTGTAGGGCTTGCCTGACTTCAAATCTAGGCACATGAAACACCAGTCTTGGTGGTGTTTTGTGGTGCACAGGAAAGGTATTGCCACAGGTTGTCTTGTCCAATACCTCATGGTGAGACAAGGAGCTGGGGGCAGTATGTGATGGCAGATGTGGGTGAACTTTTAGATGGGCGCTGCTGATGACTGTGATAGCTGCTGTGCCACATTTTCTGCCCCAAAAGGCTGGCTTTGGTGTTATAGAGAGTGGTACTATTGCTTGTTCTGTACTTATAGCACTTGGGAGTACTTTTTATGCTTGTGATGATTAAACAACCCTTCCCAGGAGCTGGTGAGGTGAAAATTGCTGTGATTACCAGGCTAATATTCTGAGATTGCTATTGACAATCAGATTGGGTGATTCTCCTGTGGCTGATTAGACCAGATGTGAAGGTCATTTTTAATAATCTGCAAAACTATTGAGATGATTTGATAGCAAACCTGAAGAGAATGGATTAATAATTGAAGACTCAAGCAAATACAGTCTTTAGAAGTCATGTATTCTGGAAGGTGGACTATCACTCCCACTTATCAGCCATGCTGCCCTTGTGGTCCAGAAGAAATCTGGCAGACCTGACTGGCCTCATGCCTTGCACTCCTGTTAAAGCATAAAACCAAATCTAGTACTTGGACTCTGCATGCACTGCATTGATGTGTCTGTGAATTAAATGTGGGTACCAATATGATGAGGAGTGTGCAGGGGTTAATCTGATGCAGAGGTCAGTTGAGTGGTCAAGACACCACAGGAAATACAGTTGAGGTGCTCAGGGTGGTCAGGTAGACGGAAAAAAACCTGCTTAATACACGATGTTCTAATCAATATCATCATTGTGACTACTGCAAATTAAGTTTGTTGGGTTAGATGGGGCAAGATGTGGGAATGCATGAGGGAATGTGCTTCTGTTTGGTAGAAAAAGGCTTTGCTCTTTTGCTCCAAACTGGGCCAAAATGTTTGTCATTCTCTTAGAGGCTTGCTCTGCACCATTTCCATCAATGTTGTGTACACATTTGAACATTACTACTGCTTTCATTTTTAAAACAGAAACAGCCAAGCAGAGCAGGCTTTGTAAGAAATGCTGTCACAAAGCCAAGTGTTGAACTGTCCAAGTCAGTAAGATCAGAGAACTGCATTGAAGAAATCAAATTTCATGAAAGCTCATTACAAGGGAAATTCAGTGGGGAGCAGGATCCTTATCAAATGGCAACTACATCTTCAAAATAAAAGTGTCTGCTGCCATTGTGGTGATTAGACCAGATGTTATGGGCACTATGTAATTAATTTATTCCAGAACTTGCACTGAGAAATCAGATGGCAGTATATCAGAAACTCTGTAACTATAAAAGTATGGCTTTCAAGACTGTTTGCAGGAAACTGCTGCTTTTATTTGATACCTTGTCTCTGGTCATGTTTTGCTGCCCAGTGTGGTTCAAAACGCTTCCCTACGTGAACTCTCTGAGGTAGACAGTCTCCTGATACCTCGATATCTTCAGATCTTTCTGGGATTGTATGTTTAAAACACCATCATATAGTCCAATTAGAGGCACTTTTATTTCATAAGCTTCAATAGAGATGCTTAACAGAAATACTTGTTTAGTACCAGTGGAAAGTCAGGCTTTTGTTGCTTGAATCCTTTTAGAGGTCTGGAGAGCAGCAGGAGGCTGTATTTGAATTCAAGTAACTTGTTATTATCTGTACATGAGGGCTGTATTTGATTTCTATGCTTGCGAAGAGGCAAAGCACCACACACTTTGCTTCTGTGTCTGAATATAAAGGTAGGAGGCAGGCTACAGGTTTCTCCAGGTTTGTTGTGTTATTCATGCAAGAAGTTCACAGGAGGAGGTGAAATGGGTTATGTGCTTTTCCAGAACTGTCATTCCTAGGGTTTTTTGTTGCTTTGCTCAGAAAGTTTTTTTTCTTTATGGTTTTTGTTGTTGTTTTGTTGTTGCTGTTGGCGTTTGTTTTTTTTCTCTGTCTGAATGCCACTTTTCACTCTTCCTTTCTAAGCAAGGGTTTTTCCAGTGATAGCTTTCTTGGACTATACAGTATGGGCAGCAAATGCATTAGCTACCTAGACAGAAATGGTAAGAGTTTTGTTTGCGGTGCTGTCCCACATCCTCTGCAGAAACCTTGTTGTTAGCTGATCCTGAGTGCCCAAGCACCAGGCAGGTTGTATCCACAATCCAAAATGAGCAGGGATAAAAACTTCCCACCCTGCACATGCCTGTACAGTGCAGGACGGTTATTTTAGAAGTGTTTGATGGTGGCTTTAAACAACTGCTTTGGTTCCATGCCTTGCACACAGCTGCCTGTTAAAGCCAGTTGCCTTAATTGCCAGAAGTCCAACTCTGCAGGATTGAGAGGATATTAAAGCTAATAATTGTAAAACATCTCTCTATGTCTGTCTTTATGTATCTGTAGAACTGGGCCTCTGGGCAGTCAGTTAGCATATCTATCTGCCTCATTCCTCATCCGTAAAATGAGGCTGATAACACTTACATCGCAAGAATATTCAGAGAATTAATGTGCTCTGAAGGTTAGAAGTGGCTTATGAATAGTGATCATAGTGAAATGGAAGGGAAAAAAGTAAGAAAACCGTCCTCAGTCAAAAATCTGTTTATGGTATCTCTTTTAATGGAAGTGCTGGCATGAGCTCTGGTTCACTGGGTTATGGAAATTTAGGACTGGAGAAAAAATTTCTAAAGGAGTCATTTAGTTAGTTTGCATTTGCTTTGATTTACTCCCTGTGTTTTATGCTTCCAGCTCCTAAGTACATCTTTGCAAGGGATTGGCTCTTGCAGTTTAAGCATTTCTGGGGAAGGAGAGGCACCTGAACATCAGGACATGCAGAGAAGGGGTTTTTGAGGGTGTCTGTTTTAATGGCCATTGAGCTGAGCTTTTCTTTCTGAAGTGAGCACCATAATTACACTGCTATAAAATGGAGCAGGGCAGGTCTTTGTGTCTGCTGTACACCTACACCTCCCCATCCTCAGTCTCCTAATTGTGTCATTACTTCAAATCTCCCCACTGTGGAAAATTCTAAGTTTTTAGGAGTCTTTACAGCAGTCCCAAAAGAGATTTTTTGAGATTCCCATATAGTGATTTTTTGTTTTGTGATGCTGTCTAAAATAAATGTCACAGATTTTGAGTATTTGAAGTATATTTTGAGTATTTGAAGTATATTTTGAGTATTAAAAAAATGGAAGGTCATTAGAGGTACAGGGAACTAGTGAAAGTGGAAAACTTGAGGAGAAGTTGCTGTCCTGCCTGTAGGTTTCATGCTTGTTTCATTTCCACTTCACCAGGGAAAGAGTTGCAAGCAAAGCATAAGTCTTCAGAAACCATAATTCTTCCATCTGCCTTTCTGGCTATTACTCTTAGAAATACAGGCACAATTAGGTTAAGAGCACTGAACAAATGTCTCTAAAAGAAAAAAGGACGACTCATGCAATTTATTCTCCTACAGCATAAGTTTATATCCCTCTATCTGATAGCAATGTCAAAAATATGAATCATTTCTGCATTAGCAAAAGCCAAACTTCGGTGCTGCTGGTGGTTCACTTACTTATAGTTGTGTCAAAATGAATCACTAACACAGGGTTTTCTTTGTCATCCTGTAAAAATTATATCCACAGATTCTAGGCACTTTTCCATATTTGACATGAATATCCATTCATGATTACAAAGCACTTGCCTGTTTTTGTAAGCAGAAAAACATGGAGTTACCATTAGTGTTTTGTGATTGCAGCTACCATGTTATGGCTTTGTGATTGGTGCTAGAGAGCAAAGCTGAGGGTGAAAGCATTTGAAAAAGATGCCAAAGAGGTTATGCAGTGTGCAAGTGTGAGTGCTCCTAGCGCTACTTTGCACTTCCAGCCCACCTCTTTTTTAAAGATGTTCTTGGAGCTTTATAAGCCTTGAAAAGCCTCTCAGTGCTCCTGCTGAAGCAGCAGAATGCCCTTGTTCAGCTGGGTTAACTGAGGCACAAAGCAAGGCTGTGATTTTCAGAAGTGCTGAGCCTCCTCAAATCTCTTGGACCCTGTGCAGGCTTTCAGACAATCAGGTCCAAATGGCTTGTTTAGGGCATACCCTGAATTTCTGTAAGAGCTGGAAATGGAAATCCAGGAGTCATGACCTCTATTCTTGATGTTAAACCCATAGCCACATTTCTTCTCAATACAAGTAGCAAAATGAACTTCAGCTGAAGAAAACTGAAGCATCAGCAAAGCCTGTTCATACCTGGGATGGTTTGCTGAAGATGGCCATTAAAAGAGAATTTTCAAGGGCAAATGTGGCGGCCTTGATCTGCCACATGCTGCTGGTGTAGACTTGAAGGTATGTGGCAAACATCCTGGGGATGTGGCAAGCGCAGTCCCAAGAGCTTCCTGGGAGGTGCTCTGTCGCTTTTGTTGAGAAAACAGAAAAGAAACCCCTCTTTGAGCAGCAAGTCAGCACACAGGCTGGTGTTTCAGACACTGTGGTGTTCAGCATTGCTCCTTATGAAGATGTCAGCCCATCCACACTGTAAATTGATGCATTATATGCTCCATTAGGATACAATATCAGGTTGGGGAACTGCACCGACAACAATATGGTCCTAAGCATCTGCACCACAGCTAGAAAATGGCTGATGGTGAGCATGTACTGCCTACCTCTGCAGCGAACTTTGGTCAAGGACTGGAAGTAACTATGTAACCTGCACTAGCTTTGTAGTGGGAAAGGCATAACTGTAACACACAACTGTGGTGTGTATTACTCGTGGACATGATGAAGTTTAACCATGACAAGCGCAAGGTCCTGCACCTGGGTCGGAGCAATCCCAGGCACAGCTACAGGTTGGGCAAAGAAGAGATTCAGAGCAGCCCTGCAGAGAAGGACTTGGGGGTGTTGGTCGATGAAAAAATGAACATGAGCCGGCAGTGTGCGCTCACAGACCAGAAAGCCAACCGTATCCTGGGCTGCATCAAAACTAATGTGGCCAGCAGGTCAAAGGAGGTGATCCTGCCCCTCTCCTCTGCTCTCATGAGGCCTCACTTGGAGTATTGTGTACAGTTCTGGTGTCCTCAGCATAAAAAAGGACATGGAAGTGTTGGAACAAGTCCAGAGGAGGGCCACGAGGATGATCAGGGGACTGGAAGCACCTCCTGTATGAAGATAGGATGAGAAAGTTGTGGCTGTTCAGGCTGGAGAAGGCTGCATGGAGACCTCATAGCAGCCTTCCAGTATTTGAAGGGGGCCTATAGGGATGCTGGGGAGGGACTCTTCATTAGGGACTATAGTGATAGGACAAGGGGTGACAGATTTAAACATAAACAGGGGAAGTTTAGGTTGGATATAAGGAAGAAGTTCTTTACTGTTACTGAGGCACTGGAATGGGTTGTCCAGGGAAGTTGTGAATGCTTGTCTTGGTTTAAGCCCAGCCATAACTCAGAACCATGCAGTTGCTGTCTCACTCCCCTGTTTCCTCCCCCTGGCTCCTGGAGGAATGGGAAGGAGAATCAAAAAAATGTAACTCCCATGGGTTGAGATAAGAACAGTGCAGTAACTGAGGTATAACACAAACCACTGCTGCTACCACCAATAATAATAATGGTAAGGGAAGTAACAAGGGAAGAGAATACAACTGCTCACTACCTGCCGAACGATACCCAGCCTGACCGAGCAGTGAGCTAACCTTTCTGGGTAACTGCCCCCAGTTTCTATGCTGGGCATGACGTGCTGTGGTATGGAATACCTCTTTGGCTAGTTTGGGTCAGGTGTCCTGTCTCTGCTTCCTCCCAGCTTCCCCTCCTCCCTGGCAGAGCATGAGACTCAGAAAGTCCTTGGTCAGACTAAACATTACTGAGCAGCAAGTAAAAACATCGGTGTTATCAGCGCTGTTCCCAGGCTGAAAGTCAAAACCACAGCACTGCATCAGCTACTAAGAAGGAGAAGAATGTCTGCTACTGCTGAACCCAGGACAGTACCCACCTTTTATTCCATACCATTCACGTCACGCTCAGGTCCCACATTTCCAACATACCATCACTCGTATCAGATATATATACATATATATACGTCTACAGAGACAGAGAGAGAGAGATCATTCCTTAGTGCATGGACCAATCCCTACAAGCGTCTGAGTCCATCCAGTCCATAATGTCAGACTCCATCTCTTGTAACAGTCTTTCAGAGCAGGAGAGGCTGTGTGCAGTGTTCACACTCTTGAATAACCTGGGCAATAGTGTCCATTGCTAAGTCCACCCCTCAATCATAAGTCCATCTGCATCTCTGCCCTGCAGGCCTGAGTAGTCATGGGCCCACCAGGCTCAAAATAGTGCACTCTCCCCTTCTGCAGTTTCTGCAACTTGTTGTTGGGGACTCCATACAGCTGCCTTCCATCTCCAATGCTTCCAAAGCACTGGAGGGGCCCAGTGGACTAGATACTCACCCATACTGTCCTACACACACTACCACTCATGACTGTCCAGCCTTGGGGAAAATCTCTTGGTCCTCCTATATTGTTGCCTGATCCGGACACGACTCCGCTTATCTTCCGAGGTCAGATGAAATGGTTGTGGGTAAAACACACTCTGTATGCATGCCAACATGCTGATCCCCATCACAATTAGCAGGCAGGTCTCGAGGGTACCCAAAGGCCATTCAAAACCTTCAGAACTCTCAAATGACACTGCTGTGCTTGTCACTGGGGCTGGTGTAGCTGCTGTGCTCGGAGTTGGAGTAGCTGCAGTATCTGTTGTAGTCAGAGTTTGAGTAGCTGCTGTACTTGTCACTAGGGTGTGTGGGAATGTCTCCTTCATAGGCTGACCACCTGAGGAGGGGAAAAAAGATGTGTAATTGCTACACACTTCTATTATATACCTCCCAAAGTATAGAGGTGGTGACCACACTGGGAACACAAGCCAGATCAGTTAAATGATCAATCAGTCTATTATATTACCAGTCATTACCATAAAGTACAGTGAAACAAGAACCTTAGCCCAAGGCCCCCAGCCAATAAACACTAACACAGCAAATACCGGCAGTAAGTAATGTACGACATGCTGAAACTGAGAGATCAAGAGCAATAATTTTGAGAGCCAATAAATCAGCATTGTGACAAGTGACTATTAATCCGAAAAAATTAACGCTTATCACAGATAAGATTAAACACACTCTGGTCAGATCTGCCGTTATCTCAACCCTTCGTGCCCTATGTTGAGCGCCGAAAAGAGCTGTCATGGTTTAAGCCCAGCCATAACTCAGAACCATGCAGTCACTGTCTTGCTCCCCCACTTCCTCTCCCCTGCTTCTGGAGGGACACAGAGGAGAATCAAAAGAATGTAACTCCCATGGGTTGAGATAAGAACAGTGCAGTAACTGAGGTATAACACAAACCACTGCTGCTACCACCAATAATAATAATGGTAAGGGAAGTAACAAGGGAAGAGAATACAACTGCTCACCACCTGCCAACCGATACCCAGCCTAACCGAGCAGTGAGCTAACCTTTCTGGGTAACTGCCCCCAGTTTCTATGCTGGGCATGACGTGCTGTGGTATGGAATACCTCTTTGGTTAGTTTGGGTCAGGCGTCCTGTCTCTGCTTCCTTTCGGCTTCCCCTCCTCCCTGGCAGAGCATGAGACTCAGAAAGTCCTTGGTCAGACTAAACATTACTGAGCAGCAAGTAAAAACATCGGTGTTATCAGTGCTGTTCCCAGGCTGAAAGTCAAAACCACAGCACTGCATCAGCTACTAAGAAGGAGAGGAATGTCTCCTACTGCTGAACCCAGGACAATGCTCCATCCCTGGCAGCGTTCAAGTCCTGGTTGGACAGAGCCTTGGGTGACATGGTTTAGCTTGAGGGGTACCTGCCCATGGCTGGGGGTTGGAACTAGGTGATCTTAAGGTCCTTTCCAAAGTAACTATTCTATGACTCTATGATTTGATTTCTCTCTCAGCATATTCTGTGTGGAGGTTCCAGGTGGCAACAGGAAATGTAAGATACATATGATCGGGGAGAAGTTGGGGAGGAACTACATAGGGGACAGTTTCATCTACAGTCTGAACTTCCTTGCATTGTTTGTGAAGTGTACGCTGGGTTGCATATTTGACTCTGGAAAGACTGCCTTCCGTGGTCCATAAAGTCATGTGCTGCTTCTGCCTGCAGCAAAGCTGGACCTGAAGCTGCTGCAGATGTTTGTGAGTTAGCTCTGCTTGACTTGTGCAGATCCCAGGAGCAGTGAGCATGGGGCTTGGTTTCTCCTAGGGATTTTAGGCTGAGAGGAAGTTAGGTCAGATCTTCATATGTGACATATTGCAGTGGTTGGGATATAACAGGGATGACACTGTGCAGCATTTGCTCTTAAGTGATTGCTGTCTCAGAGAAAATCAGTGAAAGTTTTGCAAGGCTTGCCACATGCTGTAAGAGAAAGCTGAATTTTTTGTTTAAAGCTGAATTGTCCTGTTTTCTGTTTTCCAAATGTTCCCTGTGAAGAAATATGAAAGAAAGAAATGTCCATTCCATCAGCCAGTGCAAGACCCTCATAATCTTTTGATTGGTTTGGCAGCCCATGCTGAGATGATTGCTTGCATGTGTGTTCTCTTATTTCAACCCTTCAGTGTAAGTGAATCTGAGCTATCCAATTGCAGGAGTTTGCTTGCGGTTTTTGGAGTCCCACAGTTGATATCGAGGAGATTACGAATGTGCAGCTTGGAGGGGTTAATGTTGTCAGCAATAGGAGAACATAGATTTTGCATATTTTCCAAGGGGAGGAGAACTGACAGCCTGTGATTTTTGGATTGCTGGAAGGTGGGTTGAGAACTGGTGAGCTACAGGGACCCTCACACCAAGATCAAAATGCCTAAGAATGGTTATCACTTATAGAAACTGCTATTTAATATGGTTTTTGAATTTCAGGAAAGCATTGCAAAACCCTGCACCTAATTAAGTGATAAGCTGTTTTCTTGGCAATGTCACATGTCCAGACAGAAATAAATAAGAGGCACAATTACTGTAATAACAGATAATATTTAGCATCTGAAATGGATTTAGTAAAGCATTACCAAAAGAAAAAGAAAAAAAAGGTGTAAATTTCATCTCCATAATGATGAGGGATTTGCATGATATCAAACACTAAGATACCCTATTAGCTGATAAATAACCCTTCTGCTGGTTATCTCCGGGAGTCATGTTTGCATTTTATGGTAATTATTTCTTGTCTTTGGGCTTTTATGAAGGGAAAAACCCAAAAGGTTAACAGTGAATTTTGTAATTAAACTTCAAGATAAATTGAGACTTTGTAGTCATAAGTATTTTCGTTTGTGCCAAGTTGTAACATTTTGTTAGTACAATATCAAATAATTTATGGAAATATTGCCAATTATGGACATTTTCATGCAAAAGAAACAAACAATACTGACAATAATGGAGCAAGTAGCATTTTTTGATACTTCATGAATGTAACTATGTTATTAATGAAGACAGCTTCAGTTAGTTTAAGAAAATGCCAGAGATGAGAGAAAATGCTTTAATGAGAGGAAAGCACACATGAAATACAAATGAAAGTTGAAGAATTAATGTGACCATCATGATCCTGCTCTCCCCAGAAAGTGTGCTTGGTCTAGATCCTCTACAGCTATGTGCTCTTAGAT
Source organism: Myiopsitta monachus (assembly GCA_017639245.1). NCBI lineage: Eukaryota > Metazoa > Chordata > Aves > Psittaciformes > Psittacidae > Myiopsitta > Myiopsitta monachus. The sequence continues at coordinate 56,781,885 of CM029924.1, read as the reverse complement.
GTGGGAGTGGGAGAGCAAAAGCCGTAATCCTAGTTCTGATACCAATTTGCGGCATGATCTCATGTGGGTTGTGATCTATCTGGATTCATTTACCTCATCTCTAGATTAGGTTTTGCTAAAGGGACAACTGGCAAACAAGACAGAAATAGTTGCAGGTCCCTACAGAAGTCATTATCAGGCCATTGCAAAGGAGGTGCAGCAGGATATTTCAGGCCCCTTTCTTTCTACTGCTAAAGTAGGATGTATTTAACTACTCTGGGAGGTGAGGATGGATGTGTTTATAGAGACACCTGTTCAACCACACTCCCCATAAGTATCAAAGTCACTGTCTGAAATTGTTTAGAAGCTGATCTGTAGCCTCTGCATAGCTACGGCCCCCTAATTTATTCAGAAATTGCCTTTTATAACCTATAATTGCTACTTAAATTGTACAGAAGTTGTTTGGGACATCATTGACCTCCTAACCAGCAAACTGGAGACAAACCAGTATAACTTCTGGAAAAGGCTTTGGATTTCTGACAACAAAAGGGAGATTCAAACATTCACCAAAAAATAATGTATCTCCTGAACACGTCGACCAACTAATTTTTCAGACTTGCCCTAGCATAGGACCATGCTTGTGATATATTTGACAGGTTGGTTTGGTTTTGATAAAGTTGAGGAAGTCAACGGGGATAACTAGGTTGATGCCATAAGATGTAGCCATAATGATGAACGTGACAAATTGTTCCAAAACAGAGAGGTGTGAGGATGGAGGGGATTTATATCAATCAGGAAAGATCAGAATGAAAAGGAAGTGTTGGAAGGTTCATTTTTTTTTCTATCCAAAAAGAAGCAGCCAGCTGTGAAAAGATTCAGTGATTTAAAGAAATAAAAGAGAGTAAAATCTTTTTATTAACTTTAAATCCTGACAAATGGAGAAATGCTCACAGCACTGACAAGCTAAGAAAGGCAAAGGCAAAATGTTTTTTTCTATCTGTTGCTCAGTGTTTCAGGGCAAGCAAGACTCCAGAAGGGAAGGTTACTGCTGCTGCAGGGGAGCGAAAGTCAAACTGCTGCTCCTCAGCCTGGTTCGTGGGGGTCCTTGGTGGCTTGAACCCCCTCTGAGCTTTAGGATCTAGATGCTTTTGCTTTTCATGGGCTTTCTTTCTGCTCTTGGAGTCTGTTCTGTGTCACCCGGTGCTCTACCTCTGCTCTGTCACACATCCCTTGGATGACTCAGCGAAGTGTATAATCATTTCAGTGTACCCAGTTAGTTGTTACTGGAAAGTAGAAGCTGAGTGAACCATTTACATGATATTTGGATGTTTTTCTGATTTTGTTACTGCTTCCTGGCCAACCTGGTGGCATAGCAAAAGGAAAAATCCTTGGAACAGGTGCAGTGGCATTGTGTGAGCATCCTGTAGTAGGCAGGTTCAGTGCAGCCCTGCTCCTGCATGCGGATCTGGGGGCCGGTTTACTTTAGTGCTTTCATTCAGCAACAGGAATGTGTCCCAGAGCATAGATGTGTCTGGCTGAGCTGTGAGCTGCAGAATTCCTCACAACACCGAGGCAGTCCCAGCTCCTTCTGTGCCAGTGGCAGAAAACAGGTGTTTTTCGGTTATGATTCAACTGATCTGCTTCAGATGCCAGCTCCAGGTGGAGCTGAAAGGGATCTGTTCCTCTCTCTCACTGCTGGAGTGCTGCTGCCTGGCTCAGCCGACATGGTAGCTGTCTCCATCTGACTGAAGGGATACCACAGAGACTCGCTCCTTCTGAAAACTGCACTGGGATTTTTAGATATATTGGGACTTTTTAGCATTGTTTGCATGTGGTCTGGTTGGGAGGTCCTACTTAACAACAGATTGCAACATTTGGGTTTAATTAAAAAAATCTGTTTATAGCTTAAAGTAAGGCAAAAAAGATCTGGTTGATGGATTGAGTTTGTATCAATGCAAAGGAGTATTCATGTGATATAATAAAAGTGATGCCATAATTAAACACAAATGTAGGAAAGTCTCATTCCTATAGGGTTTAGGTAGGGTGTCAGCACCCTGGGAGTGATTAAGTCTCAATATTCAATGGTGGCTTATGGAACACTTGAGTTTTGAGTGTCTGAAACACTTTAGATTTGCCTTTTGGAGCTGCTCAGTTAGGAAAAGGCATGTGCTTTTTGTTAGCAAAATTAATGCTCAGAATGGTCAAAAAAGGAAACCTCCAAAGAGAAACATCTGAAAGTGATTCCTGCACAGCCACACAGGGACAGTGCAGTCCTTCCCTGGTGCCCTGCAAAGGTCAGGCATGGTAAGAACATGATGGACCCTCTGTTAGGAGGGGGTGGGGGTGGGGTAAAGAGAGAGAAGGGGGAAGAAAAAATAAAAGGGAAGAAAAAAAAAAGAAAAACTTAAAAAAGAAAAAAAAAATAAAAGTTCTTTCAGCTCTGTGACATCTTTCTGAGATGGGGGCTGTGCAGCAGAGGAGCATGAGAGAGTTTTATAACAGATCGTCTGAGAGTTTGTGTGTTTGGAGATAGAGATAGAGATTGGTTGCAGAAGAGAAAAACAGAGATGACAGCTGGTTAGGGCTTTTGGAAGAGGATCTTAAAATATGCTCAGTGTCCTTAGCAGGAGGCATGTAGCCGTAAACACAAAGTGAGTGGCTGGCATAGTCCCTGCAGTGATTCAGCTCAGCAAAACTCAGCCAAAAAAGCGATAAGCACAAAAGGCATTGCAAGGAATTCAGAGAAAGTCCAGAGAAATCTGGAATGGAAAGAAGATAGTAATGCAGCAAATCCTGTGGTGAACAAAACAAATGTAATTTCTGGTAATGTAAAAATAGTGTTTTCGTTTAGCAAAGACCAGCTGTAGAATATCCTGTGCAGCTAAAGGTAGTTCTGCTGCTTGGGATTACTTTGCACTCATCTTCCTCGTTCTTGTCTGAGTGTTTTAATTAGCCTTTTGTGCCCTGATCCACATCCATTCTTCATCTATAGCTGTGCTTGTATGGAGTTATGATCCTGATTAGCAGCGCAAAGCATGACTGGAAGGAGAAGTTTCCAATTAGTCTCTGTCTCCATACAAGTGAACTCTTTTGCTAGCTGTCCATTGTTTGCCATAACATTAAATTGTTTCTTTTTAATTAAATGAATGAAGATAAGACCTTTCCCTGTAAATTTGTAAAGGCTCATTTACAGAAAGGTTTAGTAAAATAATACATGATCTACGGAATAAAAATAGCTATTTAATTCCAATGAGCAGTGTGACAAGATGGTACAACACAGATGCTTAGCTATGTATTTTAAATTACTCTCTTCCAACAGCATAGTACTTACTCCTCAGTTTGTAATTTTTAAATTGCAGGTACTTAATGCTCAGCAATAACTCCTGGCTGCTGCCACACTACTGGGAGGGCACGTCTGGCTGCAAACCCAGTGCATGGCCAAGGTGTACTGGTGCATGACTGCAAGGGACGTGAGACCTTGGTCTAACTCTTGTGCACCACAGACTATGAATTTGAAGGGAATGAAAGCCTTGTAAAGCAGTTTGCAGTGTTAGATCTTACAAAGTAGAAGTGAAAGTATGAACAGAACAATGAGGCTGGATGTGCTTAACAGTGACAAATAACAAGGGTTTGGTTTTTTTTTTTGCTAATGTAGCTTGTTTCCCCTGAGTTGAAGTGACATCACGGTATTACTCTCAGTAACAGCGGATAAACAAATCTTCTGGGCTTTTACCAGGTAGTTTTTGAATGATTCATCATCTGGCCTTGTGGCTCAGGGTTTCTTTCACTTTTTGCATCATGCTTCCTCTTAATCAGATCCCTGATCCTTCAGAAATCTGTCCCCTGGGCAATTGCATTGGCTTCCTTATCAAGAAGGCAGCTCTGTGGTCTGCTATCCTTGGAAAATGAAATGCTCTTGGAGAATGAAATTCCTACTCTCACCTGCTCTAACTGCATTCTCATTAAGATTACCCAAAGAGCCTTGGCTCTGTAGCCACCTACCCAATTTATTTGGAGCAATATTCAGTTTTGGTTGCAAATTATTTCTCCTAATCACCAGGCAATTGTGGCCTGGTTCCCAGTATTGTGAAGTATATAATCACTGCTTTACAGGCAATAGCCTACCAAGCTGAAGTTTCACCAGTGATTCACAGCTACAGCAATGTAAAAGTATTTTCCCAGTGAAACCTGCTCCTCTGTTCCACAATCTGGGCTTCAGCTCCAGAACTGCTTGGATGATTTCCCACTGTCCATGCAAGTGTCTGGGCTCCCCTTGCACCAACCTGGTGTGAATGTGGGGGCCAGATGGTTCAGAAGAGCTTACAGGAGCCAGACCTATAAAAGGGGCTCTGTGGTGAGAAGCAAGCCAAGAGTCAATGTGTAAGAGAGGCTAAGCAGTGTAGGATGGGGTCACTGTCATTGGTCCCATATGTTTGCCTGTATAGAGAGGAAAGAAGCCCCTGTCCCTCCCTTTCCCCCAATCCTCACCACATAGTTATCAGAGTTCGTTTCTGCTGAGGTTCAGGGGTTGTTCCTGCTTGGTGTTTTTGCTCCAGGACAAGAGCCAGGAGTCAAAGAGTGGGTGGACCAAGAGCACTTAATTGTAAGCATCCTAATCCTGATGGGAAGCACATAGCAAGAGCTCAGGGACAGTGTGATAGCAAAGTACAGCCCTTCCCTGCGATGACAGCTGACTGCAAATTTGGACCTGCTCTGTGGCCACTTCCACCATGTTCAGAAAAAAAAAAAAGCCTTTTTATCTGTTGATTTTTGCTGTGCTGAGGTGCTGGCACAGGTTGCCCAGAGAAGCTGTGGCTGCCCCATCCCTGGCAGTGCTCAAGGCCAGGTTGGATGGGGCATTGAGCAACCTGCTGTAGTGGAAGGTGTCCCTGCCCATGGCAGAGAGGTTGGAACTGGATGATCTTTAAAATCCCTTCCAACCCAACCCATTCTGTGATAACAAAGTGGCTGTGAACTTGCACTCACAAATTTTGCATTGAGACCATATTTTCCTGCAAACCTGCTACGTGGTTTTTGGAAATGTTGGCATTTCTGACTTTCAAGTTTCCATGCGTGAGAAGTTACTGCCTCTTGTGAGTTGTTCGCAGACCCAGATACTAATTTCTACTGATTTCCTCTCAATTTGCAGCTTTAATGTCCATCTCTGAGTCTTGTGGTTAAGTCAAGGACCCAGAGGCATGAGTTGTCTCCCCTTGTTGGTGCAAGTGGATCAGGAAGGAGTTGGCTATCAGCCTCCCTTTACACAAAAGCATTTAGTGACCTCCAGGTGCCCTGGGGATGGGATTACCTTCTGTACATCCCACGCACAACCTAGGGAAGGTGTGTGAGACTGAGCCAAGCTTGGTGTGGGCCATCCTGCATGCTGAGAAGGAGCATGGTAGTTTGTGGAGTAGTCTTATTCCCTCTGTGTGGAGAGCCTGGAACATGGTGCTGCCTCAATCACCCAGGTGACAGCAAGGCATGGCCATGGGCACTAGTGACTCTTGGACACTGATCCCTTCACTCTTCTCACCCATCTTCCCATCTCTACATGTGGCAATCACCCAATCTGTGCCCTGGGGCAGCACAAGTCCTTGTGGCAATAACTTCACCATTTTCCCTCCCTCATTGCCCACACTGATGCTCTGTGTGTAGTGTGAGCAGAGGCAGAGCATTCTCTGCATTTCCCCAGTGCTTTGGTCTACAGTAGAGGACCATAGGAAGCTTTATCTATCCTATACCTTCCCACATGGACAGTCAGTGCCTGTAAAATTGTGCTGCATCAGAAAGATTTTCCTACTGCAAATCCATTTATTCCTCTTGCTTTTTGGCTCCCAGAGAAGTTTTGTGCAGCATTCCCAACATGTTTCCACTTGGGTGGCTGAGGCAGTCTGCAGCCTTCAGAGCCATTCCTAATTCTATTTATTTATTTTCATTAAAAAAAAAAAGATAAAAAAAAAGAAATATTTATTCTGTTGGGGGATGTCATCATTTTTCTGTGTTCACCTTGACATTTTGTTCATTACCTCTGGAGTTTGCCCACAGGAAAGAATTAAACAGCTGAGTCTCCGCTAAAAAAACCCTCACTAAACAAACTTTGAATCAGATAAATGGGGATGCTGCACTGTGCATCAGTCCTGCTCTCATAATGCACTCTCTCAGTTTATTCAGTTTTTCGGCTTCATCCTCAAAGGAGACCACCTACTTAATTCAAATCCTCTGAAGGAGTTCTCAGGCTGATGAACAGCACAGTGGGATTAATGAAGAGTAATGGCTGGGAAGGCAAACCAGGAGCAGCAGCTGACTTGGCTGAGATTCACAATTCTGTTGGTTTTAGATATAACATCTGTGGCTGGTGTTTTCACACATTTGCAGTATTTTCCATAGCAGCAAAGAGAAGGCTGAACAGGGCTGAAGTGCCTTTCTGAACATAAAGGGCTCAGGACCTACAGGTGGGATGAGCCCTCCCCCCCTCTAGAGATGCAGTTCTGCAATAAGCCTCCATTTCTTGGCATGTTGTAAGTCTCCCTTAAATTGTTTTTGATCAGAGAAAATCAACAACTATCTTATTTTAACATCAAGCCTTTCTTTATCTGCAAATTCCACTCAGCCCTGGGCCGGCTATTGCAAAAAATAGCTTTGTTCTTACGCATCTCCTTCCCATCAGCACTGCCAGTGGTCCTGGTCATGGTGTAATCTTCAGAGCTGCAGGGCCTGTGGAAGGCTGGAAGGGGGATGTGATGGCCCATTCCCAGCCCCTGGGCTGCAGGAGCTTTGCCAAACTCCAATTGTCCCACCATCCTGAGATTTAACAAGGCTCCTAGACCAAACCATTCAAGCTGTCACCACTGGGCATTCTTGTTTCCAGATCTTTGTTTTGCTCCACTTGGTTGAGTGATAGCGGCTTGGTTTTACACTACTTAGCACTGCTACATGGAGAGAACTACTACTTGGTTGGGTAATAGTGGCTTGGTTTTACACTATTTAGCACTGCTACATGGAGAGCAAGAACAACCTCACTGTTGGATAGTGATTTTCTGTCAGCACTAAATATGTGGCCTGGATGGCAGGAAAATTCAGTGATCCTGATGGTCTCTTCTAGCCCTTATCCCTACTTTCAGCTAAAGAAAGAAGACCCTGCTCTGTTGGAGGGGCTTTTGGACTGCTTTATACCATCTCTGGTGCCACCACACTCAGGTTTGTCTTCAGGCAGCTCCAAAAAATTAGTTGATCTTAACTGGTCCACATTGGTAGAAATGAGGTGGTCCAGCAGGATAAAACAGAGGCAGGAGAATTAGCCTTCATGTATTTTTGTCACCTGAGTGAACCTCTGGGCACATGGAGACAGAATTCAGCTGTATAGTGGAGTATTAAGGCATAAAATATGGCTGCATAAAATATAGATTAACTCCCTATTTTTTCTCTTTATCTCTGGCACTTGCTTCTTCAGCATCTCTCTCTCAAAAAGAAAAAATGGCCTTGTGTTGTGACTGTAATGAAGAGTCTTGAAAAAATGTGAATATTTTTAAGTTTTATTCTTCTTGTGAATACTCCGCTGTCCTGGAGATGCCTGACACCTGCCTGCTGATGGGAAGTGGTGAATGAATTCCTTCTTCTGCTTTGCTTGTGTGCTTGACTTTTGCTTTACCTATTGAACGGTCTTTATCTCAACACAAAGTTGAGAAAAAACAAGTTTTCTCACTTTTACCCTTTAGATGCTCTCCTCCATTTCACTGGTGGGTAGTGAGCGAGTGTCTGGGTAGGGCTTGGTTGCTGGCTGGGGTTAAGCCATGAAGTGTGGAATATATGAAGCAAGGATTTCTAGCTTTAAATAAATTGATTTGCAGCCAAGTTTTGCACTGCTGCTCTAATTTTCTTAGTGGTGGTTTTTATTTTTTTATACCATGCTAAGAGCTTGTTAGTACTGCTTTGACATCTATGCTGTTAAGTACAAGGGAAGGAATTGATCGCTTTTATTTAGATCTCCTCTTCACAAAGATGATTTTTCTTTGTTAGGCTTGTGTTTCAGTGCTGTGCATTAAAAAGCTGGATTTCTGGAAACTCTTTCTTTAATGGGAGTAATTTTTCAAGAGAACACCAGGCCCACAGTAGTAGACGAGTGATGCTGAGGGAATAATACAGGGAGTTGCTACTGGTGAGTGGGGCTGGGCTGGCAGTTTTCTGATGGAGGATTTTCTGATGCTGTGTTTTTAAATTCTTATTCTGTGAGAATGCCAAAGGGCATCATCAGGATGCTTTACTTCAGCTCTGTTATTTTAAGTCTTCAGGAATTCTGTGTGTTGTGTAAAAGTCAAAATGATAAAGCCAGGGCAAAAAGAGGAATGAAATGAAACTTTAAAAATTTTGACCTACAAGAAATGTTCTGACCTCATCAAAGCAGAGGCGTAAGGACAACACCAAGCTATTTTAGAGTATTTCATTTCACTGGAAAGTTAAGATTCTGACTTATTATTCCAATTTCAGTGGAAACTTAATGCTAAATTACTTTCTCATAGCAGGAGACATATCAGCTGTAGCTTTGCATTTTTTTGTAAACTGGAGCTATAGCCCAATTTTTAGCAATCTTCATATTGGTGTCCATCCCATCTCTGCAAATCATTCTAAGAGTGCAGATAGAGATTTAGAATAATCACAGAAATAATATCCTGGGTGCCTTGATCACAGATAAACATAGACCTTTGCTGCTGAGCTCCAGCAGCACATCTCTGACTTCAGTGTTGTTGTAAATGAAAAGACAGTGAGTTAATTATATTTGAGGGAAAAATTCATTGACAATTGGGAGCATTTCTTGCTATTCGTATCAGTCTTGCAAACACACAGATGCATGTTACACAGAGGAGTGCTAATAAGAAGTCATATTGTTTACAAACTGTGTTTGATAAGGTCTGAGATAACATTTTGCTTCTCTGCAAAACACTGAATTTAATCCTACTTTCTGTATAGCTATTTTTATTTCCTGTATGGTGTTTGCATACACAACCATTTTTGGTGAGAAGCTGTCTACAGAAATTATCAGTGAGCAAAACCAAGCATGAAGCAGAGGTTTATTGGGGTGAAATATTCCTCTTGCCTATCCTGGAGGACAATATAATTGTGAAGAACAGTTTCCTTCTCCATATGGCACATAGGTAAGATGATCTCTGTGACAAGCCATTTCAGTTAATAAGGTCTAGTGTGAAGGTCTGCAGCTAAATCACTCATGCTGAAGGACTCTTGACTTTGCTAAGACTCATCTGGGAGCACCTGATGTCCCGAGCTGATTTACTGTGTGCTGTGGGCTTTCAAAGACCCTAGTATCAGTGGCATGTGGGAAGGTCTGCAGTGCACAGCCATGCTTAAGGCTTACATGGAGCAATGGTGGATTGCTGCCATGTCATGAGTTTTTCAGCTGCAGCTGCTGAAGAAGTAATTTTGGGTTAAGAGAGGGAAAAGCCTGGCTTGGCTTTCATCTCCCAGAGGATCCCACACATTCCTACTTTCCCCTATCTTTGCTCTAGTCTTCGCATAAATCCATCCTTCCCATGGATAAGATTTCTTCTAGTCTTGTCCTTCATTTATTCTAATCCTGGACTCTTTTCCATGGATTTAGTATTCTGCCTTTTCTATCCAGACACTTTTCAACATCTTGTCCAAACAACTAAGCTAAAAAAAAAAAATCACCTTGATAGGTACCCAAATGGAAAGAAAATTATGTTCTGCTTGTTCTAATATAAGGAGGAATGAAGCTCTGATTTTTTTTCTGGCATTTGGAAAACGAGGTTACCAGAATTGCATAGGTGTTGTACTTCATCTTGTGTTTGGTCTTAGAGAAAGCAAACTCCACCAGCCCAAATATTAAACTGCCAAAATATTTCTAAAGATGCCCTCTTTTGTGCAAGGGTTTCACATGGACATATTCGTGCAAAGGGATTTATTTGCTGAGAAAGAAATGATTACAAGTTAGATTTTTATCTGTCTTGCATTTTATTTTCATTTCTTAAATGAACTGTAATTTATTTAATTAGTTACGATTGCTCATATTCATATCCTCAAACACACAAATCCATGCCAATATATACATAAGAAAGTGTGCCAATGTGCCTCTTGCTTTGCTTTGTAACTAAGGGGGTTAAGAGCAGATGAAAGAAACTAATGAATAGCAGGAAAAGAAAACTGAAGAACAGATATCTGAAATACTCTCCCTTTCCAATTGAATAGATTATAGTTTCTAGGAAGTCTTACAGGTATCTTGAATCTGTCAAATTATCATCGTGTTGATTTATTAGCTTCACAAAAAATGTTAGCCTCACCACATAGAGAAAACAATCATTTCTAATGGAAACCTTTAAACAATTCTTTCTATTCAAAAGTGAGACTGTAATGTACAGCGCTGAGCCTAATTTTCATTAATTTGTGCCTGAGCAAAGAGATCTTTTTTTATGGAGTAAGAAACTCACTTTATGATCTCACAAAAATTAAGTCATTTGGAGACATGAGGAGCCAGTGCCAATGCACTTTCACTTAAGGAGAGGTGAAATATCCTTGAACTCTCTTTTTTTCCTAGCAGTGCCTATAATACCATAGAGCCAGAAGATGATCCCAAGCACAGTTGGAGAATGATATGCTGGCATGGCTGCTCCAGAGTTGGGAGCATTAGCAGTTTGGCAGTGGTGATTTTGATTTAAGAAGAAGAGTGAGAAACTGAAAGCTTGTCCCTGCTCCATTTCTCAAAAATGAATTCTGGTTTTGAACAAGATAAAATCTCGACAGATGGGGAGGTATGAGCTGCTCCCTGGGTGGCTCTAGAATCTGGCAAGGACCTGCCAGTCAAGTTGGTTAGGAAATATGACTGCTTGGTGACCATTCCCTGTATGGGAAGGGCAGCCTCATAATCCCCAGTGCATCATGTACAAAAACAATTAAGCTCATGCAGCTACTGAAATTGCTGAGTGTTGCCCCACCTGGGCAGTTATGGGCTTCCTGTTACTTAAATAAAATGCCAGTGATGCTGTACCTGGCCCTAGGTATAGCTTCATAAATGGCTCACAAAGATGAGATGAATACAGCAGTGTGGGTCCCAAATTAAGAGGGTGGGTGCTCCTTTCTCCCAAAGACTACATGCATTTCACAGACACCTGGTCTTGGGTGAACCGAGTTGGGCATTATCAGCCTGCACTGCCATCTGCCTCCTGAATTCCTTGTCACTTTGTCGTGGTTTAATTCCAGTCAGCCATGCAGTTTTGCTCATTTACTCCCCCTTCTTTCTTCCCCCCAGCTCCCGGGAGGATGGGGAGGAGAATCGGAAGAATGCAGCTCGCACAGGTTGAGATAAGAACAGTTTAGTAACTAAGGTATAACACAAATCACTACTGCTACCACCAATAATAATAATGATAAGAGAAATACAAGGGAAGAGAATACAATCGCTCACCACCTATGCCCAGCCTGACCAAGCAGTGCAACCCCACCCTTCTGGGTCTCTGCCTTCCAATTTTCCATCCTGGGCATGACGTGCTGTGGTATGGAATATCTCTTTGGTCAGTTTGGGTCAGGTGTCCTGTCTCTGCTTCCTCCCGGCTTCCCTTCCTCCCTGGCAGAGCATGAGGCTCAGAAAGTCCTTGGTCAGACTAAACATTACTGAGCAGCAACTGGAAACGTCTATGTTATCAGCACTGTTCCCAGGCCGAAAGTCAAAAACACAGCACTGCACCAGCTATCAAGAAGGAGAAAGATGACTGCTACTGCTGAACCCATGACACACTTTCTGGTGTGAAAAACTAGGGTAACACAGACCCATTAATTCATCCCCTAGTTTGCTTTTCCACTCCTTGCAGGGCAGCATCTGGAAATGCATATCTGTCATCCTTCAAGGAAAATTGTTCTATTCTGGTTTAGCATCTGTTATGGCTTTATAAACTGCATACCTTGTTTGGAGCATAGCTTACTGTAATTGCTTTTATATGATTGTATCAATATAAGAAGTGATATTTCTTGTATTGCAATACTTTTATCATTACGGAGCATGTTTGCAGTGTGTTAGGTAGCAACTCTGACATATTCAACCCATGCAAAAGTCACACTGGCAACTTCTACTTTGTAAAGTATGTGATATAGATTTTCTATAAATACCCAGATTTGTTTCCTACTTATAAAAAGTATATGAATACTTACAAAATATATAAAATGAAGAATAATTGAATTAATCTGTACTTTTCCTACACTTTCTTCTTTCCTTTCTTCCTGAAAAGATGTAAAACGCAAAGCATCTTTTGATTATCAGTTCCTGCTGTTTCAGGTTTGAATCTTCTGTGTAAATATTTCATGTTTTGTCTTTGCATTATGTATTTTTCAAAAAAATCCTTCATTAAAATTTAAATTGCAGTCCTGAGTACAATTTACATATTTGGCATACACTATATTCTATTTAGCATAGCTTGTACAGGCTGTTTTTCTGCTTTTAGTATATTGGACAAGGATGTACATGGGAAGTGATTATTCCTCATTTGCCAAATGAAGAATATTTATAAATTCTTTCCAAGCATCCAGCTTTTGACACAGCTGCAACAAGAACTTGGGCATGATAGACAGGTTTTAATTCATTGTTGTGTTTCAAATTGTTCCTGCGAAGTTAGTAAACCTCGGAGCAGGATTGGAGATGTTGTTTTATCCCACACTCTCCCTTTTTTTTCTTTTTTTTTCTTTTTTAAAAAGTAATATCCCTTCTCTTAAAAACCAAGTCTGTAAATCAAGTCTAGAGTAATACGAGGGGGTGTATTTTCTCTTCTTCTCCCAGACAGCATATATTAAATAAATAAATAAATAAATAAATCCCCTTTCCGATTCTGTTACCTTAACACACACAAAAAAACCCAATCTGCTATAAATGATATCTGTAGCCAGGTATTGCACAGCTCTTTGCTTCATAAAGACCCTGATACTTAGTATGGCAGAAGGAGAAAATAAAGCACTTTTGAAGTGAAATAATCCTATTTTGGAAGAATCCTTTTGTTTAACAGCCCATATACTTTCATTAAACATAATTCCATCACTCAGTTTCTGCCATCAATGAGATTATCCTGTGTGGATTCTGGAGCTTAATATCAGCAAAGTAGAGAGCAAAGCATGAATGCTTTGCACTGGTATTACTGCAAAGAGACAAACACAGCTGCATTTCATCCTGGACATCTTGAGTCATATCAATTTTCTTGTGAAGCAGCAAACCTCTTCCAAGTATAGGGGCCAGTAATGGTCTAGATGCCTTGCTGGAGACCTGAAGGTTGTCAGAAGGTGACATCGAGCTGCAGATCTTGCATCTTAGTAATCACTCTTAGCCTTCTGTATGGGGGGGGGGGAAAAGTAGTAGGACAAGGGAATGCTAAAGCTGGTTTGAATGTGCAGCGTCTCCCCTCTGTGCTGCACCTCTTAGGGTCTGACTGAGAATCATAGAATAGTTAGGATCGGAAAGGACCTTAAGATCGCTTAGTTCCAAATCCCATGCCATAGGCAGGGACACCACACAATAAACCATGTCACCTAAGACTCTGCCTATCCTGGCCTTGAACACCACCAGGGATGGAGCATTTACCACTTCTCTGGGCAATCTGTTCAAGTGGCTCACCACCCTCACAGTAAAGGACTTCTTCCTTATATCTAACCTAAACTTCCCCTGTTTAAATTTGAACCTGTTACCCCTTGTCCTATCACAACATTCCCTAATGAAAAGTCCTTCTCTAAAAAAAAATTTGGGGTGAAGGAGGCTGTCCCTGTAGCAACACCTGCTCAGTTTTGCCTATGGCTTTGCAGTTGTGAAATGTAATGAGCTACATTAAGGGGCAAGGGTTCACCTTGGGCACCTTAGGTAGGTCTCAGAGCAGCAATCTCTTTCAGTTGCATGCAAAGCTATGATTAAGCACATCTCACAGATGCCCAGTTCACCCTGCTAATGGAAGGTAAATCTAGAGGGCACCTTAGGAGGAGGTGAATCCTTGGTGGGACCTCCAGCCGTAGCTCCTGGGGCTTGGGGCAAAGGCAGATTAATAAATATACTAATTTGGCCTTTTTTGCTGGTGACTTCACATGTATCGTCACTTCTCACAAGCAGACATCACAACTTCACCTGAAGGAAAGCAATGGTATGAGAAGCAAGGAGACCTCCCTTGTGAGAGTAATGCACTGGTGGGACTGAACCAAGCAGAAAGACAAGAGGCCAGGAGAGAAGGCTGGTGTGAAACAATCTGAGTAGGCACTTGGTGAAGGATGATGTTGGGGGATAATCAGATTCCTCTATAAGTTTCTTTTTAGATAGATGAAGTCAAAATACCCATGTAGAGAAGAACTATTGTGGACCTCAAAGATGTTTTCTTAAGGATATTGATTGAATATTATGGGAGGAGATGGCCAGAAGCAGGGACACTCTACATGCTCTACTTCATCCAGTCATTATCTAACACTGTTTTCAGGGGCAGGAACTTGCATTAGATGTCTCCAGTCTTGGATCTGATCCAGAATGGCTGTTCCTGTGATGTATAATCCCACCTGATATAATATGCTGACAGATATATATATATAATATATATATTATATATAGATATATATATATTATATGCTGACAGAGAATGGGACTGGGTGAACAGAGGGACGGTGAACTATTTTAAGTACTTAATTACTGCACTGGTGACACTGGGCCATGGGTATCTACAAGCCATTTTGTTTCAAAACCACTACAAATTTTTATTCTATGCTGAAGTTTTGACTGAGAGGCAGAGACTAGAGATAAGAGAGGAGAAAAATCTGCTTCAGACTTTGGCACTAGTGTATAACAGTCGTGCTATGAAAAAATCTTGTAGACATCAAAGTCGTTGCAATAAACTTCCCCAGTGCCTTTTTGCTCAAGCTTCTGGCTAAGAAGCAGGAAGGTTTCTGCTGCTGGTGCTCCTGCATTGCTCTTTAAGACCTGGGAAGTTTGGCAGAGCTGTGATTTATCACCTGTGTGCAATTGTATCCCTCCCCCATGAATACAACTTTGTTCTAACAAGCCTGAGAAGTTAGTTAAAACAACAAGTCAGGGTGTCCCTGAGGATTTGGTTTTGCATTGAAGGTGTCAGACTTTTGTTTATTGCTTCCACACTAAGCTTTGTACGTGAGCTGCCACCAGAAGTCCTTATGCAGTGGAGATGAATGCTGCTTTGCTGTGGTGGAAGAGCAAGCCTCTTTTACACCCAGCCTGTTTGCCCCATCTCTGCTACCCTGTAGCGGGGCATGGTGAGCTTTGTGATTTTGCTTTTGTTTTATTTGTTTTGTTATGGAAGAACCAGTGTCTCTGCAAGCCCTAAAGGCCACTGTTATGTTTGGGTTTAATTGCATGCATTCAAGCTTAATAACAGCTCCTTCCCCCAGGTACTGAACTTTAATTCTCATTGTTTTTTGGTAGTGCTGTTCAGGCTTTGTGTGTTATGGCTAGAGGGGAGGTACCACCATGAAAAAGGAGAAGGCCTGTAACAAGAGGGTGAAACCCTTTGCCTGTGTCCACCTTGCTTTATCCTGGTGTTTGGAGAAAAAACAAACTTTTTTTGTGTGTTTTATACAGCACCTGGCTTATTCTCCTCCTAGCCCAGTTCTTTAGGGGTGTAAAGCATTTCTACCATAAGCATAAAGAGCAGTGGTGCCCTAGGAAGATAAAGGAATATTTTCAACCAGCTCTGAAAGCACAGATCTGAGTTTCACAGACATGAAAGCAGCCTTGGTTCAGACTCCCTGGAGCTTTAAGAAGCACTCAAATACAGGGTAGTGCAGAGGAGCTCAAATATGCCAGAAAACAGCTTAGTACTGTGATTCAGACACATCTCTTTGGAAAGGAATTTTTTTGTAATGAGGAATGAATGAGGTGGGAGACAGTTGCTAACTGTTGATATTGGTTTGTAAGTCCTTATGTAAGGCGTAGTGTATAAACAGATAAAGATGATTTATGCTATACCTGAGAAGAAAGCACTACTTTTATTTAATATTTTAATTGTTTAGACTGAATTTCTTTACAGTTATTCACAAAACCAGTCGGTTGTGTAGACACAGGTGGGAAGTATTGATTTTAGTTCAGGGAGTGTAAACATGTTTGGTAACAAATAAACTGTTAATGTGTGTGAACAGGAGGGAACCTGGTTGTGTTTACCTTGATGACTCAGCTGTGCTGTCAGAGGCAGGTGCAAGAGGCAGTGGGACAGGCATAGGACGGCGACCCACCATGGCAGTACATGATCAGTGCAGGTTTGCTGCCCATTTCTGGGGTCTTCTAAGCTGGCAAACATAAATGCACAAATACATATAGAGAAAAAAAGAATGCCCAGAGTAATTTATAAAGAAATATTGCTGCTGGCTGGGGATACTGCAAGTTTCTCAGCATCCCCAGCTGGCACCTGGATACTCCAACCTTGGGCTTGTAGCCTGAAATCCCACAAAGAGGCCATGCAAGCTGGCACTCAGCTTTTTCCCGAAAACCTCACCTCTCTGGCATTACATTTCAAATTACTCAGCTTCTTTGGTTTTCTTCCTCTCCCTCTGGGTGTATAATTGATATCTCATACTGTATCTCTAATATGACACAGAACTAAATGCCCTGCATGGCCAGATAACTTGAAATAGATAGCAGTCCTCCAGCCACTGGCTCTGAAAAATGTAATGCTTTGAGAATAACAGAGTTAAACATTCAGATTTTTAAAGCCTGGCACAAGTAACAGGACATATGAAGCCTTTATTTTAACTGTTTGAATTATTCTTTATTGCTCTGTGGTCAACCACCTTAAAGCAGAAGCTTCTTTCCTGCAGAAGAGGTAATTTGGGTATTTCTGTGGGGCTGTGCAGTCATAGCGAGAGGTCAGCCCAGCTGCCTTGACACCACACCATATTTTTTTCACCTCTGTCATATTCTTTGCTGCCTTGAGCATCTCTGCCGAAGGTCCAGCTGTGCAGGGAATGTGTATCTGTGGCTTCTGGAAGGAGAATCATTTGCAATTGTGGGGCTAGAAGTCATTGGCAGCTAGTGGTGCACAGAGCTCTGCAGTTACTATGAAGGAATGGCCCAAGCTCCTCATTCTTCCCCAGACCCAGGGCAAGTGCTCACTTTATCCTCAGTCAGCTGGAATAGCAATGACCTGCCATTAACCTCCTACTAGATAATGTTTTATTTGAGATATTGCACAGGAAAAACACCATTTTCAGTCTTCTGTAATTTCGATAGCCAAACACTGCCTGAGCTGATATGAGGAGAGGAAGCTGGAGGATATTTTGGATCTTTAGGAGAAGAATCCAACCTGTCTCAGCAGAGACATGAGGCAGGTAGTAGAGATGCACTTTAGCATGGCTGTTGCTTTCCCCATGATAAGGGAAAAAACTGGGCAAGAATCAGCTGGAGGTGTGATGTTAGCATAAATCACAGATGAGATGTGATGCTGAGAAGGGAGATGAGGCTGCAGAAAAGCTACAACAACCTTCAGGGAAGTCCAGTTCATAAACTAGGAGAAAGGGCTGAGTATGGACACACCTACGGGGCAGCTCCAGCAAGGTCTGAGTCCCCAAGCAGAGTGTGCTTGAGTGGGGGTCCCAGTGAGTCTGGTCAGGGCCACTAAGCCCTATTGGTGCCCTCAGGATAACGGTAATGAAGCTAATCTGAGTTAGAGGAGCAGATATCCTCTCTGAGACTGCAGAATTGGCTGTGCTATTGCACATTTCCCAAACCTTCATTGATACCACAAAAAGGGAGAAGACTTCCCAAGGTAGGGTGGGTAAACACAGATGTGGAACAAAGCAAGAAATTTCCACTGTTCAGCAGGATGCAGGCTTTTCTCACCAAAGCCAAAACCCAAGATCACAACAGGAGGCTGATCACTCAGATTATTTTCCAGCCTCCCGCTTGTCTTGGCACATGTGGCCTTGCAAACTTGTTGACTCTGTCACCATCTCTTTGCAGCTGACAACCTGATTTCCCCTCTCTCCAGCAGCTGGTGTTTTAGCTCCTGCTTATGTTTTCTTTCAAGTCTTTGTGAACCAGCCAAAAGCTCATTGCACTGTTCTGACATTGAAGTCTTTCAGCCTGAGAATTTGCCACTTCTAGTTGTTTCATGTCTTCAGCCCTCATACTGTTTTAGGCACCTGTTCGGTGCTATGGAGCAGTTTGCCTCATGCTTGGACGTACTGTGCAAAAAAAGGTTGCTGAGTTTCTGAACCACTGGAAATCATGGCAGTTGCTGCTGAAAAAATAACAGTTTGAGCTACTGCATTATTTTTTGCCCACTGACTTTCAGAGAGGAAATTTTCCATGCCAGCAGCTGAAAGGAGAGACGTTGTGAAGATGAAGTGTGGCTTCCTCTAAGCCTGGCGTACACAGGGTGATGGGGCTCAGTTCCAGCTACAAGTGTGGAATTCACAAGGAATAGCACAAGCATTTGTGCAGTAAATATCATGGAGGATATTTCTTTCCTCTTCGTGTTTCTTGGGGGCAGATACTTCGTCTAGTCTCTGGAGGAAAGCAGGACCCTAATCAAGAGTGCAACAGTAGCCAGCATCCTGAGTCAAAATCAAGAATCATGCCATAAATCCTCGTTTGTTGGAGCACAGGTGTAAATTTAAGACTGCTCATTTTATCTAATCTTGTGCTGCTGCTCGTTGGCTGATTTGAAGGTGGATCCAAAATGGTAGCAATTAAATACAAAGTTATTTAATGATTTACATCTTAATGATGGAACATCTCATGACAAAGGATTTTACTGGAGGTTATGCACTACTCCTATAGCAGCAATGGATTTGCTGAAGGTCTAACACCCAGCCTAAAGACTGCATCCAACTGCATGGGGGAGGATTTTAGTTATGCATGCAAGTTCAACTCCTGTTGATTTCAATTGGAATCAAACTTCAGTGTTTCTGAACAATCTGTTAGCAGAGTTTTAATGTCACCTCTCTTGGCTGTCAAGTGGAAGACAGACTTTTCTGATGGCACTCCAAACCCACCTGGGTGCTGTGTTCTGCTTTGGATGTGCCTTTGGGAAACAATCCTGGGGTGGGGTCTGTTGCACTAGGCAGTGGCCAACCTCTTGGACATGTCTCCAGAAAGTGATGGGTGCCCTGGTACCCGAGGAGGTGACCTGTGCACAGTGGGGAGAATACATCATGCCCTGCTCTGAGGTGGTTAAGTGTGAAGAATGGACTTGGCATCTGATTTGATGCCCCCTTCCAGCGTAATCCCCATGTCCCTGCCTGATATACTGACATCTGGATTGATACTCTCATTGATATATAAATATATATGCATAAACACACACATGTATCTTTTCCATGCTTATAGAGTACCAAATAAAATTTTCATCTGCATGGATCTAGCAATCACCAAGACAGTAGCTAGCTCCCAAAAACTTCTCTCTGTGCTTTAGGATAGTTGAATGTGCAGGATGCACTTACCTGCATTTGAGAGGGATCATTAGGATAATTGCAGCCTTGGTACAGGTATAGTGTGTTTTTAGTACCAAAACTCCTCTTTCTTTGCCCAAATTAGGACACAGACAACTCAACAGGAAAGTCCGAGAAATGGTGGAAAAAACAGACGTGGGAGTTTTCTGCATTTGTGATTTGCCACACGTACCAGTGGAGCTGCAGTACTCGATTAGTAGCACTAATTGAGATCTGGAGAATGTGGTTCTCCATCTGAAGGGAGCATCCCTTTTGTATTAGTCTCTGAAGTTATTTTAACTTGCATTGATACAAATTAAACTGGAATCTTGCTGTCTATTGATTTTGTCAGCAATGTTTTTTCTCCCCTCCTGAAGTCATCTTTAAAGACTACTTTTATTAAACCAAATACTGCTAGTTAACTAAACCCTTTGTTTTTATAGACTCAAGAGAACAAGATCTAACATAAATTAATCATGACTTAATTGGCTGAACTAATTCAAGTTCTCTCCAGTCCACTGCACAGCAATATTCCTGTCTTCCCAATGCTGTAACTGAAGTCTAAACGGTACATTGCTTTAACAGCATAAACTTTTTGTATCTTTAACACAACATTTTTATTGTGGACAAAAGTTTTAATTTCTTTGGAATTAAGTCCACAAAACATTTTCACAGTTAAGAATGCTGATGTGAACATCCCTTTTTGTAATGCATATTAGAGTTGACTTCAATTTCTTTCTATTACCTTTTTTTTTTTCTCTGTGCCTGAACTAAATTATTTATTCGGTATTACTATTTCAAAGGAAAACCGAGCATTAATTCAATTTACAACAGTATTCTGTCACCCTACAGAGGATAAAATGAAATGCAATGAATTACTGATGTCACTGATGTCAAGAACACAGTGCATTTAGCAAAGCTGGCTAAATCTTTTATGTGAGTGGCTCTCCTAAAAAAGGCATTGCTGTCAGGAGCCAGCAAACCTAGTGCATGGCTTTTGGGTTTAGCCCACACAGTGAGTCTGGGAACAAACCCACCCGTTGCATCCCATATGGTGGAGCAGTGCGAGAGTTTGGGTATGTCTTGTGGGAGACCTTGCAAAATTAGGGAGATGCTGATGCTTGATGGCCTTTCAAGGCCATTGGCCACCAGCTCCAGAGAAGACAGCTTTGCAACCTTACTGCTTCCTGGGAACAACACCAGAAATGCGGGCAGACACAGCTTCTGCTCAAGATATTCAAGACTGACCCATGAGGCAGTGGGCTTGAAGGACTGTTCACCAAATTCATTTGAATAATGAATCCATGCAAGGGAACTGCAGGCTGCTTGTGGGCTTTCCATTGTTAAGAGAGGCAGAATTAATAAAAAAGGCTGTTCCCTGCCTAGTTCTTTTTTCTTTAGTTTTGCACTTTTCTGCTCTGCACCTCCCAGTGCTACTTTTTTTAAAATCTTTTTTCTGCAGCAGAGTTTTAAATATCCCAAGCAGTGGTGGGTGTTGCTATTACTTCCCTTAGGAGCCTGTTCCTTAATCTAATAATTCTGCCAGGAAGAGGGTTTTTCCTCATATAAGCCTAAACTTTTCATAGCTTTATTTCATATAGTTTTGTTTAGTTTTGCTCCTTAGCATTGTCCACAATAAATTCTACCTCTGGGACAGTCCAGAGAATTATCATATGATATCCTATCCCAGCATGACTCCCAACTCTCTCCCATTGGATGAACTGTGCATGTTTTTCTTGGTTGAACTATTTATTCAACTGAAAGTCACATTTAATGTCGGTCTCTGTGCATGCTCTAATGTCATGTCTTTTTGGTGGCTTCCCTATGGCATGTAGTCAATGCAGTGTTAATGTCTGGTGGTTTGCAAGAGTCCAGTGATACAGCAAGCTTTTGAGCAGAGTTTTGGAGAAAAGAATACCGAATTTTAACATCTCCTAGCGGTAGCACTTTGTAAGAAGCTGCTGCAAGAGAGTTCTTGTTTTGGCATTTGGTGTTTTGGGGCAGATGAAGAAGGGGTTTTGCACTGGGTTTTTGGCCACTGGAGGGGGGTCTTGCAGATCTGGGAACCACAGCTGGGATAGCTGTGGGGTCCATCCTGCTTGTATCCTCTCAGGGACCCCTGGCAACCTGCATGCTGCCTTGGAAATGGCCAAAAGAGGATTTCTTTAAGCAGGTGTGGGAAGATATTCCCATGGGGAACTTTTTGTGTCAAGCCTGAGAAGTACATAATGGCTTAGACCTTAAGTGTCAGGAGCTTGCATCCACTTACCCAGTGTTTTGCTAATGTACTTGAAAAAAAACCTGAAGTAGTACTTCTAGTCTGTCTGCCATTAGTGTCTATGCTTCCAGCTGTTTTATACTGCTGCGTCTCCGAGTTGTTTCTTCCTGGTCTGTTAAGATATTTCAGTCAGTTTACATGGTATTGAAATAAGCAATAATGCCCCTTTGTAACTGCCATTGTGGTCAAACCTTGGTTCTTTGAAGGTAGCTCTGACCACAGACAAGTTCCACTTTGTATTTTATATAGATGTGCATGCAAGCTACACTATTTTCAACAAAATAACAGTTATGTAACTCTTGTTAAGAGTCTGAAGTAACAGATTTTGGTTTCTTGAGGCCCATCCAAGCTATGAGCACCTACAGTACTGTGTCTAGCCCTGGGGCCCCCAACATAAGAAGGATGTGGAACTGTTGGAGCAAGTCCAGAAGAGGCCATAAAGATGCTAAGAGGGCTGGAGCACCTCTGCTATGGAGACATTCTGAGAGAGCTGGGCTGGAACAGCCTGGAGAAGAAAAGGCACTGGGGAGACCCTAGAGCAGCCTTCTAGTACCTAAAAGGGAAAACAGGAAAGCTGGAGAGGGACTTTTGTAAGGATAGGAAGAGCTTTAAACTGGCAAAGGAGAGATTTAGATGAGATATTATAAGGAAGTTCTTTCCTGTGAGGGTGGTGAGGCCCCGGCACGGGTTGCCCAGAGAAGCTGTGGCTGCACCATCTCTGGCAGTGTTCAAAGCCAGGCTGGATGGGTCTTGGAGCAACCTGGTCCAGTGGAAGGTGTCCTTGTCTATGACAGAGAGGTTGGAAATAGATGATCTTTGAAGTCCCTTCCAACACAAATCATTCCGTGATTCTATGACAGAGTGTAATTTAGGCGTAAATGTTCTTTGGACTCAGGAACTCTGAAGAAGTTAAATGAATTAAATTAATGTCACCTTTATAATTGTTTGACCTGGGTGTGTAGAGTAGTCCTATCACCACTGGAAGCTCTCACCCTATGAGTACATTCCCTCTTCCTCACCATGGTAAAAAGACTGCAGTGCTTCTCACAAATGATAGATGCACACACGAAGGATTAATGAGCTTTCAGACAAAAAGAGTTTATGTACCATACAGCCCCATGTACTATTTAAATTTAATTTGATGAAATACCAACTACCAACAAATGTAAAAGGTCTGCAGTAAATATATGTAGGGTTCTCCATAATGAAAGTGTCATCATAAGGTAGAATTCATTATAGGCTCATCATTTTGCTTCTATGTTTCAGGTCATTAATTGATGATAGAGGTTACAACGCAGAATGGATTAGGTGATAAAATTACATTTAAAAGTCTGCCCTTTTTCCTCTGAGGACTAAGAAATTTACATCAACAACAACAAAGCAGCATCCAAGTACCTCAGAGCAGATGTAAACTATCAGCATTGTACTTCAATGCAGCTGCATGTAATGAAAAACCTGAAATTGAATTTTAACTTAATAAAGTAGATTGTTTTTTAATTCAACATTGGTTTGTTGTTTTGGGTTTGGTTTCTTTTTATCCCCTTGACTGGGAACATTCCCACTCTTTAATTATGTTTCATGTAAGAGAAGAACAAATAAAATCAATTTATTTTCTGACAGTGAAAAGGGAACATGTAGTATTTCTCAGCAGTTTGAAAAGCAGCACCTTACACCTTGAGTAAATTTATTAAAATAATGTGTTTAAAACAAGTAGTAATTTTTAATTAAAAGAGCTCCTCTCTGTAAGTAGATTATATACATAGGCATCATATATTCTCACTGCACTCTGCGTTTTTTTAGTGAGGGAAGCTATGTAATGTATGGGGATAGAAAGCCATTAGCAGAGGATAGAAAACCTTTTGGAGAAAGATCCTGGTTTTTTAGTGCTGGGCAGGTGCCTGTAAGGACCCTGTTGTCTCTGGTGCATGTCTAACCCCTCCATACACTGAAATCAGCCACCAGTTCCTGGCCCCCACTTTGCATTTGTAAAATGGCAAAAAGTACTTCTCGAGTTCTCCCTGTTTGGCTGATAATGGGAATACGTTTCTGCAAATACCTTGTTCTTCCCAGCATGGCTGCAACAGTCTTGGTTTTCTCTGCTTTGATGCCTTGATCTGATTTTCAGGGTGAAAACAGCTGGGGTTGTACTTAGTTGGCTTTCCCAGGGACCGAAGTATGTTTTAGAGGGAATAAAATTGACATTTAGAGATGAATTTTCATGACAGTGTATCTTAAATACCCAAATCTTTCAAAGTTCTGTAAAATTTCCTCTCTTCACGATACGGTGAGTAAAACATTCATTGTCAGGATTTTTGATCTTAGTTGTGAAGTTTGGAACAGAAACATCAAAGATAAAATGTGGATGGTCTCATGTTACATTTGCGTGCCCATCATTGTTTCTTCTTTTGAGAATGATGGTGTTTCTATTTTTCTTTTAGGACAGTTATATTTATTTTTGCTTATTCTGTGCTGATTTTTGGCATTAGAACAAAAGGAGGGTATTACCCCAGACAGGGAGACAGTGGGGAAGAGGTAAAAGCAATACTTCCTCCTTTCCGTCACATTTTATGCTTTTTCCATGCTCTTTCCCCACTGAAATGATTAAAAGAAGAAATAAGGAGAGCAGTTTCCTGCTTTAGTCCTTTTCTTTTGGTTGGACTTGATCTTAAAGGTCTTTCCCACCCTAGTTGATTCTGTGATTCTGTTGCTGATAGACTTCGCTGTAAATAATGTAATTCCATTTAATGGAAAACTTAATTTGAAAAAAAAACCCCAAAACCCCAAATACAAAACAAGCCAAACCCAAACCAGACCAAACCAACCAACCAATAAGCAAACAAAAAAACAACCAACCAAAAAAACCCCACAGTTTGATAGTGATAACGTGTTTCTGTGGAGTGAGGAAGCCAGCATGTCTGGGAAGATGGAGCGATGTTTTGTTTTGAGTGTTTTGGGATGCTCTGCAGCCTGCTGGGTGTGCTGCAGCCACTGTTGAAGCAGTGGCTTCAACAGTGTTCAGGGGGGTGATGAAGGGCTCTGGGAGCACCCAGAACCATGGAGTCTAGTGGATCGTGAGCCAGGACATCCATGCAAGCTGCCGGGGATGGGTGCAAAGGATGGCTAGAGAATACTGCAACAGCTTGGTGGCTCTGCTGTTCCCAGAGCTGCCCTCCTGAGGCTGTTGGTACATCAAGCATCCCTTCCCTAAGTAGTACTGTGTGAGGCAGGAGGCTGTGAGCCAGGCACTCTCCTTCAACGTATCCTTTCATTGACTTCAAATTATCAGTTTTTACTGCAGCAGTTCAGCGGTAAAGACCGACAGGGTAGAAAAGGGCAGAAGGTATTCGTTTCGCAATGGTATGTGTCTGAAATCACCCCCAGGCTGAAAGCCCAGGGCTCTATAATGGGAAATTCTTATCTGGTGTATTCCAAAAATGGGAGCAGTGATGTATGACACTTCAAGGTCCCATAGTGCAGTAGCCACATCACTGCCAGAAGCTACCTTCCTTCCCCACAACCTATTTTCCTTATTTCACACCCCTGTAAGAAAAGTACCAAATACAGATTTCATAGCTGTTTGATGGGGATAAAGGCAGAAAAAATACCACAAGTACTGATTTATGGAACAGAACTTCATAACTCACAAAGAGTTATAAAGCAGGTATGTTTATTGTGGTGCCAGATGCGAGGGGGATTGCTCCTCCTAACTCGCACTTTTAACCCTTGGCACAGCTTCCCCAGCTGGCAACCTCAAGTCTTTTAGAGACTAGTTGAAACAGGTTCCTGTCAGACATTCATCTTCTTGAGGGAAAAGGGTCCCTGATTTTAAGCAATGTGTTTTTGTTACCTATTCTCTTCTGGGTTATAGTTTAACTACAAGACTAGCAAGAAAAAGAAAATACCTGTTCCCTATACTAAGTCAAGACAATCAATACATAGTTTGAAGAAAACTCTTAACCCTTTCCTTAGTCCGTTACTGTTCTGTGCATCAGTACCTTCCTCTGCTCTCTTCTGCACATGGTGTGGTTTTGTACCATGCTCAGCCTGGGAGCAGATGCTATTGAGTCCATCCAACCTCTGCTTTAATGAGCATATACTTCAAAGCTGAATTAACAGCTGATGAGATGGGATCTTGTTGCTTCAGTCCAAAAGTACTAAACATTTACAGATATTTTCACTATTTCAGGTCTATTTGCAGGAAACAGTGCAGAAATCCCTGGTTAAATTCTCCACAACTGTATCCATGCTCATGCTCATGACCGTGCACTGGCTACCAGCTAACTAGAACTAACTGCAGTGATGGAGAACATTGGTATGCCAGGGGACAACAGATCCTCTCTTAGACATCTGTCACCCATCACAGGGTGGGATGTCTTTCTTGACCTCCTTCTTTCCTCAGAAAAAAAATACAGAATGAGAGCATAGGTTGCTTTTTAGGGTCTGGTGCTATGCTTCTGTTGATAAAGACAAAAAGCTCCTCGGTCTATTTGTAACCAAGGGTTTTCTGTACCATTGCCTTAATTAAACTAGTGACAATTGATTTTATTTATATACAAAATTCCTGTGGATACCAGGTACTTCACTTCACTGTGGAACCTGACAGAAGGAGAATTTTGCACTGGAATGTGAGATGTTTGTTATGATCATGGCAATGCAGAGAGGATGGAAGAGACTATAGGATGGCTAGTCTGGTCCCATATATCTAACATGCCTCCAGTGATGAATACTTCATAGCTTCTCTTGTCAAACTATTTTAGTTCTTTGTTAAAATTACTGTTTAGAAATATTTTTCCTAATGACAGTCTTAATTACCCTTCTCATAATTTACTTAAAGCCCATACACTTCAAAAATCTCAGCTGAAATAGATTTCACCAAAAAAACCCAGTAAATAAATTATTGTGATGTGAAGAATGTTTCCTTGACTTAATTTGCAGTCTGAACTCTCTGACGTATTTGAGTTGAGTTCAAAATTGCTTCAGTTTCACCAAAACTCAACGCCTTGGTAAATTTAACTATTCACAAAAGGGAAACCCTAGCTTTAAATTCATTGACTCACTTCAGTCACAGGAATCTGCTGGCTTAAATTCTGAATAAATTCAGGAGGAAAAAATACTGTACTGCGGAGCTCAAAATAAACAAAGAAAGAAAATAAGGATTATGCTGCTTTTATATGGTATAATCAAGTTCAAATTTACCTACTTGTAGAGTAACATAATTGGAGATTTGGGTGAATCCCATAGCCAATGGCATCTTTTAGAGATAACCAGTCTTTTGGAAATGAGATTAAGTGGGGTAAAAGCCTAGTTACGTTTATTAAAGCTTAAAAAAAAAAGCCAACAAAACAAACTAAGAAATAAACTGAATTTAAAAAATAGCCTGATGCTTAAAGAATATGGACTTGAATAGCTTTAAAATATACCTGATCCTTGTTCCCTGCTTGCAGCTAATATCCTAGACAGCATGCAGGCTTGAGTCACTGCTTCCATGGTTGAGTCACTGCTCCATAAGCTTGAGTCACTGCTCCATGGGTGAGGCTGTGTTCAGGTCTGGGACAGGATCAAATTCAAGGGATGGAGTGGGCAGACAAATGCAAAATGCTCTGCTTGAATTCATGGACAGGGATACTTCATGCATCATTAATGCCTTCCTGGAAGCTAAACCAGTACTTAATGTTTTCATCATCTCTTCTATCAGTGGTGCCCTTTCCTCTGCAGTTAGCATTTTCCCTAGCCAAAATTTTGAGGGTGATCTCTGCAAAGCCCTGTGTGGTTCTTCCGTTTTGGAGAGGAGATTTTGGCCAGAAGCTTGTTTCAGCTGAACACAGCAAGGCTCTGGGTGAGGAGCATTGTGGCTCAGGACTACATCTGTCTCCTTGGCCACAAGGAATAGGGGCCTGAAACAGAGATGGAGCAGCCTCAGAGGCAACCTGCAGGGCTTTATAATAGTTTAACTGAACTACACTGGTAAACGAAAAAAATGTTGCTCTGTTAGGATACTGTTTGACAGTTTGCCAATTGCTAGCCAGAATGCAATGCAAAGCACCATCCAAGTTATGCTTTTTTAGGGATATCTGCCCTTCTCTCAAGGTCATCCTACACGTGTTGTTTATGAATTCTTGGCAGCAGCACAGAGCCTGTGCGCTCAGAGTACCACCACCCATCCTGACTGATGTTCTATAAACATTTTCTTGTATTTCCTCACCTCGTATTCATCTGCTGTTGCTTGGAATGTAGTACTTGCCGTATTCAAGTTGCTACTCTTGGATAATAAAAACCCAGATTGATTAGGGCTCATCTGGTTGCACAGCACCATGCAAAAAGAATCCAGAACCCACACACCACTGCAATGCAAATGAGGTATTTATAAATTTTGGGGGGCTAACAGAAGTTGTTCATAAATGTGTATGCACACACAGACTCATGCTTGGTTTAATTTATTTGGTGGCTGCAGCAACTGTACCTCTTGTGGCAATGATTTTACAAGAATTAGGTATAAGAGCAGGAGATGGTTCTGTGCAAACAGTGCATGTGTTATAACAGAGGAATTTCTCTGTTTTTATGTTTTGGGTAATGCTTTTGAAATGCATAGTGGTATGCTTATGTCTGGTGCATTTATGAACTCTTGACTCTTTGAAGAAAGATTAAGGATCTATGGCTTTCTTAGGTTTAGAAACAAGTAATTCTTCCTCTCAGGGGAATGTTTCTGGGTAAGCAAAACATTTTGCTTACTGGAGCAGAAATATTTGTAAGTTCACTCCCAAGAAAATTTTTGCTCAGATCATAGAATCATAGAATAGTTAGGGTTGGAAAGGACCTTAAGATCATCTAGTTCCAACACCCCTGCCATGGGCAGGGACACCTCACATAAACCATGCCACCCAAGGCTCTGTACAACCTGGCCATGAACACCGCCAGCAATGGAGCATTCACAGCTTCCCTGGGCAACCCATTCCAGTGCCTCATCAGCCCTTACAGTAAAGAATTTCTTCCTCATATCCAATCTAAACTTCCCCTGTTTAAGGTTGAACCCATTACCCCTTGTCCTCTCACTACAGACCCTAATGAAGAGTCCAGCCCCAGCATCCCTATAGGCCCCCTTCAAATACTGGAAGGCTGCTATGAGATCTCCACGCAGCCTTCTCTTCTCCAGGCTGAACAGCCCCAACTTTCTCAGCCTATCTTCATACGGGAGGTGCTCCAGTCCCCTGATCATCCTCAGTGGCCCTCCTCTGGACTTGTTCCAACAGTTCCATGTCCTTTTTATGTTGAGGACACCAGAACTGTGCACAATACTCCAAGTGAGGTCTCCCAAGAGCAGAGGAGAGGGGCAGGATCACATCCCTTGAACTGCTGGTCACGCTCCTTTTGATGCAACTCATGTTATGGTTGGCTTTCTGGGCTGCGAGCGCACACTGCCGGCTCATGTTCGTTTTCTCATCGACCAACAACCACAAGTCCTTCTCCAGAGGCTGCTCTAAATTTCTTCTCTGCCCAACCTGTAGGTGTGCCTGGGATTGCTCTGACCCAGGTGTAGTACCTTGCACTTGTCATGGTTAAACTTCATCAGGTTGGCATCAGCCCACCTCACAAGCGTGTCAATGTCCCTCTGGATGGCATTCCTTTCCTCCAATGTATCAACTGAACCACACAGCTTGGTGTCATCAGCAAACTTGCTGAGGGCACACTCAATCCCACTGTCCATGTCAGCAACAAAGATGATGTCACCAACAAGAACAAGACCTGTCCCAACACCGATCCCTGAGGGACACCACGCGTTACTGGTCTCCAGCTGGACATTGAGCCATTGAGCACAACCCTTTGCATGTGGCCATCCAGGCAGTTCTTTATGCATCGAGTGGTCCACCTATCAAATTGATGTCTCTTCAACTTAGAGACAAGGATGTCATGTGAGACAGTGTCGAACGCTTTGCACAAGTCCAGGTAGATGACATCAACTGCTCTGCCCTTGTCCATCAGTTCCGTAGCCCCATCCTAGAAGGCCACCAGATTGATCAGGCAGGATTTCCCCTTAATGAAGCCATCCTGGCTGTCACCAACCACCTTGTTGTTTTTCATGTGCCTTAGCATGACTTCTAGGAGAATCTGCTCCAAGATTTTGCCAGGCACAAAGGGGAGACTGACTGGTCTGTAATTCCCTGGGTCATCCGTTTTCCCCTTCTTGAAAATGGGGGTGATATTTCCCTTTTTCCAGTCATCGGGAACTTCACCTGACTGCCATGATTTTTCAAATATGGTGGACAGTGTCTTAGCAAATTCATTTGCTAGCTCCTTCAGGACCTGTGGATGGATTTCATCAGGTCCCATGGAGTTCCTAAGATGGTCTCGAACCAGATCCTCTCCTACAGTGGGCCCAGGGTCTTCATTCTCACTGTCCCTACGTCTGCCTTGCAAGACTTGGGTTGTGTGGTCAGAGCAATTGCCAGTGAAGACCAAGGCAAAGAAGTTATTAAGAACCTCAGCCTTCTCCAAATCCAGGGTAGCCAGTTCTCCCAATACCTTCTGGAGAGGGCCCGCATTGTCCCTAGCTTGCCTCTTATTTGCAATGTACCTATAGAATCCCTTGCAGTTATCTTTAATATCCCTAGCCAAGTTTAATTCTAAGTGGGCCTTAGCTTTCTTAACCTGGTCCCTGGCTTCCTGGACAACATCCCTGTATTCTTCCCAGGCTGCCTGTCCTTGCTTCCACCTTTTATAAACCTCTTTTTTCCTTCAAATTTTCCTCAGCAGCTCCTTATCCATCCAAGGAGGTCTCCTGGCCCTCCTGCAGCACTTCCTTCTTGTAGGGATGTATTGCTCCTTGGCTTGCAGCAGGTGATCCTTGAATATCAACCAACAGTCTTGGGCCCCCCTGCCCTCTAGGGCTATATCCCATGGCACCTTACTGAGCAGGTTCCTGAAGAGGCCAAAGTGTGCTCTGTTGAAGTCCAGGGCAGTGAGCTTGCCGCACGCTCTTCTCACTGTTCTGAGGATCTCGAATTTGGTCATCTCATGATCACTGCAACCAAGGCTTACCTGGAACGTTACATTTCCAATGAGCCCTTCCCTGTTGGTGAGGACGAGGTCAAGCATGGCGCCTCTCCTTGTCGGCTCCTCTATTACTTGCAGAAGGAAGTTGTCTTCCACACAATCGAGGAACTTCCTGGATTGCTTGTGCCGGGCCATACCGTCCGTCCAACAGATACAAGGGGGGTTGAAGTCCCCCATGAGAACAAGAGCCTGCGAGCGTGAGGCTGTTCCTATCTGTCTATAGAGCACTTCATCCACCGAGTCCTCTTTGTCAGGCGGTGTAATGTGGCATTTCTCTCATTTTTACCCTCTCTAACAAGAAGCATCCAAGGTCCCTTTAAGTGTAGAGCAGCTTCAGAAATAACAGTGAGGTGCAGGATGAAGGGTGTTCATCAGTGTTCTTATATTGCTGGTTAACACTGAATGAGAAGCGTTTGATTATGCACTTGTGCTGGGAATAGTTTTACAGCTAAAGCATCTCCCTTTATTTGAGAACAATCATGGCATGTGCTGTATGTTTAAGCACATTATTTCTTGGCTGTTTGCCAAGAGTTCTTTACTTGAAAGTTAGCTGAAATTAAGTGTTTGATTTGGAAGAGGCATGATTCAGTGCAGTGTGAACCTTTTCCTGTGAAAATCCTTTCCGCCTTTGCATTGCATTTCAGTGAAACTGTTTTGGGAAGTAAATGTTGTATTTCCATAGGTTTTCTATTCAACAGGTGCTGACATATGAATTTATGAAATTCTGAAATTATGAAATGATGATTTATGAATTGGATCAACTCTCTTTTCTCTCTAAGCCATGGCATTGTGATGAGGAAGAGCTTAATGAAACCGCGCCCAACTGTGGAGATGAAAGGCACAGACCCTGTTTCTGGTTACAAAGGAAATAATTTGTTTCGTGTCAGGCATCCCTTTTAGTCTACTAAGTGCTAAGCAGTAACTTTCCACTCTCTTACTTCCTTATCATCCGAATTCAGCAAAACTACTAAGGGTTACCAATATTTACATTGTTTGGTCTGTTTCTGAGATGCATATCCAGCTTTATCTTGCAAACCGCCTGCTTTGTTTTCCTAACCGATCTTTACCCTTCATTATTCTCTTTACAGTTCCCAAGGCTTAGGCCTTACCAGGGCATTAACACCTGGTGTTTTCTTCCCTGTTCCCAGGGCTTAAGCTGGACAAGGGTGATAAGGCCTGGATCCATTTTGTTAACTATTTCTATCCCGTCACCCACATCCAACTCCAACACATCCTTTAACTCCTTCCTTACCTACAAAGTGCTGCTTGCATTGCTAGTCCTCACAGTGGTGTGGGCTTTGGTGTGAATACCCAGAGGATTTGTCAAAGTCTGGGGAAGGTGGGGCCATAAGCAGAATCACCTGTGGGATGAACCCCCACAGCATTCCTGGGTGGGGCAATTGCTGCTGGGTGTAAATCAGTGAGCGCTGGTAAGAGGATGTGGAATATTATGGTTAGGCTACCGTGCGCAGTATTTCTACTCTTAAAACCTCATTTATGAGCAAAAGGGAAGCTCACATTACACATAAAGACCAGAATTTATTTTTAAGATTTACTGAAATCTTAGAAGTCTAATCCAAAAATCATCCTTATTAACGCAGATGTGCTTAATACAGAAAGAGAAAGGAAAAATATCTATGCAGAAAACCTGTTAATAGTAATAACAATACAGTTAAAACTGTTACTCACATATCCTGTAGTTTCTACCCCTATTCCTGGAATTATGTTCCCCCTTCTCTTTTGGGTGCTATAGGTGAAGGTTTCACCCTGGGTCTGGCCTCGTGGTAAGACTCAGCATCAGTGGTCCTTTGCTGGGATAGGATGTCATGCTGGTGGTTTCTTCTTCCTCACCACTTGGGAGTGAATTTTACATGTTTGCTTAGATGCTTTTGTACCTGTTCCTTTTCCATTGTTCTTCAGCTCCAACTCACATTCCAATTTACTATATGTGGTGGTTTTTACACGGGTTAGATACTATTTCAGAGTATCTGAAATGCTGAAAACAGAGATGCTGTTTTCTTGGTTACACCAGAAGCCAGTTTTGTCCAGCTCTAGATCTGCATATTTTAACTGTCTGTGGGTGCGCTGTCTGCAAATATGAGGTTTCCCATGCCAGCCTGTGCCCATCTTTTACCTGCACCCTCTCCAAACTTCACCCTAGGTCCCCACTTCCCAGAGCCTCTGCTATTGTAGCAGATCTGGATTTCTCTGCTCATCAACGTGTTAGTGATAAATATCTTGTTCTACCTAGAATAACTGCTTGTTACTGCTGTCTGTATAAAACTGTTTGTATCATATGAAGATAAACAAAAGTAAAACAAATAAGCCACAGACAGCTGGTTATTAGAAAAACTGCTGTTACTGCTAAAACAAGTAAGAGAAAGATGCCGGCAGGTCAGAAAAAGTTCAGGCAGAGCAGAGCTGAGGCCAGGAAAACTTAGGGCAAAACTTATGGCTTGTAACTGGATCTAGGAAAGCAGAGTCTCTAGTTTCAGGATCTCACCTGGAAGGGAAGATCTCCAGCAGCCTCCCCCCTTTTTCCTCCCCCCACTCCTGGAGGGATGGGGAGGAGAATCTAAAGAATGTATCTCTCGCAGGTTGAGATAAGAACAGTCCAGTAACTAAGGTATAACACAAACCACTACTGCTGCCACCAGTAATAATAACAATAAGGGAAATAACAAGGGAAGAGGATACAACCTCTCGCCACCCACCAACCATTACCCAGCCCCACCCAAGCAGTGATCTAGCCCTTCCAGGGAACTGCCCCCAGTTTATATACTGGGCATGACATGCTGTGGTATGGAATACCTCTTTGGTTAGTTTGGGTCAGGTGTCCTGTCTCTGCTTCCTCCCTGCTTCCCTTCCTCCCTGGCAGAGCATGAGGCTCAGAAAGTCCTTGGTCAGAGTAAACATTACTGAGCAGCAACTGAAAACATCGGTGTTATCAGCTCTGTTCGCAGGCTGAAAGTCAAAACCACAGCACTGCACCAGCTACTAAGAAGGAGAAAAATGACTAGCTACTGCTGAACCCAGGGCAAACTCTCAATGGTAATATGCTATTACAGGACTACAATGCCACAGGATGGCTGCTGTTAATGCAGTGTAGCAATGGTGCAAACTGGCTGCTGATGGAGGCAGTGCTTACCCAAGTGGACATAAGTGCATATGCTTAAGAAAAAGTATGTATGAAATAGATGAACTGGAGGGGTGGGGGGAAGGCAAACCACCATATTTAAGGGACAATGGTGTTTGCCAGGATACTATCTCTGGTGCTTATTTTATTAACTCACAAGCATCAAGGCAATATGGCCAGCTGGGCAGTTTTCTTGTTGGCTTATTGCATTGACTGCAGTAGAGACTTTGTATCCATTTTTTTTTGATATCCTTGAGACTAACGTGCCAACATCCCAGTAATAGGTCATACACACATTGCAGAAAGACAAATGTGTAGTGGGATTTGCCTTTACCTGCACCTGAGGATTAGTTGTAAGTGACAATCCTGAGTTAATAAAGTTATGGATAAGAAAAGCAGCAAGTTACAGATACAACATTGTCCAAAAATTACAGATTGAAGACATCTCCTCTCAAGACTCTCTTCTTAACCTCTGCAATGGCTTCACTCCTAAGGCTATCATAGGATGCCAAAAAAAAAAAAAAAAGAATACTATTTAATAGTACTGACGAGCAGACTCTTTCAGAGTCTTGTTATAATGTCCTTTAAACACTGAGAAGGCGCTTAAAAAGTCAGTAAATCCTGAGAAAGAATTTCTTTATATTTGTGCAGTACACTTAACATTAAAGGAAACTGGTGTGTCCCTGCTTTGCTTTTGAATTAAAAGATACATTTTAAAAACATTTTTCTTATGCTTTTAGAACAGCTTTCCCATGAGGCTTGGATTATCCCTTCCAAGGTTTATTACTTTCTTTACCTAAAAAATGCAACACCGTATTCTTCTCCCTCCCAGACAGGGGAGTGCATACGGCAAGCCTGAATTTCCATTTCTACTTTATACTGCAGGTAGGGAGAAGGAGATGAGTAGTGTATTTTTCTTAAGCCCTTCCTTCTAATATGCCAAGATATAAGGAGAATTTTGCAAGATGGTTCTGAAGTGCTTTAGTATGTTGTTTGATAACTGGGAACTCTGGAGGTTTGGAATGGATGCCAGGATGGCCATGCCAGACTGGTAGGAGATGGAAGTAAATGCCTTCTGCAAACATAGGGCCGGAACCAGTCTGGGACCACACAAATCTTGGCATCTTTTATTCTATGAAGTAAAGGAGAATCATCCACGGCACAGCATTTTTAGACAGAAGAGGCTGCAGTACAACCATACAATTGATTTTTCAGGCTCTCTGATGGGTGAAGACCCCATTTCTGCTCACAGAAGGAGAAGCATTGGAGCAGAAACCCCAGTGCTGCACTCAGAGTTTAGGAAGCTACTTTTCAAATTGGACATCTGGCGTCGATGAGGCTGTTAGTGCTATTTGTGAGCTGAACACATTGCTTTTCCCAAGAGCAGTGATGCATTGTAATTCTTTGCTCTTTATTAAACAGAATATTTTTCCATTTTAATATCATAATAGCCATAATTGCTCTGCTCATAAAGACTAAGGTTTGCTAAATTCAAATGGTGTGGTGGATGCAAAACCCACATGAGAGTATTTTATCACTGATACTGTAAAGACCATTCTAAGATTCTGACTTCTGTATCGCAAACATATTTTTATAGTCTGCAAACAGCTTTAGAAGTTTAACAGAAAGCATCATAAAAATATCCCTTAAAGATTGCATTGACTTTAGCGGTTTACCCTTCCCCCATACTACCATTCTAGCAATAAAACCACAATCATGTTTACATGATTTCCAAAACATAAACTACACATTTTTCATTATTTCTCCAATCCCATATTGTAGAGTTGTGCTTATCTATAACTCAATACATTTTAACGAAAGGCCTGACATTAAGTGTGTGCTGATAGGAAACAAGCGCAGAAAATGGTTTATAAACAAGTTAATGAGGTTACTGCAAGAAAATTAATTTGAAATAAAAATGGGATCTATCAAACAAACATACTGATAGGCAGTTTGTACTGAGGTTCATTTTCCCATGAGTTTTTATAAGCATTATAATTATTATATTCTTATAATTGCAAATTCTGCACCCCTGGCAGTGTTCAAAGCCAGGTTGGATGGAGTCTTGGGTGACATGGTTTAGTGCAAGGTGCTCCTGCCCATGGCAGGGTGATTAGAACTGGATGATCTTAAGGTTCGTTCTAATCCTAACTATTCTATGATTCTATGATTACCAGTGTAGGGCTCCATCATTACTGAACACCAAAATTATAATGTCTGATACCAATGTAACCATCAGCCTTTCCTCCCTTTCCCCTTCTGCACAAATTGTGGACAGAACAATTTTGCACCTACCTGGAACTGCCACTGACTATTCAAAAGGTAGGAGGTCTGGAAAAGGAAGTTTATTGTTATGTTATTTTTCTCGTATGACAGTAAAGTTATCCAAAAGGGTTTAAGCCATTCTGAATAAAGGTGCCAGTAGTCACAGCAGCAAAATCAGTGTGTTTTTCTAAAGTAGTTTTCCAAAATCTGAAGCCCGGAGTGTGCGTGGCCACTTCCTCGCATCCTGGCCACATCCCTTGGAGGCTGGCTGTGGGGCTAAGCCAGTGTGTTCATGCTTTGGCTCAGCATCTTCTTGATGGACCTGTCCTTCTAGCATAAGAAAAGAAGGAACAAATAATTACAGCAGTGAATAATTATAGCTGTAGCACATCTGAATGAACCAGTGACTTCTCACATATTTCTCTTGGTGATAGACACACTATAATGGATTATTTGTCACTACACTAGAATTTAAGGTATGTATGGGAAATAGTTTGCAGGGCACTGTTTCTCATAGGAAGTGCCATATTGTTTCCAAGACGCAACTTTCTGTTGCTCTTCATTTACTAGAATTAAAAATATTGATCTCCTTGGGAAGCACAAGCCCTCTAAGAATGATAGCTCTCAAACAAAAAGGTAATACTAGATCCATTAATATAATTGCACTATCGCAGAGTTGATATTGTATATTATTATGCTGGAGAACAGCAGGGAGTGGATTAAACACATCAACCAATCAACCCTGAAGGTGTAATTCAATATAAATCATTTTTTAATCAATGGGAGGATGTGTTAAAGTCATTTGTTTGTGATGCCTGCTTGTATTAAGAAAATGCAGCCATATTAAAAAAGAGTTAATGTCTCTGAATATTTTTTTTTCTTGGCCTGTAGTACAATAGACAAATGAGGTGTCATCAAATAAATATTTGTCATCCGAGATGGTTACATGTTCTTTGTAGGAGATGTGCCACCTCAGTTGGCAGATTGAAAAAAATCCCTGGTCTCTAGTCTTTGCGTTTACATATTGCCCCTGTTCTGCCTTTCTGTGATAATTCCCTGTGCAGTTTATACCAGAATGCGTAGCACTGCCATGGCCATTGTTTGCCCCAAGCACCTGCTGCTGGAGACACGCTGCAGCTTTATTTGCTGAATTTAACTCCATGCTCAGACCCCATTACATTAACCAATGGTAAAGAAGCAATTTGTCTCCTGCACTCTAAGTGTTAGTGGTTTTAATTGCACCTGGGTGGATTAATGCATTAAAAGTTGTGATTTTAATGTAAAGGATAGAATGGCTTCTTTCAGAGGGTGATGTCCTCCTGTACCTGCCTTGAGTCAGCAAGGTTGCTTCAGGGAGAACAGTGCTGGAAAAGGAGAGTGAATTTGTGCTATTCCTGCAGAAACAAGGTTGATTCAGTATGGCAGAGCAGGGGCTGCTCCCTCCACTGCCCAGCTGTCTGGCATGTGGCATAACCAGTAGCTTATAAAGGTCATATGTTTTTTCCCTTCCTGATTAAAGACATGATGCTGTTGGGTTGCATGGGCAGCCTGACGTTTTCCAGCAAGGATGTGCTGATACTGGTAGGATTTCAGCTGTGCCCTGTTCAGGTATTGCTGTCTGTAGTTTGGGAGAGATGCATGGAATGTGAGAGAGACCCCAGGGGCTGGGACTGAGTCTGCACTTGGCTTCCCCATATCTTTGGTGAAAAGAAGTTCACCCTCTGACTTCCATGTCACTTGATCTTACACAATTTTTCATCTCTCTGAGGCTGAGCCAAGGAGGGTAGCTGGACCCAGAGAACAAAAATCGCCTCCTTCTAAAGGGCAATACTTATTCTTCTTCTAAGCACCAAAGCAGGTGGAATGTGCAGAAATGTCTCCATCAACCACAAAACTCGGTGGTCTGTCATACTGTCTGTACTGCTGATCCCTGCTTGGGAGTTGGAGCGAGATCAAAGAGCTGACCTCGCTTCTTTGCAGTTTTTCCACTCTCAAGTAATTTAAAGGGTAAAGAAAAGATCCCTTAGCTGTTACAGCTCTTTACAAATACTTATTGTATTAGCTGTACCTCCCCAAGACAGTTTGCCTAACAAATGGATCTGCTGAGCTGATATTGAATTTTTTTGAAAACTACTAAGATTTTCAATTACACATGCTTCTTTCCCTAAGTTTAAAATGATACGTGCATGCATTATGGACTTACATTAATATTTGAGCTATTAATTGGAGATTGCATTTGGCAGCAAGGTTTTTTTTCATGGTGCTATGCTCACGTACCCAGAGATAATATGACAACTGCATTTTTAGCAGCTTATAAATAAATAAAAATAAATTCTTCAAGATCTACTCATATCAAGCTATCAAAATGAATCAATTTGATTTCAGGGACATTTGCTGCTTGACCTTGCCTTTTCCCCAGTGTCTCTCTGTGCTATCCCTCTGGACCTGGGAGGAGCATCTTCAGGGTTTTCAGGGTGCAGAATGTATGAGCAGCACTGCAGCTTTTTATCATCATGTTGACTTTCATGCTCTTGAACAAAGGTTGTGAAGCATTCCACTTAATTCCTTCCTTGTGTTTGTGCATTATCTAAGAGTAATTGCTATTTTATACCTTCACAAATACCTGCAAGGAGCGGTTCTGTGCCTGTATTGAAAGTATAGCTGTTTTGCAAGAGGACTATTACATGTATTTACTGTTAATCTAGTGAAGACTCTACTAACTGGCAAAGCATTGTTTTAAAAGTATATCAGATAAACTGAACTCTGTAGATAGGAAAAGAAAATCTTCTTTCACTTGTGAATTATCTGTGGACATTTATAAGCACAGGGTAGAGTTATTGCGTAAATGGTGAATTCAGCCAATGACCCTTATAGAGTCTGAATTATAGAATCATAGAATCACAGAATATTTAGGGTTGGAAAGGACCTTAAGATCATCTAGTTCCAACCCCCCTGCCATAGGTAGGGACACCTCCCACTAAACCATGTCACCCAAGACTCTGTACAACCTGGCCTTGAACACTGCCAGCGATGGAGCATTCACAACTTCCCTGAGCAACCCATTCCAGTGCCTCATCACCCTTACAGTAAAGAACTTCTTCCTTATATCCAATCTAAAGTTCCCCTGTTTAAGTTTGAACCCATTACCCCTTGTCCTCTCACTACAGTCCCTCATGAAGCGTCCCTCCCCAACATCCCTATAGGCCCCTTTCAGATACCGGAAGGTTGCTATGAGATCTCCACGCAGCCTTCTCTTCTCCAGGCTGAACAGCCCCAACTTTCTCAGCCTATCTTCATACGGGAGGTGCTCCAGTCCCCTGATCATTCTCGTGGCCCTCCTCTGGACTTGTTCCAACAGTTCCATGTCCTTTTTATGTTGAGGACACCAGAAGTGTGCACAGTACTCCAAGTGAGGTCTCCCGAGAGCAGAGTAGAGGGGCAGGATCACCTCCTTCAACCTGCTGGTTACACTCCTTTTGATGCAACTCATGTTATGGTTGGCCTTCTGGGCTGCGAGCGCACACTGCCGGCTCATGTTCATTTTCTCATCGACCAACAACCACAAGTCCTTCTCCAGAGGCTGCTCTAAATCTCTTCTCTGCGCAACCTGTAGGTGTGCCTGGGATTGCTCTGACCCAGGTGTAGTACCTTGCACTTGTCATGGTTAAACTTCATCAGGTTGGCATCAGCCCACCTCACAAGCGTGTCAATGTCCCTCTGGATGGCATTCCTTCCCTCCAATGTATCAACTGAACCACACAGCTTGGTGTCATCAGCAAACTTGCTGAGGGCACACTCAATCCCACTGTCCATGTCAGCAACAAAGATGATGTCAGCAACAAAGATGATGTCACCAACAAGAACAAGACCTGTCCCAACACTGATCCCTGAGGGACACCACACGTTACTGGTCTCCAGCTGGACATTGAGCCATTGAGCACAACTCTTTGCATGTGGCAATCCAGGCAGTTCTTTATGCACAGAGTGGTCCACCTATCAAATTGATGTCTCTTCAACTTAGAGACAAGGAAGTCATGTGAGACAGTGTTGAACACTTTGCACAAATTGTTTATTCATGATATTGCAGAAAGGATAATAAGTGCTTTAATGTGCACATTACTGTGTTTGTAGAAAGAGAAAAAATAGGCTTAATTTGTCAAAAATTTTTTTGTGGATCTCTGTTCCTGCTGACCTCCTTATGGTTAAGAGATTTATTTCTTCTGCACAGCTGTCCAGCCCTTGTCCTTTACATGTCTTGCCTGATTGCAGAGCAGGTATTTGCTGTTGAAAGGGACCAGGCTGGAATCCTGGCAAAGATCTTTCTGTTTATGTCTACATTAGTTGTCAATAGTGCAACCAATATGTACATGAGAGGGGGAAAATATCAACTCTCAAGAGTAATTTCATTAGCAAGTTAAATCATTCCCATGTGTCAGCTGTGTTTCAGGAAGGCAAAAACTCTTACTAAACTGTTTTCCATGGGTGATTATGTCACTCATGAAGGCTGCTGAAATTAAGGGAGGCTATTTGAATCTCTCACATGGTTGCCTTCTGTCCTAGTTCTCATGAAGCACTCTTCAATTCACAGCATTTTTGATCCATAAGCCCAAATAGCTCTAGCAGTATCTAATTTATAAGCTAAACCAGACATCTCTGGGGCTGTCAGAAAATACACATGGATGCTTTTACTAATAAAATCTAGTAGCAGAAGTTGTTTCCAATGTCTCTGCAAACAAACGAAATAAAAAGAATCTGTTTCAGCCCCCTCATTCACTTGTGGGAAGAAGCTGATTTCTTAAATGGAAATGCGAGCAACTGTGTTTAAAGTAGTGCAGATGGCGCAACTATATGCTATGTGCTAAATGGTTTCACTGTAGAGAAGAAGGTGCGTGTATTTTGAACCTCCAAGTTTTTCTTCTTTTCCTCATTTCTTTGTTAATTATTCAAGATCTTATGAAACAGAATATACCTGGAGAAATCAAAAAGCAGTTGCACAGAGCAAAATTAATTAAAGTGCATTTCAGAACAGAAGGAGAATATAGGAAAATCTGTAGGTGAGACTTCAGGAGGAGCTGAGGCAAGGAAGTAAACTCCTGCTCCTTCTCCTGTTCAGCTGGCCTCATGGGACCTCGTAACTGTCCTGCTTAATGCAGATAACAAATGGTGGTTTGAATGTTCCAGTGTGAAATGTCCATGTGCACTCTTGGAGGAGGATTTGGAGATGGTTCTTCTCTTGGTGGTGGAGACATAGTGGTGTCACAAAGAGGACACTAGTGCCCAACAGATGTCTAAATGTCCTTGTGCCTCAGTCTCTTCCCTGCAGAGGGGCAGCTCTTTGCATGATTGTCATGGCTTAATCTCAGCCACCACTTAAGTGCCATGCAGCCATTCACTCACTTCAACCCCCAATCCAGTAGAATGGGGAGGAGATCTGGAAAAAAGCTAAAAACCTGTGGGTTGTGATAAAAACAGTTTACTAACTGAAATAGAAGTAAAATATAGTAACAACAACAACAGGAAATAGAGGAAGTAATAATACCCTCCCCCCTCTCAAAAAAAAGTCCCAAACACAGAAAAAAAGCCCAGTAAACAAGTGATGCACAATACAATTGCTCACCACCCGCTGACACCCAGACCGACCTGAGCAGTGGTCAGCTCCTCCTGGCCAACTCCCTCTAATTTGTGTACTGAGCGTGACATTCTATGGCATGGAATGGTATGGTATGATATGGAATATTACTTTGGCTAATTTGGGTCAGGTGTCCTGTCTCTGCTCCCTCACAGCTTCTCATGCCCCTCCTCACTGGCAGAGCACGGGACACTGAAAAGTCCTTGATAAGGGCAAGTGCTACTGAGCAACAACTGAAATATTGGTGTGTTATCAGCATTATTCTCAAACTAAATCCAAACCACAGCACTGTACCAGCTACTAGGAAGAGAATTATCCCAGCTGAAATGAGGACAATGACCAAGACACTGGATTTGGAAAATCCCTCATACATGCAGGTAAACTAATATCTTACTGCTACTATTCTGCCCTCTCTCATATTGAAAATCCCACTTAAGCTACAGAGATTCAAAATGACAACAGGCAGTTATTTTGGCACCAACATCACTGGGTTGTCCTTGAGTCCAGGTGTTTGTTCATCCCATGGATGAGCCATTAGCATCTTGTCTGTGCACAACCCCGTAAGTTCCCTTTCTCTCTCTTTTCTGCAACATTTGTATGTTTGAGGGGCCTTGTGCATATGAAACATTTAGCATAGGGGCTGTAAATGCAGGATGTTAGGCTCTGCTAGGCCTAAACAAAAAGAACAGGTTAAAAATTTCCATTTGCAATATTTCACTTAGATCTCATATTTAAGTGCTTTGAGATTTAGAGTCCATTCAGTAGTAGAGATGTTGCCTAGTTACCATTTTTGATATCACAGAGAAAGAATAAATGAAATGACATTTTAATATTAAATGCAGTGGCTTGAGAATTGCAGATGTGCTCCCTGTGCGTCAGGCAGCCAAATCAGAAATCCTCTCTTGTAAAAGCTCTGATGCTTCCTGGGAGAATCTGAAAACTGTCCTTTTTATATTTTTTTAATTTTTTATTAAAGCAATCCCTGCATTGCCTTTGTTCTTCAGTAGGGATTCTGAGACAGGGCGTTTTGTTAGCAGGGCCCATTAACCCTAAGCATAAATTCTTGCTACTGGGCATGCTGTTATGGGCATAGAAAAGTCCAGTGCTGCATCAGCCACCACCCCAGCCATTGCTCACTGTTGTGGTGTCGTGGTCTGCAGTGCTATATTTGAACTGTCACGTACTCAGCGTACTCATAGCAATACATTTACAGACTTCCCCACCAAGCTGCCTTAGGAGAGCAGACAGCTACTGCTGTTCAATGACGACAATTTACAGGCAAAGCCTGCTTTTGTGGTGACTCTTGACTGCTGACTCTATTTCATCTTCAGTGCCTTGCAACATAAGAATTATGCTTTATTCTTGCTTCCCAAACCTGACATTTGAGGAGAAGTGTGCGTGGTGCTCAGAAATCTTTCATTCTGCAGCAGCTGTCTAATCAGCCAAAAAGGTGACTGTCTGGGCAGGCACAATGGAAACTTCTTGGGATACTGCCTGATTGTTGAAAATCATCACATAACGTAACAATGGGCTTATTTAGTGTTATCTGGCATGCAGAAGACATCAGTCCCTGTCCCTCAGTCAGCTGATTATGAACTCTGAAAGTGTTGGAGAAGGCAGAACATGAGATGTGACTGTCCTCCCTTCTGTGTGTCATGAGCTGCTTCATTGGCTAACCAGTGATTTGGTGGGATGGCAGAGATCTCTTTGCTGGTGTGTTTTGTCCTGACTTCCTTCCCTCATTCTGTCCTCTCTAAAGAGCCCACTGATGCTAGTTTTTAATCACTTGCAAGTCATTAACAATGAACAAGAGAGGTCTGGAAATTTTTGCTCTCAGAACTCAGTCTTATAATTCCCATTCTTTTTTCTCTCCTTTGGTAAAGATGTTTGTTTGGTCTTTTTGGTGAGTTTATTCTGGTAACAATGTGCATTCAGGCTTTCCTGGGTAAAGCATGAAGTTTCCTGGATGGCCTTTCCTGTGTAAGAAAACCCAGCAAGAAATGCAGAAAAAGAGATTAAATTGAGGAGTTGAGTAGGTACTTTATAATCAAGAATTATAAATTCAGAAAAGTTTCAGCTGGCATTTATATTTAAGATAAATCTATGAAATGGTAAGAAGCACATAGCTCAGGAATCTGAAGTGCCTTTTAAATAACATTTAGAGGTATAGACACTGAAATACTTTAGCTGCGTGGCTGTTGCATACTGTCATAGCATCACTTAATAACTGGCAGGAGTAAGCACTATATTAGGTGCTGAAGATAATGCTAATTTGTGCAAAGGCTTTCAATTGACTTTAATTCCTGCAGCAACA
Organism: Myiopsitta monachus; assembly: GCA_017639245.1. Taxonomy (NCBI): domain Eukaryota; kingdom Metazoa; phylum Chordata; class Aves; order Psittaciformes; family Psittacidae; genus Myiopsitta; species Myiopsitta monachus. Next base: position 56,737,805 of record CM029924.1, on the reverse strand, counting down.
TAAAGTGATGAGGAAGTTCCATTGCAGCCAGGACATATCAGTGAAACTTTCCCTAAACATTAATGACAATATAAAAATATATATATATATATATATATATATATATGTTTGGAGATAAAGAGCCCTAGATAGATATTTTAAAAGCTTGCAGTGCATGCTTTCCAACGATTAGAAATATCAGATAAAAGTATTTTTCTGGATTACTTGTTAATGAATAAGAATATTGATTGTTTTCTGGTACAAGGAAATTTTTAGGCAAAAGTCCATGTCGGTCTGCACTTGTGGCTGAAGATGTATATTCATAATTTAAGATTAAAATTCTTTCAGCAATGAGACTGCAATATCATTAAAAACAAGCAGTGCACAGTATGAGTTACTCAGAGCACTAGTATTTGTTTAGAGTTGGGATGAACATTAAAACTAATACTAATTTATCAAGCTAGAGGAAATCTGCAAATAAGCTGCCCCCAGAAACCTTTTTTCTGCCTCATGGGGGCACCATGGACCATTTTTAGTACCTGGAAATGTCTTTTCCAGTTTTGTCCATTAGCTGGCTGTCTAAATCTCTTTTTTTTTTAGCAATTGAAAGAGATGAATGCCAATGGAGGGAGAAAACCTCCCAGATGCTTTAGAAGGGTGGTGAGAGCTGAACCATGAGCTTGGGTTTTCACCAGCTGGAGAGAACATGTGCCCTTTCAGACCAGAAGAGTCTGAGTTCCCTGTTGAAAAGTTGCTGCAAGTAATTTTAAGATACTTGTGAAATAGATGTGAGTTTTGTCCTCCTTGTGGACAAGGTGCAATAAAGCAGAGTTGAAAGCCAGAGAGTTGCCTTAGTTTTCTCACTGCACTGCAAAGTTCAGCTTGTCTCCTCCAGAGGTGTCCCCTGGGCATTTCTCTTTGAACACTCACTTTCTCTCTATTTCTAGTTCTTTCCAGTTCAGAGATAAACATTTTCTTTTGATACTTTTATGCTGAAGACGATAAGACAAATGTGTCCTTGTGATGCAGGATTTCCAGCTAAATGGGCACCAGTAGCATTGGAAGAGGAACTCTTTTTCTGCAGAGCAGTAGAGCTTGACATCCTCAGTTATGAGCAGATAAATCAAAATAAAGTATGATTTCAAAATGGGAAAGATAACCTTGGTTTAAGATGAAATGAAAATATAAATTAATATTGCAGAAGGAAATGGATCAGTTCTTGAAATGTACATATCTGGTAAATGTTTAAGCAAAGGGAGCTATACAAGTTACCCACAGAGCTGTCAAGTGCAGACATATTCTGAAGCTACTTTTTTCTTTGATTGTTTTCTGTCTTTTTATGGAGGTACTACCCTTAAAATAGTTCTATCTCATTAAAGGAGGAATATTTACCAGTATTTCAATTTTGGAAACCAGATAGCATTTTTCGAGCTTTTCATTATGGAATTTTATTTCATTTACTCTGTTGTTGCTCAAATTAACAGAAGTGAACTCATCCTTCTCAGTTTTAAGAAACTAACCTTTAGTCATCCCTTTGGAGGTGAGCCTTTCACTTTGTAGTTGTTCAAGATATATTTTGCAGCAGAATTACGAGCTATTAAAAAATAGGATTTTACTCTGAACACTAAAAGAAATTCAGCTTAGGTGGCAAATCTGACTTTCATACAATAAAAGCCTTTTTTAAATATCTGGATAATGGGAACCGCATCATTCAAGCTCAGCTGGCTAACAATATCTGCCAGTTTTTCCAGCAGTTTGGGAAATTAATCCATGAAACTTAATTGGCTTTTTATATTTACATTCAAAATATTCAAAGGGAAACTCCAGTTTATCCTACAGGTCGCCCACGCTTCTTTTGATGAGCCTCATCATGAATAAAGATGGCTTCAACAGAGTTTCAAAAAGGACTTGGATAGCGTTGGGGATCCTGCAAGTCTCCAGGTAAGGCAACCTACTTATCAAAATCTTTCCTTCTAAAACAGATTTTTCATAAACATTATGTGAAAAGAGGTGATGATTTCTTTTTCCTTTATTCCCCCCCCTTCCTTCTTCCATCCCTTGGTCATAAGAAAAAGCTATTCCTGTTCTGCCTGTTCACGCTTTCCCTCTGAAGCACACAGGCTGAGCTCAGAAAATCAACAAATAACCTGACTTGTTGATTCCCATCCAAGTGCCCACTGCCGTCCAACTTGGAGAGTGATTATGTTTATCAGGCAAACTGCACCTGCTCTAACACCAGCTACTCTCATCTTTTAAGAAGAAGCTCAGTGGCTCATAAGGAGAATTTAGTGCCTGTTGCAAGCCAAGAAATCTATTTCTCAAGCCTCAGTGAACACCCAGGCCACAGATCCTTCCTGGAACCTAACGCAGATTGAATTACTTCTTCAAGTTCCACCTGGCAAAGATGATGCTAATGCAGAAGATAAGTTAAGAGAAAATAAATAGTGACTGTAGTAAAAATGCTGTGTGGATGAAAGAGGATACGTTCTAATGAAATAACGTCTTCTAGATAGCATCACATAAAATCAGGAGTCATCTTTTAACTCAATAGGCAGGAAATTAGACGTGTGATTCCCAGCAAGTTGTGATGAAAGTAGCCCTAAAGTTTCTTATGGAACTGCAGTTTTTCTACCAATTATTCTCCATTTTGGTTATGAGGTTAAGCAGCCCACCATGCCTCTACTAAACAAGTTTGCTCCTCTGATAACCATTCCCTCAGTCCCTTATTTCTGGGAATATCCAGAAATATTGTTTTTTGCAAGATTACGTTTTCAGAGGTGCCAAATGCATTGCCTTCTGCCTCGAAAGTAAGCTGTAGTGTGTAGGGTTTTTTGCAGTGACTGTGACTAGCCATCTTGGAAAGACTATTAGGAGTAAGTAAAGAGGTACATGGGCAATAAAGGGGACTGAGCAGCAATAAAAAGCAGATATTGAGGGTCAGAAAGAGATCATGACTTGAAAGGAGACCTTCCTCAGCTCAGACTCAATTAGACTTGAGAGAGACTGGGTAACCAAGTGAATCACCAATTATAAGTCTCATACCAAGGACTTCTATGAATTCTGTCAAATCACAAATGGTACAGTATAAACGAACAATAGCGAACACAGTACTTGAGTCCTTTTATTTAAGAAACAGAAAAAGTGGTGTGAGTGGTCGTGGCCAACTTCATCTGACCTTGGTATTTTACAAGATAGTGGTATCAAGGGAAATCAAAACCAGGGTAAACCCCACTGTGATGGATGGCAAAAAGTAGATTGTGTTAGACTAACCTGTTATCTTCCTGTAGTAAGATAACTGAAGTAATTTCTCACTGGATGGGAAATGTGAGAGAAATGACATTAGAGAGGAAAAGATATTCTTAGAAGAGCCACTATGGTGGCTGGTGGTGTCAAGTCACTGTGAATGAAAAGCAAAGAAAAGAACTGAAACAATGAACATTTTTTATTGTATTCAAATCCTACTTTAGGCAGGATAACATAAGGGGGGAGGGGAGAAGCTAAGCTTTGTTTTGCATAGCCTCACATTTTCCCCAAGGAGAACTCCTTTCTACTCCTTCCATCAAATAGACACTTGTGCTACTCACAGGTGTGTGGCTGGGAGCATAGATCAGCATTGGGAGCACCGCTGCCATGGGTCAGGAGTAGGGCATAGTCCGCTGGCAAGGACATCGCTTGTTTGGCACAGAAAGGTAAAAGTGGCATAAGGAACACACAGGCTAGCTTGTAGGAAAGCACAAGAGAGCACAAAGCAGACGACTGGAAAGTCAAGGAGGCTCTCTGGACCCACAGAAGAGGATGTCAGCAGGACCCCAGGTTTCCCTGTCTTTTCGCCTCTGGTTGTGAGCAGGATAGGGACCTGCAGAGAGGAGCTGGGCAAGGACTCCCACAGCAAAGCATTAATGAATTGACAAAACTGGGACTTTTGGCCACTGGAGAACTTTGAAGAGCTTTGTTTGGACTTGCCCTACTTTCCCTCTGCTGCTGTGATCTTAGCGACGCTGTCCACCAGTTCTTTCTCTCCATGTATCAGTGAGATCTTTATTTAGAGGCTTACATGCCTACTCTTGCTGGATCACTGCTGTAAATAAATATTAGTAGTAATAAGAAGGACAATAAGATTACTGAGTTTAAAGTCAGAAACCATGTTTTCAGCCTGGAAGATATGGGAAACAATGTCCATTAGCGTTTCCCTGGTGAAATTGAGTGACTCCAGACTGAGCAGTGTGTTTCGTACATGTAGAGTAACCCTCTCCTCGTACCTTGTCCCCAACAACCATTTGTTCTGTCCTCAACATATTTCAAACCATTGGAGACACAATTGGTTTTGTCCAAATGGTAATTCCTCCTATTTTTCCCTAATGAAACTGGCAACATGGCCAGCAAATGATGCCAGTGCTGCTGTGCATCACAGTGGTCTCATCTTCTTGGTATGATGCTGAAGTTGTATCCCTCCAGTTTGCTGTGCTTCATTTTGAGAGAAAATTTCTAAAGTAAAATGCCATCCTAATCACAAATAAAACTTAGCCAGTTCCCCTATGCTAGGCAGAGTTACCTTTTGGCACACAGAGAGGTAAATCAAACCTCATGTCAGAAAACAACTGAATTTTATCACTTCAAACCATTCCTAGTCAGCATTCCTCCCTTTTGGGAACTGGAAATAAAATACACCCCTGGCATCCCTTTAACACAGCTTCCCTGCTAGTTATGTTTTAGACTAACCTCTTTTAGAGCTAATGAGGTAGTAACTTATAGTAATATAGCTATATTCTATAGCATTGGCCAACATCTTGCTAAATGCTGGCGGGGTGTATCACTGCTGGTATCCCTGGGTTGCCCTGTCAGCACTTCAGCTGTCGCTGCTGCCGACTCTTCAAAATAGTATGGCTGATCTCTGCAGGAACCCAATTCCTTATTCATCCCCTGCACTCACTGCAACTAGGGGATTAGGAGCTATTTTAAACCCAACAAATTAAAATGACTTGTACCAGATTTTGCAGTTACTGCTATCCCAGGATTTGCTTGATCCAAGGAAAGCCAATTTGCAGTTCCAAGCAAGTTGTAGTGAGAGAAAAGGAACAAATTGGCCCATGTATACTGCAATAGTGAATGTTTACAGCAAGACCTGGTGCTATAGAAAAAGTCATCAGATTATTACTAAAACTTGCCCCATTGTAATTTTCATCTTCCAGCAGTCTCATTTGGGAAGTGGTGGTATTGGCACAGGAGGTGGAGAACAAAGTTATACTCAGGCTTCACAGGAGTTCAGGAGGGTGCTTGTGTTTGTGCGTTATCCAGTGCCTTGGAGGAGTGGACATACCCTTACAGAAGTGCTCTCTGAGGGAGCCTCTGGGTTTGCTGCCACTCCTTAGAAATAACTTGGGTCACCTCTCCTTAACTGCTTAATGAAGACCTTCCTCTTAAAGGCTGGCTGCTAACCCAGCTCAGTTTGGATGAAGTGGCCTTGGTGGGGGCTCAGGTAAGTAACTCCTGGGCTGTCAGCTAGCAGAGGAAAGCACAGGGTCTGTAGGAGGGTAGGCTTTCTATATATCAAGCCCCTCTGTATCTTGCTTGCTGGATGTTTTCTGCTGTGTTGAGGAGTCCAGTGGGAAACTGCAGAGCAGTGATTAATTGCTTCTCTGTAGGTGACTTGCACAAATACATTCTGAGGCAGAAGAACAGACAGGGTACAGGCAGCATTGCAAAAGAGGCAATTGGCATCTTAGTGACATAGTTTTTGTGCTGTAATCACAAGGGATGAGCAGACGAATCTATTTATGTTGTCATGTCTCTGACTAAGCTGCTTGCTGGTTTTGGCCTTGGTAACCTATACAGATATGAATTCTACCCTATTACAGTGCAAGCTCCTGATTTTACCAGCCACATGACCACTTGCTCATTTAAATCCTAGATTATCTTCGGAGCGGAGATGTTCTTGGTGCATTTCATTTGCTCACCAGTTACTCTAACAGTGCTGCAATCCCTCACCAGAGTCCCAAGATGTGACCTGTCCTGGTTTAAGCCCAGGTGGCACCTAAGCCATGCAGCCGCTTGCTCACACCCCCCACACCTCCCCCCATTTCCTCCCCCCCACACCAGGAGGGACGGGGAGAATAATCGAAAGAATGTAACTCTCATGGGTTGAGATAAGAACAGCGCAGTAACTAAGGTATAACACAAACCACTGCTGCTACCACCAGTAATAGTCATGATAAGGGAAATAACAAGGGAAGTGAATACAACCACTCACCACCCGTGACTGATACCCAGCCCGACCTGAGTAGTGATCTAACCCTACTGGGTAACTGCTCCCAGTTTATATACTGGGCATGACATGCTGTGGTATGGAATACCTCTTTGGTTAGTTTGGGTCAGGCATCCTGTCTCTGCTTCCTTTCAGCTTCCCTTCCTCCCTGGCAGAGCATGAGACTCAGAAAGTCCTTGGTCAGACCAAAACATTACCAAGCAGTAACTGAAAACATCTGTGTTATCAGCGCTGTTTCCCGGCTGAAAGTCAAAACCACAGCACTGCACCAGCTACAAAAAGGAGAAAAATGACTGCTACTGCTGAACCCAGGACAGACCTCAGTTAAAAATTTGCAGTGATATTTTGCCAAATTATGCTTGCTTTCAGGCCTGCTGTGTTACAGGTATTAGAAATGACTTGGCTACCTGATTATTCTTTTACACTGGAAATATATATATAGGTATATAGTTTCAGGCCATAGGTGTCAGAGAGAAATTTAGCATCACCAGGCTGGTATGAGACCCAGCAGGACTGGATTGTAATTTCCTAGTAGCAAGTAGAAAATGAACCAAAGGAACTGTTTTTGTTTTTTCACTCAATGCATAAAATCACTAGCTCTTGGATATCTCAGGTAAAAGATCCCTAGACAGACCTTATTTTCCCTTCAAACTCTAATTTCTACCACTGTGGGACAGGATTCACTGGGTTCTGGGGAGCTGTTTTTCTAAATTTGGCAGTTTATATTATTCAGCTGTTGCTTTCTTGGAGCCCACCCTAATCTGCCAAGCGGTGCAAACAGCTGCTGATGTGCAGCCAACACTGTGTGTGCCATGCTTCAAACTCCACTCAGTTGCTGATTCCAGCTTCCTGGATTTCTCAGGCTGAAAGATTTTCAGCCTGCCAATGCCAACAGTGATGGACAGTAGCCTGGCTTACCTGCTCTCCTTAAAGGCTTACTTATGCAGCAGGTTGCTTGAAGCTGGGGGTGATGTCTGAGGAGTTTCCTAAAGGAAATGGTATCTGCATATCCTTTCCTTGCATTGCTGTAGCATGAAGGCTTGCTGAAATGACAGATACTCAGCATACTTGGATTTTCCCTTTAAGCATGTGTATAGCAATATATAATAGCTTATACAATTTACCTGGTTTTTATTTTCCTTGTTTTGGTTTTTTTTTGGCTAAGGCAGTGACTCATCTCAGAAACCTGGGCAATAAGTATGGATAACCAAAGTCCTAACAAATTCTGAATTATTTGTGCTATGAAATAAGTTAATATTTTGGCTAAGAGGGAGAACTTCGGGCTGAAGTGCAATGCTGCCTAATTAATGGTGCAGCGGGTGTGGTAATGCTCAGGAGGCAAGCTTTTTCTTAGTATTAGAGCTTCAAATAAATCTAGCTGGCTCTAGGAAAAAAACCTCTTCCCATATTTTGTTGTTTTCTTTCTAGAAATGGTTTCCCAATGAAATCTATACATTAGTGCAGAATTAATGAAAATGTAATGAATACATTTAAGGCTGTACTTCCTCACCCGAAGGAAAGCAAAGGGAAAATACAATCAGAATTTCTGCCTCTTACTTTCTTCATAATTTCTTTTTGTGCTTTAAGTGCTAAATGACTGGCACCGCACTAAGGAAATTCATAGCTAGCAATGGTTTTTCCCTGAGAGGTGGAGACTACAGTGTTCAAAGGAGCTATTTCAACTGGAAGTGTGACAGGAATCGAATGCCTAATTCCTTAGAAAAGTCCTTGTTTGCGCATGTAGGTTGGATTTGGTGGAAAAAGGATGACTGTCACAGGCTCTGTGCTGAGTCCTTGGTAAGGAACCCACTGAATTCCATGTGAAGATGGTGCCTGTCCCTTTAGCAGCCGTGTGCCTACAGTGCTCCTTGGTTTTCCATCTTAATGTTCTCCTAACTCTGATGCTCTCCTACCTTCAGCTGTTCGTGTTTCACTGCACCCTTTGAGCCTCTCCCCTTGCTTATACCTGATTTCTCATCTCCAGAATTTTGCCCAAGGCCTGATCTCTGCTCCTTTCTTCTCCCTGCTTCTTGGACCTTTCATTTCCTTGACTGCACACTGTATCATACACCTCATGGATAGCTATTTCCTAGTCATATCCTTTGCCATCTTTTCCCAGACACTTTCTGCAGCTGGGAGAGGAAGTGATGGTGTAGGTCTCTTTATGGTGTTGCTTGTGTTTCGCTAAAGTTGTTATTAACCCCTGCTGTGATCAGTTGCTTCATGATGGTATAGGTCACTCACATGGAGAGGAATGCAACTTTACAGTTTTGCTACTTCCACTGCAGGCTACTTGTACTGCATGCTACTTGTGTAGGCAGGATGAATTGACAACATAGGTTTCTGGGTGCCATCTATGTAATATCTGGACTTGTGGCCATTTAAACTCCATTTGCATCAGGAAGCTGTATGGAAAATGCTACCTGTGCTACTAAGTGGTCTGGGGGAGAAACTTGAAACTGAAAAACTTGTAATTTCCTTTGGCTGTATTTTCTGCTATCCTATCTCACTGTACACTCAGAGGTGCATAAAAATGATTAAAATTCTGATTACTCACATGAACAATGCGGAAAAGAACAGCTTTGGAATTAAAATTCAGGGTGAAATTGAATCCCATAACAGACTCTGCATCTATATTCAAGATATGCTAATATGATGTTCCATGAGATCTTTGAATTCAATCAGGAAATCACCTAACAATAAAAGCCTAAAAATATATACAGAAGAGAAGGCAAATGAGAAAGCCAGTTGATGGCATTGGTAAAGTCTCGGCAAAGATTCAGACAAACCTGATTGATAGCTTATTTTTTAAAGATTTTTTGACATTAATCCAATGCAAGCATTTATGCCTAGTTTCTTTTGTTAGCTTGCTCTTGGTGTTAGCACTGCGAATGAACACTGCTTCCCTCTGACTTTTGCGGTGTACCCCTCCTTCTTCTCTCCCTAGTATGATCCTGAAGTTATGAAGGAATGAGCTAGACAAGACTAAATAGTAGGTTTCTAATTTAGTATATTATGTAACTGAATGTAATTGCTAATAGCAAAACAAGTTATTACTGGCTGATAACAGGAGCAAAGACCAATTTGAATGAACTCCAGTTCTCATGTTTAGTAACATCACTTGGCTTTTTGATACGCATGACAGGAGCTTGTTATTTTTTACCGTAAAGCTGTGTGGTGTTTGGTGCAGTTAAAGGAAGGAACATTTAGAATCATAGAAACATAGAATAGTTAGGGTTGGAAAGGACCTTAAGATCATCTAGTTCCAGCAACCCTGCCATGGGCAGGGAAACCTCCCGCTAAAACATGCCATCCAAGGCTATGTCCAACCCAGCTTTGAACACCACCAGCGATGGAGCATTCACAACTTCCCTGAGCAACCCATTCCAGTGCCTCATCACCCTCACAGTAAAGAACTTCTTCCTTGTATCCAATCTAAAGTTCCCCTGTTGAAATTTGAACCCGTTACCCCTTGTCCTCTCACTACAGTCCCTCATGAAGCGTCCCTCCCCAGCAAACCTATAAGCCCCCTTCAGATACTGGAAGGTTGCTATGAGGTCTCCACACAGCCTTCTCTTCTCCAGGCTGAACAGCCAAAACATTCTCAGTCTATCTTCATATGGGAGGTGCTCCAGTCCCCTGATCATCCTCGTGGCCCTCCTCTGGACTTGTTCCAACAGTTTCATGTCCTTTTTATGTTGAGGACACCAGAAGTGTGCACAGTACTCCAAGTGAGGTCTCCCGAGAGCAGAGTAGAGGGGCAGGATCACCTCCTTCAACCTGCCGGTCACACTCCTTTTGATGCAACTCATGTTATGGTTGGCTTTCTGGGCTGCAAGCGCACACTGCCAGCTCATGTTCATTTTCTCATCGACCAACACCCCCAAGTCCTTCTCCAGAGGCTGCTCTAAATCTCTTCTCTGCGCAACCTGTAGGTGTGCCTGGGATTGCTCTGACCCAGGTGGAGGACCTTGCACTTGTCATGGTTAAACTTCATCAGGTTGGCATCAGCCCACCTCACAAGCGTGTCAGTGTCCCTCTGGATGGCATTCCTTCCCTCCAATGTATCAACAGAACCACGCAGCTTGGTGTCATCAGCAAACTTGCTGAGGGCACACTCAATCCCACTGTCCATGTTAGCAACAAAGATGTTGAACAAGATCAGTCCCAACACCGATCCCTGAGGGACACCGTGCGTTCCTGGTCTCCAGCTGGACACTGAGCCATTGAGCACAGCTATTTGTGTGCGGCCATCCAGGCAGTTCTTTATGCACAGAGTGGTCCACCTATCAAATTGATGTCCCTGTTTGTCCCATTGTTTAGTGGGGGGTGTCCCTGCCCATGGCAGGGGTGCTGGAACTAGATGATATTAAGGTCCTTTCTAAGCCTAACTATTCTATGATTCTATGCTGAATACAAAGATGTTTAATTTGCAGCTGTTATGGGTGATATTGAAGGGCTTTTTACCAAGCTAAATTATCTCCAGAAGCCTTTTTTTCTAAAGTGAAGAATGCCAAGTAATTGCCTTCTGAATATGTAAAGTACTTGATGGCAAATACTCCAACCATTGTTCAGAGACCTGAGAAATCCTGGGGTGCTGTATGTTGTCTGCAGGAAGGGTTGTAACTGGAGTGACTTCTGGATTGCTGTTGAACTTTTGGGGATCTAGCTATGGTTGATCAGATTTATGAGTTGTTCTTAATATAGTGGTTGAATAACTGAATTTTTCAGAGGAGCTGCTCTCTGCTTTGGTCTGGTGAGGGACTGCAGATCATGCTGCAGTGCTGCAGGTAGATGCAGTGAAAGTGCATCATCTTCCCTCATGTGCAAGTGTGTCATGTTTCAGGAACCTGGAATTTCTTTCAGGAAAATTGCTGTTTCCACTTAGGAAGCAAAAGATCTTGTATGCTGAACAGGTGCGTTTGTGCTGCCCACAGGTACTGTGATCATGATGCAAATTTCCTGGAGTTTGAATACTCCTGTGTTACACTGAGCAAAAGAAATTTGCAAGCTGTATTTGCAAATCTGTTACAGTTTCATCATATTAATTCTCATACCTGCTCTTTGAACACTCTCATGTAACTCTGACAATGATGTGACATGGCCTGGCCTTTTCTAGAGTCACTTAGCTGGTTTTCATGTGAAATCACGGTTTGTATAAAAGCTAACACGCTTTTCTGATAGATCTGGTACTACGCGCTCATCTCTCTGGCAACCTAGGTAAGATAAGACTAATTTCCAACCCTCACCCGTAATTAAAAATCATCCATATCCAATCTTCCCTAATGACTGTGTTTGTGATTGTGCTGTGTCTTCACACTGGCAGAAGATTGAATAACAAGGTTTTGTTTTCATGGTTGTGCTTCTATTGCTTGTTGGTGCTTTCCAGCAGCCAGAAGTGTGAACACCGACAAAGTTTCAGCTCTTTATTAATAGCTCTAACACCTCTAAGAGTGTGGGAAACCTTACAAGAAAAGACTGTTCCTCTGTAACTTCTGACCTCTCTGACATTTGAACTTTTCTCTCAAACTCCCAGGGCTTTTCTTGTGTCTAGAAATTTGCATGGCTTGGTATTGGCTGGTTTTATGTTGGTTGCAGTGAGGATTAGGAAAACTTGTACTGCCTATTACAGAGGTCTATAGTGGTAATTGCTAGTATCTAAATCCTGTCAGGCCTCTTATTTGTAATGACTGCTGTGCTGTGGGAAAGGAAATTGAAGATATCCATCTGGAAACTCCTAAATCCTATACTTAGTCCTACTTATAAAAGTCATTCTGAGATTATATGGCACAGAAGGACACTAATATTCCAATATGTACAAATAAACTGTACCCTTACTAGTATGCTTAAGAGGTGGGGAGTTCTATGTCTGAAATGTGTGCATTGCAGAGGAGTGCAAAGTGTGTGTGTGGTCAGCAGCTCTGGACGCTGCTTTTGTGAGTTAAATTATGAACAAAACACTGCTAGTGTTTTGAAATGAAAGCTTAAAATATGCTGCTGTCAATGCTTATTTAGGGCATGGATATGGAATATGTCACCCTTGTGTGCTGCTTTAGGTGTGCTGGGGGAGAGAAAATACTTATTTTTCATGCTTTCAGGTCAAGGAGGGACATTGCTGCTGGTAAAATACACCCAGGTGTGAGATTCTGCCTTTTATCTTATGGACTAGGGCCCAAACTCATAAACCAAACACATCACGAGATCTGGAAGCCTCTTATACCTCATTTTGAAGTACTAATATCTCAATTTAAACTGCATATAAGTAAACTACACTCAGCAAATATTCATGGCTGAGTTGTCTGAGAGTATGGAATGATCCTACTGTCTTGTTTCAGTTGATTTAAAGAAAAGAAAAAGGAATTTGATACTTGGCTTCTGGGAAGGTATTAAACAGCTTTGGATCTTCTGTAATAAATAAATCCAGCCTGTCCCTCTTAATTCTTTGAATAATTGAAAAGAGATTTGAAATTCTTTATGAAATGAGCATTTTCCCAAGACTGCACAGATATTACTTACATTTGAAGCTAACCTAAATTCCCTATCTGGGTTTAACAATTACCTTAATTCATGTATGAGACTGAGGTTTCTCCATAAAAATATGAATCTGATTATAGGTTTGGGAAACTGTATGAAATCTTGCTTATGAGTTTTGCACATGCTTTTCTCCCTTTTCATAAGGAAACAAAGCTCAGGAAATTTGGTATCTCTTCTCCTTCCTCTGCATCCAAAGCAGTATGTAATACATAGATTCATTTCACTAAAACTTTGCGAAATGGAAAATTTTGCTGCTCACAAAGCTACCTATTCTCATCTCTCCAGCTTGTGGGAATGGGAGATTGATTGATGCTAGCATGGGCTTAAACACAGGACATGTAAGTCTTGCACATGGAGGACTTAGATGTAACAACTGGAGGGCTGTGGAGACTTGCTTTGTTCAATCTCAGTGCGATTGTTCAGACCCAGATTTAATCTCATGTGAGTCTGAAGAATTATAGCATGTATTTTTTTCCTTGCATCATGAAGTTATTTCTGTTATTTTGATGGAACACTTCTCCTCTCCTGTAAGGAAAGGCTGAGAGAGTTGTGATTCTTCAGCCTGGAAAGAAAACTCCAGGGAGACGATGTTGAAGCCTTCAGTTCTTAAAAAAGGCCTTGTAGGAAAGATGGGGAGAGAATTTTTAGCAGGGTCTCTTATGATAGGATTGGGGGAATGGTTTTGAACTAAAAGAGAAGATTCAGAATGGGTAAGAGGGAGAAATATTTTACAAAGAGGGTGGTAAAATACTGCCATAGGTTGCCCAGAGAGGAGGTGGATATGTCATCCCTGGGGACATTCAAAGCCAGGCTGGATGTGTTTCTGGAAAACCTGACCTAGTTGAAGATGTCCCTCCCTGTTCATTGAAGGAGAGTTGGACTAGATGACCTTTGAAAGTCCCTTCCAACCCAAACTATTCTATGAAGTGTGTTTCTGCTGTTAAAATTTTGGTCAAAGGTTGAGTAAAGAAAACCCTGGCACACCAAGACTCCTCTTTACCTTTGGGGTACTTCCTGCTGGTCCAAGGATACTCAGAAGTCCAAATCTAAGATACTTGTGAGAAAGTGTGTCCTAATGTTATTCTTCTTTCTATACCTCCTTTTACTTTTTTCTTAAAGCAGTGGAGTCTAGTTGTGTTTCTTCTGTACTGAACTGGGAAACCACTCCAGGTCTCATCATACACAGCTGTTTTTTGTTCCAAGGCCACTGTTTATCCTATTGGATCAAACATTGTTCTGGACATGCACTTGCTGGAGCAGTGCCTGACACACACAGATTATAATGAACATAATCAGAATTGCCAAATGGCATTCAAGCCTCATAGTTTTGCATGGGAGAAAGAATTTCAGAGGCCTCTGCCACAGTGGAAGATGGCTTTCATTTAATCATGCTGACTGGGCATCCCTTACTGTTAAAGGGGGAGGAGGAGGAGAGGAGAAGGAGGGAATGCTATGTATGGATGGTGGCTGTTGGGATTCTTTGGTGCTTAAAACTTGCAATTAGGGTAACTAATAGAAAAAAGACATGTCTGAAGGAGAGAGGTGGATCCGTGCTCTCAGTGCCATGGAAGGATGTCTCTGGTTCATAAGGAAAGCATGGCTCATCCTGCTGCCTCAAGGCTGTGGCTTCTTGGGCCAGGTGGCCAAGAGTCTGAAATGTGCTTCTAGATCTCATCTAGAGTTTAGATGTAGTCACCACGGCTGTGTGAATGATCTGCACACAGGATCCTTCCCTTTAAGATGGTTTTGCCCCTTCTGAAATGTGATGGACTTGATGCTGGTATTATGTATCCATATAAGTAATCTATCATATCTGCTGTTATACTGCTGATAAATTGCTAATCTAAGAAGTTTAATGTAATCTGTAGTAACATATTCCTACTTTGCTATTGCTATTACTGGTTGTTATGTGATTAGTTGCTACTAATATTAGCTGCTGCCATACTATTGATTGCTACTATATAATTGATTGCTGGTAATAATTTGTGATAGTTTGATCTATGTATCTGCTTTCTTAATCATTGGTATATTTGCTATTGGTACTATTTTGTGGCATTTGTGGTAATTTGGAATACAGTAGAGAAATTTAGAGGATAGAACTTCTGTATTAAGGAATCCTATGAACTCCATGGCTGGTGATCTCTATAAACCTACAGACTGGATAACCCTTGGGCCACTGCAGGCCCTTCTCTGCAGCTGTGTATGTTGTGTAGATACACTTCTATGCTCCTTGCACAGCTTTGTGTCAGTCAGGCAGGGCTGGGTGGCTCAGGGCAGAGTTTGTAAAAGATTCTTGGTTCTTGGAGTTGGTCACTCTGAATTTTGCTGTGTGAGGTTTGTTTGCTTGTTCGTTTGTTGGGGTTTTTTTTATATTTTTTTGTTGTTGTTGAGAAAATGTCAGTCATGAATTGTGCTTTCCCATGTAGCTGCAGGCCAGGGAGCAGCACTTAGCCAGTTTTATTTACTATTGCAGATATAACTTGAAGCTTCAGCTGGAAAATCGTTCCACAAATGCTAGACAAGATTCATGTGTAGATTTTATTCATGCCCAGCTGCTCTGTCATAAGTAAGTCTTTCCGTCAGTGTTTTCCATCTAGGCTAGCTACAGCCAATATGTTGAGTGGTACATATGGAGACTTGCATGAAATGTGGACTCTGTGAATTGTAGTTATGAGTCTCAAACGAGTATGGCTTGTTTCCCTGCTATCTTCTAGTGCTTTGGGTATTCATCTAGGAGACACAAGATGCTGTTTCAGATCTGTATTTGAGGCAGATTTTGAACCACAATTTGTCCTTTTCTGTAGGAGTAAACCCTACATTTTAGCTGTTGAAGGATTTTCTGGTTTCTGTAGTTATGTGAAGCAGAACAGCTATTTACTGGGGCAGTAAATAGGATGAGTAGTTTCTAGACTGGGTAAAGGCAATCACCTGGGATAGGGTAATGCATGTCATGGCTCCTGTGTTAAACAGAAATCATTAGAACAGGGATCAAGAAATAGTTGAGAATGTTTTCAGAGTTGCCTTTTGAGGACAATTCCGGAGGAAAATGGAAAGAAAGCTCAGTTTGAATGTCTTCTGATCAAGCAGAAAACAGTTTTGAACTGGAGTGGCACAGTTAGTGCAGGCAATTCCTCTGCTGAATTTCTTCTGCCTTTCTTGACTATCAAAACAAACGTTTTATTTAACCTGGAGTAAGTTTCTCTCTGCCACTCAGTGAGTGTCACTGATTTGACTAACAAACCAAAGAAATCAATTATTCTCACAGCTCCGTGTACAACAGGCTTCACTCTCCTACCAAAATCACTTACGAGTGTTTAAGCTTGTGAAAATAACATGAGGTTGTTTGCACCAAAATGTAACATATGGTAGACAAGTTGGATTAATATTGGGAAAAAGTATTATTGCTCATGTCTAACAGCTGGAAAATTGTATTGTCATTATATGGTTGGTTACTCCCTGAAGGATTCAAAAGCTTCTCATGGCAGAGATCTCCAGTGCAAACTGCTCTCCCCGACAGCCCCGGACCATGACATTTAAAGTTCTATGCAATATTAGCAGCCTTGGAGCTGACTGTGTCAATACAAAGCAACTGGTATTTGTTTAGACATGTATGCTGGGAGATGATGGTTTTCAGAGACAATCCGCATCTTAGACACACACTATCTAAGTTGCAGGAGCTCGAGTATGTTAAGCTGTGGTGGAAAATGCTATAGTCAAGATACATCTCCAGGTTAGCTACACCTTGCTGAAGAGGAGAAACTTCTTGGCACAGGAAATAAATGACTGCTACTGCTGAACCCAGGACACCTGTAATCCTTGGCATATGGGTCCCTGGTTTGGAGATCCCAAATCAATAACAGGCAAGAGTGCAATGCTAGGAGATCTTGTTATCAAACGTTGGATATCTGGATTTATAAAACCAGTGGCTTTTCAGATTGGTGCACAAGACCTTCGGGAAGGGGAGATAGTTCTTGTTCACAGTGATGAAAACTATAATGCTTGTAGCGCAAATGTACATCAAATGCTAGGGGGATTGGAAACTAGCCTTGGAGACAAAGTTTAAACTATTTAGCTGGACTGGAGAGATCTGAATTGCAGTGTTACCATCTTTAGAAGTGTTCCCATTAGTATCCAGGGATGTGCATTGGACCTTGTTCAAAATATATCAAAAAAACCCCTTTGTCATAAGCACCAGCATGTTCTCAAATTCAGTACCTTGTAGTTACTGAGTGTACAGAAAAAACACTTTTTCAAGAAAAGAAGCAGCTAAAAGGATAAAACACTTGTGGGTGGAATGGATATATTTTAAGGGTGCCATGTTGGATATATATAACAAACATATACCATGTACTGAAAAGGGCTTTAAGAGTCTGAAATTTAACTTTCTAGGCTTCCTTTATAGTGAGTAGAAGGAGAGACACAAAACAGAAAACTTGTCCAACTTCACAGAGGAAAAATTTACTGTCTTCAAGAAACACAAATATCAAAACTTTGCAAATACAGTATAGCATTTGCAGAAACCGGTAAACCTGCTTAAAATTGAGCCAGTGCTTATGATGCAAAATGAACTTGAGGGGTTGTGGTGATGAGAGGGGAAGAGATAACACTGTAATAGAAAATCTGGTACAATTTTCTGTATCATTTTTACATGATGGAGTTTTGACAATTTTTTGTATTGGAGCCTTTCCCTATGAAGGGAAAATAGTATTAAAATCTAGTGTCAATAGAAAAGTTTAGAGGGAAATGATAAAATTAATTGTTAGACTCAGGTACCTACCTCCTACTCAAGCACCACAAAAGCTGAAATATTTAATGACCCATTCATTAAAGTAGTAGCTAATTCTTCATTTAGATTAGTGTTGGAGGTGAGAGAGTTCAGGGGACTTAGACACTGCAGCCCACTAAGCCTTGCTTCCAAGACTTGTAAACCAGTTGGAAGGAGGACAGTGTTGCTTGATAAATATATATGACAAAGAAGAAAGTAATACCTTCTGAGAGAATTAATAAATAAAAAAATAACACTGAGTGGAAGCTACCCAAGTACTCCCTAACAGAAGTGGAGAAACTAAACAGAGATCTTGTTTTTACTTATCACGGTAACTACAGGGATCTTTAAGTTACTGAACCATGTGTGTCTCCTGTTTGTTTTCCTCCCTCTGTGTCTTTGGTATCCAGAGGGAGGAATGGGGTTGTTGATATCAGTCACCCGTACAATTATATCTGCACTGGTTGAATTTCAGGGCAGACCTGGTATCTTCTTTGAGACTGTTCTACTAGAAGCATTCATCTTAGAAAACCATTAGGTAGTAAATTAGAAAACAATAAGGTGATCTGGATTTAAGTAGAATATATTCTTGGCCTGCAATTTTAATCAATCAGTCATTTTATAATTTAATTTTGTTGTAGGAACTGAATTGTTCCCCAATCAACAACATAGCTCTCCAGGATTATTTTAACTTGTTTTTCCTGGAATGAGGATGCATCAACAATTCATACTCTGCAGGTATGACTGCAACACCTGATGAGGTGCTAACCACAGTCATGTGAGAACAGCTGGGAATAGGTGCTTAATAAACTTTTTAATCAAACTGCCATTAACTCTCAGAATTAATGAGAGACTGAGTGCTTCAATTAATACTATGCAAAAGTAGAAATCTTGTATTTTATTAATTTAGCAACAATCCCTAGCAGATTACCATCAGTAGGAGTTGCAACAAAAGTGCTGGGATGCTCAGAACTTGTTCAGAGGTGGATTTAGGCATAGCTAGTATAGATTTTTTTTTTAAAAATCAACTATGCATTATTCCCACATTTACAAATAGCTATATTTTAAAAGACAAAAGTGTTGGTGTTCTTGACCCATGTAAGTTTGATCTTTAAAATGAATGCTTCCATGCACACTGAGAATATATATTAATCTGAGCACTAAGTTTACTTAAGCAGAAAGTATATATGTAAACACCTTTGTGTGTGCAAGACACGCAAGCTCAAATGCCTATTTGCATAGCTAAATAGAGGAGTTAGAACTTAGAGATACTGCAAATGTTTTTGTATCTGCATTCAACAGATGCATTAGTTCCCATTTCTAAAAAAGAAATGGTCTATCTCAAGTAGTGTAAACAAATCTGCTGCGTATTTTCTTTTTACAGAAGTAATCAAGCCCTACTTTGGAAAACTGTTATTACATTTGAGCCAGTATTGAGCAGATACATAAAGATATTTCCATTTCAAATAGACATTTTTGGTTTCTAGTAGCTTTATGATCTTAACTTGCATGCTGCAATCTGGCATGTGTGGATATATGTACATTTGTTTCAGTGCAGGAACATGTGCTTAGAATACAGTTTGACATTTTGGGGAACAAATATGATGTCTCACTCTGTGGGATGCCAGCATCAAGATTTGTTCATTACACTAAAACACTTGGGTTATCAGAGGACTTTAGGTGCTTCTTGTTTATCCTCAAACTTTCATTACAAAATATCAATTGCCAGGTGTCCAACTGCCTTTGTTGATCTTCAACTGGTCCTCCGAGATTGTGATGCTTTGCTAGTTAAGGACAATTTGCAAATGGAGACTACTTAGGAGGTAAAAATAAAAGTCCATTGAATCCAGGTGAAGAAACACTGAATTTCTGAAGCTTTTGACAGATGCAATTTGATGCTTATATAGTGAAGGCAGAAAGCTCCTTTTTTTCTTTTTTTTTTTTTTTCTTTCCCTTCTCTAATCTGCTTTCACTGTAATTTGCTATTTCCAGCAACTGAGCTGAAAACTGAGTGTCCTGGGTTCAGTAGTAGCAGTCATTTTTCTCCTTCTTAGTAGCTGCTGCAGTGCTGTGGTTTTGACTTTCAGCCTGGGAACAGCACTGATAACACCAATGTTTTCAGTTGTTGCTCAGTAATGTTTAATCTGACCAAGGACTTTCTGAGCCTCTTGCTCTGCCAGGGAAGAGGGGAAGCCAGGAGGAAGCAGAGATAGGACACCTGACCCAAACTAACCAAAGAGGTAGTCCACACCACAGCACGTCATGCTGTTGCATTAAAGGGGTAAAGATAAACCCCTTGCTTTATTAGAGGGGGCCAGGAACAGCCCTGGTATGCAATTACCAGTCCGGGTGCAGTCTGATTTCGGATTCACTGACAGTATACTACAGGCTGTCAGTCCGAGCGCGTACTGATTCCAGATTCACTGATAATGCACTACACTGCAGTGATTCAATTGTGCTCAGGAACCCTCATGGTCACACAGAAATAGTGAGGAATAGTGTAATTTACTGATGCAACAGATACAGGTTCTTATGGACTGCTGGTTATAAATACTGCCTGCAAAGCATACACAAATAATGGTTACATGAATATAAGTGCTCGATAAGGTTAACACAGCCTGGCTCTAAAATATATAGGTGACAATAAAAGTAACTCTATAGAGGTTCTAAGTTTTCCCAGGGAAGCACTGAGTACAGTGCAAGTCTTACCCACAGGCGTCCCTATGGGGGGGAAGAGAGGTCCAGCCTGTCAACTGGTCTCAGGAGTCTGTTGATGTTATCTTCCTTGACTTGTCTGAGATGGTGTCTTCCCTAACATTCCTCTTTCTATTGGGTCATTTTATACTATTTTCGCCTTCAAGGTCAAGCTTGAGTGACTCTAGTCATACATACCTTATTTTAGCAAGTAATGAGGTAATGGTTCACACCAAGAACGGTAATTGGTCATAAGGTGTTTTGCACTACCTAGCTTTTTGCTGAAGTTAGTATTCTTTTCATTTTGCTAAAGTTTGCTGAAGTTAGTATTTTTCCTGTTTTGCCGAAGTTTGCTGAAGTTAGTATGCAACATTCCCTTTTTGTGTTAAAGTTAGGATAAAGAGAGACCTCAACCTTGCTCTACCCTCCGTCTGCATTTTTCAGTTCCCCCTTTTTGGGCTGGAGTTAGGACAAAGAGTAACCACGAGATCTCCATCCCGCTTCACCCTCTATCTGTATGTTTCCAGTTCCCCTTTTTGTGCTAATGTTCAGACAGAGCATAACTGCAGGATCTTCACCTCGCTCTACCCTCCGTCTGGGTATGCATGGGGATTGCTGAGGTGCACATTTCAAGGGCGGCTGCATCTTATTTGAGAGATCCTAAAAGCCTGCTTAAACAATGCTGCATTTCAAATATAAGTTCAATTTTCAATTATTCCACTCATGCCCAGTATATAAACTGGGGGTAGTTATCTGGACGGGCTAGATCACTGCTCGGTTGGCCTGGGTATTCGGTCAGTAGGTGGTGAGCAGTTATATTCTCTTCCCTTGTTATTTCCCTTATCATTATTATTATTGATGGCAGCAGTAGTGGTTTTGTGTTATCCTTTAGCTACTGGACTGTTCTTATCCCAACCTATGGGAGTTACATTCTTTTGATTCTCCTCCCCATCATTCCGGGCGTGGGGGAGGGAGTAAGCGAGGGCTGCGTGGTTCTGAGTTACCAGCTGGGCTTAAACAATGACACTGAGCCATTTGTCTTCACCTAAATGTGATGATTTAGATGCCTAAGAGAAATGGATTTTTGTGCTCAATCTTTATTTGGAAAAGATGTTTACATGTATTCCAGTATTAGCAATCTAAAGTCTGAGTGATAGACATTTTCTTCTATGTTTTTTCCTTCTTAGCTGACATAAGCCTCTCCCTGCTGAAAATCCCCTCTCGGTTTTACAGCTGTGCATCTGGCATTTAGGCATTTCTGTTTAAAGCCATTCCCCTTTGTCCTGTCACTACCTGCTCTTGTAAAAAGCTCCTCTCCTGATTTCTTGTCATCCCATTTAGGCACTGAAAGCTGCACTAAGGTCTTTCTGGAGCCTTCTCTTTTCCAGACTGAACAGCCCCATCTCCTTCAGTCTGTCTCCAGAGCAGAGGTGCTCCAGCCCTCTGAGCATCTCCATAGGCTCCTCTGGACTTGCTCCAACAGGTGCACATCCTTCTTGTATTGGGGGCCCCAGAGCTGGATGCAGTATTGCAGATGGGGTCCCACAAGAGCAGAGGGGGAGAATCATCTCCCTTGACCTGCTAGCTGTGCTGTTGGGGATGCAGCCCAGGACACGGGTTGTAAGCACACACTGCTGGCTCATGTTTAGCTTTTTGTCAACCACACCCCGAGTCTTTCTCTTCAGGGCTGCTCTGAATCTGCTCTCCCCCCAGCCTGTACTTGTGCTTGGGATTGCCTTGACCCAGTTGCAGGACCTTGCACTTGGTTTTGTTGAGCTTCATGAGGCTGGCACTGTCCCACCCCCAGGTTCCTCTGGATCTCTTCCCTCCAGCATGTTGACAACACTGCACAGCTTGGTGGCATTGGCAAACTTGCTGAGGGTGTGCTAGATTCCACTGTTCCTTTCACCATCAGTACTAGTCCCAGTACCGGACCGCTGAAGATCACCACTTGTCACCTATCCTCCACTTGGACATTGAGCCATTGCTGGAAAAACACTTGCCACTCTGGCATTTTTGTAGGTTTTGAAAATCAGAGGTGTGTATTGAGTAGTTCCCCATTGGGAAGGTCAGACTGGACTTTTTTTACACTTTGGCCTGATTTTGGATGATTCTGCAGGAACTAAAACTCACAAAAGCGCTGTTCTGTAAAGCCAGACTTGTCCTCCTGCCTGAGTAGTCCTCTAAATATTGAAATTCATCCTCCAAAAAGGCATTGGTTGGACCAATGTTATGATACAGTGCTTAATTGTAATGACTCCCTTTTTTTTAAGTGAATTAAAAAATTGGCAGAAAAGGCAAAAAGATTCACAGAATGGCCTTGGGGCTATAGAGAATGCATTATAGTAAGAGACGTCAGAAATGCAATCTGTGTAGTCCATCAGAAAAAGAGATTACTGTAACTTGATCTGTTTAAGTTACTTCCTGGTGAGGATATGTTGGCTCCTAAAGTTGTCTTAATGAAGTAAAAGAAAGGAAAAAGAACCAGTAGTGGAGAGCTGCAGCAATAAAAATTCAAACATGAATTAGACCCAATATTTTAATAGAAGAATAAGTTTAACTGCTAGTGTCAGCTTCCATTGATGTCTTCCTAGATATAGTGAAAAATCTCTTTTTAAAGTATATTTTATCCAAGACATAATTATTCTTCACTCGTGTAATCTGTTAGGCTCTACGTAACAGCAGCTGGATAAAGTACAATGTGCAGGATTTTCTTAGAGGACATGATGGTCATTTGTGTGAGTAAAAGTACGGAATTAAAGGAATTATACTTATGCTGGGTCAGATCTAAGATCTAAATATCCCTTCCCCAGGCAGGCTGAGGGACATGAAATCCATAAGAAACATAGAATAGTTAGGGTTGGAAAGGACCTTAAGATCATCTAGTTCCAACCCCCCTGCCATGGGCAGGGACACCTCACACTAAAACATACCATCCAAGGCTATGTCCAACCCGGCCTTGAACACCGGCAGTGATGGAGCATTCACAACTTCCCTGGGCAATCCATTCCAGTGCCTCATCACCCTTACAGTAAAGAACTTCTTCCTCATATCCAATCTAAACTTCCCCTGTTGAAGTTTGAACCCGTTACCCCTTGTCCTCTCACTACAGTCCCTCATGAAGAGTCCCTCCCCAGCATCCCTATAGGCCCCCTTCAGATACAGGAAAGCTGCTATGAGATCTCCACGCAGCCTTCTCTTCTCCAGGCTGAACAGCCCCAACTTTCTCAGCCTATCTTCATATGGGAGGTGCTCCAGTCCCCTGATCATTCTCGTGGCCCTCCTCTGGACTTGTTCCAACAGTTCCATGTCCTTTTTATGTTGAGGACACCAGAAGTGTGCACAGTACTCCAAGTGAGGTCTCCCGAGAGCAGAGTAGAGGGGCAGGATCACCTCCTTCAACCTGCTGGTTACACTCCTTTTGATGCAGCCCAGGATACATCAGGTTTTCTGGGTTGCAAGCACACACTGCCAGCTCATGTTCATTTGCTCATCGACCAACAACCACAAGTCCTTCTCCAGGAGGCTGCTCTAAATCTCTTCTCTGCGCAACCTGTAGGTGTGCCTGGGATTGCTCTGACCCAGGTGGAGGACCTTGCACTTGTCATGGTTAAACTTCATCAGGTTGGCATCAGCCCACCTCACAAGCGTGTCAATGTCCCTCTGGATGGCATTCCTTCCCTCCAATGTATCAACTGAACCACACAGCTTGGTGTCATCAGCAAACTTGCTGAGGGCACACTCAATCTCACTGTCCATGTCAGCAACAAAGATGTTGAACAAGACCTGTCCCAACACCGATCCCTGAGGGACACCACACGTTACTGGTCTCCAGCTGGACATTGAGCCATCAACCACAACTCTTTGTGTGCGGCCATACAGGCAGTTCTTTATGCACTGAGTGGTCCACCTATCAAATTGATATCCCTGCAACTTAGAGACAAGGATGTGACGTGAGACAGTGTCGAACGCTTTGCACAAGTCCAGGTAGATGACATCAACTGCTCTGCCCTTGTCCATCAGTTTTGTAGCCCCATCATAGAAGGCTACCAGATTGGTCAGGCAGGATTTCCCCTTAATAAAGCCATCCTGGCTGTTACCAACAACCTTGTTGTTTTTCATGTGCCTTAGCATGGCTTCTAGGAGAATCTGCTCCAAGATTTTGCCAGGCCACAAAGGTGAGACTGACTGGTCTGTTATTCCCTGGGTCATCCGTTTTCCCCTTCTTGAAAATGGGGGTGATATTTCCCTTTTTCCAGTCATCGGGAACTTCACCTGACTGCCATGATTTTTCAAATATGGTGGACAGTGTCTTAGCAAATTCATTTGCTAGCTCCTTCAGGACCTGTGGATGGATTTCATCAGGTCCCATGGACGTGTATACGTTGAGGTTCCTAAGACGGTCTCGAACCAGATCCTCTCCTACAGCGGGCCCAGGGTCTTCATTCTCACTGTCCCTACGTCTGCCTTGCAAGACTTGGGTTGTGTGGTCAGAGCAATTGCCAGTGAAGACCAAGGCAAAGAGAACCTCAGCCTTCTCCAAATCCAGGGTAGCCAGTTCTCCCAATAGCTTCTGGAGAGGTCCCACATTGTCCCTAACCTGCCTCTTATTTGCAATGTACCTATAGAATCCCTTGCAGTTATCTTAATATCCCTAGCCAAGTTAAATTCTAAGTGGGCCTTAGCTTTCTTAACCTGGTCCCTGGCTTCCTGGACAACATCCCTGTATTCTTCCCAGGCTGCCTGTCCTTGCTTCCACCTTTTATAAACCTCTTTTTTCCTTCAAATTTTCCTCAGCAGCTCCTTATCCATCCAAGGAGGTCTCCTTGCCCTCCTGCAGCGCTTCCTTCTTGTAGGGATGTATTGCTCCTTGGCTTGCAGCAGGTGATCCTTGAATATTAACCAACAGACTTGGGCCTCCCTGCTCTCTAGGGCTATATCCCATGGCACCTTACTGAGCAGGTTCCTGAAGAGGCCAAAGTGTGCTCTGTTGAAGTCCAGGGCAGTGAGCTTGCTGCACGCTCTTCTCACTGTCCTGAGGATCTCGAATTTGACCATCTCGTGATCACTGCAACCATGGTTGCCTTGGATCCCCACATTTCCAATGAGCCCTTCCCTGTTGTTGAGGACGAGGTCAAGCATGGCGCCTCTCCTTGTCGGCTTGTCTACTACTTGCAGAAGGAAGTTGTCTTCCACACAATCGAGGAACTTCCTGGATTGCTTGTGCCGGGCCATACCATCCGTCCAACAGATACGAGGGTGATTGAAGTCTCCCATGAGAACAAGGGCCTGCGAGCGTGAGGCTGTTCCTATCTGTCTATAGAGCGCTTCATCCACAGATTCCTCTTGATCAGGCGGTCCATAAGAGATCCCCACAATAATGTCTCCCATCGCTGTTCTCCCTTTAACCCTAACCCACAAACTCTCTATGGACTGCTCACCTGTCCCCAGGCAAAGTTCCATACTCTCCGGCCTATCCCTAACATAAATTGCAACTCCCCTTCCCTGCCTACCAGCCCTGTCTTTTCTTAAGAGCCTGTAAGCTTCCATTCCAACACACCAGTCATAGGAGCCATCCCACTGTGTTTCTGTGATGCCTATATCATACCCCCGTAGATGTGCACACATCTCTAATTCCTCTTGCTTGTTCCTCATGCCGTGGGCGTTTGTGCAGAGACATCTGAGCCGAGCTCCAATTGAAGCCGGCTCATTGGCTGTAGCAGCTGGAATATCTCTACATTACTCTGAGCATAGGTGCCGACAACTGACTGGGTGTGTTGGGATGGAATGATGTCCCCATCTCCCCCAACACATCTAGTTTAAAGCATCCTTGACCAGTCTGGCAAGCCTCCTACCAAATCCACTCTTCCCTTTCTTTGTCAGACCAGCTACACCGGCCCCCAGTATACCTGGCCTACAAATTGTGTCCATGTTCAAGGTACCCAAACCCCTGACTTTGGCACCACCCTTCTAACCATTTATTAAGCTGGCTGATCTACTAACTTCATTAGTGGGGAGGTTATTTTGAACTGACCTGTTGAACCACTGTTGGGTAGCAAAGCGTGAAGTTTACCTGTGATGTTAATTTCTAGATGAGGCAGACACTGGAAGAAGGTTTGACCCATAAAATGTTGAAATACAAAAGCTGACAAGTTGCTTCCTCTCTATGCTCTGGCCTTAGGAAATTGACCCACTTTCTAATCGGGCTTTAAATTCTGCTGAACTGCTTTCAAGAACACTGAGGCATAATGCAAGTTAACATCTGCTTTTACCAGCATGTTACAGATTTTGGAGTCTGTGCCGTAGCTTCCAAGTCCTAGAAGCTGACTTTCTGCCTCTGCACTTGTGTATTTCGTTGACTATTCTCTTAGCACACAGCAAAAATCATGACAAGATGTTATTAAGAATTTGATGTGTTCTTTGTTACAACCATTTTCTTGGGAAATATTGTTTCCCCAGATTCAAAGCTTTTATAGAAACCTTCCAACTCCAATGAGTTCTTAGTAAAATCGAAATCAAATAAAGAGGACTTTTTTTGGGTTTTTTTTACACTTGATATCAAGTTATATAAAGCATCTAAGAAAAATTTATATGAGAAGAAAAAGCTGAAATTTCCTATTCTATGTCACATTACCCCATGTTGTTCAATAAAATTATTTTGTAAGAATTTTCAGTATAACGGATGCTCTTTGCCTGTGATGGTGATCATGAAGCAAACAATGAGCATCAGAAACCACAGGTCTGTGGTGGAGTTTGGGAGATTGTTTTTTTTTTAATCACAGTTTAAGCCAATTGCCAATAACATATTTCACAGGTGGTAAGTAGTTTGGAGACAGTAATTAATTTCCTGTAATTCTGACAGTAGCATCACTTTTTAGTTTCACAGAATATAGACCTAGATATAATCTAGTCTGAACTCTGTAGATGACAGGCTTAATGACTCCTCTCTGTATGAACTGCAAATAATCAACACTATCTTCCTCACATCTCATGACCTCAATCTTTTCTTATCTAATACACCTTTGGCTCCTCTCTCTAAAAGAAATTTTCCAAATTTTCATAATTGTGTAGTCATCCTTGTGACTCTCCTCTAACCTCTCTTTTTCAGTATTTTGGTGTTACAGCTGTGCCTGCTGCAGGCTGGCCTCTGTTCCTGCCCTCTGTGTCTTTCACCAGCATTTTCCTCCTAAACAGAGTGTCATCCTGGGAGGACATGACTAGTGGGCTGAGAAGGGTCTCTATGTGGATATTAGTTGTTTTTTGCAATGCCATCCCAGCTCCTGGAAGTAGGATCTGTGTTCTTTGTTAATATTTGCATGACTGTGCTAAAGAGCCATGATGCTGCTTCCACCCATCATTACCAGGCTTACATGAAGTTGTACGTCTGCCCAGGGAGTCAGGGGTATGGGAAACTGCTGAAGCTCCCCATGGAAGTCCTGCTGCTGCTTCTGAACATCAACCTGAACTTCTCTCAGGCCATTTCACTCCTCATTGCTCCAGGCTCTGCTGAGAACCAGCACAGGTCCAGCGAGCTGCTGTGTTAGCCCAACGAAAGACCTGCTGGGGCACTTGGTAGGGGGCCTCAGTTGTCTTACTGTTTTCTGTGTTTAGGGTGCTTCAGGAGTGACATTAACACCTTGAGGTTACTCAGGCACCCTACCTCTGTTGCTAAAGACTTCACAAAGGCTTGCTTGGTGCTCTGAGCCTGTTCTCCACCTCCTGCAGCAAAGAAACCTGTAATGGCAGCTGCATGAAAAAATGTGAATCAACATGACTTGAGGAATAATGTAATTGTAGGATTAGAGGTTAGAGCCTGCGCTGCTGGGGAATAGGTAATATTTGAAGGCTCATTACCCTGAGTCTTTAGGAAGGAAATCTTGAATTTTCGATACAGTGAAGAATGTTATTCCCAGGCACCTTTTCTAGTCCCCCTATTTCTGCTGCTTTTTTTTTTTTTTCTTGACTTCTGTGTGTTGTGTTTCAGTGTTGTTTTCTCTTTGGTTACTAAAATTTGGGCACCAGCAATTTTATTTGTCTGTATCAAGCTACCTTTTGCATTTGTGGAAAAAGCAGGGCAGATCTGTTTGTGTTTATCAGGTGCAACCAAACAGTTTTTCTAAAGGATCTGGAACATGTGTCCCTTGAGCTCCTCCATTAACCTGCTGACCAACAATAAACAGCTCTCTGTCGTGAAGCTGGTCAGGTGTAAAATAATAGTAGAAATTCAAGTATGTTTGGCACGGTAGATCCACAGAGACTGGTTTGGTACAGCACAGCAGAAGGCATTAAAATGCTAGGTTATGATAGATGAAGATATGTCCTGTTAGCTATGGTTTCTGCTTCTCCCTTCTGCAGGTATCATTATGTAGTCATTGCGTTTATTTCTGAGTGAGCTATATACTTCACTTTTGGGGAGTGAAACCATGGAGTCAAAGATATTAATGCACAGCATGAGAAGATATGGGGGAAGAAAATCTCTTGATGGGGAAAAAATGACATCTGCAGGTGAACCTTTCATTAAAATGAAGCAATCTGTGCAACCTGTTTTAGTTTTTTCCTATATCTTTCTTGAGCCTGGCTTAACTTGCAGTTCTCATAAAACTGGAGATGGGTAATTTGGTTTATTGGTGATTCAAATACTAGCAGAATAGGGCTGTGTTTGCCAGTCCACAAACTTCACAGACATGAGACTGTTCCCGGCAATACTAGTCTGCTGTATTATTTCTGTTGGAGAGCCACTTCATGAAAAAGCAGCAGCTGCTCACTGAAGATAAAGATCTTCTCTTGATACTGTAAGCAAAAAGCTGTCTTTTAATTTTTAAATGCTTCATACTTTTAGCAAAACATGCCTTATTGACAAAAGTGCTATATTTTCGCTGTCACTCTGTTGCCTCCGGAGTTGAAGTCTTCTTCCTTATACCAGTTTCCATGTGAGTTCTTTGACTTCAATAATTATATCTTTTAAGTAATTAAAATAGAATTTGAGCCTATATACTATATCCTAATGTATTACAGGATCAATACCTCTATTTGCATGCCCTTCGTTTACTTTTCTATAAATTCACTTGTTGGTAAAAGACCCCATCATCTATGCAATGAGACCTCCAAATTCGCTATTTAAGAATGTGAAAAATGTAGAGGTTCTACCTAGAGAAGTTTACTAACACAGGTAGCAAAACCTTTTGTTTCACTGTTACTACCCCACCAAGGGATCATGAGAACACATACAATGTGTTGCTGAATACAGTGGTGGTAGCTTGTGGGGCTGCTGCTGGAGGCTGTGCCTCTGCATATGTGTAAAGGTGGGGTTGGAAACCAGTTTCATCCACTAAGAAGCTTGTAGCCCTACTCTCAGGTAACAATGCTGCATGCACTTTATCTCCCTAATTTGCTCTTGGAACACCTATACTTTAGTCATCCTGTGGGTATACACACTGCTTTTTGAGGTGTGATTCAACCCAGCTGTTATCCTGGCACTAGGAGCACCACGGCAGCATAAGCCCAAGCTCCACCTTGTCACCCCAGTCTTCTGACACTACCCCAGCAGGGTAGTGCCTACTACAATGTCGACATCATTCAACATTGTCCTGTGCTTTTAAAACCCCATCATGATGGTCTGAAATAGAGACCTTGCTTTAACAGTAGGCATTACAATGAAATAATTGCAAAAGTATCATAATTACATGTACCATGGGGGTGCTACATGGGGTTTAGGTAAGAGCTGTGCATCGCTTCAGGAAGAACCAGCTCTGAGCTGTGCTGATGTAGACCACTATATTTAATATGTCACCAGAGATTGCTTCCAAGGGCAGATGCCTTTAGCAATGTAGACACAGCCA
Source organism: Myiopsitta monachus (assembly GCA_017639245.1). Classification (NCBI taxonomy): domain Eukaryota; kingdom Metazoa; phylum Chordata; class Aves; order Psittaciformes; family Psittacidae; genus Myiopsitta; species Myiopsitta monachus. Next base: position 56,707,732 of record CM029924.1, on the reverse strand, counting down.
TTGTTAGTCTACCCTGGGTGATAAACCTTCATTTTTGCTATTGTAACTGGAAAGTATGTGATGCGTCATGTTAGGTTATACCATTTTCTGCTCTGCAGAAAGCAATTACAGATGCAGTCTCTTGTCTTTGCAGCTGGATAAGCTAGGGTTTCTAATAGTTCTGGGCAAATGAAAGAAACAGCTTTCTTAGTAGAAAACGTCTCAAGAAATAGGCACTGTACATGTGCTCTGAGCTGTGGTAACATACTTAGCCTAAAGCTCTCCACAGGAATTTAGCAGGTAACAAACCATTCACCATTTCAGCTGTGTCAAAGTGTCAGGAAAAGCTGCTTTGTTGAAACTGAAGCTTCATGGAGAGACATCTTTGGAGGAAGGGGGAGAGTAAGGGGGGGAAAATTAATGGGAAAAATTTTCCTGCTCAGAGGTGGGTTTTTTGAGCAAACTAATAGTTCTAATGAGGTAGTTCAAGGTTGGTATTGTTGGATCACACAGCCAGAATCGTTGCACTGTCATGCAAATCCTGTTATGCTCTCTCAGTGCGCATTTTATCAGATTTTGATGTATTAATGGAAATAACTTTCCAGTTGTTTTTGTTGGCTCTCATGGCAGCTCTTCTGTTATTTTCCTTAGGGTTGGCAGCACATGTCTTAGCCTGCAGTCTCCTATTAGCCTCTTTGCCATTGCCATGTGTTGACATGTGAGCGCTCCTCTGGTCCCTTGAAATGCACTGATGCACTGAGATGTGTTAAAAATATACAATAATGCCTTGTTAATGGCTTGTAATTCTGCCAAGTGACTGACGCGTCAGGAAGGGGAAAAATATGGGTTGTTTATCCTGCTCAGCATTAAGTAAAAATGATGTTGGCAGCTTGGTTTGCTACCTGTGGATTTCAGCTTGCCCCAAGCCCTCATACTTTGGTTGGGGTGTGCTGCTCCAAGAAGGATTTTCATGGGGTGCTTCTTGGAGCAAGCTCCTTTGCTTTGATCTCATCCCTCTGAGTTTTTCAATTCCTTTTGATAGCCATCTGTGATGGATAGCTCAACAAAAGCAGCCTTGTTAAATCATTAAAAAATTAATGTGGAAGCAGTTTCCGGAGGAGGGAAAAAGAAAGCAAAGAAATATGAGAGGAAAGATATTAAAACAAGCGGTCAGCAATTACTGATTCACTTGTTGTTCTCTGCAATCAGGAATCCAGAGGGTATGAACATGCTTTATTATAGAACATCTGGTCCAGGAAATCTCTTTCAAATCCCTTCTTGATTACAGGTTGTGATAGTGACTGATGATTCTGAATGGAAATGCCAATTTTTGCAAGGCTGCGACTCGTTGTTCAGGTTCCTGCTATAACTAAGACACATGTGAGAGATTTACTGCCTCTTTTTCTTCTTTTTTTCTTTTTATTTTTTAAGATTTTATTATTGTGAGATTACTGAGGGTTTCAGAGAGAAAATGTGAACTGTTTTTTCCCAAGCAAATATTTCCAGCCACCCATGCACATGCAGTACATACTTACCTGCAGGTAGCTGTTTATTCAGTTCACATATTTGTTTATTTATTATTTTCACAAAACCTGAGGGGCATTTGACCCAGGGTTAACACTTCCAATTTACCAGTAAATCAACATGTTTTACAATACACAGGAAATAAATCGAAGGAGTGATGAGGTGGGGGGCCAATTAAGTATGCCTTTCACTTGTTCTTGATTATTGATTTGTATGTTGGCTGTGCCTTGAGCTTGTAACGGATCTGTGTTTTGCCCTGGGCTGGGTACAGCAAAAGTAATTCCTATCCTACACATGGTGTGGTGGGGAATGCTGTCTGTCCTGGAATGATTTTGATGGCTTTCAAGCATATTTTTACACCCCCGCCACCCCCCCATATACCCCGCTCCTTTGCTTGTGGGATTTGTAGGAGCAGCCTGATGCAGTGCAGTGGGGATGGACAAGCCTTAACCAGGCAACAAAGACAAGAGCTGAAGGAGATTGCCGATCTAAGTGAGAAGGGACTTCAACATCCACAATGCCTGTTTAAGATCCCTCCCTCACTATTAATTTATCTGGTACCTTTTCTGGTCTTCTGTTTGTGGAGACATTTGTGGCTTCTTTAGTGTTTCTATAGATGCCTAGTTTCTATGAGGGTTTTGGTTTACTTTCAGTGAGCCTTCGTGAGTAAAAACCAATCCATTTCATTCTTCATGTCACAGAAGCTCTGGGATAAAAACACTGACCCTCTCCCATGGTTTGCTGTCATACTCTTAATTGTGTGTTTCCCTGGATCAGCCTGCATTCCTACACTGATGGCATTAAAAATATAGGTGCCACATCCATGCAGGTAGGCAGCCAACTTCTGCTGACACTATTTGCGGGTTAGTTCAGATGCTTTTGTAGCACTAGACCTTGCCGATCCCCAAAGTAGTCTTCAAAAGAGGCAGGGAAAGTCTTTCTGAGACTCCAGGAGTGAAAGGCTTTTGAGGAGTGAGTGCTGATAATAGCTGAGAATTAGAGAAGACAAAGAACAGTGCCCCAGGGTAGCTTGGTGCTGTGTCAGCATTGCTTGATCCGTGTTGTCAGAAAGTCTTAAAGGAGAGAAGGTAGGATGGCTTAAAAATCCTCCTTGCTTACCAACGCCATGCAGGTAGGCAGCGTTTGCATGTGCTCTTGTGCCATGGCTATGATGCTTGCCGAAGTTGGTCATCTCACCATCAAGGAAGAGCTAACAAATGGTGGGAAACAGAGTAGGGTCTGCACAAGGGTTTGAATTTCAAGTTATACATAAATTTAATTGCAAATTCTCTAAAGCAGTCTGAGCTCTTTATTTGCTCAACCTTTGTCACCTGGCATTTAGCAATGCTGCTAAAATGCAGGGCTGGAGGAAAGCAGTGCCCATGTTAACAGGTGGTGTATTATCAATCTAAGTGTGCCAAAATGACGTGTCTTTATTTGAGGCTGGCTTTGCAGTTTCTCCCAATGAAGTAATTACAGCACTTCTAATACAGTCATTTGATGCTGCAGTATCATTTTTACAAGTGCAGGAAGGCAATACTTAAAGAAAAAAATTATAAAATGAGTGTGGTTCCCTCGTTTTCAGACTGCATGAAGGTATATCTGCTATTAAATTTATTGAGTACTCAAGGGCACCAGGCAGGATAGATGTTCAAGTCCCAGCCCATATGAAATAACAAACCAGGAGAAGACTCTGCTACTGATATCAAGTGTCAGAAAAGAAGAAAAGCCTGCAGGAAAGAGAGCATTACTGAAATTAGACAACATGCCAGAGTTTAATCCTACAGAGAATCTTTATTTGATTTTTAATCAATCTTTCTTGCAGTAAGTTAGGAAGAAGGATTTCAGAAGTGACTGAATCCTGTTACCTGCACTGGACAGGAGGGCAGGGCTTCCATCAAACAGAATCTGTGCTTATGCCTTGGGGATGAAAGCAAAATATATGATCAGCACCTTCCTCTTTAGCATGGAGAGGCCAAGAAATTACAGCAGGAGAGGTGTGTTTAGCACTGCTGTGGAGCTCAAAGCCCACTGTTGTACAAGAATGTAAAACCAATCTATACAAGAGAAGAATAGGGGTTGACAGATTACTGTAACTGGCAGAAAATCAAGCTGGTGTGATTTTTAAATCAGGGTGAGCTCCTTTAGGATGAGCTCCTCAGCAGCAGGAGGCTGGAATGGAGTGTGTGGCAAAGGGAGAGGAATGGGGCCAACAGGCTGCAGGGCCAGCAAGAGCACATAATTTTCTGAAGATGCCAAAATGCCAAGTTCCAGAAAAAGCTTCAAGTGAATTGTAATGTGAAATTGTGTCTTGCAGGTGGCAGAGAAGGATACATGATATCCAGATTCTCATCTGGTAGCTATGCTGTTATGGTCAAAGGAGAAGATGAAAACTTAGAAGTAGTACAGTAAAAGAAGAGGATGTATAAGGAGATGAAGCATTTTCAAAGAGTTGGCTACCCCTAAACATTTGATCAGCTACATATTAAGGCTAAGCACCAGTGTCAAATGGCAGTAAGCTGCTCTTTCAGCAATGGATCATAGTTGCTGGCTTAGAGTCATTTTAGGAGGAAGTGCAGAGTGGTAACTGATGAGATGACAACCCTGGGAGCCCTGGGGTACTCTTGCTTTGAGCAGTGAAAACCAGCTGAAACCAAAGCAGCAAAGTATCTGGCTCATTTGTTTCCTGGAAGGTAATGGTGGGGTGGCAGCTTCATCACATCAGGAGCTAGGGCACCTTTTATTCTTCTTTTCCCTCAAGGCTTTGGAAAATGTTTTTTGTTTTGTTTTGTTTTATACCCAGCAATAATGGCAGATGCTATTCATCTGAGCTACCCTAGCAATGTGATGTAAGAGGACCATCAGGAGGCTGTTTTGAGAGTGGGGATATCTCAGGTTAAAGTGAGTTATATGTCTGAATTTGGCATCCTCAGGTGTCCCTAAGCAGTGGTTTTTCAGCTCCAGCTCTCATCCTTTGGCCTCATTCTGATAACATATGTTTCAGAATTGCCCCTAGACTCATCTTTTAGTCTTCTATATCTCTCCTTCTTACACTGCTTCTTTCCTTTATCCTCACCTTTATGCCCCTAACAATATAATACTAAACACAAACTGTTTAAGGAACACTTGTCCTTTTCAGTATAAATCTTCATGAATTGAAAGATGTGAACCTGAATGATAAGGGATTTGGCGGCTTGTAATATTTTCTTATTCTTTTACATTTCTAATTTAGTTTTTTATTACACCAGCAATGTTTTGCTTTCTCTCATGTTCTCTTTCATGCTGATGGGCAAAAAAAGGTGGCAAGTGAATTGGATCATGAATATGTCCAAGTATTGTTGGTTGCTCCACTCTGAATTCAAAATTTAATGTGCAAACTTAGACCCTCCTTTGGCAATCTGAAACCAGACACTGAGGACAAAGTCAAGGAATGCTATTTTTGAAGTAAAATGCAAACCCAAGTAAATGCTCAGTTGTTTAAGCATATAATTGGGATTCAGTGACTGGTCGATTTTTGTGACTTTGAAGATGGTTTCTGCCTGAACTTCAAGACGAAGGGTTGAGAAGAAAACTTAAAACTGGTGATGACCATCCTTTGTTTGCACATTTCAGGTCACTTCTGTACTCAAAAGGCCGCTGCATTCTTAGAAATGGCTTTGGTTACTTGTTCTCGTATGGTGAGTTTGTGTGGAGCGCACAGCATGGGACAGATCTGGCTAAGCTCTCTGAAGGCTTAGTTTGGATGTGTCAGACAAATAAATTCACAGCTGGAGTTTTCATTGAACAGGAAAACACTGCATTGCATAGAAATATTTTGTCCTATTTTTTCCTCAAGGATCTGGCTTGTGCTTATCTGCTGTGTTCTTCACCCTTTTTCTCCTCCAGACTTTCCCTCCCTGGAACTGCTGTTTTCAAATCAGCACTTTGTTTTCACTGCCTGTACTGGATGCTGGGTTTCCTTGTGTTGTCTGTGGTCTAAGAAATTACAATATTGGTGATAAATGATTAGCAAGAAATCAGAAAGTGATCTGATGTGCAAAGTACAAAGGCAGAAGGGTGTATTTTTAAGTAAAAGCAGGCATGGGGGTAGGCAATGATTAGTTTGTGGTCCAGCCCTGACAGGTCCACTGAAGATGAAGAGCTTGGCTTCCCAAGTGGGATTGTTAAGGTTCACTGGAAGGAGGCCAGGATCAGAAGCTGGCTTTGCTGCTGTTGCAAGGTAAAGCTACGGGGAACCAAGGAGTCGCTAATGGGCGACCAGCAGCATGGGAGCTATTCTTTCCTTACTTGAAAAAGGGAGCAGGGAAACAGAAAACGGGAGGAAAAGTGAATCAAAGTGACTGCATCAGAGCTCTGGAATAATTAAAGAATAATGTGCATTGACCTGGTTAGATGGTTGTTTACTGCATGAATGCATGGATTTAGCTTAACAGGGAGCTGTAGGGGGAAAATCTGAACAATCAGGAAGGGAAAATAATGACTGAGAAAATTCCTGTCTTCATTAAAACTTGAAGCTTGTGAAGAGACAATGTCAGGAGAAGAAAGTTTGCAGGCACAGTTAATTTGAAAAGAGAAGATACTATGTAAGAGAGTGAGATCAGCAAACTGTTATCCCTTTTTCCACTGGGGGACCTCATGATGAAGCCACTGGTATTCACAGCACCCTGTGTGAGGGGGGACTCACAGACTGGGACCTTGCAGTGTCTGCAGGAGTCTTTTTGCCTTCATCTGATCTACAAAGATCTGACTGATGTTTGGCAGGGGTTTCCTCAGGAAACTGGCTCGGGCCACTCTTCTGGGATAGCCAGGTTTGAAAAACCGGCAGAATTTAGGAAAACCTGGATGCATGAAAGACTTTATGAGAAATTTCAGCTCAGGGTAAAGACTTGAGGCCTGCCATCTCTTGGGGGAATGTTTAAAGATGATGGGAGAGGGTCAGAAATGGAGCTGAGTCTGGGAAGGAGTTTTCTTTTACTTTAACTCTTTTTCACTGGGGGAGAAAGGGCAAGAAAATTAGAGTATAAACAAGAGATTGTCAGGAAAATTCAGATACTATTGGGAGTATATATGTAGGAGGAAACTATAGGGACATAATTATTTCAGATAATGAATGAGATGGGAGGGTCTCTGCAGGCCTGGAGCTGTCTTGGTGGAGGGAAAGGAAGGGGACACTTTCCTTCTTGGAGGAGAGGGAAATATCTGTGCAGACATATTTCTTTGGTGTAGGTAGGGCCTGTGGGTATTTTGAGCAGTGAGTGGGAATTAGCAGACCTGGGAAGGGTAAGTGGTTCAGGAGAGTTTTGTGGGTAAGTCCTACCTGTTAATATGAGAAGGGTTTGGTGGGCTTGATACAAAGCTCGTGTCTGGGTGTGCTGGAACAGCCATGGAGGGATGGCGGGACATTACCTGGCAGAGAGGTGGTGGGGGCCTAAGCAGATTTCTGACTCCAGTTGTGGATCAGCTCAGAAATATCCAGCCCGTGACATAGACAGGTTGGGGTGTTGCAAAGGTATCTTCTGCTCTCAAAAATCTGCATGACTTGTTTGTCTGTTGCTATAGCTCGTGATCAATCATCTGACTCAAAAAAGTGCTTTCCCTTCTTTGTAGATCTGTCCCCCTCTTTTTTTTAGAGGGATGGAGGGGACACTGATTTTTTATGTTACATGAAGATATATGTTTTTTGGGACTGTCTAATGGGGTGGTGCCTTTCAAGTAAAGCTGGAGTCATCATTTTTATTAGATTAGATATGATGATTAAGACATTTTGCTCGAGTACCTTTCTGTTGAACCTTTGTGATTAAAGAGAAAATCATTAACTGGGGCTTTGCAAGGCTTTTCTAAGATTTCAGGAACCCTCACTGTATTAGGGAGGAGAAAAAGAAAGCAAATGTCCTTGCTTGTCTTTTCCACTGCACTAACAAGCATGTACAAACACAAATGTGTAAAACAGACAGCACACAGCTATTGTAGCCCTAAGAGTAGACAGATGTGCAATTAAATTAGAGTTTAACAAGTCATCGTGTGTCAGCAGAGCCTCAGTTGCTGCCTGTGTGTGAGTGCTGAGCTCACAGCAGAGAGAGGCAATTTCCCATGGCGTAAGCTGCAATGAGCAAGAATTGCACTATGTGAAATTACCCAGCTTTCTTGTGATCAGAGGGGAAGCATGCAGATGGCTTTAACAGATAAGGTGCTTGGTGGCAGCTCACAGAGCTGTGGCAATTTGACAGTGTTTCATCCCCCTGAAATAAGAGGAGCTTTGGGGTCAGGTTTTTTTTTCCAAGGCATGTGCATGTCACCATATATGAGACTGAATAAAGCACAGTTTGTGCTTGCAGGGCTCTGAAGCAAAGCAATGTATTTAAGTTTACTATTGATGGGATTTGGGGTCCTGAATGTTTGAGGCAAATCCAAATCCCTCTGTGTTGAGTGCTGCTGCTTGTACTGGCATGCAGCTCTTTGGGAACTAGGCGGGAGTGACTCTCCATCCCTCTACAGAAGGAGATGGCCCCTAACCTTGCTCATGTCTGACATCCTCAGCCTAGCTGGCCCCTCTTTGCCTTATCCCTTGCAAGTGGTGAAATGATATGGTAATTGTCCCCGTGTATGAAAGGCTGAAGTGCAGATGCTGTTGTTGCTATGAAATCAGTTTGTTGATGGAAAAAGGAGTGTGTGGCTGCATGTTGTGACTAGGGCTGGTAATAGCGTGTAATTATTTCTTACAATATCAACAGAAGTACTTCATGAAAAAGCTTGCAAAAATGACTGCTAAGACATTTGATGCAAGAAGGCAGCAGCAGCCATGAAATGTACAAAACATTGAAGGGAGGTTGGGACAGAGACAGTATTGTAATGGATAGGATTGCAATGGTTTTGCCATCCTGGACATGAGAGAAAATACATTTCTCTGTGTGGACATGAAGGAAAATATATTTCTTGTGTGAAGGGAATGATACTGCATTTCCATTTACCTTGCCGGAAGACTTCAGGGTTTACTAGGAGTCCTGGATTCAGCAGTAGCAGTCATTTTTTTCCTTCTTAGTAGCTGGTGCAGTGCTGTGGTTTTGACTTTCAGCCTGGGAACAGCGCTGCTAACACCGATGTTTTCAGTTGCTGCTCAGTAATGTTTACTCTGACCAAGGACTTTCTGAGTCTCATGCTCTGCCAGGGAGGAGGGGAAGCCAGGAGGAAGCAGAGATAGGACACCTGACCCAAACTAACCAAAGAGGTATTCCATACCACAGCATGTCATGCCCAGTGTATAAACTGGGGGTAGTTACCCAGAAGGGTTAGATCAGTGCTCAGTTGGGCTGAGTATCTGTTGGCGGGTGGTGACTGGTTGCATTCTCTTCCCTTGTTATTTCCCTTATCATTATTATTATTGGTGGTAGCAGCAGTGGTTTGTGTTATACCTCAGTTACTGGACTGTTCTTATCTCAACCTGTGGGAGCTACATTCTTTAGACTCTCCTCCCCATCCCTCTGGGAGTGGGGGGGAGGAAGGGGGGAGAGTGAGTAAGGGCTGCATGGCTGATTTGCCAGCTGGGTTTAAACCACAACACTAGGGCATGTAGCACATACTCTGTCCTCTGCTCACACCTGCCAGCCTGGGTGAGTGCTTCAGCTTCTTCCCCAAGTGCTGGTTAGTGGGGTTGCAGTGTGACCATCATGGAGTTGGTATCGTTGTGCTTAGCATATGCTTTGCAGCCAGGCTGGCATCTCTGACTTTAAGCTGTGAAAATGCTCAGTTTGGGGTAATTTTGTATGTCCAGCTATTTGAGACATTTGGCATCTATTATTTGTCTGTGAAGATGTAGAAAAGTGTGAGTCTAAACAGAGCATGAAAGTTACGTAGCTTGTGATATACAGGCTCCTGTCTATTATGCTCAAGGTGGGTTTAGAACCAACAGAGACCATTTTGTGAACTCTGTTACCATGAGTTTGGTTTCAATTTGAGTTACTTGATACTAAGGATATGCTACTGCCTCTGGACTTCACTTCCTTGGGCATGGGCTGGTGATTCTACTTCACACCCAAGAATACAAACTGCTCATTAAGAGACTTTTTTATTTTCTTTCTTTTCCTTCCTGCGTGGTTTGTTTCTGCTATTCCAAAATGCATGCACCAGTTAAACTTTATCACTGAAGAAAACTCCATTCAGCTGGAAAAAAAGATGCATCTCATTTGTCTGGATGAGCTGGAGAAGAGGTGCATGCTGGCCGCAGCAGGGGCCGATAATGAAGTATGGGCAATTCCTTGATCTTGTTACGATTTTTCAGCTTAAGCCAGCCCTCAGTCCAGTGGATCTCCTTGAAGCTCCTTGGCTGTGGCTGGGAATGGAGATATTGACAAATGGCTTGTGGAAGCATCTCTCCTTGTCAATCTCCATTGTCTTTGTTCTGCCTGCTTTCATGACAGCAGCTGACCCTGCTCTGAGATGCCACTCCATTGCTGTTTCTGCTCTGAGATATACTGCATTGATGGTTGTGCCAAGCGCAACAGCTCTTGTCTCATCACACGTAACACTGTTTTCCTCTGTACCTGTGCAAATACAACTTGCATTCATGCTTGCAACCCCAACAGCACTCCCCAAAAGCCAGTACAGGGGCTGTTGAGCAGTGCTGTCCTCCAGTCATTGCCTTTGTGTTACTGCTACTGGGCTGACCCTGGCTCTGCTGACATTCTTCCCAGCTAATATCAGCAATGAAAGGTGAATGCTCAGGATCTCAGTGGGAGAACAGTCAGGGAATGACTCATCAATCCCCTCACACACGCATATATATATATATATATGTATAGGTCCTTGTAAGGTGCCTGCAGGGAGTGACTCATTTCACCTCTCCATTATCATTGCCTATTGAGAGCCAGTGTGGCTGGACCAAAACAAGCACCAAAATTCCCTATGGCAAGAGAAGGAGAGCAAGATGGGTCTTGCTCTTTGTAATGCCAGGGAATCCACAGGTACTAGCTGTGAATTAGTGAAGGTTACAGCTTTATAACCTACCACCAGCTTTTCCCCATGTTTTGGGGGCCAAAATGCTGGGTCTTCAGGGCAGGGGGCAGAGCCTAATGTGTCAGATCTGAGCTGCTCAAAGGGGGTATCTAAGCCATGTGTTATGCTAACATGAAGAGGAAGATTGCACCATCTTGTTTTTTCCCTCCTCTGGTGTCCCTACACACTTCTGCCCTGTCCCAGCTGGATTTGATCTTGTTAGGACTGGCCCAGCTCATCTGGTGACGATGCAGTGTTGAATAATTTGATAACAGGCTATGTAGTTCAGGAGATCCTGGATGCTGTTCCTCAGACCCAAGTCCTGTGGAAACACCAGAATAAAGCTGCAAGTGCAGTTTTTTACTTAGTTTGGATAGGTCTTGGACTTGGGACTTCAGTTGAACTTGGCCTGGAGTCTTAATGGAATGTAAACCTAGGGATTAATTCCCACTGACTTTGATTTTAGCACAAACCTAACATTTTATCATGATGCAGGAAAGACCTTTGTCTACAGAAGCATTTGCAAGGCTTGTGAGCAGCTGAAGACCTCTTGACTCAAAAATGCAACTATTTTAAATAAGATTTCTCCTTCCATGTTTCCCCAAAAGGCACAGACATATATAGGCCTACAGACCTATATGGAAAAAAATCAATTTTATGCCCAGCTTGGATAACAAAATATCTGACTTGCCTGATCATTGTGCCAGTGCCTTTGTTAAGACATATTTAGATTAGCAGGAAATGTGAATGTAAAGATAATTATATTTTTTTCCCTTGCGCAACCTGTATGCAAACCGAGTCCTAGAGCCCTGTGCTGTGAGCAGGCAATGAGCGGGTACAGAGCAATGTCCAATTCAATCACAAATCCTATGCTTTCCATAAAGTTACAGGTACGTTCCCCTGGAAAGAGGAATTTTGAAAGGAATTTTATTTGCTGGCACTGGTACACGACGCATGCTCCATTTATCAAGCTGTAGAAGAAATCCTGAGCTTCATGTAATGAATTGCCCACTCAGCTTGCCAGCTGGCAGCATGTATTCAAGGCAGTAGCTGTGTTGAAAGCAGTTATTCTCTGAATTTTCAGGGATAAATAAAATCAGAGTCCTGTCAGCTGCTTTCAGCTGTTGCTTCCAGTTACTGTTATTTTCTTCAGATAGACCAGGATTCAGCTTTCTGTTTTGTCTCTTCCCAGACCCACAGTACTTTTCATGGGACACAAATGTTTCTTTTCACCCCTCTAAGAATAATTAAACCACCATTAAATTGATTTATAAGTAAAAGACAGGGCTTTTGGCAGAGATCCAAGGAACTTGTGTTTGCATCTGAGATGTACATAAAGGCTGGACAAAGAAGTTTCAGCCCAAAGAGGCCATGCAAGGACAGAGAAGCAGAACCACTACCTGCAGCAGCCAGGAAATACATGAAGCTATGACAAAGGCAAAACAGTTGGTATACATGGGCAAGAAATAAGGATGGTGGTCAGTGTTGCTAAGAAAAATGTTCTTTTGCACAGTACTGTATTTTTCTTCTGTCCATCTGTCTGTCTCTGCCCTTCACTGCTGTATTTTTACATAGCTCTGCATTCCTTTTTTCTTCTTCAGTCTGCATTATTGAAGGAATTGTCTGACAAAAAGAGCAGCCCATATGTGAGGGTTTGAACAAACAGCCTCAAAGGACCAGCATTTGAATTCTGCACACAAAGAAGTCATTACTTGGCTGCTCTGTCCATTTGTCATTATATGAAATGCACCCTGACTCATCTGTAAAAGCTATGAAAAGCCATCTGGTCTTATTAGTCTTTTGCTTTTCTATATCAGTATCTGGCTGTATGTCTTTATTAAGTTCTTTTAGAAGAATCACAGTGTAAATGCTTGAGGCAGATGAAGAAAAATCTATGGGCGTACCTTCCTTTGTAATTTTCCACAGGGGGATTTAATTCATCAAGGTAGTGGAAAACTAACAATAAAATAATTCCCTTTTGTTGCTCATCTAAGGCAAAAGTTGAACCTCCTAGATTCTCAAAGCCTGTGAAATGCGATCATGGAATGATGTATGTGCATGAGGGAAAGGAATTTCCAACACAGAGACCGTTCAAATTTCTTCTTGACAAGCTTGCATTAAGCAATGTTGAGTATGCCTTTTCCAACACAACAAAGCAGCGAGGTACTGACCCGGTGGAGGGGCAGTAGCTGGGAGCCTGTGCATTGACAGGACCACCGCTTTTCTTGTTGTGAGCAGTCAGAATGTGAATGGGTTTTGCTGCCCTTTCTATATTCAGGCATTTGCTATCACACATGGTGTTTTACTGCTTAGAAGTGAGCTGCTGAATAAAGCAAGATACATATTGCCCATGTTAACAGCTACGAAGCAGAACTCATTATGAATTTTTCTATGAAAAATTTATTGGTGCTTTTCTTTTTTTCAAAATGTCATCGTCTTTTGCCAGCACTCAAAGAACACAAAAGCTGTCATCGTACAGCACTTGTGGAAATGCTGTTGCATTTATGTTAAACAGGTGCATCTGCTGACAGCCTTGGGGGTGGAGAGAAAGTGTCCACATAAGGCTGCATGAATGCACATTTAAATAAGATGGTAACAGTTATCCTGGATGTTGATTTGCGAGCCAATCCTTTGCTAGGATACAAACTACTCTGTAAAAAGACTTTTCAAGTCACAACTGTGTCACTTAGCACTCCAGCAACATTTTGTATTGTTTCATACTTTTTTTTCTTCCTTAGGTATGCTATAGATTGTTGCAATATGGGGGAGGGGAAGGGGGGAACCATTAAAGGTCCCTTTTTACATATTTTCCATGAACAATTTTCAGCCTGTAGGAATACTTTGCTGGCAGAAGTTGCGTGCTGAAGGGGCTGGCTAAAACTTTCAACCTGTTATTCAAGGAACCTAAGGTCATCATTTTACTAGTAGTAAAATATGCTTGTGATAGTTCTGTGGCACTGAAATTAATTGAGCCAGGCTGGCCATATTACTACACATTTTCATCCAACATAATATGGTGCACCCATGTAGACTTTTGAAAGTGGTCTTGGGAACCACATCTGGAAATTGTTTGAAAGACTGCTAAATGGTCTGGGCAAAACTGTGCAAGTCTTGTTAGCTGTGTAATTGCATGGCGTTGTTTCTGCTCCTGTTGCAAGGTGTTGTGCTCCTGGAAAGAGCTTTCAAGTGCTCTCCTGACCCTTCTATATACACCACTTCTTCTTTTGGTACAAGATCTGCATCCTTTGCTTCTGACATTGGGAAGTATATTTCTGAGAAATAATATTGCCTCATGTCTCAAACTTTGTGGCTGGATTATTACTTGAGATGGGAGCAGAACAACTTGATTGTGACTGTGAAATAACATCATTATATCACAGTACTCAACCAGGTGTTACTCTGGAGAATCATCCACATCAAACAAACTATCCTCGCTTAAATAAAATGATCAGACTTCACAACTGCCTCTAGAGCATGCATTTTGCTATGCAAGTATATCTGAGATGGGCACTACTGAGAGTCCCTGGGTGCCAAATCTTGCAGCATCCCATTGCACTAAGGAGCATGAGCATGACAGCAGAGATACTACACACAAATCATAGAATCATAGAATAGTTAGGGTTGGAAAGGACCTTAAGATCATCTAGTTCCAATCCCCCTGCCATAGGCAAGGGCACCTCACACTAAACCATGTCAACCAAGGCTCTCCTCAACCTGGCCGTGAACACCACCAGGGATGGAGCATTCACAACTTCCTTGGCCAACCCATTCCAGTGCCTCACCACCCTTACAGTAAAGAACTTCTTCCTTATATCCAATCTAAACTTCCCCTGTTTAAGGTTGAACCCATTACCCCTTGTCCTATCACTACAGTCCCTAATGAACAGCCCAGCCCCAGGATCCTTATAGGTCCTCTTCAGATACAGAAAAGCTGCTATGAGGTCTCCAATGCAGCCTTCTCTTCTCCAGGCTGAACAGCCCCAACTTTCTCAGCCTATCTACATATGGGAGGTGCTCCAGTCCCCTGATCATCCTCCTCTGGACTTGTTCCAACAGTTTCCATGTCCTTTTTATGTTGAGGACACCAGAAGTGCGCACAGTACTCCAAGTGAGGTCTCCCGAGAGCAGAGTAGAGGGGCAGGATCACCTCCTTCGACCTGCTGGTCACACTCCTTTTGATGCAGGCCAGGATACCAGTTGGCTTTCTGGGCTGCAAGAGCACACTGCAGCGGGTTCATGTTCCTTTTCTCATTGACCAGCACCCCCAAGTCCTTCTGTGCAGGGCTGCTCTAAATCACCTTCTCTGCCCAACCTGTGGCTAAATGAGAACTTTTCAGCCTTATGGGATCACCAATTGTCTCTATGGAGCACCACTTTGACTTAATTTCTCCCACCCTTTGTGCAATCTTGAGGTGCCTCATTTTAAAAATATAAAATAGATTTAGAGAATGCTAAAGAAAAAATACAATTTAACTGTAAATGATATTGACTTTCTTTTTTTCCAAGTAATCAATATATTTTTTGTCATCTATGAAGCCTACAGCACTGTTGTGCAAAAGTTAAACACCGTGAGTCTAGCAAAGCACCTAACACTGCTTCAGAACTGAGCTTGTAAGATGTTTCTCTCTTTTTTTTTTTTTTTTTTTACACCAAAGATTGTAAAGCAGGTTGTTGAAGCATCATCTTGGGTGCCTGCGTGTAAGGAGAGCACAGTGGCATTGGCAAGGAGGTGTCATCTCCTTGTGGGAAGTGCTCTGGAGACTGAGGGAAAGCTGGTGGCTCCCAGAGAGACCTGCCCCTATGTTGGCACCACTTGGCTGGCCCGTACAGGTGAACTTTTTTCTCTTCCTCGGTGCTGTACCCATGAGTCCCTCCAAGAGCTCTGCTCCCTGGGGTTAGGAGAACTCAGCCCCAAGGATGAGACTTTGAGGAAAGGCTCAAATACTCAATCCTACATGGGCTCCTAGACCAATACCAAGCTGTGAGTATGGCTGGGCAGACCAAAAGCCCTCAAAGATGGGACACTATCTGCTGGGGCTTTGAATTTGACAACAAAAGTGGTTTCAATATTTGCAAGCTATGCTGATGTGCTCTTCTCCCATAGTCTGAAATCAGTACATGAAGCTACTCTGCATATTTATTACTCTAGTTGCAATGTAACCACTTGGATATCTGCTTGCAAGAGTCATTCACATCCTTCACACCCCTACAAAATACATCTGCTTTCAGTGATTGAAGCTTAAGGAAAAAATATCAAGAAAAACCTATGGAAGTATCTTTATGAAGAAAGCTGAGTCCACAGTTACTTGAACAGCACAGATATTGAATAGCTTTAATTTTCTCCATGGAAAAGCAGAGAAGCTTTTTTTAACTCCAAGAAGTTTTGCAAATAATGGATTTTATGCACTGTTTGGCATAGTTGGGGTATTTACCCCATACAGGTTATCTGGGATATTTGTGGAGTGGGTCTTTTGGGGTTATTTTGGAAAAGATAGTGATGTGAGGATAAGGAAAAAAAAAGTTCATTGTGAGCTACTTCAGAAAATCTGGTAACAAGAAACAAATAGTACTGTAAGCAGATGTGCTTATTGATGTGTGGGGTCACTGCATTTGGCAGCTGACTAAGGAGAATCTGAAGACCCTGGAAGTGCCAAGCTGTGGTTTACCTAACCAAAGTCCTGAAAAATATGACAAGGTGAGATTAAAAAGAATGGTGGTGATAGAGTGGAGTTTTCCTTGTTTAAGGAACACATACTGTATTTTTTTAGGTGAAACTTGCATCTTGCTGGTTGGCTTTGCATTAATCTGCTTTTATGGCCATGTTTATACACAGAAGACACATTGCTCTGTTATTTAACTGGCTGTAAGTGAAATGGAGCAATCCTGCTTCATTCAGGAGCATTAAGGCAGATATGCTCTGGCAGGTAGTCTTTGGAGATATGGCTGTGTTTTACTTTTTGACCTGTGCTTGCTGTTCCCCTGTGCCAGGTCCTCCTCTGCTTCCCTCCCTGTGTCCTTCACCCAGCTCAGACTTGTTGACAGCAGTTCCATCATCCTCACCACAAAGCTTCTGCTGGTAGAGATCAGGCACCATGTCCCTCAAGCATTTTAAACAGAGGCTAAAATCCTCCCTTGAGTTTCCTACCTGGCTCTGCCCTGCCAGCTTCTGAAATGGCCTTTTCTGTTCAGTGAAGTGGTCTGCATTCCTGGGAAGTGATCTCTTAAGGTTTGTTCCAGCTTTTCAGATTAATCCCTTAGCCTATGGGTAGGAAAAGTGAATGACACTGTCTGGGTTCATTAAGGTGCATCTATTTAATCTTGTGCTGTAAAATCCAAAGGCTCTGATTGAGGTTGTGGGGAAAGGCATAGAAAAATTTTTGCCTGGGTATACTGCATAGACCTGGGGTCTACTAGAGAGACCTCAGAGAAGACTGCTAAAATTCTGTTCTTTTGCTGGAAGCACCTCTGCAATACTGTCTCGGTTTGCTTCTCATCTGTCTGTGCTTCCTTTAGTACCTTGCCTCGCTCAAAAGCTTTCCATTCCCTAAATTTACTGCATAATAAAAGAAAACATTTTGTAAAAAGCTTTCTGAATTTCCAAACTTTTTATCTTGTGCTAAGGCAAGCTGTTAAACTCATTCAGATGAGTGAAAACTGTGAAAGCAGCGTTATGCATGCCAATAAAAAAATAGGACACACTTCAAAGAGGAAAGGAATTTACCTTCAGACTCCCGGGGAATTGCACTGAAAGTTGGATTACTAGATACTTTAAGTTTCCTTCACCAGGAAATGTCTATCTAAATGCTCAGCAAACTGAATCACCTACTGTTGCACAGGGCAATGACATTCCAGATAAATTCTCCGGTGATGATTAATGACTTCATCTCTTGGGTCCCATAAGGGTGGCAGGGTCATTCATGCCTGCAGCGGCACCCACTTTCACCCTATCTCCTGGTGTGATCAGGCAAGAGCAGCCATCTCAGGATTGCCAAGTGTGTCACTGTCTGATGGAATTATTATTCCTTCCCCATGACGCAGAAGAAGAGCAAATCCCATGGTAGTTTTCCTGCCTCAGTGCCCCTAAGTTCCAAACCATCAGGCAGAACCACATTATTCTCACAGCAAGGGAAAAAGGCAGCAACAAATAAGCATTTCAAACATCAAAAGAATAGGGCTAATTTTTTGAGTCAGCTAAAGATTTAGAAAGCTTGCAGTATTTATTTATCTATCTTTTAGGAGAATCCTTCACTTAATTTGAGATTTTGGTTGGAGACCTCTGATTGTAGAGGGACTACTAAGCGAATGATCAAAAAAATCTGCTGAACAGGTGAAAGGAGCAAGTGCTGATTTTTCACTGTTAGTCCAGTTAGAAATGTCTAGGAAAAAAAGTATTTTTGCAGTTTATTTGAAGTGACATTTTTGACTAGTGTTAGTGGTTACCTGTGGGCAAAAACATGGTGTGTTCTTCCTTTCTTGGGGCTGGACTATGACTAATCCAGTACCCATAAAGTCACTGGAAGGATGCTTTTTAGAAACCATGTTCATATGTTTTTTTGCTCACAGTAACTTTATATTGCTAATTTGCAGAAAACATGGTGAAAGGTATGGTTTTGGTTGTGGAGGGACAAGTTATCTGATTTCCAACTACCAAAATCTTACAATATGAAGAATCTAAAGCCAGCAAGTGTCCCAGTCACAAACAGCGATAATCAGAAGAAGGTTCAGGGCTGTGACCTGCTGTTACACTTGCACAGGGAGCTGGGGGATGCATGGATGAAATCCCGATCAAAGGTTGCTGAATTCTGTTTCTTTAATAAAGAGCAAAAAGGGTATTAGTAGCAAGATGCATGAAGGAAGCAATGGTTGCTTTAGTCTGTAGGTTTTTTTCTAAACCTCCCTTTAAAGAGCTTTAAGAGAGATTATGCTTTTAAGTGGGGGTCTATCTTTGGGACATCTATTCCCCCAAGTTCTTGGTCAATCCTGTCTTAGCAAAGCATTACTAAAGATAAAACACTTCACAGAGGAGCAAAGTTTTCCATTTAAGAGCTGATGAATCCTGTTTGGTGGTAAGTAATCTTTGCTAAACCTTTCTGAAACCAATGGAAGCGTTTAAGCCAGTTACTTAAGAGAAGCCATGCAACGAGTTGTCTTGAAGCAGACAAATCAATAGCTATCCAGAGTCCTAAAAGTGAAGGAAATCCCACCACTCCTCTCCATATACCAAAGTTGGCTCCACTCCTCCTGGTAGGACTTTCTCTGCCACTGGAAGTTCAACGCACTGTGTGCATTGTGAGCTGGGAGATTTGGAGAGCTGAAGGGGCTTGGGGGCTATTAGCTGTCCTTGTGTGGCCATGTATCCTCTGCCACATAGAGCTGAGCTGTGGGCAGCAAGTACAGCAATTTCTGATGCATTGCAGTCTTTGAGCTTCTTATGAATCTTTGGATTCCCTGGGGTCTGCGAGGCAGTTTGTGAAATACTTGGCAGGCAGAAGCGTCACCCATCTGGATTTCAGTATCCCATTAAAATGATCCTGGAGACATGTATATGTGTGCTATCTGGGAGAGGCTTAACAACTTCATCTTGCTGCAGCTATAAGGCAGAGGAACCTGAAAGGTTTAATCCCTTTCAGGCTGTGTTGTTATTTCCTTTGCTTTTTGCTGGCCTGATTGCTACTTGCTTGTGTAAGTGATACAGGTGAGCTGTGATAAAAACTAAAATTTGAGAACAAAGGGAGAAGTGTGTTTACTCAGATCAGGCGCATTATATTGTCTCTTGTCTCCATAACGCCCTGAAAGGATGAAACCCACAAGGCTGCCATGCTTGGATAGGTTTTAAATTAGCTGCTGTCATCCTTCCCAACTTCTCTTTGATCTACCTTACCAGCCTCTCTGCTTCCTGAAAGTCCTTTTAGTCGGTATGCAGCACATTCCTAATCACTTTTTATTTTTTCTTTTTTCCCGGGGAATTCTTGGAA
This sequence comes from Myiopsitta monachus, assembly GCA_017639245.1. Classification (NCBI taxonomy): domain Eukaryota; kingdom Metazoa; phylum Chordata; class Aves; order Psittaciformes; family Psittacidae; genus Myiopsitta; species Myiopsitta monachus. The sequence goes on along the minus strand of CM029924.1, from coordinate 56,688,266 downwards.
CATCCTTAAAGTTAGCATTTGAGCTATTTATTTCACTTTCTGCAGAGTCAATTTCACTAGAATTTCTCAGGAGCCAAAATCTCGTTTTAAATAAATCCAAATAATCCTACTACTTTTATGTCTTACAGCGCCCTCTTCAAATGTAACTAATTTTTAAAGAGTTCATAACTTAAGAGCCAATAAAGAAGTCATTGTCCTTTCTTTTTAATTACTCTTGGAGAAGTATCTCTTATCTGTCTGAGGCAGTAAGTAAGCAGCTACAGCTTTGCCAGATAACTGATTTCCCAGTTTAATGTTAATTTTTCTACTTAAATAATTTGAATGACTTGTCACATTAACAGCGAGTACTGGCATCAAATGAACTTGCTGTATTGTACAAAAACATCTTTTCTATATAGATGAGAGGGTATCAGGCAGTCACTATGTAAGTCACAGAAGATAGCTGTGACTTGTCATCAGATGTTCAGGTCTGTGCTACTACAGGACAGCAGGAACGAGAGAAGACATCCTTCTTTGTGGGGCACTTCCCAACCCTCAATATTTCTAAAATTGCAAATTTTAGAAATTTCGATTTCACAGATGTCGCCAATCCTGAAGTTTGTGGAGTTGTTTTGTTTGGTTGCTCGTTTGCTTAACTCCCTGGATTAGTTTTCAATTTTGCATTCGGATGGACAGCTTTTCTAACCCTTCAGTTTGTGCTTCCACATGCTTTCAAAATTGTTACAAAGAGGTTTCTTTGGTTGGGGTTTTCTTAAGGTTTTGTATGTGAGTGATTACTTTGGGTTTTTTTTTGTGTTTTTTAGCTTTGTTAAAGATCATGTTCAGTTTAAACAGCTGTCTTATAAAAGATATTTAGCTATGAGGATGATGCTCACCCTTATGAAATGACTGTTAAGCAGATTGTCTCAGTTTTCCATTGCTAGTGCTTTTACCATTTGGCACGAGAGATTTGTATGAAATATGATATAGAAAAGTACTTATCTAGCAAATTATTAGTTGTGTGTGCACACTTTTAAACATTCATATCATAAAAAGGAATAATAAAGAAAATTGAAACAACTCAAAAGCCATAAAAGCCATGTTTCAGAAGCTGTATTAAACATTTTGATTTTTATGGGAAGCAACATCATCTTTTTGGACACTTGAGATTTGTCGTATGGTAACAGCAGGAAAGTCCTGTGAGTTTTTATTAAAGACATAAGTCTAATAAAATACTGTAAAAGAAGGGAAAGCTCTCTCCACCCAAATCACATGCATATGTTATCCTCTTCAATAACATGATTGTCAACATCTTTTTAAATTTTCTAAAATGCAAGCAAATTTGTGCTCTATTGTGGCAAAAATAAAATGTGATAATGTATCCGTCCACTTTTCTTCCTTTTAAACTCTTTTTTCTCCACAGACCTAGTGCACACCTTTTTGTGTGCTGTTACCTTTCATGTGGAAAAAATGGAAGATATTTGAAGGCTTGGCCCATGGTGAGCCAACTTGTTAAACTTCTATATGTTTTTAAGATGCTTAGCTGGGTGCCAGAGATAGGAAACCTGTTGGATGGATCTCTCACTCTCTGAATTAGAGATTTACTGCATTTGCAAAGAGAAGGAAATACACTTCATGATATACAGTTTATACCTGTTGGGGCAGCATGAGGGGGTTTCTTTTTTCTATTTTCTGTGTTATATTTGCTATTTTCTTCCAGTTTCTCACTTGTTGTAAGATAAGGCGGAATCAAGCCCATGCAGTCCTACCAGTATAACGAACAAACAAGTTGGATTTATGAGATTAATTCAATCTGAAGGTCATGGTGATTATGGCTACTTTTTTTGTGTGTTTCTAGACAAGAAAAAGTGACCAGTTGGCAAAAATCACGCCTCAAGTTATTTTCTAGATTCATTAGATTACATGTTGTGTCTGTTCTTACTGAGAAATCAAGTAGATTGGGTAGTCATCTTTGCAGCCTTTCTTGGCAACTCTTCAAAATCTCTACAGGTGCTGCAATATCACCAAAATCTGCACTTAACGTAGTTCAGGTCCTTATGTAGTCCTTGCAAAATCAGCAAGCGCTGGTCTGCTGCAAGCAGATTGCTGCATAGATGGCATTGCAGTAGTAAGAGGGGTGGCTGAAGTTTTGGGCTAATTTAGGTAACTTTCTGCCTGCTGAAGGTATCCTCATCCAAGGATAAACTAATAAATACTGAGTTGAATTCAGCCTAAAGGAGCTTGTGATAGGCAGAGATTCACCTTCCTAAGCATCTACAGGAGGGAGGGTGTACCAGTATCAGCATTGCCCCAATTGCTGCAGAACAAAGTTTCAGAGTTAATTGGGCCAAATGCTGAATAGAAATGACAAAGTGGCATTTTCTCCTATTCCCAGCTCCTGAGTTACACTGCCTGCTGCCATCACCAGGGTTTGGCCATTTTATAGGATAATTTATTAGTGAAACAACTGATTATAATTGGCATGATCTGAAAGGCAGTATGCAGCCTGTCATCATTACAGCAGCTCCATCAACAGCCTTGCTGACCTGTGGCTGTGTTTCTCTGCAGCCATCAATGCTGTCCAATTTTGTCAGCCTTGCAGTGAAAATAAATGAGATTGGACTGGTGCTGATCTGGAGAGGGAGGCAGATTTGTGTAGGGAAGAAATAATAGGGTAGTGACAAGTCTTGACTTGCAGTGCCTGGCATTGCCGCCTTGCTAAGTGTGGAGTCATGCTGCTGTACTCCTGGGTCAGCTTGATAAAGACAAGCGGGAGATATTAACCAGAGAAGGGTCTTTCCAGCCTCTAGCTCAGTAATGAGGAACAGTGTATCAAAGAGGAGCATGGTGCTCCCTCTCTCTCTCCCCCTCTTTTCAATGAGACTGGAATCAAATGTGTGAAATAAATAGTCTGTGAAATAAATAGTCTGTATTTAATTACTATTTTGCTGAGATGTAATCCAAACAGGAGTCATCAAAAATCTGTGCAAATTCAGCTTTCATCTTTCACTGCTAAGAACAAAATATCTGGATTGAGATAGAAAGTGATGTCATCTGTCCTCTTCCAAAATTAATTATACAGAATGTGTTTTGTCTCCAGTAGAATAAGGTTTTAATTGTATCCTATGGAGGCTTGACATTTCCCTTTTCCAGGGATTTGGATTTCTGCAGGAAGAACCAGGCTTGGAGCAGGAAATTCAGATAATATGGTGTCACATATGTTCCCCAACCTGGAAGAGAGAATGAAGATGCAGGGAGGGTGTTTGTATAGTGCCAAAAAATAGGGACTACCAAAAAAAGGGGAAAATGTCTGCAAGGCTTGGCTGACGTGGAGGGAGGGGAGAGCACTCACTGTATATTGCGGTATTGTAGTATTGCTTAGTATTGCAGGCTTACGGAAACACTGTGACAGAGTGTTTGGCAGGCTTGCCTGTGCCAGATCTGCCCATCCCTATGGGAAGATGCGGCTTGCAGCTCTGGAAGCCCAAAGCACCATTTGGCCCTAAGGCAGCTGAGGGGTGTTCTCAGTTCCAGGTCCTCCAGATCAGTGGTACCAATTGGAGGAGAACAGTTCTCCAACAACCACTTCTAGAAGATGTGTGCTTGCATGGGTGTGTGCCCTGTGCTTGTTCTTCTGGAGGATTCCAGTGAGCTTCTTGGTTGGAACTTTCATCTGAAAACATTAGCAAGTCATGAATCAAGCCCTTTATTTTAATTTTTAAACAACTTCTGTCTGCTCTTGATTGCCAGTGACGACTGATGGACTGAAATTCAGCAGACTTGAGAAAACACCTCTTATGCCTGTTTCACCTTGCTGTTAAGGGTTGTCGTAGGATCATAAGAACCAGCAGACTAATGGCCTATTTGCAACTGGTAGGATTGATACAATCTAAGCCACCAGTGGCAATTAGCCTAGTATTTTTCTAGTTATAAACATGTGGGAAACCCCAATGTTTGACTATAATCTCTTCATCAATCCTTAAATGTCAGACTTTACGGAAAGGTAGCCTGATTTATATTTTATTATTTAAAATGGAAGCATAATTATATGTCTGTTTCATTCTAACACATGAAATGCAATACAATGTTAATTACTTCAATTTTAAAATGCAATACTTTAAAATAATAGTTCCCCTGTCTTGGCACCTAACAAAAAGCGCAAGCTTTTCATTGCTATTAAGAAAAAATGAGTTAGCATTAGGAAAAGCTTTTATAAATAAGATTATTTCAAGAGTCTTTATTTTCTTTCATAGTGGAACTTTGAAAATAAAAGTGCCGATGATCGGATGTCCCAGTGAGTGGTGCAAAGGGAAAACTGAACGTCACTTTATGAATCCTCCTATCATCTCCCATGATAATAGATTTTATTTTAAATTAAATGCTCATAAAACCTAAAAACAAACATTACTCATGTCAGCTGATTGAATGCTCCCAGGAACCAGAGCTCATGTTCTGTACAAAGGTAAATTACACTTATTGCAGTACCTGTATTTCTTTTAAAACTCAATAACCTGCAATCAGTTATCCAATAACACTGCAGGCAGATTAAATAATTAAATTCCACCTTTCTTCTAATGTTGCAAGTCTTTTGAAATGGACTGATTCTTATCTTCTGCTATCATCATTAAGGTGCCATTTAAAACCCACACGGCCTTTACAACAGCTTTATGCCTCCTGGAAGGTTAAACTATAAAGAGATAAATGCATTCCTTAAGTTTTTAGCAATGAATTACATATCAAAGGAAAGCAGTAGATTGGCATCTTTTAGACTAAAACCTTACATTAGCTTATATTTGGGTGAAGCGCATTTTGGGTCAGTGAACATAGTATTATTCACAACACAAGGATCTGTCTGTGTTACTACTAGAGACTTGACCCTACTTGTTTTTTCACTTTCTTACATAGCTCACACCAACAGTGTCAGCATAAAATTAAAAGGCGATCATGGAAACATTTTCCCCCTGTATTCTGTGTGAATTCCAAATTTTACAGTTCTTTATTTTTGTCTCTCCATATGCTCTATCATCAACTGAAGTTGAGCAATCTCTAGATTATTGGTAAAATGGAAAGCATCTGTCAGAGTCAGAAGTCCAATCAACACTTATCACCCATCTGGGAACAGAGATTTCTCTTCTCAATAAATGTTAGGTCCAGTAGGAAACACAACCATACTGAGCCTTCATTTGTGATCCTACAGATAACTCAAAAGCACTTCTGTGTTAATAGGAAGGCTTAGTTATTTATGGTATAATGGGGCTCAAAGAACTCAGATGGTTTGCTTTGCTGTTTACTCTTGTGAAAAGTGATCCTGAGCTAATCTACCATTTTATTGAGGGCTGAATTCAATGACAGCTTGTTACGTAAATGATTCCCTGTCCTGGGTTCAGCAGTAGCAGTCGTTTTTTCTCCTTCTTGGTAGCTGGTGCAGTGCTGTGCTTTTGATTTTGGGGCTGGGAGCAGCACTGATAACACCAGTGTTTATAGTTACTGCTTGGTAATGTTTTGGTCTGACCAAGGACTTTCTGAGCCTCGTGCTATGCCAGGGAGGAGGGGGAGCTGGGAGGAAGCAGAGACAGGACACCTGACCCAAACTGACCAAAGAGGTTATTCCATACCACAGCACATCATGTCCAGGATGTGAAAACAGAGAGCAGAGACCCGGAAGGGTGTGGTGGTGGACTGGGGGTGCACGGCATGGTCAGGTTTTTGGTACTGGGGGGTGCACTGGCTGGGTCAGGCTTGGTGAGCAGTTGTATTGTCTTTCTTTGTATTTCTCTTGTATTATTATTGGTGGTAGCAGTAGTGATTTGTGTTATACCTTAGTTACTAAACTGTTCTTATCTCAACCTGTGGAAATTGCATTCTTTTAATTCTCCTCCTCATTCCCCTGGGACTGGGGGAAAAAAGAAGGGGAGTGAGTGAGTGAGAAAACTGCGTGGGTGGGGGGCTTAAACCATGACATTCCCCAACAAATTTCCTTCTGTATTACAGAAGAAAGGATAATAACTTACAATTAGGATTGCCTAGAAAATGCCATTTGTTGTTTCAGTTCTGTTCTTTCACAGAAAATGTTGACAGCTTTTGTTTTCTTGTAAATTTTTCCATGAGTAGGGTAAGGTTTTGTGACAAGAAACTCAAATAAAAGAGTACAGTAGAAATGTCACTATTCACAGCCTGCCTGGGTTTAAGCAAAACAAGACCCTTCAGCTTTTCTGTTGTGTTCTCTGCAGGACTGCATCATGGGTGCATCACTGTAGGAGATGATATTATTATTTCCTTTTAGCTAAAATGGGAAGTTTTTACTGATATAGAAACCAAAACATAGTTTGCTTCTGGCTTTGAAAATAAAATTTAAAGAAAAGCAGATTCAAATCTGAAAAGTTTCGCTTCTACCTGTGGTGGAGCTGGAGGTAGAAATTTGGGCAGCTTTCCAGTATAGGAAACAAGGATCCTGTATAATGTAGAATTTTTTACAGAACATTTTTCTTTATTTCAAAAGCCATATTTTCATTCGAAAAGACAGCTGGATGGCAAAAACCTACCTCCTTAAATCCCCTGCCTCTCTATGATATTCCGGTAATTGATGCCAGTAACGGTGTTTTACGAGGAGCCTGCAGTGTGATGGAGTCAGTTCATGTGTGACTGTCTGTCCCCCTAGATGGCACCCAACTGACTTACATAGGGTCTCCTCTTGACCTATATGGGCTCTTCCACATATGTACAGCAGCAGCTCAGCCTAATCCTGGGCCACTGAGTCCATGTAGCCCTGCTTGAAAAGGTTGGATGGGGTAGGGGTTACTTGCACATTAAGTGTTTCCAGATGAAATTAGTAAACAGAACTAGTTAGGGTCAATATATTCTAGTTTAATACACTTCTAGTATGATGGCTTCAGAACAGATCTTTCTGCTTTCTTGCCTAAAAGGCATATGCTAATGAAAGGAAGGTGAATTTGAGGAGGGAGAAAAAGTAGTATTTTCCTGCACTGCCTCATTTTTTTCTAAAAAGGAATTTGCACAATATAGTAATGCTTGATTCCTTCCCATTTTAGGAAATCCTGTGGGAATGGATAGGCCAAGATATACATGACCTTTCAAAATATACATGGTTTCCAGTAAGATACCCAAAAGAAACACTGCAGCTGAGTTTTCATTTCACAGAAGCTGAGTGTCCTGTTAGTCCTATTGTGAACATGAAGCAGTTCTGCGTGTGATTGCTTGAAAGCGACTCCAGCCCTCCATTTTTTTGTTACAAGTCAGAAATACCCAGCTTAAACCCAGCATTGTCCTTCAGCAATAGCATTAGTCAAGGCATAAATAAAGAGAAGTAGGACTAAGTTTGAGTGAGGGTCATCAGATCTGGTTCTGAGCTCCAGCTCACAGAGGGGTACAGGGATGAGCACTTCTCCAGCTCCCAATTTTGGAAACAGGTGCAGCTCTGTGTGCCTCCGTATCACACCCCTGGGGACCAAGAAAAAAGTAATTGCATTCCTACAGTGCCTTGCTTACGAGTGGTGGTGGGAAGGAGAGGGAGATGGGCTCCAGAGGATCCCCAGGGTGTGGCAGCTCCAGCAGCTGAGCACAGTCCCACCTTCTGAGGGGTAGAGGGAGAGAGATGGAAGCTCCTCTGAGGTTTGTGAAAGCCTCCTTTTCTTCTGAAGGCCATGAAAAGGGAGAAGTGTCTGAGTGAGCTGAGCTACTCAGACAATCGCTTACCTTCACGCACAATAAAAATACAGAGAGCTATTTTTGTAAGCTTAGCAGCTATTCACTTGTGATCTCACACGGATTATAAATGAATAAGATGAGGGCTATTAAAACACTTTTTCATCAAGGTTAATAGATGAATAAGGTGATTTAAAGTTGATGCATTCATCACCAGGATTGATTCTGCAGGGTGCAAGGCTATCTGTCTTTTTCCCAAGAATGGCTTTAAGGATGCTCAGAATCCACAGACACCCTTGGAAAACCCAGCATAACCTGTCTCAGTTTGATTCTTCATGAAAGCATCACGTTCCTGAAATATTTAAGCTATTTAAGTTAGTGCAGGAACACATTCCTACTCTCTGTCCTATTTAATGCAGCTTTAGAGATTGGTCACCTCATGCTGCATGAATAATGAAAATACAGATTCAGAAATGTTTACAAGAATAAAAGCAGAACATTAAATCCTGCTGTTTGTCCCTTCTCTCATTTGTGCATAGTTCCAAAGCCACTGGGTGTTCTTGGTGACGCTTTTGAGCTCTGCATGACCTGCATGTTGAAAATTTATTTTCCAGAGTGGAAATACATATTTAAGTTTTTTTTTTCCTTTTTAAAAATGTTTTAAGTGATGCAGCTAAGGAGCTGGTCTAATTTCATGTACTTTGACAGCTGGCTGTGATTCAGGAACAGTGAAAGAAGTTGTCTAGGAACATAATGTAGGCTGGAAGTCTTTTGTCCAAACTGTTTGGCAAACACCTCAGGCTTCATTCTATGTCTCTAGGGAGCAAGCTGAATCAGTAGCAGGCAGAGGAGAGGTGATGCATGTGAGGAGGACCTGTCTGTGATGCTCTCATTCAAACTGATCTGTCAAATTCCTGGTATCTCTCTTTATTTCACCAAGTGAAGCCTAGCATAGGTAAAGCCATGCAATCTGTGGCATGAGACCTAAGTGAAACTTTGACTATACTTGAAAATAATCTCAGCAATTATTTCCAAATAATTCTACTGGGGTTTCTTAGTTCTTCATGAGCTGAATAGAACTGGGTTATTGGTTACAAACCAGAAAACTCAAGCCCTTTCGATGACTTTTGTCTAATTTTCTGGGAAAAGCTTGAAAAGGAGCAAACGAACATTGGAAACCACAGGACTTGTTAGGAAATAAAGGGTGTATTTTTGAAGGATCATGGTTTAGTGATGCAGAATTCCTTGTTAGAAACTTCCCAAATACCTGTGGGGGTTTGAACTGCACTGCTGCTGTGCTTCCATGACCAACACCTGTTGCTTTTCTCTGGTGATAGCAACAAGTAACTCTGCTGCTCACCGTAAGGGCACAGTGGTTTGCAGTGCTTGGTCAGACATGTCAGGCATCAGACATCCTGAAGACAAAAACTCACTTGATTTCTAAGCATGCAGGATAAGGAGACTGCAGCTCCCAGAACAAATTTATGAGTTGTTTATTATGACTAGTTATGTCTTCAACTTCCAATAACATGGTAAGTAGACAGATTAACCCCTGTGCTTTTGGGAGCAAGGGGGCAGGGAAGGCCAAGTATAAACCTAAAAGAAGATATTAAAATAGCTCAGAAGGCACAAGCATCAGTCACAAATCCTATTTCCACTCTGGAAGTGCCCAAAACCAGTCCTGCATAGGCAGAGGGGGCACTTAATACAAGCAGGTAGGGAGCTACTGAGCTTGAGTGACTCCAGGTTATTTTCTCACTGAGTGAATGATTTCTAGATTGTATTTACATATAGGCACGTAACACCAGCCTAAGCCCTCCTGTAGGTTTCCAAGCCCCAGTTCAGATCTAGTTGGAGTGTGATTTGTAATAAGTAATTGAGCGCTTCAAACAAGTGGCTCACCTAAATGGCTCAAAAACTGGCTGAAGTTGATGCTCATTCCACATGGATTTGCTTTATAAGGGAGAAGTCTTTTATTCATTGCTTAAAATGTGAAAATGTTCAGAGGTGCTGTACTTTGCTAACAGACTGATGTCTACCACCTCCCTGGAAGTGAAAAGCTGAATCATTTGAGAAACTGCTGTGTTGAAGTCCAAAGCCTCATTAATTAAAAAAAAAAACAACTGGTAATAGCCTTAGCCCCTGAGGACTTTTTCACTTACGAGCCCCCATGTTCAGTTCCTAATTCCTCTGAGCACAGCCATTTACAAATAAGAAACTTCAGTTTGATTGTCTGCTGTCCACAGTGCATCCGACTGTGTTTCTTGCTATGGTGGTAGATAGAATATAAGTGAAGAAATGGGAGTTGAGAAGAAGATCTGTTGTCATGGTTGCATGTTGGAAGATTTCTTAACTCCCAAATGCATGTTTATTTTTAATGTTGTGCAGTGTTTGCTTACAACAGAACCTGCTTTCAAGTATATGTTTGGCCCCACCATGGGATGAAATGGCAGCGCTTTTAAAGGAAGTGGAGCAGTGCTTTGATTTAACTCCAGCTGTGCAAGTGGAGACTTAAGTGAAGTGCTGCTGTTCAGCTCCTGACTGAGAGGAAAGCTGCTGTAGGAAATAACTACACATTTCTAAATTCTTGCCCGTTGGCTGACAGAAGGAGCCAGCAGAATTAGCTGCATTGGATCAAAGGACTAACAAGTACTAATTTCTGCACAGTTAAGCATGCAATGAACTAAAATGAGGTGGGGTCATAGAAAAGAGTTTGGTTTCGCCTTGTGGCTTCATGCTTTACAACAACTTAAGCTACTCAAACAATTACAGAAAGAAGATTAGATGAGTTACTGGTGGACCTTTCCCTGCCTTGTTTCTTGTAGCTGTAATTTTAATCTCTTCCCCACCCCCCTCCTCTCCCTTCTCCCAATTAATTATATGCATTATTAATTAATTATATGCATTATAATTAAAATGTGTGAACACCTTGGGTAAGAAGAACTATGCTTTATTATTGTAAAGCAGATGCCTTTCACAGGAGTCAAGACCAGAGCAATGAACAGCCAGATGTGTTGTGGCCAGTGAGAGACTGGAGCCGCCATTGCCAAGAAGCTTCTGGGTACCTGCTGGTGTGAGAGAGGATTCAGTATCCAATGAGTAAGTGAAAAGACATTACTACTAGTCTGGATAGTCTGTAATAAACCCAGTGGTGATTCTTGCATTTGCCACAAGAATAATCAAATCTTCTCCTATTTCTATGTTTATTTATTCTTGATGGGACTGACTATGATTCTATGAGCTGTCTTAATATGTGATGAATATAAGTGGTGTCATTCCAGTGACTAAGCATCAGGGGTCGTGTTGGAGGACAGATAGAGATTGTCAAGGCCAGACAGAGATTGTCTGTTCCATGACTTTCAATGAGGTTTCCTTCCAAGATATGCTCCTTGCTTCTGGCTCAAGCCTTTGTGGCTAACAAACATGGTGTTCTGTGTTGGTGTTAGTGGTGGACCTGATTGCTAACATTAATGAAAGGGAACAGGGTTTTAGTCATTCATTGCTCAGCTGTCTGCCTGGTTTGGGTGTACCAGTATTGGTGGTTTGGGCAGGCAGTGCCAAGGGATCTCTCTGCAGTGGCTGCAGAACAAACCAGGGATGAGAGCTCTGCAGGCACAAGGCTGAACACAGTTTAGCAGTCCTGTGGACGTGCAGAAATGCTGGCTGTAGTTCTGTGGTCTGGGCTCATTGCACTGTACCCTGTGGCACTTGTGGGGGATGGTGGCAGGCAGGGAACAGCCACCACTGGTGTAATATGGCTGTAGGAGTTGAGTCAGCAGCACAAGGCGGGCAATGGGCAATATCCACTTACTTACCTGGAATTAGGGTAGTTGGTCTGACCATGTCCTAACACGAGAAGTTGGACCAGCTCTATTCTGGCTATTGGGTGACCGTGTAACATCCATTACTCCAGTCACTGTGCCAGAAAACACTCTTAGTGACAGCACTTGGTCTCCTTGAACATGTTCTCTGTGATAATTAATCATGCTTATAAAACATAATTACCCTTCAGACTATGCGTCTGTCATGTTTTCTTTTTTCTACTGTGTTTTTGTTTTTGTTTTTTTTTTTTTTTCTTTAATAATTAATTTTGTGGGGACATTCCTGGCTTAATTTGACAAGCACAATAACCTGCTTAGGTAAAAGTCGCTCACATTAGGTGTTTCAGCAGCCTTACAGTCAACAACAAATAACCTTTTCTTCTCTGATCAATGTCTGCCTGCAGCTCCTGTCTAGTTTTCTAACGGGACAATGATTCCTATTTATCTCTAATTTTAAAATCTATACCAGAAAGCAGACCCAGCTACTACAACACGGGGAAGGATAAAGGCAGCAGAGACACAGCCTTCTAAATGCAGGACTGGGGGTCCAGATACCAGTGCTCCTTCCTCTTTACCATCAGTGCTCCCTGGCAAATGTGCATTTTTCTGCTCTTGGAATGTAACAGCAGTCCCATCTGTGTGCTCAGAGCTCAGCTGAACGCACCCCACCATAAATCGTGGTTGAAAACTAAAGTATGCAGTAAAACTGTAAGGGAATATAAATAGCTTAAATGGTGAGGCATGGAGGATGGGTAGTAATGGAGACCCCAGAGGTACCAGAGGGAGCTCAGCAGGCAGAGGATACAATGAGAAGAGGGAGAGACCATTGAATCTGTTGGAAACAAAAATAATGAGGGCAGAGCTCTGAAGATGAAGTTACTTGGAGGGGCAGAAAAAGAGAAGCCATCTTGACACAGCCAAGAGGATTCAGAAACTAATTTTCCCTTGTGGGGATTGCATCCCCTTATCTCACACTGGGGAATCTGAGCTGTCTCACTGCCGGAGAGGCTGCATGCTGGGGACCCATGGAGTTTCACGTACAGCCCAGAGAGGCTGCTGGGCAATTTGCAGAAGAGGCACTTTCTTTGCCACTGGGTACCTCTGTCCAGTTTTCTTTTTCCCCAGATTTTGTGTTCAAGGGCCTGCCTTGCCTGCATTCACCCTCCTTTTCATGTTTACTCTGTTTGTTGCCTTAAACCTGGAGACCCTACACTGAGGAAAGTAAGAGGTGTTATCACCTGGCTGTGTATGTGGAGAAGGCTTTTTCTTTTAAAAACCTCCAATATGCTGCTTTGTGATTACAGGAGAGCATGCAGAGCTCCTGTAACATGACTTGTTGACAAAATGGCTCCTGGTTAGGTAATTAAGAGGGTTTGCTGCTGAAATAACACACAACCTCAGCATATGGTAATTAGAGATAAGCAAACAATTGAAATAAAATCTCTTAAATTATACCACACTGTGCACAAGGAAATGTGAGGCACATAAACAAACAAGCTTTCTTCTGTAGCTGCAGACAGGGTGTTAGCAGGTGATTCACTAGCAGTGTGTCTCTCCCTTGTCTAGTTTATTAGATCATCATTAGTTTACACCTGTGCTTTTTGAATTACAGCAAAACACGGGTTTAGAAAACACCCTGGTTTTTTTGCAATGCTTACAAGGAAGAAATGTTACCAAAGTGAGCTTCCTTGGAAAATTAGGAAAGTGTCGGTTTCTTCCCCCAAAAGCAATCTGCTAACCTAGATATTTCTTGTTTTTAAGTGCATTAGTGGGCTTGAAAGTAATTTTGAGACCCCTTGTCCTACACACAGCAACATTTCTTTATGCCTGTGAGTGGCGTTATCAGTTCGGCATTTATAAAATCTGTTGCCCTGACCACAAAACATGAGGAAAGGATCTTTCCTATTGTTATTCCAGTACAGCTTAATCTGCGAGTGTTGTCTTTGTGAACATCAGTTTCTGGTAACCCACCACAGAGGGGGTTGGCCAGGCTGGCATCCATGGGGCTTGGCTGTCAGATGGGGATTTCAACATTTAGAGATATGCTAGAGCAGATCTCTAAGTAAAGTGGTCAGTCGAGATAAAACTGATCTTTGTAAGTGTTGGATTAACCTTACTGCTAAAAGTGCATATCTTACTTGTAATTTGATTTTATTTGTTCTCAAGACACCCATTGCTAGATTTCAGGAGGTCTTTTCAAGCAAGACTAACCATTTTCCTATTATATTTTTGTTGCTTGGTTTTTAATTTGAGGTGCTTAGAGGCCATAATCAAGTCCGTGCATATGCATTCTGAACAACACACTATTAATCTGATTAAATTTTCCATAAATTTTTTAGACCATGATCTCCTCTCTTATTGAAACTAAATCTACTCCCACAGGCAGCATTTGTTTCTTGAAGTGCTAAGGTGTAAATCTTAAAAAGGCAAAAATAGGGATTGTGACTGTCAGCATCCTAAAGATGTATCTTAAACAATAAAAATACTCCCAGGCTGGAATAGGAAATAGGATACTGTTTCATCATGTGACATCTGACATCCTCTATTCACTGGCCATCTACTCTTAGCAAAGCTTCCTGCATGGAGCCAAGTAACTTTTGATTAAAATAGAGCTGCTATTTTTGAAAAGCAGTCTATCACCAAGACTGTGAGAGCTGGAGAGTTTAGTACTCTCCTTCATAAGCTGTTTTAGTGGTTAGATACTCTAACATCAAAAGCATGAGCGTCTCTCCCTACTTCAGCTATTCTGTGATTTTGCAGTTCAGAATTTCCTGGCCAGGAGACAAATCACTGCTTTGCCTGCTAGGTATCTCCAGCATGAGATACAGACGACTGAAGGAGGGCAAAAATGTTGAATACTTTGTCACTGCCAGTGAGAGAGGGCACTTTTGCTGAAATATCCTGTTCTTTTTGTACTGTTCCCAGGAACAGGCACGGCGGGAGGTGTTAATCTGAGTTTACATTAGACTGTAAACTGAGTTTGCATTTACATACAGAAATTTAGAATCTAGTCTAAGATGCCTGTCTAAACCCCTCTAGTCAATAGAGGGGAACAGCCCTTTCTAAAGGCTTATTAGGTAGGTATCACATATAGGCTGAGTAAACCATGGCTCACTGGAGGTCCTCTCTTTACTCACATGACTGCAGAGATAGTTTAGGTGACAGGTCTGCTTCAGGTGCATAGGAAGCTGAGCAGAATGGTCTTCCTCTCCCCCCAAAACTTGTCCCTGCTGCTCCTTTGCTCCTAGATCATGTAGGAAATGTTAGCCCATGCTATATAGGAGGTCAGCCCATTTACTTATCATTATCTACAGTTACTTATCATTGTCTACATCTTCAGCTATGAAGGATCAAGGAAGATGGAGGGGGAGCCAGCAGCTCTTCTTGTGAAGACTAATAGGTGTAGCAGCATAGATCTGTCATATCTTGTTGATTGCCTTGGTTTACAGTGCAGTCCCCATCTGATGCATGTAAAAAAGGCAATGTCAGCCATAAAATATTGGGAGTCTGACTCCAGCACAAAGATCCCTGACAATTTAATAAGAATTCCTCATGATGCTTCACAAGGCATTTCATTGTTTTGGCACAGTGCCTCAGACAGGATAGATTACTTGGGTTCCCAGGCACTTTCGAGGAGGGAATTGTGCTGGCCAATACATATGAGTCAGCTAACCATCTTGCTTCATCTTCATTGGCTGATGCCTTGCATCTTGTAAACTGGAGATAACTTTATACTCCCCGACTGTTTCTTTTGCCATGGGACAAGATAGAGGATGCTACTTTTGCCTTCTTGGATGGCTGACACATGATTCTTACTGGAGCATCAAGTTTAATAAAAGCATGGCTATGTTGCTTGTATGGGGAAGTTTGTATTCTTCACGTAATCGCACAGAATCAACAGGGATTAACATAACCTCTTACATGCTTATTTTTCTGAAATCTGTGAGTATATCCCAAATAAGAGAAGAAAAATTCATTTTTCTTTTGTGGTTGATACTCAGATTGCAGGGAGCTGGTATCTGTTTATTTTCTTCTTCATCTTGCAGGATATATGTAGTCCACAGCACCATGAACAAGAACTGGAAAGGGGATGCTGTTATTTCCTCTTATCTCAGTCTATGATTTTTGAAATGAGCTGATATAAGATTTTACAAATATTCAGTTAAAAGGAAAGCAAAACGTTTTCTGTAAAGCTTCAGCTTTTGACTAGAGGAAAGAAAATTAAAAAAAAAGAAAAATCCAAGATATTTCTGATTTTTAGGGTAGCTTTGTTGAAAGAAGAGGTAGGCTGACTGTACCTGGATTTAAATGCCAGACCAATATCTGCAGGTAGTGATTCACAAATTCCCTATCAGAACTTCACCCTAGTTCCTTGGCAATGTTCAGTGGGAAAAAAATATGTGACTGAATGTTAAACAGCTTTGTAGCACAGACCAAAGGTGAAGATGGAGTGTGTCACAGTGGGTAAAACACAGCTATACTACAGAAATGGAATATTAGGGCCTACTGGGACACAGACTTTAAAGGTTTCCTGGTATTTATTAAGCAGGTCTTCTTACTGCTGTTATCCAATTTGTAACTCTCAGCCAAAAGATGACAGGCAGTTTCCACTGCTCTTTGAAAAAAGTAAAAAGTGGCTAAAAAGTAAAAGAATCCTTGGTTTCTGAGTTTATTCCATGTCTATGAGAAAGAAGAGAATCTATCTCAGTGTGAAAAATCCTAAATTCAGGGAGATGTAATTCACAGATTAAAAGGATGCTTGAAAAAGGAATGATGAGAAATACAGTCACATGACTGCTCAAATCCAACACCCTTTTCTGTTCTTGCTGTGCTGAGTGATGACTTCTGGGGACATGGGAATCTGGGGAGAGATGAGGTCAGAGCCCTTGCTAAAAAACACTGCCAAGTTTTTCTACCAGCTGAAAAGTTGGCACCCAATTCACGTACTCTAAAGCACCATGCAAAGCATACAATGATGAAGGTACTCAAGAAAGACTAGCTCAGTATCATACATTTCTGCATGATGAGCATCTGTATGTGATGTGAATAGATGATGTAGCTGCTGCAGAAGAAGTCTGGGTGTGGACACAGCTACACTGGGAAATAGGTTTTGCATATGAGTGGCGGACATGATGTTATTTCAGCAGAAAAGCTTGTGACAATTCAAATCTTCACTGAGGGATGGTGCTAGATGAGCAAATCTGTGGTTACAGATACTGCTCCATCTTGTTAATTTTTTTGAGTCCATTCCTTTGCAAATAAACAAGAGTTTATTACCATAAGGTGTCTGGCTGATTAGATACCATCAAAACTTGGGATGAGAGTTTATACAGGGAGTGCTGTGATTCCTCCTCCTTGTACTCTGTGGCTTCTCATTGCAAGTTTTGGTACAGCAATCATAGAATCACAGACTGGTTTGTGTTGGAAGAGACCTTGATGATCATCTAGTTCCAACCCCCTGCCACAGGCAAGGACACCTACTAGACCAGGTTGCTCCAAGCCCCATCCAACCTAGCTATGAATACTGACAGGAGTAGGGCAGCCACAGCTTCTCCAGGCAGCCTGTGCCAGTATCTCACCACTTTCACAGTAAACAACTTTTTCCTAATATCTAATCTAAATCTACCTTCTTTCAGTCTAAAGGCATTGACCCTTGTCCTACCCCTACATGCCCTTGTCAAAAGCCCCTCTCCAGCTTTCTTCTTGTCCCCTTTAGGCACTGGAAGTTGCTCTGAGGTCTCCCTGGAGCCTTCTCTTCTCCAGGCTGAACAACCAATGTCTATTCATGGGGTTTGGCAGCTACTTCAGCAGTAGATCAGTTTGTCCTGTCCCATCTAGATATATAGATTTTATGCTCTACCAACTTTCTCTCAGAGACTCATGAGTCATCTGCTGGCTCCAATGAGGTTACTATAGAGCCATGATATAAACCCAACCATTTGGAAGCAGCCAACTTTAGCCATTAATGCCATTTTAATAATGACAAAGCTCCTGGTTAAAACCAGCTCTTTGAAAGGCTTGAAATGAGCAGAACACAGATGAAGTGCAGTTTGGATTACCTCCAAGTGTTAGCACACCACACTGCCCTTTGGGGCTGATGGATTGCATTTGTTACAAACCCCCCCCCCCCCCCCCCAGCAAAACTCTCAAAACTTACATGTTACTCCCAAATAAAATAAGTATCAACAGTGATTTGAAACAAGCATCATTAAAAATTAGAGATGTTTTGACTTCTGGCAGAAAAGTGCTCCAAGAGGAGGGTAATGAACAGTTAGAAATATTATTCATGAACATTCAGTTGACTTTTAAAAAGGATTTTGCTGCAATTTCTGGTTATAGAACCAAGTGACAATGATCTGTCAAAAAACTATATTTCATCTCTGGTTCAGGGAACTTTCTTCAGGAACTGTTTGCAGTCTCATTAGAAGGTTATTGACTGTTGTATTATATGTGAAAAATGGCCTGTGAAATAGTATTACAGGTGCTCAGAAACTCTGTGGAGATGTAGGTAGTTCAGCTGGACAGGAAAAAGGTAGTTATGAAGCAGAAAACTTTTGGAGGAGAATGACCTTTACCCCAACTGGTCTGACAGGACAGACAATGGCCATGGGGAAGCAAAGCACATCCTAAGAGCAGAACCAGATAGTGCTGCATCTCTGAGTCTACCTAGGAGGAAATGGATGGAGATGGCACCACGGAGCTGATGCTGCTGGGACCACCTCTGTACCTCATAGATCACAAGGTCCTCCTTGTGGGGACTGGCATTGTGGGGAGGCACCACTTTGGACACAGCCCTGTGGTAGCATGAATAGGGGGTTAGTATTGACCATTCAATATCCAGACAATTTCTCTCTGGGCTTGGCTATGCTGCCCTTCAAAAAATGCTACTTCTTTTTCACCTTAAAGACTGCGGGGCTGAGATTTGTGGCTACCAGGTGATGTCCTAGGCTCAGATATGAGCACTGGTCAGGCTGAACTGTGCTTCAAGGCAAAGAGGAAATCCCCCTACATGCTAGCTACAGAGTCAAGTACTATTTTGCGCACTCCTTTGTACCACTGAGGGGTTCTGAGTGGCTGGTTCACAGCTAAAATATCTCCTTTGAGGAGTGAAAGGAACCTTGCTTTATATAACATTCTCAGGCCCAAGCTCTGTGAAACAATCCTATCTTTCACCCTCAAACTAGTGTGTTGTAGCACACACACCATCATCCTTTCTCCTTCCGGTCACTGTTTATGAATGTGTGCAAGTTGCCTTTGCTGTGCTGCCTGCAAAAAGACCTCCCTTGCTGCTAACAGCTTGAACGTATGCCTGTCTTGTGATAAGTATCTCTGTTTCCTGGCGTCTCCATCTGATGTTATTGTTTGCAGCTTTAGATTGGGCTGATACGCACTGAGCAGCACTGGCTGTGGAATGCTGGGTTTTCTGTCTGTGCAATGCTGAGGACAGAAGGGTCCTTGTTATTCAAACTATGAATTATGTTTCACATACATGGATATGACAACCAGCTGTGCAACACGTCTGTCTGTAGTTTTGCTGTTATAATCAGAGAATTTGATATTTTCTCTCACTTTTTCAGAAAGCAAACTTTGGTATGACCTAGCAGCATGCTGCTCCTTCCAAACATGCCCACTAGGGGTGTGGAAAAATCACCTTTCCTGCTTTCTCTACCTTCAATCAGTTCTCAGGCTTGTCATTTCCTTGAATACAGTAGGATGCCAATGGTGGCTTTATCTGGTGCACAAACAACTCAGCCTGTCTCTATAAACTTTAGCAGCTGCTGACCTGGACGATTAATGATAAAAGACAGAAGGGAGGACAGGGGCCCTTGATGCCATGTGTAGTTATATGCTGGCAGCCAACACTGACTTATGTGGTTCTAGAGGTGATATGATCTTGGTGTATGGAGCCTTGGTGAGACTTGGCAGGGAAGAAGCAGCCGAATAAGTGGCAATATGACCATTGCATTTGATGGATGAACTGGAAGCATCAACAGAGAGTGACTTTAGCCAATAAGAGTGATTTCATTCAATGTCTATTTCAAGGATTTTTGCTTGTTTTAGGTTATGTCTGTTCACATGCCTTTCTTCGTAATGCTAATTATTTTCATAGAAAACACAACTTCTAGGTTGAAGAGACTTTGCTAGTTTATAAGACTTTAAAGGACCATAAACTTTTAAAATTAAATCACCTAGGTGATTGAGCAAATCCTTGCCCAAACAACAAACCAAGGTGTCACTAATTGTCTTGATTGTTTTAAAGAAACTTATAACTGGAGAAAAATCAGTAACTTTTGTATGAAATGAGAAACTCATTACCCTCAACACAGAAAGAAGACAGTAATTAATAATTACACCTGTGTTATCTAGATCATTCTCAGCTGTGAAAAATCCTCAGTAAAATCTGTTGCATTAAAAGGGAGCACATACATCACAGTTTTCCATGCTGTGGTTGTTTCTCCTGTTTCAGGCTTTATTCTTTTCTATCATACCCAAGGTTTTTGGGGTGCATTTCCAGCTCATGAACAGACAAACTTCTTGCTTTAGGGCTTCTCTGAAGAACAAAGAGATGGAACATCTTCCTGTGTTCTGAGAAGCTGGAAAACACCAGCACAGTCCTGGAAATGTGTGCAGATGCACCTCCTACAGCAGCTCTGCAAAAGGAGCTGTGAGTCAAGGCATAAATTATCTTGCAATAAATTGCATTCACTGAATAAGGTTTCTAGGAGCAAGAAGCCTATGTGTGTATATTTCTGTATGGCTCTGCACGTGAGTGTGTCCTAAGGCAGAAGTATGCCCTTTGCAGGAGCTGTCCATCATGCTTGCCTTTGACACAGGGTGGCAGAGAAGACTTTCTCAGATTCAGAGGTACAGGAATTTGGCCATTACAACTGTCTGCTTGCTGTGACTTGGGTTGCCAAGGGAATCGACTTCAAAAGGCCAAATCTGTGCTCAGTTTTCAAAGGCTGGGTTGTTCCTTTTCATCTACAAATCAAGGGGATAGACAGACATAGGTCTACTGGCTTCCTTGTTTTGTTTTTATTCTGTATTACAGCCTGAATGATCCTGGCAACAGAATTTGTTTGGTTAAAATCTCAGGGTAAGTCTTGACAGCGAGTTAAGTTGCTAAAGTCACTACTGAGCAGCTAAAGTATTTTTGCAAAAAGACATCTGAATACCAAGCTTGTGAATTCTTCGATATTCTCTAATTCATGGGCAGAGTGATGCAATTGGGTTGACTTTTGAAGAACTTTACTTTGCATGCTATGGTGGTATGCCTGGGCATCCAAGATGCTGCTTGCAGAGGCTGTTTGATACTAACAATAGTTCTCGATCAGCATGGCTCATTGGAGGAATTCAGTTTGGAGGGAGATTAGGACCAGTGTGTAAACACATGCAATTGCTACATCTCAAGCCTTAATAAGGACCAGGCACAAGAAATTACTTGTAGATTCCTAGTTTGTAATCATACTGGGGTTGGAATAGGCTCACAGCTTTTTCGTTGGCTTTTTTGTGGACTTTAAGTTAATACTTTTTATCCTTTGCTCAGAAGGAAGATATCCTGACTTAGCTGCTCAGACCCCTAGGATCAGTGAAGGACCTTGTACAACATGGTGCAGTGAATTTAAGCCTATTTACCCCAAAGCTGCTTTCATGGTTGGGGGAATACAATAACTAGAGTTTGTGGTGCTTGGTTTTTCCAGATATTTGTTGAACCCACAAACAGTATTAATGATGCTCAGAACTAGGCAAAATAATTCTGCATTTATATGTTGCGCTTTAGCTGACTCCATGGGCCTAGACATTCCTGATCACTCCTGTTTTGCCAAGCCCACAGTGTTCATTAAGTCAATGCTCTACCATTTCGGAGCCCTGGAAGAAGATGAGCAATTTACATAAATTTTCTCTTCTTCTGCAGAAATTTGGTCTGCAAAGACTTCAGGTGGGTATCATCCTAGCTGCGTACTTTCAGCAGAGAGTACTGTTATGTACCTTATAGCCCTTTTCACTAACTGGTCTGAAACAGGATTAAGTTTTCAGTTAAACAAACTATTACACATACAGCTCCCATCTGTGTTCCCAGACTGTGGTAATCACCAGGAATTCATCTTTCTCTGGTCTGCAATATGAAGAAAAGGATTCAGTGCCTTTAGTTTGCGTAGTTGTGGACTGAGTTCATATACCTGGACATCTCCAGCTGTGAGGCTGATAGAGGATAATTGAGACACAACACTCCAATCTCATATCAAAGCCCTCAAACAAATATACCCTCATCTTCCAGCCTGAGACGTGAGTAGGTTGTTACAGAAATGCCACCAATGTAGTGATTAATCTCCATCTGCTTGGGTCAGAGGTTACTTGCATACAACCTGTTGGAAAGCATCTTTCCCACTGCCTTGGCTGACCTCTGCATGCTGTGCCTACTTGAAATTGTCTCAGTGCTGTGCCAGCACTTGGTGCTGTTCTTGCACATCAGCTCTCTGCTGCCTGGGATACTGCCTGTGTCAGAAGGTGTCAGTGTCGATTCCAACTGCTGTTTTTCTGACACAGGTAATGTTTCCTGCTCCTGTACTTCTGCAGACATTTGCTGAATACTGCCACTGTGTAAGAAGGATAAACCCACTTGTTTTTATACATGTGCTTTTGTCTTGTCTGTGGTTTTGTGTGATCTGCCTTGTGCTGGTGGCCAAACGCACTGCTGACCTTACACCCCTTCCATACTTGCTGAATCCTGGTGGCTTAACTCATGCTAAGTTGTAAGTTACTATCTGTAGCTCCTTCCCTTTGGTGTCTGCATTTCACTTCTTGCATTTTTGCTAGCGCTGAAACTTTCATACAGATATGAAAGTGTGAGTCTTTTTTTTCTCAGGGCTATAACTTAAGCTGCCATGGGTAGTGCAACTCTCTTGTTTTTTGGGGTAACATTTTTTATGGTTCAACTTTGTAACTCACAGTCAAGTATTTGCTGTCTTTAAGAAATAGAAATATGTCATTTCTTTTACCTAAGACATAGCTACTTCTAATGTTTTCTAAAATGTTTTGCTCCTGAGAGCATTTTCTTCGTCCACCCCGAGATTATAGGGCAAGGGCAAATATAAAAGGCAAAATTCTTCTTTCAGGTAATATACACTGACTATCCAGCAGGTTGTCTTGCCTTGCACAATGTGTTTCAGAATTGTAACCAGTCCCATCATGCTGGCAGGCCTTGGCATTTGTAGGTGCCTGTTTCAGGGAGAGAGTGACACATTGTGCTATATCCTTGAGTATTGCCTTGGGAGGTTTTAGGCCCCATTTCTGAGAGACCACCCCCCATCTCCTCTTTATGGTGGTTCTGTTATATTCAGAGCAGGCTCACTTATTTATAGCATCTCTTCATCTCTGGTGTGTCCTCAAAACCTACTCTCACATGAACATCTCTGCTACAAGGTGATCTCCTTGGTAATGACCACTTACAAGCTATTCAGACACAGCAAGCTTGCATTGCCTTGCCTTGGTTGAAGCCATCTATAGCCTCACCTGATAACCTTTCACGACTATTCTTTTGAAAAGCAAAGCAGCATTGCCCTCCTTTTGTACTACAGGAAGACAGTACATTACTAAACCTAAGGGTGGACATGTAGGGAGTTCATGACAACCAAGTCTCATTGCAGGTATACAAACAGGTTGGCTAAATCATAAAAGCAGATACAGGGCCAAATGACAGAGTAACAGGTGGTTAATGGGTGGAGAAATGCTGCTATACCTCAGTAAGCCCACAAGCAAAATGGCTCCTAGAGGGAGACGAAAGCTGTTTCTTTGACAGTATCCAATGAGTAGGGATGCAAAAAAGGCCATTTGGGAGGTTCCAGCAGTCTTCCCAACTGGCAAGTGATAAAACTCATCCTGGAAGCTCCGCAGTCTACCTTCACTTCCAAATCCATGCAAAGGGGAAATCCTCAAAGAGTATTTAAGCAAAATGTGGAGTGATGTGGAGCAGCTGGAGCAGAGCTGAGGTCATGGCCATATGGATAAGGTCTATAACGTGCATGTTAAGGTGTTTCTCTTCCAAATGAACTGAAAGAAGAGTTTATCTACACCCCAAAAGAGCAAGAACAGAGAAAATTCCCATTCCTCTTCTCTTTTCTGGAAGTCTGATCCTTGAGGTGGGTGTGAGTTACCTCCAGAGAAATTACTAGAAGGATCCATCTGTTTCCTGTGTTACTCCTGGAAATGGGTGTTTCGACTTGATGACATGAACCTTCTGTAGCTTTATGGGAAGGTTTGCAGAGCAGAACCAAGGTTGGGGTTGATCTCAGGTACAATGTTGGTACCTGCTAGAACCCCTTTGGAATCATCCCATGAAGAATGTGCAATGCAGAACTGAGTAGCCACACATAAGCTCATTCTGAGTTAGCAGGTGTTTGAGGAATTCCTATTGCATTGAGGTGGCATTTGGTTTGTGTTATGTAGTGCTTCTAAGAAATGGTGAATATTAGTTCTGGACAAATGCGAGGGTAACTTGGCAGCATTGCTTCCCATATCCAAGCTAATTTAACAGAGATAGCTTGAATATCCTTCCACAACTCTACCTAGCATCTTACAAACATATACTTTGTTGTCTTGTGCAGTGAAATAAGAGGCTGATACACCAAAAAATACATTTCTCTCTGTCCTTCCTTGCCAGACTTTATGCTTAAAATTTTTCCTCTTTAGCTTCTTGTTCTCATGGGACTGCATTAGCAAAAAGGCTGGAGTTTGTACGAGCATCAGTAGGCAGCTGTGTGATCCTCATTGCCTCTTTTTGTTTCATCTTTAGATAGACAGGATGCTGGCCTGAGCCTTAGGATTCTGTGTAATTCTGGAAGCATTTTGTATTTAATTATCCGCAGTCCTTTGTGGCACAGCTGATACTCCTGAAATGTGAAAAAAAAGTGAAGCAGGCAATATGCTTCTGTTTAAATATCACGAGATACTACTAGCCTCTTAAGTGAACCCGTTGTTTTCCAAGCCATCTGTTCCTACATTTTTCCTGTCTATTGGAAAGGTAATCCAGAGATGCTTTATGGGTTTCTGCTGTTATTGATGGTTCTTTAATGTTAGTTGTATCTCTTAATGTCTACTTTGTAGAGGTTTTTTCTTCCAGTGAGGTATGGAGGAGATGGAAAAGATAGACTAGAATAAAATAGAATATTTCAGTCAAAAGGGACCTACAAGGTTCATCTCGTCCAACTGTCTTGTCTGACCACTTAAGGTCTGACCAAAAGTTAAAGCATGTTATTAAGAGCAGTGTCTAAATGCCTCTTCAACACTGACAGGCTCGGTGCATCAACCACCTTTCCAGGAAGCCTGTTCCAGTGTTTGACCACCCTCTTGGTAAAAAAATGCTTCATATCTAACAGTGGAGGACAGACCAGGTAGTTAACCGTGGGTTTTTTTTTTTTTTTTCTGGAGATAGTTGACTGAGATTCTGATCAAAATAATTGAAAGCATGTTTTTCCTCAAAAAAGGAATGGTTGGCTTTCCAGGTAAGTACAACGTAGGCCAGGTTGTATCCAAGACCTCAGTAGCCAGTACCTGGTTAGTACTGGAGCTATAAATGCATCTGCAACCTGTGCTCGCGATGGCAGATGAGGTGCACTTGAGTGACAGATGATAGCTGCCATCCTCAGCTCCCAGAGGTTTATTGTAGTCAGCTAAATTAGGGAAGTTCATGTGCAGCTGACCTGTGTCCTTGTTTTGTAATTTGGAAAGCTATAATTAACAGTAAGATATTTCCTTGCTGGAATAGTGTGTTCACTAATCATTTCCTACGCATCTTTTCAGTCCTAGGACATTTCCCATCTCCAGTACTGCATTACAACAGACTCACCTGCTGGTTCATTCCCCTGTATTGACACATTTTCTAACAGCCCATGACATGACTGGCAGTTGAACCCTTTGTTGCCTTATTTGTTGTGAAAGGTTGCTAACTTGAGTGAAATGTATTTAGAAAGTAACGCATTTGGCCTGAGGTTTAACCTTTAGGGTGCTGGGAGCAGGGAAATTTTACTTTAAACATTGAATATACCCAGAGATCTGTCAAAGGAGAGCGCTCTGTGTACACAAGGGTTGGAGGTGGAAGCTCCCCGCTGTCAGTGGAGGCTTAGGCAAAGGGCAAGCTACAAGTGATTTAAATGTCTGCAATTGCAGATGTGGTGGAAGTGCTACATATTTGCTCAGGGCTTTTTACACTTTGTATTTGCATCTATAGTTTATCTGGAGGCTTGGTTTCAATCCCCATCCCCTATGAACAATTACTTCTGTCAGCAGCTTGTGTGATTTGTGGCTTAGTCAAGATTGAAGGTTTGCTTTTCGATATTTACTCCCTGCTATTTTGGCCATTCCCCATTTGAAAGATGCATGCTGTTAGAAGCAGAACAAGGGAAATGTCAGTAGAACAATTTACAGGTAGTCAAAGTCAGGGGTTTTGAAACAAATGTGCCATTGAACTGAAACATTGCATAGCCAACGCACAAAATACTTTTTCTGATAAGATCTGGCACAGGAGAACTGCTGAAAATGGCAGAAATTTCCCTATGGGACAGCACACATGAGCAGCTTCACTGTATGCTTTCATTAGAGAGTGGATTTGGCTTAGGGTGCAGCAAGATAGCTCTGCTGGTGGTTATGGGGAGGGATTTTGCCCTCTGCAGAAACTGTATTTCTTAACATCTGGTTGCAGATTGAGGGAGTCCCTGCTGTTAGCTTGGACAGAGTGGCCAGGAAGGAATGACCAGGACCCTCTCCATTGGCTGAATTACTGTTTTTGTGGTGTGAGCACGGCAGTGACACACTGGGAAGCTGGTTAGCTGGGAGCCCCTGTGTGCCTGCTGGCTCATCAGGTTATAACAGCTAAAAAACATTTTCCATTTCTTGTTACTCACCCACTTTTTGTATTTTTTTTCTTGTGTAATAGTATCTAATGTGAAGGGCTTCCTTTCCATGTAAGACACTATATATTTAGAAAAATTCAAATATTCTTTTTTTGCACCTGTCTTTAAATACATTCAGGTCAAGCAGTCTTTGCTGCAAGAAAATGCTGACTCCACACTAGAGTCTTACTCTAAGTGTGAAAGTAAGCAAATTCAATTGCTTTTCTTGCATCTTCTTGAGTGGCACTAGGAGATTTTCATGGTAGCATCACCACAAAAACAAAGGAAAAAATTCTTTGAAAAAATTTGGCTTAATCACCTTGTTTTTTCTTTCCTTCTGTGGTGAAAGCAAAATTGTTATTTTGGAGTCACAGGACATATCATTTTTACAAAGGAAATCTGCTTCAAGGGGGCATGTCTTTGCTGAGGGTTAGAAGGTGTCTAGAACTGTTATTGGTATGGTTTAAATATGAGCTAATGCACTTTCTGGGGTGCTGTTCTGATCACCTGAGGGGCTATGCAGAATACCCAGAATGATCTGAACCTATGGAGCACCAGGATGGAAAGGGGGAGCCAGGGAGATCAAAGAAGACATGTGGGGTGTTGTAAAGAAGACAGAAAATGACCTTGGGCTAAAATTGCTCCTAAATGCTGCCATTCACTATCTAGCTAGGTGTCGAAAAGCTGCAAAATGCACCATGGAAAATAAATGTGGTTGTGTGTCTGCATCACCTGCTAGCTCCATCTCAGGGGTGCTGAGTTTGTGGCAGTCAGCTCCTCCCTGAGCATACTTGCTTGCTTCATGTGCACATATGCATGGCCTCTTATCTGCAGCAAGATTCTGTTATGGTCACAGTCAATGAAATTAGACCTGGGTTTGGCCCCAGAGCCACTGCTGGCAGAGTCATGAAGGAGTTGAGATTCCATAAATATCCTGAAATAATAAAGCAACCTTAAATAGGAATTAAAAGCCAAACTCTAAAAATATTCTTGAATTGGAAATGCAAAAAGGAATAAAGATTTTTAAAGGTTAAAATAAATAAAATCATACATCTTTGATCTTCATAAATCATTGACTTGGCAGGGAGGGGTAAAACCCCAAAGCCACCAATAATCTTTTAAATTTGATCTTGGAATGGAATATTTCTACATTTTTTTTATACCGGTCCAAAATATTTTCTGATATTAGAACCAGCTCAGGGTCATGGGTGCATGGCTTTCCCTGTCTTTTTCTCTTGAGTAGGAAACAAACAAACAAAAAAGAATTAGAAATGATCAACCTGTCAAGTTCCAAGTGGTGGAGGCTGAATTGTCTTCCTATGACATGAGGAGCAGAACTGTAAGTGGTGCTGTAAATAGTGATGTGCTTGGAAGAAGCAGTACTCTGAGTGGAATTTAGGAATCCTGGGGAAAGTACAGCTACTCTGCCCCTGCTGTGGAAAAAAGATCAGCACCCAGTTCCTCTGCATTCCCCTGGCTTCCTTCCCTTCCCCTCTGCCGTGGTGAGGAGCCTGCCTTGCTAGCTCCAGTCCCATCCACAGGTTTTGTGCTTTTGTCCCAAATATTTCTGTTGTGTCAGCACTGACTTGATCAGTACTGCTCTGAGCCATGCAATGTGGCATCATTTAGTGATGGCAGGCAATGATGCCTCAGAAAAAGGAAAAATCCAGGCAAGGCAGACTTTTCAGACAGACTTGATGCATTCATACAGCTAGTAATATCCATTGCTTCCTAGAAGTACTCAAAGGGCAAAATCCCAAGGACTTCTTTTCATTAAAAGCTGGCAGCCTAATATTTGCATGTGCAATTCAGGTATTATAAATCTATTTGTTTCAGTTCATTTATTTCAGTTCTTTCATGATATCAAGGAATTTACTTGGTACTCTACTGGTGTAGACATTATACAGTGTTAATAATAATTCTTTTCCCATCTTCTGATCTAGAACCAAGAATGATTTACTTAACAGTGGAACTCCAAGCAACTGGGGAGGAAAGGGAAAACATAATTTTCTCCCTGTCTATGGCTTCCTAGGATTATTACCTGAAACTACAGGCAGAGTTAAGCTAAGTATTTGCAGAATGATGCTTGCTCTCTGAGTTCTTCTGTCATGATGATCTGGACACAGCCTGCTCAGCAGAAGGTATCAAGAGGAGCAGAACAAAATCCACTTAGGTGACCATCCAGGATGGAGCACAGGCTGGAGCCAGAATGGCTGGGCTCAGCAGGAGCATAGGAAGGTGCAAATGAAGAGGTGTTCTACAGCAGCAGAAAGATGCAAAACATGCCTCTTCCAGGGTGTGAACTCTGTGAATGTGGGGGCAATGGTCAATGTGGAATAACTGGCTGTTGCAAGTGGTGATGGATTTGGAGTTGGGAAAGACTGGAGGGGGTTGCCTGGGAGGAAGCTGCATGTGGCTGGGAGAAAGCTGCCTTTGGCTCCAAGCTGTTGGTGCTCAGCATGTGGAGAAGAAGTGAATGGATATCCAGGGAGAGCTCTGGGCTAAGAAGAGTAGCTCACAAACTGAGACTTGCTTATGCACAGGGAAAATTGCATTGGTTTGGCAAAATCACCGCTTACCTTTTTGTAAGCAAATTTATTCCATTTTAAGACTGGTCAATTGCATTTTACTTAAACTTCTTCCCATTCAATAGAAGCTAAATAAAATGCTTAGGTTAAGCTAATATGAGATTACTCATATGGAGTCTTGCCCTGGCTTAGCAATACTGGTTTTAAAAACATCCCTTAAATTAAAGCACCAGCACTTAATAAATTGAGAAGCTGTGGATGTTATGACGTGGAGCGAGTAAGCATTTGGTTTCATGGTGATGGGTTTGTTGTGGAACCCTGGACAGAATGTGTTAGGGATAGATTAAATCATTGTGAAAGACATCTCCCTCTTGTCTAAATGTGTACCTAGTCATGTATGAGTAAATACAGTGAATTTCAGTAGCTGTTAGTGAAGCTTTGAGTCTAATTTCCATCTCTTTCACTTTGAAAGACTCAAAACACCAAATAAAATCTGTGCTTGCAATTAATGGTATTTTCAGATGCATTTTTTTTGTGATTGAAATGGTGTTTAACAGACAATTTGAGAAAATAAACCCAGTTTTGTGAGTTTATTATTCTCAAGCAATGCTTCTACTTAATGGTTGTGTCAAATAAATTCTAGGCAATACTTCCAATTAATAATGATGTCCAAATTCCCATATTACCCTGCCACAGAGATTTTAGTAATATATTGGCAAATTACTTCAATTCTTCCCAGTTTCCATTAGCATATTAAACTACAATTATCATATTATCATATTTCAAACATTCTGAAGTCCTTACCGTGTAGCATTGGAATTCCTTTCCATGATGTCTGCAAAAAAAGGGAACTCATCTGCATAACACTATATTGGGTTTGAAGAGAGCTGAATCTACTATTAAGAAATTAATGATTTACAGTTTGCATTAGGAAAAGATAGCTTTAACTGGCCAGAGTATGGTTAATTAAAAAAAAAAAAAAGAGAAAAAAGAAAAAGGGTTCTCCTTTAGAACTGGCCGATCTGACCTGTGTTTCTTTGTTAATAATAATTAAAAAAAGATTCATTGATTCTAATAGGTGAAAAAATTTGTCTCCAGACAGTATTGTGGGGAAAAGGAAGTCAGTGCTGTCTTTCAAAAATTCTCAGTGTTACACTGACTTGCTAAGAAATGTTGAAAACATGTTCTGACCACATCTGTTTAGAATTTATCAGTTAAGGAAGTAGAACACAATCTAACACAAAAAATGTGTCCAGTATCTCAAGTCAAAGAATAATCTGCCTCAGCTTCCCCACCTGCAACAGTGACCGTATCCAAGTGCCCATGGAAGGACACAAAACCAAAACTTGAACGAATGTCCTGGGGAGGACAAAAAAAATTAAGTCTGAATATCCAAATTAATGTTTTCACACCAAAGCTTTTCCTGTCTCCAGCTCTTTTGATTTCCAAGACTTTCTATGCCATATGTGGCTTCTGTAGATGCAGCAATTCTTGATGGACCTCTCCTTGTGAACTTTATGCAAGACGACTTTAGCAGGTGATTTTTCTCTTTCAATACAGGAAAGGAAAAATTCAGGGAAATAACTGTGACTCTCTGGTAGTACCTGCTGCAGTAGTGAGATGCGGGCTGCCTTTTCCACAGATGTGGATATAAAGGAAATAAAACCTGCAGAAGCCAGGAAACACAGAGGAGACCTGTGAACTGTAATTGGGAGCCTACACAAGAAAAAAGGGGTTACGAACAGAGTGAGGGGGAAATGGGACACTGGCCCCATAACTATGCAAGTCTGATTCTCTCTTCTGCTGAGAGAAATATCACAGGGAAAGACCTAAAGAAAAGGGTAAGAATAGCAAGCTCTGTCTCATCATGGCAAAAGGATTACAGAGAAGCTGCAATGTTCTATACCAAGGGATTTGTGTTTTAATCCATTTCTTAGTAATCCTCCCCAAAAACACTAAGAAAAGTATTAATAAATTATAATAATTGGAAAGGTAAGCTCTATGCTAGCAAAATGTTCAGGTGAGCACAGTCAGTTTTTTTTCTATACTGGGTTAGCCACAGTGACAAAAGACTGGTGGGTCATCAAGGAGATGTAAGTTCTCTGGGACACCTGGTGTCATGTGAGGTGGAAGAGTCAGATGAAGCAAAACTTTAAAAGTCTGTAGGAGTTGAGGATTTTACTGTTTCAGTAACAGGACCAAGTTGTTAATATAAATGCTGCAATGAAAGTCTCTGCTCAGTGTGGTTAAAAAAAAAACTTACAAAAAAGAAGCAAGATAACAGGGTAAAAAGGGCTGTGAGAGAGACCTTCAGGGCCGATCTCATGAAACATTTGAAATCGATGATGTAGCTTCAATGAGAGTCCTAGGTGGTATTTGTTGAAAAAGTATTGCTAAGCTAGACAAGGTTGAGAAGAGCAAGAGAAATGATAAAGGCTGATGTAAGCAAACCTCTTGTCTGAAGAGCATCTAGAAAAAACTTTGTTCTTGGAGAGGACAAAAGGTGTGAGTTTGTCTTTAAAGGCTAGTCTAAGGGGCACAGTCTGAAAGCACAAGTATACATCTTTGGTATCTGAGCACAAGAGGGGAGAATATTCTATGAAACTGAAAGGCAAGAAATGCTGAGAGAAAAAAGTACTCTTTTATGTAGTTTATACTAAGCCTGTGGAACTGCAAAATACTGTGACTAAAGCCAGAGTCAGCATTACCAAATGCACACTTTGCTGTATAATTAAAATAGCTAGAGTTCTTATAATTAAAGGGTGAGGGGGAATCCCCTTTCATGGAATTTGAACCAATCTCCATCTTCAAAGATTTACATGAAACTTATTGTCAGTAGCAGATTGTTCCATCTGTCTATTAGTTGTATTTCTAATAGACATGTGAGTATATGTAACTCTCTTTAAAAGTCTCCTCCACTGGTATCTGGTAGAAGTCTGTAATTTGGATCTGTTCCAGTCTGGAAATTTCTGTGCACCTGACTGCAAATTATTCTTGGTCAGGATAATTGAACCAGATCCTCGGTGGATGTAAATTATCCCTGGTCTGTTGGAATTACTATTGCATGGTTTCTGCAGATCCAGCATTTATGGCTTTGTGTGAGGCGGTGTGGAACATGCTACAGGTACATTTGGTATCTGCTCCTCTAGATGTTTCACAGGATTATTAAATTAAACAGGTTAGTAGGAGGATTTGTAAAATGTTAATTTAATTGTACTCCATTGATTAATTGTGCCTAGATTCAGGAACAGAGGACACTCATCTGGTTGGTGCAGTAGGGAGGGAAATACATGGCAATGAAATCATATAGTATCATAGAATCACAGAATGGTTCGTGTTGGAAAATACCTTAATGATCATCTAGTTCTAATCCCCTACCATGGGCAGGGACACCTTCTACTAGACCAGGTTGCTCCAAGTCCCGTCCAACCTGTCACTGAACCCTTCCAGGGATGGGGCAACCACAGCTTCTCTGGGCAACCTGTGCCAGTGTCTCACCACCCCCACAGTAAGCAGCTTCTTCCTAATATCTAATCTATCTTTCAATCTGAAGGCATTCACCCTTGTTCTATCCCTACATGTCCTAGCCAAAAACCTCTCTCCAGCTTTCTTGTTGGCTTCTTTAGGTGCTGGGAGGCTGCTCTAAGGGCTCCACAGAGCCTTCTGTTCTCCAGGCTGAGCAAGCTCAGCTATCTATCTCAGACTGTCTCCATAGCAGAGCTGGTCTAGCCTTTGGATTATCTTTGTGGCCTCCTCTGGACTTGCTCAAACAAGTCCACAACCTACTTGTGTTGGGAGACCCCAGAGCTGGATGCAATACTGTAGGTGGGGTCTCATGACAGCAGAGTAGAGGGGAAGAATCCCCTCCGTCAACTTGCTGGCCATGCTGCTGGTGATGCAGCCCAGGGTACGTTTGGCTTTCTGGGCTGCAAGCACATATTGCCAGCTGATGTTGAGCTTCCCATCAACCAACACACCAAGTCCTTCTCCTCAGGGAAGACTGAACTCAATCCAGTCTCCACCCAGCCTGTATTTGTGCTTGGGATTGCCCTGACCCAGGTGCAGGACCTTGATGTCTACTTGCTCAGTAATTTTATTAAACTCTGTAGTTTATTGGTAAGTTTTATTCCTTCTTTCCCCAGCTAGAGATATCAAAAAACCCTGAGAATTTATTACTGATAAACAGAAATCACTTTTTAAAACAGAAGGAATTTTTATATATCAAGAATTATTTTTGAGACATTTCTCTTAATCATATTGTGATGCTAACAAATAACATATTGAAATATCTTTGCATGAGCCAGACATGAAGACAAATTATTCTTGTACTGTGCAAAGATAAATAGATGAACAAATTTGGTATTAAAATGTGCATATGAAAAAGTGTAGTATATTCTTATGGCAGAGGGGTTGGAACTAGATGATCTTAAGGTCCTTCCCAACCCTAACTATTCTATGATTCTATTAGCTCACTTTGATGAAATGCATGACTTTAGTATTTTTCTAAAATGTTCACAGTGGATACCTTGGACACAGACTTTAATTCAAAGGAAATCATTCTCTCTGAGTTAACAGTCCTGCTGAAAATCAGTGATTCAGTTCAGCCCCCTGCAGATCTCAGATGTAGGTCAGATGTTCCTTCTGCGTGCATCTGTGTTAGTGTTTTAGTTTGGACCAGGAATGTACTTTCAAAGTAAATCTCCAGTCATTCTCAATTTACTGCACTTGTGTGCTGCAGAGTGCTTTTGGCATATGCAAATTAGTTTCCTTTTCCATCTGCATCCAACACATGCCCACCACTCACTGGTTTCAGTGTGCAGTCCCAGACCAGAGCCAGGCCAAAGTAAAAACACATAAATCACAGTGAGGGTGCTGAGATTTCAGAGCCAGCTGCTGTACCTCACAGATACACTCCTATCATGGCCCCAGGACTCTTGATAGAGTTAGGGTAGCCACTGTGCCTCAATTCTCACTCCATCCAATGGAGTCTTCCATCATCATTTGTTTGTCTTGTCTAGGATGGAAAAGAAAGAAGAGTGAGCTTCATATAACGGCATCACTGAGATAGGAGTCCATCTATACGTATCACTGGATAGCTTTCTTTGGAAGAGATGACTGAAATATCCTCCTTTCCACTATCCAGTGCACTGCCAGACCTGTGGTGTATGATGGGAACGCAGCTCTGTTTCTGGACTCCTTCCCATGTTGCCATCCTAACTGAATCTGACCTCAATAACCACCATGATAGAAAGGGTAGTTTGTATTTAAATGACCATGTTTTCATATGGTCATTTATTAGATGCTGCAGAAACTCGAGTTGTATTACTCCTGCTATAGTAAACTATTAAGGCTACTCAAGAACTTCTCTTGAAATAGAGTTTAGAAATGAAGAAGCCCTAAGACTGGAATTATTGCCTTTAGAAATCATCCAGGGACTGAAATGCTCTGATCAGTACTCAGCTCCAGTATCTTTGCTTGCTCATATGCTGTTCACTCAAAGCTTTGCCATTCCTTCTGCACTGTGACATTGATTTTAAAATTGCTTTGCTGCATAGCGACTGCATGCAGTGTTCAGAAGTGCAGAGGGTTATGCCGCTGCATATCCAGTTGACACTGCCCAAATTCCATGCTAAAAGGGGGGGTGCATCACAGATGTAATGAATTTTCCCAGCTCTAACTTGTAGTCAAGAAGGAGCTTGGTGAATGACATGCTCAGCATCCCCAAATGCACCAATAGGAACAAAAATAAGAAATGCAATTAAGTTACTACTATTATATCCTGGTGTTCTACCAACTTGTATCTCTGATCAGGACTTGGTCTTAACTGGGGTAACATAGGTGGTTAATATTCACAAATTTCCTGGAAAACTGCTTAATCTGAAGCTTCACCTTTAAGCAGAAGATTTTTCAGTATAGGTCATGAGAAACAGAAAGGTATTCACCTCCATTCTAACTCTACTTTTTTTTTTCAATTATTTTAAGTTTTTCAGTACATGTGGATCAATAAAGCTGATTTGCAGCTGGTGTAAGCCCTCTTTGTGCCCAGCTTCCAGAGAACTAACTAACTTTCTCTTAGAAAATCTTAGGTAACAAAGAACGAAAATGAGACATCACTGGGCTGAATGAGCTACAGCATGAAAAATCTGCAATTAATTTACAAGATATATGTCTTCCCCTACGTGACATTTCTCTTTTTTTCTTTTCAAATTCCTAGGCTTCCTTGCTTTTAGCAAACACACAGTAAATGGTGACCCTTGTTGCAAATGGCTTACAGTAAAAAGGAATGAAATATGGCACAGAAAGAGTGGATTATACTGTTAAGCATGGTCATTATGAAAAAGTGGAATATGCAAAGATAACTCTGTTTTAAGCAGCTTAAGAAGTGGTGAATACTTTCAAGGTCACCTCTTGCTGTCTGGAGCATATTTGTAGCCTTAGCTAGTGAGTGAATCAGGAGGAATTTCAGAGGAGGGACAATAAAGAGAACAAAACTGGCCTCTTCTTCCAGGTCCTCCCCAGGCCAATCTCTCTACCACTGAACTGTGATCTCATGGTGGGTAAAGACGGGGTCTGGGAAATATATGGGGTTGAAAGGCATCCTAGATTGCTTGTTTCATATGCCCCATATACAGTGTAGCCATGGGATGTTTTTATCTTTTTCCTTTCAATTTGTTGCTTGAAGACAGTAGTGAGATGGTTTGCAGACTGGTAGGACTATACCTGTGGTAGGTGTGTGGAATTGAAGGGCACACTTGGGGTCACTGAATCAGGTGGTTATGGGCTTCTCATCAAGAAGGATCCGCAGAGCACCCCTTCCAAAAGCTGCCGAACACCAAAGGCTGCAAAATTCTTTCCAGTGCCCTTGGAATGAACGTGACTTTCCAAGTCCTTTTCCACTTTACTGCCCCACAGACTCTGCAAAATAAGGAAGAAAAGCCATAGACACATTTAAATTGTCCAACAATTAGTTGACCAACCCCATTTGGCACTACAAAGCTAGTATTTTGGCCAAATGAACTGGAGTTACTGCAAGACCCTTGTATTAGAAACACATTTGTGTTTTCTTTAGATTTGTATTTACTCCTTTTTCTTTTTTTGTGATTTGTCTAATCCTGGCTATTTAGATAGTATCTGTACATTTTATCTTATTAATGTTAGTCGTATTAATGAATGTCCATCACCAGTATCAAAAAGAAAGAGTTTAATTCCTAATTCATTCTTAGACGAGCATAAAATCTGTTTGGCATAAACTAGCATGATTCCTGACAGTACATATGATTTCTACTCTAATTGTGTGAATTATGCCTGATATTCCCTGATGGGATTGTAATTGCTGTATAGTTTACCTTAAAAAATATCTCCAGCCCCATCCATGGTCTAGTATATCAAATCTTACTGAAAAGACAACTTCCATGAGCAATGGCCAAAAGATTCCATCTGTGGTCATTAGAAAGTCCTTAGATAGCATCAATAATGCTGTATTGCTCTAGTCTTGTGCACTTGCCCAGTGTTTTTCAGCCAGATCAAAATACGAATGTCAGGCAAGTAATTGCAGTATCTTCCAAAGAAAGATTGGACTTAAAAGAAATGGAATGCAGCAATTTGGGAATTGGAACAAAATATGAAAGGTTATAATATTCTTTTAGGTATTAAGGTTTTTGTGCAGACAATATATTTGAGGAAGCTCCAAACCTCCTCATCTACAAAGATGCAGCAAGTATGAATTTATACTTGTAGTTTCATCTCAGGTAGATTTATATATATTAAAAAATCAGGTTTCGTGACCTGCAGCCTGCTAGTGACTGCAATTACCAGGTTTTCATCTGCAAAGCAGAATGGTGCCGAAGGCAATGGCTCTTGTAGGTCCTTCACGTGAGTCTGTTCCATTGTCCCTCTAGATCCAGCCACAATATAAAAAAGCTTCTATTTGCATATTATCTGAGTGCAGCTTACAACTTACTTTCACATCAAAGTTACTCCTTTCTTCAAAAGTGACAGTGGGTTCATTCTCTTAAGCCACTCGAGCATGCATCAGAAGTCAGAGCGCTTGTTTGCTTAATGCACACTGCCCCTTCACCAAAGGGAGTGTGCATTTCATTGTATTTGTAATTTGCATTTAGTTTCTCCCATTGCCATCACAAAGAATATCTGCTATTTGGATACTTATCCAAACTGAACTATCCTACACTTAAACATTTACTGCTTAGTAGCAAGGGCACAGCAAATGAGTGAGTTATCATAACTTAATCTTATAGAATCATAGAACAGTTAAGGTTGGAAAGGAACTTAAGATCATCTAGTTCCAGCCCCCCTGCAATGGGCAGGGACACCTCCCACTAAACCATGTCACCCAAGGCTATGTCCAACCCGGCCTTGAACACCACCAGCGATGGAGTATTCACAAATTCCCTGGGCATTCCAGTGCCTCACCACCCTCACAGCAAAGAATTTCTTCCTCATATCTAATCTAAAGTTCCCCTGTTTAAGTTTGAACCCGTTGTCCCTTGTCCTATCATTACAGTCCCTCATGAAGAGTCCCTCCCCAGCATCCCTATAGGCCCTCTTCAGATATTGGAAGGCTGCTACGAGGTCTCCACGCAGTCTTCTCTTCTCCAGGCTGAACAGCCCCAACTTACTCAGCCTATTTTCATGTGGGAAGTGCTCCAGTCCCCTGATCATCCCCGTGGCCCTCCTCTGGACTTATTCCAACAGTTCCATGTCCTTTTTATGTTGAAGACACCAGAACTGCACACAATACTCCATGTGAGGTCTCAGGAGAGCAGAGGAGAGGGGCAGGATGAACTCTTTTGGCCCTGCTTGTCATGCTCCTTTTGATGCAACTCATGTTATGGTTGGCTTTCTGGGCTGCAAGCACACACTGCTGCCTCATGTTCATTTTCTCATTGACCAACACCCCCAAGTCCTTCTCTGCAGGGCTGCTCTGAATCTCTTCTCTGCCCAACCTGTAGCTGTGCCTGGGATTGCTCCAACCCAGGTGGAGGACCTTGCACTTGGCATGGTTAAACTTCATCAGATTGGCATCAGCCCACCTCACAAACATGTCAATGTCCCTCTGGATGACATTCCTTTCCTCCAGCGTATCAACTGAACCACACAGCTTGGTGTCATTGGCAGACTTGCTGAGGGCACACTCAATCCCACTGTCCATGTCACCAACAAAGATGTTGAACAAGACCGGTCCCAACACTGATCCCTGAGGGACACCACTCGTTCCTGGTCTCCAGCTGGACATTGAGCCATCAACCACATCTCTTTGCATGCAGCCATCCAGGCAGTTCTTTATGCACTGAGTGATCCACCTATCAAATTGATATCCCTCCAACTTAGAGACAAGGATGTCACGTGAGACAGTGTCGAATGCTTTGCACAAATTCAGATAGATGGCGTTAACTGCTCTACTCCTGTCCATCACTACCATAACCCCATCATAGAAGGCCACCAGATTGGTCAGGCAGGATTTCCCCTCAGTGAAGCCATGCTGGCTGTTACAACCACCTTGTTGTTTTTCATGTGCCTTAGCCTGCCTTCCAGGAGAATCCGCTCCAAGATTTTGCCAGGCGCAGAGGTGAGGCTGACTGCTCTGTAGTTCCCCGGCTCATCCATTTTAGCCTTCTTGAAAATGGGGGTTATATTTCCCTTTTTTCAGTCATCGGGAACTTCACCTGACTGCCATGATTTTTTGAATATGATGGACAGTGGCTTAGTAACTTCATTTGCCAGCTCCTTCTGGACCTGCGGATGGATTTCATCAGGTCCCATGGACTTGTGTAATTCAGGTTCTTAAGATGGTCTCGAGCCAGATCCTCTCCTA
Source organism: Myiopsitta monachus (assembly GCA_017639245.1). NCBI lineage: Eukaryota > Metazoa > Chordata > Aves > Psittaciformes > Psittacidae > Myiopsitta > Myiopsitta monachus. Next base: position 56,649,556 of record CM029924.1, on the reverse strand, counting down.
CAGTGGGCCCAGGGTCTTCATTCCTTCTTTATGTTCTCTGGGCTGCTGCTATCTGTATCACTAGCACCCACATGGATCACTAGAAGTGGGTAATAGTCGGTGGGACTGACTAGAGCAGGCAGCCTCTCTGCAACATCCCTGATCTATGCCCCTGGCAGGCAACACACCTCCCTTGAGACTGGGTCAGGCCAACAGATGGGTGCCTCTGCCTTTCAAGGTATTGTCCCCTACTATTACGACTGGCTGCTCTTTCCTGGCAGGGCCAGTAGAGATGTTCTTTGCCAGTGCATCAGCTAATTGTTCCTGGTACAAGTGTTTCCTCATCAGCCCCCTGCAGAACTGCAAAGCGGTTCTGGGTGGGGTCAACAGATTTAGGAGGAAGCCCCTTGCTTTTAATTGTCCTCTTCCTCTTTTTTTTTTTTTTTTTTTTTTTTTTTTTTACTGTTTCCCAGCTTCTTTGTTAGTGGCCTCCTTCTTCCCTCCATGAGCTACAGTGGACGCTTGAGGCCCCTGCACAGTTTGGGCCTGGAGCAAGCAGTGCTGCTTCCCCTCAGCTTCCCTGACATCTTTCAGCCTATTGACAGTGTCCTGCAGCTCAGCCCCTGCTGCAGGAGGGCCTCCACCAGGGATCACTGTGCGCAGCCCTGCCCATTGCGCATCCTCCCCTCAGGAGAGTAGTGCAGGCACTCTCTGCACCCTGAGCTCTGCACTGCAGCCTCCCTTCCCATCAGCTCTGTCTGGGTGCCTACACTGGCCACCGCCAGGGCAGCCAGAGCGGAGCTCCCAGACCGGGCCCTGGTCATAAGGCAAGTGCTCACCATCCTGCTCGCCTACCCACGCCAAGTGCAGCACAAACTGCCTCTTCTCACTCTATTCACCGTTCTTTTGGTCACTCGCACCATCTTACTTGACTTTGTATTACCAAGAATAATACAAATTTCCTCCCTCTTCATAAAAGCAAGGCAGACAGTTTGCTTGACATAAGTAGATTTGCTAGCATTCTAACTAATCTTTGACTATATTAGAAGTAATTATTGCGTAATCTTTGGTAACTTTTTTCCCTTCTTTTTTTTTTTTTTTCTACTATCAAGAACATGTTTCTCCCAGTTGCAATTTATTCTGCATCTCATAGATCACTGCAGGATGGTCCCTGGAAACTCAAGCTTACTCACTGTGTGTGCAGACATATCGCATCCTCTCTAATGTTTTGAATGAGATCATGCTAAGTATTTAATCTCCAAATCAATTTCCCAAGGAGTTTTGAAAGCTATTGTTTCAGTTAACTAGATTCTGTATGTGAAGAACACAAGCTGTGTGGCTGCAATAGCTTGAGTCCTTTCTGAGAAAGGCATATTTTCCTTATAGGAACCTTATAGCAAAACCAGACTAAGTGCTTATGTGAATCCAAACTGGCTCTGTCATGTACTGAATATAAAAGGTTCAGGGTATTTGTTCATAGTTGTGGATTTGTAGAGAGACTGGATACTTTAAACCCTCTAGATTTAATAGAGGAAGAGACCTGAATAAAAACTTTCAGCAATTCAGCAGAATCCCCTGAAAGGGAGTTCCGGGGTTGCCAATTTGACTTTTCTTGCAGAATTGTCATGGGAACTTGCATGCCAGTTGGCTGAAAAACAGCCACAGCCAGAGCAACAACCTTAGGTTTCAGTCCTCTGATAACTGATGCATAAAGGAGGTGCTTGTCTTTTCATTTCTACAAGCTCTTGAAAACCATGAGTCATAAAACAAAATTTGTGTGAGGTTTCCTTACTAGGGGAAAAGGATGTATTTCTGGTAGGTAGGCTGCTCTTACAAACACAGGCAAAAATTGAAATTGTCTGGGATATTTCCTCCAGAATTATGTCAAAGAACTTCTGTAACTATAGTGGAGTCAAAAAGGTTTTAACTTCATTCATTTCAGCAGCTTTAGAGCTAATAACATCTTCTCTTCTTGTCAATTAGTGAGATTACTTGTCTGAAAAGGAAAAACTCCATGCATGGCCATGCAAATTAAATGTAATCCTTTTGCTGATCTGGCTAGAAACCTCGAAAATACTCATATGTATAAATAAACAAACCAAAAAAAAAAGTAACTTGAAGCAGAATATCTTTCAAAACAGAGAGAGACTGGACAGGAGCTTGGCAAAGGGAAAACTTTGAGGAAAAGTTGAAGCTTGCCTCCTGTTTTCCATGGGAACTCCATCCATTTTCCAGTGAAGATCAATGGAAGTCGTTTCTTGCTTCACTAAATTTTTGAAGAGCAACGAGGATAGTGGCAGATTTAAATAAGATGGTGCAATTCTCAGCTCTGCTCTCAATTTCCTTCTGCTGTTATATTTTCATATTAAAGTACTGGGACAGGGGGAACTATCATTAGTAGTGTTTCTGAGAATGCCCGAACATGCATTGCAAAGGAAGGAATAATTGCACTAGAAATAAGGAGAGCTTATAAGAGCAAGACTGTTTACTTTTTTTCCTCTAATGTTCTCATTTTCAGTGTTTCAACAAGGCACAACCTTTAAGAGGAGGTAAACAAAGTAATCACAGAGAAATGATAGCCGTATTGTTAGAGAAGAGAAACTGAAGAGACTCTGCAATAAAGTGGTTGAAACTCCAATGCCCTTAAGCTGCGATAATGACTGACTTACTGTACCTTTCATTTAAAATTAGTCTATGTAGACAGTTTTCTTCACTCACAATTAAAGCCACTACAGCTTCTAAGAAGCAGCATAGCAGCAGCTTAGTAGGGTGCTGCCCTTAGTATGGGAAAATAATGATTTTTTACATGACCAGGCAGAGCATGTGTTAGTTATGTTACAAGTAAGACAAGAAGCATTTAGATGAGCTGAAATAATGACCTGCATATCTGGGTACCTGCTTGTTGCACAAGGCTAATTATAATCCTCCCTTCCAATTCTTCTCATTGCCTCAATTTGGTGCATTATTAATGGATAGTCATTATACTGCATCTGAGAAATACCGACCCAGAAGAAAACCATCTGCTGCACTGTCAACAGCAGCCTGGATAGCACCTGCATCTTTTCCAGCACAGAGAAAACTCATTTTTTCTTATGTATTCAGCTCCAAGTTGGTTTGACATAGAGTAGTCTTTTAGAAACAAAGTTAAAAAAAACCTGAGTAGAATGGTGGTGCATTGGAAATGAAAGCGTCCAGTTTCAAGTTTACACCCAATGGCATTTTGTATTTAATATTACTGCAAGATTCTAAAACCCAGTCTTGATATGCAGACTTGCAAGGGCATAGCAAAAACAGAGCCATTGACACCTCATCTTCTTTCCCAGTGTATAACAAGCCTGTTTGTCATGTCTTGGCTACCAGTTACAATTCATTTTGAAGAATATAGAATCATAGAACGGTTTGGACTGAAAAGGACCTTAAGATCATTCAGTTCCGAACCCCCTGCCGTGGGCAGGGGCACCTCACACTACACCATGTCACCCAAGGTTCTGTCCAGCCAAGCCTTCAACACTGCCAGGGATGAAGCATTCATAATTTCCTTGAGCAACCCATTCCAGTGCCTCACCATCCTCACAGTAAAGAATTTCTCCCTTATATTGAATCTAAACTTCCCCTGTTTATGTTTGAACCCATTACCTTGTCCTATCACTACAGTCCCTAATGAAGTGTTCCTCTCTGGCATCCCTATAGGCCCCCTTCAGATACTGGAAGGCTGCTAGGAGGTCTCCATGCAGCCTTCTCTTCTCCAGGCTGAACAGCCCAAGTTTCTTAGCCTGTCTTCATACTGTCTTCATAGGGGGGTGGCTCCAGCCCCCTGATCATCCTCACTGCCCTCTCCTGGACTTGTTCCAACAGCTCCATGTCCTTCTTATGTAGGTGGGTTTTTTATTAATTTTCCTATATAATATCCTATCAAGAGAATTAGAGAGTGGCCTACAATGGGAAGACAGCAGCTTTGATGACATCCCTCCAATTTAGTGCCAGTTACATCTGGTATGGTTGCTGCCCTTGAACAGGTTTTAAGATACTGCTGTATGAAAATACGGAGTGGGAGGTGGGAGTTGCTGAGGTGAAACATCCTTGTTTGAGAGACTCACAGAAACAGCCAAAGTTTTCAGAATCCCTCCAGGAGTTGCAGAGTCATTCTTTGTGTGTGGTCTTTAATAAATATTCAGCCTTTAAGAAATCATGGAAAGATCACTTTTGGTGCAATATTGAGATACACCAAGGAAAAATTTGTCTTTGTGATGCAGTGCTAAGTTTTCTTAGGCTAACTAGGTATGCCCTCTCCATGATAAGTAGCATCCCATCCCTCCAGATGATTGATGAATGTGTTAGGTGGTCAGGTGCTGCTCAGCATGACAGAGAGCTGCAAAAGTCTGCTTCTATGTAAAACTTCCAAATACATGCTGTCTTTGGGCATAAAGTGAAACCAAGCATTTTCTCTGCATTTTTAAATTTTTTTTTTCACAATAACAACATAGAATCTTAGAATGATAGAATGGTTTGGGTTTGCCACCTTCTTCTAGACTGGTTGGCTCAAAGTCCCATCCCACCATGAAATCCACCTGTAAAATTCCAGCCACTTAACTCATGCCTAGATACTTTTTCCGAACTGGCATTAGCATTACTCGTTTTAACGGCAAAATGCTGAAAAAGCTGCTGTTAGATGAGAGGCAGAGCCCTACGCAAAGGCAAGCACCAGGAGCAAGCACTTGTGCCAGAAGCACGCTGGAATTTTTTTCTTCTTCTAGGTTGCTCTTGGGGTGTATGAATTGCAGGTAACCTATCCCATCTTGTGGTAGATAATAATCGTGCCCTTAGCCCAAGTAATAAGGTAGTCTTGATTAATAAAAGTTGTGTTGAGTATCAATATTTGTGGTTCAGTTTCAGTGCTCTGACAGTTCAGCATACAATGCTGCTTCTGTGGTGTATGGGTCTGTGTATCTCAGCTATCGCAGCCAAATGCAAAGACATGATACCTGCTACCCAATTAGAAAAGAATGGCAGCTATGAGGAGACCAAAGGAGAAGGTTGTTGTTTTTTTTCACAGATTTGTTGAAGGTAGGAATTAAGAGTTTTGATTCAAGCCACCAGGTTCATCAATTTAGTCTAAGAAACATAAGAGGTGTTTTTTAAAGAATACTTGTTAGTTATTAACACTGCTCTGGTTCTTTAATTTTTTCCTAAATTTGCCCCATAAATAAAAGCTGTAAGTTTTGATGTTTAAAGCAAAATTGCAATTAAATTCTAGGGGTTTAGATCTGCAAGAAAGCAATGTATCTATTGCAGTTTTAAAGATGCAACTGGGAGAAATAGTAACAATGACTGAAGTATACAATTTGTGTATGGAGTAGTTTTAGCTGCACTCAGTGTGGTGCAATATTTTTTCCTTGATGCTCTCTTTGTCTAAGCACAGCAAACACAATAGTGTACATTTAGAATAAGGTTTTCCTTACTCAATAGATTTATTGAATAATTAAAATAATAGGAGTAAGAAAAATAAACGTTCTTATGTATGCCTTGGTGGGCATTGTGCTAGAACTTTCGGAGTGATAATTTCGGTGAAAGTTACCGGGGAGGTGTAATGGTTGTCATACTGCCACCCAACTGCATTCTTATGAGCAGAGCTACTGCAAAGAAAGCATGTTTAAGTTCACTAAAAAAGAGGTTCTCTTTTTCTCTATGATGTCTGGGTTTTTAGTTGTCATTTTTTTAACAGTAAATAAAATACTGCAGGGCTTTAAAGGCAGAGCAAAAGGTTGCTGCTTTCCTGGGACAGGTTTATTCTTTTTCAAAATACAGGAAGCAAAGAATAAAGAAATATTAAGATCTCTTTCAAAGCTTTTTCCTGAAATAATTTACATTGGTATCAAGCCTAATACATTGTAGCTGATCTCTAAAACTTCTCAAATCAACTCCTCTCCTGTCTGCAGTGTCTTAATTAATAATGCTGGAACTCTCCACCTATTAAAAGGAATCCATTTACTTGAAGAAAGAGAATTACAGTCTTGGCATATTTTTCCCTCAAATCAATTTGCATTTGCTTCCTATGCTGCTAAGGACTTGGATAAGACAATTGTACTTTTAAGACTCTGACAGAGGACAACTTTCACTGGAAATGTCTTTTGCAAATATTTTATTCTGATGGATTTATTAGGCTATGAATAGGAACGTGAGGCTAAATTTAGTGTATTGGTAGGTTTTAAGATACTGCATAAGCCGAGCCTACTGAAAGCAATTTCACAAATCAGTCACAATATCCATTAGTTTACAGATATACTGAAAGTAACTTTTGCTTTCTCTCCACTTTAAACAAGCTCTTTTCAACCTGTATAAAAGACTACTTGGTCACTTCAGAGTGAAGGTCAAGCAGTCAGGATTTAAAAGCAAGCAAGTGCAACATGGTAGTGGGAAGCTGCAAACCAAACATTGCCAAAAAATGATATAGAAAGTACTTCTGACCCTTGTACTGCTCTGGTGCTAGTAGCTGAAATACCTGAGCTCCTGCACCAGGTTTAAGTGAAAACTCCACAGTCCAGGAGGACCAGGGTTTTTTCCAGTTCTAAATGTCTACAAAATGTCCACCATGGAGAGTTACATACCTCTGGTTTTTTCCACTTACTCTTTTTCTTCCTGCTAGGGTGGATTTCTGGTGAACTTGTATCTCTCTTCCCTTTAACCTGTCTGTGCTGGCTATTCTGAGGGCTTTCTTCTTCCAAAGATCTTGTAATTTTTGTTTACATTGAAAATATTTCAAAGAAAAGTGGATAGCAGAGAAGTAGTGAAATTTATCTTCTGAGCTTTTAGTATATCCTTTAATTTCCATTTTCCAGAGCTGATCATGAGACACAGGGACATTTTAAGGGAAGGTATTAGAGGGTTGTTTTATGGTCAAGCCTAGGTGGAAAGGGAATAAAGGAGAAGAAAGGTAAGAAAGAGAATGAGAACACAAATGAGAAAAACTTGAATCCAGTAATGCAGCATCTCTTGATTCTGGATTCATCAGTCACCTCCTCCTTTTAGCAAACACATGCAAAACGTCTTGATTCTGCTACCCATTAAAAAAAGTCTTTCTGTCCAGCTCAGTTCTTTAGAAAGAGCTCTGAGTCTTCAACTGTGTGGTAGAAATGTGTTTGCATCCTGCGAGCTAAATATAATTAGCTGTCAATTCCTACTTTCATGTCAAAATTATAGCTGTAGTGGCATGGTCAGCTGCAGCATCGTGGCCTTCCATAGTCATAGATTAAAAAACAAAATAGTTTCCATACAAATTTGCATCAGCATGCTTTGTATTTGCTGCCAAGCATGACCGTTTCCTTTGATATACTAATAATTTCCTCCTGGCTGACACTGTAAATATGCCTATTTGGTGAGGTATTCTGATTTTTCCATGCATATTTATTACAAATTAAGTGCTAAATTTACTTGCATTAACTCAGGGATGGATGTAAAAAGCAGAAAGATGCAAGTAAGCTTTTGTTTTATGGGTTACAGTTTTTATAATATGCTTTCTTCAAGGAAGAATGAGCATGCTTTCCTCATTGACATGACTCTTTGAAAGCTAATATTTTTTCTTGTGTCCACAGAGTGCAGTAAATTAATTTAAAATACCTTTTAAAGATGTAATAACACAGTGAATAAGAAGTGGAGAGGAAAAAGTATAGTGGGAAAATTAAATGAAAATAATCAAAGCTGATCAGGCCAGTGACCTTTCAAACTTCATGTAATGATGAACTTTAAGAATGCAAAAAGTATAACAATACAAAAATCTCATTTACTTCAGCCTAGAGACCTACTTCCATTTTTATCCTTACTTATCCTTGATGGCATTCATTATACCTTAACCATCTTAAAAATGTGGTCAGCAGTTCAATGTACAGTTGGAAAACAGCAATGAGTGGTGTCCCTCCGGGGTCAGTGTTGGGACTAGTCTTGTTCAACATCTTTGTTGCTGACATGGACAGTGGGATTGAATGCGCTCTCAGAAAGTTTCCCAATGACACCAAGCTGTGTGGTTTGGTTGATACATTGGAGGGAAAGAATGCCATCCAGAAGGACTTTGACATATTTGTGAGGTGGGCTGATGCCAACCTGATGAAGTTTAACCATGACAAGTGCAAGGTCCTACATGTGGCTCAGAGCAATCCCAGGCACAGCTACAGGTTGGGCAGAGAAGAGATTCAGAGCAGCCCTGCAGAGAAGGACTTGGGGGTGTTGGTCAATGAGAAAATGAACATGAGCCAGCAGTGTGCGCTCGCAGCCCAGAAAGCCAACGGTATCCTGGGTTGCATCAAAAGGAGTGTGACCAGCAGGGCCAAAAGAGGTGATACTGCCCCTCTACTCTGTTCTTGTGAGACCTCACTTGGAGTATTGTGCGCAGTTCTGGTGTCCTCAACATAAAAAGGACATGGAACTGTTGGAACAAGTCCAGAGGAGGGCCACGGGGATGATCAGGGGACTGGAGCACCTCCTGTATGAAGATAGGCTGAGAAAGTTGGGTCTGTTCAGCCTGGAGAAGACTGCATGGAGACCTCATAGTGGCCTTCCAGTATCTGAAGGGGGCCTATAGGGATGCCGGGGAGGGAGCTTCATTAGGGACTGTAGTGAGAGGACAAGGGGTAATGGGTTCAAACTTAAATAGGGGAACGTTAGATTGGATATAAGGGAGAAGTTCTTTACTGTGCGGATGATGAGGCACTGGAAAGGGCTGCCCAAAGAAAATCTGAATGCTCCATCACTGGTGGTGTTCAAGGCTGGGTTGGACATATCCTTGGGTGTCATGGTTTAGTGTGAGGTGTCCCTGCCCATGGCAGGGGGATTGGAAGTAGATGATCTTAAGGTCCTTTCCAACCCTAACTATTCTATGATTCTATGATTCTATGTCTTCTTGTATGATGCTGTTCGGTTCCTAGCTGCACAGAGGGAGGGAGATGCTTTCACTCCTCCCTGCTCCTGAGGCTAATCACCCTCATTCTTCAAATGGCTTCTACCTGGTACTTGTCTCGTTCTGGTCTCCAGATTTTCATTCCAGCTTCTCCTTCCTCAGCTTTGTTAGAGGAATGTTTAAAAATTCTGTGCTTTTTTGTCACTCAGTTTGGCTGCAAGGAATTTTATTTCTGGACATGGAAGGTTTGGGTTTTTTTTTTGTTTTGTTTTGTTTTTTTTTTGTTTGTTTTTTATTCAGATAATTTTTGCACCTTTTGTGCACCTTTAAATAGTTTTCAACTATATTTTAGAAAGATGAGCTCCAGAACCATACTCAGTATGACTGTGCAGTCTCCCCAGTGGTATAGGCAGAAAAAATTACCTGTTGTTGCTTTCTGCAATCCTGCCTATACACCCAATGGTCTCAGGAGCATATAAGAGAGTTGTGCTGAATTGTTATATTCTGCTATAAACCTATCACATTTTCACAGAATCATAGAATCAGCTAGGTTGGAAAAGACATTTAAGATCATCAAGCCCAACCTTTGCCCCAGGACTGTCAAGTCCTCCGTTTAATCATGTCATTAAGAGCCTTATTTACAGTCACTGCTTTCCATACATGGTCCCTATTTCACAGGTCCAGATGACTGATGTCTGACCCTGGACAAGATTGTCATTAAACATCACTGCTTAAATGATTTTGGGGGTGTTGGTCAATGAGAAAATGAACATGAGCTGGCTTCAGAGTGCACTTGCAGCCCAGAAAGCCAACGGTATCCTGGGCTGCATCAAAAGCAGCGTGACCAGCAGGTCGAAGGAGGTAATCCTGCCCTTCTACTCTGCTCTCCTGAGACCTCACATGGAGTATTGTGTGCAGTTCTGGTGTCCTCAACATAAAAAGGACATGGAACTGCTGGAACAAGTCCAGAGGAGGGCCATGAGGATGATCAGGGGACTGGAGCACTTCCCACATGAAGATAGGCTGAGTAAGTTGGGTCTGTTCAGCCTGGAGAAGAGAAGGCTGCATGGAGACCTCCTAGCAGCCTTCCAATATCTGAAGGGGGCCTATAGGGATGCTGGGGAGGGACTCTTCATGAGGGACTGTAATGATAGGACAAGGGACAACGGGTTCAAACTTAAACAGGGGAACTTTAGATTAGATATGAGGAAGAAATTCTTTGCTGTGAGGGTGGTGAGGCACTGGAATGGGTTGCCCGGGGAATTTGTGAATACTCCATCGCTGGCGGTGTTCAAGGCTGGGTTGGACATAGCTTTGGGTGTCATGGTTTAGTGTGAGGTGTCCCTGCCCATGGCAGGGTGGTTGGAAGTAGATGATCTTAAGGTCCTTTCCAGCCCTAACTATTCTATCATTCTATCATTCTGTGATTCTGCCTTACTCAAGTCCATTGCTTTCTGTAAGTACCTGGTCCTCATCATTATTTACCATTCCGCTGATCTTGGTATACTCATCAAATTTCGTCATCACATTACTGATTGTAATGAGTAATGGTCTGTGATGTAGCCAACTGTATGTGCACACACTGTGGACTTGACAGGTGTTGGAAGGGGTTCACATTTTAGGAAGAGCAGATGGCATGTCTCAGAAGGTCCCTTCCCAGGCTGTTCTCATAGTCATCCAATCATACATGCTTGTAGTAATGCTGGCTTTTGCTTATGTCTTTCTTTTTCTGAGACTGTTTCTCTGCCTTCTTCACCCTAGAATCAGTTCTTCAAACCTTTCTTATTTTCCCTAGGCACAGGTAACCCAGGCTGTTTATATTTTCAAAAACAATCTCCTTATCATCTTTCATGATGTCCACCGACGATAGTGCAGCAGGATATCAACCCATGTTTAAATAACTGTGATTTTCATAATGTCTGTTACAAAAAGCTAGCTATATTACTTCCATGCAAATACCTTTATTCACCAAATTCATAAGCTGATAAAAGAATGAAATCAGATTTGTCTGACATATTTTTCATGAAAAGCTATTGACTGGAATTAATTATATCCCTGTCTTTTAATCCTTATTGCTTTCCATATCATCTTCCTCATTATTTTGCCTAGGACTGAGGATAGATTAATCAGCTTCTAAGCTACTTGTTTCATCACAACTGCTTTTTGAATGCTAAGACCACATTCATACTTTTCCAATCTTCTGGAACTTCTTATGTTTTCTCATACTTATTAAGGCTTAATAGAATGAGGAAGAGATTTTTCTCAAGTAACCTTTTTTTTTTTTTTTTTAAGATTCTTTGCTGAAATTTGTCTGGGTTTGCCTGATTTTCCCCTGCTGGTTTTTAAAGCCTGTACCGTCCATAATAATGGGGACTGTGCAAGTGGGTGGGGAAATCTTACTCAGATGATTTAATAAATAGTCATTATTGATAATAATAAATTATTAGTTGTTAATTTTAGTGCTTTGTCTTCCTGCTTTGTAGCATTCCAACACTGACAACTTTCTGCCACATGTAAGTAGGTCATTACTTTTCTTATTCCTACTATGTAATTATAGCAGGAACATTTAAATAGATATAAATTTAGTAAAGGTCACATTTTACTTTTATTCTTCAGAATTTGTGCTTTGATAAATTTGCAACTTGTAATGTTTACGTGTCATTGCATACAAAGGCATTGACCTACAATTGTAGTTGAAAGTTCATTAGTTCTGGTAGATTAGACAGTGTTAATTAACTAAGATTAAAAATTCTTTTAAGCCATCATAAACTGCCATCTCAGTGTGGCAGCTTATTAAAGAACATTTTCTGGTTGTTTGTTAAACCAGACTGAAGTGACAATGTAATTATATTTGTTCCATCAAAAAGAAAGGTCATTTGACAAGGCTGATGTTTTCTGGTTAATTGCAAGTAGATGATTTCATTGATTAAAAAAATGAGCTTGTTAAACCTGTGCATAGAGCTAAGAGATATATAGGAACCCAGAGGAGGCAGGAAAGTGGATGGGAGGAAGATGGTTTTTAAATGTTATGCCCACTCCCTCCTGTTCAGAGCCTTGGCATGAGCATAAACAGATTCAAGCACTAATAAGTCACCTATCTGGAGGGTCTCTGTTTTGGGGGTACAGCTCTGTGTTAGATCAGGAAGTCTGATCTCCCATACTCCACCCCAAGCGCTGGTGCATCATGACAACTGTGTCTAAGCAAAAGGCAGGACTGTGCAGTAAAAAGCTTGGCTGTGTCTGGGAGCACAGGGTTCTGCATAGACATGCAGTGGGATGTGGGCGTGGGGTCAGAGTGCTGAACAGGGCCTATACAGATCATAGAATCACTTAGGTTGCAAAAGACCTTTAAGACCATTGAATCCAGCCATTAACCCAGCACAAACAAGTCCACCACTAAACCATATACCTAAGAGCCATGTCTACATGTCTTTTAAATATCTCCAGTGATGGTGACTCCACTACCCTGAAGAAATTTTTCCTAATATCCAGACTGAGCTTCCTTTGGCACAATTTAAGGCCATTTCCTCTCTTGTTACTTGGGAGAAGAGACCAACTGCCACCTCACTGCAACCTCCTTTCAGGTAATTGTAGAGAGCGATAAGGTCTCCCTGAATCTCCTTTTCTCCAGCTTAAGCAATGCCAGTTCCTTCAATCACTCCTCATGAGACTTGAGCCCCAGACCCTTCATCTCCTTCATTTCTCTTCTCTGGACATGCCCCAGAGACCTCAGTGTCTGTCTTGAAGTGAGGGGCCCACAGCTGAACATGGTATTTGAGGTGTTTCCTCACAGTGCCAAGTACAGAGGTATGATCACTGTCCTTGACCTGGTGGCCACACTATTGCTGATATAAGCCAGGAGGCTGTTGTCCCCCTTGGTCACCTGGGCACACTGCTGGCTCATATTCAACTCATATAAAGCTGAACTGAGGCTTGACATCTGAGTTTCTGTAGAGAGTTTCTGTAGGGAGTGAGTTCAAAGCTCCAGAACAGAAAGCTTTGGAGATCTGTTCATTTTGTTGGCTAGCTGGACAAGACTGAGCTGTGAAGCTCTGCTATAAGGTCCTATCTGACTGTCAGCTTCCAGTTAAGAAACAATTAAGGTGACTTTGAGAAATCTCTCAGAACTCTGTCTGCAAATATCTCTCGGTCTAGTATTCCTCGATTATGAGTTAACCCCTTTGGGCAACTCTACAAATGCAAATATGGAAGACAATTTTTGGGCATAAACCTAATTTTGAAGCAACAACATCACAGACAATATGATGTAGTATGTCATGGCTGCTTAAGAAAAGGCTACTTGTACCTCCTGTATCTCCCTGTCATGTTGTGAAAGGCTGATATTCCACTTCTGTGCTGAAAAATAGGAATGGAAGTGGCAGCTAAAACATTGCACAGTGTCTGCAGTGAAAGAAAACATGGTGCTGGTGTGGTAAGCAGTGGCAAATATTGGGACTGATCTTTAGAACGACAGATCAGGCAAGCTTCAACAGAGCTTGGGTTAATGTGTTTTATTTCTGTTCACTGAAGGATCTGTAGAGCCAATCCCCATCTTTGCAGCCAGGTGCAGGAACATTGGGGTTTTTGTGTTTCTTAAACTTGTTTTGGGCCAGATTTTTTAATACCAGGATTTCTGACCAGCTGGGCTGTGTGGTCATTCCTAGCTGAGAGCACAGATCAAGGATCTAAGAGAAGTGTGCAAAAGGTTTATTTTTTTTGTCCTTCTTCTCTAAAGCTTGTAGAAACTGGACTTACAGAAACAACCTCGCAAATCCTTGTTTGACCTGGGGAAAGCCCATGTGATGTGCCCCTGGCTCTCTAGCAATCCATCTGGAGACACCAGGTTGGAATGGACAGATGCTGGCAGATGGCAAGAAGGGCTTTTTTCCCGTTTATTCCCTCTCCTGCACATAGTATTTTGCAGGATAAAGGACTTTGCTAATTGAAGGGAAAGCAGGCAGGATACATAAACATAGGTAATGAGAACTGAGTAGAAGGGTTCCAGAAACCAAAAGAAAGAAAGCAACCAAAGAAATAAAGATGTTCCTTCTCCCTTAAAAAAATTCAGATCTTCTCAGGATAAAGCTGCTGCTTAGAGAAAGCACAGTGACTATGACAAATTCACTTTGAAAACTCAAAAAAGCACCATGTGGTGGCAATGTCAAAATGAGCATGCCTTGTGCAGGGCAAACCAACCGTGAAAACAGGAGGTGTGTTCCAGGCAGAGAAGGCACGGGGCCATAGAAATGATAGGAAAGATGCCAAGGCATCAGGAACTGAAAGCTTCTATTAAGCAACAGGCTGCAACACTCCATGAGGAAGCAACATTGGAGGCACCTTGATATCTTCCAGCCTCAGCAACGTGCATCCCTGTTCCTCTGACAGTCAAAACTGGAAAATTGTCCTGCCAAAGACTGCTCTTCAACTTGTGCTGGCTGACTGCTGAATTAGACATTTCCTTGTAATAGGTCAATAAAATATCATCACATTGACTTCCAGCATTGATCAGCTTTCAAAGGAGAGGGCATTTAAAAAGCCATTTTTTACAGGAAAATCTCATATTAAATCATTAAGAAAGACAGCACTGGAATGGAAAGAGGGGTATTAGGTACTGCCTTTTAAGAATTTCTGCCTTGAGTATGACACTGCTAGGCTTAGCCATTTATCAGCTTGCAGTTCTGGTAGTAAGGCTCCAATCTTTCTCCTGTGTTTTACTGGTTCCCTGTTGTTAACTGCCTCCTAAAATGAGTTGGAAGATACAAGTTCTATTATTCCATTAATACAACCTGATTGTATGATAGGATTATGCAATCCCTGGGCTTTGTATTTCTTTATCTCCATATAGTAGCCTTCCTTCTATAGAGAGGTTTCCTCATCTATTACTGCCCTCCCAGTTAGGCAGTTACCTTTTGTCTCAAGTGCCTCACTTCAAGTTAGTTTCCTATGAAAGCCATTGAGATGAGTGGTGTGTTGCAATAATATCCCCATAACAAATAGTAAATGAGGGTATAGGGCTTACAATGGATGTTCATGTCAAGCTCACACTGCCTACAGGACACATTTTGCTGTTAATGTCGAGGTTTGTGGTTCTATTAACTCTAAAGGGAGTCACACTATTAAATGCTCCACAGCTTCCTGGAAATTCACTCCTGGAAACATCTCACACTCCTTTAACTGGCTGGTGACATAAAAGCATGGCATCAGCATAGCAGGAACTTTCTTCATAGCAGTTTATGAACTGTTCCAGAAATAACACAATCCTGTATAAGAACAAGTATGCAATGATCAGCATATAGGCACAAGCACATAAGGTGGATGAAGGTCTCAGATCTTTCCTCAGCGTGACAAGTATATGGGCTGAAACTTAACCCAATTCAGGAGAAACATGGGTGACATGGTTTAGTGTGAGGTGTCCCTGCCCATGGCAGGGGGGTTGGAACTAGATGATCTTAAGGTCCTTTCCAAACCAAACTCTTCTATGATTCTGTGATTCTAAACTGATAACTATTGCCACTAGAAGGGTACCTGGGGACTCACATGGCTTTAGCAGATCATCTGCATTCCTGTCCTCATGTGAGGATTTGCTTTTTCGCCTTTGGTGATGTCGTTGAATGACACCAAGAAAAAAAGAGGCAGAGGAGTGAAGGAGAAAAGAAAGACCTACCCCATCCTGGTGACATCTCAGGGACCAAGGAACTGTTGCTCTTGCAGCTCTGCATAAAGAACTTAAGTTTCTAGCCACTGCTTCAGCATCTTCCCAAACCCCTCTCTTAAAACAGGTATCTAAAACCATGGAAGAGCTTATTGTTTTTCCTGGGAGACCTTAACCAAGCGCATAGTAAGAAAATATGAGACAAGGTCAGGATAAAACACACAACAGAACACAGAGCTATTTCTGTTTTCTAAATCGTATTGCAGCAGCACAAGATCCTGAGAGAGGTTGCCAGAGGCTGTTATGCAGCTTATGTGGCGTTGTACTTAATACATGCAATCTACTTGCAGCTTTCGTGTTACTCCCACTTGCTGGTGCTGAGGGTTGTCTCATATAATGCATGAAAAAGTTAAAAAATACCTTGATGTGGAACAGCAGAGGCTTAAACTTTTTATGAGAAATGCCTGTTGCTTCTGAAGTTTCAGGCAGACTTTTCTATTGTCATGTCACTGCCACAAAATAAAGTGGCAAAGGAGAAATTCTGTTATACATTAAATGCCTCAGTGAAAGCAATTTTTATTGACCTGTGTTTTGGGACACTAAAGTGCATGAAAAAGAAGATTTACAGAGTTTGCCTTGTTGGCCTTTCCTTACAGATACTAATTAAAGATCTTTCCCTCCCAGGGCATGACTCTCCTGCCATCTCTTAAATCTTTTATTTGTTCCTCTTTTCTAAATCCCAGAATATATGTCTCTAGCCTCCTGAAAACCCCAAAGTCTTCCAACTTCCAGGGAGTTTATTCCCACAGACATATGGACTTCTACATCAAAGATCTGCGGTCCAGATCAAGGAGACCTGATCCTGCAGTGCTGGACCACCTCCTTCCCTTTAGTCACTGGTCCAGTGCCATCTCCCAGAGTGAAGGACTTCTGCATGGATGTCAATTCTCAGCTCCCCGTTACTTCATCTTTTGGCAAGTTTGTGCCTCAGTAACCCAGCTCTAACCCAAAAGGCTGTTGCTTCTTTGTTGTCCAACAGTTCTGTTTTGTATGAGACTCAGAGGAAATGTTGCAGGCTACTGCTGACCTTGAGATTTGAAATTAAATTAAATGCAATGAGGTCAGAAGGCAGACAGCAATGCAAATGTGATTCTCAACTTGCTGCTCTTCCCATAATGTTATATATGTTTGACTCAGTCTTAGGACATGTAGGTAGAGCATACAACCTCCCTAAATCATCCAATCCAGTCTTTTATTTCTATTATTCCTTTAATATAGCCATAATAAAATGCCTCACACCTGTAGCATTCTCATATTAGGGCTTGATTAGCAATTGTACTTATCTAATATACAGATTTACCTCTGTTTTTACAGTCTCGTGGGGGAACTGTCTGGTCTTATGTGGTGTTTCCATGTACTTCAAACCTCGATGACAGAATGCTTTTCAGCTAAGTGTTGAATAAAGGATTACATTTGATTAGTCCATGACACCTTCTGAACAGCATTTCCTCTCACTCCCTTTGTTCCTTCTGATGTCTTTTTGTCCTTCCTTCTGATGCTTGATTTACATAGCAAATGAAAAAGTAATAAATCTCACCTGCTGCTGGTCTGAGACTGGGCATTTGAGCGGCATGACAATTCCATTACTGGAAATTCTGGTCCTCCCACTTCCCCATTTCAAATTAGAGGCATTCCCAAGCTATCTCCTCCTTTTGCATGGTCAGATCACATTTTCAAAGGTGTATAAAGATCAAGGTTTGACTTTTAGTCTTTGCTTAACTAATTTTTCTGGCATAATTAAAATAAACTCCCCAGGTGTTTGCAAAAATGCAAAGATAATGAAAGTGAGTGGTGGGATGACATGACAAAAGCATATGCTGGATTTCATCTGCCAGCATGAGACTAAACAGTTTTGTAGTAGAAGAGGTGCTCTGGCAAAGAAGTGTAGAGTGAGAAGGAGAAAACACGTCCTTCAGAAAATCAGTGCAGCAGCTTGTGGGCTTAGTTCAGGTGGTTGCACAAGCATTGTAATTGTTTATGCCTATTTTTCTTCAAGTCCCAGGTTCAGGGCAGTATAGAGGAATTTCAGGTGCTTTCATTGGGTTGTTTTGGAGGGTTGTTGGTTTTTGGTTTTGTTTTGTTTTTTCTTTTTTGGGAGAAGATTTTTTTGTTTATTTGTTTTTTTTTTGTGTTTTGTTTTTGTTGTTGTTTTGGGGTTTTTCTGTGTTTTTTGTTGGCTTGTTTTTTTTTTTTTTTTAAAGAACCTGATACAGGTTTTAAGGAGGCTTTTATATAACTGTAGAGACAGCCTAATGTTGTGTGGTCTTGCAAGGGTGAGTTGTTTTCTGTTGTTCAATGTGATGGGCTGCCAGCTTGTGCATTAAATACAGGACAGAGGTGTCAGTCAAGCTGGTAGCTGGGTGGACAAAGTACATTAAATGCAATTAAAAGTTCCATAGGAAGGGTGTGTGTGTGGAGTTTATAAACTTAGATATTGGAGAAAAATCAATCTCAATGGACTTAAAAAATTCAGAGATGCAACAGAAAGATAAACCAATCATTCATTTAAAGACAGGTGTCCTCTGGGCTTTGATGGAGGAATTCAGGATGCTTGGGGATGCATTCTCTTAATCAAATTAGGGAACAGCTTTGGTACAAGAGGGGGTGCTAAAACAATCTTGAGTGAAAGCCATGTAAATATGCTTATCATGTGGCAGCCTAAATGCTCATGCCATAGAGATTTAAGTGAGAGGCTTTGAGCTACCATAAATGAAAGCAGCTACATTTAAACCAGATGCTTAAATGGAACCGAAGCCTGTGGAGTTGGGGTTCTTACCCTAAATGCTTTTCATTGGGCACAGAGCATGAGTAGCTTTTCTGCCAAGGAGGAGAGATGGCAAACCAACTCTGACATGCACCAATGTCCTGTGTTCTGCAGTAGCAGTCATTTTTCTCCTTCTTAGTAGCTGGTGCAATGCTGTGTTTTCAACTTTCGGTCTGGGAACAGAGCTGATAACACCAGTGCTTATAGTTATGGCTTAGAATGTTTGGTTTGACCAAGGACTTTCTGAATCTCATGCTCTGCAAGGGAGGAGGGGAAGCCGAGAGAAAGCAGAAACAGGGCACCTGACCCAAACTAACCAAAGGGGTATTCCATACTACAGCACGTCATGCCCAGGATGGAAAAAACTGGGGGCAGGAACCCAGAAGAGTTAAGTTTGCGGCTGGGTCAGGTTTGTTATCAGGTTGTGAGCAGTTGTATTCTCTTTCCTTGTATTTCTCTTGTCATTATTATTATTGGCGGTAGCAGTAGCGGTTTGTGTTATACCTTAATTACGGGACTGTTCTTATCTCAACCTGTGGGAGTTGCATTCTTTCGATTCTCCTCCCCATCCCTCTGGGAGCTGGGGGGGGGGGGGAGGGAGGAAGAAAGAGGGGGGAGTGAGTGAGCAAACTGTGAGCAAACTGCGTGTTTTATGGCTTAAACCATGACAACCAACCAATGCTGCCAATGGGCAAAGCCAGTGAGACAGCACAGAAGTGACAAGATAAAGGGCTGTTCCCTCACCAGACCTGAGCAGCTGTAAATAAATTTAATACTAAAAAGAAAAGAAAGAGGAACACTCTGAGGTGTCATTTTGTTTTTTTCCTCTTGTGTTTTTTCTTTGCATGTGAAACAGAAGCTGTCACACTTCCTAGTAACAGCAACTGATTTGTATTCAGTCAGAAAGTTTCTTGCAGAGGTGATCTAGTATTTACTCTGGTATGACTGAAAAGACTACAAATGGAACTATAATCCATAAAATAGGTCTTGAATGGTGGTATTATAAATTCAAATTATACCCTGAGATGCCAGGCTACAAATGAAGACTTAAAGGGAGGCGAAACCTAAGGCGGGTGTTAGCGTGCATCACAGTGGTTTTGTTTGTGACAGAGTAATTGCAGGGATTTTCATGAAATTACCAAAGAAAGTGGTTTCTAAAGGGTACCTATTTGCAATGGATATATCCTGACCCCTATAACAACAGTGTAATGACCTACTGCTCACAGAGAAAGTAAGTAAGTCAAGCTAATGAATCCTGCTATTAAATACTTTCCAATCTCTCATATTTACATAGTGCACGTGTAACCAACTCCTTGTGCCCGGCAGAATCACCAGACAGGAGGGTGTTTGGAGCCACCATCAAAGCTGTACAGGTCTGTAGACTGCGGAGATGTGGAGCAGAGACACAGTCTACTCATCCCATGCTCCCAGACATCTCCCCAGTGATCCTCATATGGGACTGTGGGCAAGAGTTAGTGAAGAAAGCAGATCTGGCTGAAACCTTCCCTCTCACTGGTGACTCTCCAGCTTTTGCAGGCAATTCAATTTATGCATTGATTATGATGGACTGGGAAGACTGGTGTTCAGAGAATTAATCATGGATGTCTTCATAACATCTGTGTGTTGTGTTCTAGTAATGGTAAATGAAAAATCTTGCCTACATAATACAGACTTCTTCAAAAAGGATTCAGGCAATTAAGTGAGTCCCCTGTCCCCTCAGGATCTCTATGTGATGTATTTTCCAGCCAAAAGTATGGGAGCAGTGCAGTACTGGGGAGGTCACAGATAAATATCTTTATGCCTCCTGAATTTCTGCAGCGTATGTCTGATGTCAGACACCAATGTGCCAGTGATTAGGTGTAGAATGAACTTGATGACAGAGAAAGGAGAAAAGTACAAAGTCAGAACAATCTGAGAACTGTAGAAGTCAACAGATGCAAGAGCTGAAATAGCAGAGTTGAACAATATGCAGGGGGCACAAAGTCCGGAAGATAGGCTGGTCTCTCATTCAAGAAACACCAACCAGTCTGCATGTTCCCAAAGTAAGAAATCAGTTATTTTAGTAGTGTTTTGCAAGGCTGATGCATGGGGTACCTTGATCCTGGGCTGGATCCCATCTAGTTGAGCACATTCAAGGATAATTTGTTGTGGAGGAAGCCTGCTCCCAGCAGCAGGGCCGAGCACATTGCCTGGGGCTGTTGGAAGCCTGTTAGCTGCCTGGCAGCCTCGCAGATGTGGCAGCTACCTAACATCAGGTTGCTGTGAATCATCTATTTGTAGAAAGCGTCCCTTGTCTAATGTATTGCCTTTCTCTTCACTGTTCTACGTGCATAACTGAAAAGGCAGTCCTATGACATTTGAGCTAGGAAAGAAACAGAAACTCTGGGTGCTCGTTTGCTGGCACTCCAATCCCCCACGTACAGTTTGTGGGCACCAAACCACCAGCAACTCATGGCATTTGGTTTAATAGTAATTTGTGAGGAATGTAACCATTAGCAAGATGCATGTAGTTGGTTTTCACGCAAATGCACTGGCATAAATTTAGTCAGCTACCCTGTGATTGTGTAGGGAAATGCACAGAAAATAACCTGAAAAATGATGTTTAAAAAAATCCATGCACCAGCCAACGAGTCCAAAGTGCAGGAAAAGATAAGGTGAATCTGGCATTCAATGTGCTGCAATGAAGCATCTAAAGATCATCATTAACCAAGAACTGGAAATTCACTGAGTTTAGCTTTGCTTATGAATTCCTTTGGGTTTCTGTGTTAATGCCGGAGTGTTACTTTAGAAAAAATACAATTACTGGATTTATGTGGTTTAGTTATAGAGGAGTTTATAAGGGAAAGACATACAACTGCTAACTGGTGTTGTGTCAGCTTGCAGAAACCTTTGTTAATCCTTCATTAAGCTAATGAATGGCCTTCTTTGACTTTTGAAAAGAGGCAATAAAATGAAGCAACCATATTGATTTTACAGTGCTCATTTTTCTTCTGCATTTGCCATGACTGAGATTGCAGTTCCATTGTGTCAGACACTGCACAAATTCATAACAATAAAATTCCTGTGATCTGAACAAGACAAGATGGATTTCTCTTGCCTTGTATTGTCACCTACCCCTAATACATGTTAATAACCCTATTTGTAGCTAATACGTGCCACTGAAATGTCAGAGAGAGAGAGAGAAGGTAGCTTGGAAATTCTCTGGGATAAGAAGGATCAGAAGATCAGTGAATTTGGGCAGAAAGGTCCAGGGAAGGCTAAACCTATTGGAAAAAACAATAGTAATAGAGCTGTAAGGGTAAGGGAGATCAGGAGAAAAGGGAGTTCAGAAGAGGATGAGGAAAACAAGAGTTAAATCAGAAAGTTGCAACTTTGGCTGCAAAGGGGCTTCATTTCTCTCAGCAGCTGCCAGAATAAAGGATGCTTCTTTCTTCCCCAAGCAATGCCAAGTCATTGTGGCATTTGGGAGATTTCTGTCCATATTTCCATATAGACGTATACAGTTCACCAGCCCCTAAACAATTCTGTAAGCTGCATGATACAGTCTGGATCAAGCCAAGCAATTTGCTCACTGCATGTTTCCTAAATTCAATTGATGCAGTTAATGGAAAGGTGAGAATACTCAGCTTTGTCTCCTAATTAAACCAATTAAAATGTCTTTGTTACTGGAAAGCCACCTGCTATTTCCTATTTCCTTAATTATTTCATAAAATGCTAGATACCTTCCCTGTTTTCCTATTCTTGAAAATCATTTGGTGCTGTGCATAGAGCAAAAGGATAGTTAGAGCAGAATCCCAGCCAGCACACCAAGCAGAAAGTATCCCATTGCCTTTGGTGGAGGCACTTTGGGGCTGTACACCTGCAAACAGCCTCCTGTGCTCGCACATAACTGGGCTATGTAGACATGGTCAGCAAAAACCGAGCCTCTGTTCACAGTGGGACCAGTTCCATATCTGGTGCACTTCTCTTTTCCCAGACTTACGTCTGCAGCTGAGATATTAGAGTTCAGCTATTTTTGGTCTGCAAATCCTTCAGGACAGAGCCCTTACCAGATTACTCCTTTGGAGCTCTGTTTGGGTATATTCTTTTATTAGTAATAATATAAACTAAACCAGCTGTAAACCTGCAGCCTTTGTGTATTTGTAGTGCATTCACTTGATTTATTTTGCTTTTGATAAGACCACATCAGTCTTCTCTTTGAGGTGTGGATCAATGCATTTCAGAGACTTTGCAGAACAGTCTGCAGTCTGGTTTTGTTCAAAGGCAGATGTATTTTTTTTTGGCAGAGGCACAGCTCAACAGGCTGCAATTTCACCAGCCAACCTCTGTGCTGGGAACTGGTTTGCTCACAGAATTTAACAAAAGATATTTTTTTCAATGCAAGCTTTGGAGAACTGATCTCTCTTAGCACTGATCACAGAGATAAATAGACAGAGGATTTGTCTCTACTCTTTTTGCCTTTGCTTTCCATGAGGTCTGTGGGATGATTGTTCTGCTGTGCCTTATGGGCTACCAACATGACTGCACTGCAAGGCTGGCACTCCCCAGCCCATCTGGAGACCTCCTTGAATTACAATTTAGCTGAGAGTGGGTACATTCATCCATTCTCTCCTCACTTTCAGCGTGCTTCAAAAATCCAAGTCCCTGTGTTTTTTTTAAAAAATCACTTAAATCACTGAAGTGACACTGTCATAAAAGTAACTTCAGAAAACAGAACATCAGAGCAAGATGGCAGTTGATTCAAGGACAAGTCATGTTAATTTTTTATACTTCAAAAACTTTGTGGGAAAAATTCGATTTCATCTCAATTAATGTTTTCCATGGGAAGACATAAGTAATCACAAGAAATACTAAACATTAAAATGTCTCTTACAATAATAACTTGGAAATGAAATTATGCTTCATTCTGATTCTAATGTTGGACTTGTGGGGGTTTGAGAAACTGCGTAATTTTGGTTTCCTGTTTTAAGGCTCCCTTATCCCCTCTTTAAAGCAAACAAAAATGAACATCTTTTTTGGTTCTTCCACTGAAGAAAAGAAAAAAATAGATAAAAGGTCTTGAAAGTGAGATGTAATCATGAATATGAAATACTGCGCATGGATTCATACCAAAGGTCTTTTATTTCTTATGTAACACAAAAAAAAGAGACACTTCCAGCATTATCTATGACATGGCCTTTGAAATCCTGAAGGCTAGATTGGGCAGAGTGAGGAGCTCAGTGCTGCCGGGCAGCTCTCCAAGTCATGGTGCTCAGTGAAGCTGGTCTGGGCAATGTCCTAATTTGCCCTTGCTGTGCAAGAGGCACAGCCGGACAACTGCCATTTAAGTTTTCCCTTCTTATTTCAGAGGTTGCATTGACTCCTTTCACAGCATGGAAAAGCTCATCAAGGCTGTCTCCTGACTTTATTCGCAGGGCACAATGCGGAGTAGGGCAGGGAGCTTGGCACAGATTCCTTGATACCTTGTAGCCAAAGACAGTAGAAAAAAAACATGGTGAGAACATCGGGGGTACATCCCATCGCTTATTTTGGACGTACTTATGCAAAAAAGTCATATTAGTCTAAGAGTCCTCCATACAATTGTGTTGGTGACCCAACAGGTTCACCCTTTTTGTGATAAGTTTGCCCCTTCCCCAGGTAAGGAGATGCTGTAATCTCACAGGCAGCAGCAACCTTACCACAGATAAGAGGCAGAAAAGTGCTAATGTGAGTTTTGACTGCTTATTTTGTGTTTATCCTTGTAATGATTGATATGTTGTGCTTTGAAGAGCATTAAGCTCTAACACTTCTGTTAAAAGAAGGTTTTAAGCAGTGGATTTTTATGAACCTTTATATGCAACTTTATTCCCTTGTTGGCTTAATGAAAGGGGTAGAAGGCTATGATGCATTAAGAAGAATCATCTTCATAATTGCAGTGTGCTTTATGATCCCATCCTGCCACTCTAGGCACCTGCAAAAGAAGTGATACAGGTTTCCCTCCCATCACTGTGCTGTTGCTACTGCCATGATATGATAAGAAAAGTGAGATCAAAGGATGTCTTACTGTGCTGATTGTGTCCTATCTCACATCGTCTCAAGACTACTCAGGGACCAGATATCTTTGGAATGAAGTTACACTTGACCTAAG
The DNA here is from genome assembly GCA_017639245.1 of Myiopsitta monachus. Classification (NCBI taxonomy): domain Eukaryota; kingdom Metazoa; phylum Chordata; class Aves; order Psittaciformes; family Psittacidae; genus Myiopsitta; species Myiopsitta monachus. The sequence goes on along the minus strand of CM029924.1, from coordinate 56,625,087 downwards.
CACAAATTATTAGGGTTAAAAGGAGGTGAAATTCAACGGTTTCTGTTATATGGCACAGCAGATGAATGATTCCGTGATCGCTTCTCTGCTCAAACACTGTAATTCTGTGTGTCTGCTTCTACAGCCTACTACTACTTCTTGTAGTAGACTATAGTGAGTCACTTCACACTGCATTTATAATCAGGGACAGAGGCCTATTCTCATTCATCACTGACTTCCTTTTCCTTGTTTCTTTGACTTTATTTTCTTTAACCATTTCTGAGCTTGCACAACGATTTTTTTCTTTCGTCTTGATGAACCATAGTGATACAAAACAAGACACATTGTCTTATCCTAGGTGGATACTGTTCTCTTGGAGTGTTTGAGTATATCAAATTGTGGCATCACCAGAGGAAACAGCAGGGTGCAAAGATCAAAAGGCAGTGTGAGCAGCAGAAAGGGCAGTGATGCCTTCATGAGATAAAAAGGAAAGATGCCAGCGACAGATGATGACAGCTTGTGTGCTTCTTCAGCAATATGACACAAGTGATATTTTGTTGTTCTCACTAGGATTTTAGTAAGAAAATAGTTTTGGTTGAAGCAGACAAAACAAAATAAAAAAACCAGGAAGAGAGAAAGGAAAAAAATGAAAAAAGACAGAAGCTGTCAGTCGGGATTTATCTTGTGAAGTAACTACAATATTTTCTGGGCTTTCGTTTGCCTATCAGTTTCTTTCCTGAGCTGTCTCGCTTCCCTTCCATTGTTTCTATCACCACCCAAATTGAGCACTGAACTACTTCCAGTATAAGTGGCATATAACTTTTCTCTTTTACATGCAACAACTTCCCTCTTCAAGGCCATTTTACAATTATAAAGAGGCTCCTTGGAATCCTTCTTTGATATATGGCGTTGTGTCCCCCATAAATCCTAACAAGAGTAGCTCTCTAGAAGCATTTAGTTTTTATTCTCAAGGCTTCAGTGCATCATATTCAAATGCATTTGTCTGCATTTGCCCAGCACCAGGGATTTTGATACATATTTTTGTGAGATTGTATCAACAATTCATTTAAGAACATTTTGTGTTGAAACATGTCAACTGCTAAATGTGGGTACAACTGTACTGTTAGAATTGCTTATGAGCTGGTGTTAATCTGAACTGGTCTTTTAAGCAGCATTGTCTCCCAGCTACTTTGCTGCATGGGTTTGAGTAGCTATAAAAATAAACAGACAATTCCACTGATAAAGCAGAGTAAAAAGCTACAGAAATCCAAACTCCCTATTGATACAGCTGAATCAGAGCGGTAAATACTCCCCACTCCACAGTGGTGGGCACCTGTAAACAAGAAAGAGGAGGCATTATGAAGTGATTCCTGAAAGGTTACTGAGCCCATCGGCTTAGCAGGGACAGGCAGCAAAATTTTTCTGAGGCAGATGGATAGCATTGGTGTTAATGCAAATGTGATGCTCAGAAGAAGGTTTCAGAAGGTCCTAGTTAGCAGCAGGATAATTTCTGTGCAACCTTATATTTCTCTGTCATTTCTTTACTAAATAAAGGGAATACTAAAAAAAAAAAAAAAAAAAAAAAAAAGCTATGTCCTGCGAAGTATAATGCTGAAGAGAAATCTGATGGGAAAAGAGCAGGGGTCGAGACAGAGCAGTCACAAGGAGCTTTAAGGATGAGGTGCATTAACCTGTAGAATGGCCTCCAAGGAGAAAAGGGTGAATGCATGTCATTGCTGGAGACATTACCTTAGCCTGAGCAAAACTCTAGCAACTAGAAATCGTCACAAAGGCCTTGTGATTCTGTGCATTAATGAGTCTTATGGTCACATTTAATGACAAATTACACTTCCTATTGGTCCATATAACAGCATTGTGGGTAACTATTATACATAAAAAGACACGCCAGTGAGTAAAATATCATAATCATAGCTTTGGTGCAGCATACAACATATTCCCTGTTGGGCTGTGCACATTCAGTGGGCTGTAATGCTCTCCAAATTTCCCAAACTCTTTATATTTTCCCCTGTTCTGGGAGAGTTACGTAGGCTGTAGTACAGGGAGTAGAATCTCCTTTCTTTCCCTGTAAAAATCAAAGAGATGTCTGCCAGTAGCAAAGAGGGGGATTAAACAGACTTTCTGACATGCAATGGGCATGGCAAAATGACAGCTAGAGGGCTACTGTGACAACCTCCCTTCTGTCCATTCTGTAACAAAAACCATCTCTGAAGGTGAAAATAAGCTGCAGGTTGTCGTAGCTAGAGGTCTATTAAATCAAGACATCTACTTCGGTTTTGTTAACACTCTACTCAGAGGAAAAAAAAACCTTTGTTGCTTCTACTTAACTTTGATCACTGGCCAGCAACAAGCCCAGACTTGTCTCAGTCATATGCTTCTCCATGCAGATGAGCAAGATATGCAACACTGCAATGTTAGCAGTTACTGCTGTGAAAGATGCAGGCTGCAGAGCGTCTAAGGAGTTTATTCCATGTATCTATGAATATTTCATTCAGAAGGAATGCACAACACAGCATAATCTTAGAAACAAACCACACAAAAAATATTATATGAAAGTTTAATTAGGGGAACAAATTGATATTTTGCTGTATATCCAAATAGGAATGTCTTCATTATCAGTGTCTTTTGTACCAGCACACCTGAGGCCATTACACTGGATAAAATTGATGGACATTTATTCCTGCTTCAGCCCTAGAGTATTTGGTTTGTTGAAACTAATGTTTCAGTTGCTTTTTTTGCTATTTCCTCATTAAAGCCTTTGCTTGACGCTTGCAAAAGCTCTTTGTCTTGCCCATGTTAAATGGAGACTAATTTGGCTGCAACCAGCAAAATTTGCAGTGCTATGAAGTTTGCAGGTATCACCTAAAACAACCCAGACACTTTTGTTCCAATGACAGAGCTACAAGGCCTATATCTAGCTGTCCCAAGTGTATAGAGAAAACTGGAATTCCTTTGAACTTTTGTTAATACTTGTATGTTGTGAGATTGGGTGAGAATAATCGGGAAACACAACACAGTCAGCTCAGAAAATAGCTTCCTTGCATGCTTTTTTAATTTCCCTAAAGAAACTTCAGAAGGCACTATGCAGGAAGTAATGGTTAACTGTTTTTCACAACAAAGCAGGCTAATAACACACTGGAATGTACGATGTAGAAGAGCTATCTGCGCTGTGTAGGAGGTAAATCTCTTGAGACACATCAGCCATCTGAAATCCATGCTGTCACTTTTATTAACCGGGGATGTAAAGTCTGGGATTCTCTGTGGCCTGATTCTCCCTGGTGCTCAGCACCCACTTACTTTGGCAGAGATGCTCAGCCTTTCTCATCCTCAGGTTGGCAGTTCCTCTTTGATCTGTTGGCTTGTTATGGTACTCAGAACACATTTCATGAGCTTATGATATGATATTTCTGCACTGACCAGAAAATGTATGAGAGTTTGATTTAGTGAAATGTCAGAAAAGTGTAAAATAGGGTTTTCTGTTGTTATAAATAGGATTTTTTCATAAGAGCTTTTCTCCAATAGTCAGTGAACAATCTTCAAGGTTGTAAGCGACAACTTCAGGAATGGCTAGGTTTCATGGGGTTGTACTGTGGAAGTCAACTGATATAAAATAGCACTGTCTTGAAGAGTTTGGTGACATGTACTGGGGAGTCTCTAGGAAAAAAGTTTTGTCTGGAGCATCCCCAGAGTGGTTCATTCCTCTTATCTCAGCTTTTTGTGAGTCAACCACTGAAACTGTGCCATTCTACTATATAGAAAGAGGGTTGGTACGCAGTTTTGATTAGAAGCTTGAGTTTTAGGTACTAAAAGCCAAAAAAGATTCATTGCATTGCATGAGGGGTAGATAAGGTACCAGTCAGGATTCCAAGCTTCTCTATTGTTAACAGGAGAATTCTTTTTTTTTTTTTTTTTTGCCCCCTTCAAAAGCTACCAACCTCTGCAGTGCCAAATTCCACAGCCATGGGAGAAATTCGTAGAATCGCAGAATATCAGGATATCAGGTTGTAAGGGACCTCAACGATCATCTGGTCCAACCTTTCTTGGCCAAACACGCCCTAGGCTAGATGTCCCTACATCCTGTCCAGCCAAATCTTGACAATGTCCAGTATAGGCATTACCTATAAGTCCTCTAAAGACTGAGAAATTCATACACTTCTGACCTTCAGATTTCTGCCATGAAATGATGATCATAAGACAGTTCTAGAATTAAACCCATGACAAATCAATGAGACATCTTCCATTCCACTCCTTGGGCCTCAAGTCAAGCTCTTGGCAATAAATTATGAAAAGAAAGTGGCAGATTAGCTGTGGATACTGAGTATGAAGTGTGGAGCATGGGATGTGTAAGCAATGACTTGCAATATACTGGAGATAATAATGACTGAAAAAAACCCTTCAATTATTAAAGACTTTCAAGCCATTTCATCGCCTCTTCTGTTGATGGTGACTACTGTTGCAAACGACTTTTGCTCTTATACACGAAAAGCAGAATTTCCAAAAAGATTTCCCCCTGAGAAAAGAGTTTTTATTACAGGATTGCTTCAATCTACATCACCTTCGACAAAGGTTTACGCATTGTACTTCCAGAGACCCTAGGGAAGTGACTTGGACTGACAGCCATCTCCTAATGCAAGAAGAAGGATGAAAGAGTAAGGATGTGCTGATGAACTCAGAGAATTTGCTCAGTGTGTTTTGTTTTGGTGAAAGGAGTTTTGCAAGCCACAGCAGCCCATGCTGAGGCAGGACACACATGGCTGTCATTCACTACAGTGGTGGATGGAACAGCAAGGCTGATTTACAGCCACCCATGTCACACAGACACTTGCCCTTGTCCCTGAACTAGGAAAGGCTGGAAGAATAAAGGAGATTAATGGCAAAGTACTGCAGCTACAGAAATAATTACCTTCCAGAAATGTGAAACCAAACCATTTTCTCCCTATCTGTTCCAAACCTAAACTCTTCAGCACTAGATACCTGCAAGAAGGGTCTGGCTTTTCAGGATACCATTCACAGGGGTGATAACAAAGGCTATGTTTTTCAGTATGAATGTCAGATCTACAGGCTTTGGTCACTGTACACCTCTGGTTGCTGAAAAAGTCCTCCAAATCTCATATCGGTATACAGTGTGTGCACTGACACAAAAGTTTCTGTGGGCTGGATCAAGATAGCTATCTAGCTTAGTAAATAAAATTGGTGACCTGCTTCATCTTGCCTACTGGGCACTGTTCCTGCCCTGTGCTGTTTGCCAAGCTGTGTTGAAGTCTCTTTGGTAGAGTACTGTCTGGAACAGACCAAAGGGAATAAACCTTCAGTTAAGGATCGTGGATGATTATGGTCCACAGCTTGACTTTGTGCTTAAGGACTGTTTTGTTTACTGGGGCAGATGTAGCCAGCAGTGCAGAGTTATGATGGTCATCCTTTGGTTTGGTCCTCTTAACCCATTTGTTGCTTGTTTCCTTTTCTGAAGACCATAACAATTTTTCTTTTAAGCAAAGAAGGTACTCTTTCCAGTCATGTTAGTAAGACCATGCAAAACTGATGCATTCTCAGCTTGTTCTAAACCAGCAAGCTTAATGAATGGAGATCTCACCAGCAATTCTGTATTGAGGTAATTATTAAAACAAGAGATTCATAAAAGCAGATGTTTCATGTATTGACTGTAGGAAGTGTTCTGGCTACCAGCTTTCACAGAGCATTTCTGGATGAAAATTAACAGTTTTGGCTGGCATCTGCCAGTAATGAGATCTGGTTATTCTGTTACCAAGCTTGCAGCTGATGGCAGTGCGAATGAAGGTGGAGCAGATCCTGCACAGCTTTCATTCCCATAGCTGTACCCCCGTTCCTCCTTTATGACCCACAGTTCTTTAGCAGCCCACATAGCTGGGATGCTCCTGAGTTGGACATACACTTTGTCCTAGCAGGAACATAGGGAAGGAAGTGGAATTGAATGGAGAGCTAGTGGTGGGGAAGAGGCTCCACCAGGAGGGGAAGTTGTTAGCCCACAGCTCTTACACAAAAGTCCTCTTCCTTTTCCTCCTCTGTCTGAAACATAATGGAAAACCTGTTCATGTCCTTCAAGAACATCCTTAGGATAGGATTTGGGGTTCTTGGCTCAGGATTATGAGGGGATGGAAATGCTTTCTCAGGCACTCTTTCTTGGGAATAATGAAAGTTGCAGAGGTTCACGTGTACCCCTCTGTTCAGTCTTTCCCTGTGACTAGCTGTAGGCAGCTTTCTGCCTCATGTGCAGAGATTTTGGGGTTGCTTTTCACTAGTGACTGATTTTTGTCATTCCTAGCAGAAGATCACAGATTTTGTGTTTCACTGCATGAGGCACATGTCTGTGTGCTTTGTGGGATTTGGCTCATAAGTCAGGTTTTCTATGGGCAGTCCCCAGCTTCGTGCTCCCTGATTTCTGGGTACTTGCCTGGTGAACCCTGGTGGTAGGCTTGCAGGAGCACTGAGCATTCACAGCTGCGTATGGAGTCCCAGATCCAGATCATGTTAGTAATTCTAAATGAGCTAAAAGTACTGTAACTGGTGTTTCAAAACTAACGTCCACAATTAGTGGAGGCTTTCAGCCCTGAGTGTTCTATGCATCTGCTCGCAGTCTGTAAAACCATTCCTCCTTCAAAAAAAAATTAAATTAAATGAGTAGGTAGTATATCTGAATTTGGAGCAGAGTTTGAAGAGCATAAACTATAGAAGGACATAGATGGTATACTGAACAATCCTAAAAAGCAAAGTATTGATTTTCCCTTATTAAGGGAGTGACCTCTATTCTGTGTGCAAGGAATGAAGTGGAGGATCTGAGAATAAAAATGGTGTATGATGCTGAAATTAAAGGTAGTGTCAGGAAGAGTTCCACTTGGAGGGTGAATCTGCATATGCAGCTTTATATCTTTTAATTCCTGAATTTTAATTGTTGATATTATTACATTATCACTTTATTTTATTTTTTTAAATAATATTTACAGATTCTCACTAAATAAGCATACAGCAAATGTAGTCTTTTATAGTGACAATAGCATTTGTTAAGCTCTTGGAGTCAATGCCTAGTGAACATCATCAGCCGTGTGATTTCAATTAACAGGAAAAACAGGACCAGCCTTTTTGGGGAAGTGCAATTTCTCTCTAAGATGTTAACTTCTACAAAAAGCAAATTGTATAAATGTAGCTAAGGCTCCCTTCTCTAAGAGGCGTAATTGAAATAGTCAAACCATCTGGCCATTAACGACACGGACCGTGTTTTTTCTCTTTAACCTACTAATGCTTTTAGTGCTAACATCCATCTATAAGGGCAGGTCAAAGTAGTGCTTCCACTGAGCCCTGTAAAAGAATCCCATTGGAAAGAGAAATTCTTGCTTGGTTTTGGCCAGGGTAGGCAAGCCATGGTGCTGGCCCCCTGGGGAGGTGGCAGGTGCTCCTCACTGTAGCCAGAATCAGATCTGCAAGATGAGAGCTTAAAACATTTGGAGATTCAGACCTTTTCTCAACCCAGCAAGGCATCTCAGATGCACCTATAGTTCCTACAGAGAGAGAGAAAAAAACAGACATGCTATGCTTAGTGATGCCAGAAATCACTTCAATTCTGAGGTCATGTCATATCAGTGCAAGTACCTGAGCTTGGGGAAAGTTCTGGGTTTGCTTATCTTTACACCTGGTTCTTTTCTATAGTCTCTCCTTAACTCAATATAACATTGTTAATAGGGGTTTCAAAATATCTTTTCAATTTCTCTTCCTAATATGATATCAGTCTCTGAGGCATTAAGAAAGTGAGCATTAATTAAAACAACTTCCATATGGAAATACAATCTTCCCATATAATATTCATAGATTAAATCCACACTGAGGGCAAAAAAATCTTATCATCAGGAATGTGACCTGAGATTGCTACTGATACCAACCACAGAAAAAAACCTCAAGACAGATGTGAAAAAGAAACCTTTTGGGATTCCTTGGGTTGAACATGAGAAAACAGAGAATCATGTTTTCTTTTTGGACTTGCTGGAAGTTATGATACACTGCAGCTTTTAAAGAGAAGAAAAATAAGGCAGTGATCATTTTGAGAGCAAGATGAGGAATCAGATTTTTCCATCCCTGCATCATGGGGGTGGGATGTAAATGTCTTGCAGAAACAGCAGCTACTTCCCAGGCTGCATACTGAAACACAGGACAGGTGTAGCTGTCAATGCTGTGGAGGGTTGGGGTGTCCTTGCAGCACACCATGTCTGAAAATGTTCTCCAAGCTCTTCTGATGAGGTGACCCTCCCCACAGCATAATCCCCTTGAGCTCTCCCACAGACAGTTTGTCTCCCCAGTGCTGTTTGTGCAGGGAAGTGTGACAGCTGAAACTCTTACATAGAGAACAGAGAGCTATTAAGAGCTGATAGATGAGCCTCACCCCAGTGCTGGCACATCCCAAAATCTAGCTGCTGGGCTATTTATTTGTGGCAATTTCAATAGCAACAAAGCACATGCATTCCAACCCAAATAACTTGAAAACAAGTTGCACCTTATGTTTGAATGTCAATAAAGATGTGATCTAAAGAAACAGATGTTGTTGTCTTCAATGAAATTTCATCTCTGCATACAAATTTATGGAAGACTTGAGTGATGCCATGGAAATGGCCTCTGCTTAATACATATGCCTTTGTAGAATTTCAGCCTGTATATATCCAGATGAAGAAATCCTCATGAGATATTCTGAACCAATAGGTCTCAGTCCTACTTGTATGGTGGGTTGGAAGGCTTACTGACTTTAGCAAGGCCAGAGACTCATCTTTCTAGTGTGAGGCTCTTATCTGGTCATCTACAGAGTCCTTCTGGTGTCAAGTGTTTTCTTCTGCTCCTGTGCCACAGAAATCTCATGACCTATCTCTTTTTAGTGAATGTTTAATATTTGTTAATCAGCAGCTTGAGTGAACCCAAGCATAATGTCATCAAAACAGTGTGAGTGGAGGCAAACTTGTTTTTTTTTCCAAATGGTATGCGAGGCAAGGGGGGCACAAAATCACAAAATGAAATATATAAACCTTTAGAATCAATTTTCAGTAATGTTAAGTTTAATGGCTTTGTAACAGTAGCAATGGAAAATTACTGAGGTGTATGATTCACAGAAAAAAATAGAGTGCAGCAAGAGAACATACTGAGAATTCTTGTAAAAGATAAACCATTGTAGTTTTAGGCCTTTATGACGTTAGTACAAAATGAGTGTAAGAAAAACAGGCTAGAGAACAGGACATAAGGATAAGGAGTATCTGGAATGACAGGGGTCCAGGATGGGCTGCAGTTAAACTAACTGATAAGTAGGAAGGACGGGATGATTGTTATGTTTATGGTGTTAACAAGCCAATTAAGCTGGTATAAGCATCTACTGCACATGCTTAGAAGACTGCCAGAAGTAATGAAGACTGTTGGAAGAGGTAAACCACCCTCAGAGACCACCACCACATTTTTGTACACATGCGGGAAACTTTCTGGAAAATGGTGTAATCCATATGAAGCCTCATCAATATGTATGTATGCCCAGGGCTATATAAGGACGGCATGTGTAACAATAAGGGGACACACATTAGGAGGAGCTATCCCCCATGTCTCCCTGCGCAACAATAAAGAATACCTGCTTGTCAACTTAAAACTTAGTGGGCAAGTTTGTTCCTGGAGTTTTCTCCGAATCATATGCTGTCGTGCTTTAAACCCAGTCAGCAAATCAGCCACGCAGCCCACACTTCAGTCCCTGGCCTTCCTTCCCCCCACCCCACTCCCGGAGGGATAGGGAGCAGAATCGAAAGAGTCTAACTCCCACAGGTTGAGATAAGAACAGTCCAGTAATTAAGATATAACATAAAACCACTACTGCTGCCACCAATAATAATAATGATAAAGGAAATAACAAGGGAAGAGAACACAACCGCTCACCACCTGCCAACCGATACTCAGCCCAACTGAGCAGTGATCTAGCCCTTCTGAGTAACTGCCCCCAGTTTATACAGTGGGCATGATATGCTGTGGTATGGAATAACCTCTTTGGTCAGTTTGGGTCAGGTGTCCTGTCTCTGCTCCCTCCCAGCTTCCCCTCCTCCCTGGCAGAGCATGAGACTCAGAAAGTCCTTGGTCAGACTGAAACATTACTAAGCAGCAATTGAAAACATTGGTGTTATCAGTGCTGTTCTCAGGCCGAAAGTCAAAACCACAGCACTGCACCAGCTACAAAGAACAAGAAAAATGACTGCTACTGCTGAACCCAGGACAGTATGTTTATCAACAGGACCAAAATAAAACCCCACAAATTTTCTTAGATCTTCTGATGAAATCAGCATTCATCCTTCAACCTTATAGTCTACTTGTGCAACGTGACGAATCCCCTAGAACCCGCATGCTAATTTTCAGGCTGCTGCCACTTTTTGGCTGCTTTGCCTACTCTTAATGTCTGGCCTTTTTCTGTGACACTCTTAGATATAAGCACGGCACACTGAACCAATTACTTCCGACTGCAAACAACTTTTTTACTCAAATAATCTGGTGTCTGTGGAAAATGAACTTTTTTGATGTGTGAATTTATTAATTTATTCTGAGATTATAGTACATGTACTTTTTGCTTTGACAAATCTTCATGTGCTTCCAAGAGGACATTGAAAAATTAGACACCTTTAATGCAAATACTATTGCAGCTAGCCCAGGAAATGAAAACTACTCATGGTAGCTCAGCTAATTATGGAGTATGCAGCTAATAAAGGTAAATAAGTGTTAGCAATGCATTCTTTATAAATATGCACAGCAAGGCAGATGTACAGTCGCCTGGTTATTACATGGCTGAATGGTAGCTGCCGTTTGATTACAAAGCTGCAGTCAGAAGTGTGTCATCTAAATAACTTTGTAATCAGTCCTTTGCCTCAGTTTTGCCTGATTAAAATTGCTGCACAAGTATCTGTTCTTTCATAGTCTCTTCAAGAAAAAATTTACAGACCACAGGAGAGAAAGGTATTTTTAAATATCCAAGGTTTGCCCTCTGTCGTGGTTTAAGACCCCCACTGTCGTGGTTTAAGCCGTAAATTTCACTTCTCCCTCCTTTTCCGCGCCCCCCCTCCCCCCCCCGATGGGGGGGAAATAGGGAGAAGAACCGAAGAAAATGTAACTCCCACAGGTTGAGATAAGAACAGTCCAGTAACTAAGATACAATACAAACCACTACTGCCACCACCAATAACAATAATAATGACAAAGTAAATACAAAGGGAGAGGATGCAACCGTTTCGCCGCCCACCTGAGCTGAGAGACCGCGCGGGAAGCCCCAGCGAGAGCCCACCCCCAAAACCACACACTTCCCGGTTCCTCTCCCCCCCCCCCCCCCCCCTATTCCACATCCTGGGCATGATATGCTGTGGCATGGAATAACCTCATTGGTCAGCCTGGGTCAGGTGCCCTGTCTCTGCCTCCTCCCCGGCATAGCATGAGACTAGAAAAAAAACCGAACCCATGACACCCACCCATGCAGTTTTCCCACTCACTCACTCCCCCTCTTTCTTCCCCCAGTCCCGGGGGGATGGGGAGGAGAATCAAAAGAATGCAACTCGCACAGGTTGAGATAAGAACAGTTTAGTAACTAAGGTATAACACAAATCACTACTGCTACCACCAGTAATAATACAAGAGAAATACAAAGAAAGAGAATTCAACTGCTCACCAAGCCCGACCCTGCCAGTGCACTCCCCAGCAGCGAACCCCCCAGTACCAAAAACCTGACCATGCCGTGCACCCCCAGTCCACCACCACACCCTTCCAGGTCTCTGCTCTCCGTTTTCACATCCTGGACATGACATACTGTGGTATGGAATAACCTCTTTGGTCAGTTTGGGTCAGGTGCCCTGTCTCTGCTCCCTCCCGGCTTCCCCTCCTCCCTGGCATAGCAAGAGGCTCAGAAAGTCCCCGGTCAGACCAAAACATTACCAAGCAGTAACTGAAAACACTGGTGTTATCAGCGCTGTTCCCAGGCCCAAAATCAAAATCACAGCATTCCACCAGCTACCAAGAAGGAGAAAAAATGACTGCTGCTGCTCAACCCATGACACCCTCCAAGGTTGCCTCCCAGATGTTTAAATGTGTAAGTGCCACTGAATGCAAAGTCAGATAGGAGAGGGAAAAAAAATCAGGTAAGCAGAACTGGTTGAAGAAAAGGCTGCAAGCCCATTGCAAGCCCTTACGCTCTTTGAGTTCACTTAGGCATGAAACCCTACTCACCCTTGCAGTACTTAGGGTCCTGATTTCTGTATTTGCTTACAGGATCAGTTCCTCCGTGGAGCTCTGGGTCTGCAGGCTGAGGTCCCCAAGTGATATCTTCTGCTGGGCATGGGTGAGCACTGGGCAGGAAGCAGGTTTTAGAAAGCAAATATTTCTGCCTCGTGTCTTCTGAATACAGAGAAATTGGTCCCATATTTCTATATTCTTGACATAGCTGCCTGTCTCTGAAACAGCTAGAAGACTGCTAGAGCTCTGCTTTCTGCCTGATACTTGAACACAAAGGTCATGTTGTGTGTTATGAAAGAGCACAAGGCCTTCATTTATGGCAATACATCTATGTAAATAAAAGACAACTACAGAATTACATCCAGATTGTAACAATAATGTGAACAGACTTCAGAAAGGCAATCTGCTCAAGGTGTTCAGTGAGTCTGAAAGTGCCTTAGTAATACCTGTAATAAATAAAACCAAATCTGGCAATAGTTTTCGCTCCCATTTTAGCATCAAAGCTGTCATAAGAAGCTTTCATGCAAAGACAAAAAATATAGCCTAACGTTCTTCGCTTTTCAGAAGTGCTTTTTCACTAACACCCTACTGTGTCCAGGTAATGTAGCTCTCCCTCCTTCTGCCAGTTCTCCCAGGTGCTCAAACTGACATTTGATCTAAAATTTGGATTTGATAAGAAATTGAGCAGTTGATTTATATTTTTAAAACCAGCAACAGTGCATCAGATAGCAGAGAGTTTACAGCTGCAACACATTAAAGCTGGCAAACATTTTTTACTGGTTTTGGGTGCCCAGGGATTTGCTGGCGACTCAATATGTAGGCTACTGGAGGTCTTTATTTCTGAAAGATGGGGACAACTTGGCCCTATAACTCCTCGAGCTGGTCCAGGGCCACCAAATACGGAATATTTTCAGTCTGGCATTTCTTGAGGCTTGGGTGAAAAGTTGCTCTTCACTTGCTCCTGGGAAGTTGGCTTTTACCTCCTGCATTTGCCATCAGTAGCTTGCATCAGTCTCCTGGTCTGCAGCACAGAATTTTGCCCTGACTGGGTACTTACGTCCTGCAGAGCATTATCAGAGCCCTGGCAGGTCATGTTGCAGAGAAGGAGAGCTGCCACACCACTGTGATGCAGTCTTGGACTAGCCATGAAAACTGGAACCGTACTAGATAAGATATATTTCCTGGCTTCAGCCCAGAGCTATCATTCTTCCCTGACACATTAGCAACAATGCCAGACTTGCGCCCTTCACCTGGCCTAATATGGCTTTGTTTCTCATCTCAGAGAAAAAGTAAGAAGAGTGAGGGATAATGACAAAATGCTTCCAGGTCCTTCAGCTCACGAAGAGCAGCTGAAGCTCCATCTTTCAACTTACCATCTCAGCAACTTAAAAGATTGGGAAAGACCATTTTCCCTTTCTGAGTCTTGCAGGTTATGGCTCTCAAGCTCCAATGCCTGCTGCTGGCTGATGTGTTCCCATGTCATCTGTGGCTATATGGAGAGTTGGTGTCAGGAGCAGGACCCCTCCCAGGAGGAGTTAGATGGGGGTGTACCTACTTCACTGGAATTCAATGACGACTGAAGAAATCCAAGCTTCTTTGTGAGTCCTGATAAGTCAGAGAGTGACTGGAAAAATCAGCTAAGGAGCTACTAGGGAGGTAATTGTATCCTGCTCTTCTAAAGTCTTCCCACTTTTGTTTCTGAGGCTGCCCTGGCCATGTGGCATTTCCCAGGGCAGGCAGAGCAGCTTTGGCACAGGATCCAGAGGAAAAAGCTTCCCACAGTGGGACACCTTGTGCAATGGGAAACATTCTCCCAGCACTGCTAGGGAGAAGAAAAGCACTTTTGGAACCACGCTGAATCCAAGCTGAGATGGTTTTATACAATGGTTGGAAGAGGAAGCTGGTCTGGAAACTTTCAGTAGCCAAGATCTAAGCTTTGCACAACACCAGGTTTGTTGGCAGTTAGTTTGTATATATGTCTGAGCATCTGGCTCCATCCCTGCAGATTAGGTAAAATGCCATGACGGTGTGTATAAATTACACAGAGAAGCAGCATTTTCAAAGGTTTTCATGATAAACAGGGTCCCTTGTTATTTCACATTGCATATACTTGCCAATTAGTCATGACTCCAAGCATCTTATTATGGGAGCTCATTTCACCTCCTATTGGGGCTAACTTCAGAAATACGAAAATTTGTGGTCTATAAAAAAAGAGAAAATTTCAGCTTTCCAGATCTAAGACATTTGCATGCTGCGCCCCTTGTCCAATTTCCTGTAAATTTAGTGGGGCTTATTTAAAAAATCCTGACAAAGCACAATCCACAAGTTACATAAGCAGCCACAGGTTGTATATCAGATACACCAGCCATCAGAGCCCACTTCTGTATGGGGTCAGCTCCTCCTGACTGTTCAACATCTTTGCCAGGGTGTCTGAGTTTTGCCCAGGGGTCAGACAATATTGTTGTTCTCCATCCAAGTCTGCTTACGGAAGTGCTTCTCTAATTAGAAATTAAGGTTTGTATTGCTGGTGTTCTTTCATCCCTACTCAACGTTTTGATTTTTCCAGGTCAAGAGAATTCACTATATTTCAGTGCTACTAATGTATTCACTATGAGGATGGAGGAAAAGATTTAAATGAAGTTGGAAAAACACCCTGTCTGCTGTAGCACTGTATTAGAACTGAGTCTGCACTGAGATATCTTTTTTCCCTGTTCAAATGAATGTAAAAGCTAATTAAATGCAGATCTCCATTTTTTCCCCTGGCATTTTCAGATTCTTCCTAAGACAGGAACAGAAAAGTATGAAGTACAGAGAAACTCAGGAACTGTCACATAAGTTGGGAAAGGTATTAAATTGTTCCCAAATCTGACTCAAATGTTCTAGGCTGCTCTTGAAATCTGCCTCTTTGGAAGTTGCTACTGCTTAAACCAAGAAATAAAAAACGAAAAGCAGCTTTGATTTAAAAAAAAAACAAACCCAAGTTTCAAGAAAAGTGTTTCCAGAGAAGAATCTTTGAGATGAGAAATTACTTAAGTTTCTGAATGGAGAGTCAAATAAAAACTAGTGGGGTGTTTTTTTCAGGGTGAAAAATATGCCAACCCCAAACCTGAAGATAAATCAACTTTGTGATAATTTGTGAAAGTTTTGTATTTATATTTGAAGACCTAATTTTGAGAATGGTAACAGCATCATAAATAGATGCTTTTTTTTTCACATAGCTCTCCTGAACTAGAAGTAGAGAGGGTCTTGCAAGGAGGGTGATTTACTTGAGCTGTTCAGCTGAGTTTTTTTCTTTCAAGCTGTCTGAGAAGGTCCAGGTAATGACCTGAAATCTGGGTACTTCTTTTCAGTGAAATCCATATTTGAATCTCAAGTACACCAACAGCTAATGATCCAGCACTCTCAAAGCCTGCTTTCATCACAGCCTTTCAATGAGTTTTATCCTACGTGCAGCTCACCAACACAATTTTGCTCTTTGATCCTTCAGTGAGTAGACATTTACAATTGCTACATTTGGTGCAAGTCACAGTATCCCATGCACACTTTCCTCCCATGTTCCCCATGAACTTTGGTTCAGGGTTCCCAAGCAAGTGGTACATTTCGTAGGGAAGATCACCATCTCTGCCTTTGCAGCTCCCACAACTCTTTCTGGTCTCAATTCTTGCTCAGTGTGAGCTCTCTGACCTCACTTTTTCATAGAATTATAAGATGATTTTGTTTGGAAGTGCCCTAAAGCTCATCCAATTCCAACCCCCCTGCCATGGGCTGGGACACCTTCCACTAGACCAGGTTGTCCAAAGCCCTGTCCAACCTAGCTTTGAACAGTGCCAGGGATGGGCAGCCACATTTTCTCTGGGCAACGTGTGCCTGCGCCTCACCACCCTCACAGTAAAGAACTTCTTCGTAATATCTAATCTAAACCTCCCTCTGTGAGTTTAAAGCCATTCGCACTTGCCCTATCCCTACAGACCCTTGTCAAAAGCCCCTCTCCAGGTTTCTTGTTCACTTTAGGGCACTGGAAGCTGCTCTATGGTCTCCCTGGAGCCTTCTCTTCTCTAGGCTGAACAAGCCCAGCTCTCTTAGCCTGTCTCCATAGCAGAGGTGCTCAAGCCCTTGGAGAATCTTTTTGGCTCCCTCTGGACTTGCTCCAGCAGGTCTATGTCCTTGTTATGCTGGAGAGCCCAGAGCTGGATGAGGTATTGCAGGTGTGGTTTCATGAGAGTGGCGTAGAGGGGGAGAATCCTCTCCCACATCCTATTACTCACTCTACTTGTGATGCAGCCCAAGATATGGCTGGCAATGCCTCCTTGCTTCCTTGCTTGTTGGAGGTGTTATCTGTGCTGCTTGCCTTGCTCCACAGTATTCCCGACTGTTATACAGTAATGTCCCCAGCCTTTGCCTCTTGCATAGCTCCTTGCTTCAAGATGCATGACCCAATATTATTCTCCTAATGGACAAGCCCACCCTGAAGCTTTATATAATGGAAAAAAGGCCAAAGGGAATTTTAATAGGCTCTTTAATGCCTTTCATTGTTCTGAAGCCATCTTATTCAAACAGGCTGTAGAGGATCTATTACAATGAAGAGATGATTCAAGGATAGATAAATGTTTTTAATAAATTATAAACTTCCTGCAGAAGTACCTTAACAAAATGAAGTTATGATGGTGGTGATATGATACTGCCTTATGATCATTTTCCACTCATGAATAGGAGATTAGATAAAGATTAGTGAAACGGTAGAGAAATAGGAAATGTGAGCTTTAGGTTCAAATGCATCAGAATTCTACAGTAACAATAGGAAACATGTTAAAACCAGAAAATGCGTAATTTGTGTGGCACCCTGCCTTATTCACCCAAAGCATAAAAGTTCTGTAAGTTAGATCTTGGTCAGCATGATATGTGCAAACACTGGGTTTTTGATATTCAAATTGCAAGCTCTGCTGATGGACTCAGACTTAAGATCACACAGTAAGATTCTGTTCTTTAGATAAATGTAAATTTTTTAAGTTGGGTTTCCAGAAGAACTGATATTTATGCATTCTGAGTATGCTTTACAAATTCAATGTCTCCAGAAAAGCTATTTTAAATAGAGTCAGTCCTGGCTGGATGATAAGAAAGTTACTCAAAGGGAGCTCACTTGGATAAACAAACAAAAAGTAGAATTTATGCTACAAGAAGTATTTCAGCCTTTTATGTTAGGAATAGCATCAATCAGAAAACTGTCCCAAAAGAATATTAATACTTCAAAAAATTGCCTTTCAAAAATCAGAAGGAAAAGTTAAAGCATCTGAATCTAGTTCAAAAAAACAAATATATCCAAAGTGATTAATGTTGTAGAAAATATTAATATAATATTCAACATTAAGAATGTGAATCATAGAATCACAGGACAGTTTGGGTTTGAAGAGACCTTAATATTCATCTGGTTCATTCCCCCTCTTTGCCACAGGCAGGGAGAGCTTCCACTAGACCAGGTTGCTCAAAGCCCCATCCAGCCTGGCCTTGAACACTGTCAGGGATGGGGCAGCCACAGCTTCTCTGGGCAACCTGTGCCAGTTCCTCACCACCCTCACAATGAAGAATTTCCTCCTAATATCTAATCTAAATCTAGTCTCTGTTACTTTAAAACCATTCCCCCTTGTCCTATCCTCACAGACCCTTGTCAAAAGCCCCTCTTCAGTTTTCTTATCTGCCCGTTTAGGTGCTGGGAGGCTGCTCTCATGTCTCCCCCTGAGCCTTCTCTAGGCTGAACAACCCGAGCTCTCTCAGGCTGTCTCCATAGGAAAGAACTAAATGAAATTTGCCCAGCTGCTGGATTGCTCTCTCCAGTACAGCACATAACATCAGATGCAACATACAAAATGCAATATGCCAAAATTAACTCCAAACATTAATATATATCAAAACCCTTAAGATAAAAGGATTCTGTACAAAGGAAAGGTTTTATTCTAAATTGTTTTGATCCTTTCCCCCAGAGACAACTACTGAACTTAGCTGCCATAAAACATTTGTATTTCAAGAAAACCCATATTATCTGCTGGAAAAATTCTGCACCCATTTTTTCTCCACGGGTAACTCAGAAGCCAGTAACTCAGATTCTTACCACTATCCTGCTGAAAAGCATCTGAGCTTGTGCTTAGAAATGATGATTTTAATAAGACTCTTGAATAAGTAAACTGCTTCTCCAAGTGAGCAGAAGGACCAAAATGTCACCTAGCATTGTTTCAATTGAGGAAGTTGTTCAGAGCTAATCCTGGCTGACCTCCCGCTGAATAAATGAACCTATGGGAAAAATCACAATTCATATTTTCTCATGTGAACAAGGTGGTACATGTCCAAGCCATCCTACAACATTAATCATTCATTTTCAAGTTGCTTTCAGACTTCTCTCAAGGCATGAACATGGGATGAAAACCAGCAAGGTGTGTATGAATACACTTTGTGCCATTTCTATTTCTAGTAATGCTGTCAAATTCAATTACATTTCACATTGATGGCATTTGATTTCTCAGATGTTCTATAAATACTTTTTTTGTACAGAAAATTATGTCTCTGAGTGCCAGGTGCTAGTAAATTAGCAGAGCTCGATTAAGCCCAGAGAAAGATGCTGATTTACTCTACCTGAGGTTTTCTCCCTGCTTGTTTATTCTCAATGATCTGGGGATATACAGAGATTGAAAATGGCAAATGACTAATGCAGCTTTGTGAATCTCCATCCATCTGTCCAATCTTCTCTGGCTTATAATAACATGTTAGTCATGAGGAAGAAATAATATTTAATGATATTATTTCTCCCATTCATTTGTTACTTAAGTAATTCAGCCATACAGCAGTACTGTAGAAGCTCTCTTGGAGAAATTAAATGCAGGCCTTGAATATGGCAGAAGAATGGCTAGCTGCTCTGACATTCAGTTTATGTATACTTTTTTATATAGTTGCAGCAAAGCTCTTCTTACATACAACATATTATTTATTCCCTCTTGGTTATAAGTGCTACAGTCACTGGACAGTGAAGTGAAAAGGCTTGCAGATTTTATAAAGGAAAAGAAAGCATTTGAATGACTGCTATATAATTCTCATATTGTTCTTTCTAAAGCATAACCTCCTCACTTTAGTAATAGAGTTCGCTGGTAAAGTGAGTCATATTCTTGAAACTAGATCATGGGCTGATTTTAATACTCATGGCATCTTGTTAATCTGTGCATATTTTCAGAGGTTCCACACGTTGCTATTCTGGGGAGGTCCAATGAGCAGCAACTTAGAGAAATATTTACTTACTAAAAAAAATTCACCTATTACTGGTTAATGATGTACCAAAATGAGCCATTGGACGTCTCATCCGCGGAATGCCATTTAATAAAAAAAACTAAAAAATATGAGGACTGTTCTGTACTGAGTTGCGACCATGACGAGGCAGCACTAAATTTCAGGCTAGTGGTTATTTCAGCATCTGGAATAGTGAAATAATTTCTTTATCTGTAATGTGTTGCATCATGGTGCTGGGCATGAGTAGAAACATAAATAAATTTTTCATCATGAGCTACGAGAAAAAATCCCCTACAAAACCAACAACTTCCGAATAACATCTCAGAAACCTTGCGGTACAGTGCACTACTCTTTGAATGAAGCATTTCACTTGTTGCATTGTTTTATAGCACTTACCAGTGATTTGTGCACCAAGACCAAACAGGATGTCATTGTTGGAATTTGCTGCTGTTAGAAGAAATTGTAGTCGTCATGCTTTGTTCTGGTATCAAGCGGTTTTTGGAAAGGGCGGAAATAGCCAGTAAATACAGGTTTCCTAAAACTGTTATAGTACTGGCCAACATCTGTATTTTTCTCAAAAAGAATGGAAAAATACACTTCCATGTTTTATTAATTTGGTATTTCTTTGTTGAAAAAGTAAAAGTACATAAAACAAAGGCTAAACCTGAATTTTCAGTTCTGCAACTGGTGTAGTTGCAATGATGGAATTAGAACTGATGTGATTTGTGACTATCCCAAGCGCTGTGCTGAAAAGGGATGAATGGCTCTGGCCAGCCATGATAACTATCATTGTATTCATCAAATTTTGAGAAAGAAGCAGCATATTTAAGCCAATGCCTGAAACCAATAATTACGATTTGAGCTTTAGGAGCATTAAATATAGACCAGGGAAAAAAAAAAAATTACAGTATGTGCTTCCAGTGTCCTCAAGACAAACTAATAAAACAGAAGAGAAAGAATAATTAAGAATAAGCACCACATTAATCTTCATGCAATCTGCATAAAAACTGATCCCTTATCCATATCTTTAGGATCTCAGTCTAAGGAAGCTTGTGGGGGCTGTATAATACGAGCCCAATGAGAAACCCTGTGGGGCGTCAGAGAAACCAGACTCTGAAATCAAAGCGTATCAGCCAACTTTTGTGAATAGAATGGATAAAAGGAGAAGGGAAAACACCAGAACCCAGCCAAAAGGCCAGCTACACTGCAGATAATAAGATGCTCAGGACTGGGCAGCCTGTGGCCAGACCCCCTCTGGATTCTGAGCAGCAGAGCTGATCCTCCTGAACCATGGTTGGAGGGAGAATAAAGTTTGCTGAAAGACAGCTGCTGGGCTCAATCCAGCTCTTGTGTAAGGGTATTGCTGTAAAGTCTGTTGGGACCCTTTTAAGAAATGGGCTTACTGACCTCTTCTTTATTTGGGTTAAGGTTGGACCAGTGGTCTCAGTACAGCTCCTGTTACAGATGGTGAAGTCTCCTGGGCATGGCATTGGATAAGGTTACTGGGGAAGGCCACAGATATGCAGCTATCTTCTCCTCTGGAAAATCTTGGTAAATCCACATTAGATTAAGCCGAGTGCCTTTGTCAGTCAGAGGTATAGGTGCTAGCAGTCTGTCAGTGCACTCATCTTTATCCATGGAGAAAGAGTGCTGCACAGCAGAAGGAGCAACTTCTTGTATCTTCTCGAACTGAAAAACAGGAGGGGAAAAGGTGGCATCTCACCTACTGCCACAGTTTGAGATTGCCACTGGCTAGTCACCAGCAAGCCCTTTTAGTGAAACATGTGAGCATTAATAATATGAAATTCATTTCTTTGAACATAAATACTATGAACTCAAATATGTGCAGCCACCAGAGGCTGATAGATCATGCAGGAGAACTGGGCATTCATCTCAGTTCTTCTGTCTAAATGAAGCCCAATACTTTCCATAAATGTAACCTAATTTGGTCTGCAGATATGAAATGATGGAAAAATCCCTACTGTTCATGATGTGCTTTCCAAAATTGGAATGTTTCCCTCAGACAGTGTTTAACAGCTTGACTCTGCTTCCAGTGAAAATGATGGGTGATTTGTCATTACAGACACTACAGAGCCCTGCATCTGCCATTTCCCTGCAGCTCTGCCTCTGCTCTGTGAAGATGGGGTATTGCTGAAGATGAATGAACTGCCATGATGGCAGTGGCTGGGCAGACACTGGTTCACCTGAAGCTTGCCAGGGCATAAGGTGCTAGGGTTCATCCTGGTCACTGACTCAATACTTTAATATTTCACGACATTACGGCTCAGAAACTGTATTATGTGGTGATTGTACTCCATTTTTGACAACAATTACCCCTTTTGTGCTAATTACCTCTACAGGCATGTTGTTGCAGAAGCTCACTTCTCTCAGGTCTTCTCATCTTCTTGGTGCCACCCAGAGCAATACTTTGACCTATAAGGGCAAAACCCCAGATCACCGTTTCCAGAAGAAAAGACAGATTCTCAGAAAAAGGTTTCTCCATAAAGCAGATTTCTGGTGTTGTGCTAATCTCAATGAGGAGCATCTTCCCCTAGCTCTTTTATTTGAGCTGCAGGAGGCAATCTCCCGTTTCAAGGCTTTGAATCCAGCTACGCTCTCTCTGCAACTATTTAAGAGGTACTGCTTGACTCTATTTTTTGCCGTGACACTCCAGAAATGCAGGCATACATCAAAATTTGCACCAATAAGCTTCAAGGGACCCTGTTGTCTCCATAGCAGCAATAGGGCACCCTACCATAGAGTCTGTCATCACCTACTATGGAGTCTGATCTGGGCTAGGTGGTTGGGCACCACATAATGAGAAGACGTCTAGTTACTGTCTGTGGAGAGCAAGGAGTGTGGCAAAAAAGTGAAACAATTAAGTTGCCCTGGCTACAGATACCTGCCCTCTACTTCTCCTTTTCATTTCTGGAAATGATAGAGGATGAGCAGATGTCCTTGCAGAAATCCTTAGGTCATAAGTCTAAGGAGGCTAGCTCCTTTGTGTCTGGACAATTTTAAAATCAGGATTCAACAAAGCACTTGAGCATGTATATGCATTTGCAGAAGGTCCATGTTTAAGTCTTTTGCTGATTCAGGAGCGAAATTAATTTGTGCTGATTTAATTAACAATACTTTATACATAATTTTTGCAGAAGTTCTAAATATTGTTTTTGATGTATTCAAACAATTACACCATGCCTCAACACCGTTCATTAAAATAAATTATTACTTGCCCACTTTTTATTAATGAAGCTAGGTCTGCTATACTTGTGAACTACAGAGAGATGTTGGTATAAATCTATATACTCCATCGTGGCCAGTTGTAGGAAGTTAATTTAAAGCACTGAGAATCTGACCCAGTGTGCTGAGACAAGTCTTTAGAAACCTATGGTCCAGGTGGATCACAGCTGGTCTGATTAAAGTACAAGCAAAGTTGGCTGGATGGAATCCAGAGTAAGCTGATTACCCCGTAGTTGCCTGAAAACACATAAATCATGTGTTCAGAGTATTGTGCTATGGTTTCTAATAAGCTTATCACCCAGCTCCAGCAAGCCAGTCTCTTACGGGAAAAGCCAATAAATAACTGTAAAATGAAATAGGAATCTCAGAAATTATTAGTGTTGTTTATAATTTATTAAGTGGGCGGCACAGACATAGAGGAAAGAACTCTAGTACAGTGGAGGATAATGCATTAAGTGGTACATCATACCCAAAAGGTACACATGAAACATAACAGACCTAAAATAGTGTAGAAATCTAGACCAACCCCTACAATATATCCTTAATTTTGGGATAACAATGTTTTATAATCTCATTCAGGAAACTTATTAAATTTCATCTTCTAATTGCTTCTTCAGCCTCCTACACACACCAACTTCCCTCAGGAAGTCAGCTAACGCATTTGCTAATTTGTAGGCCAGAAATACCTCTGACCTGTTCAAACAACTTTGGGTCTTATCTCAACATTTTTCTTTACTTTAAATAACTCAATTCCCTTCTGGATTGTTTTGTTTTGTTTCCCTTCTGGATATACTTATTAAGACAAAAAAAGGCATTTTATTTTAATTTTGTGAGATGCAACACTCAAATGACCTCAGGATAGGTGGGTTTTCTATGAATGGCCTGGTTCCTTTAAGACTTACTCTGGACTTACAGCATGTCCAGAGCACGAACCAGTTGGTTTAACATCATGAATGATTTCTGATTTAAGTAGCTGTTGGCTTCATTCACACAGTGAAAGTATCCCGAACATCCTAACACCCAACAGACTTCGCAATTGCTTGATCACTTCTGCAGTGGCAAAAAATTGTCATTCGTAATGGCAGATGACCAGTAATGCAGAGGTAAACAGTAATGTTGAGTGTTCCCCATTTTCATCACAGCAATTTACAGGGTCCTCCCTGCATCTACTGGAGTAGCCTTACATGTCACATCACCCAGACAACCCCCAAATTTCATCAGAGTGGAGTTTTGCAGAAAGAGAAGCCTGAGCTTTGGGTGTGGCGTTTAGGGCTGTGAACTAGACGCTGAGTGTTTGAAGAAAGAAGCAAGGTTATTTTGGATATTGACACTGAATAGATTCAGCTAGATGATGTGAAGAGCTGGGAAACCTGGTATGTGGAGACAGGGTATGGACAGGATCATATGTTCCTTCTTAGACTTTGCCCTTGTCATAATATCCTTAAAACTGCATGACCATGAACCAGTTTATTAGATTGGACCTTGTCTTATGGTGTTGACCAAAACTAGTCTTTTTTTTTCTTTTTCTTTCTTCCTCCATGCTTCATTTGCATATTATGCTCTTACTGCTGAGATTTTAATTCCTTTGTGGCTGGGAGTATCTTTATTCAGTATATCTCTCTGTACTGCCCAGCACGCAGAGCCCTGCTCGGAATTTTTGGGCTTCTGTGTGCTACCATGTTAATCAGTACATTCAAGGAATGGATCCTATTAACATCAAGAAGAGAAAGGAAAACATCTTATGAAGAAATCAGGATCTTCAGTTGGAATAAGATGGACAGATCTCTGCAACCATTATATGGACAAGGTAAAACAAAGGCACTGTTGTTAGGGAAACCACTTTCATTGCAGTGATTAAAATAACATCTGATAGACTGGACACATAAGTCTCTTATGAATATTCATTTTTTCCTCCCTTCAGAACAACACATCTACTGTGGAGCATGAGCATATTGCAAGGTTTTACCTTTTCTCATTTCATAAAGTGATTTGAGAAAGTGGGGAAGGCGAGGGTGCAGGAAGAGGGGGTGGGACTTTATCTTGGTTAGCTTCATCTTAATGGGAGCATTTTCTGAGTATAAATAGTCCCATTGGGATTTCCTGCTTTCTTTGCAAATGCACCAGGATTTCACCCAGAACACAGATAAAGTTGCTACTGTGTGGTCATTTCTATGCAGTTTCATTTGTTAAATACACTCACACCAAAACCATGGACTGTGTTTCCTGGAAGCCTCAAGACACCCATACCCACTGAGAGAGGAGACCAGCTTATTCTCATCCACAAGTACCTAACTCATGTTTCTGGGGGTGAGGTTTTCATAGAATCATAGAAAAATTGAGGCTAGGAGGGATCTCTAGGTTTCTCTAGATTAGATCAGGCTGCTCAGGGACTTGTCCAGTCAAATTTTGAGTATCTCCAGAATACTTCCCAACCTCTTCAGATCCCTGTTCCAGTTTCTGACTACCTTCACAATGAAAAAGAAATAATACTTACATTTATATCTGATTGCAATTCCCCAGATTGCAATTTGTGCTGTTTCTCTTATCCTTCTGCGGCTCACATCTGAGAATAATCTGGTTCTGTCTCCTTGTCGTGATTTAAGCCACAATTCACGCAGTTTGCTCACTCTCCCCTCTTTCTTCCCCCCCACTCCGGGGAGGGGGAGGGGGAATGGGGAGAAGAAGCGAAAGAATGTAACTCCCACGGGTTGAGATAAGAACAGTCCAGTAACTAAGGTATAGCACAAATCACTACTGCTACCACCAATAATAATAATGACCAGGGAAATAGAAGGGAAGAGAATACAACAGCTCACAACCCAACGATCAAGCCGTGAACTAACTCTTTCGGGTTCCTGCCCCTAGTTTTTCCATCCTGGGCATGGTGTGCTGTGGTATGGGATACCTCTTTGGTCAGTTTGGGTCAGGTGTCCTGTCTCTGCTTCCTCCCAGCTTCCCCTCCTCCCTGGCAGAGAATGAGACTCAGAAAGTCCTCAGCCAGACCAAACATTCTAAGCAGTAACTGAAAACATTGGTGGTATCAGCGCTGTTCCCAGAATGAAAGTCAAAACCACAGAGCTGCACCAGCTACCAAGAAGGAGAAAAATGACCGCAACTGCTGAACCCATGGCACTCCTTTACATCATGATTCTATGGGCTGTCACTCATCATGTGGAAAAGACAGTCAAGGCATAGGTCTGCCCATCAGCCATGCTGAAGTAAGATGTCTTTTAAGTGGCATGATGATTTTAAGAGGTGGTCTCTCATGGATGTGTTCTGGATATCTGCATTCTCTGAGATGGCTGTTTTGGTGGCTTTTGTGAAAGGAGCTCATCATATATGAAAAGGACAGCACCAGTGTTCTTCCTAAGTGACAAAATTGCCTTAAAACTCGCTATAAATGTTGCACATACAGGTATGAAGGGTTTGAACCTAAAACATGCCCTGCACTCACAAAGCCTGTGGGCTTCAAAGAGAGGTCTGAGAGCACATCAAAGAGCACTCATTTTGCATGTGTTCAGAGCATATGAAAATTCTTCAAAAGAAATGTATAAAATATAACATTTGGATGACACTGGGAAAGCGGAAGGGTGGAAGGGGTGGAGGAGTTTTATTACAGCTCCTTCTGTGTTGCCTTGGGATGCAACAAATGTGTGAATGTTCAGCCTAGCCATTAATAATGTTTGTGTCTTATTTTCTCTATTTCTGAGGGCTTAAACTTGCATAACGACTTCAAAATAAAATGAAATCAAAATGTCTATTTTTAAGACATGGAAATCCAAGCAATATTTTAGTACAGTGCTAGTATGCAAGAAAAAGGAGCCTATGTGGACTGCAGTGTACTTCCTAGAGACCACATGCATAGGATTTTACATCTTTATTTCCTATGTGCATTCTTCGGCAGAAATTTTGCTAAGTGTGATGAGTGATAAATGCAGAGATCTGTACATGGGAGAGGCTGACCAAAAAGGGACATTACCTTGAACTGTGAAAGGGAAGAACCATTTAATCATTCCAGCCCAGCTAAAAAATATTTGGGTGTTGCTATAAGAGTATCGGAATTTGGCAGAAAATAAACACCTTTGCGTTCCAGCCAGTCCTCAGAGATCTGAGGGGCTGGTTGTGACTGGACTTCATTTCTGATTATAATCAATTTAACACTATACATCCAGTTGCAGTTCAATAACAGCTTTAATGATTACAGATTGACAAATAGTGCAGTTTACTGAATGCAACAGGAATACAGATTTGGAATTGCCATTGATAAATTCACTTACTGCATTAACACTAAAATCCAAAGCTAGCCAAAGATTAATTGAGCTCCTATGGAAGAAATGACTGGCAATTTGTTAAGCTCAGCTCCACCTGTGTATCATCCGATGTAGACAGAGGCACAAATCTAATCAAAGAGTTGTCCATGCTTTGGGAAGGAGAGGAGTGAGCCCATCAACTTGTCTGCAAAGTGGGGTCATATTCTCATCCTCTGGCATGAAGGAGTTCAAATGCTGAATTTATGCTTTTGAGAGAAGCGGAGGTGAGATTATAATCAAATTACCTGTTGCTGCCACAATATATGGGGGGTTGGAGGTCCAGCCACTTTTCACTTTGCTATATTTATTACATGTAAATGAGGGACAATGAGAATTTCTGTCAGGCTGCTCAAGGGCTGTGAGTCTTGTTTAAGGACAGAACAGAACCGTGAAACATTCCCATCACTCCCTCAATCCATTCCGTTGAGGCAGCATTAAAGGCCATTGGGCCTCTGCCTGACACGGTCTAATCACCCCCATCAGCAGTCCATCACCTCCACCAGGATGTTGCACCACATCTTGTTAATCCCTTCACCACACATTTCGTGGCCTCAGGCCTTATTCTTACTTCAGGTAAAGTCATTTCTCAAATCTTAGCATATTCACCCAATGACTTAGACATCTTCCAAGATTCTTGGCCTTTTATAAAACTTCCTTTGCTGTAGCACAATGTGAGCTTTTATCTTTCTCCAGTCATCTCAAATGCTTGGTTAGAGATCTAAATTTCTACTCCCTTCAGATAGGTCGTGCCTGAATTGTACATTCATCTCTGTTGTGGGTTTTTTTGTTTGGTGTTCTGTGGTTTTGTTGTTGTTGCTGTTGTTGTTGGTTTGTTTTGTTTGTTTGGTTTTTTGTTGGTTTGTTTGTTTGCTTGTTTTTAATCCAAAACTAATACAACTATGCTTCTATGTGGATTATGGCTTTTCTTTGCCTGCCTTTACCTTTTTCCTTATGACATTTAGTGCTTCAAAATAAGACGACATTTCAATGGTTAGAGAAAGCATAGACTGGTAGTATAGAGTTCAAGGAGGAAAGGCTTATGGTAATAAAGCTATGTAACAAATATCAGTCTGTGGTCACCAAGGACAAAGTAGCAAGACAGATACTACTCTGGAAGCTGCAATCACCTGTTAGAGTTTGTCACTTGTTGGACTGCAGGGCCACATAAACATAGCTGAGCTACTTCAGTTATGTCTACAAAAATGTATGAGTTTTATGCCTCTATTTCTGAGGCCACCTCTGGTAAAACACATGTGTGCATACAAGTAAATATTTTGTCAGGTTTCTTGTGCTTCTTATTTTTTGATGTGTTTAAAATTAGTTGGCTTCAGAGAACAGAAGGGTAGATGTTGGTAGTTATCTATCTGAAATGGTTAATGGAAGGCAGAAAAGGAGAAATTAAATTGCTGCAATACTAATTCTGCTTACACTGCTCAATGTAAGCTTCTCAGCCTGCCTCTAAGTGGAACTCCCCATGAGTCACTCTTTATGAAGACTTGGCTTTGCAAACTAAGCAAGGAGGTTAAGTACTCAAGTTACAGAATTATTATCCAGGCCATTCCCTGGAGCCTGGAGTGGAGTGCATAAGCCATGAAGGCTGCATAATAAACCAGCCCAGGAATTCTCAGCAGCTTTGCAGGCAGGCACATTGTCATTGCCTTCACTCCATGGGGAGCACTAATTGTAGCACTTGCTTCAGCCCCCTCAGCTTACTGACAGAATGCCAATTTCAGGCAAGAACTAATTTATCAATGGCAGGAGTAGCTAAAAAGAATATATCTCCTGTCATGTTCCAGGCTGCAACTGCAGTGTTTCTAAAGTAGCTTTTGTTGCTCTCACAAATAATGCATTTTAGCAGGGTATTTCTGCAATGAACAAGGTCTTCTAGACTTCCAGTCTTACTAGATAACTGTTGTTCTACATTAATCTATTTTAATGAAGTTCCTGACCTTCTTCCTTGGTAAACTGATGAGTAATTTTCCAAATAAATCTCGCCTCATGTCTTAATCCTATTTTGCAAATAATCCAAATGACTCATGTATGAATGTCTACGATGTTAGGACAGTGCAAAAAAAAAAAAAAGAAAAGAGTAATGCACATGGAGACTAATACTCTGGGTAATTGAATTGTGTTATACTTTGCGCAGTGATTGCCAGTTCTGATTCATGGGGAAAACACCACTCAGGAAAGATGGGTAGTGGACTATTAAGTCCCATAAAAATTTATGTAATGTCTTCAACAAGTCTGTGCAATCACAAAGTAACCAGGCAATGTAGAAAAAAGGTCTTATTTATGGTGTATTGCATAAGCCAAGAGATTTAGTAGGATCTTATAACAAAGTGAGAGTAATTAGATGCCTTAGAATGTGGAATTGGACACTGTGAAAAATGTCTGAAGAGGAACAGTTAATAGAGTATGCCAGCGTGTGTTTCCAGAGAAGTTAAAGGATGTGATTAAATATATCTTTTATCTCTACCCGTAAAGCATAATGGTTCTCAGATACTGAACTCTGTGCATGGGGAGAAACGAGAAGGAAGTGAACAGTCATGTCTAGATAGGTAGCATGGAAGACTGAAGAGGAACAAGGATGTAGGAAGTGCTTTTATGTTTTTAGAGAGGAAAAAAGGGGAATGTGCTGCAAAGATTGAATGTAGTAACAGCTTTAATATGCTTTATGGCTGTGATGGATATACAGTGAGGCATACTGAGCTCATGTTTTGTTCTTCAGGACTGCATTGCTTTGTAGATATGTTTTTCCCTTCCATGCTGTCAGATGAAACCACCCTACCCTACCATTCCTAGACTAAATTTTACCTGTCTTGTTTGCTACCTAGTTACATTCAGCAGTCTTATTTACATTTTCTTCCAGGACGTGGCAGCTGCTAAGTGAAATAGCTGTAAAGAAGCCTCTCAATAACAAAGAATGAAATATGTTAAGCCAGAGGTACATGAAGTCTGTTATTTTGGATTTTATCTGGGTATCTTCTTGCAGGTTTTCATCGCCGTGGGGCCTCCATTTCTGGTTGAGGAAGACAATGAGATAACTACAGTTTCCCTTTCAGATGTCTTTGCCCAACCAATGCCCCTTTCATGCAAGCTTGGACCAGTGCTGACAATCCCATATTTCACTGTTCAAATATTTTAACTAATTCAGTGAACATGCAACTATCTTTGTTTTTTTTTCTTTCTATTGTTTCTTTAGTCATCATGTTCTTAGATGTGGCACTTTGATCTGGTCATTGGTAAAAAGAACAGCCCTTACTGTCCAGTATGTTTGATATAAAGACCAGTCAGTCTCACCTCTGTGCCTGGCAAAATCTTGGAGCAGGATTCTCCTGGAAGGCAGGCTAAGGGCACATGAAAACCAGCAAGGTGGTTGGTAACAGCCAGCATGGCTTCACTGAGGGGAAGTCCTGCCTGACAAATCGGGTGGCCTTCTATGATGGGGCTATGGAACTGATGGACAGGGGTAGAGCAGTTAACACCATCTGTCTGAATTTGTGCAAAGCGTTCAACACTGTCTCACGTGACATCCTTGTCTCTAAGTTGGAGACAATCAATTTGATAGGTGGATCACTCAGTGCATAAAGAACTGGCTGGATGGCCGCACACAAAGAGTTGTGCTCAATGGCTCAATGTCCAGCTGGAGACCAATAATGACTGGTGTCCCTCAGGGATCGGTGTTGGAACCTGATCTTGTTCAACACCTTTGTCAGTGACATGGACAGTGGGATTGAGTGTGCCCTCAGAAAGTTTGCTGATGACACCAAGCTGTGTGGTTGGGTTGATATGCTGGAGGGAAGGAATGCCATCCAGAGGGATCTTGACATGCTTGTGAGGTGGGCTGATGCCAACCTGATGAAGATTAACCATGCCAAGTGCAAGGTCCTCCACCTGGGTTGGAGCAATCCCAGGCACAGCTCCAGGTTGGGCAGAGAAGAGATTCAGAGCATCCCTGTGGAGAAGGTCATGGGGGTGTTGGTCAATGAGAAAATGAACATGAGGCAGCAGTGTGCACTTGCAGCCCAGAAAGCCAATGGTATCCTGGGTTGCATCAAAAGGAGTGTGACCAGCAGGTCGAGGGAGGTGATCCTGCCCCTCTACTCTGCTCACTTGGAGTATTGTGCGCAGTTCTGGTTTCCTCAACATAGAAAAGACATGGAGCTGTTGGAACAAGTCCAGAGGAGGGCCACGAGGATGATCAGGGAACTGGAGCACCTCCCTTATGAAGACAGGCTGAGAAAGTTGTGTCTGTTCAGCCTGGAGAAGAGAAGGCTGCTGTGGAGACCTCATAGCAGCCTTCCAAGTATCTGAAGGGGGCCTATAAGGATTCTGGGGAAGGACTGTTCATGAGGGACTGTAGTGATAGGGCAAGGGGTAGTGGGTCAACCTTAAACAGGGGAACTTTAGATTGGATATGAGGAAGAAATTCTTTCCTGTGAGGGTGGTGAGGCACTGGAATGGGTTGCCCAGGGAAGTTGTGAATGCTCCTTTGCTGGCGGTGTTCAAGGCTGGGTTGGACATAATCTTGGGTGTCATGGTTTAGTGTGAGGTGTCCCTGCCCATGGCAGGTTGGTTGGAAGTAGATGATCTTAAGGTCCTTTCCAACCCTAACTATTCTATGATTCTATGATTCTACATATGCAGCTTTCTACTCAGAGAGTACAGACTGATCTGTTTTTTAGGAATTCTTATCTTGTAGAGCTGAGTTGGCTTTTGAAGGAGAAAAAGGGCAGATATTGTGCTGTATTTTTCATGTGCATTGTGCTTAGTTATTCACTGCTGTGAAATAGATGAAGAATGAAGCAAAACAACCCTTTTTTTTTTTTTTACAAGATTTTGTTAGTAGCCTATTTCTCTTGAAAAACAAATCTTTAACCTAAACAAATGAGAAATCTACTTTCTTTAAACAGTGAGGAAATTTTTCCAGTATGTTAGCAGAGGTGAGATGCTCTGAGTTTGCTAGTACTTTGCAGTTTGGGCACTGAATCTGCATGGACCATGATAAACCATCTCCATGTTCACAAGACCCCCAGGATATTTGGCCAACAGGTTGGTGAGGTCTTCACCAGGGCTTTTGTGTCACTGCTTATTTTTCACAATGTTGTAGTATCTGGCCAGGCTTGTTAGTTAGTGAACAGATTGTTCGGCCTCTAACGGCTTACTTTATCTAGTTTTGTCACATTAGCTACATTTTAATGGTCTGCTCCAAATCAGAAAGCAACGACCATCTCTGCAACTGATTTTTCCCCTCCAAATGACCCCAAGTCCACCCCAAACTCACCTGCTATCGACTATTTGATTTTCTTTTGCAGAAGTTGCTCTGTTTCCTTGATTAAGCTACCCGAACTCTCACATCTTCTCAAGTGACTGTACTTCAGCTGTCAGATTGTGAGCCTCAAACCAGCCCACCTGTGATGTAAAAATTAAGGTGTTGTAGCAGGGAGACAGCTGGCTTGTTGTCACTACTGATGCTCATCAGTATGATTTCACCGCTGCTTTCTGTGTCTCTCATCTCTCATGCAGTCACCTGTCATCTGATCTCCTGCACCTGTACTGTGAGCAGGAGCAAAACATGTGTTCCTTTGCTGGGAGTTCACAAGGAGTGTATCACAGAGGTGTTTGCTGTTGTGGTTTAAGCCCAGCAAGAAGCTACATGGTTCTGAGTTACCAGCTGGGCTTAAACTATGACAGCTGTCAGTGATAATAACTAAACATAGTAATACAAGGTGGAAACACGCTCAGATTCTAAGGTTAGAAGTCTTCTCAAAAGTAGAAATTAAGGATCAAACTGATCTTATTCCTGCTCAAAATCTCTGAAATTTGGTTGGTGAGATAAACAAACAGCAACACAAAACCTGCATATTTACGTGCATTCCCAAACATGCAAAAGACAGCACTGGTGATATACATATGGATTTCTGGTTCCTGTTTTCATCTTCCCAGTACAAGAATGAGAAGATGATGAAACGTCAGAGGCATCTTGCATTCAAGGAGAGGCTGATAGAGCTGGGACTATTCAGCCTGGATACGAGAAGGCTCAGGGGGATCCTATCCATGTGTATAAATTCCTGGTGGGAGCATGTGAAAAAGATGGAGCAGGTTCCTCTTAGCGGTATCAACTCTCAGGATGAGAAGCAGTAGGCAAAGACTGAAATACAAGAAATTCTACTGAAATACAAGAGATTCAACTGAAACTGGAAAAAAAAACCCCAGATTTTAAATGTGAGGGTGATCAAACACCAGAGCAGGTTGTTCAGAGAGGCTTTGGAATCTCCATTCTTGGAGACACTTGAGATGTGACTGAACACAGCCCCAAGGAACCTGCTTTTGCTGTTCCTGGCTCTGAGCAAGACAGTTGCATGGGATGATCTTTCAGAGGTGTCACTGACATCATCCATTCAGGGATATGGTGAATGAAGGTGTGAGGCCATGAAGGAGAAAGGGCTGTTTCAGGTAAAAGACAAAGTTTTCATGGGAATACATTTGAGTAAACTGGCCATGGATGCTTTGGTCTTACCACTGAGAGAAGAGTTCCACTGCCCAAGCACAAAATAAAGAGCAGAATTCCAAATACATATACAAACCCACACAGTCTGAAGAGGCATCCTGACCATTTTACGAGGGAGGGTCTATTTCACAGGTTGCATCCTGGGAGTGAAGGCAGTAACAAGGAGCTCTCCTTCTATGGCCTTCTTCATGCAGCCCGGGGTAACGCAACTTGGCCGCAGCCTGGAGTAACAACTTGGCCACAGCCTGCCACTGCAGCGAGTGATGGGGAAAATGCCATAATTGTGTAATTTCAAGCAGTATAAATATGAATGAGAATAGAGACCTGCAGCAAATAACAACCTGCTTTTCCTATTAGGTCCTGTTTTGTTACCTATGAACATATGTAGGATGAAGGTCTAAGAGTATCCAGGAATATGTTATAAATGGTGGTCCCTACAGACACACTGTACTTATCTTCAAGGTAAATACAAGATCCAGAAGACAAAAGAAGTTGTCTGGAGAGCTTCAGCTGGCCACAGGAGAAATTAACACCATTAGCTGTAATTGACTGGTGGAGTCATTAAGGTCAGGCCTAAAGAAAACCCAGCCTGAACTCAGGCATCTTCCGGGCCACAGATATTCACCCTGTAACCTGTATTGCATCTATAACTCTGAGTTGAGCTAGAGGAGGGATTTGGGGAAAAAATAGCTCTACCTGTAAATTAACAGGTCCTTTGAAAAAGCAGATTTAAAGGCTGTCAAGAAAGAGCAAGTGTGGGGAGGTAAAAACAATGTTTCTGAAGAGCAGCAACAATAACAGTATGGGTTAGAAGGCCTCTTCATTTTGAGATACTTGTTAAAACCGTGACAGCTTAAAGCACTCTACGGAAATAAATCATTGAAGCAAAATGCTGTGGGACTGCTGAGAAAGTGTTTTCGCCGCAAATTCCAGAGCTGAAAAGTGGAGGAATGTATTGACTGTATACCCAGGAGAGAAAGCAAAAATGGATATGAACAAACATTTGCAAAACACCATGATTCTGTAGTTGAGCAAATGCTCATGCAGGTGTTTGGGTTGAAGAAGCTCTGCCCAGCTATTGTGGTGGCAGAAGGGTACACGTGCTGAGTAATTACTTCAGCCTGGCTGACACTGATGCTTTTATTAAGCTGTGATAAGTCATTTCTTTCCCTCCTCAGTCCAGGCTCAGAGTACTTCTACAGTGATAAAGTCCAAAAAGAGATTGCAAAGACTTCTACCTGCAGGAGCACATCAAATTTCTGGCCCCACGCTACCAAGACTCTTATCAGAGAAGATAATTTATGTCAAGAAGCTGACTAGCCTCTTGGCAGAGGTAAGGAAGTGGAAGAGCCAAGTCTAGGGAAAAATATAGGGAGACAGAAGTTTGTTCCCCCTATAGAAGGGAAATTGCAGAGAGCCTCTGTGGCTGAAGCAACGTGTTCTTGTGGAGAAACCTTAAGAAATCTTTCAGTTGGCAGGAAGCAGAGAAGCAGGTTGGCAGCCACAGAGATGCCATTTAAAAATTCTGATTCTGGACAGCCACATGCTTTTCTTGTGCAATTTTAGGTTTCCTGTACCAAGCCTGGTATTTTTCTCTAAACTAATTTTTATTCTTAGCACTGAATTAGTATTTCTATTTTGCTTTGCAGTAAGCAGCAGCACCACATAATAAGCAGAAAGTCATGCAAATATACTAAGAATCACTGATTACAAACACTGCTCCTGTAGACTGTTTTCAGCCAGCAGTTTTGCAGATAGAGTGTATTAGTGCCTGGATTTTGCCAGCTCACAAGCTGCAGTAATGAATGTCTCATTAAAAAAAAAAAAAAAAAACCCAACAAAAAAACCCCCCACATAAATTTATTTTCTTCTCTTTGAACTCATCATTTAAGGCTAAATCCATTTATGGAGCTAAATGAGAATGACAGAAAACAAAATAATGTGGCCATGGCTCACAGGCATACAGTGCAAGTTGGCTTTGTTTTATTCTTTTCAGCCTAGCATCTGCAATACCTCTCTGTTCAGGGTCGCCATTGGAAAACATCGGAAAACCTTGCAACTACACACTATTAAAGATAATCTGTTTGACAAAATTAAAAGAGAAAATCCAGCAATAAAGAATATTTTATGTTAGATGGTAAATGAGAGGAAAAGAAGTAGTAACATGTGCTCTTGCAACGCTTTGCAAAAATGATAGATCCTTGGAGAACTTTGTTCCAGAAGCAGTGATCTGAAAAGTTGGTGGTAGATAATCAGATTGACAAGACCTCTCTGTGCAATGTTCCAGTCCAAATGGATGATGAAATACTTGGATGCAAATCCAAGGAACTACTGAGGAGGAGCAAAGGGTTTCTGTTGTTTTGTACTTAGCGCTGCTGCAAGTGTAATGGGATTATTGCATTATGTTCTTTGTCCACAGCTCCAGGAGAAGGTTAATAGGTTAAACAAGGCTCGTACTGGAACCAAACAAATGTTTAAAATGTAGGATGGTATGTCCTGGTAGTGACAGACTGTGGGAGCACAATATGGGTAATTTAGATAGAGATTAAAAGATTACTTGATCATAACAAGCAAGTACCGACAAGTGCAATAGACATTAAGATAATGGGCCCTTGAGTCTTTCAGGCCCATATGTAGCATGGTCTAGTGGCTGGAAGCTGAAATTAGACAAATTAAGAGTAGAAATTAAATACATGCCTGATGAGAGTAAATTAACCAATGGGACCGGGTGTTCGGGAACATATAAATACATGCATTGCTGGAAATGTGTAACCCAGTGAGGTATTTTTCAAAACAATATACTGATTACTTTAGGAAGGTCTTCAGAATAATGTCACACATAGTTTGCAGAGTATCAAGGATAAATTCAGGTTAAATAACCTATGAGTTCCTGAGCGCCTCTGGTGATTAGGATGTAAAGAACCAAGAGCAGTTATAGTACCCTCTGCTGTGGCCTGGTTGGAGCTAGTTTTGTTTATAAACCACATGACAGATTCAGAGATTTCCCCAAATACTGTCCCAAGTCTGTTCCTCCTGGCCCTCCATCACAGGAAGGCAGGAAGCAGGTTGGAGTGCTTCACAGTGGCTCCTCACACCCAGGGACCAGTCACCCAGGGTGCTTGGGTAAGGGGAGCCAGCAGAGTAATATAAGCAAGTAATAGTGCAGCTGTCATGGAAACACAAGGCATTTTAGTCCTAGAGATTGACAGAGGTTAATTAAAAGTGTAAATTTTGAATTATTCCATTAAAGTAGTTCAAATCCCATCTTGAACGCTAATTTTTCATTCTAAAACCATGGGCTTTAATTTACTTTGAGGAATAGTATTCAAGTATCCTAAGATAAGAAATGTTTAAACCCAAAGTACATATATATGCCTGTGAAGGTGTGCGCCACGTCAGTGGTTTGAGCAGCCTAGTGCGAAGCGATATGCATCTTAAACCTCATAGTCTCATGAAAAAGAGAGATGCTTGCAATTAATTTTTTAACTAGCAGGTCAGTTTTGCTCTCCTCCCATGTTTGTCTTTCCCTTGTAAATTACTTCTATTTCAAGCATATGTCAATGCAAGAAGATTTCCCTGTTCTGTGTGAGTGGAGCACTAGTTTCTGTGCTCAGGTCATTGGAGAAAAGGCAACTATCCAGAGAGAAGTGTTTTTCAACACCTTCTGAGATATCAACATTCCTTCTAAATTTCACTGGAGCATAAGCATTTCACAGGCTACTTTTGTCCAAAAAGTTATTTCAAGTCCTGAAACTCTGAAGCTTCTGAGTTTCATAGGCTTCTGTGGTTGAAGAGAGCCTGAAGAGACCTCAAAAACCTGAACAAATGCCTGGAAATGGTAACACTTTCAAAAAAAAACTGGTCTTTCCATGGATCTGAATATTTAACAAGCAATTGAAGACTGGAGTGTTAAATGGAATTTCTTCATCTTCAGTTACTCATAGTGTTTACTTGCTCACTTTCTGCCCTGCAATAATTATTTTTGGAGGAAAGTTGAAGCTTTTTCCATTAGTCATGATTTTAAAGCCCTCGGTTTCTTCTACTTTGCAAAAAATAAAGCCTGACTTTCAGAGTTTTCTGCTGAGCCAAATTCACACTATGTTCTTGTTGCTCAAACAAAATGTTTCAAGGGCCGTTTCCAGTACAGCTGGAGTGGCTTTTTAGGCAAAAGCTATGCTCAAAATGTCCTACCTGAAATTGTTTCTAACACTACATTTCTGTGCAGCAAAATAGCAGCTCTTTGGCTACTTCATTCAAAAGACATATTTTGTGTGAGTGCAAGTGCAATGCAAATGGTCGGTCACATCCTGTTTCTTTTCCAGCTGGACTTGAGGAATGGGGTAAATGGTACATTATGGCAGCTTTTACTGCTCATCAAAGGCCACCTTTTATTCTGAAGTAGAAATTGAAAGATTTCTTTGTACTTTGAGATGCAAACCCAAAATTTATTATTGGCTTGACAATAGGGAAACCTGTTTCATCTCACTGGAGAGAGATTGAAAAGGGTAATTTTCACTTTATTACACAGCAGCAGACATTTTATCCAAGAGATGTGCCAGTCCTAGGTGCACTCATTGAACATTGTGTATGACTTTTGATTTGTGGTTTATGAAATCAACTGTGAGTTATTCTGCAGATTAGCTCAGGAATACTGTTTGGAAGTGAGTGTCATGGATGTTTGAGGCTTCCTCTAACAATCATTGCTGTAGGTAACCATGGGAAATGTTTTGAGAGTTCAAATGTCACTTCTGAGAAATATGTTCAAATTGTTGAACCAATACATAAAAGTTTATTTTATAAACCCTTTTTAGCAAAAGTTTTGACACCTTTCTAATACGATTTTATCTTTTTTCTAAGGACAAGAGTGAGAGACCCGTGGTGCTTTGCATTATCCAGTGCGATGTCATGACATTTATAGCAGGAATTAAGGAAGAACTAACATTTATCCTCAGGATGACTTATCCCACAACCCAGGGTTTTAATTTTATCAAACCTCAGTGAGTTTAATATAATTAAGTCTCTTGGGAGAAGGCAGATAATCTTGCAGTTCAAGCATTACATTAGCCACAAGGAGACCTGATTTCCATTCCAAGTTCTGACACTGATCTCAAGAGTGGAAATCAACTGGATTAAGTTGAAAGCACCTAATTGTTACACCTCAGATAAACTGTGCAGAAACATAGACTACATGAGCTATATAACATCTATATGGTGGCTCTCACATGCCCTGCTCTGGTCGACCTGCTGTGAATGCTATGCACAGATTTCTCCCAGATATGCAATAAGCACATTGCACTTCTGAGGCTATGGACTTGCTCTGCACACTGAGACTGGTCCAACAGTACAGACAGAGGGAAATTCTGGGCGTGAAGATCTCCTAGAAGACTGGCGGATAACTGCAAATCCTGGCAAAGTTTGTTTTTATTCTCAGCTCCCTCCCCCCCCCCCCCCCCGAATGATTGCTCTGGGCAACAAAAGAGATTTGAGAAGACACAATGAGCAGGGAAAATCAGGTGACTATTTAGCTTCTTTTAAAACAATTCACAGGTTTGCAAAGAGAGCTTTTCTGTGCAGGAATTGATTCCTGGTTTGCATTTGTGCAGCACGTAATAAATAAAACCTCTACCTGGAGCCTCCAGGGCCCCTTTGTATAGCCTGCAATCAACAAGTTCATTCAGTAGTGTAAATCACAGAAATGTAAGAAGGAAGCTAAGATGACCGGGTGCATCAAAGCTCAACACTGAGAGAAAATATTTGTTAGTCATTCTCTGTTCCCAGGGTAGACTGTTCATCTCATGTCTTGCAAGCGCTCATCAGAGAGGACTCCTCAGTTCCCTCCTTCATTGGCTTTACAGTTAAAGATGTTTCTCTAAAAGATAAATGAAATCTTGGAGGTAATAATTAAATTACTTCTTCAACTGGTGGAGAAAAATAGATTGTTCTCACATTTAGACCAGTTTTACCTATGTTGTCATCTTCACCCTACCCATTCCCTGTATCTGTCCACATCCCTTTACCTATCTGAGCAGTTGTTATGGTTTAAGTCCAGCTGGCTACCCAGGACCACGCAGCTGCTCGCTCACTCCCCACCCCCTTTCTCCCTCCGCTCCCGGAGGGATGAGGAGGAGAATGAAAAGAATGTATCTCCCATGGGTTGAGATAAGAACAGTCCAGTAACTAAGGTGTAACACAAACCACTGCTGCTGCCACCAATAATAATATTGATAAGGAAAATAACAAGGGAAGAGAACACAACCGCTCACCACCTGCCAACTGATACCCAGCCTGACAGAGCAGTGATCTAGCCCTTCCGAGTAACTGCCCCCAGTTTATATATTGGGCATGATGTGCTGTGGTGTGGAATACCTCTTTGGCTAGTTTGGGTCAGGTGTCCTGTCTCTGCTCCCTCCCAGCTTCCCCTCCTCCTTGGCAGAGCATGAGACTCAGAAAGTCCTTTGTCGGAATAAACATTACTGAGCAGCAAGTAAAAACATCGGTGTTATCAGTGCTGCTCCCAGGCCAAAAGTCAAAAATACAGCACAGCACTAGTTACTAGGAAGGAGAAAATTGACTGCTGCTGCTGAAGCCAAGACAGCAGCTCATGTTAGCTAGATGGCTAAACACTTCTATTCCTCTCCTATGAATTCTTTTCGTTTTCCTTCATCTTCCTTCCCTGACATACAATGTTCAGAACATGGGGTAGGACCTCAATATCCTGCATCCTGCCCCTTGCTCTCGTGTTAATATCTCTCAGTGAAATCTGCCATTTGATTAGCAAAAGTAGCGCACGGTTCATTCACAGAGAGTTGTAGACTACCAATATCTGAAAATATTTCCCAGATATTAAATGCTCCTTCAAAACAGGGAGCAAAATCAGATACTGAGTTGATGTCAACAGTGACAGCTACTAAGGATGCAGAGAATCAGCTGGACAAACTTTAATCTGACCATCCAGTTTTTTAGTTCCATTCCAATACTTGCCATATTGGACATCAACTGATATCAGTTGATGTCATCTACCTGGACTTGTACAAAGTGTTTGACACTGTCTCACACGACATCCTTGTTTCTAAGTTGGAGAGACATCAATTTGATAGGTGCATCACTCAGTGCATAAAGAACTGGCTGGATGGCCACATGCAAAGAGTAGTGCTCAATGGCTCAGTGCCCAGCTGGAGACCAGTAATGAGTGGGGTCCCTCAGGGATCGGTGTTGGGACCAGTCTTGTTCAACATCTTTGTCGGTGACATGGACAGTGGGATTGAGTGCTCTCTCAGCAAGCTTGCCGATGACACCAAGCTGTGTGTAGTT
Source organism: Myiopsitta monachus (assembly GCA_017639245.1). Classification (NCBI taxonomy): domain Eukaryota; kingdom Metazoa; phylum Chordata; class Aves; order Psittaciformes; family Psittacidae; genus Myiopsitta; species Myiopsitta monachus. Next base: position 56,584,203 of record CM029924.1, on the reverse strand, counting down.
CTGGTGTCCTCAACATAAAAAGGACATGAAAGTGCTGGAACAAGTCCAGAGGAGGGCCACGAGGATGATCAGGGGACTGGAGCACCTCCCATATGAAGATAGGATGAGTAAGTTGTAGCTGTTCAGCCTGGAGAAGAGAAGGCTGCGTGGAGACCTCATAGCAGCCTTCCAATATCTGAAGGGGGCCTATAGGGATGCTGGGGAGGGACTCTTCATTAGGGACTGTAGTGATAGGACAAGGGATAACGGGTTCAAACTTCAACAGGTGAAGTTTAGACTGGCTATAAGGAGGAAGTTCTTTACTGTGAGGGTGGTGAGGCACTGGAAAGGGTTGCCCAGGGAAGCTGCGAATGCTCCATCACTGGTGGTGTTCAAGGCCAGTTTGTACAGAGCCTTAGGTGACATGGTTTAGTGTGAGGTGTCTCTGCCCATGTCAGGGGGATTGGAACTGGATGGTCTAAGATCACACAGTTCTCCAAGTGAGGTCTCCCGAGAGCAGAGTAGAGGGGCAGGATCACCACCCTTGTCCTGCTGGTCACACTCCTTTTGATGCAGCCCAGGATCGTAACTCTTCCTTTCTCACAGCTTTAAGACATATGCTCCTTTGTGGTGGCAGTTGATAGTGAGGACATGTTAGGACAGAATCAAATTTACCAAGCTGTTAGGTATCCATGTGACTGCTGTTCTCTTGTATCTAGCTAGGTTTACCATAACCTAAAAAAAAAATTTGCATTTTACCTGACTCAGGCAATGTTTGTGCTCAAAAGGTCCATAGAAATCACAGCCCTCTGGGAGAAAACAGTACAAAACTTCCCAGGTTGCATTGGACTTGAAGGAATGGTGATTTATTCCATGGTCATCATCGGTCTGCTTGTCCTGCCTAGGAGCAGCCTGTGAACATCATTTCGGCATCTAAAGGTAGGTACCTACAGCTAGGTCTGGATAGGGACAGGGCACATGACAATTCTTTTTGTTGTCCACCCCACAGGTTCTAAGTCCTAAATTATGCTTGTAAGGTCCTTTGGGGTTCCTGTGGAATTTTCAAGCATTTTTTGTGTTCTAGAAAAATACTTGATTATATGTAGCTTCCAAAAAACATCTTATAACTCTAATTGGTCACCTTAGCATCAAATTCCCTTAAAATTATCCTGTAGAGAGTTATAAAAATAGAATATGAACCATCAAGCACTTAAGCATTTTAAATACTGAGAGAGTCTGCTGAAATTTATTTGAGCATATTCATGTATTCAGCAGGAACAATATCCGAGTTTTCAGCTTCCCTTCTCATGACGTATAGGAGAGAGGCTAGAAGGCTGTGGAAGACCAAAAAGCATTTCTGTGTTTAGAAAAAGTCAGAAAAAAGAAGTGAAAAGATGGGTCAGATAATTTGCATTTCTGGATATTTACTGGGGAAACTAGAATGAGGATGAAGGCTGGAAAAGCTGGAACGAATCTAAAGTCCTCAGGGATGCTGTGTGAGAATGGAAGCTGGCTTGAGAGACACTTTGACTGTAAGTACAATCTGGAAAAATTAGAGATCATCTCTTATATTTTGGAACAAGTGATTGCTTCTATACAAGCTGGGGACAGCTGGATGAAGAGTTTGCAAAGAATCAGAGGAGGAAATGTCAGACTACTATTAAAAAAAAAATAATCCAGGGGTATGTGTACAGGACTCCTGAATAATAAACCCTTCTGTCTTTGCAATAATGAAAAGGTGTCAGCTGTCCAGATATGGGCCCCAGGAAGCAAGGAGAACATGAAATAATGAGAGATAGTAAAAAACAACCAAAACAGTAAGAAACTAGAAAATATGATGATTGAAAGAGCAAGGTTGTTTAGTTCAGGGAGCATATATGGGATGTATGAGAACTTAAATGTTTAAAATATTGCTGGAGAGAGGAAATATCAATTTTCCATATTCAATGCAAAAAGTTAAGGGTATGAATTGTAGTAAGGCAGAGAGGGATCAGACTCCAAAATCTAACGGGCTAGCACTGGTGTAGGCTTCCTGGAAAGCTGAGAGCATTTCTCTCCATGGGGGAGGTTGTCTGAGCACGGGTCTATGTAAGAGCTGCTGTAGCAGTTCAATAAAAACTGAAACAGCCTTTGTGCAAGGAGGTGGACTAGGTGTCCTCTATCATGACTGAAAAATTAGGCCCTTAGTTTCACTGTCACTCGTATTTTATTCTGTAAAATGGGGACAATTTATAGAAAGCCATGCTATTATCTTCAATCTGTCAAAGACACTGAGGCGCTCAGATGCTTCAGGAGCAAAAGAAGGGAGGTGTATAAGCTTCTGAGGTTGATCAGCAACCTCTTAAAACCGTGATTTAAGTGGCATAATGCTGTTGTGTTATAACTCAGATGCTGTTGTACTGTTTTCTGCGGGGAAAGGGACCTAATTTATATATTTTTTTCTACTCCTAAGCATTATCAAACTTAATATCAGAGACAGTATTTGAGAAATCCACCACAGACCAAGAGCTGTGATCTTTGTTTTCCTTGGACAGCATTTGCTATAAGGCCATTGGCCTGTATCCGTGCGGCTGTCAATTGCCAACTTCTACTGCATATAGGCAGCACAGAAGAATAAGTCTTGCAGAGTCCACTCTTGGCAGCCAAGCGTTCCTGTTTCATACTGAGCTCTACCAGGATGGAGGGAGAGGATTGCTAACTGGAATTCAAATCGGAATTTAGCCTGAAAATATAATTTCTGAATTGCAAAAATGATGAGGTAGTGGCATAAGAACACTGTCAAAACTTGATGGTCAAATGTTGAGTTTCCTTGAACAGAAATTATTCTTCATTAAAAGCAGTTAGAATTGTCCGGCAGCAATTTAGGACTCAGAAAAAAAAAAAAAAAAAAGGAAATAATTTCTTTTCTTTCAGACAATATCTTCAAGGCTTAGGTATGTGAATGCAGCAAATGAGCTGTCATGGCTTAATTAGTTACCAGAGGTGTGCTGAACTGTGGAACATTGGTGGGATGTAGCAAAGTGATATCTTAGTGCAGGGAATATCTGAGACGTCCACAACTGAGACAAAGACCCAAGACAAAAACTTTCACAGAGGGGAGGGGGTTATCTTGTCACTAAAGTAGCTGTGCATCTCAGTATTCTTTTCAGAGTGTTCTGATACTATTCATAGATGCTTTATTATCAGTCCCAGCAGACCAGACCCTTGGAATTTATCAGTTAAATAGAAACCAGAAGTTTGGCCATGTGCAGCACAGCAAATTATTGAAAGACTTAAAGAAAAATATATATTTTTTGCCCCAAAATTGGCAAAATTGACCCAGATCTTCTCCTACAAGACCTTGCAGTGTCCTGACCACTATATTAAGCACTGCTGAGCTATGTCTTTATTGGAATTACTGATCTTAAAGCCAGAGGAAACTCCTAGAGCCCTTTTTGACCTCATGCCAAGCACTCACAGGAGTGCTCCAGGAAACCCCTTGTTGGTTTAAACTAAAACAGGGGAAGCTCAGGTCAGATATAAGGAAGTTCTTTACTGTGAGAGTGGTGAGGCACTGAAACAGGTTGCCAGAGAAGTGGTAAATGCTCCATCCCTGGCAGTGTTCAGGGTCAGGTTGGACAGAGCCTTGGGTGACATGGTCTAGTGTGAGGCATCCCTGACCACAGCAGGGGGTTGAAACTGAGTGATCTTAAGGTTCTTTCCAACACTAAGCATTCTGACTGAGCTGAAAACCTCCTTTAGGTAAACTCTGTGCTTTGGTTTAATGAATTCTCATGTCTAAGAATTCGCTACTCGCACAGATAAATTACCCCATAAATTAATTGCTTTATCGTTCAAAAAGTGCAGTGTGTTTTTCCTGCCAGATTTCTCCCAGGTTCTGATTTCAGACATAGGTCTTCTCACAACTTTGTCTGGTAGCCTGAGAAAATCCCACCTGAAAGAAATCTTAGATGTAGGTACTCGGAAAAAAGACCAAGTAATCGCTTTCACTTCTCTTGGTTAAACTAAATAAGATTATCTTACTAAGCTTCTTGCTGTTTGGTAAGTTTTCCAGACTTTAAATAAAACTAAATAACTTTCCTCTTCTACATACTTATCTCTGCCCTAGAAAGTATTGTTCTAAAATCTAAATATTCTGCAAGCAAGCTGTGCTGTTGTGTTTGGAGACTGCTTATTCCAGGTCATATTTTTCTCCTGGATGGTTCAACTTGTTCAGCAAGAACATCAAAGGGGGGAATCTGGAATTTAAAATTAGGTGCTGGAAGTAAGGAGGGTCTGTTTTCAGCATATCCTCAATGTGTCTTATTAAAGACTAGGTACTAAAGAGGGATAACATACCCTTGTATTTAACACAGCAGCTGCCTGGGATTTGGAGATTAAAAAGCAGTCTTCACACTTCAGAGGTAATATCCTGATTAAATGCTGGATTTGGAAATGCCCCAGGCTATAATGCAAAATTCTGTATGGAAAAAGAAGAGAAGGTTGTCCATTTGGTATTTGGTGTGGTAGTATTATCTGCAGACTTTCATGGAAGAGGCAATAAGTCAGTAATTAATTCAGCAAGATTTCTTAGGAAATTGCCTATATTTAGGCAAGAGTGATGCTCTTTGCTGTGGATTTGCAGTTGCTGCTAGTGATGAACACCTAATAATTTATGAAAATTTGGATCATTGTTCCTTCCTGCATTGTTTCCTAACAGCCTTGTTGATTCAGCTCAAGATAGTCATGTCTTGTTAAAGTGGAAAGGATACAGTGTTTGTACAATGAATTATTTTATACTGATTCTTGATTTAGTTATCAAGGTATTTACCTTATGTCCATTTGGACTAAATAAACAGAGATGTTAACGAAAAGTTCAGTGAAGCAATAATGATTCAAGATACAATCTATAATCCCCAAGGAATCTTGACTGTGCAGCTATGATAATGGGCTCTCTGCACCACAGTGGGACCATGAGAACTTCTAAAATCTGCTTTAGTCTGATACCCACTGCAATATTATTCCTTTCACAGAATGATTTAGCTCACTTTCAGAATCCTAACGAGGATCCAATCCTCAGCATCACTGTAGTAATAGCTACAGATCTTCAGACATCCAGCTGAAATGAGTTCCAGTTTGCCCATACATATTCTTGTGCCAGCATTATCCTTTACTGAAATTGGCCTGCTTCACTTTTGGTGTATTTTTGTCCCTCTGCAGGCATCCACAAAAAGCAATTAAATGCTGTCTTAACCTTTCCTTATTAAACCGAACTAGCACAAAACCCCTTCACCTTCTTTTATGATATCACCGGTGCCTGATGCCCTTTATAGTCCTCCTTAGCAACTGTTCTAGTACCTGGTTTTTTTTGTTCCTTCAGTAAGCCTGTCCAGAACTGCACAGAGATGAAGTCTCACCTGAGCCTGTTCCACTGGCATCAGGGTGATCTTCACTGGAATTAGTTGTCTCTGTATATCATAAAACTGAATTTGGTTTTCTTCCAGCCCTGTGATGTTGGTAGCCAGATGTCATTTTCATTCCTTCTAACTGGTGATTGTCAGATGGGACAAATATTCTTCCTTAAGCATTATGCTTTCTCAGTGTTCTGCTATCTCTTCAGATGTATTACTGTATGTCAACACAATAGTTGTGTTGATTCACTTTTCTAAAGAAAAAAAAGTCTTAAAGTCATTCAGTTCTTCCTCTTGATATTCCTGATTTACTCACAGCTGTCAATGCTCCGGCAGGTTTAATGGGAACACTACAATTTAGATCATAGAATCGTATAATCCTTGAATGGTTTGGGTTGAAGGGACTTTAAGCACCATCTAGTTCCAACCGTCTGCCATGGGCAGGGCTACCTTTTGCTAGACCAGGTTGCTCAAAGCACTGTCCAACCCTTCATGCTTGCAGAATTCTGTTTAAATTTGATCTCATTTTCCATCATCACCATATCTTCAACTACTTTTAAGAACTTATTATAAATCCTTGCATATAAATAAACTGGAATTAATTACTCATTGGTACCTGTATCAGTCTTGCTTAGTCTTCTACCTTAACTGCATATCTTAGCACAGAAATCCAAACTTTGCATTGCTCTTAAACAGTACCATGTTTGATCGCTTAATTATATGCTCTAGCTACTTTGGCTATTGATGTCAAATGCCATAAATATAGGATCGGGTAATCACCAGGTTCATACCCTGAATATATGGGAGGGAGTGTTTAGAGTCTTGTCAGTACAGGTTTTCATGTGAATAATTATATCTCAGAAGTTTTCAAGAGACAAAGCCAAGTTAGTTTTTAAGAGGCAAATGCTCTTTTCAAAAGCCCACTGGCTTTTCTGTAACTATGAAGAATAACTCTTCCAGATACGTGAGTGCTATTGACCAAACACTTTGGAAATTAATCAATCCTTCTATCTTTGAACCCAACTGTCTTCACATCATGTCCTAACTCCATCTGCAGGTGATAATTTATTCTTTCAGTAATTGTTTATAGTGTGTCCCTTGACTTCAGCAGTCCACTTATCTTTGCCCTCCCTCTCACATTTTTCTGCCTCCCTACTCAAAACTGATTTCTGAATAGTGGCTCTGGTAAGGTGGATGACCCAGAATGAATCCAGACCCAGAGTGAATCCAAACCCAGAGCTGCCGTCCATGTTGACTGCAAGAGAGAAAACTGCATGTGTTGGGTGCAAAGTGCCTCTGTTAGAGAGCTATCAAGGCATCCAGTAGGCTAAGTCCTATGCCAGCCAAGGCTTAGGTTTATCATGACAGGGTTGTGTGAAAATACATGTATCCAGTTGCTGCTCAGCTCATGCATTTAACTTCTTCCTAAGCCTTGATTTCTGTGCTTGTTCTAAAATGCAGCTGCAGTCATGCTTTCATTAGGAATCACAGGAGGTAACATACTGCCACACTCATTTCACATAGCAGCTTAACATCTAGTTTATGGATTAGAAATTCAAACCCAAGCTCTGATGAAGGGGATACAACCCAGCTTTCCCCGACCATGGGAGGGACCTCTCCCTCTTGAAACAAATGCTGTTTGTGGGCCACTGTGGAGGGAATATGTTGAAGCTTGAAAGGAGCAGAGGGAATAGAAAGGAAAACAAGACACAGTATCCTAGGAATTAGAGCTGGAAAGAGCAGAGGGCATCCAGTCTATATGTTGAGGTCAGCTTGCAAAAACTGCTCTTAGTGCTGTTGCAGATGATAGACAGCCTTGCAGAAAGCAGAAAGCGTAGGAGCAGCTCTAAGACAAGGGATTGGAAACCAGGATCCTGCCTTGCCTGACAGCCTTTTGCACATTCGAGTTCAGAGACAGACCTTCCTTCACTTGCTCTTATATTGCCTGAAAGTAAAACTTGTGTGTTCCCCCACAGCAGGGCCAGACCAAAGACAAAATGCTGTGGCTGCAGGAAAAGCCGGAGCTGCTGGTGCTTCCCAGCAGGGAGCAAAGAGATCAGAGTTGCATCTTTGTTGGTCACAGGAGCCTCCTCCTCCCAGCAGCCACCTGATACATACACTTTTTTGTGCTGTGGGCAGAGGAAATACTTACACAACTAAATTATGTATATCTATTAACTTCCTGCTTGGCCTGTGCTGCTTTGATGTTGAGGATTTTCTACCGACCTGAAGGGAAAATGTATGTTTTGGTATGTCTTGTCACTGAGTATGGGAAAGAGGGTATGGTGAAGAATGAAATGACCTCAAAAGACATGAAGTAGGTAGTAGTGAAATAGGGAACCTGCTTATGGGAGAAACTGAGTAAGAGTTTGCTGTTAAAATTGTAACAGCTAATTTTTTAGAAGTTAGAAGAGGGTATTGCCCAGCACTTTCTTATCCTTCATGTAGCCAAGCTTTACAATGCATTAGAGTTTTTGACTGGTTAATAGAAAACAAATCAATTTGTGAGCTTTCTTATTGAAAGTGTCATGTAATCATTCCTGTAAAAGATTGCTATCTGTGAGGAACAAGATTATTTTGCAAGGGCCATGATTGTTTAAGAGTAATTATCGACTAACAAAAATGCCTGAAACCTTGTACTGAGAGGCACAGTTGACTTTTCAAGAGAATTAAATTTAAGTGATGTTGTTGTGCTGCTAGTGCCAAAAAACAAAGCATAAGATTCTTGACAACGTTAAACTCTTGGTGACTTCTCCACTGATGACACTAGCACTTGGCAGTACTTGGTAGCAAAAAGCACACTGAGAACAATCACAAGGCTAACCCTTACTGCTAAAGGCAATCCTATGTAATATGAATTGCACGCACCTCTGAGCCACTCTGCTGGATTTCAAAGACTATAGCGGTGTAAACTGGAGTAAAGCAATGCCAATTTTTCCAGGTGTCATTTCATTGACATTTAGGTGCATTTGCAAATGGAAGATGTAACAATTTTAAATTTCTCATGCTGAGATTGGACACAAAAGGCCAAATGTCTGGGATGCAGCAAGCCTTCAGTGGAAGATTCTGGACCAGATCTGAACCAATGGGGTCACAACAAAACCCTTAGAGGATTTTGTGTGCTGCCATACTTTCTGCACTTGTAAAATTAAGAGTGAGGATACTCAGGGTGAGTTCCTGCACTTTCCAATGGCCATGCCATGCAGCCCTGACCGCAAAGCCCTTTTGCATTTGTCCCTGAAGTATTGCTCCATCTGGAGTGGGCACAAGAAGCACCAGGATCAGGGCAAGTGGTGATGAAAATGACAGCTGTAGCTAAAAAATTGCAAAGTTGGAACTGGCTTAAGCTGGAAGAGAGAGTTAATGAAGATGGGAGATGGAGAACATAACTTGTAATTTTCCAACAAGGGCAAGAGGTGACTAATGGATTAGAAATCAGATGCAGCCCTGCTGTGGATTTACCCAATCTGAAATAAAAAACAAGAAAACTCCATTAGTGTAATGCATCTTTCACACAGCTGTGACCAAGCTGCAGGCTCTGTCTGTGGAGGGAACAACAATTTTCCCCTGCTCTGAGCACTAGTACATTAATGTCATCTTGGATGAAGAGGGAGGAAATGAGGAATTGAAAGCATAAGGAATCTTGTTTCTCCGAAGGAGCAAGCCATGGGACAGAGGTGAATCCTGCAATCCCAGCCCTGTGGGGATGCTAGTTAAGGATTGGCAATGTGTCCTCCTAGCTCTGTGTTTCCACTGCTCGCTGTTGAGCAAACCAGCCTGGACCAGGTTTGAAAGTTTCAGGATTGCTCCCCATCCAGTGCTGCAAACAAGGTAAAAAAGCCCTTTTTTTTTGCTTAGGAGGTGAACAGAGAAAACAACTCTCTGAACAGAACACAGAAAGGGTTCAATAAAGCTAAGACTGCCCCTGGCTTTATCCCAGCTGGTTCCTTGGGTTCAGCATGCTTGATATAGCATGGAATTATTTGCTGAAGTTTGCTTTATTCACACTGAAGTAATTGCTCTTATCAGGAACAAGGTACTAAAATACAGAAACGCCAGAAAAAAAGTTGAAATGTTACAGAGGGGAGAGAAAAAAGTCAATACCATGAAGTCAGGGACAGATGGAAGAGAAATAAAGAAAATTAGAAACAGTTTCAGAACATTAAATTTGCAAATAAAAGAAAATGCAACACCAACTATGATGAAAGCCCAGAGAGGTGAAAACCATTATATTTCTTCAGAGATAAATAAGAGTCCCAGCTACTGGAATTCTGACTGATCAGTTGTGAAAAGACATTTTAGTGAATATCCAAATGGTTCCATCTCCTCAAAAACCATGAGAGTAGACCATGGGGATCTGCTCCTGCAGTCCCTCCTGGCAACAAACCTGTGTTAACTTCTTGTCTTTGAGGAGAAGGTAAAGGCTTATTGAAGCACTAATCCTTAGCAGCACTCTCTGCTGTGTAGCCAGGAGCATACATGGGAGGTTTTCTGCAAGTTATCCTGATTTTTTTTATTGTTAACATTTTGGCTTTCTAAAGGCCTTGCCTTTTATCTGCAACAGCACTCATCAGGGGAGAACATGGTGAGAAGCAGGAGGGAAGGCTAGACAGGTTGAGTAATAAATATGTACATATGAGCCAAAGGATCAGTACAGTGCAGCATCATGTGTTTCTTTCCCCTGCTTAATATGTGATCCCTCCAGTTAAGATACACCATTCTCTGATTTAATGCCATGCTACATACCACAGCGTGATGCTGCTGACCCAGCCTGATGTGAAAAGCCATAAAAGGACACTTTGAATGGGATGATTATTATCAAAACAGTTTTAAAATGTGATTACAGAAATTTCAATATTCACAAGCTGGGAGCCTATCAGAGATGTTCTCAGTGTGCTCAGATATATCTATGATTTCAAAAAAAGATTGAGAGGGCTCACATCCCTTCCTCCTTGAATACTGGCCAAAATTGCCTGGTTAACTTAAATTACCTCCCAGGAGTGATCACAACAGGGTTTTCTGCTTTTATCCAGTGAGAAGTTCTTAACCAATTCTTACAAAGCTGGACCCAAGTTTCTCCGCATCTGTTACCTACAGATGGGTCACATTGTCACTGAGGGATTCTGAGGGAGCTCCTTTCACTGCCAGCTTCCTCTAGAAGATTGTGCATATTACTGCAAAAACTAAATGTCTCAGCAAAGCCCAGGCCTATGTTAGGAAATGGCCATGCCACAAAGCATCAGATCATTATTATTTATTTGCTACACCAAAGACCTTTTAGAAATGTATATGGAAAATATAGTTCACATGATGAAGACAGAAGGCAATCATATTAAAAAAATATAACCTCTTCTTTCTTCTTTCATCTTTAACAAGATGAAATAAGAATAAAGGGGAAATAAGGGAGAAATTTGCGGTTGGAAAATGGAAATGGGAAAAAATCCTGATTTAGTCTATAGGTCTGCTGGTAGCAAAAAAAAAAAAGCCAAAAAAAAAAAAACATCAAAAAAAATGAGGAAAATTGATGAGCCTTATTTTTTTATCAATTATCCATGCAACAATGATTCTCTTTCAAGCCATTCTGCTTTGAGCATGGCTAATGTAGTGAAACCTTTTCTTCAGTCAAGCTTCTCCAGAAGGTTTCTCCCAACAATGAGAACTTCAGCGGTCCTCCCTGTGAACTCTTATACCATGCCATCTTTCCCTTCTCCAGAACTGCATATACTTTGTATTTCTGAAATAGAGGCTTATCAGCCAGTTTCCCATCATGCCTCTTCTCTTCACTAACCTGATGTGCATTAGTACCATGAGAGGACCACATGAATTCCTGGAAAACCTTATCAGTAATTTCATTCTTTTGCTCTCTCTCCTTTCCAGTCTACTGTCTGCCTACAGTCTCCCAATTTGCTCGATCCCTTCCTCTCCTAACTTTCAGTGAAGGCCAAAGGACTCAAGTGGGAAACTGCACTGAAGATAGGACTTCTTGTATCTTGTAAGATATATCAATAACAATGCAGCTTTTCAGAAAGCATTTCATAGTCCCAATTGCAAAATCCCATTTTTTTATTAGTCAGGGGTTTATGAGACACACATAAAACCTTGACTTTCAGTGCACTCACTTTCTGTGCCTACCTTGTCTAAAAGGATTGCTAGCAGCTCAGGCAGGACTCTGCTGGTACAGAGACATTCAGCCTCTCCAATTAAATGGCTGGGATGTTGTTCGCTGCTTTCGGCCTTTAAGCATAGACAGTATTCTTGGTTTTGTTTGGTTCAGTTTCTTCCTAGCAAGTTACTGTCTTGACACTAAAACACCCCACATTTGACAATTCGGTATCTGCCAAGGCCTTCCTCGATAGCACAATAGAAAACTGGAAGTAAAGTTTAAACAGCTGTTTCAGGGAAGTTTTTTTTCCTGAAAAAAACCTGTTTCCTGAAAAAACTGAAAACAAAACCTGAAAAAAAACTGTTTCAGAAAAAACTGAAAAAACTGTTTCAGAAAAGTTTTTGTCCTTTTATTGTCAGTTCTTTGTAATATTCTCTGGTCTATTGACATGGCAAGCCTAGGTCAACAGCTGAAATTTAAGTGTGCAATACTCCTTTTCCAAGTTTACTTGGAGTAAAATGTTGAGTTTCTGGATTTACCCTAGAAGTTTCAAAGATAAATTAGGGCTGTTACAGCACCACTATCTGTGGGTGAACCTCAAAGTAACATGAGAAAAATGCTGTGATGTCCTGCAGGTTACTGGATAGTGGCTATATGGCCTCGGACTACTCTCAATTCCAGGGCTGTAAGAAGAAAAGTCTCAGCAGAACTAAACTCACCATGCTCAAATAATCCCTACAGAGCAACACTGAGCTGGGCCAGATGACAGACTGTTTTAAGGGGCAGGAAAACCTGCCAAGCAATCAGCCAACTAACCCCACCAGGGACAAAAAGGATTGTTACATTTGAGAATTATTACTTTTACTTATCACGTGTGGTTCGGTCAGCAGGTGGGTGTAAAAAGCCAGAAAGTAGACCCAAATCATGCTGCATGATGACTACCATAGCAGGAGTGTTTGTATTCTGAAAACAACGATGCTAATTCAAAACTGGTCCAGATACATGTCCCCCTTGCAGTCACCAAAAAATTAGAAGTGGTTGAACTGATAATATATTTCTGATGGCTGAGAGCAGAGTTTTGCCTTACCCTACACCAGTACTGCTGACACTTGTGTTACTGATTTCTTCTATCCTTTTGTTAGAGCAGATAAAACATACAGTAATTGCAGTCTACAGGTCTGTAATTGGGAGGACTGAAAGGAGAAATTGGAGCAAATTAAATGAAAAGGCTCATTTTTCTTAGACACAAAAAGAAATAATATGCGAGTGCATGTTTTTCATAAAAAGTCATTTACAGCTCTTTTCAGAAAGGATATGTGTGAGTGAAACACACACGAATATAATAGAGACAAATTAAACTCTCCTGAGTCAATGGTGGCTCTGCATGGCATTACAATGCAAAGGAGAAATACCTGGAGACACTCTTGATTAGACCCTGTGAAGCTATATCACTTGAAGTTTCACAGGTATAAGTACCTAGTTCTTTCATACTTCTTCCAAAATCACAGCCTAGATGAGTTTAGGGTTTCCTAACTTGTGGCTGGGTGAAACTTAATGCTCCAGACATCCTGTAGCCAAACCCATCACAGACTTGTCTCATCTGTGGTGCACGACATGAAATTTCCACACAGAATCATAGAATCATAGAATAGTTGGGGTTGGAAACAACCTTAAGATCATCAAGTTCCAACCATTGGCTGATGACATCAACACTATCAATTTCAGTGGCCAAAGTGATTACTTTAGCACCTTTGTTAAAGGCCAAACCCTTCCATTACCATGCTGACTTTTCAGAGAGAAAAGTCTTTTCAGACTGCAATGACAGTTCCTTGCAGTTCATCACATGCCTGCAGAGGCCCGCATGTCCAGCCAGATTTGGCTTTGCACAGACTGGTTTGCTGCAACAAGGTGCATGAGTGAACACAGCTCCTTCTTGACACTCCCTCTTTGTTTGGAGAAATTCTCCAAACTGCAAACTCAATTGCAAACTCCTTTCACCATGCCTGTCTTGCTGGAGAGCACTATCAACACAGCTCACTGCTTGGCTCCTGCATCCCTGGGAACAATGAGGAATATGAGGAGCAGGATATGGTTGCTGCAGTATCTTTCTGTGTCACCAGGACTAAGCTTCAGGTTTCCTCAAGTGAGGAGAAAAATAAGGCACAGAGCAGAGAAAGATCCACCAGCTTTCTGCACAATGAGCTTTCTTGTTGCATCCCTTTCCAGATTTTCAAGCTTACAGTATCTGGGTGTCAAGTAGAGTTTATGCCCAGATCTGGTAGATGAAACACACCTACCCAAGCTCCCTATTCAGGAGCCTCAGGAGTCTCTGGGAGAACAACACTAAAATACCCTGCCATGAATCTTTCACTTCATTGTTTCTCATTTACTTTCTTTGATCTTTTTTTCAAAATCTTTTGATTTACATATATCTTCCTGGAAACCTTATCCTGGATGTCTCTGTTCTTTATGAAATCTGAATTCTAACTGTTATGGTTAGGAATAAATGCAGAAACTGTAACAACCAAGTAACAGAGTTTTGAAAATACTTTTTATATGTTCAGGCTTAGAGAAATAGAATCTAGAAAGCCACACTCCTGCTCACAGCTTCTTCCAAGGAGCTGTATTGTTAGTATTATTTCTTATTAGCACTTTCACTTGTGGTCCCTTAATTGTTGTGAAGACACAGAATGCCTAAAAGGGATATTGAAAAAGCCTATCAGGGGTATGAAATGCTAACAAGACTGAGGTGGGGTGACTCTGTAAGGTTCAATCTCCCCATGCGGCAAAGCAGCTGATGCAGGAAGATTCAGGGTGTTTCCTCACTGGGCACATGCAGCAGCTGCAAATACCCAGTACATCCCATTAATGTGCTGTTGCTCATGTTTCTAACAGCTAAGATACATTTACTCATTTCCAAGTGTTTCATTTCTAGGTATTCAGCTGTGCATCCCCAAGTAAATCAGAGACACGCACACAAAACCCCCTCTTTTTAGATTGTGAATGTGTTGAGTGAAGGGCTTTATCAAGGAGAAAGAACGTGGGCTCTGGGAGTCAGATAGATCAACAGTCCTGAAAGGATTAACAATCCTGAGACACTCAAATGTCTATTACGTGGTCTGAAATCCACCACATGAATTTCAGAGAAGATCAGAGCTAGGAATACTATTAAAACCTTGTACAAGAAATGCAGCGAGAAAAGGAATGGACTGGGGATTAGAACAAAAAGAGTGTTCAGTGTATGGACCAACATGAAAAAAAAAACAGATTTCCTTCACCAAAAAAGACTTGCATAAGGGTTTGTGTAAGGCAACATCCCTGCAAAGAAATAATATTCAAATTAAAGAAACAGGCATAATCAGTGGCACCTGAAAAAACATCAAGCCCACATCTAAGAAGCGCAGGAGGCCCCATCACAGTTTGCTTTGCTTTCACTGGGCTGCACTTCGTAATTTTAACACAAGAGATTATCTATAGTTTATTTTAATTGGGATGTTGGACCTATTTTTGGCTTTGCAGTTTTTAATATTCTTGTTGCTTGGATCCAAGCAGGCTTGAAAGCCAAGCACCTAGGGATCTGAGGCAAACAAATACCAGCGCCTTTTCTGCTAGTCACGTTGTTATGCTGCCTGCAATTACAGACCCATCACATTTAATGTACCAGTCAGGCATGCAGGATCTGCTTTCCCTGTCAACCACATATCTTGCTGGCATAAAAGTCAAGAGTAATCTGAACACAGGATTGTAAGCTATATATTATAGTTATGAAAATGACTCTATTTACCTTGCTATATGTTTATAAACATTTTCTTTTCTCATTATACAGAATATGGACTTTTCTTCTTAATGTTTGGGTCATTAATGCAGAGGTAAAGATGAGGTGTACCATGTCAATTCTGTGGCAGAGTGATGCAAGCAGAGTTTTATGGCACTTAGACATATTAACTGGTTCAAATTAGAGAGAATCACTGGCATTTCTGTGCTAAATGACTATCCAAAAAACCAGACACACCAACAAATTTGCATTGGACTAGAAGGAATCATCTCTTTTAGTGTATCTGCCTCAAATTTCCTCCATGGCTATTTATCTCTTGTATCTTAGACATACTTAACCTCCAAGCATGTTGAGTTGCCTTGAAGAGATGCTCATCTCTCTCCACTGACTGCTGAAAGAGTTTATGGCTTAAACTAGAATGTTCAACTTTACAATAGCAAAATCTGAAAGAGATAAATTATGGACCTTACTCACAAGGCCACCAGAAGGTTGCTAGAACAAGATGGCCACTGAGCCCAGCCTCCTGCACCAGGTGATTCGATGTTACCCTGAGCTTAGTTTTCAGATGAATTTGCCATCAGCTATGCCCCTTCCTCTTCTTCAGTTCACATAGAACCACACAATGGTTTGTGTTGGAAAGGGCCTTAAAGCTCATCCAGTTCCAACCCCCTGCCGTAGGCAGGGACACCTTCTACTAGACCAAGTTGCTCCAAGTCCCATCCAACCTGGCCTTGAACACTGCCAGGGATGGGGCAGCCACAGCTGCTCTGGGCAGACTGTGCCAGTGCCTTACCACCCTCACAGGGAAGAACTTGTTCCTAATATCTAATCTAAATCCGTCTTCTTTCAGTTTAAAGCCATTTCCCTTTTTTCTATCCCCCCAAGTCCTTGTGAAACATACCTCTCCAGCTTTCTTCTTGGACTTTTTAGGCACTGGTCTCCTTGGAGCCTTCTCCAGTCTCAACAACCCCAACTCTTAGCCTGTCTGTTTTCAAATGTCCTTTATTTGCATTCAAACTATTCCAAACCAAAAGGAAATTCTGCACTTTGAGATGATGACAAAGTTTGAACAGTTAAAAAAAAAATAAACTCAGCATACAATTATGTTTTTGGCACAAGTTATGTTTTTTGCTGCGTGCTCATACTTCTAGGTTTAAAAAGTATATTTTCATTTTTTTACATTTGAATAATTTCAAGTTCAGTAGTTGGGCCTGTGATATCTCACCCGAACTCATCAATTCACTAAGAAGTTCTGTATATCTGTTTGCTGTCGTAGGAATGGTACAATCAAGCAGCTAGTGAACACCCTACTGAAACCCCCATCTTCATTTTCCTTCTTCAGCTTCTGAAGGGGAATGACAGGGACACAGTGCTTCCTAATGGGTTAATGTTCCCTATGCCTAGAATGTTGGCTTACTCTTTTTTTTTTTCTTAATTCTCCCAAAATGTAGTTAGTTATAGCTTAGTCATTGTCAAACCTGCCAGTATCATAGCAGAGCCAGGTGATTTGCATTGCAAACCTGCTTCTGTTATCCAGCAGGAAAATCTGCACTGAGACAGATAAAATCTGTTTGCTGACATGCTAAGGAAGTCTGAGATGATGTAGGAAATGGTGCGAAGCTGGGAACAGCACTGCAGACCAAGGCAGAGGAGGCTGATAAAGCACATCATGATGGGGTTGAGATGCATCACAGCATAAAGAGGTGTAAAGCTGAGAGCGAAATCAAGAAAAATGAAAAAGTGGCTGAAACTGTTTCTAAAAGGAGTTTGGATGGATTCATATTCAAAGAACAATTTAGAGTTGAAAGGCAGCTGGAACCAGAATAGTTAAAAATTATCCCTTGTGCCTTTGGCTTAATTTTTATGCTCAGCCTTTTCAGAGTAGAAGACTTTGTTAACTTCTAGCCAGGAAGGTAATAATTCTATACTATTTTCAAGATTTTCTTAAAAGAAAGACTCTGTAACAGATCTCAGGCTAAGAAAACAGCATGATTAAGTGTCCTTTCTCTATCCACTATATGTGGAAGAGCATTTGGAGGACACAGATCACTGCTGATCTCCATGTAAAACCCTTGTAGAGGAAGCATGAGAGTTTGATTATTCAAGAATAAGAAGGAAATTTTATGTTAAATAATTTGGAAGAGTTTCTAATGTGAAGAGGTTAATATTTGCTAAGAAAAATTAGAGTTAATTACATAAAATCCAGTAAGAGGAAATTTAGTGCCAGAAATCTACTAAATTACCAGGACTCTTTTACCTCTGTATCATCTTTATTAACCATCTGAAAGGAAACCAGAGTAAACTTTCATTTATACAGTGGGATGAGGACATTGGCAAGTGGCATTTCCCATTTATAATAATTGTCTGTCTCATTTAGTGAATTCAACCGTGTGACAGCACACAGAGTGTTTGTGGCAATAGGTGTTGTTAGCATTCCTGGTTTTGCCAGATGACACTTTTCTTGTACTTTTGTCAGTACATGATATCCTGCTAATTGTTTACTGGCTTTGATCCTTTCTAAAGGCTTATGTCAGTCAATAGAGCATTTTTTTACCTGCCAGCACCTTTCACAGGTTGTTGTTGGAGGTCCTGTGGGATGGTAGGGGAGAAGAGGCAGAGCAGATGTATCCGGGGTCAGTGCTTTTTTGATGCAGTGGATGGTGCTAAACACAGCAAGCAGGATTAGACTAAAGAAAAACCCATGGGCAGTTTCGCAAAGAGGCACTTGTCTTGCCACATAGATTTTGTTTTCAAAATTATTTTTTTCTAATTTTTTTTTTAGGCTGCACTTAAATCTTGGCCAGCTGGCATTCATGAGTAATTTAGAGCAAGTTGGATGAGACTGTAATAAAGGTGCACTATGAAGATAACAACACACCATCTTTCTCCACCAGCTGCAGGCATGAGAAGCAAGCTGGTGTAATGTCTCTCAAGAGCTCAGTTACTGCTGTAGCCTGGACTGATGTGGGACATCCTCCAGCTCAATGTCCTGTTGCTCTTTAAAACTCACCAAAACCATAGATGCGTAGCTGAGATGATTCTAGGTTAGATTATGCGTTTAGCAGAGGAATGGGGAAGGCATCGGTGTTTCCTCAGTGCTGCTGCTCTTCCTTTACGTAAATTGCAGCCCACTTTTTCTCTTATGTTGGCCCGAGTCTAGCTTGGCATGTCAGCCCTTCTACAGATGAAAAAATAGAACCAACCCCAGCATTAGGATTTTCCTTTAATAGCAGTATGCCACACTTCCAGAATCTTAGAATGGTTTGGGTTGGAAGGAACTTTAAAGACTATCCAGTTGCAGCCTCCCTGCTACAGTCAGGGACACCTTCCACTAGAGCAGATTGTTCAAAGCCCTGTCCAACCTGGCATGACTGCAAGGTGGGTTAAAGTCAAGTTTTCCTTAGTTCAGCCTGAAGTAGATGTGGGGAGCATTCCTCCTGTAACTGATAGTTCCTCGTACAATTTTGCTTTCAGGTGGGAAAAGAAAATGTTATGATGATGGATGTCTTGCTGTTTTTCCATGGTGGAAGTTCTTAAAGGTGATGATTTGCAAAACTTTGCCTTGCCATGAGGGGGGACATCTGTCTGGGGAACTAAACCACTGAGGAGACACAGCTGGCCTCATCTCCACAGCCACCCGACGATGTAGTTCAAGTGCCATAGGAAGTATATTTACAAACCACATCTGTTTAAAACAGATAATGTGGCTAGGCTCCATCTCCTGGAAAATTCAGAGCACAGCTGTGCTTGAGAAGAATTTCTCAAAGAATTATAGATGAGGTATTTACTATGATTTAAAAACAGGAGCTTTATTTAAAAAAGAAAATACGATTGTATTATTTTCCTGCTATGTTCAGAATTTTTCCCTTCATCCTTCTAGCACCAGGGGCTTTACTCACAAGGAGAAGAGCTGTCTGACCTCACTCCCTTTGCCAAGGTAACTTCACTCTAGTCCTACTTAGTTTAATGCTTTTGCTGCTCTTTTTATAGCCTCAATATATTCACACATTCTCAAACATCCTTTTCTTAAGGCCTCCAGACCAAACAGCTCTGTGCTCTGATTGTTTATGTTGCTCGTGTTGTTACAGATAAGTGCACTATCAAATTGCCAATAAATTCTGAATTACAGATTGTTTCTGTTTTCTTTTTTGAATTTCTGCACTACAGAGAGCAGCTGGATATGAATTTTTGTTTCTGAGGTTTTCCTAGCATGAAACACAACTCAGAATCCATCCACGCTAGAGAATAAAATTGTTTGGTTTGCCTTGGGTGGAAATCAAAAACAGTATTTGTTAAATCTCAGAGATATTTATACCGACTAACTTCAAAGCTCTAGATACGCAGAGCAATTATAAAACTGTATGTGTGTTATATGATCACTGCTCTACTATGATATTAAATTAAAAAAAAAATCTCATTAAACAAAAAAAACCCAAAAACAAAACAAAACCAAAACAAAACAAAATTCCAGAAAGCATCTTTTTCATCTTTGATATTGAAAACTTCCAGGTAGCAAAGCACAATAATTTTCACTGCAGTGCCTCATTAGTACTAAGTTAGCAAATACAGAAGGGTTTGATGTGAAGGAATAGATAAAACCTGTTTCACTTTTAATGCTGCTGCGTGTCTCCCAGTTTCTGAATGAGTGTTGGGAGTTTGCTGACAATCTGCCCTGATAAAGGGATTGGATTTTACCAGCAGTTTTAATAATTCTAATTCAATAATTTTAACAATGGAAAATGAGTTTCTGATGATCTCTTTAACTACATAATGATCTTGTTTGTTCAGTCTTGCTGAAGACCATATTAGTTTCATTGTAATTCAATAACCAACGTGAATTGATGTATGACATACAATGATAGATTACTCCTGCACCATGGAATTGATTTCTGCTAGATAATCCTGTGTGTCGCTTGAGCGTTTCCTGGCCTTGGCATAAGTGATATGCACCAGGGTGCATTTCATGAGCAGCAGAAATTGTGAATGCTCCATCCCTGGCGGAGTTCAAGACCAGGTTGGACAGAGCCTTGGGTGGCATGGTTTAGTGGGAGGTGTCTCTGCCCATTGCAGGAGGGTTGGAACTAGATGATCTTTAGGTCCTTTCCAACCCTAACTATTCTATGATTCTAAAACAGCTGTGAGCTTTTCAGGGACAATGTGTTTTTATATGGCAATGCCAAAAAAAGGCAAAGGGAATCCCACCCCCCCTTTTTAATTGCAAAAAAAAAAAGAAAAAAAAAAAGAAAAATTACCTTGGAGAACTGCATGATCACTGTGCAATATTCATCTCTTTCTTTGAGATCCTTTATCATCAGCTAAACTACTTTATGATGTGATGGTGGAGTTCAGGGACAACAGTCATGCTGGTTAAAAACTGGGGTCAGTTTATACACTGGGCATGACGTGCTGTGGTTTAGAATACCTCTTTGGTCAGTTTGGGTCAGGTGCCCTGTCTCTGCTTCTTCCCGGCTTCCTCACCTCCCTGGCAGAGCATGAGACTCAGAAAGTCCTTGGTCAGACTAAACATTAAAAACATCGGTGTTATCAGCTCTGTTCCCAGTCTGAAAGTCAAAAACACAGCAGTGCACCAGCTACTAAGAAGGAGAAAAATGACTGCTACTGCTGAACCCAGGAGAATCTTTCAATTATGGGGTACTAAAAAATTCAAACTTTCTGTGGATTTTGGGACTCTTTTTTTTTCTACTCATAACTTTCTGATTTCTGAACTTTCTTTTACATGTGCGTTCTTGTGAAAACGGACACTGGGAAGTAGTTGTTTTCCAAAAACTCTACGCTTCCTCACAAGAAGAAAACTTGTTTTCTCATACTGACTTTGCCACCTTGTTTAAAGAAGAGCAGATTTCTTGTTAGATTAATTGATTTTTATTTTTTTTCTTCTTTATAAACGAATGCTGTTTTCTACCTAAATAGAAATGGCTAGTAATCTTCATTTGCATCAGATCATCATTCTTCTGTCAAGACATACAGGCAGCAAAAAAAATAAGAATTTAAATAATCATGTAATTATACACATTAGCTTTTTAGGGCTGTGATTTTGGTTAGTTCAAAATTTCAGATGAAGACCCATTTAGAGATAAGAAAAAGACCCTATCCCCTGAGGCTTCAAGTGAGTGTGTGAGAACAATTTGGTTAAGTTGTCACTGCTTCTCAATTGTCAAATATTGGGGAAACAAAAAGAGAAATAAGACATTTGAAATCATGGTTCCTTTTGCTGCTTCTCAGCTGTGGCCAGGAGAATGTTAATGTGCTATTTGGGAAATATAGAATCCCATAAAGAAGGAAAAAAAGATGAAGTCACAGTTATATATGTGGATGAAGTGGAAGAGATATTTTGTCCTCCTTTTACATGCTGATACATATGCATGTAAATTGCAACTCCACTTTTCACACTGTATTGCCAGAAATCACAATTATGTCACCACCCAACTAGAAACAATAATTAAGGGCAAATGTGTTATAATACTTTTTTCTTTAGGTTTCCCTGAGACATATGGCACACGAATCATAATCAACTACCTATGGCTGTTGGAAGTAATTACAATTTGAGAGTACAGTATTCAGTTGCCACCACAAATATTTATCTGAACATATGAGAGCAAAATAGTGCATAAAAAACATTTAACTAAAAATGCAAGACGTGCTGGTACTCAGTGGTGGAATTCTGAAAACAACAGATTTTCTGGGTTTTGTCTGTTTCACTGTTCAGTATTTTGAGTGCTCTGGAATGACTGAAAACTTTTAAAATTACCAATTTAAAATACTTCTTTAAAATAATTCCAAATTATGTATTTAATTATCTGGTTTATCGAAATCCAGACTGAAGCTTCCATCTAGTTGAGAGAAAATTTTACTATTTTTTATCACACTAATAGAAAGACAATTTCAAAACAAGCACACTAGAAAAGCAGAAAAGTTGAAACATTTCATTTAGTTTGTCAAAGCAAAATCTCTCTTTTACTGCACAGACCTTATTTTTAGACTTCATTTTGCATGAGAAATTTGAGAAAATGTTACAAATTGGCAAATTAACATTGCTATCTGCTTGTATTGCTGAAAATATTTCATTTAAGAATTGTTCCAGCATTAATTATCATTTTCTGTTGAAATTACATTTCATGTATGGTTTTGCTAAGTAGTAATAGATGAAAAACTTGTGAGCTTGCTAGGGCGATCTTTGTCCTGCGAATGCTTAAGGCAAGCCACTTGCACCATACTTGCGCAGGTGTGATCTCTTAATTTCTCATTCCAGTTGTACAGTTGCTCACTGAAGCTGTGTGGCCCCACATCACATGTAAAATGGTTTCATGAAGGCTCTTCCAGCTAGAGCAGTGTCTATAGCCAAAAAAGGGAGAAAGTGGCTTCTGAGAGGACATTCATCCCATCCCTCTCCACTGACAGAGGGTGCAAGGGGACAGCCTAGGTGAATGTTTGGGAAAGTGCTAACTTTGAGACTGCAAAATTAGTGAGGCAAATCGCATTGTGAATTCTTTCAAGTGTGAATCCACATGGTCATATGGGTGGAAATCTGTGTAATTGTTTATGTTTTATGAGCGAAATGCTTATAGATTTCTTTGATTTTCGTTGGTGTGTAATCTGATGGGGTTTGTCCTTGTGCCACAAGTCAGCCTACAGCATACTCGTCCTCATATGCTGTTAAACTTGCTTTAAAAACTTGGCCAGGGCTGTAATCTAATTTATGCAGGGGAGTTTTGCATCTGAGTTCATAGAACAAGGGAAATTATATTCAAATACTCTGTCGCTTTTAGCCCACGGGATTTTCAGTTCCTACTTGTGATATCCAAATTCCTATTAAAAAGAAAGAATAAGAGGTGTCTTGTTGATTTGTTGCTTTGGTTTGTTTTTTTGGTTTTGTTTTGGCTTTTTGGGGTGGGTTTTGTTTGTTTGTTTGTTTTTTAATCTAGGACATGGCTGAACCCTCATGTGCTCATAAACAGAAACAATAGA
The DNA here is from genome assembly GCA_017639245.1 of Myiopsitta monachus. Taxonomy (NCBI): domain Eukaryota; kingdom Metazoa; phylum Chordata; class Aves; order Psittaciformes; family Psittacidae; genus Myiopsitta; species Myiopsitta monachus. Next base: position 56,560,970 of record CM029924.1, on the reverse strand, counting down.
AAAGTGTTTACAACTTTTCTGTTACCTCTCAAATTTAACCTAAAGAAAACAGAGTTGGGGAGATATAATCAGCTCTCCACCAACTCTCAGGCTCTGAAAAGGAGAGTTTCCTAAAGATACTCTTCATTAAAGTTTTTGCTTTCATGTTGAAAGAGCAGTCCTAGAAACCCTTTGCTTTTATGCTCTTGGGCAGATTTTTCACAAGGATCAGCTCTCCCCATGCTGGCTAAAGACATGTATTTCATGACAAATGAAGAGGTTGCAGGGAACACTGCTTGTGTTTCTTTTTGCTTAAAACTTTCCCTTGTTGAGAAAGCAAATAGAAAGCATAAAGGCTATTTCCCTGGAGTGGTCTGCAATCATTGTTACAAGCTGTGGTTTTGTGTAAGCCCTGCTAAATAGGCAGGGATAGCTATTGCTTTCAAGACAGTGGTTTTAATCATTTGCTGTGCAATAGGTGTAGATACATTTGTCTGGAAAGAGAATTTTCATGGAAATTGGAAACCTGTTTTATGACTCTGGGATGTCTAAATATAAACACAATAGCATAGGCTTTACTTAATTTTCTCTGCGTGTGTGTGTGCTTAAAACATGCTCATTATAGAAACTGATGACACAAATAAAGGTCAACATGATCCTCTGGCTTGGAAGAGCAAAGTCACCAGAAAAAGCAAAATACATTCCCGTGGTTGCAGCAGAGGAAATGACATGTTGCAGGCGTGAACTGGTATATATTTCTCAAGGGAATTTGGGGTTACTTTCCAGTTTTTTACATTATCCTGAAGCCAGAATAGCATGTCTCTGCTTCCCTCAGCTCTGTTCCCACTCCTGTTCCTCCATGAGAGTGTTGCAGGTGCTCTGGGCTGGAGAGCAAGTGTTTTCCTGTATGGGCTGCAAATTTGTGTAAGCTTTGTGGCTAACACACCCAAGACAAATGAGCAAATCCCTCACAATGGAGTAAGCTGTTCTGGACAGTGAGACTACTGTGGTTGCTACCTGTCCAGGGAGGTTATGTGGCACTTCTCTGTTTGCCCATAGCTTTCTTCATTTTCTCCTTAAGGAGTAGTAAACAGGGAGCAACACGAGGCGTGAGGACACCTGATGGGGTTCTGCTCTGTTCCCCTAATGCCCTGGGCTGCCTCTGCATAAAGTATGGACAAGGTTTCAAGGAAGCACAAAAGGCTTTTCCAAGCCTTACATCCTCTGCTACCAGACAAAGATAAGAGCCTGTGTAGGTGATATACCTGGAGAACCAGTAATTATCCTCAGCTCCACCTCTACCAGACCATCCCTCCTTTATTCCACCTATACAATCCATTTTGTTTTTTTAAACTTCTTTCTTATCCAAAACAAACCTTGGACATTTTCCATTTCCTTACATACCGTGCTGCAGAAATGCTGGACACTACAGGGACCAAGTCCAAGGCCTGTTAATACCAACTCAAAAATTGCCAAAGGGTTTTAGATAAGAAACCATGTTTCCAAGGAGTATTTTATTTGGTAGCCGGGCTATCTAGATGAAATCACCCTCGATACAGCCTAGCTGCTTTTACATTTGACCAACTCTGGACTCTTTCACATCCTAAAGAATAGGTCAGAATTTGCATCAAAATCCTCTTATAAGGTCAGCAAATACACAGAACAATTTAAATGTCTGAAATTCATACATCAGGGCCAGAATCCATAGATTTATTAGTATCATGTGTCTTTGTATATGGGGCAGCCCCCTCACATTATCCCAAATCAAAGTCAGAACATAATGTTTTAGCGTTTAATCTGGGCCACAATGATATAATAGCCTGTGTCATATTGATGATCAGTGTGGGGTTTATTGCAGTTTTTTTAATTAAAAAGTGCTTAATAAAAGAGAGTGGAAAATTCCCCCAATTGCTACCTTTCACCAGATAAGGCTACACACATAATTTTCTTTGCTATTCTCTACTTTCCTTTCTTCCCATTTTCTTCCTATTCTATTACCTCTATAAAGCGTTATTAGAATTGGCTTCTCTTTGCAGTTCTGCTCTGCCAGAATTGTGGAGACAAAAATGACCTTAGACTTTCTCTAAAAAGAAGAGGAGCACAAGATTAATGCTGCTTTCCTGTGCTCGGTTTATGGAAAAAGTATCCGAACCTCACTAGATCAAAGATTATAAAAAACTATGTGCAATACTAAAAAGTGTTGTAAAATACCTTGTATAGCATAAAAAAAGGCTCAAGATCTCTTATTTTTCAGATGCTTGATCTAACTTTATTTTGAGAAATAGTTTATTTCCTCTTCTTTGATAACTTAATGAGTGTTGACAAGACTTTGAAACCAAAGATTTATCCTGGTATGAGACCAGAAGAAGCAAAAGGAAGATGGACACCTGATAATCTATTCACTACAGCAGCATAAATCTGCTCTGATTACACACCCGATTTGTGCTGGTATAAAACTTGAGCTACTACTGTATTTTAGAGAGCATACAGATGTACCTCTAGCTGTTGTGGACTGATGTAACGACATGATGCAGACCAAGTGAAAGTGATTTACTTGTGTAGCCCTCTAAAGTATATCTTGAGCACACCAAATGATGAAGGTCTTAATTCTTTATTTCTTTTTATATTCACATAAGAAGCCAGAGCAACTGTCTTATAATTCCAGATAATTTGCTTCCATTACATGCCTTAGAAATTATACAGATGGAAATGAGGTGCTCATTTCCATTAGTATAGGGACAGACATTGGTAAGAGGATGGACCTGATAATACATAAGAATAGAGTGGTCTCTTGTAGAAGTACTTCAGCTGTATACCAATAAACCCCTTAACAGAATAGTTGGTCTGGAATAGCAGGCTTTTATTGCACACTGGGTGATGCACGCCACAGCCACCTGGTATGGAAAGTTGCTTATGACTTGTATGGTTTACAGACGAATTCAAAATGTTACAGCCATTTTGGTTTAGCCACACTGAGTGGTACACATGATGGTATAAAATGTAATGATGTAGCACACTGTACATTTAGTCACATGGGGATTCCCAGCTGAAAAAGGTAGGCACCATGAAGACAAGAGTTGACTAGAGAAATTTTCAGCACATGCAAGACTGAGTTGCAGTATTTCTTATTCCACATTGGAGACTCCTTCCTGTAGGAAGAGTCTTGAACATATAGATGTATCTGCATTTGTTTTGACATCCACATCACAACTTTTTTGGCAGTTGATACAAGTGGGAGATGCTGAATCCTATTTCAGAGTCAGAAAGGGATCTACTGGGATACAAAAGACTTCTGCTACTGCTTTTCCATTATAGCAGAGGTTTAAAGAGAGGAAAGGTGTTTTGTTCCCTTCCTTTTACCTTCAGCATTCTGGGTACTCCGTCCACTCCCATATCAACCCAAAGAAGTTGCTTCCTGTCAAACATTTGCAGTTGCCCCACAAAGGCCGTGCAGAGTATGATGCAGGATGGAAAAAACCTCAAGACTCAAAGGTGGACATCATACCACTTTCAATCTGCGTGTGTAATGCTAAGTCTTCGAAAAGGTTATCTGGTCTCTTTGAAATAGATGGAGCGAGATCTGGTCCTCCTAAGGTGCAGTCCATGCCCTGGAAGTGCCTCTCTGCCCACTGGCCACTGAGAAGCTTAGACAGCCACTCTGTTATTGCATCTAGTTTAACAGAGCAAAGTCAGCTGTATTGACCCACATTGCACAAACCCTCTCCTCACTGGCGAGTGAAAATCCATATGCGGCTGTCATTCTTGTTTATAGTATTTTTGGAGAATTGTCAGCTGTCCTGTGAAGATGATTTTCCACCTGCCTTGTTGATCTCATGCAGAACAAACCAAGTATAATCAGGGCCTAGAATTCAATAAGAAAATATACTGACGCTCTGCAAGATCTACTGACTCGGCATTCTGCAGATACGACCTTTGGAAAGTTAATGCAAGACTGCTTTAGATTGGAAGGTCAGTCTAAAGATTAAGCAAAACCAACTTGTGCATGAAAGACTTGGCAATGAGAAAAGATATTCTTCCTATAAAGACTCAGCTGCAGATTTTGAAATTGGATACATATACAAATGCTGCTGACAATGTCAAGGAAGTCTGAAAAACATGGTTTCACCTCTGTGATCTTGAAAGTTACTGAGCACAAAATGCTGCGGAGCTGATGCCTCTGCCATCGTCTGCCCAGTGTGGTCAAACACCCACAGTTCTGAATTATTAGTGATTGAATGTTTACCTGTCTCAGATACAGAAACTGCAACTATGCCTAGATTTAGTGGCATGAATAGCACAGTACACCAAACTATCCTCAAAATGTGGTGCCTGTTTTCACTAAGGGATTTGGTTAAGGAAAACTGTCACAGTGCTGCCTTATTTTCCCATCAGGAGCTACTATGCACAGTCTCATCTGCAGTTGCTGTTCTGTGAGCTCATGAAGGAGGGATGAACTACCCCATTTATCCTACATTTGCTGCAGGCTAGTGGGATGCATGTAGAAAATTATCACAGCGCAGCTGATGTATGGTGAGTTTTTACTTATAGGTCAATTTGTAAACGTAAAGAGGCATGGTTTCTCCAGAGGAAAAGAAAAGAGGAAACAATAGCCACAAGAATTTGTGCTACTCAGTCAAATAGTCTGAAGGCAGTATCATTTCATTACAAACTCAGTATGGTTGTCAATCATTCACTGAGGTTTGCTGAGTGGTGGTGGCTGATCATGCCCAACGTCTTTGCTTACTTCGGCAGCACAGTAGGTAGGACACAGACCACTTTCCTCAAGGTGGAAATTATGACATTTGGTATCCCACGTGGGCTGTTGAAGACCACATAGGTGGCTAATTAATGGCACCCAGCCAGGGGAAGGCAATGAGCTAAGGAGCTACAACCCAAAACAATTCAGCCTTCCTCCCTTCCCATCCATCTCTCCATCTTCTCTTACTTTCCGTGGCAGGTTTGCAGTCCTGTAACCACAATGGCTGTTGACCTTTAGTTGCACTTCACTGTATAACTCCTGGTTGTCTGCAGGTATTTCTAACCCACCATTGCTCAAAGGTGAAATTGCACACAGTGTGTGTAAAGAAGGAATATCAGCCTTAGTGACCCATACAGTCCACAGCAGAGATACAGAAGATATGTTGATTCTTGCTGTTGAAGGATCAAACCATTGCAGTTTAAAATTATACATGGAGGCATTTCTCAGTGCCAAAGGCACTTCTGATGAGATTTGGAATGAATTTGTTTACAAATGGGATGAATAATTCTAATTTATTAATGATCACTTCTCTTGATACGTATTGAACAGGACATGGATGTGTCCAATGCTTTTAAGATATGTTGGCCATTGGTCAGTCAATTCAGTGCTGACCCAGCTCTTTCTGAGGATGATGTCAGCAGTTCTTAGTCCTGTAGAGGTCTTGGAGTGCTCACTTCACTGTGCTTGTGTACCTTGCCTCCAAGGGAGCAGGGAAATCACAGGGGCACACAATGAATTCAAACCTGCTGCAGAACACCTTGTGATTGTGTCTGGGTCCCCGCTGCCTCACTCTCGTTTAATACTTGGTCAGAGCCTTGGCCACTTATTGAAATCATCAGAAATTCAGATACTACCAATGATTGTGTCTACAGAATTTGAATGCAGAACCTCAGTTTCAGATATTTTTTAAAGCATGAAACAACAATTACAATAATCTTGTTTGGCCCTTTGCATGAATTGGGCAAGTTCTCCTAGTGACTCTTTCAACTTATTAAACCCAAGGTAGAAAGATCATTTAGGAGGACATACATTCTCATTTTAGAGTTAGACAGTTAGGTAGTTGCACTTTTTTAACCATATTTATCTTGCAGGTTAGACAACCAACATTAAGGGGATCTTCCAAATGAGTGGAGTAAGATGGGTACCCTTCTTATTAAGAAGAGTTGAAAGTTGGTAGATGTCATGTCCATCTACTAATTGTAAACAGAGATCGAACAACTAAAATATACTTGATCTCAGTCTTTTAGGGGACAGAAGATACATTCATGGACAGAGGTTTCTTTTACAGGGCCCTGACTATCTTTACTGAGATGGTAGTAAATTCCTGTTAGGATATTTTCCTGCTTCAGATATTTTCAGCTCCCAGATAGGAAAATTTCAATCCAGCAATCCACTTAACTTTCCCATCACAAAGCTAAGACATTTTCTAGAGTCACAGTCCTGCACCAACCTCTGCTTGAGGGGTCCCAGGCCTCGAATCAAAGCCAAAGAGAACACTCTGGAAAATTCATGTATTTTTTGTTTAAAGCTGGTCATTTTTTGTGAAAACTTTTTAATTCAGATTTATATTCCATGCTTCTGCATTAATTAATGAAACTAATTTTCTCTGGATTAAAAAAGAGGCTATACTTGTCAAGTGAAAGTGTACTTAAGGGAGGTCCTTGCTTACTGGAACCAGTCAGGACATAATCGGTGATCAATGGGTGAAAAGACATTTTTTCCCCTTAATGAAAGAGTTCCATTTTATTGAAAAATAGCCTGACTTGTAACAAGAATTGTGGTCTGAAGAAATTTAACTCCACAATAAGTTAAATTATGGAAGTGAATAATGTGTAGTTTGCAAACCAGTAATAGAACAATAATGAAGGTGAATATATTCTGAGTTAATACAAAAATCACAAAACTCATTTTCTTTGCATAAATTACATAAATGTATTTATTTATGAACATATATAATGTTGTATGCATGTTTATTTATGCCTCCTAATTGATAGAAACTCAATTACACAGATAGGATTTCTGAGAAAACTAGTAATTTTTCACTTAATACATTAATCCTGACATTTTTCTGAGTGACTGTGAATCTTCTCTAGCTTCACACTTTTCACTAGTAATCAGAGATTTCTGTGGCAGAAAACATCCCATTTTCACGATTTTCTCTTAAGAATGCTTCCCAGACTGTAACTGTTTGTTTTGATGCTCCCCTTTGCATTTTTATACAAAATTGAAAGCCACTTTCATCAACGGATGGAGATTTTTCTCACAAGCTTTCACTGCTAGTGTGCAAGCTTGATAAAAAGGGTTTGCAGCTAGCTAAGAAAACAAACTGCCTGTTCCTTTTGACAGAAATGAAAGCGTCTGAGCAATGTTAAGCTGCTGCTTCCACTCTTTAGTTTTGCTTGAAAAGAAAATGGTCAAGGTCTTTGTACTGCACATTGTTAAAAATCCAGGCTGTTTCATGCTTTAAGAAATACAAAGCTGTTTAGACTAAAGAGAAAAAACGTACATTTAAAGTCTGAAATAGTTATATTAGTACGTAATCTTGTAAAACTGTTACAGCCTCTGGTGTGCTTTTCTCTTTGCTGTTCTGCTCTAAGGAAAGTCTGATGTGATTCAGGTAAAGGGCACCTAATGGAATATATCTAATAAGAGCGCTAGATGATTTTTAGAAATTGATTCGCAGAAAACAAGGAGTAATGGCCACTGTTATAAATTTAGTAAAGTGTGATCTGCACTCTGTAAAGAAACAGTGCAATTGTTTGAAAAAGCTGAAACCTCTGGTTTTAGGAAACTGCTGATTCTGAAATTATTCCATTTCAAAGCATGGGGGATACTGCTGGAATTAGCATCCCCTCTAGAGTAAGACTACACTCCTGCTGTGGGTGTTTTCTCCCTGTATGTTGCCACAAAGAATAAGTCTCTTTCCAACCCTTGGAGGCTGGAGCAAAGCAAAGTCAGATAAGAACAAATATATGATGAAGATGAGAGGAAATCTCATCTTAATGGTGGGGAGAAAAGAGACAAAGATCTGAGGACAGGGACAAGGACTTTACTCTGGGTCATCTCAACAGGCACAGAAGGAATCACCTCTGATCTGAGAAGCTATCCACTTCCAGCTGAGAAGCTGCTTACTCCAAATATTCAACTCTGCATCACCCAAGGATTGTCTACTTCTTGAGTACAGAGAACAAGGAAATGTTTGTTTGTGTCTCCTGTGGCAAGCAGAATTGGGCCAGCAGGGAGAAAGAGGAGAGGGATGGAGGGAGAGAAAATCCTTCCAAAATATTAATCTTACTCTAAAACTTGTTAATTTTTGCAGACCAGCTCATCCTGCCAGCCCAGGGTAAAGTCTGAGAGACTTAGAAGAAAGAGGAAAGGGAAGGAACAGTGTTAATATTACTTTCAGTGTGCTATTTCCTTAGCCAGTCAAACACTTTCATCTTTGGGAAGGTTATAACTTGGCAAAAAAAAGGAGATAATCTGAGCATTTGTAACTAGTAATTTAAGTGAAAAACCCTGATAATTTGAGATGATGATTTGGTTGAACATATTTGAAAGGTTACATGCATTGGTCATGTAGCATTTAACAGGGAAGAATTTCTGTGATTGACTGAAGTTTCCAGGCAATTTTTTGAAAAGTCTGAAGTTTTAAGGTTCACTTTGAGGCTAGATATTAAAGCTATGTTTCATTCCTGCTGCAGTTTGATATGATTTAGATGAGGGTAACAGAAACAGTGTGTGAAGAGATGGAGCATCCACAGCATGGTCCCCCTTTTATCCACCCGTTTCTTCCTCAGACTATTTTTTTCCTGATTCCGCAGGAACAATCCTTACCATGAATCTCTAGAAGGTCCAGGCTAGACTAGCAGTCAGTCTCTCATCTGCTCTGCAGTGGCTGTAACTCAGCCACCAGAGTAGAGTGGAAGTCCAGGTGTCCTGCAGCAAAAGTAAGCAGATCTGGAGCTTTAAAAGAACACCTTCAGAAGTGCACAAACCCTTGCCTAGATGAATACAAACAGAGCTAAAGCAAACAAGTGAAGTGAGCTTGGTCAAGGAGAAGAGAAGTAGCTAAACACGCCTGGCAAGGAAAACAAGGCAATATGCTCCTGATGCTGCTCTTACTGAGACCAGTGACAAAAACCTCTCAGATTTCAGGGGAAGCTTTCCCTCCTAAAAAAGTTCACTTTCGAGGAGGAGGAAAAGAAACATTTTAAATAAGAGAGCTTCAAATGCGACATTAGTTTTGTGCCTTGTAGGAAACAAGAAGACAATTGCAGCAATATTAAAGCTGTTATAGAAGTGGCCCAAGCTGTCCTACAAATTATCTCCTGCTGCCTCAGCTCCCCAATATTTTGAAATTACAATAATTTAAGTACAAATACACCATATGCTTTCTTTAAAACCACTTTAGATGAACTCAGAAGGACTTGGGGGAAAATATTATTTATCATCCTATAGCAATATAATGAGGTAAAATGCTGATGTCATCAATTCTTTTCTCTTTTTGCTACAAACAGTAGGGTTCTCAGATGTACAGCTTCAGTCACATGAAATTTAATATAGGCACCATGACACTATTTTAAGCTTATTTGATTCATTTCTTGCCGGATTCCATTTGCTGACGCTTAGGGTTTTTTCTGCAGATGAATCATATTAAAGAGGTAGCTATGAAAGCCAGATAGATCTTTAAAATAATTGATGTAGGGAAGCCAACCTTGAATATCGTATGTCAACCACCTGCTCAATTTAACAATTATGTGTTGAAGCTGGCTCAAATTAGAACCACTCCTAGGTCAGGGAAGCTTTCTTGGGAGGTCCCTTGTCCTCAAATGGAATGGATAATAACAACATATGGCTAGAAGGTTCCCTTGTGTAATCAAGTAACTCCAAATTTTGAAATCACGGTCTCCTAGATTATAAGGTTACTGAGCTGTATCACAGATTAAAAGTCCAGCACAGAGTGCCTGATTTAGAGACCATGCTTACAAGAAGAATTCTACTGAATTCTGGCAGTGCTGCCCTAAATAATTTCTGTGTGCAGATTTATTTCTAAGGCTCATATAGGAGCTGAGGTTTTCCATTAAGGATCATCAGCATACAGAAATTGTTGAGAATTCCTTTTGTGGTAGAGGATGCTGTGCCTGTATTTGACTTATTTTCCTTATTTGCAACATTTCTTCAGGAGAAATTACTTCTTCCACTCAAATCAGCAGCTCCCTGGACTTCTCTGCATACATCTAACATCTGGGCAAGGGACTAATCTTGAAACTTCACTAAAAAAGTAATCTAACCTAATAACACCCAGTAAGAGCTGGGATGAAGGCGCAGGATGCATGTACAAGAATAATAGAGGAATGCTCCTTTCCTCCACAGCCTGAAACATGATTTAACCCACCTAATTGGGGCTCTTTTGCACTCATAAATATAAAAGTCAACTTACATTTCTCTGTATTATTTCTTCACTTTATGTAATTATCAAAGTTGATGCATAACTCAGATTACCCAAACTCCCTGACGCCTTGAAAGCTCTGTGCTTCTGTAGCACTGAAAGAACAGCAGAGATCAAAAGGTACAGACTCAAGTGATTTGCTGTGAATGCCAACCCCTCTAGCTGACTTGTTAATGTATATGTTGGATATAGCTGTGTGTGGTGGGTGTGTTGAACTGACTGTTCCAGAATACATTAGAATTGTTAATCATTATATTTATCAGATCCTACTCCAGGCATATTTGGAATTCATCAGTAAAATCTGAAATATTCTGCTCCTGAAGACATCTAGCTACAGAGCAATACATAAGTAAAATAGAAGAGGTAGGTTATGCTTAAAAGGCAGTGGAAACTAACTCTGATGGGCTTCATAGGTGTGGAAGAGGAAAGAAAATCCCTAAAACTACAGAAAAGTTTATCCCAAGTACTGCTAGAATTAATATGATTAAGGCAGTTACCAGGCATCATCAGCTGATGAGAAAGAAATAAGGAAAAAGGCAAAAGCAACAAAAATAATTTATTCAGGGGCCAGAAGCAGGGCAGGAGCAGTAGGAAAGGCAGCAGCAAGTGTAATAATCCTTTATAGTAACCATCAGCAAAAATTTATATTTCCTTGTCCTTTAACTCTTCATATGAAGAGTCATCACATCATATGAGACCCCTCTGTCAGAGAGAGGTCTCCAATTAAAGAGTGGCAATTAAGGCCACTACAGCAAGAAGATGTCACAGTAGATAGGAAGTATCGCACAACTGCCCACAGTAGGCTCACTAGGGATTTTATACTTAGTTGTTGGTGCTTGGCTGGTCCATCTCTGGCCATTCTCCTAGGAGTAGTGTGTCTGGGGACTGAGTCAATATGACTTTAGCTGCCTTGTGATTGATTGGGTGTTTGGAGAAGGGTGAATTTCACCTGCTTGGGTTACCAGCAATTGCTCACCTGGAACAACTCACAAAGGTAGGCAATAGCTTGTTATAGAGAGCTCTGTTGGGGTATTTTGGGAACTTCCCAGTGGTTGACATGGGGCTGGGCAGGGAGGTGAAATGTGAAGGGTTAAGTGGGAGATAAAATATCTGTTAGGACAGAAACCTTTTAGCCTGAAATTGTCAAACCCAATTAATACTCTCATAGCTCTTCAATTATCACCTGGAGTGTCATCCTCCTTCTTACACTTTCTTTTTTAATCTTCTCTGCTGTCATTGGTTTGAGTGATGTAGTCTGGACAACTGCCTGTCCAGGCTAAATTCAGAGCAAATTGGAGTGTCCTGCTTGCTGGATATAATTGCTGCATAATCTCTTAGTGGGATTAAAGTAAAGTAAGACAAACAGGCACAACAGTTTAAGAGAATGAAGCTCAGAAAACTTCATACCTGATGGGTCTTCAAGTCATTTTGCTTGTTGAGAGCCCAGTGCCAACCTGGAACCTGATTCAGTTTTATTCTAAGGCTGATGTACAAAAAATACGGTAAGAAGCACCCTGAGCTAGCATTTACCAAATAGAGTTCAAGAGAAGATGATAGAAAAGAAGCTCAAGTCCCCTGAGGGACTCCCCTACATGTGATGGGAATGAAGTACTTGCCAGCTGGCTGTGTGGCAGAAAGTATAGCATTGCCAAGGTCCCATCTCTTGCAGTATTGTTCTTGGCAACACTATACAAGAAACCTCCTAATAAGAGGAAAAGCTACCCCTCCTTTTGTATCATCTCTGGGCAACAGAGAAGGTCTGTGCAGATCTGCTTCCACCCCCCTGAATTTGGCTGGGATTTAGCATTAGTCAAGAGCTATTTGGTGGGCACATAGTACTGTCCTAGCTTAGTGCTCACCTCACTGACTGTACAGGAGAAGGTACTAGATCCTGACCTTCATCTGAGTAGTATGATCACTGGACTGAAAAGGAAATACTGGATTAATGAACGTGGTCTACCTTCAGTGTATCATGGGTGATGTGAAGACAATAAGGTCTGCTTTTCCTTTGTACTAACAGAGGAAATTATTCCAGACAATCTCTTCCCTACTTGCCAGGAACTTTCTTCTTATTTCAGCCTATATGGGGTCAGTCACCTTAAATCTACTTATGTTTGTGTTTTCATTGCTCACTGGAGCAATTGCCAGTGCTGTGTGAGGGAGAGACAAAAATCAGGCTGTCCCAGTATGAGTATGATTAGAACACTTTCTCTCCTTGTTTCTGTCATATTGCTGGTGATGATTAATGAGATGCCTCACTTGGCATCAATAGTTATGCATCTGCTTTAATTACACAATAGGAAGAGTAAGAACCAGTGGAGGGAAAAGCTGGGGATGAAGAAGGTGCTATGCTGCAGTCACAGGACTGAAAACCCATGTGGCTTCAAGCAAGAGGTCCCAAGGATGGTATGTATCTGCCCAAGCTCTGAATGGCCAAACCACTGCATCACTTTCCCTTTAGGGGTCTAAAGTGTGTCCTGCAGATATTTCATGGTAGGTACTCATTTTCTCTTCTGGTCCCCATTTCCTACTTTCTGCTTTCCATCTTTAATTTTTTTTTCCAATCCAGTACTGGTTAAGTCCTATTCATAGAAGAAGGCTATTCATAACATGCTTTGAAAAAAATTATTAGAAATCAACTTTTGCATAAATGCTTGGCTTTTATTAGAGCTGTAGCCCAGGACAGCACAGGAAAACCACACAGTCAAACCTCTGCTGCTTTTTCTTATTATCCATGTGGAGCCTACCATCTTGCCTCTGTGTGCAGTGCCTTTCTTCAATTTTACGTATCTCTGCAAAGGTCAGTGATGACCTGTGGCACAGCAGCGGCTTTGCTTTGATTCTTTCTGCATTCCACCTCTTGAGGTAATTTTTTGAAGTCTTCAAACCATTTCATAGCCTTACAGATGATTTTTTGTATGTCTGATTCAATGCGCTCATACTGTATCATTGACCTTTTTGAACCGTAGCAAGGGAACGGCATCAGATCACAGAACACTTAGATAAACTGAAAGATAATGGTATACTGGACATCACATCTTGGTTTGGCCTGACTCCTGAGGCAAATGGTTGTATGCAAAAAAAGCCTTTCCGAAATTATCTTTGCTTCAAATTCCATATAAGTAAAAGCCGAAACTGCTTTAGAAATCAAACTGCTTTTTCCTAAAGTATTTCTGTATTTCAATGTACTTAGAAGGCATGTAAAAGACACTTAGCTGGTGATATTCTCATAAGTTGCCCTGTAATTAGTCATTGCCTCCTGCCTTTTGAGAATCAGACCTAAAAGGCACATACAATAGAAAATTTCCACAAAATAAAATGTAGCCCCAGTAACAGCCTCTCAGAAAATAAGTAAACAACAAGGCTATCATTTTCTCCCTGACTCTGGCACAACTAATTAAGCATATTTATCTGACTACATAGTTTGGTGTACTGCTATAAAGTGATTCTCCATTGTACTGGCCATTGGTGGTCTCCCTTTTCTTGATTCTGTTATTTCTGTGCAAGAAGTAGAACATTCACAAGCATGTTAATTTGGTGGGGTTTTTTTTATTTCAGCTTAGGGGCAGCCTGGATTATAAGGGTCTTGTTTACCATATTCCATGTCCATTTCCAGTATTTTTCTGTTTGCTTAGAATAATGGGTATTTATAAGCTTAACGGAGGAGCTTTGCTCAGCTTGACATCTTTGTCTTTTGACAATCCAGCAAATTGTTGCCAGTTTATAGGTAGTTTGCCTGAACAGCAGCCCAGCACTGCAGGAACTGCTTGCTCATTATACTTGGGGGTTGTGTATAATAATCAGTATATTGAAGCTTTCTCCACATACTGATATTCCCTATTGCAAATCCAAAGGAACAGAAATACTGAGTTGCTGACAGATCTGATTCTGAAATAGAGCTGGGCAAACCATTTGTAAGGAAAAGAACCACCTCCCCACACACAAAAAAAAAAAACAAAAACCCAACCTCGAAAACCTCCAACCAACATCCCAATAACCCAAAATGCTTAATGTTGACAATTTGCTTATTAGTGATTTAGCGGTGACTTCTGAGTTTTAAATTTTTATTCAGGGAATGGTCTGTGGTTGATATCTCCCCATGGATTGCTTATGTAAAGAATTTACTTAATGGCACAGTGCACTCTCTCTTTGGTCAGTAGAGAATGCATCTTTCAAATATGAAAACCCCAACTTCTGCTCTCATAAATGCCACAAGCAACAGAGAGTGGGAGAGAAAGCTCTAAAGATGTCTTTTAGACTTTTTTTCTTTTCTTTCCCCCTAACATTTCCTTAATGAAAGCTGATATATGCCAGTCCAAAAAGAAAGATTTACTGAGAAGCAAGGCTCAAATGGAGACCAAAGAGTAGGAGCAGCACACTAAAAGTAAAATAACTTGTTTTTCTTTTTTTTTTTAGCTAATGATGTTCTGGGAAAATGAAACTTTGAGCCAGTTTCTTTTTCTGTGTATGCAGTGGGTGTTCACATGCCATCTTATGGGAGCAAAAATATTGTCTCTTTTGTCCATATAGATAGTTGAAAGCATTTGAACACTTTTACCCTGCCTGTTTGCTATTGCATGCCACTATATGTATATTTACAAAGGAGGGATGTTTTTATCCTATTTGAGGGAATGTCTGCACAGAATTGTGCATGTTAGGTAGAGGGTTAATTGACAAGCCCTTTCTAACCACATCTGCTGTGGACTGTGCAGCTCCAAGCTTACAAACCATGCAATCAAAAAGCAGTACCTTGGAAGCACTGCATCCTTTCTCAATTGAAAAGTGAGCCAATTACTTATCTGCTCATGCAGCCAACACCCCCTCTCAGTATGATGTCTGAACATGCCATTTTTAACGCACCAGGATGCTTATGCTTATCAGATTTTGCATCCTACTGGTCTGAATTTCCCATAGATAGAGAGAATGAGGTTTCAGGAAAATGCATCCATGACACCATCTTGCAATGGCACTCACTTTGATTAGAACTGGGTTACCTTTCCGCTCTGCAAACACTATCTTAAGAATTTGTTATGAATTGGTTGGCGTTTCAGCTTCATCCTATTTCACTGAAAGATGAGGTTACATCAACAGGAGAAAACTTAAGCATTTGCAATTTTATGTAAATGTATTGCTTGTTTCTGCCCATGAGTCCATAGATTGTCACACTGGTTCAAGTGCCAGTCAAGCTACCTCTGGCCATATACTTCAGTATCTCCTGGTCTTTCTGAAAGTTTTTTTTATGATACAGAGATTTTTCATTGTATGAATCATTCACCTTTGCAAATGTTTAAAACTTCCATAGAATTGTGAAATAGCCAATTGAATTGAAACCAGCTAATTGAAAATATTTATGTTAAACACCATTTTTCATATGGAAGGCAGGTCAACGATTGAGATGTTATTTAGCTGAGTCATTTGGAAACAGCAAGTCTAATAACTAGCTCCCAGCAGACTCTGGTTTCCCTTGCGTTCAAAGAGATGGCTGTGGCTGCCAGGCTGTTGGGTTGCAGCACAAACTGTCCCTCTTGAGCTGTTTTCAGAATCCCCAGATGCATTTTCTTCAAAATATCCCATTTCTCTTTTCCTTTTACAGCATTTGTCTACTCTCCATATCATAATTTAATTTTTCCATTAGAGCCTCCTCTAGTAACTGAGGGAACTTGCTTCAGTGCAGATCATCTGGATGTTATTCTTTGTATTGAAATATTTGTTGCAAGATCACTTTTCAATTCTCACACTGTTTTCCTAGTTTATTTACAGATGTTAATAGATATGGTAGTATCACAAGCAGCTTTCTTCTCTTTTGCAGTAACTCTGAGACAAAATAAGGAGCTCCTGTGAGAATTTGTCTCCTGGGACTATGTATATATAGTATTGCAAGTTGTGCACTGGTGATAAGGCACTAAGGACTTACATTACCTAGAGATTTGGCAGGGTTGTACAGCAGGAAGAGCCCTGTGTCAGGTGCTGACATACAGGCAGATGATGGCACTTCTGACATCCAGAGACAGCAGTTTCTCTAAGTCCAGAGGAATCTAATTCAGCATGATTTTAGCTCATTATTCTCATTTATCTTCCTCTTCAACAGTATTCAACTTCTCAATGAATGCTTCTCGAAGAATGTTTTGTTTTCCCTTCATAGGTTGCTTCTAGCAAGTTTATTGTTCTAACTGAACAAGCTTGGAACAAATATTTTGGTTTGTGCCTATTGTATATATAAGTCAACCCTTGTCCTGCTACTTATTTTCAACACAGCAGCAAAACCCAAAATCAAACAGGAACTTATAAAGGCTTAATGAAAAAAATTTCATAAAAGGCAAGAAAGTTAGGAGCAAGCGTTCGACACTGTCTCACAAGACATCCTTGTCTCTAAATTGGAGAGACATCAATTTGATAGGTGGACCACTCGGTGCATAAAGAACTGGCTGGATGGCCGCACACAAAATGTTGTGCTCAATGGCTCAATGTCCAGCTGGAGACCAGTAATGAATGGTGTCCCTCAGTGATTGGTGTTGGGACCAATCTTGTTCAACATCTGTGTCGGTGACATGGACAGTGGGATTGAGTGCACCCTCAGCAAGTTTGCCAATGACACCAAGCTGTGTAGTTGAGTTGATACGCTGGAGGGAAGGAATGCCATCCAGAGGGATCTTGACACGCTTGTGAGGTGGGCTGATGCCAAACTTATGGAGTTTACCTATGCCAAGTGCAAGGTCCTCCACCGTGGCTCAGAGCAATCTCAGGCACAGCTACAGGTTGGGCAGAGAAGAGATTGAGAGCAGCCCTGTGGAGAAGGACTTGGGGGTGTTGGTCAATGAGAAAATGAACATGAGCTGGCTGCAGTGTGCACTTGCAGCCCAGAAAGCCAACGGTATCCTGGGTTGCATCAAAAGGAACGTGACCAGCAGGTTGAGGGAGGTGATCCTGCTCCTCTCCTCTGCTCTCGGGAGACCTCACTTGGAGTATTGTGTACAGTTCTGGTGTCCTCAACATCAAAAGGACATGGAACTGTTGGAACAAGTCCAGAGGAGGGCCACGAGGATGATAGATTGAGAAAATTGGTCTGTTCAGCCTGGAGAAGAGAAGGCTGCATGGAGACCTCATATCAACCTTCCAATATCTGAAGGGGGCCTATACGGATGCTGGGGAGGGACTCTTTTTATGAGGGACTGTAGTGATAGGACAAGGGGTAGTGAGTTCAAACTTAAACAGGGGAATTTTAGATTGGCTATAAGGAGGAAGCTCTTTACTGTGGTAGTGGTGAGGCACTGGAATGGGACAGAGCCTTGGGTGGCATGGTTTAGTGGGATGTGTCCCTGCCCACGGGAGGGGGGTTGGAACTAGATGATCTTAAGTTCTTTTCTAACCCTAACTATTGTACAATTCTATAATGCTGACATAGGTCTGGGAGAGGAGTACTGCACAGCAGACTTCAGGTCAGGCAGCAGCTCCATTGTGATTGTCCACTTCCGGAGCAGGCTGCTGATCTTGGGCCTCTGAGGTGACTGAACCAGTGGTTCCTCTGGGTCTCGTATCATTGATTTTTAAAAAGCAGCTTTGATTCTTGAATGCTTTGTCCCAGGTGTGTGGCTGGGGTGCTGCTTTTGAGCTTGAGTTGTGAGGTTGTTGGATATCCTTTAATGAAGAGAAAGGAAAGGCCAGCATTAAGTCCAGTGAATCAGAGGTCATTTGAACAGTAACAGCAAATAGCTAGCATGAGAAATGGTCTCAGAGGAAATCTGGAGTCTTCACTTCATATGCTGGGTTTGGTTTTTTTTTCTCAGTACTGCTGTTGGAAAGCAAGTCCTCTCTTTTGTGATTTATATCAGATGCAGAATATTCTGATTTATGCCTGGAGAGACAAGTAAACATTTGCCTGTGAACCTAACCTGTGTTGGAGATTAAGTTGCAGTCTTGAGGAACAGAAGGCTACCTTGTGAAATGTCACAGAATGTCCCCAGATCATTTAGTACAGCTCCTTCTCCCATGGGGGAGGCACTAAAGGCCAGTGACTTTGAGAAATAAGGAGAGCAAAATGCAGACCACCAGAATCAGCAGAATGCCGAGGATAAGCTAGAAGGTGAATGATTCAAATTGCTGCTATTGCTGAGATTGCTGAAATCAGCATAATGAAGGACCAACTAGACAAAAGGTCCTGCAGAGAGCAGAAAAAGCAACTGAAAGCTGTTGCTCAGCTGAACACAAACAAGCTCAGAAAAGCACCCAAAACTGCTACAGAAGAGGGGTCCTTTGAGAGGACCTCTTGTGAAAAAGGAGTGGATGCTCCCCAGTGGGCTGGAGACAAATGGAGAAACAGTTTCTTCCTGGAATGAAGGGCATCACTGAAAAATAAGGAATATCTTGATCATTAGAAAAGCATTTGGTAAGAAATCATACTGGATTGCCTGTAATCTGCCCAGACAAATCCACTAACCTGCAAGGCTTAATAAATAGAGAAAGGAAGCAGGAAGAGGGAAATACTTATGCAAATGCTTTAGAAATCTATGCTGACCCTTTAGCAAGAGGGCAGCAAATACTGTAGCTAAACAAGGATCCACATGACTATTGAAAAGGAGAGATTTTATAGCACATTATCTTCCCAGTATCAAAAGTTAATGCTTTCTGGGTTGAGCATCCAGTAACACCACCACTATTATAGTTGTAGACCAGTCATGATCACAACAACTTGAAATTCAGGGACTAGATACAACTAAATGGTAGGCAAAGCATCAGTTATTGAAATAACAAAGGATGACTCCCTAAGCATCTCCTCACAACATATTGGAGAAAAAGGAGAGCTGTCACGCGAAGTTTTTGACATGGAAGAGTTTGCTGCATTCCATGTAGAACATAATGAGTATTTTAAAAATAATTGGAGTTCTGTGCTGGGCTGAGAGAATCTACGGTGGATTTGGTGAGGTTGAAATACATTTATCATTGACTTGAAAGTAGGTATGCGCTCGGGAAGCAGTAGCTGTGGTCTTGCTGCATTTGCTTTGTGCAAACAGAACACAGCACTGAGCAGTAAAGTGTGTACTCAGAACTGCTGGAGAGCTGCTTCCCCAGAGCTTGTAACAGCAGTCAGCCTAACTCATGAAGAATACAAACCTGAAGTGGGAAACTGTTCAGCTATAAAATTCCCTAGGGTCAAGAAAAAAATTCAGGGCTAGACACTGCAATGATTTAGAAAAGAGAAGGCAACAGTGACCAAATGTGTAAGACTTAGAGATAATTTTAATGTATACAAAATTGTTGTAAATGATTTTTAATAGAATTTTTGAGTAATTAATAAAGGAAGATGCAGGGATTAATGAAGTAAGAGTAATGTGGAGTATTTGGTAAAAATGAATTTTTGAAAATACAGTTAGAACAGGAAAAATACCTACTGTTGCAGGTTTACTGTTAGTTAAGATGCAAGTAACGAGGCAGGAATGTCAGAAACACAAAGCAGATAGTGCTGTTTTATATTGGATGGTATTTGGCTGGCTTAAGAATTAACACTTCATCCATACATTGGGATGATTCAATCAATTTTCATCCACCTACCTGGAGAAAAGCAGAACAGCCTAGAGAAAATATATTTTTTTCATGTTATATCTCTTTATAACAGATCCTTTGACAGAGTGCAATCTGTCATTTCACTAATTATCTGTGCAACCAAAATGGCAACAGAGATGTTGTATGGCAAAGTGAATGACCTAATGGGTATATGAGGTACACTTCCATAAAAGCTGTGGTTTCAGGAAAAAGAATAAGGGGGGAGAAGGTGGAGGGGAAAAGGCTAGAGGCATCAGGCATTCATATAGCATTTCTTTTTAATAGGATATGGGATCCTAACTACCTTGACCTCCATAGGAGCCAGAGGTCCTGTGGTTTTATATGATAGTTTGACTAACTAAGCCAAATAGATTAAATAGGCGCCGATTGTGCTGCAGTGGTGCAACTCAACACATGAGGTACCAGATTTGCAGGGTCCTAGTGGAAGATAGGTTGCCATAAAGGGCATGACTGTGGTATGGCTTATATCATCTGACACAATAAAGCCTTCAAGGGAGAGGAAAAATTTTGCAAAGATAACAAATGAAATAGAACTGAGGTAAATAGAGGGTCTGCACTTAGGTGTGCGGTAGCTCATAGGAAAAAGGCACAGACAGATGGAGAGAAATCACTGTCCCAAGTGCTGTCAAAACGCTGCACTTGTGCTGCAGCTTAAAAATGGTCATTTTGCATTTACTGATTAAACTTATAATAATGTCAACTGTCAAATGTGCAACTGTGACATGCAATTTATTTCCTACAGAGAGCCTATTTGAAAATATTCAACATTTCATCTTATGTATTAATCATGTGAAACTGTATTGCATGGTGCAATTAACCAGAATTTGGTTTCCATACAGGCTGAGGGAAAAATCTTGCTGTGCGTGTGGGTTGTTTCAATTATACAGTGCTTTTCATTATTTTTAGCTCTATAGAATTGCAATAATTTGGCTGGAGTAAGTCCAACTGCATTGTAAAGTTAATGAATTTCTTAGCAGATATTTTTTAAGACTTTGTGTTCAGAAAAAGCCACTGAGCACAAAACTAATTGGGCAGGGTTACAAAATATCCAAATCAGACATTATAGGAGTCAATGAGAGAGGTTGTGTGGAGAAAAGCTTATAGCTTTTATCTCCCTATATGTCATCGTCACAGCCAGCAATGATGATGCTTTTCATTGAAAATTAAAGGAGTGCTTCAAAGCCCATTTAGGATAAGAAAGGGAAAACTACTATTGCAGGACTAAACTTGGTGGGAAATGGGATTTATTGTTTCAGCACAGCCTCAGGGGCTTGCTGCTGGCAGACATTTGCTGAGCAGAGGTTTTGCATGTTGGAGCATGGAGCATGGAGTACACACACTGTCTTCGTGCTCTCTGTGGGGACAGCAGGTGCTTTGTCCCAGGACTCACTCTGCAACATCACTGCATTTTACACTGAGTCTGGAGTGGACCTTGACTTATTCCTCTGACTTCTGATATTGAGATGGTTCATTCACCACCTTTGCATGTTGGGACCAAAACTACCAGTATGCCAACTGGAGGATGGGGTATTTCTGAGTACAAAACTCCCTCCTATATAAAGATCCTAGTTAATTCTACCTAACATCAAGCATTAGGTTAGCCTCTTAGTCCCCTGAGTTGCAGCCACTGCAATAGGAAATGGAGGGACAGAAGACTCAAATCTCTTCAGCCACAGCCATTCTGAACTTCCTTGTCCCTCTCCCTGGACAGGGAAGGAAGCCACAGAGATAAATCACCTGCTTCAGCATCTCACTGAGGACTATAATGAGCTTGCATGAACCTGGATCCCAGCACTCAAGTACAAATACCAGTGCTCATGTACCTATATATACAAACCAAACCTAGAGAGCCTCTGGATCCAGTTTTCGCAGTGTTATTTTAATTCTGGTCCTTTACTACTCTTAGCCCCAGCCAGGAGACTGCCCTAGAAGTTGGATAGGGAAGAACAATTACTTTACCATCTTTCCATCTTCCCCTTGAATCTTTTATGGCAGTCCAAAGGCTCTGCTGAATTGTGCTATAGAATAGGAGCCTGAGTGTCCACATTCATCATGTTTTGAATAGAGAAACACCGTCTGGCACAGCCCCACTGGCCAGAGGAATGAGCATTTTCAGGAATGTGGAAGAGACGTTCTCTACCACAAAAAAGCCCTTCCTTTCCAGTAGGCTTCCGCTTTCAGCACCTTTTACTTCTCCTGATACCATAAAAACAGCTGAAGTGTTTACCAGACTATTTTTTTTAAAGAATAAAGTAGAATGTGTAGTATTAAATACTGTAGCTCTCTACAAAATTTGCATAGGCATAGTGTGTGCCCTAAGGCTCCTTACCAAGGATTCTGTGCGTTATCATCATACATATATTAACAATGTGCTTGAACTCTGTAGCAAATTTTAATTTTTCTTTGTCAATATCAATGTTTCCATTGCATACACAGAGTGGAATGAGCTCAGTGATTTCATTATATTTTTCAATTAACTTTTCTTTCCCTCATCAATGCTGCTGTGGATTAATTCATTCTCTCTACTTTCTTCAAGAAAAAAACCCCAACATTATCTGATATGAAATATTTCAGTTCCTTGGAAGAAAACTGGCTGTGAAAGGGAGAGCTCAATCCAGGATATGAGTATGCTATCCAGCTGAAGGCTTGACCATTTTATTGGAAGTTAGAGAAAACTGTAAAAATACCCAAATTTGGCCTTTGTGGGGATATTTAGGTGAGAGGGTGGGATGAAGGAAAAGATCTGTGGGCTGGGATCTTTCTTTGCTCTCCAGTGTAGCACAGGCATTAGTACTGTTACTGCAGCATTTCAGAGGAAGGTCTAATGTCTCCTTTGAGACTTGGCATGAAAGCAAATTGCAGCAAATTGGTGTCTATCTTGCAATGCAAAATGTTAATTTTTATGTGCTGGCATGCTGCAAAAAGAAACAAAGTTTTGTTGGGGTATTTTTTTTTGTCATGTTTGGCAGTGAATGAATATTTTTTTCATCTATTGCATTTACTTCCTGACAGAGGTCTGTATCTTTCAAAGGAATTGTTGCATGCCAACAGTGGGCTGTTTCTGTAGAGTTTGTAGGAAAAATCTGTAGGTGAAATAAGCATCTATTTAATTTATCCTTCACAGTTGATTCATGTAAATGAAGAAATGGAAGTCTTTGAGAGCCATCAAAGCTGTGAAATAAACACACGATTAGCTGCATGAAAGTGCTGAAACCCATTAACACTCATTTTAGAATTATAATGTACTTCAAGTCTATTTGTTGAAATACAAATGCAATTATGTGGAAAAAAATTAATGCACAGTATGAAGTTTCTTTAAGATCTCTAAATTTTCTGCAGACAAGATTAAGTTAATGAAACCCTGTTTTTAGAAGGCAAACAATTAGGATGTTTTATGAAAGTATAGAGAAAATTTAAGAAAGGTATAACATCACCAACTATGAGCATCAAAGCAAATAAACATTTGTAAAAAATAGTCTGAATGATGAAAGCAGACAGCCTGCCTCATCCTGGCCTACAGTGATATTGCCAGCAAGCAGAAGGACATGTGGTTTTAGGGGGCACAGTTGGAAGTGAATGTGCTTATGGTAAAGATAAAGTTCAGATCATTAGATGTTTGTTTCTAGGTACAGATCAGACAACCAGTTCCTGCTTCTCTCAGTCTACATTTAATATAAATTTTGTGGAGCTTGTAGTGGTTTCTCATCTGCTCAAAAGCATTCTTTTTGACTTTTCCTGTTCCCATCCTCCCCTGAACCCATCATCGTGGCTTCTCAGCCTCATGTTAGCCCTACGGTAAAGACATTTGCAGAGCTGGTGACCAGCAAACCTCCAACAGCAAAGGAAGCTGCCCATGCTACCACAGTGATGGCCATGCTGAGTTTGCTTGGAAGTCCACCTCTGCTGGTAGCTCTTGGGGGAGAGTGATCAGGGAAATAAGACTCAAGTCAAGTGTTGCCTCATCGTGCCACGTGGTGTGTTATCCCACCTTCAGTCCACTGTTAACCTAGGTGGGAACAAAGTCTCCTTTGCCTTAATGGGACATCATCTAGGCTCTGCCAAAGACATTGTGCTGCAGAGGGATCCTGTGGGCATTGCTTATACTATCAGCCTTCCTTTTCAGAGCTACTAGGAGGAGAGAGTTAAAAAGAGAATCCCATCTGTGCAGGACAGAGCAGGCAGGGAAAGGCTGCATTAGAAAACTCATTTTACACCATGGGAAAGTCTACTTAACTGGCATTGAAATAGTTCCAAGATTATTTTAAAGTTGGTAGCCAGAGGCAAGCAGTCAACTGCTATGGAAGGATGTACTCCGTAGCATATCAAATAGCATTCATTTAGGTCAGAAATGAGAAAGTGTCCTCAAAATGGAGAAGTATTTTTCACAATCCTGAGAGTACTGAGGAAAAAAGATCTTTAAGAGTAAATATATCAGTCTTCGCTCACCTGAGCCAATAGTCAAATCACAGAAAAAGCTGGAAAAGAATGCAATCTGTCTGGTGACACAACTAATTGTGCTTCAGATCTAGGAGCTCATAGCCCTACAGGAAGAAACAGTGCTCCTCATCTCTACGCATGCAATAATGTTGTCTAAGTCACTAGGGATGCTTACATACTTAAGCACATGTGCTTTTGCCCTCGTGAATTGGCACATAGCTGCCATAGTTGGACGTCCCAAGTAAAAACGGAATGAAGTAAAAGATTAAATAGTAAAATCACTGTGTCTCTTTCTTCTCTTTCTAATGCCATGAGAAATCAAATATTTATGAACCACAGCTTTCTCAAATGCTCCATCATTTAGTACTGACTTTCAGGAATGAAGAAAGGATCAGATAGCAGAGCTGGTCTGCTTATGTTGTAATAATTTATATTTGAACTAACTACATGAAATGTGCATATAACATACTGCTTGTGATAATGATATAAGTATGGCATTTCTCTGCAAATTTTATAGTGAAATACCCTAGTGATTCTAATCTGAATGTAAAATGATTTGTACACCATGTAAGAGGTCAAATATTACAATTTTGCCTGGTTGCACTAGAACTGTAGGATCATAGAATATTTTGGGTTGGAAGGGACCCTAAATATCATCTAGTTCCACCCCACTGCCACAGGCAGGGATACCTTCTACTAGACCAGGTTGCTCTAATGCCTGTCCAACCTAGCTTTGAACACTGCCATGGATGGAGCAGCCACGGCTTCTCTAGATTTTAATCTGTCCTAGGACAGAGGTAAAATTTCATCAGGGATTCGTAAAAATGGCGTTCACCCCACCTAACTGTAGCTGACTAGAAGGTGACTGAGTTAAATTTTGAAGCTTAGCCTTGCAACAGCAGATATCGTAACTCCCTCAACAGTCACAGAAAAAAAGATGGACACTTCCAAGAAATGAAAAATCCTGCACTCAGATCTGAAGTGGTTGAGGCACTTTCCAGAGGCACCACGGCCAGAGTGCCAGCCCAGATCAGATACCAGGATCCAAAGAGCTGAAGTTGGATGAGTTGAGTCCTCTTTCCAATGTAGAATTTGGTCAGGTTAAAACTTTGGTGCCTGGCCCCTACTAATATGATCCTACCCAAAATCAAGATTTGCAATCCATTACCTTCAAAAAACTAATTTTAAGCATTTTTATTTTTTTATGCTATGAACACAAATAGATTCACCTTTCCTATATACACACTTTAATCTCAAACCTTGAAAGATTTCATCTTTGAACTTCGTGTGTGTCTCCAGTAATTACCTGATGCCAATTCCAGCTTCTAGTATTTCTGCATTCCAACTCAGTCTAAACATTATCTGGGATG
This sequence comes from Myiopsitta monachus, assembly GCA_017639245.1. Classification (NCBI taxonomy): domain Eukaryota; kingdom Metazoa; phylum Chordata; class Aves; order Psittaciformes; family Psittacidae; genus Myiopsitta; species Myiopsitta monachus. Next base: position 56,535,418 of record CM029924.1, on the reverse strand, counting down.
TACAATGTACCATGAAAGCATGCTAAAAATTAAAGGAAACCAATAACCAAGTGCCTGAACTGCGATCTAGAGAAAACCTATTGCATCTTTGTAGGCTTAAGGCTCCTCTTTAATAGGTCAAGTGTCATAAATGCATAGGAAAGCATGCAATCAATTAAGTGAAGAGTTTTTAAAGGTTGCCAAAGGTCAGCCAGTTTGGGAAACATATTAGGCAATGCTATGTATCTGCTGGAAAAGAAGATGTTCAGGGACTGGCTGTAGTGGGTCTGACAGATGTCTATCCCTGCACATATACCTTCTTTCCACAGCCCCCCAGCTCCTGATTTCATATCAAGCATAGAAACTGAAAGCCTTGTTAGCATCTCAAGGGAATGAAGTCAGGTATTTAATTAAAGGACGTCAGGCCCATTTCAGACGTATCTGATGTGTTCAGAGCCATAGCACCCAGCGGACCTTCTGGAGGCTGCCCAAGAAGGCACAGCTGTGCACACAGAGAGCTCAGTGCTTATGGCAGCTGGGCCATGTATGTGGTAATATCGAGTGAGGCATCTGTAAGTGTACAAGAGTTTTGCAAATAAGAAATTGCTCCAGGGATTTTTCAATATGGCTTTTTTACAGTGCATGAATCCCTGCACACTGCTTGTCATGCAGGGGGAGCCTTGCATTTACTTTCTTGGGGGTATCAAGAGGCTGTTGAGAGAACCCCTTGTCTTTTGATGTTTTATGATGACATTTGGACTGTGCTAGCCTGCATATAGGTCGCAAAGAGAAAGGTCTCATGATGTAAATGCATCTGCCCTGGATGTCATTAGCATGCAATAGCAATTATACCTTGCTCAGGGTTGTTCTCAGTAGCAGGTCTTAAAAGCATGACAGTTTATCAACAGCTATGCAGCGACGCTATGGCAGCTGCAGGATCATCTGAATCATTTACAACACAACTGTTGCAACACCTCCAGAGTCCCCACCAGAGAGCTTTACTGCTTAGTGTGTATATGTACACACTGCACACACACGCAGAAGCACACAGAGTCTGGGCACTGCAGACTCTCCAAATCGTACCATATTATCTTCCCAGAACAAAAATGGTGTGGGTGTAAAAGTGATCTGTGTGGGGTTACAGATGGCAAATATGGCAACTAGAAAAAATTATTGCAGAGGGAAGAATTAGTTAACAAAAGCAAAGTAATAAAGCACCTTGGTATGAAGTGAAAATGGAGAGGGCACTTTGGGTGTTCTCTTGCTTTTGTAGAAAGGGTATTTTTTGGCTGCCAGATCTGTTGCTTCTACTTCTAACTTACTCAACAGACAGCCTTTGATTTGTTTGTTTAAATTGAAAACATCCTTCCTAGGCTGTGCATGTTCAATGAACAAGAGAAACTGCTCCCATGTGGATTCCTCTGGACAGATTTTCATCTGATGAAAATACTTCTGGAAGCAGTGAGCAGGTCCTCCCCTAGGGGAAGCTGGTCTCCTGTAGATGCAGCTGCAGCTGATGCAGAGTCTGCAACAAGGTGCAGCTCATCTCTATTCTTCTGACATTTCCAGGACAGTGCATTGACTTTTCCCCCCAAGGCAAAGTGGCTTCTGACATGAGTATTTGCTCAATCAGGCAGCAGTGCTAGGAACCAATTTTGTTTGAAATCCTTTTAATTCTGTTTTGTACATGCACCCTCAAGTCCTCATGCTGGTTAATGGAGAGTGTTTGGATGCCCCTCGGCAATTTGTTAATTCTCTGTTAATGCCAATTATATCAGACCATAAGTGCAGAGAATAAGGATGGCTGCTCTAGCGTAAAAAGGGGCATGGTGGGAGACCAGTTTCTGACTACATCCATGAAATGCAACAAGCTTCTCTTTGCTGAAGGGCAATATGTAACGAATACAGAGAAACTAGGTTGGCTTTTAATTGCTTAGTCCACTAACACCACAGTGTGTAATGGAAAGGGTTCAGATTCATGTGTAGGCATACAGAAAATGAGATGGGATGACATAATTGCTTAATCTTTTCACATCAAATGACCTGGCAACCTGTACTGTAATAATACTAATGAAGCTGTAAGGGGAGTGCTATGGATCTCAGTAAATCCCCTTGAAATAACCAAAGCTAGAGAAAGCTCTCATAACAGCAAAATCCAGGAAACCTTACTCATGCAAGCATGAGGAAGGAATTTTCTATGACTGCTTTCATCAGAAGAGATTATTCTAATCAGATCTATTCAGAGGCACAACTCTCTGAAGGACCAAAGTAGCCCCAAGGTTTCAACCCGCCAAGCAGGCAGGCTGCCAGAATTTCTACCCTAAGATACTGGGCTGGCCACAGAGTTTGTGAGCTGCTCAAGTGTAACAGGCGCTCTAAGTTGAAAGGAAAATATGACATTAGTTGACAGATAACCTGCTGTGTCGCATTCCCCAAGTTTAAGAAGAAACACCACAAGGGCTGAACTGTTGCACAGATTGCTCTGCACGAGGGATGCTGCAGTCATATTTCTCCATGCTTTTTCAGTCTCTTGGCTATTTATACCACTAGTAATGTGTGAAAAAGGCAGGAAACATAAAATAGTTGAGACTCCAAGCAAACAAGCAGAATCACAGAGTTTGCGTCTGCCTCTGTTTGTGATGCCAAAACTGGCAGACTGATGGGATTTGTACTAATGAGCTAATTGGGAAAATTTTCCTTGACTGTTCCATCAAAAGCTTGATGTTCTCTAATCAGCTGCTCCTTGACAGCAGATCAGGAAAACCAGCAAGCTTTAATCTGTTGTAGTCTTCTTGGTTTTTGGCTCAGCTCTGGGTGCCTACGAGAATCAGACATTTGGATTCAGAGCAGTGGTTGAAGCTCTCATGGCTGAAGGGGTGATATTTCTTCCTGCACATTACTGTCAGGTCATTTTTTTGCCCTGGGATCCTTTTTCTTCTCCTGGATGAATCATCTTTTCTATATAGGTTATGAAGGGAAACCATTTCTACTCAAATTTATCTTGTTCTTATCAAAACTGCAGCTAACCTTAATTACCATGGTTACCTGCATCTCTACACCCTGCCAGGGAGTACCAGTGAATGCAAACCAGCTGAGAATAGGGAAATGATTCTTGTTTCTAGTGTCTTATAGAAATCTCTCTGCTGATTTCTTCTTCCCAAATCTCATTTTCCCATTGATGTTTGTTTCTGTTCATCCTGATGAACTCCACTGATGGGTACCCCACTGAACAGTACTAATAGCAAAAGCTCCAGAGACAGCCTGGCCAATAAACCAGAGATCCTGACCTACTCACTTTCCTCTAACAATAGGATTGATTTACAAAACATTAATCATCCAAATTCCTTTATGCAGACAACAGCACAGGAAGCAAGAGGTTACTGTGTACTTGTGATCAAACAGTGCAGCTTGAATCCAAAGAGCATAACTAACTCACTGCTCCCTTTAAATATATATAATTTAATCCTTAGAAATGATAAAATTTGAAAGCTAATTTGGGCATTTGTAGCTTGTGCATCAAAAACCACAATGTCACAGATGTCTCCTTCAATTTCCATTATTTCTTTAAAGGACTATAGATATCTTTCTAGCTGTGTGTAGAGCAGTTACGTATCAGTTATGCTCCCAAGCACCTTATCTGCGTACACCTAAAATTAGGAATTCTAGTTTTAGGTTATGTCTTTGTCTTGCTTTAACATTAGTGATGAAGGAGCCATAAACAGTGTGTAATAGAAGGAGAATTGCTAACCATACATGAATGTCAGGACTTGTTTATTTAAGAGCAGCTGCATTTAGAAATGGTGGGGAAGTCTAGCTGATGAGTAATGGTATTTCTGTTGATAAATACTGCTTCATATAAGGATGCAGACTGAGCATTTTCAGTCAGATTTTTTTTTTTTATCAGAGATAAGGTAAACGACATATTTTCTGTGACTTATTTTCTGATTTGTCATTATGAAGAAAAAAAATCATCACTTCATGGCTATGGGAGATGACAGCACTGTTCAATGGAGTATGGATCTGATAATCCAAAGCTTTCCTGAGGCTGAGCCAGGATTAAATCTCAGTAAACCAGATTTACTGGTCAGATGACTAGTAAATCTACAGCTCAGATCAGTAAGCTGAGCTTATTAGCAACACCATACAAAGATAAGTAGACTGCTTTCCGACCCAAGGAGGTCATGTGCAGCTGTACTGATCTGTTAACTCTGCCACACAATTGCTTATAGCCTTTTATTAGAGCAAGGTCTTCTGTGGATGCACCTCTGGGCACACAGTTCTAGCCTAAGCAGAATTAGTTCTTGCACACTTTATTTTATCAAAGTTGGTGCCTCTGGCTGAAGGACAGTGCGGGTGGATGTCTGTGCCCCTGTGAGGTCTCTGTGGCTTATTCTGTTATAAGCAAGTTATACATATATATATATATATATATATATCAACAAACATACTCTCATCACACTCTGGGAGTACTGTGGAGCCGTGGTCTCCAACATTTTCAGAGCTCTTGGCACAAATGTGTCTAGGAAAAACCGAAGATTTTGAGGGACAGCATATGTTAGGCTGTTCCCTTACACAGGGAAAGTATCTTTGGGTACCAGTAGATCTTGGGGTTCATGAACACTGAAAACTCTAGCAGCTTTATATACACCGATTTTCAATGTGGATATGCTGAGCATTTTTATGAGGCTTTCCAAAGGAAATCAAAACAAACAAGAAAAGCCTCCAAAATGTCAGGGGTCACCTTTCACCCGGCACCTAGTTCTATGTTGCTTAATGAAAAAGCTAAACCATAGCCAAGAAAATTGGTTCCTGAGCACATTTCTGGTTGACAAGAAATTATTCCTGCAGATACATATGTCTCTGGTCATTCCTAAGAAAATAGTTTGGACAAGTGCTAAGTGCCCTAGGGACAGGGGGGATTTTGGTGAACACCATTCAGCAGAACAAATACTGTCAACCAAACAAAATTTTCTGACATCCAAATGCAGGACACATTCATATCATTCTGTACAAATAAGTGGATTGGCACGCTTTGTGATAGTGTGATTCGTGACAAGTGTTCTGCACGGGGTCCCATTCAGCCACTGTGTTAATGCTGGTAGAGTGGGGTGTTGACTTGAAACCAGCTCCACCAAATGTAGTCATGTTATTCTGTTTGGATGGTTGGAATGGGATACATCTGCTTGCTTCCTTGCAGGCATCTTACTGGGTGGGTTACTAGTAACTGGGATGAAGCTGGGGCGTTACGGCTTCCCAGGTAACAGCCACCTCTACTGCAATGGAAAGCTTCCCAGCCATTCCTGGTAGTGGGAGAAGGTCAAGGGACACCACAATGCCTTCTACCAAGGAATGCAGGAACCAGAGTTTCTCCTGCTGTAGATGACTTTTGCCTCACTGTCTATTTAGGAAAAAAAAAAAAGAGAGAGATATCTGTGTTTGCTGAAGCAGTGCAAAGAAACTCTGAAGCAGGGATGGATCAAAGCTTCAATGTATAAATCAAACATGTTTCAACTCACACACCATTTACTGCAAATACAATGCTCAGAATTCAATATTTGCCTTCTGGAACATGAGGTGTTTCACAGGGCCCTTCTGTGGCATGATATTATTCTTATCCACTGACTGAATGAGTCTAAGGCTGTAGTTTCCCTTGACAATGCTGGTGATTACTGGAGCAATTTGAAACTATATTAATTTCATATTATTAGAAAAGACATCTCATTGTTAGAGAAGACATCTTTGCCTGTAAATGTGTTTGTTTGGTCAAGAACTGAAAGCAAACAGACAAAAGAAGGACAAGCAGTCAAGGCAATCTCGGAAAAAAATTAATAGCTCTTCACAAAGAAACATTCACTTACACTAGACTTAAGGCTCGACAGTGACAAAGGCACTGTAAAGCTTAACATTCAGGTGAGAAAAGAGATGGATAATTTGCAATGCACCTGGTACTCGGAGCTCAGTAGCAGCTGGAGCGTCCACAGCTCAGAAATTGCACCGGTGACCAGGGTTCACTATAGCAGGGGAAAAGAGAGCTCAGGTAGAGCACTCTTCAATTTATTATCACGTTTGCTGCCAAAGAAAATAGAAATATTGTCCTTTTCTTTCCATTTTTGTTTCAATTTGTTTTATGGACAAATTTTTTTAAAAGATTTCTGAAAGCATCACATCTAGAAGCACCTAGGAAATGAATTGTACAACAGCATATTTTTAAATTGGAGATGAAAATAAATTGTTTTTCATGGCCATGAATAAAGAGTGTAGATGTGAATTATACCTTACTGCTTTATTTTAGAGCTTGGAGGGAAATGAATCACAGTACTCTTTTTGCAGTTAGTTGGAAATAGACTTAACAAATGTTTTCAAAAGTTTTAAGGTTGCCTTTTCCTTTTGTGTTGCAGAATATAGAGGGATTAAGGTGCATGATTTTTGGTGATGAAGAATATAAATATAAATTCAGAGTCAGTTGTCTTGTATTTCCTCAAATTGTAGCTGCGTTGCACCCCAGGCTACTGAAAAAAGAAAAACTTGAAATATCCAGATCCCACCCAGCATCACCTCCAGCCAAAGCAGATCATGCCGCTCCAGGTGGCATTGACCACTTTATATCTACATATAAATCTGTATATCTACACTTTAATGGGTATGTATTGTATATTGAATGGGTATGTATTGTATATTTAATGGGTATGTAATGTATATCTACACTTTAATGGGTCTAATCTTGGACAAAGAGGGCAAGCAGCCAGCACAGTCTATCATCTTGGTGGTCTCAGGGCTTGAGAGTTACTCTTGGCCCTCTGCAGAGATGCAAATCAGAGGAAATTTTCAAGAGACGTGGCAAGAGTTAAATTCAGAACTAGGCTCGTGTGTCAGACTTTGGTTGGCTCTAGGTCTTTTTCAGTCAGAAGGGTTGCAGTTTCTTGAAAAAGCAAATATTTTACAATGGATCAAGTATTCTGTCATTCACTTGTGATAACAGCAGCGATTTGAATGAGGCTTTTAAATACTGGAGTGTATAGAAGGGGAAGGCAGAGTGCTGCAGAGAGGAAGCCTTATTTTAATGGGAAAAAGTAGTTACTACAGGGTCATTTGGAGAAAACAACTCTATCAGCTAGAGAACTATTTTAGAAGGAGAGACACAGTCTCTTCCTACCACACACAGTGAGGACAGATCTTTATCAGCCCTGCTTTTCCTACACAGAGTCCTGATGCCTCAGGAAGAGCTGAGCACTGCTGACAGCACATGCTCAGGCACTGGCCTCATGGTAAAAAGTTGCACAACAGCGCAAGGTCTCCTGCAGAAAAGACAGAGGTAAGACATGGAAGAAGTACAGCCAAATCCACTTTTAGTGAATTTCTTATATAAATAAATTCCTTAAAAGAAATATCGAGACTTAGAAGGTAAGAAAAGTTTTTCCAGAAATGTTAGTCATCCCTCTTTGGGACTTTCAGCCTGTCTTGTGCTATTGGAAATTAGGTGAAAATTTTGACCTTTTTTTTAAAACAAAGTTGCCTACTTCAGCATGGCTACTCCTACAGCAAGCATGTAAAGATGGGAGCAACTGGGAAGTATTTGAGGACAAGAGCCCTTATAGACAACGCAGCACAGTGGTGTTTCAGTTTTTTTGTCAGTCCAAGTCCTAAATTCCCAGTAAGAGCAACTCCCCAGCACAACTGGGACATGTCACTCTTCCAGTAATAGCAATGGAAGGCTTAAACCTGAACTCTGTTTCTCATTCAGAATACCAGATTTCAGAATTATTGCTAAGTCTTATCCAAATTGTTAAAATTATTGATTCTGTGAATGCTTAAAAGATCACAAATACTTTCAGGATTAAAAATCATCTACATTTGTCAGTAGAAGTGTCTTTGTAATTCTTCTAGGCTATAATAGGCATGCACAATAGGATAAAATTGTCTAAAAGAAGCTGCAATATCTTTTGAAATGATCTAATTGTGGCATACTAATGTAGGCTATCACTTATCATTACTGAAAAACCAAAAACTGAACAAAAAGATAGTATTGCTCTGCGTATTTCCAATCAAAAAGAGCCTAATATTTGATCTTAGTTGAGTAATTTGCTACCATAAATCCATAATGTTGAACAGAACATTAAGAAAATAAATTAGTAGACATCCCAATTTTTTCCTGTTTTTTTTTTGTTTTGTTTTGCTTTCTTTCTTTCCCCATTTTTTATTATTACTACACAATTTCCTTTTTCTTTTTCTTTTTTTTTTTTAACTGGATACTGGGCATAAAAAAGGAATATGTAATATTCTTATTTAAAATGCTTTTACCCACTTCAGGGGGATGGTTTCTACTCTTAGCAATGCTCATCTGCAGGCTATGTGAAATACTTGATCCCTCAAACAAGACCTGATCCCCCTGGAAAGACTTCAGTGGCCTTAAAATACAAAGATTTAAAGGCTTTGGAATCAAGCATGAATGGATTTAAGGATTTTCTCTTAACATGTTAATTAAATGAGTAATAATATAACTTTAATGATTCTGAATTGGAGAGACATCAAATTGATACGTGGACCACTCGGTGGATAAAGAACTGGCTGGATGGCCACACACAAAGAGTTGTGCTCAATGGCTCAATGTCCAGCTGGAGACCAGGAACGAGTGGTGTCCCTCAGTGATTGGTGTTGGGACCTACTCTTGTTCAACATCTTTGTGAGTGACATGGACAGTGGGATTGAGTGTGCCCTCAGCAAGTTTGCCAATGACACCAAGATGCGTGGTTGAGTTGATACAATGGAGGGAAGGAATGCCATCCAGAGGGATCTTGACATGCTTGTGAGGTGGGCTGATGCCAACCCAATGAAGTTTAACCATGCCAAGTGCAAGGTCCTCCACCTGGGTCGGAGCAATCCCAGGCACAGCTACAGGTTGGGCAGAGAAGAGATTGAGAGCAGCCCTGTGGAGAAGGACTTGGGGGTGTTGGTCAATGAGAAAATGAACATGAGCTGGCTTCATTGTGCACTTGCAGCCCAGAAAGCCAACGGTATCCTGGGCTGCATCAAAAGGAGCGTGGCCAGCAGGTTGAAGGGGGTGATCCTGCCCCTCTCCTCTGCTCTCGGGAGACCTCACTTGGAGTATTGTGTACAGTTCTGGTTTCCTCAACATGTTGAGCTGTTGGAACAAATCCAGAGGAGGGCAATGAGCATGATCAGGGGACTGGAGCATCTCTGTATGAAGATAGGCTGAGAAAGTTGTGTCTGTTCAGCCTGGAGAAGAGAAGGATGTGTGGAAACCTCCTAGCAGCCTTCCAGTATCTGAAGGGGGCCTATAAGGATGCTGGGGAAGGACTGTTCATTAGGGACTGTAGTGATAGGACAAGGGGTAATGAGTTCAAACTTAAACAGGGGAAGTCTAGATTGTATGTGGGAAAGAAATTCTTTGCTGTGAGGGTGGTGAGGCACTGGAATGTGTTGCCCGGGGAATTTGTGAATGCTCCATCGCTGGCAGTGTTCAAGGCTGAGTTGGACAGAGCCTTGAGTGGCATGGTTATGATTCTATGTCAAGAGGCAATATGCTGACTCAGGCCAGATAAATGATTATACTCCATTTCATCACTATCAAATTCAGGGTGCAGGTGGTTTATATCCTTTGATCATGACTAAAATGATTGGCTTGGTTTCCTTATTTCTCCAGTCTTGAGCAGTTGGTGAAAAGTCATTTTTCAGACACAGGAGACCACAGAAAGAAGACACTATTTATATAGCTAGTCTGTTTTCTATAAAATATATAACATACTGAGCAGGTCTAAGTTTCTAGTGGGTCTTCCTCAAGACTAACTGCTGAGCATTAACAATCTTGAGCTGTGATCAAAAACAATACTTCAAAATCTCAATTTAGCTTCTTTGACCAAATTCTCTATCTGTTCCTAAGCGCTTTGTGTCCTTGTCTGTACGACTGTTGCTAATGGCCTTTTTGCTTATGCTGACTTATTAAGTATTTGAAACCATACATACCCAAGCTATTTGAAATCCATTGTTCAGTAGACCTTACCCCCTCCTCAATTACTGCAAATCAGGTAGGAGGAGGTATCTCTAAGTTCATCTACTTTTTCTAACTCAGGAGGAAAGTGGTGATATTGCCTAGAAGGATAATCCTGGAAACAAAAAGAGGCAAATTGTAGCTGAATCTCTCCTTCTCACTGTTAGTCACCAGTTAGTTTATTTTAAGATGGAAACTTTCTCATGAAGTGTTACAATAGGAGGGAAATTGCATACAAATGTTTAATTAGAAGCTTCTTTCCACGCTAAATGATACTCCTGCAGGAATTTGTGGGACTAATTGGTGTTGCTCTACTCCTTCTAAAAAAAGATCAGTGATGAGCTGACACGAGAGGGAAGTTACCCTTTCAGCATGTCAGGTGGGTGGGCGGTGGGATGGCTAAGGAAAAGACAGGCAGGGAGCTGAGAAAAGAAGAAGGAGCTGTGGAGGTGGAGGAGAAAAAGATCGTGAGAAGTGGTCTGAAGGGCTGACAGGCAGAAGTTGGGGGTGACATTGAAAGTATTTTTTTCAGGTTGCTCCCAGGTGAACAGCTCAAGAAATTTTTGTTTTGGGTTTTGTTTGCTTTTTTCCCAGAATTGGTGTCATTCCCAGAAAATAAAAAAAAAAAAACAAAAACCTAACAAAACCCAAACGTACACTTTTGCACTTTTATTGATAATGTCAGCCAACCAGAGTTCAGTGGGTATCTGTTTATGTGGATTCAGTAAAGCAGCTTGTAGAGGAGAAAGAAATCACCATTCACTTTGTCTTGCCTGAGGATTTTCAGAGGTTTGCCTGCATAGAAGCAACAGTAAGAATTGATTATGAATTATCAAGAGTAAGGCAATGAAATGAACCTTTTCCTCAACCCTTCCTACACATCATTTACAGGATTAAAACGGTTAAGTACCCAGAACATCAAGGCACCTTAAAACCAGAGGCTAATTAGAAAGACTCAGGGGTGTTGGTTGACAAGAAGCTAAACATGACCTAGCAATGTACACTTGGATCCCACAAAGCCAGCCATGTCCTGGGCTGCATCAAAAAGAGCATAACTAGCAGGTTGAGGGAGCAGATGCCCTCCCTCTACTCCACTATTGTGAGACCCCACCTGCAGTACTGCATCCAGCTCTAGGGCCACCAACATAAGAAGGACATGAACCTGTTGGTGAGAGTCCAGAAAATGCCACGAAGATGCTCAGAGGGCTGGAGCACCTCTGCTATGGAGACAGGCTGAGAGAGTTGTGGTTGTTCAGACTGGAGAAGAGAAGGCTCTGGGGAGACCTTAGAGCAGCTTCCAGTGTGTAAAGGGGCCAACAAGAGAGCTGGAGAGGGGCTTCTGAGAAGGCTCTGTAAAGGTAAGACAAGGTGGGAATGGCTTTAAACTGAAAGAGGGTAGATTTAGATTAGATATTATGAAGAAGCTCCTTCCTGTGAGGGTGATGAGGCACTGGCACAGGTTTCCCAGAGGAGCTGTGGCTGCCCCATCCCTGGAAGTGTTCAAGGCCAAGTTGGATGGGGCTTGGAGCAACCTGGTCTAGTGGAAGGTGTCCCTGCTGGTGGCAGGAGTTTGGAACTGAATGATCTGTAAGACTCCTTCCACCCCAAACCAATCCATGATTGTATGAATTTATGATTCAGTATTACATATTGAAAGTCCAACTGAATGCTCTTTGCAAGCACATTTTAATTCCAACCATCAGTTGTTAAATGTACTCAATTCACTGAAGATTTTCTATTGGAGGAATAAGAAATGCCTGACATGTTGATAAGCATCAGGCTGTAACTCCCTGTGCCAAACTAAAAAGTATTCATTGCAGTAATGTTCTGTGGAGTAACAAAAATGCAGGAGTTCTAAAGACCACATAATGATCAAATCAGCATTTTGTTTTAAATTATTCTTCTGTTGTTTTTTAGGGTTTTTTTTTGGTTGGTTGCTTGGTTGGCTTTTTTTGGTTGGTTGTTTTTTGTTTGTTTGTTTGTTTGTTTTTCCCATTCTTGTGTTTGAACCTTATGGATCAGTCATTGCCTTCCTATGAATTAGTTTTGACCTCCCATCTTTTGGGAATGTATCTTTGCAAAGGATTTATAGGGTTCAAGTCATATGGAGGTGAGCAAGTTCTGTAATGTTGATTGACACGAGCTGACATGGAAAGGGATATAGCTTAACCACTTAAACCACTGGAGTCATCTTCACTTCTGTGACACAATGGCTGCAGGTTCTGATGGGAAATGACCCCTGGCCCATTCTGTCTTCCACTCACAAAATCATTGGAAATACTGACAGGTTCATGGGGAAATACTAGCTACAATCAGATCCGTACCAGGAACAGCGTATCAGTTATGAGCCCAGTCAGCCTTAGTGCTCCTCACTCAGACAATTCCTTCTCTCCCAGGTTTTGGGAAAGGACTGCTTCTAGTACTTACAATGGTTTAAGTTTGTCCCCTCTGTTTTAGAAAGGTCCTGGTTACTATATTCTCTGCTTATGTTTGCCTTCATCTGGTGAAAATACATGCTTCCTTCACTCCTTTGGCCAGCTCCTTTAGGACCTGAATTTATAATGTTAAGGCTCCCTGTAACCCCCTTGGCAACCTCCCAAATAATTTTTCCATGGAGCAGCAGACTTAGAGTTCAAAATGTTGTCTGTTTTACAGCAGACCTTGAATACTCTTCAGAAACACTCAAAGCACTTTTTTCTGATTGCTTTTCTTTTAGATGCTCCTCTTTGACCCTTCATGAAGCATTTCATTGGATTTTTTCTTTTCTACTTCTTTTCTGTTTCCCAACTGAAATCCTGGCTTTCAGTCATCACAGAAAAAGGAAATATAACATTTCTGGGTATGCCTAGTGCAAGTGAGAATCTGCAGCATGAACTCTTCCTTCAGGTTTTAATCACAGGCTTTCATTTTGCTTAAACATATCAGTGATAGACTTACTTACTCTCCTAAATTTAAAAGATCTTATTACAAGAGGAGCAAGGTGATACCTACTAAACAGGTTTGTTTGCAGGCAACAGAATTCTTGTTGTGCACGTTCGCTGCTGACATACTTCTTGTGAGTCTGTGGTGGATGTGGATTTTTTTCCTCCAGAAGGAAGTCATTAGGGTTTGAGGACTCGTGGAAATGCCAATCTTTTTATCATACTAATAAACCAAGGCAAGGAGTGAATGCTCATATCTTTTCCAGACATCTGAGAGAATAGTTTAGTCTTCTAACTAATATCAGAAAAGTATGAACATTTTCAACTTCTTTATTATGCAAAGATTATTAACTGAAGAAAGTGTTACGCTTAAGCATTCCCTGAACTATGCAATTTACCACAGAGTAACTCTTTGGAAAGTGCAAGTGGAAGATGTAGCTGGGGAAATCTAAAATTTGACAGGTCCTGTAGTTAAGAGTATAAGAACAAACAAATATTTTAGTATGAACTGTGTCTCAGGCTGGGTCTACACAGCAGTGCAGCAATTAAAGAGTGAATTTCAAAGCAGCATGTCCAGGTACTATTTAGTAGTACTTCGGCATTTGGCATGTCTTTATCTACCATGGATAAGAAAAATTATTTCTATGACTATAGAGTAAGCAAGTTCTGAATGACTTAGAAACCAAAGCCCTGGTGCAGCAGAATGGCATTTCCCTTTCCAAGCAATGAAGATGCTCTGAAGGGCAATTTGTGCTTCCAACACATCCCTGAATTTCACATTGGTCTGTATCAGATCTGAGACCATCAGATGGTCTAATGAAAAACATCACCTTTTCCTACCAGCAGGGGCATAATTAAAAAATTCTAATTTTCCCAAATATGTGTATTTCTAAGCGTTAGCCTTAGTATCTCTCCAGTCAACCCGACGCTTCTGACGTTGCTCCTGTTTGCATTTCTGTGGCCTGAATTTTTCCTGGGATTAGTTCAGGTTCCATTGTTTGAGACTATTCAAGCTTTGGTGACGCAGTTTCCCAAGAATAGCTAAGTGACTTAGAGGCATTCATCCTCTTAACTATGCTTTTTTTCAATGTTGTGTGTGCCCTTCATTCTAACTTAAGCCCTGAATTGCAGTTTTTTGGATTTCGCTCTAACTGTCCCCAGTTAAAGCTTTACCTTTCACCTTAATCTACCAGTCAGATATACTCCTAGCTATACGTTAGTTAACTAACAAACACATAATTATACTAAAAATTAGGCAATGGTCATGAATTTCATAGGTATGATTTGGCTTTGCCTTTGCAGCATAAATAATTCTGACTGAAGTTAGTCTTGTTAGATATTTTCTACAAGTGGTGCAAACCACACACAGATAAAATCACATATTCTTCTGCTTATCCTTATATCTGACAAAAGGAAATTTAGAACTCTCAGTATTAGCATCTAGAAAATTTCAACAAGCAGAACAAGCTATGGTATATGGAGCATTTCAGCCAGCCAGTTTATACAGGTATATTATTTCTGATAAAAAATATAATAGTTTGTATAATAACTTTTTTCTGGTCTTTGATTCATTAAATTTTTTCAACTTAACACATAAAAAAGACCGAGAAAAAATAAAAAGCCAGAGTCAAAAAATTTCTGTAGCTTGTTTTCTTCAGGATAAAGTGCCTTTTGAAATGCACAAATAGTTACAAACCTGAATATTGTGATACAAAGTATCTAATTAAGTCAAATCTTGCAGTGTTGTTGCCACTAGTTTGGATGAAATTGGACATTTTGCATAAATATATTTTATGTCTTGTAGGAAGTTTAAATTAGAAATGAAAAATCAGCACATACGCTGCTGATCTAAAAATGACAGGTAGCCAATTTCCTTCAATTTCTAAAACAAAGTAAAGGTCATCTTTTGATATTTTGGGGCTTTTGAAATATGTAAAATATTAATCGATTTTTCTTAAAACTCCAGGCTAAAATCTAAAACTTCAGATATTAAAGAAAATTCAAAATGCATTTTGTAAAAAATGCATCCTTGTAATGATGCTTTCAGCAAATAAAATAACCAACATTAAACAAAACTCCTGATGCTTGCTCCTGAATGATATAATCCTCCACTCAGTTTTAAATGATCCTATCACCAGAAAGATGAGCTGTGATAAAAGCATAACCTGAAAATGAAGGCATCAGTAGTGGCAACTATTATAAACCTTAGTGCAGCGTTTAAATATTTTTATGTAGGTATGATGACTTGGAAATTTGCAGTTTAAAGGACAATTCAAAAGTAAATACATTTATAATTAGAATGATTTCTTTTTCACCTCAACCACACAGAACCTACTTAAAAGCAATCTTAAAGAAAAAGAAAAAAGAGAAGAGAGACGCTAGATGACACTGATAAAGTCTAAAAGTTCACTGCATTTGCGAAGTGTGTACAACTGCATGATCGTTGGGGAAAAGTAACTCTTTTGCTGTGGTTTGGTAGATTGCTTTATTGGAATTAAAATCTTCTGTTGCCAGCCTCTCTAGCATGAATTTTCATTATAATATAAAATTGTACTTGAAATTAATTACTGTATGTCTCAACTCATCAGGAACTGACTTTTCTGACACTTGGAATGTCAATTCTCATGACAACAGTGCTGAAAGTAGGCATTATCCTTCCGCAGGCTTTCTCCTTTGCCACTCAGAAATTGCTGTAGTGAAATGACCTGGACTACTGATACAGTCATAGAATCATTTAGGTTGGAAAAGGCCTTTAAAAGAAGACTAAAGCTGAACACAGTGAGGGGCCCAAAACTGAACACAGCATCTTGCCTGAAGTGAGACTATCTCTTCTTCAGGGCCTATACTAGCCTTGCAATGAAAAGGGTTTTAGTGCGCTACATTTCCACAGTTTGTACTTCAAGACTGCGACTCTTAACATCCTGTCATTTTTGGTAGCCTTCTGCTGAGGAGGAGGTTTTTTCCATTTTCTCAACATCTCTGAGCTGGGGTCCCCAAACTTGCTCTTCTGTTCCCATGAGGACATACATGGCCATATTCTATGTAGTCCCTGACATGTAGCTTCATAGGGTTACTTCAGCCTATAGCCTTCATAGGACACTTTAGCCTCTTAGATATCATCTGTTGGTAGGGTATCTCCCTTGTGCTAGTATGAGACAGAGCCATTCATGCTAAAGCATTTCATTAATAAGACGGAGTCCAGACTTTTATCTTTTTTTTTTAATTTGTATTTTTTATTTTAGTGACTGAAAATGGCACTGAGTTCTAGAAAAAGTAGTAGTCAAGCAGTCTCTGGGTTCTAACCGTTTAGGGTGGAATAACTGTGCAGTAGCTTCTGGTATCTGTGTGGGCACCTGAAGGGTAGCATTTTCTAAAGGTTCTGAGCAGCATATCCATTTATCTGTGGCAGTCCTTGCTCACAATGCCACGGTTGAGCCATATGCATGTTGGTTTTCAGCTAGAGTTTATTTAAGGGGAAGTGGGAAGAAAGAAATTAATTATTGGGTCACTGCTGAGCAGTTCTTTGGTTTTGGCTTTGCGCTGGTGTTTTCTCCCTCAAATGACTTTTGAATTATTTTATTAATGGAAATGTGGGCAGGTGGACTTTAAAATGTAACTCTTCACTGACTCAAATGAGAATCTGAAGTAATTAAATATTTTATGCATTCTTAAAGCTTTATTCTGCTCTCTTTTTCCACCGCCATAAAATAGCTCTCTATGTAGCTGACTTGCCACTTCATCCATCTGGATACCGCCCAGTACTGCCATATCACACACACACACTCTTGCATACACATCCTACAACTTAAATACCACCTTACAAATGTGTGCCCTCATTTCCCCCTGCCCACATACTGTTGCTTACATGCAGTTTCTCGGATTTCCTGGTGGCCAGTGGCCATCGTGTGCCCAGCCTGGGGCCAGGAGACACGGGTTTGGTACTGTGGATGAATGCTCTGGGCATGTATGCTTTGAGACGCAATAAGGGCAATCCCTGAAGCTGACGGGAGCTTGGCCATGAACTTCAGTGAACATGGTAAAAAGCTCTGGTGAAAAAAGGTTGGTCACTTTGGCATTGCCTTTCTCCTCCCACCCCTGTTCTTTAGCACATTCAGTGTTCCACTTCCTAGCCTAGAAGCTACTCCAGCAGAGCCAGCCATTTCTCCCCAGTTTCGGAGGAGTTCCCTGGTGGTGTCCCCTGGGCCTGGTGTCACCAGCACTGCTCAGCTTGTGGCTGGTGCAAGGGTGGTGCAATCCTCAAGGGCTGCTCTGGATGAGGGTAGCCACCCCAGCTTCAGCTGCTGCCAGCTGAGGTGTAGGAGGAATGGCAATCTCTAGCTATCAAGAAGAAGAAATAAATGTAGCACTCTGATGTCCTCACTCACAAAGAATAAGGCAGGAGATTTTGGGACTGTTTCATCAGGCCATGATGTCTTGTTTAAGCCAGACTGTTTCATGGATACTTAATGATTTCTGTGACATTTTTGATGGGAAGTCCAGATTGCCTTCATATCCATCTAATGACTGTAACACTGCCTTACAAAGTCAACTGAAGTGTTTTATTTTATCATTTTTTTCAGTTGGAAGGAACCTTTAATGATCTCCTAGTCCAACTGCCTGACCACTTCAGAGCTGAGTGAATATTATGCTGGCTGACTTAGAGGCTTCCTCTGTGAGTGTTTTAGTGCATGTGTATGGATGAGGTAAAGGGAAGAGAAACAGAATCTGACCCTTTGTGCACATTTCTATCCAATGTTGAACATGACCAAATTTCAAAACCTCAAAACATGACAAAATGAAAATGCTCTCTAGTGTTCACTGATATGTGTGCCTGAAGGCACAGAGAAGGAAACTGCGAGCCACAAGATAAGCTGCATTTGTCACATCGCTGAGTAACATCCACATTGGACTACGGCTGCATACAAAAGAAGCAGATGAAGCACCAGCAGATGGCACTCAGGAATACTCAGCAGCGTTTGTTATGTGGGGTGAATGACATTTTTTTGCAGCCTGCTTTGAACTCGTGCCTCAGCTCCATGCTTTGCACTGCACAGAGGGAATCACTGCTCTGCCGCTGGGCTCCTGAGGCAGCAAGTGAGGACTTGCTGAGCAGAGGTGCTGCTGCAGTAAGGGAGCGAACCTGTCTCTTTGTGCTACTTTAAGAAATAGCCTGCCTCCTTGCTGCCTCGTTATTAAATGCCAGATTTTGCATTAATTTATGTGGAACAACTCTTACGTGTATCAGTCCTGTCTGAAAGATTGCGGGTTAGTTTTGAAATCCTCTCAAAGACAGGTATTACTCTGGCAATGCTGCCAGCCAGGATTATATTAAAAGATACATGGCTAATATGAAAGTGTGGTAATAGGAAGTAAATGTACAGTATCACAATGTTAAATGAGAAAGTTAAACAGACTTGTGTCACACTTAGCATGAATGAAAGACAGTTTCCCACCACAGACTGGTGTCTTGTAGTCACTTGCAGTCCGCAATGAAACCTTTTATGATGTCTAGTTTCTGTAACATTTGAGCACACAGTGCAGCTTTTATTTTCAGAAACACATAATGGTTGGACCAGAGAGGACGCAGGAAACCCCTGCATCCATCTTCTGTCCAGCTGACAGAAACTAGGGCGCTTCATGAAGTGCTGAGCTTTAACTGTGTGCTGCCAGTGGGATACCTCTGCATAGGGATGCTGCTCACTTTCCTGACCCTCTGGGTTGATGTTAAATCTGTTTTCTGAACTTTAAATCTGGTAGCTGCCCAGAGAGGTTGGTTCATAACTTCCATGATAAAGATTCAAAGATTCATTTCATTCTCCAGTTCTTCTTACATTAATATTACTGTTTTAGGGATTTTCCTAAGTTTCTTAAACCTGAGGCATGCACATAAACATGCATTTCCCTCTGTGTCCATCTGTGACATCTGAAAAATTGAAATGGCTCATTTCATTTAGTCAAAATGATAGATATCCATAGCAGATGGTGAACTGTCAAGTGAGGGTGTCTCAGAGCAAAAAATTAGGTGCAACAGAAGGGTCCTTTCTGAGAATAAACATTGTAAAATGAACAAATAGGAATGAGCACTTTTTCCTATTCATGATCCTTAAGGTGATGAATTTGCCCTAATATTTCTCAAAGAGTGCAAAATGGTGATTGCATTTGTGGATAAAACTATTCCAAGTCAAACATAGACTAGCTGAAATGTGTTTCAGGGAAATTATGGAGTTGTTAATTTTTTAATGACTGTACATGTAGAACAGCCAAGCCCTCAACTGTCAGAATACAAGTTGGCTTAAGCAGAACTGTGCTGATTCTGACTGCTGAAGTTGGGTTTTAATATGGTGTATATATCCATACCCACCATTCTGTTTGATCATGTTTTCAAGGCACAGTAAATTGTGCATGGCAAAATAAATAACTGTGTTAATGATAATGGCAATAGTGATAATGGCAATAGCAAGAATAGCAATAGCAATGGCAATAGCAATAGTAGTAGTAACAATAATAAAAATAATAATAATAGGATGCCTTGTCTGGATTCATTATTGACTCCCTCCCCCACTCCTGAAAAAAAATGTTTTAAAATAAACAAAATTTCTCTTCCAGATCTCTTAGAAAAATGCACATGGGCTTCTAAGTTCTGCTGCAAATGGACAGGTTTGTAACTCTAAGTAGGTGGCATGATAGATCTGTTGTGTGAAAGCCACTTGGTTTAAGTGTATGGGTCAGAGAAGACCTGGTCACAGTGTATTACATTATTGGTTATAAAGACTTTTCTACAAAGATCCAAGTCCCTCTCTTTAGAGCTGTTGCTTTCTTTTCCGTAACCTCTGTCCCCTTCTCTCTTTCTCTTCACTTGCCATGTAAAACAGGTCTCCTTAGATTTCATTGCTCTTCCTGTCTTCCTGCAGAGTTCAATCCCATTATTTTTGTCCCCTCTGCTATGCCTTTTTCTTTCCTCTTCTCTGTTTCTCAGGACTTTCATCATGATCTCGGCAGGCAATGCCTCTCCTATTGACTTCAATGGGCAGTGGAGTTGCCTTTCCTCTGGCAAAGCCTCTTCTCACAGTAGGGCCACAATTAAAGCTTTTTACAAAACTTCCACTTATACAAAGGGAAAACTGGCATTTCAGATGACCCATTTTTATAAATAAGCATTAAACCCAGAAAATAAAAATTGAGTCAAAACTGTCTTGTTGCACCTGTTGTGGGAAAAATCTGATATGCTAAAGTATCTGTTAATACTGCATAATTGCAATCCTCTTCCATTAAAAATCGTTGATTAAATGTCTAATTAAAAGCTGCCCAAATATATATGGTGTTTAAATATAGTGGAGGGTTGGGATTTTGATGAACTCATTAATACAAATCTTATTTGTGAAGAGCTACAATGGCTTTGCGGATGAAAGTCAAGTTTACTCTTTTGCTTTGTAATTTCCTAGGGGATATAAGATCAAAATTATCTTTCCTTTTGTATGTTTTTTCATATTTCAAGTGGTTTGGACAGATGCCTAATTTGCTTTCAGTATCACACTTTCTCTTTTGACATCAGAGGATACATTTTCTGAGTTTCATAGAAGTTTTAGCTGCTCAGCTACCATTGAAGTCAATTGGATCATGTAGCTAAAGAAAGGTATAACAATTGGAAAATGTACTCCAGGGTTAAACTGCTGTACTTGAGCTGTTAGATTGAAAGAGTTATCCATCTTTCAAAACACAACCTGCATTGCCACAGCACGGTGTCCCCTATTTATCACCTCCAGGCAATTACAGCTACATTCAAACCTGGTGTAAATGAAGTTACCATATCATTTGAATCATGCAGCTTAAGCCAGAGCTGGATCTATTCCACACAGGGCTGCTGAGTTTTCAGTGCAAAAAAGGCCCAGAGATGGGTGTGATTGGCGCCAGTTCGTGAGAATCAGAGGAAAGGAAAAAGTGTTATTAAAAAAAAAAAAAAAAAAAAAAGAAGAGGCTCTCATTTGAAAACTGGATACGGCTTTTGCTCAGTGAGAT
This sequence comes from Myiopsitta monachus, assembly GCA_017639245.1. Taxonomy (NCBI): domain Eukaryota; kingdom Metazoa; phylum Chordata; class Aves; order Psittaciformes; family Psittacidae; genus Myiopsitta; species Myiopsitta monachus. The sequence goes on along the minus strand of CM029924.1, from coordinate 56,514,496 downwards.
GCAAACATTGCAATCAGCTTGGCCCAAGGAAGAACATAGTTTGTGGTCCTTCTCCACACCTAAGCTTTCAGACCATCTTCTTCATCACAGTGCCTGCTGGCACCAACGGCTTCAAGGCTGAAGCTTTTCACAAGCCACTGTTCCTGCTGATGATACAGTTGATCACCTCTGCCTTCTGGGCTGGGCATCAGAGAACTTCTAAAGACTTAGGATGAATTCCAGTTCACCTTCAGAGCAGGCAAAACCACTCCCTAAAATATGTTTTTGAATAAGCTGGTATGTGAGAAGTTTTCTTCTTGGATTTTTGTGATTGAACTAATAACCATGACAATAAACTGTGTTTCTATAGCATGCACTTAATTAAACAGCAACAGCAGGATTATATTATTTTCTGAAACCTTCTCTCGCCTGTTATCCACACAAGGCTCCCAGAGAAGAAGCCACAGGCCTCAAGCAGATTGTGTCTCACTTTCTCAAAATGAAAGACAGAACTAACCAAGGAAAAATCTTCAGTAAGTCACCCTAACCATTTAACTGACTCCTAGCAGTTGGTAAAATAACCCTTGTGAAAGAAAGAAGGTAATGAGGCTATCATGTCAACTTTACAGTGTAATCCCATGGTATCTGAAAATATAAAACAGTTTTATTATCATTTTCTGTACATTTTCCAGTCCATTTCCTACCATAAAATCAAATAATACACCAATAAATACTGTATGGAAAATTTCATTGCTTAATATGCTAACATTCAGACTGAAGATGCTGCGGGCAAGCTAAAGAGTAATACACTGCTACATCTGGAAGGAATCAAATTATTTTGCTTCTCACAGGGATAATTGCTCAGGTGGTGATGAACATTGTCCTTGTTTTGATCTGTGCTCTTCTGTTCTGTTGTGTTCATGTACAGTGTCTTAGTTTTGATTTAGCCTGAATGCCTGTAAAGGCAAGATCACCCTTTAGTAATTTCCAAAATACTGCTTCTCCCTGAAGCTAGTGATAAAACAGCACAGATATTACTAATGAGCCACACTCTTCTCTCTTGGGAAGGTCCCTGATGATAGGGATGGAGGAAGTAGACCTGGCTAGCAAGGGTTTCTGTATCAATAACCCTGGAATATCTGATCAAATATTCAGTGTCTTTTCATGCATTTTTCACTGTGTCACATATAATTGCTCAGTTGAAATCTCATTGCCAGTTTGGATAGTAAAGGCAGGATCTTTCGCAGCACAAAGATGTCCTCTGTATAACCTGTGCAATATGAGAGTTTGGAGCGACTGTAGGTGGCATATATTTCAAGACAGTCAACATTATCATGATCTCCACGAAAACACAGCAAGGCTTTAATTGCGTGTCGGAACTGAGTGCTGTATGTTAACAGTGGCAGTAATGCACACCCTGCTCCAACAGGCTGACAGTCTACACACTTGTTACAAAAAAACTGCAAAAACCGTTGCTGAAAATGGTGCAGGTTTATTAAAAACTGGGTGACAGAATTCAGGCTGGAAAGCAGATTTCCTGATTCACAATCTGCTGCTCTGTTTGTGATGTCTTATTGCTGCAAAGGAGCCCCTGGGTAGACAAATGTGCAGTATTCCTCCCAGACTGTACACACAAGATGTGACCTGCAGGACTCACAGCTGGCTGTGCTAATTTGCTTGAATCCAGCCACATGCAAAAAATTATTGCTTTTCAGCACAAGATAGCACATGTATGGTAGCAACCTTTAGTGAATCAGCTGAATTGCTCTGCTGTTACCTGCTGGACTATAAATGCATAGCAGGAGGGCTGGAAATCCTCAAAACCTGCTCCTCTAGGTAACCATATCTCTGACAACACACTGAAATAAATGATGGGTCCCCTCCACGCACTCCAGTACAGTTTAAACAGGGTCTGAGGATCAGATCAGCAGTTTCTAGCTGCTGACAGTGAATTGAAAGGAAAGGAAAAGATTGGCTTGATCTAGTTCAGGTTACAAATTCACCCAAACACCAGATCAACTAACTACTTTAGAGTCTTTCATAACGTGGCTTAATCCTGCTCACATTTAGTTCTACATCTGTTTTTATTATTAAACAAGAAAATTACAAAAAAGCTTTTTGTCCCTTCCATAATTGCCATCTCAAAAAAAAAAAAAAAAAAAATTACAGTCAAAATAATTTGAGATTTCTCAGCTGCAATGGTCATTGTGTAAAGGGTAGTTTCACATGGTTACAACAACAGATCAATAGATGATTAAAATGCTAGTTTAATTTCAAAGCTATTGTCTCCATTTCCTTCATGTCAGAAAGCTTCTCGCATGTGAAGATAAGCCTTAGCTAAAGGGTGTGTGCAGACCCTGATGTGCAGAATGACATGTTGATTATAGAGACGATAATTAGAAGAGCATTTAATGAATTTCAAGAGCCAGAGCTCAAATGCCTTGGATCACAGATTTTATAACCTGTGGTCTTGTGATGAAGGCTTTTTTGCTACAATTGTGTGCTTTTGCTGGTGGCTCTATGCAGTTGTAATGTAGTAAAAACATGCAAGAAATATGTCAAAGCTATTTGCTTGACTGCAAATAGATGCTTGACTGCTTGGAATGAGCTCTGCACTGAGACATAATTTTTTCTTGCTCCTCTGTTCTGGGAAAGGTATAGATAACTCAAGGAGAATGCCACAACTCTGATTGCTTGAAGGCTTTCTTTTGTAATTTCTTACAAATCCAAAAAATAAATATGCCATAGAAAGGAATGATAAAAAAAAATGGGTTAATTTAATTTCGTATCAGCTTCTCAATAACAAACTGATTCAAAGGATAGATGCTATAGAACACAGGTTCTGGAATTCGGCATAGGATAAGAGTATTTTATTTATAAGGAAAAAATAATATAATCAAGGTCAGGTCTAACTTGATTTGAAGCCATTGCTTTAAATTATGTGGAGGATTAGTACGTGTCATTTACATTCAGTCTGAAATAAACAGACTTCAATTTATTTATTGCATTTGTTGATTATAATAAAGACATCTGCTTTAACTGGATGGGAAACAAATGCTTGAGCTCTTCTCTGTATGAGAAACTGCAAGGTATAATGCAATTTTGCTGGCAAAAAGAGTAATGTGCCAGCCTTACTGCCCTAAGACACTATCCATGGACCTTATCTTGTCTCTAACAAAAACATATTTAGGGGCATTACCCCTCTGCAAAGAGAAAAGAAGAAAAAATTGGAAAGGAAAATGTGTTTGGGTGAAATAAAACACATTTTTGCATCAAACTACCTGGGAACAACATTTCTTTAAATGCCTGGAGGCCCAGTTGGGTATTTCATATTGCACCATGAAGACAGCAGCTCTTGTCCTCCAGCACTAAGTTCTAGAGTAGAGAAGAGTGTGCATTTGTTTGTGGAAAATAAATGAAAGAAAATTTAAACCAAAGATCAGTATATAAGACATACACAGTCATATAAGCTTGTTCTTTCCTCAAATATTGTTTAGAGGAGTGCATCAGGTCAGCACAGGTGTATCATGATTGACCAAGGATGGAGTCACTGTTTCTTTAGGATCTAGAACATTGCTTAATAAGATGTAAAGAGATTTTCATTGTTAATCTCCACATAGTAGATATTTGGTCCAAAATTTGGAAGAGAATCTCAAGACACTGAGACTCTGATTTAATGAGAGAAATAACCATATTCATTTCAGTCTCTGAAGGCACAGTGATAAAAACATTCAAAACATCTCTAACCTATTCAGAGACTGGTAACTGCAAACCTTCCAATAAAAAAGATCAATTTATGCCTGTTTGTCCTGGGTTCAGCAGTAGCAGTCATCTTTCTCCTTCTTAGTAGCTGGTGCAGTGCTGTGTTTTTGACTTTCAGCCTGGGAACAATGCTGATAACACTGATGTTTGTAGTTGTTGCTCAGCAATGTTTACTCTGACCAAGGACTTTCTGAGCCTCATGCTCTGCCAGGGAAGAGGAGAAGCTGGGAGGAAAGCAGAGACAGGACACCTGACCCAAACTAGCCAAAGAGGTATTCCATACCACAGCACATTATGCCCAATATATAAACTGGGGGCGGTTACCCAGAAGGGCTAGATCACTGTTCGGTCAGGCTGGGTATTTGTTGGCGGGTGGTGATCGGTTGTATTCTCTTCCCTTGTTACTTCATTTATCATAATTATTATTGGTAGTAGCAGCAGTGGTTTGTGTTATACCTTAGTTACTGAACTGTTCTTATCTCAACCCGTGGGAGTTACATTGAGTTACATTCTTTTGATTCTCCTCCCCATCCCTTAAGGAGCAGGGGGGAGGAAGCAGGGGGAGTGAGCAAGCGGCTGCATGTTACTGGGTAGCCGGCTGGTCTTAAACCACGATAGTTCTTAAATCTCACCTTCGCTCCCAAGTGTTCTATATTGGTCACGACTGGCACTTGTGCTTCGACCTTCAGTGACCCCACACCAGAAGGATCCTCTGAGAGACCAGGCAAGGTGGACTGCTGCTCAATTTCCTCTGCTTCCAAAGCACTGGAGGGGCTCCCTGGCCTAGATACTTGCTCATACTATCCCCCACACCCTGCCATTCATGACTGTCCAGCCTCAGGGAAAATCTCTTGGTCCTCCCATATCATCGTCTAAACCTAAACAAGGCCCAAACTCGAATGGTAGTGGTTATTCTAGCTCTGCTGCCGGCACTGCTTAAACCACGACACTGTTATCTTAGAGCTTTAGGAAGTCAGAGAGATGTATTTATTGCCACTCTTCAATGACAATGTTTGAAAAGTTAAAGAACAAGTATGTCTCTAAGTCTCTATGTCTCAAACTGTGTGATTTACAGCTTAAACCATGACAGAAATATAACCCCCCTTTTTCAAGAATGGGAAAATGGATGAGCCAGGGAACTACAGACCAGTCAGTCTCACCTCTGTGCCTGGAAAAATCTTGGAGCAGGTTCTCCTGGAAGGCAGGCTAAGGCACATGAAAGACAACAAGGTGCTTGGTGCCAGCCAGCATGGCTTCACTGAGGGGAAATCCTGCCTGACCAATCGGGTGGCCTTCTATGATGGTGCTACGAAACTGATGGACAGGGGTAGAGCAGTTGATGTTATCTACCTGGACTTGTGCAAAGCGTTCGACACGGTCCCACACGACATCCTTGTTTCTAGGTTGGAGAGACATCAATTTGATAGGTGGACCACTCGGTGGATAAAGAACTGGCTAGATGGCCGCACACAAAGAGTTGTGCTCAATGGCTCAATGTCCAGCTGGAGACCAGGAACGAGTGGTGTCCCTCAGGGATCGGTGTTGGGACCACTCTTGTTCAACATCTTTGTGAGTGACATGGACAGTGGAATTGAGTGTGCCCTCAGCAAGTTTGCCAATGACACCAAGATGCGTGGTTGAGTTGATAGACTGGAGGGAAGGAGTGCCATCCAGAGGGATCTTGACACGCTTGTGAGGTGGGCTGATGCCAACCTGATGAAGTTTAACCATGCCAAGTGCAAGGTCTTACATGTGGCTCAGAGCAATCCCAGGCACAGCTACAGGTTGGGAAGAGAAGAGATTGAGAGCAGCCCTGTGGAGAAGGACTTGAGGGTGTTGGTCAATGAGAAAATGAACATGAGCTGGCTTCATTGTGCACTTGCAACCCAGAAAGCCAACGGTATCCTGGGTTGCATCAAAAGGAACGTGGCCAGCAGGTTGAAGGGGGTGATCCTGCCCCTCTCCTCTGCTCTCGGGAGACCTCACTTGGAGTATTGTGTGCAGTTCTGGTTTCCTCAACATAGAAAAGACATGGAACTGTTGGAACAAGTCCAGAGGAGGGCAATGAGCATGATCAGGGGACTGGAGCACCTTCTGGATGAAGATAGGCTGAGAAAGTTGTGCCTGTTCAGCCTGGAGAAGAGAAGGCTGCGTGGAGACCTCAGAGCTGCCTTCCAATATTTGAAGGGGACCTATAAGGATGCTGTGGAAGGACGGTTCATTAGGGACTGTAATGATACGACAAGGGGTAGCGGGTTTAAACTTAAACAGGGGAAGTCTAGATTGTATGTGGGAAAGAAATTCTTTCCTGTGAGGGTGGTGAGGCACTGGAATGTGTTGCCCAGGGAAGTTGTGAATGCTCCATTGCTGGTGGTGTTCAAGGCTGGGTTCGACAGAGCCTTGGGTGTCATGGTTTAATGTGAGGTGTCCCTGCCTATGGCAGGGGGGTTGGAACTAGATGATCTTAAGGTCCTTTCCAACCCTGACTATTCTATGATTCTATTATTCTATGTTTTGTGATCATTTGCAATACCATAGAAGTGGGCTTGATGACTGCTGAGGTCCCTCTTATTGCTCTGTTCTTAACCCAACACCAAATGAAATAATTCCTTTTTTTTTTTTTTTTTTTTTCAGGATTGTTTTTCTTGAACAACCTTGTAGGCACGTTGTGAAGACATTGAAGGCAGATGAGGCTTGTTTGCCAACCAGCTGGCAAACTTGGACATCCAAACGGGCCCTCGGAAATCCTTCACTCCTGCGTGGAGACTTCAGACATATTGCTGTGACTTTGACATAATTCAGCATGAAAAGGAGCCCACCTGCCTAATCGTCTAATCAGTGTGTTGACTTTTGGAGGCTTTCTTTTCCATGGCAAACAGTTTGGAGTCTCTGACTGCCAGCCCAGCACAGACACATGCACTACAGCTGTCTGTAATGTTTGAAGCACGAGGATCTTACAGATCGTAAAAGAGCACAGCTGGGAGGGTCTGAAACTACTGGATGAGAGGATCTATCGTTGATGCTGTATTTCATAGGAGAGGGATTTTTGCTCTGTCATGTATTGAAGATGTGCATATGCTTTCCTATTTTCTATTTAGCAATGGTGATAGCAAGTATTCAGTCTCTTTAAAAGGAGAAATAAAAATTGATACATTGCCCCATGATTTACAACTGAATCAAATCATTGGTGTATAATTTTCCCAGTTTGTGCATAAGTACTGTCAGAAAGGGAGGAATTGGTTTTACCACTATCATTAAAATCTTAAGTAATGAATCAGATGATGTATTGGGAAAATTTATTATAAGCTTAAAGAATAGATTTCTTGGTGTAGTTACAGAAACCTTGAGTGGAACTCAGTCACTGTAAAATCTTTTTCCTCCAGTCTTTTGCCAGTCCATCTGTATGCAGTTGGGCTCCTGCAGTATTTACTGTAATACAAGATAAGAAGAAAGCCTTACCAGCTACCCTTCTTGCCCTGTACAAAATGCCTTCTTCCTCTGTAGGGTTTCCATACAGAAAATTGAAGCTCCATATCAAAATTGGCCTGACCTAAACAGTGTCTGAAAGTCAGCCTAGACTGTGGCTTTCCACTAATCAGAAGAAAAAACCCTTAAGCAACTGAAACCATTTCTAAGCAATGTGTAAAGGGCTATGCAACACCTTAAAATACTAAACAACAAGTGTTAATTATTCATTACAAAGGGGCCTTCATGGAAAATACTGGGAAGCAAGAGTTGGAGTTGCATTGAAATGAAGGGATTGGAGTTTTTGAGGACTTTTCTCCCTCAGGGTAGCTGTCAAAGTCCATTTGTCATTGCTGCTGGCGTCATTCAGGAATACACGACTTCATAGGTCTGAAGAACTTGGTACTATTGGAAAACATTTTGAAAGGGGTTTATTGCTTACCTTTGACATCAGTAATGCACTCATTATTATAAACCACAGAAATCATCGACTAAATCATGTTTTATGTCTGTCTAGAAGTCAAAGCTTTCATCTTCTTAGCGTGAGCATATTTTTATACTTACAAATGAGTGTTCATTGATGAGTTATTTCAAGTACCCGCCAAACATTTAAACATACAGTAAACTAAAACTGATTGATAAAGCCACACAGTCTGTGGTTCAAATTCCGTAACATTGGCTGAAAAAGTTAAATACCTTCCCCCAGCTAACCACCTGACCTCCCTTGATAAAGTGCAGAAAAGTCAGGGACCTCTGGAGAGTCATCACTCTGCAGGTGAGTTGTCTGTCTTTCAAACTGTGATCTTGGAATAGCACAAATAATTGCTCTGGGATAAACCCCTTTCCCTAGACTCCCTAAAGAAGATAAATGAAGATATGGCACCACTTAGATGCTCACAGCTGTCCCTAAATTTCAATAATATTATTTAAAGCTGCAAAATAGAGCCCTTCATGTTAAGGCTGGATAAAAAGTCCTGGCTCAGGCCTGCTAGGACAGTCTTCATCTGTTCATTTCAACATGTGTTCTCATAAAAATCATGTGGCATTTTTCTCCATTTCACTCACAGGATGGACTGCTCTCCAGTGCATGAGCAGATATTCTATATTTTGTTTTCTCTTGTTTCTCAGTGTGTCAGCCAGGCTCGATTTGCTCCACATGTTTCAAACATTGCTCTAAAGACTGAATTATTAATTTCCTGTAGGCTTTTTCTCTGCTGCGTCTTGCTACAGTGGCTGAACAGTTCACAAATCCTATCTGGCTATTTTCTTGGACAGGTCAGTGAGATAAGAGGCAGTTATTAACCCTTACTTTCAGACAGGGAAGTAAGGCACAATAAGATTACATTTACAGTTATTCACTGATTGTGGATAACCAGGCTAGACCACATTGGTTCTGATATTTCAGGGTACTTAACTGGATTTAGCACTTTTCATTCAAAGGGCAATTCTCTCTGACTTCATCTGCAGCTGTGAGTACTCAACATATTTGCAAAGCAATCACCAGGGTCTCACTCTAGTACCTGGAAAATGAGGACTACATAAACAGTGACCACTTGCAGAAAGAGTGGGAATTGAGCTAATTTGAAGAAAAAGCATAGATTCCCAAGTGCAGAGCCTAATTTTAGGGTATGAGGAAAGAAAGCTAAACCAGAAAACTAGGTACACCCGTATTCTCCTAAGTACCTTAAGTCTCAGCAGCCCTTATTCGCAGCACAGCCAACAGAAAGAACTGAGATCAAGTCTGAATATCTGAATCCTGGTGGGATTATTACTGGATTCAAAAATTTGCATCTATCCATGCTCCTAATTTGCTGCTTTCTGTCTAAATGTGCCCTTTGCTGCTTTCAATCTAAAAGTGCCTTGAGACCGTCTGCCAGCCTGCTCAGGAGAGGAGGAAGCAAAGGGTCGCTGAGGCTGTGGCAGCTTCATGTGGAAGGAAAGCCTTTGCCAGGAAAGACCAGAAATATGTTTGAGACTCCTGGCAGCCTGATGGGATTTAAATGCGTGCTCCATAATTCTGGTTTTAACAGCCAGGCTATCAACAGCCAGATTTAAATAAACCAGTTAAATACAAATTCTTTAACTGGATTCATCCTTTCGACAGTGGCATAGAAGTATTAACATTACAGAAAATGCTGTATATTAGCTGAATAGCTGTTCAGAATACTGTATTAGGAATCCTGGATTATATTTCCTAACAAAAGTCAAATCCTATGTTGTTCCTTTATTTACAGCTGATCTTTCTGGCTTTGAAAACAAGATAAACCTGGGATGTCAAGAATTTCTTATCCAGAAAGCATTAAATTTTCTCTGTGAACATGATATTTTAATCCACAACCTATGTAATATGTATGTGCACTTCAAGCAACAGTAATTGATTAGTAACTTCACAATATGTTTAGTATATGACTTGTCCTGTTGATTAATATTGCAGTAACATTATAACATCACCAGAATCACAATGTTGTTGAAGATAACTTTGGTAGCAACACTGGATAAAAATCTGATGTTGCTAATGTCTTACAAATGCAGATGATATAATAATAATCCATTGCCTAATTTACAAGCATTTCAGACAAATATAAATGTGTTCTGCAAAACTGATTGGCATGATTTTTCTGTTACAAATTATAACATAAAATTTGTCCCTTTAAACTGGTCCAAACTACTTGACAGTCTGGGAAATGCTTGTTTTTTTTTTTATCATTACCTATTTCCTTCACCTTCTTTCACTTTACTTCCCATGATTGCAGGGCAAAGGAGGTGATCCTGCCCCTCTACTCTGCTCTCCTGAGAGATCCACTCCACTTGGAGTACTGTGTACAGTTCTGGTGTCCTCAACATAAAAAGGACATGAAAGTGCTGGAACAAGTCCAGAGGAGGGCTACAAGCATGATCAGGGGACTAAAGCACCTCCCGTACAAAGATAGGCTGAGAAAGCTGGGGCCGTTCAGCCTGGAGAAGAGAAGGCTGCATGGAGACCTCCAGCAGCCTTCCAGTATCTGAATGGGGCATATAAGGATGCTGGGGAAGGACTGTTCATTAGGGACTGTAGTGATAAGACAAGGGGTAGTGGGTTTAAACTTACAGGGGAAGTTTAGATTGGATATGAGGAAGAAATTCTTTCCTGTGAGGGTGGTGAGGCACTGGAATGTGTTGCCCGGGGAAACTGTGAATGCTCCATTGCTGGCAGTATTCAAGGCCAGGTTGGACAGAGCCTTGGGTGGCATGGTTTAATGTGAGGTGTCCCTGCCTATGGGAAGGGGGTTGGAAGTAGATGATCTTAAGGCCCTTTCCAACCCTGACTATTCTACAATTCTATGATTCTATACCATGTGGTGGTGTGGCCTGGTGGCGGAAACAGACTCATAGAATCACAGAATTGTTTGTGTTGGAAGGAATCTTACTGATCATCTAGTTTCAACCGCCCTGCCAGAAGCAGAGACACCTTCCAGTAGACCAGGTTGCTCAAAGCCCTGTCCAACCTGGCCTTGAACACTGCCAGTTAAATTGACCCCAAGTTGATTAACTGGACTCTCCTGGTATGAATTACAGATGGAGGTCAGATCGTGGACTGTGGTAAAGACTCAAAGCTTTCTGTCTTTGGACAGCTATAGGAACAAAGGTTAAAAAAAGGATTTTAGTTTTCTGTTTTGAAAGTCAAAGCTCATGAACCTACATAGGTAAATAATCAATGTTTATTCCAAAGGCACAAAGAGAGATGAGGTTTGTTAATGAAAACTCTCAATACTGTCTGCTTTCTGTATTGAGGAATGAATGATATGAAGGTTGGAGAGCTATTTTTCTTCAGGTTTTTCTAAAAGTATTATTATAACTGAACAGAACAAAAGTCTTTGGAAGGAAACAGGAAAGTGAGAGTAATGGTGAGAGATCTTTCCATTTGTCTTAGGTCTTGTTGTGTTTCCAAGCATATCACACTCAGATTTACTTGGAGATAGAGAGTAATGTCAAAGAGATGAAGAAACCTAGACAGCAATTAGGGGCATCTTTCATTCTTTTTCATTGTGCTTTTTTTATGGTAAAACAAAAGTAAGAGAAAGTAATCAGTTTGCGTGTATCAAGGAAATCTTCACAAATCTATATTCAAGATTATTGCTGTGGATAGCCTGGTACCCCACTTGCCCACAGAGTCTTTGAGAGGTGTCTGGGACAGCAAAAGCATCTACAGTTTTAGACAAAAACATGCTGATATCCCACTGGATTTGTGGGTTTCTCAGCCTGTCCTTGGGTCAAGAAGCCTATCTGACAAAATACAGCCCAACAAGGCTTATGAAGAAGCCCAACATGTGATTGCTTCTTTTCCAAAAGGAACAGTGTTAAATTTCTAAGCTTTGAAACTTTCGGCAAGGGGGATTACCCACTCCTAGAAGTAGCACTCTGAGGGGTTAAGTAGTCACTGGGTCAAAGTATGTGTCAGAGAAAATATTCTTCGGAGTTCTGTTGGGCTTTTCTCTGGAAACTTTTCTATTAGCAACCTGGTTTTAACAGGCTTTAAGAAAATATGAATCTGAGAAGAATTTTTAACACTCTGTCACCAGGGTGCTTTGTCAAACTTCTTATAAAAGCACAGGCAATACATGATTTTCTACATTATTTTCCAGTGAAAAGTGAAATGACTTTATGGATCCTTTTTTTCAGGATGGGTGGTGGGATGTAAAAAGGGACAGTCATAGCCACTGCCATGTGAAGGTGGTCTGTAGAGAGAAGCGGAAATCTGCTCTGAACAGGTTTAAACAATAAGGGACTCTACAGGAAACAATAAGGATGGACAGAAACTACTTTCTGGCAAGCAGGCTCTGGAAAAGATGCAAAAGAGAAATGATGAGATGATGCCCAAGATAAATGGGGAAAAAAGATACAGCAGCTCTGCCTAGATAGTGTATCATGGAGATCACATTCAGAATAATATGCATTGGCATGGAGATGAACTATGGACGAGTTTATTCTGTTGTTTGGGTTTTTTTCCATGGCTATTATAAATACTAAATTCAGTCTGAGTCCTTCATATCTGACAAGATCTCATAGCCCAGTTTCATCAGCCAGTGGTGCTGCAAGACAGAGATGAGGCTGTTATACTCTGTGGTCAGGATAATGGATTAAATTTGAATGGAGAATCCGGAAAGGGTCATGTCTGCTCCCTCTGAGCTATGTTAAATGCAAGACAAAATCATATGCAACATCTTCACATTGGTACCAGCCCTGTACCTACACATGGCCAATAACACAATTTACAGCTCTTAACTAATAAATTTTTAGAAGCATCAACTTCCTTCCAAAAGGCTGAAAGTAGCAGACTTTGGTTTTAGGTTCCTTCAATTCTGCAGATTACTATTTTGGGCCCAACTGTTCCTGAACACAGTCTGTGGTAAGTCTTGACTATTTCAGATTAAACAACACCATAATTTCACTACTCCTTACTGTAAAATTTGCTGTGACAGCAATCAAAATCAAAGGAATGCACAATAAAAAAATAGAGCCACTGTGCCTAAGGGTTGAATATTTTAAGGTATTTGAAGACAGGGGACATTGGGAATTTCACTGGCGCTCAACCTGTCAAAACTACTAAATGCAGTTACACGCATCTCAGTTATGTTAAAAAAAAAGAGTTCAGTAGTGCAGTGACTAATATTGTCAACAATAACTAAACACACAGACAAAGTAATCAACAATAAGGTTTATCCTACATCAGGTTGTTGATCTAGGACAACATATGTGGATATTTTTTATCCATATGTTGCTTCAGTTGTCTTCCAGAATCTTAATTCCCTTTAGAAAAAGAACTGAAGCAAAGACACTTCATGACGTTTCTCCCTGGTGATGGTGTTCTTTCTAAAAAACTGTTTGGTGAATGATCATTTTATTGACAAGTGGATTTTAGTTTTGTAGTTGCATTTTAATTTAGTATATTGTGTTACAATAGACCTTTGGGGGGATAAAGAAGACTTACTTTTAACCCAATCTGGGTACAAACCTTCCATTAGTGCGTTCTATCAGACCCATCACATTCTGCTTTCCAACAAAATAACTGGGCTGTTCTGTATAATTTTTTTTTTTTTTTTGCACTGAATAGTGATGGCAAAACCAGGGATTGCAGTTTGGTTCCTTAATGAAACCCATTTTTAGGCTCAAATATTGGTTACAGTTCATCTTAATTATTCTTTAAATTCCAAAGTGCTTTTTCAAACATGAACTATGTCAAGATTTATCACAGCACTGATGCACAGATCTAAGCATGGACTGGCAGGATGGAATGAGGTTTTGATTGCGGAAACAACCCTATCTATTAACAGTTTATTCAGGGTTTTGTTGTTTTTCTTGTTGTTTTGTTGTGGGTTTTTTTTTTTGTTTGGTGTGTTTTGGTTTTATTTTGGTCTGGTTTTATTTATTTTTTGCGTGTGCACGTGTTGTTTTTTTTGGTTTTTGTTTTGTTTTGTTGGTTTTCGGCTTTTTTTTGAATGCTAGGGAAAAAAGTGAAAACTTTCTTCTCTCAGCATCCCAAACTCACCCATTTACATGGACATGGAGAAAGTGGGAATTATACTTACCTGATGTACCATCAAGATGGCCAGATTCCTCCAAACACCACCACAAAAAACTCTTCTTTCAGCAAATGACATGCTTAACTTTAAACACATGAATTATCCCACCTCTCTTCAGCAAAATCTCATAAGCAGGTGCTCAGATCCCGAAGAAGTTCAGTCTTTGCCTGGATGAATATGCATAATGGTTGAACAATTTGGTTTTCAGTATAGCAGTATGCAAACTGCAGATACATGCACAAAAAATTGCCACTCCATTCACAATTAATCCCTTCAACTGTTTCTCCATTTGCTTTTGTTCCACTTTTATTGCTCGTTTCATTTCTTTAGTGTATCAATCTGCACTTTTCTGCAGGAAAATGATTGCATTAACTCAGCCTTGTAAACAAAAAGTATCTCTTCTTTACTACAAATTCCAAACTTTTGGAGATGTGAGATCCTGTTTCTCAAGAAAAAATCTTTCTCTGAAATTAGCAGAGAAATTACTCTCCTCTCTAGGTCAGGGAAGTTCCCAAGGGAGACTGATGCAGCAACAGAGATGATCAAGCAGCGGCACTTCAGCCCAGGAAACAGAAGAGGCTTCATGCCAAATGCAACATGCAATTAGCAATCAGAGAAGCTGGCTGCATCAGAAAAATGTCATTTAAGCCTCAGCATGTACCTGTCAGGCCAACAGTACTGCTCCAAGATTTATGATCTGTAAACCACCCAGAGAATTAGTTGATCTGTATTTCAAATTGTAGTACATTGAAACTCTGCCCTTTTTCTCCTAACTTATCCCTGGCTAGCTTCTCCTATGTGATATTTCTAATATGCCTTGAGTTGTTATTGTGCTTAAGTTCATTTGGCTCTTGCAGCTGAGGCCTTCCACATTAGCCAGGAAGGCTCAGTCTTCACTAGGTTGAATCATTAATAATAATGATGGTAGGAGGTAGAGGGGTGGGATCTTGGCTGGAAAACAAAGGTTTGGGGGTAAAAACTAAGTGCAGTTCAAGGCTCAAGTGGTTCAGCAGCTGGCTCAGCCCACCCATTTTGGCAAAAAGAATGCTGCTATGCGACAACTAGCACAGTAATTTATCAGTAGTTGCCTGGTATTCACTGAATATCTTTTCACAAATGTGGACTAATTGTGTATTTATTCAGGGGGTGCTCTCTTAAAGCATGGGTTGCTTTGATTTGTTAAAGTATGAGTTGTTTTCAGTTGGCAAAGTAGAACTTGCTTCAAGTTGTTAAAGTATGGGCCTTCCTAGAAGCTGTGGAAGGAGTGAGAAATTTCCATTTGATCAAGAAACAAGGAGCAGTTATGGTAAAATCAACAATTCACAGGTAGTGTTCAAGGGCTTGCTCTCACACGCACAGTGCTTCAAGCACTTTTTCGTACTAGGACTGGCACAGGGCACAGGAAGGATTGGGCTACATGGACCACGGGCTCTGCCAGCTCATCATAGGTTCAAATGAAGTGCAAGTTTCTGTCAGAAAGAGCTGCATCTGTAATGCTTTAATATTTCAGCACAATTTCAGGTGCTAATTTTTGCCTAAGACCATATTCCCCAAAATCCTGAGTCGCACTGCACCTGAGAGAGGCACCTGTTCTATCGCAAGAGATGGTAGATGGCTGCCAGATGAGTGTCTCTACTACACAAGGGTTTGTGACACTCGAGGTCATGCAGTTAAAAAGCAGTATTGGAAAATGAAGAGTAACAGTTATTTTTTTTTTCTACTTGGGGAAAATTTAAATGGTTTCTCTGCTTTGAGATGGTGAATGGGTCTTCAATAGAGCTTTCCATAAGAGCTTGCACCTGCTTTTGAAGGAAAAAAGAAATCAATAAATCTTTTCGGCTCTTGTCTACATTAATGGTGGGAAAAATTGTATTTACTGGCGTGTATCAATTTCCACAACTTAACTGACTAATAGCCTGACATACACTTCTGTGCTCAGGAGACATGGCTATTGGCTACATTCATTAGATTATTTGAAACGTGAGGTGGCCTTTCCTATAAAGGGAGAAGTCAAGATTTTTCATAGGCATCCTCTCTGATTCTCTGTCTTATCCCAAGGAACACAGGGTACCCAATGAAGGTCTTTACTGCTGTGTTGGATAGACTTTTGTTATTATGAGGATAAATATGTGTCATCTCCTTCCTCTGAAGAAATCAAACTGGTCAAAAATGCTGAATAAAAGTTAAGAAATATTCTTCAATTTTTAAAATATTTTTGCATTACTAGAGCAAGCACCTGAGAGAGTTATGGCTTAACTGCCTTCCATGATAAAGAAAAGTTTCTGTGTCGGACTTGCAGATGTCAAAAGGCTTTGGAATATCTTTTGGTGAGAAGTTGCTGTAACCAACTCTCTCCTTCTGCAACCAGGAGGTGGTCAACCTGTTCCTGTCTCCATGACAACCAGGATTTTAGAAATCACCTCAGTGCCAGTTTCAGATGATGCTTCATCTTAAAGAAGATAGAGACAATGACAGAAAATGTGTGTATCCCAACTCAAGAGGTACATTGACTAAAGAGACCTAAGCAAGCTGTGTTGAAAAATATATTTCTTAAGAGTGACTTCTAAATAACACAGACAAGGATACCCACAACTTGTGGTTGGGTAGGTATCTTTGAAGGTAACCAGGGATTGGAGGTGTGGGATTGCATAGATATTTTAATACGCTTTAATTCCAGACTGGAATGTTCCATGGGGTCTTTAAAATCCAGATTTGTCAGGTTTTCCCCTTTTTCCCCTCCTATAGGCACTCTGCTTTCAGAATTGAAGACTCTGATTGCTCATAGATAAATATGAACAATTTTCATGTGGCTAAGTTAAAAAAAATTGTAACCTTTTCAAGGTAATTCCTCCTGTTCTTTTCTGAGCCCAAAAACATGCTGGCTGACCTTCCATGTAGCTGCAGCAATCTTACAGGAGGTCGTGAAGATCAACAGCAGATCTGAGAAGTAAGGTCACAGACTTAGAATGGAAAGGAGATGGATCCAAAATGATGATATTAATTGCATCCCTTGCCCAGGGGCATTAGATGACTGCAGTACCAAGGAACACCTGGAGTAGTTCCTCCAAGCTTGCAAAAGTGGTAGGAGGTTGGCCGTGACTTTCAACCTGAAACTGATTGTGTGGAATGAGGAGCAAAAGAAAATACTGAAAGATAAATGAACTCAAATGCTGCCATGACTTTGAAATATGAAAATAAATTTCTTCTAAAGGGTGAGTGCTAAAATGAATTAAACATAAACCCCCACCAATTCATGGTAGAATTAACAAAATGCTTTATATCCTGTCGCCATCTACTGGATTTGAGCTGAAGGAGAGCACGAGAGGGAGCAGAATGCAGAGGTTTTAGGGTCACTCGAGGAAACATGAGGACAGATACCGGGCATGGAAAGCCCCAGGCCACCAAAGCCAAGGTCATGGTCACTGGTCACACATGCTGCAATTTGTCAAAGAGATGTGAACTTCTTCCTATCCTCACTCTCATCCCAGGATACAAGGAGGTACCCACTGCACAGGAAGAAGGCATGTGGCTCAGTTTATCTAATGGAAGGCAACTGTCGCCAACAGGGTCTCCACTTCCAAGGTCACTCAAAGAGGTCTGGAGGGAAGATGAGTTTTCATGTCAGAAGCTGGCATCTCTGCACTCTTGGCTTCCAGGGGTCCATGGGCATGCTGAGTAGTCATCTCTTCTGTCCCCACTTCAGGTACTTTGGGAGATTCTATTTCTAGCACTGAAACTGGGAAAGAGGCATCAAAAGGCTTTTTGGGCCAAATAGATTTTTCTCCTTTGTTAATTGAAATGGAATCTGAAAACTTTGTGCTTTCTTTGCCCCAAAACATAAGAAGAGAAAAAATACAGAGCCATGCTCAGAAAGGAGTTGGTGGTAAGGCATTGACTTCACCTGCAGCCCAATGCTAGAACTCCTGGATGGCTCTTCTCTTGTCTATGAGAATCTGAGCCCATATTCTCCAGGATGGCACATGAGCCATCAGTCTGCATGATACTTGTGTGAGCAGGAATATTCTCATTCAGTCAACATGAAATCCTTCTAATCCACTAAAATAAGCAAAAAGGCATGGGAAGTTCTTTCATGGGGCAAAATTCAAACCCTCAGCCTGAAGAATGACCTTACTCACTTTCTTTGTCCTAGTGACCACTTGAACATTTCATACAGTCTGAAGCACTGTCAACAAAAGTGACTTTTTCTCTTGAAAAGCACTTCCAGCTAAGAATTTGCTCTAAGCTCATTTTCGAATCTAGTCTCTAATAGTGTGTTGATTCATCCCACGCTCTGGGGCATTCCTAACAGTGTTCTTACCACAAAAATAAACCTTTTTTTCCTTGATACATTATTGTCATAATTTTTGTTTTCTTTAAGAGTAGATAAAACAAAGCAAAACTAACCCACACAACAACGATGCACCTCATGCCATTTTAGCTGCCTGACAGCTAGACATCTAAGTTATTATTTACTTTTATTTTATAAAGAATGGAACAAATCAGACACTGCCCAAAGGTGATTCATTCCACCTGTTTTAGGCATTTATCCTAAACTGGAATAAACTGCCCTGTGTGGATGCTGATGTCTTTCTGCCAACTTCAGAAGGAACTGTTGGTTAAACCAGACTAGAACTTCTGGCAACTGACATCAAGTTTAAAGAAGCTTACAGAGAATCTTTTATTTGCCTTTTTTTTTTTCACTGAAAATATTTCGAGTGTAATTGTGTCCTGATGAAAGATTGATTATATATGCATGTAGTTCTAGGCGTATGAGTAAAACGTTGATTGGTTAGGAATAACAGTGTCCTGGTGGGAGGAAAGATGACTGAAAGTAGAACTGAAATAAACCCCATCTTCAAATTAGTAAACCAGTACTCTGTAGACTCAATAAAATGAAATTCTATCTTGATACTGTCTCTAAAAAGGGGCAAATTGTAACACCTATTTTTTAAGTAAACTTTCAGCTTTTAAGAATCAAAATAAACCCATGTCTGATTTGTAAAATTTCCCTTGCTCCATTCTTCTTTCCAGGGTCAGACTCCCTACTTATGCACTTCATGCTTCTTCCTAAATGTTCTAGGTTCAGGGCCAAAGCAAAGCTGTGTTTTCTTTAAGTATCCACTGAGTTTTCAGAACAGTGGTTTGCAGGTTTGGTATCATCCTGGGTGCTTACTGTCTGCAGAGACAAACCTTGCACTTGTTAAAGCCATAGAATCATAGAATCATTGAATGGTTAGGTTGGCAAGGGATGTTAAAGGGTCCCAACCCCCCTGCCACAAGCAGGGACATATTCCACTGGAACAGATTTGTCAGGACTGGTTCTTCTGATGCCAGCCCAGCCTGTGGGGCAGGAGGATGCTGTAAGGCTTTGCTGAAGAACAGTGTTATGATTACACGATCTCCTTCTGTCTCCCAGGCATCACTTCAGTGTGAGAATGATGATCCGAGATGCAGACTATTCTAAGTGACAGCATTAAGGAAGATAATCTAAACCTGAGAGGTTCATTCAACCTAATTATATAATTAGGTCCTCGAGATCATCTGATTTTGATTGATTAAAGGCACTGTCACTTCTGTGGGTGTCCCCATAAAATATTCCCCATATGGAACATTTGAAAAAAAGAGTCCTAGTGAACGGGTGGGCTCTATAGTGCAGTTTTATACATAAAGCATGCATTGCCTCACTTTCAGGGATCTGTCTTTTGTGGGGGATGGTTTGAAGTACTCATGTATGAGGGACTAAACTCTGCATGGTTTTCAGGTAAGGGGATGTTGATTTGAGGGATCCTGGATCACTGCATCAGCACCAGATTTAGGTAAGACAGCATAAGTTCATCCCTCTGTGCCTGAGGATGCTGTTCTGTCCCCCCCCCCCGAGAATATTTCAAGAAAAATTAATCCATATATTTCAATATATTTAGGTCTTTGAGGAAAGAAGAAAGTACTATGTACCAGCTGCTTGGTGGTTATCTGTCCATGCAGATCTAGCGTGAATGAACATGCAATATCTTTTCTCTGAGTGAAATCAGCTTACATACGAATGGGGGAAAGTGAGGGACTATGTATACCATAAAAGCCTGGATTAAAGTCACGGACATGATTTTCTCCTTAATGCTCTGCCTGAAATTCTGACCTACTCCTTTGATGGCTTTTTACCTTATTAAATGTTTGCAAGCCTTTCCCTCCAGCAGCTCAGAGGTCAGAGGTTATGTTCATGCCCCTGTAATAACTGTGCTGACATGATGGGTGGGTAGTATAAGAAAGGTAGACACAAACATTCTGCTATTATTAAGATATTTCTAGAAGAGGTCATTCACACACTAAGCCTGAAATTATAGCCATCCCCAGATCTCAGGAGTAGCCATTTAGGGAAGAGGAATAAACCCAGTAGACAAGGCATTTCCACCATTAAATATTAGATGTGGTCTCTCTTCTGACTCCCAAATGGCCTAAGTATCAAATGTTTCGTGACCTGAAAGCAAAAAAAGAGATTTTGGGGAAAGGAATATAATCACACTAGCATGCGTTCATACAAAATTAAGGGTGTTGAGAAGCAGGTTTGCCTTTTTTTTGTTTCATCAGAAGGTCCCATAATTATCCTGTAACACTCTAAATTATACAGCATAATAAGACAGTGGGAGAATGAAGGCAAGCAGACATCTACACTTACCCTGGAAAAGGTTATGGCTCTCACTGTTCTGCCTTTATGACTCTTTTGATATTTGCAATTATAAACTCAGCACTGATTATGTCCTAAGCACCAACTGGTAAATGTCAAGGTCTGATGTGGGAATTGAACATTTGCTTAAATACTTTAAATTTTAAAAAATTTCTTTTACACTGGGGCCTAAATCTTTGGTTTTGTAAACAACCACAGCCTTGATCTAACTAAACACTTTAAGCTTCTGCCTTCGTTTGAGTACAGAAAAGGTCCCACTGAAGTCCTTTCAAATTAAGCACAGATTGAATCAAGACATAAATAATTTAATTAATGGCATATCCCACCAGATGTGAATGCTGGAGCACACAGAATTCACTTCTGCTTCCAGCTTCTTTGCAAGGCTAACTCTAATACTTTCACATCTATGAGCTTGCCAGTCTAGTCAAAGAGGCTGCCTGCTTCAAGTCAAGGCTGCTACCAACATATCTAGTCCAATTTATAACAATTGCTCTCAACCTGCATTTAGCTTTGCAAATTATGCTTCTAGTTCAGACATGAAGAGGGGCTTGTATGTATCAAAGCTTCCCTTTTTTCCTTTGCTATCAAATGTGGAATATAAAAGGAGATTTTGGAAGATCCTTGTGAAATCCAGGGGAGTTCTTCAGTATGACATAGCAATACATTTCAAGGCCATCAGCAACTGGTGGAACATGATAGAAATCCATTAATACATCAGCTGGGATACAGTGACACCAGAAAGCAGATATGTGCAATTCATAAGGTAAGAATTCCACTTGCTAGTACAGAGTAATTTGCCTCCAGTTTACCAAGGACTGTAATAAAGTTATCAGAATCTGCTGGTTTCTTTCTTGGTCCATCCAGGAGTTGATCCTTCAATACTGAACCTGGAAGAAAACATTGCTTTTCCATGGAACGGAGGCATTGCACAACTCCCCTTTTCTTAGGTGTTTGCTTGACTAGGTACATCAGCTTGAGAGTCCAGCAGGTTTATTTCCCCACTGATCCTTCAGTCTTCAGATTGTTGGCTCAGACATTAAAATGGATTTAGTATAGTCTGAAGCCTGAATTTTTAAAGCCCTTTGCCTTCTCTAAGGTGTAACTCCCTTTCTTGCAATGAGTCTTTTTGAAATCCTCACTGCTGTGGTTATGGAAGATCATGTTTTTAATTTATGTACTGAATGCCTACTACAAGCATTGTATTTTTATTAGATTCCTTTGTTCTTTTCAATTATTTTTCCTTGAGTGCCTTCCTTTTTTCCTCTATACATGTCACATTTCACAATTTTTTAACACTCTTAAATATTGCCTGGTTTGGGCTCTTGCCTGCTGCTATCTTCATGCACTGGGGCTGCTTTTATGGTGCCAGGCACCCTGGCAGGCTTGTGGGAGACACTGGATCTAACCAGTCGACGTCTGGCCCCACAGCTGTAGTGGGACCTGACAGACATCATTTCCTTCACTTGCTATTTAGGGCTGTGAGCAGTGGGTAATACTCTGGCAGAAGATCCTTGCCCTGATGAAGATGTTTCTTTCTTATATATGTGTGCAGGCACATAGACATTTGTGGGTGCGGGATTTTTGAAGAAACAGTGATTCTTTGGTTCAGTTATGTTTCTTTATATTTCCCCTCCTTCACCCCCACTCTTCTGAACTGGTCTTTTTAAAGTCATGCTTGGTGCTCTGCACCATGCTGCAGCAAGAAGGATATCAAATATTTAATAGAGTTTCAGGTGTTTCTCCCACCTTATCAGGCATAAAAAGATGTTCTGTCACTTGAAAAATGCCAGAAGCATGACATGTCCTTCCTGCTCGAGGTCTCTGCTGGCAAGGGAGATGCCTCTCATGACAAGGGCACGAGGCTGCCCAGAAGGATCTTATAATATATTAGTTACTTATTAGCTCTCAGAAGATACAAGTCTTAAATGATGTACAAATTTGCCTTGCAGGTATGACGACATATGCATAGGCTCTCAAAAAGGTATTTAAAAATGTTTTGGACTTCCAATAGCAATTGGCAAACAATTCTTAAATCTTCCTGACATGACTTTCATTAATCAGATATAGACACTATATAAGAATTAAGTAATAATAATAAGTAAAAAGTAATAAGTAATAATAAGTAATAATAAGTAATAATAAGTAATAATAATGAGAGAATAATAATAAGTCAAATAAGAAGAATTAAGACACTTCTCTAATAATCCATAATCATAATAGATGCCATGTAGATTTGCCTGTTATCTCTCTGCCTTTGCCATCTCTATGCAATGCAGGGTTGGTCTGGAAAACATTTTACACAGAGCTTCAGTAGGAAGAGTGAGTTATGTTGGGTGTAATGGTCCAGACTGAGTCTAATCCCTGGCATTCATTCTTTCTCATTTGTCTAAAACTTACAAAATTGCGATCTGTTAAAATCAGACAAAAGTCACATCTCATCTGTTAGTCCAGCATTTCATTCCAGGGCAAAGAAACTGAGTTACACAGAGGGAAAACTGCAAATAAAAAACAAATTTAAAAAGACCAAATCATGGTGTCAGCAGAATATGTCTGGAAATACAAGTGTACAGCAGGAGAGGCTTTTCTGGATTGCTGCATCCTGCTCTACAGTCTGCAAATTCACAACATTGATAAATGGGAAAGAGCGGTAGAGAGGGCTTGAATATGTATCTGTGTCTGAAAACTCAGTGAGCTAAAGCTGTTTCAGTGAAAAATAATAACAGAAACGGGTCCTCTTCAAGTGGAACAAAAGGTACTAATGGCCTACTCAATCAAAACTAAAGGTGTGAGGCACTCCAGTGGATACAGCTCAGAGCTAGAGAAAATTGCAGGCTAGAAATAAGGCTAACATTGTTAATAATGAAGGTAATTAACCACTGGAGTAGCCCCTCAGAGGATGTTGTGGTTCCTCTGTCGTCGGCAATTTTAAATCAGGGCTGGATAATTATTTTGTAAATGCTGCACTTTAATTGAAAATGGAATTACTTCAGGGAAGTCCTGCAGCATGTGTTACACAAAAGCTGAGACTGTACAGTCCCAATGGCCCCCTTGGCTCTGCGTCAGTGATCTGTGGGAAGCTGAACAGGAAGGTAGGGTGACATCTCACATCTTTCTGTTTGTCCCAGAACTACACCTTGTGGGTTTATTTAGCAGAGCCACTTCTTCTCTCTGCTGCCGCCAAAGAAGCATACTCCTGCACTAAAAATTATTTAACCAACTTCACAATTTCTTCACTCTTCCATCACATTTGAGGGTTTTGTACCTACACAACTTTTATTACAAAAGAACAGAATCTAACATTAAATGATAGAGAATTGCTGCTTAACACAGCGTAACTGAATTTAATTTTAGGTCTGGTCTTGCTCCTTCTACATGACAGGAAGAAATCAAATTCTCTTCTGTCAGTCAGATGTCATATCTGTAAGAGAATGAGAGCAACAGCCTTTCTTAGTGATTTTGAGGGAATAACAACAAAATTAAGGATCAGAAAAGGCCCCAAGAAATCATGTGGCCACTCCCTTTAGACCTTACTGCATGAGCAGACCCTGGGAGGGGGAAGTATAGCTTTTAGCAACTATGATTCTAGTTTCAAACTGGAAATAAAACATATACGGTTCCACCTGGGGCACCCAGGAGGTGATGGCAATGGCTCTGTTGCTTATGCTTTGGGTGCTTTCTGGGTGGAAGCCAAGCAGCTACAAGAGCACTCTTCATTGCATTCAACTCCATCAGCCCCAGCAAGCTGATCTGGCAGATAGAGAAATGCTACAAGAAAAGCTTGGCTAAACTCACTTCCCTGCAGCCAAATGCAAAGGAAAATCTTAGTCCAGAGTTTTACCCAAGAAATGAGGTGCTCTTCTTCATTGTCTTGACACTTAGAGAAGCAATCTAATTCTGTAAAGTCCACACGTTCCAGTGACCCCTGATGATCAACTCTTTTAATTAATTGGTGGGTTAAGACTAATTAGGAAGCTATTTGCCTTAGACCAAAAATGTCTGTGAAGAATAACTAGTATGGGAAACAGCAAACACAGATAAAGACTCTGCCTATTGAGTATGGCAAGTTAATACCCAAACATCTGGTTTTGGGATGTGTATTTAAAGCTTCTTTTGGTGTCTCACTTCCCTTTTTTCGCTCTATCCCAGCAGACAGAAGACAATGTCAAAGCTTTGCCATAATTGTCCCATTAAAGTGATAGCAGCAGCAAGATCACTCAGTGATAGTGACAGAGGACTGCATCACTGTTCTTGTACAGAGACTGCTTCCAGTAAGACCCTCATGAATCATGACTGAGACCAGACCAAGAGTCACAATGTCTTAAACTGATTTTTGTTTCTTAAACATACAGTCTTGTTTGCATCTGGAAAACTCTAAAGCTACAACAAATCTACCTTCGCGCAATACCTGGATAGCCCA
The DNA here is from genome assembly GCA_017639245.1 of Myiopsitta monachus. Taxonomy (NCBI): domain Eukaryota; kingdom Metazoa; phylum Chordata; class Aves; order Psittaciformes; family Psittacidae; genus Myiopsitta; species Myiopsitta monachus. The sequence goes on along the minus strand of CM029924.1, from coordinate 56,489,634 downwards.
AGCCTTAGCCTGCACAATGAAAAATACAGCAGAATTGCTCAAATCCCATGTGCTGAAATTAGTCACAATGCAGAAAAGAAAGCAAGATTCATGGGAGAAGAAGAAAAGGAGAATCCAAGGAGCAGGGGACATAATGTTACAGGTATAGATTTAGGGGCAGGGATACAGGGACACAGGATCTTGCCTCCTTAGCATTTCTGAATTTTTGCAATGATTATTTACTGTAAAATGTGTAAATGAAGGAAGGTTGGGAACAAGAACTCAGTTTTGGAGTTGTTATCCCTGTACTGACTACATAGGAAGGAGGCAAAGAATGTCTTCCACCTAAATTCATCTGAATCTTATTGACTGACTGCCTTCTGGAAGGTAGGAAAGGGAGAAGAAAGCTGACAGCTCATGGCTCACAAAGATGTATTACCAGGTCTCTTGATTTCTTGGGTGAGTGCCTTAACCTTTAGACTGCTTTATATAAGCTGGCAAAGACACCAGCCACTGTGTTTTTAACAGTGAATGACTTTGTAGGCCTGGAGTTTACCTCTTTATATTGGCTGCACTTTTTTTTTTTTTTTTGGGGGGGGGGGGCATGGGGGGAGCAGAAGAAGGGGGTTAGTTAACATTTTGAAGAGCTAGCACATGGAAGCTTTGGGGCTAAACCATGCAAATATTCTGGCCTGGAAAAAGGGAAATTGTCCTGGGTTCAGCAGTAGCAGTCATTTTTCTCCTTCTTGGTAGCTGGTGCAGTGCTGTGGTTTTGACTTTCGTCCTGGGAGCAGCGCTGATAACACCGATGTTTTCAGTAACTGCTTGGAAATGTTTTGGTCTGACCAAGGACTTTCTGAGTCTCATGTTCTGGCAGGGAGGAGGGGAAGCTGGGAGGAAGCAGAGACAGGACACCTGACCCAAACTGACCAAAGAGGTATTCCATACCACACCACGTCATGCCCAGGTTAGAAAAAATTTGGGACAGAAACCCCGAAGAGTTCAGTTCGAGGCTGGGTCGGGCTTGGTTTCAGGTGGTGAGCAGTTGTATTCTCTTTCCATGTATCTCTCGTCATTATTATTATTGGTGGTAGCAGTAGCAGTTTGTGTTATACTTCAGTCACTAAATTGTTCTTATCTCAACCTGTGGGTGTTGCATTCTTTCCATTCTCCTCCCCATCCCTCCGGGAGCTGGGGAGGAAGAAAGAGGGGGAGTGAGTGAACAAACTGTGTGATTTACAGCTTAAACCATGACAGAAATATAACCCCCCTTTTTCAAGAATGGGAAAATGGATGAGCCAGGGAACTACAGACCAGTCAGTCTCACCTCTGTGCCTGGAAAAATCTTGGAGTGGATTCTCCTGGAAGGCAGGCTAAGGTGCATGAAAAACAACAAGGTGCTTAGTGACATCCAGCATGGCTTCACTGAGGGGAAATCCTGCCTGACCAATCGGGTGGCCTTCTATGATGGTGCTACGGAACTGATGGACAGGGGTAGAGCAGCTGATGTCATCTACCTGGACTTGTGCAAAGCGTTCGACACTGTCCCACACGACATCCTTGTTTCTAGGTTGGAGAGACAATCAATTTGATAGGTGGATCACTCGGTGGACAAAGAACTGGCTGGATGGCCACACACAAAGAGTTGTGCTCAATGGCTCAATGTCCAGCTGGAGACCAGGAATGAGTGGTGTCCCTCAGGGATCGGTGTTGGGACCACTCTTGTTCAACATCTTTGTGAGTGACATAGGACAAGTGGGATTGAGTGTGCCCTCAGCAAGTTTGCCGATGATACCAAACTGTGTGGTTTGGTTGATACTGCTGGAGGGAAGGAATGCCATCCAGAGGGATCTTGACATGCTTGTGAGGTGGGCTGATGCCAACCCAATGAAATTTAACCATCCAAAGTGCAAGGTCCTACATGTGAGCTCAGAGCAATCCCAGGCACAGCTACAGGTTGGGCAGAGAAGAGCTTCAGAGCAGCTCTGTGGAGAAGGACTTGGGAGTGTTGGTTGATGAAAAAATGAACATGAGCTGGCTTCATTGTGCACTTGCAGCCCAGAAAGCCAACGGTATCCTGGGTTGCATCAAAAGGAACAGTGGCCAGCAGGTCGAAGGGAGTGATCCTGCCCCTCTCCTCTGCTCTCGGGAGACCTCACTTGGAGTATTGTGCGCAGTTCTGGTTTCCTCAACACAGAAAAGACATGGAGCTGTTGGAACAAGTCCAGAGGAGGGCAATGAGCATGATCAGGGGACTGGAGCACCTTCTGGATGAAGATAGGCTGAGAAAGTTGTGGCTGTTCAGCCTGGAGAAGAGAAGGCTGTGTGGAGATCTCATAGCAGCCTTCCAGTATCTGAAGGGGGCCTATAAGGATGCTGGGGAAGGACTGTTCATTAGGGACTGTAGTGATAGGACAAGGGGTAGTGGGTTTAAACTTAAACAGGGGAAGTTTAGATTGGATATGAGGAAGAAATTCTTTCCTGTGAGGGTGGTGAGGCACTGGAATGTGTTGCCCGGCGAAATTGTGAATGCTCCATCGCTGGCAGTATTCAAGGCCAGGTTGGACAGAGCCTTGAGTGGCATGGTTTAATGTGAGGTGTCCCTGCCTATGGGAAGGGGGTTGGAAGTAGATGATCTTAAGGCCCTTTCCAACCCTGACTATTCTACAATTCTATGACTCCACTGGTGCAATATGAGATCTCAAGCAGCTCAAGATACCATGTGTGCCTGAAGTGCTGTGCGCAGCTTCCAGAAGCAATTCCAGGGCTGATCCACATTTGAAGCAGTTGAGTTCATGTGGCTTGAGGTTTCCATTCATATTCTTTTCATGTCTTATGTATCTAACTGCTGATTTAAAATACTAACAGGTATATTGGTGACATATATATGATTGGTGAACAACAATATGGCTTCAGTAATGGCAAATTGCATCTGACAAATTTGGTGGCCTTCTACAATGGGGCTACTGCATTGGTGGATAAGGAAAGAGCAACTGATGTCATCTACCTGGACACATGAAAAGCTTTTGACAATGTCCCATGTGACATCCTTGTCTCTAAATCAAAGAGGCATGGATTTGACAGGATGGAGCACTTGGTGGATAAGGAATAGGCTGGGTGATTGCACTCAAAGAGGTGCAGTCTGTGGGTCAATGTCCAAGTGAAGACCAGAACAGGTGGTGCTTCCCAGAGGCTGGTATTGGGATTGGCGTTGTTCAACTGTATCTCACCAGCATCATGGCCAGCAGTTCAAGGGAGGAGATTCTCCCCCTCTAGTCTGCTTTTGTGAGACTCCGCCTGCAGTACTGTATCCATGTCTGGGGCCCCCAACATAAGAAGAATGTGGTCCTGTTGGAGTAAGTTCAGAGGAGGCCACAAAAATGCTCAGAGGGCTGGAGCACCTCCTGTATGAAGACAAACTGAGATAGCTGGGCTTGTTCAGCCTGGATAAGAAAAGGCTGTGGGGTGACCTCAGAACAGCCTCCCAATACCTAGGAGGGCCAACAAGAAAGCCCATCAAGAAGGGCTTTTGACAAGGGCCCATAGAAATAGGACAAGGGGAAACTGGATGGTACCAGATGTGGATATGATTCGTATTAAAATTGAATTCTACACAAAAGAGTGTTAATTTTTTTTTTTTTTTTAATTTACAGACTAAATTAGCCTCATTCGCTTGGTTTGATTCTCCATCCTGCCATGACCTTTTGGACAAGTTGGAAGAAAGATGGGAAAAACAAAAGGTCAAGATAATTTTAAAAGACCTTACAAAATACAGAGGGACTGGCGGAATGGCTATATATCTTTATTCCTTCTTTTGGGGTTAGACTCTCTGTACTTTGTATTACAGAGGTATAAGTTTGTGTTTAGGGACAAAGCTGAATGCCAAAACATGCTCAGAGAATTTCATATGTAGAGAAATAGGTTCTGGTGTGCTGCTTAAGCACATAGCCCTTGGTGATTATATCTAACCACTGTGAAGGATGGTGGAAAAGAAAGCATGACTGTTGTAATTGGAAGCAGAACCATATGGGACCTGCCCCTGAGCTAGCTGCTGCCACAGGGGTGCTTGAGCCACAGGGACAGTCCTTATAGATGACAGAAACATCAGGGTTGTCCAGGGTCCACCTAATCTTCATAAATCAACTAGCCAATGAGATCATAAATTGTAAGAAGATTTCAGCACACAGTGAGTTCCCAAGCAAACACAATTGACACAGCTTGAAGAAGTGAATCCAGGCTCCAAACAGTGTTTGGGAACTAGAACTACAAAACCAGCATAACTGGCTATCTCATGCCAGTGTGCTTTCCTCAGCTGGGAATATTTTTGTAAATCACATGCATTTTATGCATATAGTAAATTACCTCTGTGACTAGAAAGTGAAATACTAACAAGACATTGCCAATACAATGCAGAATAAAAAAAAAATACTGGATTTAATTTGTTACTCCATGACTGACAGAATCTACATTTGGAAGGGAAATGAGTCCTAGAGGGGAGGTGCCTCCAACGAGAAATGTAAAAACAGTTTGGTAAATAGATATCAGATATGATGCAACATCTCAGTGAGGTAGTGATAGTGGTCACAAACAGCAAACCATAAAGACTCTTACAGGTATACCACTTCAACCAGAATCATGAAAAAGAAAACATAGCCATATCTGAGATCTGATACCAGATTTGAAGGAAAAAATCATGGCTCTTCATCCCACTCAAGACAAAAAAACTTGTGATGGTATCTATGCAATCTAATCATAGACCAGAACTGCTCTGTCTTGGACTTGGTACAAAGCAATAATAATGGAAGTCTTTACCCTGAATTGTTCATAGCACAAGAAAAGCTGGTGTTTGCTAGTGTAAATAGTCTTCATTTTCAAGACTCAAAAGTCCTTTCTTCTGCACAGACTTACTACTTTTGCTGTAGTAGGTGCCCCTCCACTTTTGCCTTTTTGCTTCTACATCCTAGGTAATGCATATCAAGGACTTTTAGCATTCAAATGAAGTCTGAATTGCTCTTCTAACAAAATACTCTGTATTCTCTGTTTCCCAAACAACATTTGAAAACGATAAGGTATTGCGATGACTGTAGATTCTGTATTTAGGGATTAGCTGCTGTGTATGGAATCCCTAATTCTCTCCTTATTACAGTAGTGGAAGATAAGGCCCAGATTTTGCACCTCTGCTATTTCTTTTCACTTACCGTACCCATGCAAAAGAGATAACCTTTCTTCTCTTATCAGGTATCAGCTGCTATATCACATAATTGCAATCCTCTCAATTAACAAGTAACATAGTATAAAGAACCAGGGATCATAGACCCATCTAGGAAGGTAAAGAGAAAATTCCTGACACCATGCAGCAAGGAGGAGAGGGATTTAAATGGTGAGAATGCAATCACTGTGTTAAGGAATGGCCAGCCTGACTATGAGCTGTTTGCTGGATCTATGGGTTCATGCGCACTTTGTTTTACTGTGGAAATAAAATTGATCCAGCAACCATTATTCTGATCCTAGTTTAGCTCTTCCTGTGATTGATTGCACTTATCTGAGGGCTGGGGATTGGAAAGGGCCAAAGGAAGGGTCTGAAGGTGGTTGTGAACGTTGTCTAAAGGAAAGCTGTGAAGTTTTGAAGAGCCCAGTCCTGGAAATGGAAAGATTAAGAAGACTGGGACTCCATCAGCTTATTAGGAGGCAGTAATGATGCAACCATTCTTGCAAAGATGACTTCCTACAAAAGCTTCTTCAGCACATGGCTAATGAGGACGTCACCCCGCAGGGAGGTAGGCTCTGCTGTGTGAACGAATCATGGATGCTGAGATGGGATAGTGAGATGACTCATTTAAAGGGATTTAAAAACATGCGCTGGCCACAGCAAGAGTGAGTTGATTCCTCTGCAGTGAGCCTTGTCAACATGCTGGCCAGGGGCCAGCAGAGGGGGAAGCTATCACCATAACGAAACTGTCACCTGCAAAGGAAGCTTGTTGCAGCAGTAATGCTAAGCCAGAAGTCTGTAATATTTGACTGTAGAGATAAGGTATGGAAAATGGGGTTTTATATAAAGAGGACTGAGGAATAATTCCAGCAGAATTAAGGGTTTTTATCATGAGGGTGATATGTACTTTGTACTCAGGGACAGAAGGAAGCCTGGAATGAAGCATGCAGCTTATGTGCAAAAGGAATATCCACCTGACGCGGATGAGCGCAAGATAGGAGTAAAGAAAAAAAACACTAAAGGGGATAGTTCACTTTTTAACTGCCCACTCTGCCTTGTGATCTGTCCATTTCTTTTACAGCTGGAGCTACCCTACCATGGTGGACCGATGTTCCATATTCTTGGCAAGATCCACAAGCAGAAGCTGAAGGTACATTCTGCTTAATGTACTTGACATTATATTTAGACAATAGGTCACACTGGGCTGCCAGATTTTAAATACTGAAGCTGGTGTTGATCCCAGAAAGATAAATTGATATGTGTACTGAATGAGATGAGGGAGGTCTGCTGTTCAAGTGATACTGTGGCTTCTTGCACATACAACAGGCAGATGAATTTAGGTTTCTATCTATAGTGTGTACATGAAGCAACATTATGTGCACACTATTTTTCCAGACATCTGGCAGCCGAGGATTGCTGAGCATCTGGAAAAACATCTTGGAGATGTAATCCAGGAAGAGACGTGCTACCTCTGCGTTTTTGTAACGTGGATTTTTTGTCAAATATTCCATAAAATGACTCATGTTATGCAAGATAAATGGTGGCTCTGGGATCACAGAATAATAGTGCAAAAGTACAACTCCCATTTTGGATTACGGCACAAAAGAGAAAATGCCTCCTATATAATCACAGTCAGCTATAATGCAATGCAGCTTGGGAACCTGCAGGACAGAACCCGGCTTCCCTGTGGGCTGCAGAAATATCTGAGAGTTCTGGTGAGTTTATTAGCAAAAATTGGTACATCGATGTCCAGCACAGAGATACCTTTGAGTGCAATGAAAACTCGCACTGGAAGCCTTTAGTGGTGCAAAGACATGGTAAAGGCTCATTTTCCCAGCAGCATTCAGCTTTTTTCTCATTGTGTTGAATGACCGAGAAGCTTCTGGTAGAGGCCAGGTCCTTTTAGAAACTGCACTTGCACAGATTGTTCAGAAATATGTTCATGCTGCCTTCCCTTAACTGTTTTTCCCAAAGCACTCCAGAGCAGGTATTCTTGGAGAAGAGGTTGAAAACCAGCGCTTGAGGTTCAGCAATTTATTACCAGCTCCTGCCCCATAAAGGTAACAAAAGCTGGCACAAAAGACGTAACAGCAGTTGTTAAATGACAAGATGGAGCAGCCTGCGTGGAGCATGGAGGGAGAAGCACAGATGGCAGAGAAGGGCTTGCAGGAGACTGCAGGAACATGGTCAGAATGCAAATTCCATGAAGCATTTCAGTAAATAATTTGTCTAGTAAAAAAGCAGTTAAGAGTATTGAAAGTTCTTCATGTTACTACCCTACACACTGAACATGAAACTGTGAGAGATTACTGTGTCCTACAGGAAAACAATAAACAAAGGATTTTAAAATAAATCCTTATTATAATCTGGGAGATAAAGCCAACTCTTCTGGAGGAAGAGCCAGGTGGAATAAATAGTTCCTTCATAATTCACAGAGAACCATGAATAGCTGCTGCTTTGTGAATGAAGCAAACACTCAGTTTTCTACCATGGGTTTTACTGCTTGAGAGCAAGAGAAAGGAAGGAAAGAGTAGGGTAGAAGGGAAGCAGGGAGGGAGGGAGGGAGGCAGAAAGGGAAGAAGAGTCAGAGGGAGGGAGAGAGGGAGGAAATGAGGAAGGGAGGACAGAAGGACTTGCCATGGAGCTCATCTTTGCAAAAACTTCATTCTCTGTGCTCTGCTTGCTCAGGTGGCTCGGCCTTTCGTGACTCTGACTCTGCCTGTAGGATATTAAAAATGGAAAGGAGATGAAGAACAAACTCAAGAAGAAATAATTGGGGTGGTGAACTTTTCAGAAAGTTCACGTATAGGCTAATGCAAGGCCTGATTCAACCATGACTGCTCACTGGAGGAGCAACCATCACACCTAACCCACCAGCTACAGAGGCTGTTGTAGCTGCTCAGAAAATTTCCAGTGAAATGTCTGGGAGTCAGAAAGTCTCTGTTCATCAAAAAGCATTACATGGAAATTTGTCACATATTAAAAAAAGTGGTTTGAAATAGGAATGGGGTGGGGGTGGGGGAAAAGCGTTCTGTAAAGATCAGAATAATTCAACAAATTTTTTTCCTGGCAGTTTTGAAAGGACTTCTCTTTTTTCTACTTTTAAAAGAAATTAGAAAGGAAAAATGGGATGCAGCAGGCAGCACAAAGTATAACCTGAACTAATTGACCTGAGCTGCAACTGGAGAATGGTATGTTCTGATACACAGTGAATAAAAAATCTTTTTTGTGTTTTTTTCTCTCTGTTCGTATTTGAATTATGAAACTGAAGAATATGCCAGAAATTTATGAAAATTTTATAAGCAGAAACTTTTTCTTTTTTTTTCTTCATTAGGACTTTGATTATGAAAATCAAAAAGTGCTTTTAAGAATTTACTTTATTTGGTTATAAGTAGCTGCCAAACAGAAATTTTCTGTCATAGAATCATAGTATAACTTGGGTTGGAAGGGACCTTAAAGATTATCTAGTTTCAATCCCCCTGCCATGGGCAGGGACATGGAATTGCACATAAAATTGCACATATAACTACACGTAGTTGAAAAAAACAAGAAAACCCCATGTCTTCCCACTTTCAGGTAAACCTTCCAAATGCATCATTGAAATTCTCTAAGTTCCCCCTTCCCCTTTCTGTGCCTTCCTTTAAGGAAGGACAAGGACAGCTTCCCTCCCTCCTAACCCTCATAGCTCTAAGGCCTTGGGACAAGATGCTCATCAAGATCTACAAAGACTGAAGGTGAGCTCTGCAAGACAAGACATTGCAAGGGATCAGCATTTTGGGACCCAAAACACTGGTTTCCATATATAACTTCACAAAACAAGAAAAAGATACATAATGAATGTCTAAACTGTGGTAAAGATCTCTATCTGAGCTTTCTCTTACTGGATTTAGCGTAATCCGAACGCAGAAACCCCAGAGAAGAGGTCCCCTGGATCCCATGTCCCATTGGCCTGGAACCCATCTCTTCCTCACTGGGGCAGAAGGATTGTGCTTGCCATGGTTGGGACTAGCTTCCAAGCTATGCCTGGGCTCACAGTCCCAGAAGACATCTTAGACATGACTATCTTCAACTCCAGGCTCTTCGGTGCGTTTTGGCAGAGAGTGTCAAGTGCTAGCAGAATTGAGGCTAAATAGTCTCTACCTAGGAAAGACAATAAAGCTTTCAGCAGGCCTGTTTGCAAGAGCCCTGTTGCAGCAGTGTGGGTCTGCACACAAGGTCAGAGGGAATTTCTAAACCAGGTTGCTTTATTTATTGGAGTCGCAATGTAAAACCTAGAATTTACAGCCTGACAGACAAGCTGAGGATTTGGAACACTGTTAGGAAGACAAGATGAAAATTAACCTGAAGGCCTGTCAGCATGATAAGAGCATCCCATGTCTATCTGCACTTCTCAAAATGCTTCAGAGGCTCTTTAAATGTTACAGCAGGAGTCACAGTGCCCATCCACATGTGGAGCAAAGACCCCTGCAGGACACATGGGGGAAGAGAGCCCTAAGGTGGGAATTTTTTCAGCAAATTGGTTTGTCTCTAATACTTAGGTCATATGGACATAATGCTACAAAGCACAGACCTTCAGACATCTTTGAATGTCATTTCCCCAAGGAAATCAGAGAACAAGGGTCTCACAGGTATGGGAATAGGCATTACAAAAGAAGATGTCCCAGTCTTGACATCAGCAGTGACGGTCTGGACATACTCCTTGCAACAAGCTATTATAATTCAACAGGCTCTGCTCTGCTGACATCCAGACAGCTGTGCCAGTCCAGAACAGCAGGAAATGTGACCTGAGGGTCTTTATATAAATATATTGGTTCTCATCTGCTATAGAGAGATATCACAAAGAAAACCTGATAACGCTATTAACCTTCTTCTTACATCTAGGAAGGTGGGTTTTTTGGAAGCTTTCAATACTGTGTTGGCTCCAGAGTCAAGTTACTCCTAAATTTAAATTACACTTGAAAAAGCCACTATGGAATTTAAAACCAGAAATGTTTTGCAACTGAATATATGCCTCAACTGCACTAACAAGACTCCTGCAAAGGACCTGAACTTTTCTTAGTCCAGCGTCTGATTGGCAATTCTACACAGGCAATGACCTCCTTCTTGTCTGATGGTATAAATAGGGCATCTTCTCCACAGAATGAATGCTAAATATTTTCCTTCCTGAACTAGTGACTGCATAAAGGGCAGGTGCAGGCTTGATACCAAAATGCTCAGCACGGTTCAATGTAAGCAATTCACAGTCCTCATCCGAAAGGTGTAACAAATCTGTGGTGCTCTGCGGTGAGCTACATTTAACATGCATGCAGGAATCTTGCTGGGGCATAATGTGCAGTTTCTGATCTTCACATTTGCAATGCAGTGGAAGAGAAAATACAATAGTTATTATGGATTACAGCTCAGACTTTTATGAACAGTGACAGCTTTGGCCTGTCACTCAGTTGCCAACAACAGGTGCTCTGAGATAGTGACTAGAAAAATAATTGATAAATCTAAGGGCTGAATTTATTCATTCTTACACTGGACTTACATATTTTTATTCTGAGATAATGAACAGTAAAATGCAGCAGATTTGACACTCAGTGAGCATTCATGCTTATAACCCATTTAAAAGAGAGAAAAGATGGGACAGTCCTTACTTTTAAACTCCATACGTTATTTTGTATATTTGCTGTATTTAAATATATGCCTTTCTGCACTGCTTGAGGCTGCTTAGGCTGCCTCTGCCAGAGGTTATTTGCAATTTTATAGGGTCAGAATGGGAAGGGAGCAATGTGCATCCTCTCCTGCTGCAGCCTGATGCTGGCTCATACTTCTCTCTCAGCAATACCACAGCTACCACCTTATGTTTCAGACCCCTTTACCTCTATTTCTCTTTGCTGCAGTTCCTGGTCAGCTGCATTTTTAGGAGGCTTTAAAAGTGACTGATGACTCTGTTTGGGGTTCAGGAAGAAATGTTTCCTTTGGGGCTTACAGCCTTTTCATGCTGCACTCGCATCAGCAGGAGGTCATAATTAAAATCAATGTATTATTTACTAGTTTGCAGGAATAGTGAGCTCTCACTGCTTATGCCTGGTCCACAAAGTTCAGGGCTGCATCGCGTACTGGACGAAGGAGACAGACTTATGAGATCTGCAAGCAGGAGCCATTGTCCCTTGGAGGAGGGGAGAGGAGAAGGTTAAGAGGCTGAGCAAACTCCTACAAGTGGGCTTCAGAGAGTCTAGCTGAGGGTTAGGTGCTAAGAGCCCTTTTGCCACTGATTACTCTTTTCAACAAAGTGACATCCTATCATCAGCTAGAAGTGGAAAGAGAGCTTGGGAGCTGTGCCAAAGTATCCTGGATATGTTTCAATTTTAGTTTGCTTCTATTTTTTTAGTACAAGGATGCGTCTGAATTAATAACGTAACATGCTTTTTTTTTTCTTCTTTCAGCAGATGTCTAGAAAGGAAGACATGTAGGAGAGGAGAGAGTGCATGCATAGAAAAGGAAGGAGAGGAGCAGGCTGAGACTGATTTTATTTGGTAATTTCTCAAACATCCATTTCTCTTTGTGAAATTTTTGTAAAGTAATGAATATATTGATTAGCACTAACCCTGGCAAGCCCTTGGCTTGGAAGGATGACAAATAAACAAGACATTTGGCATGTCAAATTATTTCTTGAAACAAAATAAATTGCCAATTTTGTTTGTCTTTGCATGGTAATTAGATAGCACTGAGGTTTTTTTATTGACCAACGGCGTGCTCATTTCTTCAAGTATCCACATTTTACTGCATCATTCCTGTGATGTAATTTCTCCAGTGGTGCAGCTATAGATACAGACTCCCAAAGGGGAAGCCTGCATTAACATTTATCTCAGTGACCCATTTTCATTAGCATGGAAGCTGAGGGCTGATGTCTCAACAGTGCTCTCCCCCAGATCACTCACAGTCTCTGAAATTTCTCCTGTGAAGTCCCCAAGAAGCCAAAAAAGAATCACAGGTTGCGAATCTTACTGTTCCTGTGACTGACAGAAACATTTCACAAGAAACCAGTTTGTTCTTAGGAGTTTTCTACAGAGAAGCAACACCTTTCTCCCAGAAGGATTTTTCTCTTGCAGGCTTTTACCTAAACACTCACTTCCCACAGTCATTTTATCTTAGAATAGAGACACATCAGAAACATTGCTGTATCATTTGTGAGATTTAAGAGTGCTTTAATTTATTTCATGCACCAGACAGATATCGCACGTAGGATAATCTACCAAACTATGCAATGGACTACATATATAGGACGCACATAAGATTTCTTTTCCTGCTCTCTACATTTTTGTTTTAAAGCCGAATTATTTGTAAGAATAAGCCATGTGTCCTGGGTTCAGCTGTAACAGTTATTTTTCTCCTTCCTGCTAGCTGCTGCAATGCTGGGTTTCAGCTTTAGTCTGAGAACAATGCTGGTAACATGCTGATGTTTTAGTTGTGGCTCAGTAGCACTTAAACTAATCAAGGACTTTGCAGTCTCATGCTCTGCCAGTGGGGAGGGGCACAAGAAGCCGGGAGGAAGCAGAGACAGGACACTTGACCCAAACTAGCCAAAGAGATATTCCATACCACAGCACATCATACCCAGTATATAAACTGGGGGGAGTTACTCAGAAGGGCAGATCACTGCTTGGGTCAGGCTGGGTATCGGTTGGGTGGGTAATTGTACTTTGTAATGTGCAAAGTAATTTTTTGTGCAAAGTAATTGTACTTTGCATCACTGCTGTTTGTTGGAACATTTTTTTTTCCTGTTTCCTCTTTAGTTTTATATCTCTCTCCTTGTTATTTTAAAGGATTAGATAATGTTGTAAGCATAGGATGTGCATTGAATATGTCATACTGTTCACCCTTAGAACTTAGAACAGCCTTTCAGTTCCTAAAAGGCCCAGGAAGGAAACTGGAGAGGAACTTTTGACAAGGGCATATAGGGATTAGAGGCATTTAGATTAGATATTACGAAGAAGTTCTTTCCTGTGAGGGTGGTGAGGCACTGGCACAGGTTGCCAGAGAAGCTGTGGCTGCCCCATCCCTGGCAGTGTTCAAGGCCAGGTTGGATGGGGCCTTGAGCAACCTGGTCTAATGGAAGGTGTCCCTGCCTATGGCAGGGGTTTAGAACTGGGTGATTTTTAAGATTATCCCTTCCAACCCAAACTATTCAATGATTCTATGATTTATCCAAGTGTCTTTATTGCAAAAAAATATAAGAACCAATCTCAGGGGTATCCTATCTACTTCCACTTCCAACAGTACCAGTATGTGACTATTGCAGCATACAGTTCTGGGGCTGGGAAGAGCTGTTATTACACAGTACACTCTATCCTCCTTAGTTCTTGCTGTGTACTTAGAGATACTTCAAGGTTATCACATCTACTGATAACCCAATCGTAATTAATTTCACTATTGAGCTACCAATCTCCAGAGTTTGTTGAGTAAAGAATACCCAGGATCAGCGGTTTTGTGACACACATGGTTGTCTACTGAAGAGTCAACTATAGATGCCTTCAACAAAATGGGCTGGTGCATAGCTGAAGATTGAACCAGAGTCCTTAAACCCTCAAAGTTTAACAGCTTCAGCCTTTGTTGATCTTATCTCTCAACCTGTGGCCCCTCCAGTGACTTCCCTGTGCTTTCTCCTCTTCTTGTGAGACAGGTCAGCAGAATAGGAAGCCTTTCAGCTCCAGACAGTTGCCTGACCAGTAGCAAAATGAAATTATTGTGACTTTTTGTTACTTTATAATGATATCAATATTTGCAAGAAGTCCAAACTGGGGGAAGAGGCACAGCATGAACTAGTCTGAGGGCATATAGACTCAGATTCCATGAGCCTTACTTATACAGACAGGGACCAAGCAACAGAGAAATAGAAGCTTTAAATTTACAGCTTAATATTCTTCATTCCTTGTGCTAGCAGAATTTTTTTCAAAAACTCTTTAAGCCACCCTAAAACCAAGTGCCTGTTATACAGCCAGTGATGTTACATCATTAATTCCCAAGCCACAGCAATATTGGCTTGCCCACTAAATATCACACATCACAAGAACCATATTAGGTTCATAGCATTAGAGATAAGCAGGGCAAATTTTATGAAAATATATCCAGACATACATATAAATGAACATTACGCATGAACAAGATTCAGCTTAGTCCTTGAGGTCATATTCCAGAGGCAGCCAACCGAGGAGGTTTACCTGTAGAAAATCTATGGTAATGACATATAAAGAAGTCTTTTCCATGGAAGTTCAATGTGATGTCAAGGGGCTTAGCAGCCATTGAGTGTTTGCAATACAGAGAATGTACTTCAGCACTATCCATTCAAACCCGCACAAGAACAACTTTTTTTTCCTTTTAAGAATTTTGAAACATTCTCATACTGGGCCACACTATGTGACAGAGGTTGCAAACCAGAAATATTCAGCTGTCTCACATATCACTTTTGGAGAGCAAAAAGTTGTACTGAATGGCTTATAAAGTAGGTAATGACAAGGACTAATCACAAAAATAACTTTTGTATTGTTATGGATGAAGAAAATGAAATAAAAATACCTTGTAAGATTGAGAATTTAGTGCGGATTTGAAGCATAAGTATGGTAAGCAGATTCTGACTGCACTGCAAGTTCTGGGTTTTGGCTTAACCAGTTCAGGAAAGATGCTGAAAAAGAGCTACAGGCTCTTTAAAGCCAGCAATTATTTTGCTGGCTTTTGGGGTGATCTTTGGTACTTCCCCACTGACTGCAGAAGAAACAGAGATGTATATTTTGAACTAGCCTGCTACCTGCCAGCTAGCTTGATCTTGCCAAGGTCCTTGCATTTTCAGAGTGCTAAGAGCCAGACTTTGGTCTTTGTATTGATGTTCTGTCATGAGTAAACCACAGTTTCTGATTTTTCATTAAGAGAATGCAGAAACAGCCCCTGGTTCTTCTGTGTTACCTGCTAGATACTGGATGTAAAGGCTGTGAAACAGAAAGGAGGGCAAATATGCAGACAGATCAGTGCTAGGAGCGACTTGTATAACATTCATTTTCTACCTCCTTTCTCTGGCAGCTCCTCCTGCTTCCAATCCATCTGGCAATCCCAAGTTCCTTTTTATTCTCTGTTTTCTGTACATTTGCAGCTGATGATAATCTTTGGGATGAGTATTTTCCTAGGCCAGCCGAGCCAGGCCATGACAAAGGACAGGAAATTTATAAACCGTCACTAAGTATCCACATTAATCATCAGATTTCCCTCTCTGCCTGTGAGCCCAACGAAGCAGACAACGTGTCCTGGAGTAAGTGCTGCACCAGAAAGCCTGGTGCTGTGGGCTGAAACTGTGGAGAAGTTAATGGGGCTGCCCAGAATTGCATGCCCTCTGCTCAGGGCCAAGGAAAGAATGAAATAGTGAAGAAGGCAGCAGGAAGGAGAGGTGTGGTGAGCTCTCACCTAACCTGAAGTTTCCCCATCTGAAATTCTTTATTGCTTTTTTAGAAGCTCTTTTAAAAGCACAGAAAGAAGTGCTGCTAGAGTTGCTTTTATATTTTAGGTTATCTTATGCTAAGCAATAATATATGTTTAGGTTGTTATTTTACCTTGCATTTTTCTGGGATGATGACATTTTCTGTGTTTGTCTAAATTTCAAGCTAGCCTCCCATAATGCTGAAATGATTGTATTAAGAGGTTTAGCTAAGCAACACATAACAGTAGATTTGTGAATTATAATTTAAATATTCTCATGGAGGACAATTTCTTTTGTGCTAGACAAAGGTGCTTAGTTTGTCCTTGTACATTTTTTCTCTACTTTCCAAAGCTGCCAGGTGACTATGGCAATACTCATGCAGGAAACTATACTGTTCTTTATATTTCCTTTAAAATAAGCAGACAAAAATTAGCTTGGCCTATAGAGTCATCTGAGTTAAAAAACAATAAGTGGGATATAAATAGGACTATGTGAGTAATATGCTATTTTAGCCATTTTGCTTCACTCAGTGCTACAATAATTAGTAACTTATTTTTTAAATCATGTCTGGGTTATGATTTTTTTATGTCTTTACCAATTAAGTAATTCACTTCTGCTGGACTGTCCTTTCAGACCCTTCTTTCTGTTCAAAGCATCCAATAGTTGATATTGCTTCTGTACCTGTACACTTTCATGTGTAAATAAGACATTTATTAATTCAAATGTCAAGTGGCATTTCTGAATGCACGAATAACCTTATTCTTACTAGCAACTGCAAACAGGAAATATTAGTGTTAAAATAAAGACACAAAAAGTAATTTGTTCTTTAGGCTTCTGCCTTTTCTTCAGTCAGTTGCATAAAGAGCTTGAAAGCAAGATTTACAGGCTTACATAGAAATGTTTTCACTAGAATGTGACCTAGACAAGCATTTGAACTTCAAGATGAGCAGTCATCTAATTAAAATATGACTAAATAAACCATGGGATTTCAAACACATTTATACTGCTGCTGTCTCTGAAACACAGGATTCAGTATCACAATGCTGTTTCACAAGTTTATTTACTTTGGGGCAGGGGCATTTAGGAAAGAAAGATATCCTTTCTTCAGTGCATGGGAAAGGACACAAAATGCAGAGGTTGGGAAAAAATGTATGCTCATTCCAGTAGGAATTTTTCCCACACTCCTTTTTCTTTCATATCCAAATTAAAGATGAATGGAAATGGGCAAGGGATTTTTCATGGGATATTTGGGAGTGTGGTCCATCCCTCAGTAAAAACTTTTCCACTATCTTCAGTAGATAAATCACATGTGTAATTATCTCCAGGGCAAAATGGAGGAAAGGGAGTTTCAAATGAATTATTTTTCATTAAAAAAAAAAGGGAAAGTAGGAGGACCAGGCCATGAGTATCATTCAAAGAGCATTAAGGAGATTTGGAGCACACTGACCTTGTATTAGATCCATGTACATCAGCAGGAGGCCACTCTGAAGACTGACTGCCATAGGAGTATTTGTCCTGGAGTAAGCCCCAGAGGAGCATCAAAGCGTTAAGTTTTGTGGGGCTTGTTTGATGTTCGGTTTTTTACCTTTAAGGCAGTTGGGAAGCCTTTCTAAGAGCAGCCTGGAAACAAAATCTTTTCCTTGTTTGGATGAAATCTGTTTAGACTTGCTGAGTTATGTGTGTTCCTATACAGAAACTGAGCCTCTACCCTGGAATAGGACTAGCCTGGATTTAAGGTGTATTTGTGGTTTTTTTAATCCATAAGCAGTCAAGAAAGAGACATAGTCTCATATGTGGAGGTGTCCAACCGAGAATTAACAGGTTTAATTTCTTTTTCTGTTGTCCTGAATTTGTTCCAAAGAAATAAAAAACTTGTTTAACCACCAGATACTCCTAGAAAGACATAATATGGAGGAATGAGGACAAGAAATGGATCTGGAATTCCTTGGAATAACTGCATTTGAAGAAATTTGGTATTTTTACAGTTGTTTGAATTCAGAGTTGAATGAGCCTAGAAATGAAATTTCATATTTAGAGGTTTATAGATAATGAAGTCTCTTGCAGGACTTTTCTGTTTGAGGAGATGAGCAATTATCCCCAGACTTTTGATAACCAAATTTAAATCAATCTTTAACATATTGTCATGGTTGAGCCCCAGCTGGCAACCAAGTGCCGCACAATTGCTCACTCACTCTCACCTAGTGGGATGGGGGAGAGAACAAGGTAAAAGTGAGAAAAATCGTGGGTTGAGGTAAGAACAGTTTAATAATTGAAACAAAATAATAATGCTAATAGTAATAAAATAATAATTATAATGATAAAAACACAGTAATAATAATAATTATAATGATATTATTAATTATCATATCAAAAGTAAAAAATACAAAAAGAAATAAACCCCAAGAAAAACAAGTGATGCCAGTGATAAGCAGTTGGTTGACACCCATTGACTGTTGCCCAGCCTGTCTTCCTTTCTCAGGAGAAAATGCACTGTATCCCAGCTGAAAGCAGGACACATAGAAAAGAGTTGTTCAAACTACACTGATAAGTCAAAGTGAGGCCCTGGGTATATCTGTCAAGGGTTTGGGAAATTTGTTTTCCAGATCTCAGTTTTGCAACTTGGATCCATCTTGTACAGCAGAAATTACAGACACTGCTGTAATGAAATGTAATATAGCACTCCAGTACAATCAGCATCCAGGTTTTCTATTAGATGGGAGTGAATCAGCAATGATAAATATGCAGTTGCATGATTATTAATAAAACCAAATATGAAGACACACTGTCAAGAGTTTAATGCAATAGTGTGAGAGAATGGATATGATTATTATACAAATAATTGTAATGAGGGAAATAAAGGGTTTAAAAACTATGCAGCACTGATTCATTATGGTTATTTCATTTTTATTTTTTATTTTATTCCTTTTACTAAACTCTGCTCCTGCTTTTACAATTTCTTGTGATTTTGTATACACAGAATGAAGCACATTGTTAACTGCTGCACTGCCCAACTAATTATGCTTATTTTTGGCACTATATTGCACTTTAATTAAAAACTGTTTGCTTTTTCAGAGCATGCAGATACTAAAAGTTTACCTTTTTAATTAAAAGCTAAAAGCAAACTAAGCTGTTATGTGAGGAATGTGAATGAATCTCTAATGAACAGGGAAGGACAGAGAGGAAGTTCAGACCTGGTGAACTTTAATTTCAGTGTCACAAAATGCAACTAATTATACAGCAATTGATTGTTTGCCACATACAAGTAGCTACAACCTTATTTGCCAAATAAACTGACAAGATAGACTTCTCTCTCCTCTCACTCGTAATCACTGGAATGCTGTATCTCAGCAAGACACAAAGCAAAGCTGCACCTCTGTGATGTAAATCAGCAATGGAAAATTTACATGATCTCTTTTCATAACTCAAAAATGGAATCATACAAGATATTCACTAAAAGCGAATACTCCGTCCAAGTCAATTGGATGTTCCCAACATGTATTAAAGATGCTGCCATGAGGCCACATTTGGTGCTCATTGCACTTAGTGAACAGGTTTGTGCTGGAGTAGTAGCCATCGCAGCATGGTTTTGGAGCTAACCTGTGTCATATGATTACTATAACACTCTTCTCCAGATGATCAGCTCTTTTTTAACAGAAAATCTTGCAGGAATAAGAACTGAATGAAGCTGAGAGTACTTATCACTGATTTATCCTAACTTGGTTTTATCCAGTGTGCTTAATAGCTCAGGAAAAAAGGCTAAGGGCTGCAGTCAAAATCTTTTTGAGAAAAATAATCATGGCCAGCAATGCAAACCATTGTCCAACATTACTCTATGTCTTACATTTGGGAAAGGAGATTGAATTATGTCTGCAAAGTCATGGGATGGCTCTGCTTACATGCCTTAACACTCCTCAGTGCATTTATTCACTGTCCCTCAGTAACACTTCAGTGTAAGTTATTGTCAGCCATTTTTGCTGCAGCTAGCAATGCCACTGAAACCCAGCCACTGCTGGAATGCCACCAAGTCTACTAAACAGGACAAGGAAAAAGCAAAGTTTTTGTGAGGAAAGGTTGATTTGTGATATTAATATTTAATAATTGTCTAAGTTTTCTTTTCATTTCTGGAGGTATCTATTCAGTTAGTTGTCTTTGAAGGTATATGTAGCCTATTGGTGCCTTTCAGAAACATTTTCCAAAAGCATCAGAATGAAAGACTAGGGAAATAAGTGTAAAAACCCATTATTGTTCCATGCTACTTTAGGAAATACTCTTGAAATTAAGAAACATCCAAACAGTTTCATCTTTAAGTGTTCCAGGAATAGAATGATAGAATCAAAGAATGGTTGTATTGAAAGGGATAAAAGCCCCGTCCAACCTGGCCTTGAACACTGCCAGGGATGGGGCAGCCACAGCATCTCTAGGCAACCTGTGCCAGTGCCTCACCACCCTCACAGGGAAGAACTTTTTCATAATATCTAATCTAAATCTCCCCTCTGTTCAGTTTAAAGCCATTCCCCCTTGTGCTATCCCTATGGCCCTTGTAAAAAGCTCCTCTCCAGCTTTCTTTTCGGCTCCTTTAGGTACTGGAAGCTGTCCTAAGATCTCCTCAGAGCCTTCTCTTCTCCAGACTGAACAACCCCAGCTCTCTCAGCCTGTCTCTATAGCAGAGGTGCTCCAGCCCTCTGAGCGTCTTCGTGGGCCCACCCTGTAGGAGGCCCCATAGCTGGATGCAGCACAGCTGGTGGGGTCTCATGGTAGCAGAGTGCATGTTTAATGTCAGACTGACACAACTTCTCAAATATGATGGATAGTGGCTTAGCAACTTAAACCACCAGTTCCCTCAGGACCCTCAAATGTATCTCATCTGTAGAAGGCAAGCAATATCCTTCATGTACCAGAGTGATTTCTTGGGAATATTCTTTTTTCTATATGTTCGACAGAGTTACAGTTTTTTGCCTTAACTACCTAGAAGTAAAATCCAGGTAAATGGGCAGACTGGAAATCTTACATGAATGCTTGATTGAGTTTTAATAGCACTGGTTACTGATATGAAAGGATTATACCACTTTATCCTGATTCAAATAATCTTTCAAGTTACTGAATTCATTGAAGCTTTTTTGTTTACTTCTTCAGTGAAGGTAAAGCTTGTGAAGAGCATATGGGGTAGGGAATAGACAAGTTTTGAACAGATTTCTTTTTGGCAGCCCTTCAAACCAAAACTAGCTGCCTATGCCTGCAAACTTCTCCAAACAATTTTTGGTGGCTTCAAACTCCAATTTCCAAGGCTGCGTTACTATTTCCTAAAGGTACGTGTTCATAGCACAAAACATGGAAATAGCAATGCATGATTTATTGCCATCTTCCAGAGTCAGAAACCTGTAAGTTGAAATGAGATACATTGTGTCATAAATCCTTACTAAGTGTGAGGGGCTGAAGTTATGTGTAATACAGTACCACACAGCCTTCTGGATATGGTCCACTAACTCATTTCCTCTCTAGTAACTAATCTTTCCCTTTATGCTTTTATGTGAACCCTCCACAATACAACAGGTTTTCCTGCTACAGCTTATAGAAAGATACTGCAGGTCAAAGCATCATGTCAAAACTCCATCAGTTTGACTCTGTACTGCCATAGTTGCAACACCATGCTTACACTAGAAATAGGAATAGCTGAAACTTCAGCCTCCAGCATCTTTGAATTCACTCTTAGAAAACAGAGTTGGAATGGGCACGAGCAGTTCATCCTGCCCTTAGTTAAATACATGCACTGTCTCCCACTACCACAAACCCTGCTTCCATCTGAGCATTACTTTCATCTTTATTTATTGTTTTTAAAACTGATTTCCTACTTTCTTTTCCAGGTTGCATCCATTGTTAAGTCCTCATTCGTCCCAGAGGTAGCTGACATCCATCATGATATACCTTTCTGTAATGTCTCTGCTGCTTGTATTTAGCAGCTAAAGCCAAATGCAGATATCAAAGCATTTGTGAATATTTGCTGGGTTTGAGTCCATAAACATTCATACCAGGCACTCTGTGGATTACTGGGAAGTTCTGAATAATTTGGGTATTGTCAGAAAAGAAAAATGTTTCCCCACAGTGGAGATGGAAGATCCCTTGTGGGTGAAGGAGACATTCTGAAAACCACAGAGACTTTATCATGCATCTATAGTGACCTGTGTTCATACACCCAGTACATCCACACCTGTGGTTGCAAAAACTCCTTTGGGTTAAGAAGTTGTTTAAGCAAGCATAAAAATGTTATCAAGTAATTGAGGTGGCCAATAGCTTGGCACCTGTATTGATTTAAAGATATCGTGGTTTAAGCTCAGCCAGCAACCCAGAACCACCAGAACCATGCAGCTGCTTGCTCACTCCCCCTGCTTCCTCCCCCCACTCCTGGAGGGATGGGGAGGAGAATCGAAAGAATGCAACTCCCACAGGTTGAGATAAGAACAGTCCAGTAACTAAGGTATAACACAAACCACTGCTGCTACCACCAATACTAATAATGACAAGGGAAACAACAAGGGAAGAGAATACAACCACTCACCATGTGCTGACCGGTACCCAGCCTGACCCGAGCAGTGATCTAGCCCTTCCGGGTAACTGCCCCCAGTTTATATATTGGGTATAATGTGCTGTGGTATGGAATACCTCTTTGGCTAGTTTGGGTCAGGTGTCCTGTCTCTGCTTCCTCCCAGCTTCCCCTCCTCCCTGGCAGAGCATGAGGCTCAGAAAGTCCTTGGTCAGACTGAACATTACTGAGCAGCAACTGAAAACATCAGTGTTATCAGCATCGTTCCCAGGCTGAAAGTCAAAAACACATCACTGCACCAGCTGCTAAGAAGGAGAAAGATGACTGCTACTGCTGAATCCAGGACAAAAGATTATGAATATTGGAAGTAACTGCATCCAGTAACTGCAGCAGGCAAATTGCAGAATTCAACTTTCAATTATGGACCTGTTGATTCTGAATGATAGTAACTTTTGAAAGAGAAATACATTCTGGACAGAAGTGTAGCCTTCATTCATTGAAAAAGAAATGTCTCTTATCTCTTGGGCTTGGGGGAATTTGACTGAATCAGGGCTGCAGTTCAATGCCATTTCTCTAATGGCAGCCAGCATCAGGAATTGAAGAGGAAGATACAAGTGTGAAAATCAGCAAGGCAAAGTCACAGGCTGGTGGGGACACTCCTGTGTCATACCCAACCGCCAGAAACTACCTTCTGACAAAGCATGAAGCTGTGACCAACGTGAAGAAGTGTGTGTACAGTGTACACTTTCCAAGTGCAACAGCTTTCTGTCTTTCAATGGCCTTTCTGGAGGGGCAGTGGTGGGAGACAGCTTGTGCTTGAGAGCTTGTTTTCTCAGTCCTGGCGGTCTAGCAAGTGGTAGGAAAAAATTTCACTTTTTAGATAAGATGAACTAAGGAATTAATTTTTTAATTTAATTTTATTTTAGAAAAGATGCATCAGTTAAGTGGTGATTCCTCACAATTACTGTTACATCATTCCTGATATTTGCATACTCCCCCTGCCCTTCCCCTTCCCCAAAATATCAAATGACAACAATTGCTGCATTAAAGATAAAGCATCATAGAGGATAAAGTGGTATAATCCTTTCATATCAGTAATGACAAATAACCTTCAGTATTGTTGGTTATTTTGGAAAATTGTTAATTTAACAATATGTTAAAAAGGGGATAGTGGCACTTCTCTGCAGTGCAGTTCATGTGAATTATTACAGTCAAGTGCCCTGGAAATGGTGAGTGGGGTGGAAAGAGGGCTTCTGTAGTAAACTTCCCTTTCTTTTCCAGACACTGGAAAGCAAAACAGAGAAGTACTTAGAGTGGGGCAGCTCAGCCTTACTAACTGGAAAAGCTAGAAGACACCAGCTCTGTCAGTTTTAGGACCTTTTCCATATGATCCCCATAATCCGCAGTGGTAACAGGAACCATGGTCAGCACTTGCATCTATTCGAGGCACCAAGTTCTTGTGCAAGAGGAGGCATATATCGCATCTGCTTATTTTTCCAGCATTTTTAGATGGTTCAGCAGATTTGCAGATTTATCATCTTCATAACATTCTTATACTACTTCACAAAGCTACAGAAACCAATAGCAATATTTGATGGCTATGAAATCATATTTATGGGATCCATTAAAAACTCTGTATTGGTAGTTAAATCTGGAACCTGGCATAAGTGATGAGAGTATATTGGAGAAGTCCCTGTGGAGCAGCATATATGGGCTCATGTTCATTTCATCCGGTGGCATCTGTCACAAATTTCAGCCCTCCCAAGCAGATCTAATCTAGCATTAGCGTTCAGGAAGCAGGGCACAGCCAAGAAAGCGTGTGTGAAGATGGCCTTTCAAATAAGTGTTCATATTCCCACTGCATCAGGAGGCTTTGACTTATATATTATGTAAAGAAGGTTCTACAGGAGAGAGCAGTCCTTCCAAGCTGACTGACTGAGAGGCAAACAAGGGAGGCTGTTACACAGTGCCCAGCAAAGCAGAGTCTCAGGTGGGGTTTGAGAATGATGTACCCTTTGACCATGGCCCGAGGATACACACATCCATGGAAGGACGCTTGCTCCTCATGTGTGACTCTCCAGGGTATACAAAGCACTTACGGGTTCCTACAGATCCTACTGTCTGCTGTGGCAGCTGAGTTGTCCTTCTAAGGAGGATTTCACAGGAAAAGCACTTCCCAGCATTAGTCTAAGTGGCAACCACTTTGCAAATACGAGTATTTTTGATTCCCCGTGTTAGAGAACAAGGACAATGAATGTGCACTAATCAGCCTTACACATTGAATTTTTTGAGGATGGTTTTGTTTCCAGGTAGTGAGGACTCAGCATGTCTGAGGTCTGAGTACAAGCTAAGGACTGTATTCTCAAAGCAGCAGGGACACAGTAAAGTGTCCACAAAAGAGAGTCGCAGGAGAAAAAAGTGCTGTGGAAGGGTGACAGAGACAGCCGTACCAATGCACTACAATTGCACATTTCACCAGGCTACAAACCCATACCACTACCTAGCCATTTGTGTGGCCACAGAGGAATTTTTGTAGAACATGGGTTTCATTGAATAGAATCACGAAAAAAGTTCTTTAAGTATTGTTCTGCAGTGGGCTGCAGAAAACATCTTTAAATACGACAAAAACACATTTTTCCTTTCTAAAGCTTCTGTTTTAGCAATCTGTTAGCTAATCAGAAAACTGATAACGTGAAGATAAGGATTTGTTACCTTATTTGCTGCTTCTTGGGAGTCAGATGCCCCTACCAAAGGGATTGTATCTTCCTGTTCATTGTCTTATAGAGATGATACTTGGAGCAATGCATTTGGAAAACCTTGGCAAGCTGAAGGCTGAATCAGTTTTTCCAAATCTTCAGGCTCAAGCTCTTAACTGGAAATGATGCAGGGATGCCTTTTCATCAGAGAATTCCTTGCTTTAGTGAAAGTACCAAGTAAGGAGATCTTGTGATGCCTCCCGCAGAGGCTCACAGCACATACTCTCCTGATGGGCTCCTGTCTTCCCTGACAGCAGAACTCAAATGGCCTTCTGACCTGATTCCTTTCAGCATTTTGCTTAGGAGATGCAGCAGGGAGAAGTTTCTGTTTTATTTTAATATCTGCTCTTATCCCCTCTCTCTGTAGCTGGGAAGTTGCTGGCTTTCTAAACTATCTAACCCTAGGCATCAATTTCCTGAGCA
This sequence comes from Myiopsitta monachus, assembly GCA_017639245.1. Classification (NCBI taxonomy): domain Eukaryota; kingdom Metazoa; phylum Chordata; class Aves; order Psittaciformes; family Psittacidae; genus Myiopsitta; species Myiopsitta monachus. The sequence continues at coordinate 56,464,279 of CM029924.1, read as the reverse complement.
ATTAGTTCCAGTAGCAAACATTTTACGTGTTTTCCAGGGGCCAAGTCAGAATAGGCACTTAAAGTACTTGCCAAGTAGTTTTAAGGTCTTCAGTCTTCAGATACCAGGCTAAACGCTGCTCATGACCACCATTACTCTTCACCTTTGGCCAGAGGACACTAATGCCCCTGCTATATAGGCTGCTGGAGGCTTGATGGACCTAATTCTGACACCAATGTTGATCTTGAAGGAATCAGCAGCATAAAAGCAGAAAGTCATCCTGGAGTGGGCCAAAATTTGCTCTTCCTAAACTACAACCTGAGGCAGAGCCATTTTCAGGTCCTCGTCAGAGCCATCATTTGCAGCACCAGGGATGGATTTGTGGACTGTTTTGTTCATACGAGGAACAGATGAAATGCTGAAAATCGATTAATAGGATCAATCAATCTCCTTGAGCTGGTCTGTCACTCATCCTTGACTAGGCACTTCATTAATTAGAGAGGGGTGAGTCAGTGGCCCCTATCTCATGCTTTTTCTGAATGTATTTTCTTTATGTAGTTGTATAAACTTACAAGACAAATCCTTCTAGCATATTCAAAGGACATTAACAAGGGACTTAACACCAATATGTTTGCTTTCCCCTTATCTGTGTGTTTCTGATTCCTTTACATTGCTAATATATTTTTAATTTGTTTTCCTTGCTTTGTTTGGCTGTGGCTCATCCTTTTGCTCTCTGACAATAGCGCCAATTTAAAATCCCCAAACCTTCCTTGGTCTCAATGAGATACTGACATATTCCTTACTTCTTCAATTATTAACCACGTTGCTGTTGCACTGAATCAAGGTCTCACACCTTTTGTGTGATCCTCTGTTAAGTGATGTATGCTTAATTCTAGCCTGAAAAGCAGCTCAAGTTGAGATTGGAAGTATCATGAAAGCTGAAGCCTCTGCAGGCTGGAAAAAGCTTTATTACTGCATATTGGCCTCCAAGCTCAATGTGAGCACCAAGGCTCACACATTTCATGATACTGCATATTGTCCTCTACTAAAATCTTATTATATCTTCATAGTTACCTCATCCCACTGTGGAATAATGTGTGATGTTAATGACACAGCAATAGTAATAAAGTGCCCCTAAGATGATTTGAAACAAAAACAGTTTTCTCCCCTCAAAAGCCTGATAACTAGCCCTTACTTTTATGATGGACTGCTCATTCACTTATTAAACATTTATTGTTTCCTCAATAAAAGTAGTTTTAGATATATTCAATTATTAATATAAATAAGGCACAAAATGTGAAACAGCAGCAATCTCATTTTCTTTTTGCATTAATCTTCTTTCTTATTCAACTATCACAAGAGGAGAATGAAAAAAAACCCACATTCAGACTTACTGAAAAACAAATCCAGTTGGCATGAGAAAAGAAAAATTCTTATCTATATCTCTATATCTGTGTCAGGAAAAAGAATAAATTAAAACTCCTTGGAAACCCGTAATGTTTCTGAATATGTGGTGGAGTACTGTTAGTTTGGCATCCCTAACCTGCAAACAACTACAAATAGATTGCCCCAGATGTTCATCAAGGACTATATTGGGGGAATGCAAAATAGAACTGAGATAGCTCTGTGCTGTGTGTGTATAAATAGAAACATGCACATATATATTTTTGCATATATATATATACACACATACATACATATTCTCACACACACATACCCATGTTTGAATGTTAACACATTAGGTTACTATTTCTAACACACAGCTCAGATATTTAAAAGCTATGTCTTGCACAAATCCTTTTGGATCAATATTCCTGGGATCATAACAAGAGTTTTGGGAATCATAAAGTAACTACAGATTAGCAAATCTCCAGGCCAGCTGAAGGGAGCATCTGCAACAATCATCGACACTTTGGGTTGGTGTCGTGGTTTAAGCCCCCCACCCACGCAGTTTTACTCACTCACTCACTCCCCCTCTTTCTTCCCCCAGTCCAGGGGGGATGGGAAGGAGAACCAAAAGAATGCAATTCGCACAGGTTGAGATAAGAACAGTTCAGTAACTAAAGTATAACACAAATCACTACTGCTACCATCAATAATAATACAAGAGAAATACAAGGAAAGAGAATACAACTGCTCACCAAGCCCAACCCAGCCAGTGCACTCCCCTAGCCCACCACCACCACACCCTTCCGGGTCTCTGCCCTCCGTAGTTCACACCCTGGACATGACATTGCTGTGGTATGGAATAACCTCTTTGGTTCAGTTTGGGTCAGGTGTCCTGTCTCTGCTCCCTCCCAGCTTCCCCTCCTCCCTGGCATAGCATGAGGCTCAGAAAGTCCTTGATAAAACCAAAACATTGCCAAGCAGTAACTATAAACACTGGTGTTATCAGCACTGCTCCCAGGTCCCAAAATCAAAACCACAATGCTGCTCCAGCTACCAAGAGGGAGAAAAATGACTGCTACTGCTGAACCCATGACAGCTGGTTTGACCCATGGTGGTTAGGAAGGCACTATGTTTCTGTTGCCCGTCGACTGGTGCATTTGCAATAGCTTTATAGACAGTTGCTCCTGTGAAAGACTATTTTTTGTTACAAGCGTTTTTACTTCATGTTATCAGTGACACCCTTGGAAACAATGTCTATGTCCTCCTGGTGCAACATCAACTGAACACAAGTTATAAGCTTTGACTCTGGCACTAGGCAAATTTTCAAGTTTTATTTGGATCCTTTCAGGGTATTTGCCTAGATTCAGCTGTGACTTGGTAGTTTGGAGTGATTTTCTACTACAAAACCAAGTAGGATAAAATTTCTTTACATCTACGTAGAAGACATTATTTGTACATGATTTACCCTCTCCATTCTTCCTCCCATTTTGCAGGTGTATCTTAAGGAGAAAGATGCTTAGAGGAAAAGAAGGGGAAAATGCCTTCCAGCGCTAATATTTCTGACATACTCAAACTAGAAAGAAACCATGCAATATGAGAAGTGAAGAGTGAGACGTCATGGACTGGTTAGTCCAGTAACCTCAAAGACTAGCTATGTTGGCAACATGTGCAAACCGCCATATCAAATGAAAAATTGTCCTTTAGTTGGCAGCTGAAGCAAGCAAATAGGTGAACATAGAAACACAGTGACTTGCCCTGCTCAAGAAGTCTTGTAAATCTATCATCATTTGCTATGGGAAAAAAAATTATGAAGCAAGTATGCAGATAATTAAACCTCTGAACAGAGGGCAGACAAAGGGATAGATCATCTAAAACCAGAAGCTATCAAAATCTGAAGAAAAATTTGTTAAGTTGGTTTGAGGTTTCACTGATATTTTGAAATTTTAAACTGCAGCTATATTTCTGAAGTTTTTGCTTGTTTCATTCCGTTCTACAGCAGTTAGAAAATATCTTTTAAAGATAGGAGAGTTGTGGAAGCTCTCTTTTGTTCCTGTCTATTTTAGCAGCTAAGCATAAAATTCTGATGTCGAAGCAACATTCACAACCATATTTATCTAGCACCTGCATGAAGAGCCAGAACTAGCATTATATTTCACTAACATTACATTAATTATGGAGTAAATTCTTCCATCTTATTTGCAAATTAGATGCCAGTTAATCAGGATTTAGCCATCTATTTTAGTTTACACATTGTGAGTAAATCCATGAATCGATGGAATTACTTGACAGCCAGGAAATACCAATATAGAGTTTTGGTGTACCTGTGCCATATTTGCAGTCATAGACCAAAATAAAGTGAACCCCAGAAAAAAAAAAAAATCCCAAAACATCATTCTGATGTAAAACTTTGAAATATTATCACCACTAAAAAAGTTTAGTTGATAAATGCATAATGAAAATATCCCAGCATGCGCAGCAGAGCAAAAAGATCAGCCTCTGAACCCAGGCATTCAAAAAAGTAAATCAAATATTACCCAAACTACTAAAATTGCGCCCCTATATACTCATGCTCTATTAATAGTCATGTGATTTCTAGCACCCAGTTGTGGAAATTATACTACTAAGGATCCTCCTATAGCCAGGAATTATGTATTCATTGACAAAAATACATACATATGTCTGAATATTTTTCTCATTTTGCTGCTTTTTTATCAGCATTTGTCATGGTATCACCTTTGTTGACAAGTGCATACGTAGGTAGATACACACTAAGGGAAAAAGAAAGCAGATAAAGAAATGGAAAAGATAAAAAATCTGTTGAAATCAAATTGAGTTTTGAAGAATGCTACTTTAGCAATGCTTTTTTTTTTTTTTTTTCAGAATTTATGCCCTGGGTTCAGCAGCAGCAGTCATTTTTCTCCTTCTTAGTAGCTGGTGCAGTGCTGTGGTTTTGACTTTGGCCTGGGAACAGCACTGATAACACCAATGTTTTTAGTTACTGCTGAAATGTTTAGTCTGACCAAGGACTTTCTTAGTCTCATGCTCTGCCAGGGAGGAGGGGAAGCCAGGAGGAAGCAGAGACAGGACACCTGACCGAAACTAACCAAAGAGGTATTCCATACCACAGCACGTCATGTCCAGGATGTAAAAACGGAGGGCAGAGACCCGGAAGAGGGGGATCACAGCTGGGTCGGGCTTGGTATCTGGTGGTGAGCGGTTGTATTCTCTTCCCTTGTATTTCCCTTGTCATTATTATTATTGGTGGTAGCAGCAGTGGTTTGTGTTATACCTTAGTTACTGGACTGCTCTTATCGCAACCTGTGGGAGTGACATTCTTTCTATTCTCCTCCCCATCCCCCAGGACCTGGAGGGAAAAAAGAGGGGGAAATGAGTGAGTGAACTGTGTGAGAGGCTTAAACCATGACAATTTAGAAAAAGAAAATCACCTCTTAAGGAAAGCTGTTTTGAAAAGTGAAAGTGTAGTGTACACTGCAAGTGTGAATTGTGAATGCATTTTGTTGCATTGTATGCATAAAGGTTTCTTATTGCCAATGAATAGGTCTAGTGTCATGAAGAATAATCTTGCTTGTAAGCTAAAAAATATCCCAGATTTCAGAATAATGTGTTTAGATGCAGAGATGGGCAAAACAAATCAGGTCATTTAAAAAGGAAAGTAAATAGTTCAGTTATGAACTGAAATATTTTTAGCAGTTTGAAAGGATTACAAATGGACTGATTTTTTTTTTTTTTGCTTCAGAGATATTTCATAGAATATTAGAATAGTCAGGGTTGAAAAGGACCTTAAGATCATCTACTTCCAACCCCTTGCCATGGGAGGGACATCTCACACTAAACCACATCACCCAAGGCTCTGTCCTACCCGGCCTTGAACACCTCAAAGATGGAGGACTCAAAGCTTCCTTGGGCAACACATTCCAGTGCCTCACCACCCTCACAGCAAAGAATTTCTTCCTCATATCCAATCTAAACTTCCCCTGTTTAAGTTTGAACCCGTTACCCCTTGTCTTAGCACTAGAGTGCGTAATGAAGAGTCCATCCCCAGCATCCCTATAGGCCCCCTTCAGATACTGGAAGGCTGCTATGAGGTCTCCATGCAGCCTTCTCTTCTCCAGGCTGAACAGCCCCAGCTTGCTCAGCCTGTCTTCATACGGGAGGTGCTCCAGCACCTGATCATCCTCGTGGCCCTCCTCTGGACTTGTTCCAACAGTTCCATGTCCTTTTTATGTTGAGGACACCAGAACTGTAGCACAATACTCCAAGTGAGGTCTCCCAGGAGAGCAGAGTAGAGGGGCAGGATCACCTCCCTTGACCTGCTGGTCACGTTCCTTTTGATGCAGCCCAGGATACCGTCGGCTTTCTGGGTTGCAAGTGCACACTGTTGGCTCACGTTAAGTTTCTCATTGACCAACAACCACAAGTCTTTCTCCACAGGGCTGCTCTGAAGCTCTTCTCTGCCCAACCTGTAGCTGTGCCTGGGATTGCTCCAACCCAGGTGGAGGACCTTGCACTTGGCTTGATTGAACTTCATGAAGTTGACATTGGCCCACCTCACAAGCGTGTCAATGTCCCTCTGGATGGCATTCCTTCCCTCCAGCGTATCAACTGAACCACACAGTTTGGTGTCATCAGCAAATTTGCTGAGGGTGCACTCAATCCCACTGTCCATGTCACTGACAAAGGTGTTGAACAAGACCGGTCCCAACACAGATCCTGGTGGGACACCACTCATTATTGGTCTCCAGCTGGACATTGAGCCATTGAGCACAACTCTTTGTGTGCAGGCCATCCAGCCAGTTCTTTATCCACTGAGTGGTCCACCTATCAAATTGATGTCTCTTCAATTTAAAGACAAGGATGTCATGTGGGACAGTATCGAATGCTTTGCACGAATCCAGGTAGATGACTTCAATTGCTTTGCCCCTGTCCATCAGTTCCATAGCCCCATCACAGAAGGCCACGAAACTGATCAGACAGGAGGAAAGGACTTATTTAGGGAGACATTCCAGTTGAGAATCACAAAGCATTTTTTATGGGAAATCTGGAGTTACTTCTCAGAAAACCTGTTCCTTGAAACAACAGAAGAATGTGTACAGAGACATGGGTAATTCTCATTGCAAGAGAATTTATTATGCGAGAAGGAGGGAATATCTTGCTTTAACCAAGAAGTATTTCTCATTTGAGTGTTGTTTATGAGCATTGTTTATGAGTTATTTATTATTCGTTTGAGTACAGTTTATCAATATTTGCATTTGAATATTGCTCATGTTGTATAGGCTCCATACAAGACACACATCATCTTTACCATCTAAATTTCATTTTGCTATAGATAATTAATTAAAATACCAGAAAAAGGTTGAATATTTTTTCAGGAATTTTACTTTTTTCATCATCAGTCATGGCCTTTGATTTAAGTATATTTTGAAGGGGTAGTAAAATTCTTGTAAAAGGAAAATCTGTATCAGGTTGTCAAGATCAATTGGATTACTCTCTCATCAAATGCGTTAGGACACTTGACAAGTCTGAAGGCACAGAACATATTGAGTGGCTTTGAACAGAATATTCTCTAGGTAGCATATGCTCCACAGGGTGCAATATTTTGACTGTGAAAAAAAATAAAGCTTTTCTTTAGTCTTCTTATACCAAAATGTGCTCATTTCCTTTCTTTGCATGTCACGTATTTTTGAAGCTGTTTCTAACAGCTGATGGCTAGTTCATGCTGAGTTATGAAATGATTAAAGCAGCCTTGATTTTTTGGTCAATTTTTACCTTCAGCAAAAAAGCACGTACTCAGGAAGCTTTCATTAAATTGCAGTTAAAAAATAAAAAGATAAGATATTGGAATCAGTATTTTGAAGTATACTTTGGAATAAAATACTGATCTTTTCCAATGAAATATCAGGACCATTTGAACATGATGTGGACCTGTATACTCTCATTAACGCCATCATTGTCTTTCAAATCATATGCAAAAGGCTTGAGAGACCAGTTCAGTGTAATTGAATTCAAGGCAAAGCCTGCAGACTGAAGAGACTGATTACAGACTCAGCAAGAGAAGTGTGAAGCTACAGAGCATTTGCCTAATGATTTTCAAGGAATTGCTGGTAAAGTTGTTCTTCAAGGATAGCAGAAGACTGAACGCAAAATGTGCTTGCCCATTATTGACTGCTTGACTGATAGCTCAGTGCCAAGAAGCAAAAGACATTAAAAGAGCTTACGAAACTTCATGATACATGTGCTAGGGAAATAACAGTGTGAGAAGTTTCTTCATCATCACTAACGAAAAGTGTATCTTGTTTCTGAATGCAATTAGTTCAACATGTTCTGTCAGTAACAAAATGTCTAGTCTTCACTTAGACAGAAAACAGGCAAGCTGAAGTCCACCTTCCTCAATACCAATACCGTTTTACAAATTTTCTTGTCTATGACTGGCTGCTGTAGCAAACAATTCTGAAATAAAAGCTGACTGCAATGACCAACACAGCCTTACACTACCACTTGATGCTAAATTCCCCCTCAAAACTATTGAAATTTTTAAAGAAAGCTACACTTTTGCATATATCCTTGACAAAAGAATCTCAGAAATCTTCTGAATTTTCCCCTTGTCATGGGTTCAGCAGCAGCAGTCATTTTTCTCCTTCTTGGTAGCTGGTGCAGCACTGTGTTTTTGATTTTGGGCCTGGGAACAGCACTGATAACACCAGTGTTTTCAGTTTCTGCTTGGCAATGTTTTGGTCTGACCAAGGACTTTCTGAGTCTCATGCTCTGCCAGGGAGGAGGGGAAGCTGGGAGGAAGGAGAAACAGGACACCTGACACAAACTGACCAAAGAGGTTATTCCATACCACAGCATGTCATGTCCAGGATGTAAAAGTGGAGGGCAGAGACCCAGAAGGCTAGGGGTGCACGGTGTGGTCAGGCTTTTGGTATCGGGGGGTGAGCAGCTGTATTCTCTTTCCTTGTATTTCTCTTGTATTATTACTGGTGGAAGCAGTAGTGAATTGTGTTATACCTTAGATACTAAACTGTTCTTATCTCAACCTGTGCAAGTTGCATTCTTTTGATTCTCCTCCCCTTCCCCCAGGACTGGGGGAAGAAAGAGGGGGAGTGAGTGAGAGAGCGACTGCGTGAGTTAGTGAGGGGCTGAAACCATGACACCCCTGTGTATTTTAATCTTCAAATATAAAAAAGATTCTCACCTGTCAAGTAGACATGTGTTGCTATGATATGCTAAACAATAACTCAAACCACTAATCTGTGCTTACAGTAGCTTAAGAACCAGACAAGTTTCCCAGCAGTTTGTGTTGCTGACTAGACATGAAGATACAGCCAGTGTGTCCAAGACAAAGGAAGCATAGGGACTAATGTCCAGGTTTAGTTAAAAAACAAGGAAATTCTTCAGTCAGGGCTGGGGATAATAGGAATGAATCCAGGAAAGAACTGGGCAGAGAAGATGAGATGTATGAATGATTTTATTTTGTTTCTGCCTAAAATATGTGTGCTACTGCACAGTGAATTCTCAGACCAATATTGACTTTTCCATTTACTGAGGCCAGAGGAAAAGGTAAAGGTAACATATGGTACACCTCTTTTCCATGGAAATAGCCAAAAAATTCAGGGAATGGTTGGTACGCAGCAATCTTCCAACAGATACCTGCAAGGCAGGAGAAAGCTGTTCCATGTCTATACAGCTTCGGTGAGAAGTTCAAGGGATAGGTGTGAAGAAGAGTAGCAGCCAGTAGCCTTTTGCAAGGTCAAGATGTCTTCTGCATTCAGAGGTCATCAGGAAGCAAGCACAGACTCTGCAGCAAACACTGCAATTCACATTTTGGGGTCTTTGTTCTCACTAGTCATCTTCTCAGCTCCTTAGTTGCACTATTTTCATTCAGCAGGAAAAAAGTTTTATAGCTAACAGCAGTGCACAGACAGGGCCAGGGAAACCTTTGTTCTGCTGTCAGATGAAGAGAAAGAACACAGCCCAACAGCCAAGAAACTAATTAATTTGGTTTGGGGTTTAATTCTGAGGAGGAAGAAAAGTTAAACAAACAAACAAAAAACCACTAAATGCTTTTGCTGATACAAGTTCTGATCCAGGACTGCATCAGTATTGTTTTAATTTCTGCAAGGCAATTTACTGGTTTTGATCATTCCAGTGAAAATTGGTAGACCAGACATCCATCTATACTATGGTTAATATAAAATAATGCATGCCTCAGCCAATTTGTTGCTGGGAACAGTATGAACAGTGGAAAGAAAGATGTTCTGCTTGCTTGCTGTATAAAACATTGTCTTTTTTTACACATAAACCAGCTTCTAAAAGTATCAGCTGAGAAAGGAATAGCACAGAGGACATCAGTTTAATCCTATTTTGTTCTTAGTTATTCAGTTTGCAGTTATGGGTAGGAATCCCAACACAAAGCATCAGGAAATGCATGCCAAAGGTAGCTCAGAAGAATATCTAGTCCATAACTTTCTGTTCTCTCACCACCAGCAGAATCTTTCCTGACAGAAACATGTAGGATATTTTTCCTGGTAATTAATAGTGGAAGTTTTACCCCCTCCCTAGGTAATTTTATGAGAATAGTTTCCATCCTACCACTAGACTGCTTTTCTAATTCTTAGAGATACACTAAGTTTGTTTAGCTAAAGAAGTGGTAAATTATGTCCCTTCCTTTGAGGATTTAAGCAGTGTATTGCCCTCTATGGGATTTCCTTTCAATGTTCAATTTTAAGAATAACAGCTGTTGTTACATGAAATTCAGCACTAAATGAGCCATTCAGCTAATCTACCCAGAGCAGCAATGTTAGCCCAAGTATTGCGTTTAACTTCTACTCAGCTTTTTCCTGGAGATCATTGATGGGTGACTGGTCCTCAGGTGAAATCCCTGGACAAGGGGCATCAGTCTGTCCCTAAGGCTCATGCCCATGAATTGACCTTCAGGGTATTTCTCTCATTCTCCAGAGTGAAGCCTCTAGACCTGTTGAGAACCCTCATAAAATAGTTCACAAAGATCTTCATTTCAAGTGTATCAGGCATCCTTTTTGTCAGGGATGCCACAGAAGTTTTGCTAGTTTAATCATCTGAAGATATGGCACGAATCCTGTGAGATTTGGGACCAGGTCACATTTCTGTCCATGTTTTTGGGTTCACAGCTCGTTGGTGGCTCTTCTCATAACTGTCCTTCCCTGACTTTTGGCAGCCCAATGTAACAGGTCTGAATGTGATTAAATTGAATGGTTTCAACCATGCAATGGGACTTACTGCTCTAATTCTCTCACAGGCTGGATATTTTCTGTTCTTTTTGGAATAAGAATTTATATTTTTCCAATGAGAAAGTGTAATGGAAGGGCTGTAGTTCTAACTGAAAACTCGTAGGAAATACGAGTGTGAGTTTGCACTGTCCAAAGCAAAGGTAAAACTACACCAGGAGAATTTATAGCTTCAAAGACTTGATACTTTTCTTTCTATAACATACTCTGGGAGATACTGTCCAGCTGACCCATTCCTTGGAGCTGTGCTGTGTAATCACCACCACACAAGGGTGCACTGATAAATCTTCACTGCCATCCACATGGACTTGGTGTCTGTGACTCCCATCTTGGTATCTGACTTCTCAGAGAAATTGGCATTCACAGCTTTGCTTATTGTAAAGAAAATAAGAAGGTGGTTTCCAGTAGAGGCAATATTGGAGAATAACAAGCTCTTTAAAGACTTCTCACAAACCTGAGAGGTGAGGTGAGGCACTACGACTGCAGAACATCTGAAACACCTGGGAGTCTTGATTAGTCAAAGTCCTCTATAAATAAACTATCTAGGGGCATATCATTGATGACGAGTAACACTGATTAATTAAGGGTTATCCCATGGATGAGTGCTGATGTAGTCTCACATCCAGCAGGAGGTTGGACTGGAGAGCTCCAGAGGTCTGTTCAAGTCAACATTTCTGTGATAAACATGGTTTTTTTAGCTCTGTTTTCTCTGCACACGTCCCTGGGCATATGAAGAAAAAGTACAATGCCAGTGCCAGATGCTAACTCAAAGGGCACAGCATAGCCAAGGCAGTTACCCAGAGAGAATCCAGAGCCCCAAACCCCAAGTTTGAGCCTTGTCCTGGTGCTCCTAGGAGCTGCTCTTTCCTGCGCCATCAATCTGAGGCACATTCATGGCACATAGCTACTCTGCAGGGCACAGAAAAGCTTTTCAATGCAGTCTTTGGATTTGGACCCCTTAGTGAAATTTTTTATGCTGAGGGTGGTGAAATCCTGAGAGTGGCTGCCCAGAGAGGTGGTAGATACCCTGCCCCATGAAGTGTTCAAGGCCAGGTTGAACAGGGCTCTGTGTAACCTGGTATAGTGGAAGGTGTGCCTATCCATAGCAGCAGGTTTGGAACTAGATGGTCTTTAAATATCTGTTCCAAGCCAAAGCATTTTATCATTCTGCAATTCTATAATAAAAAATAACCTCATTTATATTACAATGAATCAGTAATACAGAAAAAAATTTAAGACAGCATTTTCTTGGTAAACAACAACAGTATCAAACTTCCCAAGAACTTCCCCAGCTGATTATCTGATCTCTTACTGCAGTGATTTGAGCAGCTGTCAAAATCAAACATAAAGGGGTTTTAAACCACCTTTTTAAAGACTGAAATGTGTTTTCATAGATTTAAGAGTCCTTCAAACCCAATTATCGAATCAAAATGCAGTTGCAGCCACTCTAACATCTCTTCAGAAGTATAAAAACATTCATGTATAACTAATCACTCATCAGCTTGCATAATAAATGCTTTCCCAGTGTGCCTTCTGACAGCATGTATGAATTAAAAGTGGAATGCGGTTCTCTTAGCATTCACCTATAGCCACAAAGAAGGCTATAATGTTCCCCCAGCTGCAAAAAACACGAGCCCAGATCCTACAAGCCACGCAGGAAGCTGTCAACAGATGAAGCTAAATGTGTGGAGAAATACATATGAATATATGTGAAAATAAATTGATGTATGTATATGTGTGTATACATGCATATAAATCAGTGGGTAGTTAAGTAACACTATGATGGGCTTAACAACCGTGTTAGTATGTATTAAGAAAGGTTATGGTTTTTCAAAGCAAGATTCCCAGCTTGGAGAGCCCAGACATGTCCCCCCTCTTCCCAGGCCTAGAAACTTGTTTTAAAAGCTTGAATAAATTGCTGCAAATATCAGTTTAGCTAGGTTCCCTGCTGTTAGGCAGCTTCGTGGATTTACACTGTCTGATGCTGCTGTCCCCTAAATGCTTACTCTAGGGAAAAGTGTTAACATATTTCACATGTTTATTACTGTCCTATATTACCACAAGCAGATTCACAGCTGGTGTGAATTGTTATGTCTCTGTGAAGTTAACATCTACATCTTTTCATAAATGCATATACATCACCTCTGTCCCCATGTATACATATTTATATATAGCACATAGAATAGTGATTCAAGCTCTAAATCCTCAGCTAATAACACTTGGTGTACTTCTCTTAATACATATCATTAAATATATCTTAGTCTGCTGCTATTCTCCTTGTGTAGATATGTTAGCGTTGATGGAAGTAAAAATATTGCAGCACATAAAAGGCCATATGCCTGAAATATAAAGTGTTAGGGTCTTAAAAGTGTACTATGGCATCAGTCCCTAAATTTCAAAATGCTTTTTTTGATTTCACAACAGGCTACCTTTTGATTATTTTGCTTATTTTTTTTACTACATTTGGAACTTATATTAAAGTCAAATAAAAAAGCAATGTTTTATCTTAATCCTACTTTTAAATACCTGTGTGTGAAAATAATGGTTTAAGCTCCCACATATATTTCTGGACAGCATCATTATTGATTTAATTTCTTTTGCTCACTTTGCCTTGCTCATAAGTCTGTTGTTCTTTTGCAATTTTGCACCTTTTTCTTTTTCCCCAGATGTCAGCAAAACATCTCCTGTATAATCTTTTCTATTCTTGGACCACCATCATGGCAAGAAACTAAAATCCTTATTAAAAACCGTGCAACTTACTTCTGTTTACTGACATAACCTACTTGAAAATCAATAAGAATTAAATTCTTCACATAAAAATATTATTAGAGTTTTATAGGTTTTCTTTAAGGCCATGTTTAATTAATAAAGCTATACTGCTTTGGACGTTTTAGCCATTCCACAAAAATAAAAGAAAAAAAAAAAAGAAAGTTTAATGAAGTAATTATTAGAAGAGCAAACAGTATCAGAAGGGACATTTGTTTTGCAGTATAAGGCATTTTTGCCCAAGGAAAGAAACAACATAAGGTTAATTGAGTAGGGAAAAATAGCTGCTGGGCAATACAGAGGCCTGGAAAGGTGAAGAAGAAAGAAATCAGAGTAAGAAGTGATTTAATTCCATGCAAAGGTCATGTGCAAAACAGTCATAAACTGTTGGGTACCAAAAGCCATCCACATGTTTGGAAATTTTGCTGAGAGGAGCTGCAGTAAGGACAAGGTCAAAGCAAGGGAGAGACTTCTTTCAAAATTAATATTTTTTATTCATGGAATCACATTTCCCTGAGATGTTTTGTTATTTTTTTTAAAAAATGGCAATATTTCCAAACTTGTCAGGAAAAATATAACAGACCCTGAACAATTCATACTTCAGGAGGGTATTTGCTGTCACAATGGAGCAGGAGGAGAGACGTCAAAGGGATGTCCAGGACAGAGGAGGGTCTGCCTCTTCTCTTTAGGGACAGATTAGCCTGCAGAAAAATTAAGAATAGAAGGAAAAAGAATTATAATGTCCTCCATATGATATTGCTTTTAAAGTCTCTCAGACAATTAACATCCTTTGGAAATGTGAATTATTTGGATTATTTCCTTAGGCTTTGCCAGATATACCTCTGGTTAGCACCAGCCCTGCTGGTGCTGCAATGCCTCTGCTTGGCTTCAATGACTTCAGGAGAAATACTGCTGATCTTCATAAAAGTTTGGGCCAGTATGTACATGCAAGGGTTTCCTCCCAGGAAAGAGTCCTTTAGTCAATATGCTACAAAGGCTAGAAATTGAAAATCAAATTGCTTTCTGCTCCAGGTAGCACAGCAGCTGATACTGGGTTTACAGTTTCAAAATGCCTGAAAGATTAAAACCATTACCCTGCACTTCCTCCGAGTGATCATGCCTGAACCAAGACCAAATCTCATCCCAGGCTGCTATTAACATTGGGTGAGCAGTTCTTTGTCTAAGTGACAGCAACAGAAGAAAGTGAGCTTGGATATTTGTTAGAGTTTCTTTTTGTTTTATTTTGGTTTGGTTTATGTTTGTTTTGTGGAAGTTTTTAGTTTTTAATGAAATACAGTTTTGCAGAGTAGTGAAGAGAAATCGAGTTTAATTCCCACCCCCCATTCTTTTTTAGGTTAGGTGGTTGTCCTGGGTTCAGCAGTAGCAGTCATTTTTCTCCTTCTTGGTAGCTGGTGCAGTGCTGTGGTTTTGACTTTCAGCCTGGGAACAGCACTGATAACACCAGTGTTTTCAGTTACTGCTTGGTAATGTTCAGTCTGACCAAGGACTTTCTAAGTCTCACGCACTGCCAGGGAGGAGGGGAAGCAGGGAGGAAGCAGAGACAGGACACCTGATCCAAACTGACCAAAGAGGTATTCCATACCACAGCATATCATGCCCAGGATGTAAAAACGGAGGGCAGAGACCTGGAAGGGTGGGGCTCGCTGCTGGGGGGGTTCGCTGCTGGGTCGGGCTTGGTATCGGGTAGTGAGCAGTTGTATTCTCTTCCCTTGTATTTCCCTTGTCATTATTATTATTGGTGGCAGCAGCAGTGGTTTGTGTTATACCTTAGTTACTAAACTGTTCTTATCTCAACCTGTGGGAGTTGCATTCTTTCGATTCTCCTCCCCAGTCCCCCAGGAGCTGGGGGGAAGAGAGAAGGGGAAGTGAGTGAGCGAACTGCCTGAGTGGCTTAAACCACGACAGTGGTGAAATATAATACTTTTGATTGATAACACCAGTAGCAACCATCCCATTAGGACAGCCTCTCACCCTGTGGTCCTTTATTGAGAGGAATAGTGTTCGAACATGGAAATGTGGACCTCACAGCCCTTGGTGTTTGGTAAATAATTTGCTAACATGATAGGTTACTAATGTTTCAGCTACTTTTATTTAAACCTTGTGTTTGACACATGTCTTTACCATCATATACTGGTGCAATGGCATGATAGACTCCTGAGATTTCTGCAAATTACTCCAAGCCTGAATACAATAGGAAAGCCCTATATATGTAAAAATGAATATAATCAGAAAGACCAGTTTTGTTTACTCAGATAACTTAATTCAGATCACAAGAAGCATGATTACAGCAGATCATTTATGATCTAATCCCATCAGCTGCAGGGTCCATAGCATGCTATTTGAGAAGAATAAGGCAGGGTATATTTGCCTTGGCAGGCTTCACTATTAATATGCTGTTGGTCCAGGATCCAAGCAAGCTCATGAAGAGCTGAGTGTACTGTTGTGGCATCCTCTGCACTGTTTACCTGCAAACATGCCAGACAGAGTCTGGGCTCTTTTTATGTGAGATTCCTGTAAATATAGGTCCATTAGAATTTGACAATTTAATGAATAGGGAAGCCATTTTTCATTAGAAATCTCTGAATGAAAAATATCTAGTCATTATCTTTGTAATGAAGCTAAATCAATGAGTGGCTTTACAATCCTAACATTAATGGGAAACCCAATACCTTGCCTGAACATTACATAAGGTGAGTACCTTACTACAGCAGCTCTAGTATTTGGCTGCAAGCTGAAACTAAGGGGTGGTGAAAATTATTAGATGAGTGGAAGGCTCCCTGAGAGGAATGAAATCTGTGTTTCTCAACTAGAATTTCAAAATGTATTTGTATATGTAGGCTAATTTTAAATGACACATTAGCTATTTGTGTTCTAAACTAATGTATTTAACGTATTAGACTAGTATCTTCTCCTTCCAGATAATTTTTAATATCAGGGGTTATCCTGCCCCTCTACTCTGCTCTCAGGGGTTCTCACTTGGAGTATTCTGTACAATTCTGGGGTCCCCAACATAAGAAGGACATGGAACTGTTGGAACAAGTCCAGAGGAGGGCCACAAGGATGATCAGGGGACTGGAGCACCTCCTGCATGAAGACAAGCTGAGAAAGTTGGGGCTGTTCAGCGTGGAGACCTCATAGCAGGCTTCCAGTATCTGAAGGGGGCCTATAACGATACTGGGGAGGGACTCTTCATGAGGGACTGTAGTGATAGGACAAGGTGCAGCAGGTTCAGACTTCAACAGGGGAAGTTTAGATTGGATATAAGGAAGTTCTTTACTGTCAGGGTGGTGAGGCACTGGAATGGGTTGCCCAGGGAAGCTTCGAATGTTCCATCGCTGGCAGTGCTCAAGGCCAGGCTGGACAGAGCCTTGGGTGACGTGGTTTAGTGTGAGGTGTCCCTGCCCATGGCAGAGGGTTGGAACTAGATGATCTTAAAGTGCTTTCCAACCCTAACTGTTCTATGCTTCTATGGGGAAGGAGAGGATTAGGGAAAGCATACAGAAGAATGAGAAACATTTGAAAAGCAGTAGGTTAAAAAAAGTAAGCAAGGTGAACCTTAATCGTCCTTCTGTCATTTTTCTTTTAAAAGAAACAAGCAAAATCCTAGGCAGAGAAACAGAAGGAGAAGGCTCCAAGGAGAAAGTCACATGTGGCACATATGACTCAGATTGGCAAGCATAAATGCAGCGTGGCCCACAGTTCGCTCACCTGTACATCATGGTTCACTAGCTTGTGTGTTACAGGAAAAGAGTCCTTTTGGCATATTGCTGTAATGCATGAGTTTTATAGCTATAGGTGACCCAACTTCCATTCAGCAGTAATTGCTCTTGGAGTACTTGAACACTCTGCCCGTCATCAGTGTGAGTGCATGTGTATTTTCTGTTCCTGGGGAAAACTTCATGGCTTTCTTGCCTTTGCATGAGGGGAATATTTCAATATTCTGAAATCCATGGGTATAAACTTGGCATCACTTAGCTGTTAAAACCCTGCTATTTAAAATGTGTATTTAGATATAAAAAATAGGTTTTCAATTGCCCATCTACTAAAAATCCACTGTAAAGAAAAGGGAGAGAGTACTTAGTACTTTTGGAAAAAAGCCATAATCCTTTTAATCACGATGATTGTCACTGCTTACTTACATCAAACTAATACCAAAAGATTGCAGCCCTGTTGGATAGCTGCTGTGCATAAGAACATCTCTTCTTGAGGCAAAGATCTTATATTCCAGCTGCAGCATCGCTTCATGGAGTAATTACACAGCGGTGCTTCATGCTTGAGGACTCCCTCTTCAGATCAGCTGAGACCCAGACAAAGCAGGGCTGTCTGTGGGAGTGAAAGCACAAGATGCAAACATCAAGGAAGGATTTCTGACTAAGCATCCTTTGTTGATGCACAGAGTAGAGGAGGGCTGGGCAGAGCTGGGAAGGTTCCTAAAGAATTTGGTGTTCAGGGGAGCCTGAATGGAAGTCTTCAGTCTCTAGAGAAAGAGTATGTAGGGGAGGGAGGAGAAATAACCTAGTCGCACAGTTAAACTGTATGGAGGTTGAGAGATATTTCAGTAACAAGTGATGATAACAAGCTGCCCAGGGTTGAGTCACCATCCCTGGAGGTACTTAAAAGATGTGTAAACATGGCACTCAGAGGCATGGTTTAGTGGTGGACTTGGCAGCATTAGTTAAACAGTTGGACCTGATGGTCTTTAGGGTTGTTTCCAACCAAAATAAGTCTATTATTCTATATTCACAGACAAAGTATCCCTTGGTGAGGATGTGGGCTCCAAACATCTGAACAATAGCCTTCTGGGTTCTGCTCAGAATAGAAGTGATTTAATAAATAATGGGAAGAGACATTTGAAAAAGACAATATATATTTATTAGCTTAGTGCTTTGTATGCAGGTGGTGCAAATTCAAGGTACAGTGATGTGTAAGGACACAGCACTAAGAGACTGGAGCTGTAGCATGTTCATGGTGTGAGTAGGAGGAAATGCTGAAGCAAGACTGGCCGTAGTCTTACTCCTGAGACAGACATGATGGCAGGAAAGGTCAGGACATACTTGTATGTACTGTCTGAGGTCTGATGGCAAAAGAGTAAGAGCTCGTGCTGCTCTTCATGGATATAAAACTAGGTTTTATATACACAAAGAAGTGTCTGTAGAATCTAGTACAGACAAGCCCCACCTATCTATCTGCACATTCAGCTCTTCAGCCTGAATGCTTCATGAGAGGAAAGAAAAAGAGAGTTATCCAGCCCTGACCTTTCATTCCAAGCATTAGCAACCCAGGAAGAGGCTTGCTTTTCTTTTTCTTTTATTTCTTTGACTTTATGATTCACAGCTAACCCTTAACTACAGATCAGTGTCCTGGTTTCAGCCGGGATAGAATTAATATTCTTCTTAGTAGCTGGCACAGTGCTGTGTTTTGGCTTCAGTCTAAGAGTAATGCTGATAACACACCAATGTTTCAGTGGTTGCTCAGTAGCACTTACCCTGATCAAGGATTTTCAAGTCTTTGCCAGTGAGGAGGGGCACCAGAAGTTGGGAGGAAGCAGAGCACAGGACACCTGACCCAAACTAGCCAAAGAGATACTTCATACCACAGCATGTCATGTCCAGTATATAAACTGGAGGGAGTCATGCAGAAGAGACTGATCACTGCTTGGGCTGGACTGAGTATCGGTCAGCAGGTGCTGATCAATTGTATAGTGCATCACTAGTGTTTTTTGAATTTTCATTTCCCCTTTTTTGTTGTTCCGTATTATTATTAACAATTCTTATCTCAACCCACAGGTTTTAAGTTCTGATTCTCCTCCCATCCCACCCGGGGAAGGTGAGGGGTAGAGATGAGTGTGTGGCTCTGTGGTTCTTAGCTGCCAGCTAGGCTTAAACTACAAGTGGAGAGAATGTCATAAGGACAGTCTCTGTAAGAGGATAGCTGTTTCCTAACTTTTTAGAACGTGTTTCCTCAGAAATCTCACCTTGAAGAACAGCAAGGAAAGCCTTAGTGCTCCTTGGAAATCTGGGAATGCTGAAGCTGATAGCAACCATCAGTCATCAGACATGGAAGGAACAACTATTTACTGTGCTTTGTTTATTCTTATCTTTCTGGCGTGCTTTCCTGAAGCACCCCTCCTTGCTGCTACAGCTCTCCAGCACACACAGCTCATGCCTGAGGTCAGGCCTGCAAGCTGCTGAGACATCTTCTCGGTGACTCCCTGGCTAGCTAGGGCCATCTGCTCGCTCATGCGCTTCTGACTTCTCATTGCTGGTGCTGCAATCAGCAATCACAGAACCAGTTTTTGCAGAGTCACCAGGGAAGTTGTTCATTTGCATGTATTAACTGAAGGGCAATTCAGTATACTGGGGATTCAGACTTTCCCCAGCAAAGCTGTGTAAATATAACTCCAAAGGATTTACAGATATGCTGGGAAGTTTTCTCCGGGCCAAACAACACTTTAAATTCATTGATAGCATTTTAATTTTCTCGTGATGAAGATCCTCTAAAGGCAACCACATTGGAGAGTGAGAAAGGGTCAAGAGGCAATTAAGAAAGGAAAATCTTGCCTTTCACTGCTAGGAGAAACAGTTAATTAGATGAAACAAGTGAAAAAGGGAGAGAGAAGAGCTGAACTGTAATTTGGAAAATTTAAAAAGCTTTCTATCAAATAAATTGATTAGCAGACTAACCATAATCAGGACTCTTGGATTAGCAGTTAATTTGTGGAATCAATTAATAGTGATATTTTTCAAATCACAGTTTCCTCCAGAGCCCAGGGAATTCATTGCAGCATGTTTTTAGAGATAATAGATGCTGGATTAGGGCTGTGGTATCATTCCCTGTCAATATATCAGCTCTGGGGTACCCTGATTTCAGGATTTTTATTTTTAGGAGGTTTTGTGAGCGTGTGAGTGGGTGTTAGCTAAGTTGTTTTAATTCCTTTCTTGTTGCCTCTGAACTTTCTCAGTTTTTTATGCTAAAAACCAAATTATTCTCCCAATAACTTTTTAGGACTCTCAGGTTTGAAGATTTGTGTGATAACCTCCTCTCTCGAGGGTGAACATCAGTTTCCTGCATTGGAAAATAACAGCTGAAAACTTAAAGAAAAATTAGTGGGACTTTGTTGTCCTTGTGTTTTAAGGCAGCTGCAGCTGGGGGTGCTTCGGGAGCTGAACACTGAGAATCTGAGACTTCCTACTGGCTTCAGCTACCCCTGTCCTAGTCACTAAGCTGGATTTTGTGGAAAGATAAAAAAGGGAAAAAGGGTGGTGAGAATAACTGCATGTTGCTAGTTATTAATTAACAAGGTGCATTATAATACATAATTACATGAACTTAAACTAAACCTAAAATGTATTTTGGCAATAATTCTGTGACAGCTTGACAATTGCTGCCACAGCTAAAGCAAACTGAAATTGTTGCAGGCCATGCTAAGTCCAGGCATTTCTTGAGACCACAGGTTGATGCATCAATACATCTGTGATGGTTACTGCAATGTGAATGGCCCATATTTTGGACTACAAATCCATGGGAGAGTTCATACACTGTTTATCTGAGGACCGTGAGTCTTGGATGCCATCTAGTCCTTGTATTTATCGTGTCTTCTGACTCCCATTGTTAAAAACATTGATTTAGCAGAATACTTTGCAGGAAAATGATTTGAAGATGGATGAGTTCAGCAGTCCCTGTACTCCTTAGGGTGACTGTGCTTGCAGCCACAGCAGCTGGACATGGGCTTATGAGGGAAAGCAGCCAAAATTTCCAGCTCTTCAGGTGCCTGATAAGTCAGTGTCTACTCTAAAAAGAACAGCAAGGTACCCCAGCCTGGGGACCAGTTTCTCCAGCTCATGAGTTTCTGTCTCTGCTTCTGAATGACTAGGAGGAAGGCACTCACCAGCAGTAAGGCATCTGGCCAAACCCATCTTACCCTTCTATTTAGGGGTCAGTTTCACCATGTTCATATTTCTTTAATGCTGGCATCAATTAATGCTACTAATTTCAGTTACAAGGAAGATCCCCTTCCAGGCTGTTCTGTAGAATGTTAGAACAGCCAAATCCTTGAATGTCTGTATCATGCAATCAAGGAGATGCAAAGATTTGGAAGGAAGGCCATAATGACTTCAAGAACTATAATTTTCAAAATCAAAAACAGCCATTCTCTTATCATAATTTCGATGGAGCTGAGTGTCTGGCACTCAGTTCATAACAGACACTGTGTGTTCCTAATAGGAATTGTGATTTGGGCTGTCACGGTCTCTTCAAAAAAAAAAAAGCTTTTCTGATTAGGGGGATAAGAAGCCTTTTGCTCTACTTCTATTATCCCTCTCTTATTCAGGGATCTGATCTCTTGAGTCTGTTGTTTGTTGATAGAAATACAGTTAGTTAAAAAAAAAACAAAACCAAACTAGAAGTATTTTAAGACATGAAAAACTGAAAATCGCATCATTTAGTCAAAACCCAGAAAGGCAACAGACACAGACAGATCCAAGGGAAATCCATTTTGAAATTATTGCCTAGTGAATTCCTCACCATGGCATTTTTTGCAACACTTCAATCCTAATAAAGAGAAAAGGCAGCAACAAGATGTTTCAGAAAGTTTCAGACTAAAAGAGCACTAAAGATGGCTGTTTCTAAAAATACTGTCTCACAACCTTCATTTTATGATTGTCCAGTTAAACTTACTTTTTCCATTCATGATAGATAAGAAATTTTACTGTGCAAGCTGTTCAATCTCCCATGCATTTTCTTTTCCTAGAGATAAACCAACCCTACTGGAATATAAGGTATTTAGAAGCACTTTGCAAAATATTCATTAACTAAAGATGATGGTTAATCTTGCATCTGTATTATTATTTAGAGAAAATGTGTGTGTCTGTCATTTCGCATCTGCCAGCTCCTGTTTCTAACTTTCTTACCTCATGAGTGCACTATAAAAGCTTCAAAAATGTTCATTAAAATTGACTTTTCTGTCAAATTTCATAAACAATGTAAATGTATTAATTATCTATCTCCTTTGTGTAGTCTTTTTTTCCTCCACAGCAGAATGCCCTAGTATAACCTGTAATAAAAGCAGCACAATGAAATGAAAACTATTAGAAAATAATGTGTATGACACCAAAAATTAGAGAATAGAAGGCATTGTGCATAGGATGTTCAGGAGACTTATTTATACATCTGTTTCAAAAGTTATGGATTATGATTTTATGTGGCGAAATCATAGGTGAAATGACAGATATGGTAGAAGAGGTGATTGGTGTGTTGTGTATAACTTCATTTGGCCTATAACTTCACTGCTGTAAGAGGAACTGAGATTTCTAAGAAAGAGGCAAAATAATTTATAATTAAGTTTGCATTCATATTGCCAGCCACATATGCTTTGTACAACCACTGATATCTATAGAAATTACAACTTTTGAGACAAAAGTCCTAAACATGTTGTTCTGCACATCTTGGGATGGATGGAAATACTTACTTTAAAATGTTTTGTTTAAAAGGTGATCCCATTCCTCTCCCCAAATTCATGAGTAGCTGCAATATTGATGTGCTGAGTGGAAAAAACTAGGTAGAGAACTAACTGCTTTGTCCTTCCCAAAGGATGCTGTGATTACCTTACTACTAAAATTAGTAAGTACAGACAGTTTGAGAGCATCTGAGGAAAGACTCCTGACAACCTAAGCGATTTTGGCTCACTACTTAACTCAGTTTAACAGTTTATTGACATGGACTCGCGCATTGCCACTCGCTTTAGCCCACATTATGAACAATTAATTACACCAACACACTCATTTAAACTATTCTTAAATTAATGATGCATTTGACTAGAGGGCTTTATAGATCAGGACTGCAGGGAGATTATGAATCTCATTTCACTGGGAGGAAAGTCTGCACCTGAGTCATGAGGGTCAGAAGTCAGTTCTGATGGTCCATGCCAGCAAGCCAGCCTGTTTACTGAATCTGTGTACAATGTGAGACTCTTATCCTAATTAACTAGCCACTGTTTCTCTTCAGGTTTATGTTAATGGCTTGTTTAAATGAAAGACAAACAACACACTGTGATGCATTATTGTTGATATTTGATATGCTATTAATTTAGAAGGTGAGTAGCAGCTTGTAGCATGTATTTTTTTCTGATTTTATAGGTTTACAACTGGGCAACCATCCTTGTCATGGAGGCCTATTTCTACAAGTGAGATGACCAGCGTCCCTCTGGCAGTTTCCCCATGAGCTCTATTAATTTTGAGGTGAACCAAGAATATTTTTGTATCAGAAGTTGTTTCATAATTTAAACCTACTGACCACCACAGCCCACCACATTTGTTCTTAAAAGCAATTATTCAGATACCCAAAAATGTGTCCACTATTCTCATTCAATGGGTAGTGTCAGCTTCCAAATGAAAAAAACCCTTGTATTTTCGCTTTCTAATGAACCCACTTTAATATTAGGCATCTGTTCTCTTAAAACATTTCAAAGGAAATAAAAGTCTGACACTTCCAATGATAATCAAGATGAAACTATTTTGCCTGCTCAATGTGCACTCCTACAGTCCAGAGTCAAAAAATTGCATGAAATGGTGAAAATCTGGAAACTGTCACCTAGAAGGAAAAAGTAAGCATATAGAACAGGAATGAAGCCTTCTCATTGTAAAAATGTCTCTATATTTCCAGGGATGCACATGTTCAGGGGCATGGGGCTGATTGAGGTGATCAGCATGATGGTCCTTGTTGCACCCCTCACTCTTGGCCAGAGTGAAAAGCTGCCGTGGTTTAGCAAAGCTGCGCCCAGCTTTGTATGCCCGGCACAGTTCAGCTGAAGTCTGTGTGAGCTTCATAGAACCGAGCCAAGGTGAATATTCTTGACACCAAATGCCTCTTCAGGCCACCATGTTTATCTCCACATTGCCAGGTTTGCTACCATCATCATTTGATAGAGTTCGGTGTTTGCATGCGAACTGGACTGGGACTTTTTACTCATCCAGTCCTGTAGGTTTTCAGTCCCTTTGGTCCCATCCTGAACTCAGTGCAACTTTTTTCCAACTACTACTAGTGTAATAAGAACACACACATATTATTATCATTACTTTTACTATTGCTATTACTGTTACTATAGTAGAATCATAGAATCATTACTATTACTATTGCTATCGTTATTCCTGTTGTGGTTACTGCTACCATTATCCTTACCTTTACCATCACTACTATACATTCCATTACAGGATATTAGTAATAATGAAAAGAATACTTTAACCGCAATGATAATGACAACAATACAAGTAACAATAGCAACAAATCTTCAAAAGATGTGTGACAAACTGACACCTCTAAATTTTAGAGCTGCTGCCTCCTAGCTGGCTGATTTCAAGCACAATGCTTCTCATAGTGCTGAATTACATGATGACTGCCTCACTGGTTCTCCCAAAGGGCTCCTTTTGTGGGACTTAAATATAAATCCCCTAACAATTAACATTTATCTTCCATTATACTGTCTGGACCTGGTCTTTTCTTTTAAATTTCACTTTAGTTGTTGATTCAGTAAGATACTCAGGAGTGCTTTGTAACAGTGTGAATGTGAATAGACTGCATAAAAATACACACTTTACACTTAAAATAAGTGGTGGAGTAAACCTGGGCTTTTGTTTCAGACCTGTGTGGGAATGCGTAATTTTTTCAGATCCCCTTATTTAAACCTTATTTCTGAAATTTGCCCCAAGCTAAATTAATTCCAAATTAGAATATTCTTCAGAGTTTCTCATGTCTTGTCAGCTGCTCCTTACATGTACATATTTTAGATATGTGCATTAGGTTTTGATTCTGAAAAAGTGTTATTAAATATGGAATAAAATATTTATGCAGTATGACTTTAAAGCTAAGAATGTTAGATCACAAGAGATTTCTCTAATTGAAATAGTCTTTGTGTGTTGCTGGAGTCTAAATTAAACTCTGACAAGCCTAGTCAAAACTTTAAACAATAACATACAGATGACACCCCATCTGTATTGCTTTTCAAATATAAGTTATTATAGTATTAGTAATTCTTTATTACATGAAAAATCAAATAAAGCATTTACATTCAATGAATATTGCCACCTGCATGACTTGACTATTTCTAGATTCTTATAATGTGATTAATAAATAAAATTCACAGGTATGCAAATGTGCATACATGGGCGCA
This sequence comes from Myiopsitta monachus, assembly GCA_017639245.1. Taxonomy (NCBI): domain Eukaryota; kingdom Metazoa; phylum Chordata; class Aves; order Psittaciformes; family Psittacidae; genus Myiopsitta; species Myiopsitta monachus. Next base: position 56,438,674 of record CM029924.1, on the reverse strand, counting down.
TATACACATAATCATGTACTGTATAACACATACTCATGTGCTGTACATACATATTATTATCAAGGCCAAAATTTAATGAGATCCTGTAACAGATGCTTAGAACTAAGCCTTTGAATTAATGCCTGATTTTAGCTGTGTTCCCAGACCCATCATGGTCCTTATGGCCCTTTTGGAACCAGCTTGACATTGCTGACCTCTCTGGGTACTTTAGCCTTCACTGGTGTATACCTTGCAGCCCTTACAAGTGAGCTGCCTCTCTATACATTAAACCATACACAAAGCACACTGAAGAAGCCTATCTATCTACCTGGAAAGTTCCATGGCAGAATCATAATTTAAAAAGTGAGTGATCTTGCATGAGAGGCATTCTCTGGGACAACATCTAAGCTGGTCCAATGGTGGGATTCAAAACCTAAAATTACTGTAAAACCTTCCTGACACCCTGCAGAAGGTATCACTGGACCCTGCTCATTGCTGTGACTGAGCAGCACTGGTCAGCAGCAGAGATAGCTGGTATCATTGATTAGTCCAGAGGAACAAATAATTGAAACATTCCAGAAGATTTAATGGGTGAAGTTTCCTGTCTTGTTTCTTTACACATATAGGACCAGTTCCTTCATCAACGTAAATCAGTAGGTCCACTATGTGCAGAGAGGTGGCATTGGTTTGCACTAAGACTAAAGATGCCCAAAATTCCTCGCTCACATCCACCAAAGAAAAACCATCACTAGGATTAAAAGCAACCCACTGACTCCATTCCCTTCCTCCACCACCCGTCCCCAGCTACTTTAGATGCCTGTGTGCAATGGCATGGTGCCACTTAGTATCATTTAATAACTGCGCATATTTGTAATAGAGATGCTTACAGTGGGATTCACTTGTAAGAGATGTGGATGCTGGCATCCTGAGCTAATTATCAAGGCCCCCTTCAAAACCTACAGAAAGAAACATGCATTTTTGGTGGAGTCCCTTCATCCAAAAGTATGATAGATTGTCCTCAGGGCACCTCCTTCACTCCTCTGAGCAAGGAGAGAGCCAAGTGTGACTGCCATGGAGACATGCAGTGGTGGGATAAGAGTCCTGCTTCATCTGCCCAGGACCCCTCTGCTTCAGTCCACATTGTAACTGGCCTATTTGAAGCTCCTGAGTGGTATATTCTGACAGTAGAGCTCAGCTGTCAGATGTTCTGAGATGAATACCTGCTCCAGCTGGCATCAAAAACTGTAAGGCAATGTAGCCTTTGAGCCAAACAAAAGGCAATGTTTTCAGAAAGAAATAAATACAAGGATGAGAGCCTCATAAAGATGAGTTATGGTCTCTAGTGACACATGAAACAGATGAGCAGAGTGATAGCATTGTTCAAACACAAGCACACAGCCCATGAAATCGCTGGGATCTGAAATATGGTTCTGTATTTCCACTGCTGAGCACAAGGATGGCAGCCCAGTTACAATGTTTCTGTTAATAGGAGAGGACTTGTAAGCAGCAATCACTGAGTTTTATCAGCTCATTGTCAAAGCAAAAAGCAATCGGAATACGTGCCCCAAGGGCTCAAACCACATGGTTGGTATTAGTGCATGCAAGCGATTCTGTGGAATAGTTATGTACACCGAGAGGTGTTTTGAAAATGTGCCTTTAAGGTCTCCCAGCTTTTCACCTCTTTCTGGAAATAATATATGATGCAGTTTTGGTGTAAGAAATAAGTGTAATGAAATTTTTCTGGTTTGAATGAAGGGAGGTTATTTTGTTTTCAGCTCAGACAGACTTTGCACATTCAGAAGTCAAAGAAATCCCAAATCACACTTAAAGGCTCAAGATTTAAGGAAAATCTCCTTAATGAAGAATCAGCAAAGGACAATCCAGAGTCCCAAGATCTTGTGATTTTGTCCTGTACCACAAAATGGAACACAAGTATATAATCTGCTCCCATAGTTCATGAAAGGATCACAGATAACCCTTTTCTGACAGATATGCATCTAACCTGTGCTCCAAGACCTCCAGCACAGAGATGTGACAACTTCCACCTGTCTCTCATCACTCTATTACTCTTCACACTAGAGAGCTTTTTCCCAGTCCTTATCCCAAATCTTCCTTTCAAGAACTGAAAACTACTTCTACTTTTAAGAGCCTTCTTAGGAATAGAAAAATAGTTTTTTCTTCCTTCTTTCCATTATTTTTTTTTAACTTACTTGAAATTTTCCTCTGAACTCGACAACCACCGGCCATCACCCATCCACTTTTGCAAACTACTCGGGATGAATTTCTTAATGATTGTTTGAAGGGTTCACTGTCAGGCATCCATATGGTGAGTCATCACTTCATAGCTTTGAGGAATCATAGATGAGAGCTGAAACCTTCCCTGGCACCAGAGAAGATTGCGGGAAGTAAAGTTTGCTACTCCAGACTTTATTGCTTGTGAAATATTGCTAAGATATATAAGCTTCTGGAGCTTAACCAGAATACCTATGAACTAAAAATAGCAACAATAAAGAAGTGGGAGCATTTCACAGAAATCTTTAACAATACCAAGTATTTTTTAAATGACTCAGTACTTAAAGCTCCTTAAGAAACAACCTCACAGGTTTTGCTTTGTTGCTGATCACCCCTTAACAAAACTGTGGTCAACAACAACTGAGCTAGTGCAGAGCTCTGCATTTCTGATCTGAGTGAAGTATTGGTAAACCAAATTTCCTAATTACAGTACTGCAAAACCAGAGACTTGGGGGTGGTTTAACCAGAAGATGCAGGAGCAGGCGCTCAGCTTACTATAATGAAGACATACCAATATCTAATCAGCTTGAGCCCCAGCCCAAGGAGCTCTGGTAACTGTGTGTGTTGGGGAGTTATGTATGCATATGAGCGGTCACCACTGTGCCCTCCTCTGCAGAGAGATGATTGCCTGGCACATCAGTAAATTGACTTTCAGCAGAATAGCAAGACACTGTGCAAGAACTTGCAGAGAGGAAATTTTGGCAATTATGAGCTCTGTCTGTTCCCAAGCAAGTCCCTCACCACCTCTGGTGGCATTTCACTTATCAAGACAGAACTTTGCATTCCATTTTTCAATTCAGGAAATGGGAGGTAGCAATGTCTAAATTATCTTTGACTAAATAAGGACATTTTTCAGAAGAAAATAATTCATAATAAAAGAAGTGAAAAAAAATCCCACTGCATTTAAAAAGCAACCAAACCCACCCACCAAGAGCAAGCAGATAGAGATTATTTCCTTTCTTTTTATTTCTTTATTATTATTCAAATTGCCTATATTAGTCGCAGTGGTATCTTCTTATAAATTACCCTTTCACATATCTGTGAAAATTTTGAGATGATATGTGTCCTGTGTGGTTCAGTTGCCAAAACTCATGATCAATTTAAAGCTCAGAGAACTAAAGTAAAAGTGATTAGTATACTTTATAAGCATCTGGTTTTTAAGTAAGAGATTTGGCCTCATTTTCCAAAGTGGAACTTGCTGTCTCTCAAAGATCCAAGGAACCAGTGTGGTAGACTGGGAACTGTAAACATTCAGGAGTTTCCAAAGGTATTCTGGTCACTAAGGAAGTGTGTGGGAAGGGAAATGTAAAAATTGCACTTTTCAGAAGCCTCTTTGAATTTTTTTCCTTTGCAAGCTTTTGCCAATATACTTCATGAAATATGCATCTTCCACATTGTTTAAGATGAAATGTATTCTTATAAGCAGCACCTGTTTAAAGCAGAGCTAAGATTTTCCTGGGATAAAGTTCAGCAGCAGCATGTCTGAAGCTCAGCATAACCAGCAGTGTGCACTGGCAGCTCAGAAAACCAACTGTACGCTTGGCTGCATTACCAGCAGTGCAGCCAGCAGGTCAAGGGAATTGATTCTTCCCCTCTACTCTCCTCTTGTGAGACACCATCTGCAATATACCGCATCCAGCTCTGGGGTATCCAACATAATAAGTATGTGCAACTGTTGGAGTGAGTCCAGAAGAGGCCACAGATGCTCTGAGGGCTGGAGCACCTCTCATACGGAGACAGAGAGCTGAGGTTGTCCAGCCTTGAGAAGAGAAGGCATCTGTGAGACCTAAGAGCAGCCTTCCTTCCAGTGCCTGCAAGAAAGCTGGAGAGGTGTTTTTGACAAGCACATGTAGGGATAGGACAAGAAAGATGGCTTTAAACTGGAAGAGGGGAGATGCAGACCAAATGTTAGGAAGAAGTTCTTAACTGTGACGTGGTGAGGCACTGGCAAAGGTTGCCCAAAGAAGCTGTGGCTACTCCAGTGTTCAAGGCCAGGTTGGATGGGGTTTGGAGCAACCTGGTCTAGTGGAAGGTGTCCCTGCCTGTGGCAGGTGGTTGGAGCTCGATGATCTTTAAAGAGCCTTCCAACTCAAACTATTCTATGATTCTAAGATTCTACGACTTGCATCTGACTGCCAATGGTATTGAGATGACCAAAAATTGATCCTTCTAAGAACGCCCTCCTGGGCTTCCTGCAATGCTGTAGGGCAGCACAGGGTCTTCCCTGGGCTGAGTGTCCTACTCCAGGGTAAATTCTACTGTGAGCTTCTGGTCCTGTCCTGCCCAAGGTGTGTTGCACCAACCACTGCCTCCTGTCCCAGCAAGCTACTGTAAAAGAAACTACCCACCTTTGAGGGACAAAATGGAGGCAAACACCCAGACTATTGATCCATAATTTTGCTTTCACAGAGATAAGCAGACATTAATTTGTAACATCTCTTTTTTTGTTATAGCTACAACAGCACTCCTACCTTTCCTGGCTGTGCAAGTACACAGGTATTTAACAAAATGCTTTCATTCAAAGGGTCTCGCACGTTACTGAGAGTCAGCCAAGCAATACTGAGACCTCCTTTCCCATGCTGAATTCTCCACTGGGAAAATACAGTGCCAGGTGTGTGGTTGCGGGTGCCCCACCACTCCCTGGCAGTGCACAATCTGCTGAGCAGCCTATGTGTTCCCATCCAACCCAACAACAGCTAGAAAAACTGCAGCTTCAGGTGTTGGCAGCACTTTTGTCTCCTGGGTCTTGTCTTACCTATGGTCTTATTTGATCAACAGACTTGCCATATGGTCCAAGCACGGTCTTGTTACTGAGTGGGTTTTTTTAGTTCAAGTGGCAGGGGTTAATGCAGAGGCATTCCCAACAGAACTGCATGCTACCTGAATAACCCAGCAGTGCCATGTTAATAGACAAATCAGAGCAACAGGAAGGATATAGGAATAAATGTCATCTCCATTTGCAAAGGTAATGAAAGCAAAGACAAAATAAGTGACATCCCAGAGATCATGCAGGTGGAAAACCTATTGCACTTGCTTGACTCTTTGTATCTCGGTTCAGTGCCATAGCACAAGCTTGTTCTTTCAGTAAAAAATTGTTTTTCCCTTTTTAGCCAGTGTAAGGGCAGGATCAATGTAGCATAAGAAATGTCCCTTTTACTCATGCTCTATCTGACCACTGTAATAAATTACAGTGACTTGGATGAGAGAGAAATAAGGTAGTGACAGAGGTATCAGGGGTACAGACTTCTTCTAGTGCTGCCAGGAGAGGCACAGGTCCTGCAGGAAATACCCTGTATCAACTACCCTCAATTACTCTTCAGGCACTAGAACAGACATCTTTTAATTCTCTCGGAGAGCATAGAAAAGGATATTGGTCTTTCTTGAACATAATATGAGTTTCTAAATATAACCCTTACAAAGATTTTCATTCAGCATTTAGTGGTTTAATCTGGCTTTATGAATATCTCAAATTGGTAAAGAAAAGAATTCATAGCTATTTTTACAGGCTTAAAGAAGACGGATCAGAGATGTGGGATATGTGCAGGCCATATTAGTGTGCTTTGGTACTCTTATCTTACTTCTTAAATATTTGAGCACTGTTTGCTGCTACACTTGCTGTAGGATATTGAATCATCTATTCCACATTAACCTTGATGTAGCGATATTCCTGAAGCGCAGAAGGCTTTACTGGTAAAAAAAAAATGTACTGATAGCTAAGCTTCTTTTCATAAGTTACATTAAATCAAGGCATTTGGTGATAGCATTAATGATTGTGCATAGCCCAGATTAGGTGAAAATTATAGCAAAAAGTTATTCATATTGTCAAATGCGAAAATTTACTTGCCCTCCTCAAAGGTTCCTTCTTAAAAACAAGGGAAAATGATGATCCCCAAGTCTGTAAGCTCCACTTCCATAGAAAAGTTTAAAACTGCTTTGCAGCAGGTTTATCATGGACCAAAAGATCACTCGAAAAGAGCAGTTGGAGAGCTCCAAATATTCAAATAGCGACACATTGATTTAGGACCTGTTAAGAGGAGGGTCTGTAGTGTCCCTATGAAATTTGCCTCAGTTTAGACTACGCTATGCTAGCAACCAATGTGCATAGCAATTGGTTTAAAGCCAGTTGAGATGCACATTTTATTCCTCATATTTTATTCAGGTACTATAGCATCATATTTTGTTTTCAAGGAGATTAGTTACAAAGCAACATATTTTCCAGTGCAGGAAACTACTTTTCTTGGTTAAAACGTCTGAGTTTCAAACTTGCCATTTTGGGTTTGCCTTGCTTCTTCCTTTTTGGGGGCTGTTTGGGTAGAGCATATCCAAATTACAAATAGCAATAATAATAGCAACGAAAATCTGCATTTTAAAAGGTGGTGGTTTTCATGTTGTCCTTGTGGAGCCTGTGATTATACTAATACATGGTGCTACTGTCCTCAAAGAGAGCCTTCCACTGTGCACAGGGATGAGCCACACATCCCTGATGCTAACATATCTGATTAAAATTATTCTATTCAAGTAAGTGCAGCACCAGGGACATAAGGACCCCATCTGGCTGCTGCAGTTAGCCCCCCATGTAATCCTATGCTCACAGAAGAGAGGGTCTCTCACCCAGAACAAGAATTAGGAATTTCACGGATTGTAATAAGAAAGCAGGACAGGCTGCACTAGGCAAACACAGAGCATGATAAAGCCAGCATACTGATGAGCCAACATGCAACTGGCCTTTTCTGTCCCCTTATTTTCCCATGCTTATTTCTCCCCATATCACCTCAATTCTTCCCTTACTCTATCTTTTGTTCCTCCCATGTATATCCCATAATCAGCCCTGTGATATCCCAAAATGACCTTCCTTTGCATCCCCTAACATGTGCCACACTCCTGGGCAGTGACCCCCTCCATCCCAAAGATGCCCCAGCATTGATGACTCCTCATAGGTGTCATCTTTGGCCCTTGGGACTTCGGGTCCCCTGAGTCAGCCCAGGGAGGGTCTGGATGGGGTGCTTTATCCTTCATTTGGATTCCACTCACTTGCCTTTGTGCTCCAGTGGTATTTTTGGCTCCTGGAGGTGGGACTGATGGGCTGATATCTCCTAGCATGGACCTGGGGGCAACTAGATGGGCAGGGTGTTACATGGGGTCCCTTTCACCACTGTCTTCCTCTCCTCCTTTGTGGGTGTGCAGATGAGCTTCTTATGATATAACCTAACAAAATATAACTTCCTTCCTAATTTTATTATGACTGGTTGATTTAAATTTTTTTTTTCCCAAAATACTGCCTGTCTGTTTGGCACCTAACTAGGAGAAGTTAAACCAGCACAGAATAAATGAAAGTGAAAGACATATTCTGCCCCAAAGTGTATGTACTCTAGGGAAACTTTCTTTCCCTAGAAGAGGGTTGTGATGAGCTATTAAATTCAGTGCACCAGTTTGACCGAGGAAGGGTAAGCTGCACTAGCAAAGAGTTACCGGTGTGAGGGGAGTGAACATTTTTATTGGGTGAAACATTTTTTGTGGAGGCTTTTCTTTGCTGTGGCATGGCTTGAGCATCTTCGACCAATCAGGCTTCTCTAAGTAGCCTCCCTATATTACATTTTCATCCATCAAAGAAACCCCCACTGCTGTAGTGTCCATCTTTAAAGCCATTGCATTTCCACCTAAGCAGTCACTAGCCCTGTGGAGGTCATGCTGTGGGCTTCCCTCTCTAGCAGGAGCACAAGGGGAGGCAAGAAAGACTGCTCACCTCTCTGTTGGCTATAACAGGGAGAGGGACATCATTTCAATGGTGTTAGCTGGTGATGAGAGAGTGAGACACTTTTTTGTCCTGGGACTTCATTTTCATCTAGCTGGAGCATACTCTGTTGCTGGTGATGCTGAAAATCACAACAGATATTTAGCCCCTTGATACTCTCCTCCTGGGCACTTGTTGTAGGTCCCCAGTGACTTGCATGGGTGCAAGCTCATGAGCCTGGTGCAGAGGACTCGAAAGAGCAGAGTGGGTGCCAGGACCCTTTCAAGGACTGCATAAGGTCCCTTGAAGTTCCAGGTGGTGAGCCACTGACATAATAAATTGGTCGTATTACATTTCAAAGGTGCTGTGATGTTGCTCTCATGGGTGGTGTCACTAGGAAACTATTCAAGGACCTTGCTGATACTTCAAACCTCTTTGTAATCTGCAGCCTGAGTTTATTCGTAGCCTGTTTAAGCCATCAGGAATTTGTGTGTCATGCTGTGACACTGTAGAGAATTTTCTAACCACCATCAACCTGACACCATTTAAAAGAAAACAGTGCTCTGCAAATGACTTCTTCTCACTAGCTATCTCTGCTGGGACATGCTTCTGCAGAAACAGTTTGCATCTTTCCATATTTGATCTCATTTGGATCTGGATGCCTGTCTGCCTGCCTATATGTATTCCTCAGTGTCACTTACACATGGCAAAATATCCCTCCTCTTTCAGATCCTCCTGCATGAGCTGTCTTTGCCCTGACAAGTAGAGTACCCCCCCGCTAAGACTCAGCGGGTGCCCCAGGCTGCTGACACAGACCCCAGTGAATCACTCTGAGAGTTATGTGGACACATCTATCAGCTCCAATGCAGCTGGTGTTTTGAAGATTTTACACGTAGTGTGAAAAAGCCTCAGCATCAGGGGTTGTGGTTAGTCCTGGCTTCACAGTGAAAGTTTCAATGTAGAGGTTAAAGCAGTAGCTTGTACACTGAGGTCATGATACAGGATCATGAAATACTACCAGTGTAATATGGAGATTTCATTCATACTGTGGAAAAGCACTCCATCCACAGAAGGCCAAATCTATGGAGAATGCTCAGTTCATCAAACAGAAAAGCAGCATATGATGGTTTGGGGTTTTTTTTAAAGGTAAGAGACCTCAGCATGCTTGGCTGAGCTATCAAGAAGCCACCTGGAGTAGCTACCTTCAAACATTAGAATTTTATTTCTGATATCTCCAGTAGTCAGGAAACAGCTTCCTGACAGTTTCCCTCTTCTCTTTCAGCTCCACTGTGATATTGGTGTTGCAAAAAAACAAACATAACCAGTGCTCTGATCTCTGTGAGTCAGCAGGCAGCTGTGCCAGAGAAAGCCACCATTAATCCTTACAGCAGCAGTTTTGGGTCCTTGTCTTAGAAATGCTTCTGCCCATGCTGGAGTAGGGCTAGTCCCTATAGTAGGATTAAGTACATAATAATTTGCAGGGACTGGAGCCTAAGTGCAATGCCGTCTCACTCTTTCTCTGTTATTATCATTCATTTATCAATTCAGATAATCTTTGACAATGACCATGAAGAGCTCACTAAGTCTCCTAATTGTGTTTCAGTGCAGGTAGTATTGAGCTTCGTCTCTAGCAACAAATGAGATGATGGGTATCCACTGCTAATGACCTTCATTACATATTAGTTCTTTCTGTATTTGAAACATATACAACATTTAAACCTGGTACTCACTTTTGGCTTTGTCACTTCTTGCAACTCTTCCAATTCTCTTTCAGCATGAAGGTGTTTTCTGTGGCAGTAACAACTGCTTTCCCTTCTTTTTCCTAGCTCCTCATCCCCAATGTTTGAAGATGCAGCTTTAAGACTTTTCACCCCCTATCCTGAATATATGCTTGAATTTATTTAAGAAGGTTAATCAGAAAGAAGACTTCCCCCCATTGTGGAAATATTTTTGATCAGAAATTCAAGTGAATACGTATTTATTCATTCAGATTCTCAGGCATGGAAATCTCTGAACTTTGAGTACAGACACAAAGATGTTTTTATTTTAGTCTCACTTCTGCAAATTAACATAGTCATATAGTTTTCAAAATTAAAACCTCACAGGATTAAACTCAGCTGGCGAACATGGCTTGGAAATAATTTTGTGTCCCAATATTAAGATTACTAAATGTAGATGAAAGAGGCAATTCCAGAAGAAATTTCTGTTCCTTCACAACTAAAGAAGATAAGCCTTAACTATATGTGCATGCAAAAAATGTAATATGATTCATTTTCCAACAGGCAAAACTACTGTATCTGGCTTTAGGCCACAGAGCAATGTGACTGGAGTATAAATAAAACTCCAGGGGCTCACATGCTGGTGATGGCTGTAATTATTGATTAATTCTGCTTTAAAAAGCTTGGAAACAAGTCTGTCTTGAAATGGACCACAACATAATGTCTCTCTCATTGCATGAAATTAAAATGTACCCCCATTAGAACTGCCTGAGGTTTTCAGACTTGCCAAGGGATAAAAGTCATATCTGCAGACAAGAAATGAAATTAATGCCTCCAACTTTTTGGAGAGAATTTTAATAAGGATTAAACAAGGCTGTTAAAAAAAAAAACCACAACAAAAAACCCAACTAAAAGCCTCATGCTCACCAAAAGCAGGTTTTCCAACCTGAACACAGATAGTCTCTAGTGGTTTTTAGAGGAAAATGGGGTTCTCTCCCACACTATCTTAGTAAACTGATTCCTATTTTATCTTCATGTGTTAATAGCACCTGGTGCAGGTATCCAGCTGTGTTTAGCGCAATGCAGATGTCCAGGCAAGGCTGAACCCTGTCCCACAGACTCCACAATCCACAATTAAGATGAGCAATGTAGGGCTTTTTCAGGTCCTCTTTACTCCAATTCTAACCATTTCACCTCAGTGAAATCTGTTGTAGAGTGGTTCACATCACCTCCTTTGCTGCAATGGATATTTTACTTAGAAGTCTTGTTTTTAGAAAGAATCAGTCAGTGTATCTATGCTGGAATATTGCATACCCACATGAACTACGCTACAATGATTGGTAAGGGATTAAAACAGCTGTCTTTCAACATTTAGTATAGGCAGAAGATATCTTCTACTAAGAAAACCCCCTTGGATGTGTGTATTACTGAGAATATTTATGTTGGTTGGTTTGAAAAGAGGAGAGGAGAACTGCAGGAAAAAACCTGACACTGGTCAGGTGGGAAGATGTTCCCTATGTCTGATTTACCATGGCAAACTCATGGTAGGGCAATGCACGACAGATATACCAGGTATCTGAATTGTATCGTTGGAGTTTCCTTAGGAAGAAGACTAGGAAATGCCTGCAACTTTACACTCCTCCACAGTGCAAATGGAAAGTGACTGCTGTCACACAGTGGCCACTTAATGTCTCAGATAAAGAACTCTGGAGTGCATGGGCATTGTGCTTGCCTTCATTTATCACAGAAGACATAATAATATTGCCAAAACATCTCCTGGGAGAGGTTTGCACCGCCAGTGTCTAATATCTGCCATTTGACTGCTATTATCTGAGCTTTGGGCCAGTCATGGTTAGGGATTTTGGGGTTGTGCTGTGGCATCAATTAGTTTTGACGTCTGTTTTCTTATTAAATTTGGAAAGTTTTACAGAGGTAACTTTCAAATCTTTGACCTGTGGTGGCACTAGGCTGAAGAATAAGAGTATCCCACATAGAGACTATAAGCACACACTGAGTTCTTGTTTGCATCCAGAATCACCAGAATTATCTGACGGATGTGAATTTAATATGCGGGGATATTTCTGAAAGGTGAGGTCTGAGTATAACAAATATCCCAACTTCCATTGTCTTGCGAAAGATAAATGTTTCAAAAATTCAGCTTGTTTTTATTTTCAGTGAGTCAGTGGCTGACTTGACAGGGGTGTTAGCTGAAACAACAGATGGGTAGGATCATAGTTTGGGTTGTCAGGTTTAAATTGTCAGTATATGAATGGTCTGCCATTGTGCCGTTGCACGCTTCGCTCAGCTCAGTCCAGTCCCCTCCCAGTTATCAGACAGCAGCAGTGGTTGGTGAATTTTTATTAATGTGAAGAAAAACCACCCAACTGATTAATTAGCTAATCTTATATCATGTAATGATTAAATATTTTCCCTTCCAACTATATTTTAGCAGTAGCTAGTCTGTTAAAAATTATAACAATTTGAATGTTGAGCCAGCTTTTTTGATAAGCTTTATAGCTTCTGTGGCTATCTTGCTGGAAATATTTGAACTAGCTATGTCCATGCAATTGATTTTATTGATGTATCTTTAGATTTCTGTAAAGCATTTGGTACCAACTGACCTTCAGACTAGGATGATGCATAGTCAGTAAGGCAGCTACTGTGTGAATTTATGCCTGTCTAGTTGTCAGGAAGTTATTATCTAGCCAATATCCCTAATACTGGATCTTAACTATGTTAATATATGAAACAATAACAAAAAATTCTCACTAACTAAGATTGCAGATGACATCAACTAGAAGAGTGGTAAATTACAAAGAGAACAGGGTGCTAATGAGTAGCTATTGCAACGACTATTAAAAACATAAAAACAAACTTTGATTGACTTAATACAGCCTAATAAATTCTCAGACACCCAGGAACAAAGAATGTATGCAATCCCTTCATGTTGGATATTTGTTAAATTTCTGTAGAAGAGTTATTTTGTCTATACCAATACCTAGAAAATTAATAAAACAGACTTAGATATATGGCACAGCTTTTAAGCAGTGATGTAATTAATCCTGGAACAATTTCACAAGAGTGTTGTTGGATTCCCCATCACTGCGAATTTCTAAAAAGAGACTGCAGCCTTTACAGAATAATACACTGTATTCAAATAGGAAATAAAGTGAAGACCCAATGGCTGTTTTAGTCACAAAGTCAGACAATTAGAACATTTTCTAGTTTATGGGTTGGTTGGTGTTTTTTTCTTTTTTTTTTTAAGATATAGGCTGGTGTCAATACCACAGGGATGTATTTTGGGCTAGTACTGTGAGATAATAATTCACCCACGATGGTAAAGTTCTCACACAAAGGAAGCCATTTAAGTGCCTGGATAGGTTTGGAGATAATGTGACATTACTGGTACTCCTTGAAGCACCTGATGAATGCAAGAGCAGAATTTAATATCAGATCTCAGGTGAATATAAACAACCTTTGCTGGCCCTATTCAAAGTATGACCAGCTTTGGAAAAGAAAATTGTGAAAGCCATAAAATAAAGGCTTCTTCTCCTTAAGTGCCACCTGAAGTAATAGGAACCTGATGGGATGCAGGTAGTACTTAAAATATATTCTTCATCTTCTTGACATTGCTAAATCTTTTCTCTGCACACAAGAATATATGGAAAGCAAATAAAAACTCCTCAGAGCAAAGGTCCAGAAAAAACCCTCTTGGTTCTTGGCAATATGAAGGCAAACAGAACTTTATATTTCTTTGCTGTTTCTGTAACCACATAGGTTTTGCATCACCAGGCAGGCTTCTCATATTGGTCCCTTCTTGAACATGGATTTGTGATTTTTTTGTTCCATGTTAGAATTCATTATTAAAGACTTTTCTTGTTAAGCTTCATATTTTCACTACTCTGACATTTACTACTCCAGAGCTGTTGCCTTGTTGTACTATTTTAGGTATGGGAGGTTTACATAACCACTTAGATCACCATTGCGAGACAAGACACTAAGAGGAAGATTTTGAAAACAAGTGCAGAAAAAAGCATGGATAAATATTTTATAATATTTACAGCATGTTGCTTTGTGTACAGGGGATCCAGACACAGAAAGTGTGAAATAAACTTAGAAAGACAGTGAGGAGCTAAAAGCACAATTCAAAGGAGCAGAGTGATTTTAGTCTGTCACTTTTCCCACAGAAGATGGAAAAACCAATCATTCCCTTGGAATGTGTTTTAAAGGAGGAAGCTGCTACAACCGACTGTATCATCTCTACTTTGTACATGATTGATAAACCATGACCTTCAATGTGTCACTCAAGAAAACAATTTCCTGTTAACAACACTGTAGCACACACATCTGTGCACAGCCTTAGAATGTGAATGCTAAATAATTGACCCATTTTGCCCATGGCATGAGCAGTGCATTCCTAGTACTGTGTGGCTTCATTTCTTAGTCTCCCACAAACACACTCTGCTCTGTGCTTCAGTGTGGCTGGCAAGGCCATTGCACAAGGATAGGATGGAGTGCCCCATTCAGCAATCTGCCAGGATTCATTTCTGCCTGGCCTCATCTTTGAAAGCAGATGCCCGGGCCCGTCTGGTCCCCTCACGTCTGCAGTGCCTGCACACTCAATACACCACATATGTCGCTGGCTGACATTTCCTCTCCAGCAATCTTCATGGGACAGTGGGAGCTTATTTCTGTCCTTCTCCAAAGACATCCAATGCAACAGATTGACTCATCAGCATGTAGCACAGCTATCTGAAGGGCAAGTTCCTGGGATCTGTATAAAATCATGGGCTTTGAGGAAATGTCAGGCTTTTCTCTGTGTCTTAGAATGAGATGTGAGTACTTACAGGTTGTAAATCCCTGCTTTGCATAGTCCCTGTTGTCAGTCTCATGGAAGGTGTAATAACCACCTTTTCCTTGAAACTGGGTACATTATGGTGTGCTTGTCCAGTGGTTGCTTGGTTGATACTGTGGCATTGTGACTGCTGGGGATTGCCAAGAGCACCCCTTCCCAATAGTCCCCTCCCCATCTGCTAAATAAAGATCAGCACAGCTACAGCTGCCTGTAACTGTTCATGGTGGAGATGGCTGGTTAAGGCTCAAAATGCCTACTTCTAAGCTCAGGGTCCTACCATGGCTATTATTTCCCTTCAGTATCCTGGAAATAAAATGCTAATGTAGGTCTCAGCAAGGCTAAGGCATGAGTGAGTCCAGGTCTCGTTAAGAGTGATGGAGGTGGCACTGCTGCTGTTTTCTGTAGTCATATAGCAGAGTCAACTTCCAGGTGTTACTATGATGTTGTATGAGGCTACAGCATGCCGTAAGCATTTGGTATTATGCATATCCTTTCCACATTCAGATTTGTTTCATCTCTTCTGTAGCTGAAGATCTTTTCTTACATTATCAGTGGTGTATTCTAATAATACCTGAAGAAGAGTGAGCGCAATGAACTGCTTTCCCCTTTTTTCATAGCTTTTCAATCTGGGTATTATTAGCCGTTATTATTCAGAATACTTAGAAGTGTTCCTGGATCCACCCCGGGATAAAAAGCCCTGAAGAAAATAATACTGAAGTCAAAAGGAATTATTGTACTACATCAGCACAAGCTCTGGAGGACGCTTATGTTTATTCCCAATTTAATAATATTATTAATGACCTTTCTTTTTCTTTCCCACCACTTTCTGGTATTCTCTCACTCTCAGTAGCAGTAGGGTATTTCCTACTGCTGTTAGATGAATAATAGTAAACCAGGAATATCATCATGAATAACAACAGACATCATGGTCATTATCATATATAAGCAGGAGGATTTGTAATGGCTGATTTCCTGTACAACTATCCCAATCATATATATACCCAAGATCTTGTGTTCCCTCTGACAGCAGCAGACAAAAACAGCCTGATGATGACCAGACAGTTCCTATGCGTCTCCTTCACCAGCTGGTTGTTCTCAGGTAAAATCCCAAGGAAGAAACCATACAATTTCTAACAGTATGTAACAATATTGTCTCTGTTTCCCCAGTGTTGTTACTGACATAGGTCTTTCTACATGATGCCTAAATTTTATACAAATATACATATATAACTCATCCTTGATATGATCCTTGTGTTTACTTCTTGTAAAGTGTTTACATTTTACCAATAGATTCAAAAGCCCCATGTGCATGTTGCTGTGTAAATCACGATGTTGGCAGTGTGAGACCGTGCTTTTCAATCAAGCCTGATGGGGTTAGTTGTAATTCAGAGGGATTTGCATACTATACTGCCAGAAGCACCTCTGAAAATCTTGCCCTTGGGGACATACTTCTCACTGCCAACTGTTTTAGGAGGGAAAAGTGAACCCTCATTAGAAGGGAATCAGGTTGACAACTGTGAGGATTGGCATGGGTTTTTCCAGTTATGCATAAAAGAAAATAGGGTTTTACCAGAGATACCCAAGCCCTGTTGTCCTGTCCTTGCACAATACTTGGAGATATATGGGTCAGTTGTCCAGGCAAGACTGCTGGATCAGGGTAGATATGTAAGAAAAAAAAAATATATTAATTAGCAGCATCAAGAGTCCAAAGACTGAAGTCCTGCTCCCAGCATTGCTTTCAATCTGTATTTAAGAGCATGCTGTTATATTTGTCCCATGCAAAGATCAGGACATGACTCTTCCGTGGTATCTCATTGGTGTAGAGTGAAGCAAAGGTTTCCCTTTGGGGCCCTGTGCCCCAAGGATTCCTGCACATCCTTTTTGGGGGGGCAAAGAAGGTGCAGTTTTCCTCTGGTGGGGTGTTTGGTAATCTTATTTAAATAAGCACTGAAAACCACAGCAGGATCATAGTTTGATATTGTTTAAGGCATTTTTTTCCATGACCCAAGCAAAAGGCTTCAGGAAGCTGCTCCCATTAACAGTTGCACTGCTCACTGCTCCTGCAACAGCTGAATAACAGAAATTACAATAAATGAAAAACCATTTTAATAAAAATAAGAGGCTTAGACGGCAGTCCTGATATCCATCAGCCACCAGAAACCTGCCTGCCAGCAGCGGTGCACACACAGTCATAATGCAGCTCTGTGCTCAGATCTGGAGCACAAACCTCACCTTTTTAGTGCAGACAGACGTCTTTTATTTCCTCATTTGTCATTTCATCTCTGAGAAGAATGTAACCATGGAAGTGGCCAAGGCTATTTGCCAATTCAAGCTGAATTCAGCAAATCGCTTCAGCCATGCAAAACATGAACATGAATCCTGGACATGAGAATGCCACTCAGTTTGTCGTTTCCAGGATTAACTGTTTTGACTATTTGTACAGTTTTTGAGCATTTTGGCATAACTCATTACAAGGTAAAAGACTTCTTCCCCTTTCATCCTGCAATAGCTAGCATTGAGAAAGAAAAGTCTATCTCTGAGAAATCTGGATTTCTCTCTTCAAACTGTTCCCATTTGCCTGTAAGAGAGCATTATGAAGGGCTTCACCAGCTGAGTGTATGCTGAGCACCACTCCACTGGGGAGGTGGGATGGGGAACACCTGAGTGCAGCTGGGCAGGGGTTAAGATTTTTTCCCAGGAGATAAAATATTTGTCTTTAGAAGTCCTGCCCTGAAGACAGGCTGTGGGTGCCCCTGGGGTTGGGTGGACCTGCTCTGACCCTGAAAGTTGTACAACCTTTTCCTGTTGCATTTGATATCATACAAACACACTTATGAGGAAAAACGGCAGGGAAGCTGAAGCAATGGAAATTGTTGCATGCATTCACATATTTGAGTGCTTAAGATGAGATCTGATCTCCTTGAAGGCTTCTCCCATGTGAGATATTATTGAGCTGAGCCAGAGGCTGGAAATACTTTTCCTTCATTAAGTCTGTGCCCAGGGCGAGCTTTCCTCTGTGCCTGGAGGTGGCTCTGGGTTTGGGAGCAGATATCATGCTGTGGGCATTCCTGGTGCTTCCCCTGGCAGAGTTGATTCATGGTGCTGGTGTCTGTGGGGGTGAGAAGGGCTGGACACACTTCTTGGAGGTTTGTTCTCTGTCTGCTTAACCTATCCTTCTTCCATGTTGCTGGAAAAATGGCTTTACATGAGCCACTTGTTTCATAGACAAGCCTTGTATGAACAATAGAAGACCCTGAAGACCTGTAGTATACGCCCAGGCTGCTGGTTTAATTTTCACCTGCCAAACAGGAGAATAGACAGGTAAACATTCACGCACAGTAAAATTCTTTTGCACTGAAGTACTCCAGGAATTCAAAGCCCAGGAAAACACTACTACCAGCTGAGTCAATGCTCTTTACCTCTTAACCAAGGCATTAAGCTGTAGTTAGGAGTCCTCAGCTATCAATAGAAGAGGAAGGTGGAGAGACATGGAGGACAGGGTTTGCCAATAATCTTCTGCTGGGGTTGCCTTCTGCTGAAACAGATCCATCCGTCTTCCTTTATGATCATCTGAGTATCTTTAAGCCATTGGGGTAGAAGGAAATCTTTTACATAAGCATGGCAAAGAATGTTTCTTTCTCTTTGCACCAGAGCATCTGAAGACATTAATATTACTTAGATTTTTAGTTGACTGAAACTTTGGAGGCATTTAGCTTTAGAGTTGAAATTCTTCCCTGCATGAAGGACCCAGCTGGGATCATTCACCAGCTCTATCTCGTATAAGCCCTTAAATCCAATTTGAATTCGTGCCAGATAAATCTTACAGCTCTCAGCCTGATACATCCCCAAATGTTATTAACCTTCCTGTGAACAGTGCATTAGCACTAAGCCCTTCTGCCTTGCCTGTGTCCACAAGTTACTGGAAGTATCCTGGAAAGTCAAGGGATGTTTTTGGAGTCACAATATTGCCTGAGCCACTGATTTTTGTCAGAGAAAAGTCTGCAAATGTAAACTATTAATTCAAAAAATATCATATATGCTCAAAACCAGACACTTGATACCTGAGAGCATTCACCATCATCCTTGGGTGATGTGGACCCCAGTGGCTTCCAGCATCTCTTCTGAGTGCCAGCCCAGAGGACATGAGAAAAAGGGCCCCAACTGAGGCCTCAGCTGTACCTCCACCCTGGAAAGGTATAGGGGCCTCAGTTTTACAGCATATTTTCATTTTTCAAATGGGTTAAACCCTCAGGGGGCAGTCAGGAATTAAACTGGGGCATGATGTGCGTTCATGCTTCTGGCACTACTGCTGGCAAGGCACTTTCTTAGGCTGCTCCACAAAGCTGAAGATTTTGCCATTAAATTCATCAGAAAGATTTAAGTAAAACAAGAGAACACTGCCTCAGATACCTTAAGATAATCATTCTCTATGAAAAAGTGCTAAATATATTCCTTTTGTGTTTTCCATAGTCATTAACAGGTACATGTGATTAAGGAAATGTGCTCGCTGATGAGGAGCTGCATTTCCATGTGCATGTGTAAGCACCATTTGCACATGAAACAGGCTTCCCTGGTGTCATGGGTTCAGCAGCAGCAGTCATTTTTCTCCTTCTTGGTAGCTGGTGCAGCGCTGTGTTTGATTTTTGGGCCTTGGAACTGCGTTGATAACACCAGTGTTTTTAGTTACTGCTTGGTAGTGTTTTGTCTGGCCAAGGACTTTCTGAGTCTCATTCTATGCCAGGGAGGAGGGAGAGCCGGGAGGAAGCGGAGACAGGACACCTGACACAAACGGACAAAGGAGGTTATTCCATACCACAGCACGTCATGTCCAGGATGTGGAACGGAGAGCAGAGACCCAGAAGGGTGTGGTGATGCAGTGGTGGTGGACTGGGGGTGCACGGCATGGTCAGGTTTTTGGTATTTGGGGGGTTTGCTGCTGGGGGGTGCACTGGCTGGGTCGGGCTTGGTGAGCAGTTGTATTCTCTTTCCTTGTATTTCTCTTGTATTATTATTGATGGTAGCAGTAGCGATTTGTGTTATACTTTAGTTACTAAACTGTTCTTATCTCAACCTGTGAGAGTTGCATTTTATTTTTGATTCTCCTCCCCATCTCCCCGGGACTGGGGGAAGAAAGAGAGGGGAGTGAGTGAGTGAGTAAAACTTAGTGAGTTATTAGCCTGGGTGAGGCTTAAACCACGACACCTGGGAAGCGGTGGAATCACCAGCCCTGAAAGTATTCAAAATCTGTGTAGGTGAGGCCCTCGGTGACATGATTCAGTGGTAGTCTTGGTAGTCGTGGAGTAAAGGTTGGACTTGACAATCTTAAAGGTCCTTTCCAACCTGGATGATTCTATGATTTTATGTAAGTGCCACATCAAGGCACAGTTACTTTTTCTTCATGTGCAAGTGGGGATTTCATATGTACAGACAAAAGTGAGATAAAATTTTATAAATCTGTTCACATCACTGGCAGAATTTTGTTGTGAAAAGCTACATGCGATAGATCCCTTTAACTCTCTGAACAGAGCACCAAACCATACGGACCTTTGCTGGAGAGCAGCAGATTGGAGAAGGCTGCAACTGCAGCTCCATGCAGGCAGGGTTGTGCAGTCATAGATTTGGCAACTCACTCATTCCACTAAATACCCTCACTTTAACAGGTATTTGAGCCCAAGAAGGACCCTACATGAATCTGATGAAGAAAAAATGAAAACATTTGAGAATGCCATTTTGAGGCATACTGAACTGGAATTAATGAGCATATTAACATTCAATTATCTACGGCATTTTGAATATTTTAGCATTCAGCCCATTCTTTCCTCTTTGCTATGACAGCATCCCTTTTCAGGAGATAAGTGATCTTTCAGAAAGATGCTGGAAGTCCTCTCCAGGCTGCATTTCCCAAGCACTTTTATGATCTCCTAGATGCAATGGCCAGGCAGCAGCTAAATGAAGGTGGTCATTCTTTCCTTTGAGTTGCCCTCACAATTTTATATCTTAGGGTTTCTCTAATGTGTATTTTACTAGTTTCCAATATTTATTGCGTTTTCATTTTTGTGATCTGAAGGCTGGTAATAAATAGGTACTGTTCTTAGTTTGTTTTAATATTGCGTACTTACAGATGAATTCTGCTGAAGACTTACTTTGGGTTATGGTAACTTACAAGTTTCTCTATGTTTAGTTTTTAGAGAGGTCTTCACCTTTAATGATCTCCTTATCCTACATTAAAGTGTGTTCCTATCAAGAGCAGTTTCAGAAGATTTATGTGATCAAAGTACCAGTATCAAGTATAAGATGTGGAACTTGTCTGATCAAAAGCAGAAGCCTACATATATGCTTATATTATATCAAATGTGTATCTATCATACTTTGCCATGTAGATTTCTATTATACTCTGTAGAATAAGAAATCCCATCACAACATGCTTCTCATCCCAATGTAGACAGTGGAAGTAGAAGAACACTGTAAAGAATTACAGGGATGGATGCTCCATCCCTGTGTTCAAGGTCAGATTGGACAGGGCTTTGAGCAACCTGGTCTAGTGGACCCCCCTTAGCAGGGGCTTGGAACTAGATGATCTTTAAGGCTCCTTCCAACCCAGGCCATTCTATGATTCTATGTTTTCCCTCCACTGACTAAAGAGAGAATTGAGACTGACAAGATGATTCTCTGAAGACAATCTTATATTGGATTTTAATATTTGTTGGTAGCATCTTCAGCCACAAAAGAAAATGAAAAAGCTGCATTTATAAAGGGCTAGTTAGCAACGTGTGTTAAAACCATCCCCTCATCAGCTGTGGGCCAAAACCCACAGGTGGTGGGGCTGAAGAAACTGCAGAGCCTGTTACGTGGCTTTGAGGGAGCCTGTTTTGTGTGTTTGTGGAGATAGATGCTGCTGCTTCTCCACAAGGAGCAGCTATTGCTGGTAAGCAGAATAGCTAAAATTCAGGATTGTCCTAAGAAATGTTATACTCATCCTGGATGTTTATTTTAATTGTCTCTGAATTTAGTTTGAAAATGTAAAGGCTGCTGGTGAGATGTCATCTGCAGAGATTTCTGATGGTAGAAATGAGCTGGGTTTCCATTTCTCTGTGGGTCTTTTGGAGGAGTCCCCAGCTATGCTTGCAGTCTGTGCCAGCTGTCAGGCTGGCAGGGGGGATCAAGCTGGTGGTGCTCCTGGGCATGGGGATGGGTGACTTGTCACCCTTCTCCACCCGTATTTGTTCTTAGGAAGTACAACAAAAGCTGGTGAGCATTTATGCTGAACCAACATCTGTCATGCTTCTCCTCCCTCTGTTCTGTTTACCTCCATTAGTTTATAGAACAAACCTCAAGAGGCTGCTGTCCTCCTGCATTTTAAATCTCATTCTCTTTCAATCATTACTTCAGTTTCTTCCAGTTCTATAAGTGCTATCTTAATTTGGAGTGTGAAACTTGTAAAATGATCTGTAATTGTATGTGGGATCAACCTCTTTCAGACTAGGCAGCCCAGTAGGTGCTTCAGGAGACTGTTGCCCAGCAGGTTATTTAGTTACTGCAGGTTTTCCTGATATGCGCTCCTGATGCCCACATTATTGGCATGGCGAAGATATATTAGGAATAGGTACTGAAGATACCTTAAGGGAGCAGAAATTTCCCCCAGTTATGCTTAAAATGCAGAGCATTAATGAGCTGCATGTTCTCCCTTGTTCAAAGTGAACCCCAATGTCCTTGCTCAACTGTCACCTACTCCAATTAGCTAATTCTTTTTCCAAGCGTTTTCACAGGGGATGATTGAGGAATTAGGGCAAGTGATTTTTATGAATATTGCTATGAATAGTAAATGCTGTTCCAATTAAAATGGATAGTTAATAAAACATTTTTGTATCTTCTTTTATGCTTGTGCTAAATTTTCAAATAATGAAAAACAATTAGGCAAACTAATACTTGCTTCCAAAATAGGAAAGTATTGCTCAGTCCCTAAGGAGAGAAGCTATGATAACATGGTTATTAAATCGATGAAAATGAAAATGTTCAAGTGAAAACAAGATCAAAATTAGGAAATGATATCCAAATTAATTTTGATAGAATGCTTTAATTGCCAAAAGCAGGGGCAAGAGCTCTGGTGTGTGTGTGTGTATATATATATGTGTATATATAAAAAAAGAATTTCCAGTAAGAGATGAGGACAAAAGCGAGAAAATGGTAATTAAAAGTGCAACACTTCTGTTCTAAGCAAAAGCAACAGTGGAGATAGTATAAAAATCATGTGTATTGTAGGCAATCACAGTTTTCAGATAACCTGGGATAAATTCAATTCTCGCTTATGGTTTGTTTGCAGCTAATCTTATTGCACAGACCTCAGACAGATGTTTTAAATTATCTTCACCTGTAAGGAAATCTGTATTTAAAAACAAGAATTACAGTTGTCGTGAACTCCTGAGGCAAAAAAAAAGATCCATAAGTTGATTCTAATGTGTGTGTGTAGGCAAGTCACTAAAACTGCAAAGAAGCCTTTCTTTCTGAAAACCACAAACAAAAAGAATGTATTTAAATTGGTATTTCATCTCCTAAGAGCCAGTTGTGAAGATCATTAGTGTGAAAGTAAAGGATAATTGAAGGCATTGCTAGACTACAATGATGAACACTAAATACTGACCTTAGAGCAGACATCATAAGGCAGAACTGTGTGAAAAAAGATTATAGATGAGGGAGTTGATAATGGGGTTTTATTTTGTAATGTCTGCATCTCTAACTGCAATGCACGTGATCGAAGCAGTAGACTGAGGTACTCATGAGTGTTGAATTAATCCTGTGAAGCCTACTTGTGATTGCAAAGTAGATACTACTGAGCAAGGGTTTACCTTGACTGTAGCTGGAAAATATCAGTTAATGGCTTCTTGGTATGAGGCTGTTGGCACACATCATCACACACAGACGGAATCCCGTTGAGACTCCCCTTCCCTCCCAAGCATGAGTGCGAGGAAACCCACTGCTGCAGGCACACAGGGTAGGAGCTTTCCTGATGAAGAGGTGATATAATTTTTCACCTTGGCAGTAGTATTAATAGGGCTAGGGGAAGGGCCTTAAACTGAAAGTGGGTAGATTTAGATTAGGTATTAGGAAGAAGTTCTTTACTGTGAGGGTGGTGAGGCACTGGCACAGGTTGCCCAGGGAAGCCATGGCTGCCCCATCCCTGGCAGTATTCAAGGCCAAGTTGGAGGGGGCTTGGAGCAACCTGGTCTAGTGGAAGGTGTCCCTGCCCATGGCAGGGGGTCGGAAATGGATGAGCTTTAAGGTTCCTTCCAACCCAAACCATTCTATGATTGCTCTTTGATCCCAAAATATGATGAATACTATAATGACTAGAGAATATGTGAAGACAGTATGGTACAGTGATGTTTTCTTCATGATTAACAAGCATTCCCCTTTTTCTAGCACATGGATCAGCCTTGCAAATCCCCAAATTTATGCCCTTTAGGAGAAGTTCCCCAAAACACTCAACACTAGAAAAGATCACACCTGCTTGGAGCAGGCTGGAGGGCTGAGACTCCATCCTACCTTCTAATAAGCTCTACTACTTCAACTAAAGAGCAGAAGTCATTAGGTGGGAACAAATGTTTGCTTATCCCTTCAGTAAGTCTCTGGTGTGTATGTGCACTATGGCTTCAGAGAGTGAAAAAGGAAGATTTTTGTTCCACAGCACTAGAGCTGCAGAAGTGACTCTAGGCAGTTTCCAAAAGCTCATAAGAAAATGAACCATGAAAAGGCAATTTTGAGTCTCTGACTACACCTAGGCACTGCAGCACCCAGGGAAGCAATGCAGGCAGCTCTGAGAATGATATTTAGCAAACCTCATGCAGAGCTGCAGAGAACAATGGGTGGTGGGAGAGAGGTTCTTCATCAAAGGATAAGTAAGTCCTGAGTGAAATAAGCAGTAGAAAAACCTTAAATGTTGAAGTTAGGCTCACTGGTATCTCCAACTAGTGTTTATCTGGTGATCTAAATAATGCAGGAACTCTGCTGACTGCAAAGAAGAGGGCATGAAATAACCCAATACTAGTGATATATGTCAAACCTCAGCTTCAACACAGGAGTAAGCTGTTATGTCATATAATGCTGTTAATTCTTTTGTATTCCTTTATCTTCATATGTTCTTGGAGCCTAGCCAGTCTGGAGCACATGTTGTAAATCACTGAAATTTACAGTATATAAAACTCTCAGTATATTCCACTTGTCAGATTTAAAGTCTGTTTTGGGAAGCAGTCTGAGAATTACCTTCTGTAGAAACTCTCCTCTACAGTGTACACTGGAAAAAATACAAATGGGTTCATGTAAAAAGCTTGGTATATATGCACAAGCAGCCTTGGAATGTAGCGAAGGTCCTGTCAACCTATCTGTACCTTGGAGCCATTTGCTTGACACCAGAAGATCTGGGTCAGACTGGCAGATAGAATGCCAGAGAGGACCTCCTGCGGTTTTCTTCAGGACTTGGGAATTTGTAAGCTCTCTCCAGTGACTGGCTCTACTTGGCTGGCACTGTCAAACAGCTGTTTTTCAAACAGGCTCACCTACATTTTCTTTACCTTATTACTACCTGTTGTGATTTAAGTCCAGTCAACCATGAAGTTTTTCTCACTCACTCACTTCCCTCTCTTTCTACCCCCAGTCCCGAGGGGATGGGGAGGAGAATAGAAAAAAATGCAACTCCCACAGGTTGAGATAAGAACAGTTTAGTAACTAAGGTATAACACAAATCACTATTGCTACCACCAATAATAATAATGACAAAAGAAGTACAAGGAAAGACAATACAACTGCTCACCAAGCCTGACCCAGCCAGTAAACCCCCCAGCAGCGAACCCCCCAATGCATGACCACACCCTTCTGGTTTTACATCCTGGACATGACGTGCTGTGGTGTGGAATAACCTCTTTGGTCAGTTTGCGTCAGGTGTCCTGTCTCCACTT
This sequence comes from Myiopsitta monachus, assembly GCA_017639245.1. NCBI lineage: Eukaryota > Metazoa > Chordata > Aves > Psittaciformes > Psittacidae > Myiopsitta > Myiopsitta monachus. The sequence goes on along the minus strand of CM029924.1, from coordinate 56,413,150 downwards.
CCTCCCGGCTCCCCTGCTCCCTGGCAGAGCATGAGACTCAGAAAGTCCTTGGTCAAACCAGAACATTACCAGGCAGTAACTGAAAACACTGGTGTTAGCGCAGTCCCCAGGCCCAAAATCAAAACCACAGTGTTCCACCAGCTACCAAGAAGGAGAAAAATGACTGCTGCTGCTGAACCCATGACATTACCCTTTTTGGCCCCAACTCTGAAACTCTGATTTCAGAAAATCAAGGGGCACATCAATGGAGGTGTCCTTGTAAATTCAAGTTCAAAGTCTTGAATTGGTCCATCCTGGTCATACCTATCCATTGCTCTGGAAAACTGCAGCACTGAAGTATGTTGTGGCCAGCTTTGTGTTCAATTGTCCCTTAAACTTTTGCAGACTACTGTCTTTTTAATCAAGAACCCCAGCTCCAGTTGGCAGCCACTTTGGTCAATGAGTTCCTTTTGGATCTGAAACTCCACAATGGGTCTTCATTTCTTCTGTGCTTAGGACTGGAGTTCTGGCACATGGTCTCCAAACCCCAAAATACAGGTTTTTTCAAACAGAAATACATGTAGAACTGGATATTCTGGTGATAAAGGCATTGGAACCCCTTGAACAAATCCTGGCACAATCTTAAAGTTTCAAGATATAAGCACGATATTAGTTACTAATTGCCTTCAGCATAGTTTTAGATGGGAAGCAGTGAACAAGACAAAGCAGCATAGTCGTAACACCACTGGAGTAACAAAGGAATATTATAAATGTTCTCAGTTGCTATTATCATCCCAGAAAATATTAAAGACTATGAGGTCCAAAGGAAATTACAACACACACAGGTGATCAAGCCATCTCCCTGCCTGACTGTGCCGTCTACTCTGCCATACTCAGCTATCGTTCATTAAACTGTGGAATATACGTTTGCAGCATGGCAAAGGCAGCAGCACTCATAGAAGACTCACAGAGTGTGCAACGGTCACTTGCTACATAACCTTGTTAGTAATGACGTCTATTTAGATTATTTGCTTGGCTAACCCAAGTCAGTCTGTAGGAGCAGGAGACAAGGTTTACATTCAAAAATCTGCAAGCCCTGTGAGTCCCACATAGGGACAGAGCAACAGCGTGTCTGGAGGCAACATCTGGCCTTACTGCAGTGCTGCTCTCAGACTTGAAATGGGTACAATATCTACATGTAAACCTCTTATTTGTGGCAACTCTGTGAATACTGATGGCCTTGCTTGCCATCTGGAGCCTTGGTACATACACATTAGTAATCCTGCCTTTGAGGGCATCTAAAGGGATTGAAGCACAGACAGAAGGCCAGGAATCATGCAGCCAAAATACTATTTCTGCGCAGTGTGTCTTTGATAGGCTAAATGTTTTAGGTTTGAGCAGGGGCCTGTAGGCTGTTTGGCTGTGCAAAGGTGGGAAAGGAAGATGGCTCTTAGATTGCTCTTGAAAATCCACCAGGCTGGATCCAGTTCTGCAGAACCCATTAGCACGAAGCAAGGCATCACTGAATGAGATGCCACACAGTCAGACCACAGGCTGCTGTTCAGATGAAGTGGGAAGCTGGTCCTAAAAGACCAAAGACTAATGCAACTGAAGGATTTACTCCCCAGGCATGGAAAATACTGGCTTGGGAATAAACAGTTATTCAAACTCCAGCAGGTTTATTATGAAATAGTCATCTTGGCCAGAGAAATTAAGATCAATTTCCAGGAAAATGTGTGGGTCCTCATTTTAATTTCAAATTCTGTTTAACTACAGCGCTAATTACCATTTAAATCTAAAGGCTTCTCTTCATATTTGAGAATCCTGTGAGCAGGGTTTTTAAACCCTTTATGACTCACCTTTAAGTAGCTGGCAGTCATCACCATTGCATCAAAGTTTAATTTGCTCTGCTCCAGTATAAAGCCCTCACTTCTTGGTTGGCAAGGCTGCTTGGGTTAATTACTGTCTACCAGGAAAAAGGCAAATTAAATGTAAATAGCCAACAGGTCCAACTAAATAACGAAAGAATTGCCTCTTGCATCACACACTGGGGTTTGCACCTATTTAAGCTTAGTGTAACCATGTATAATGACATCACTTATATTTTCTCTTCTTTAAATGTATTTACAATGTCTGCAGAAGAAACACAATGGAGGCTTTACTAAGTCCAAACTTTCATTTGCCTAAGTGCAACCCAAAGTAGCAGTCATTTTAGCTGAGGCATCCCTGGAAGGTGTCAACCTGGAAAAGGAGTGGTCAGCTATTCCTGGTACATCTGATGTACCAAAGCTACTGCATGTGGGGTAGATGCTTCTTACCAAAGGATGTGTGAAGTTGTGCTTGCAGAGTTGGAATGGTGACCAGTGGATCAAGAAGAAAACTGGACTGCTTGATAGGTTTGGTCCTTTGTGTGTGTCTCTTGTTTGTGAAGCATTTAGATAGATGAACTGTAACACTTTTAAATTTTCTGCATCCATGCAAGTAAATATCATGCTGTTATCTCCAAAATGTGCTATTTCTGCCCTCCCCTTTTGCCTTCAAAACAGTCTGTTCTGATTTTACTATGTGCTTTACTCTGCTTCTAGCACTGAGTTGGGTGTTTCCTGCTCCATGCAAGGAGCTCTGAGAGCTTCTGCAGCTCTAGAGATGGAGGTCTCTTGACTTCAATTTCCAATTTCCTCATGGCTTCCTAAGTTCAAGAAAGGAAAACCTGCACAGCAGAGCAAAAAAGGACAGAATTAATGTTATGAACAGAATGTTTAATATTAACAGAAAATATGGCACAGTCTTGCCTGAAATATCTTGAGACAAAACTTTGCAAAATAAGAAGTTTACTAATGCAAAGGAAAAACCGGAAGAAAGTTGCTCCTCACAGCCTTTCAGTAAGATGTCAAAAGGAATTTTCAAAGTGCTTCACAATGTGAAAGGAAAAGAGAAAATTTAATGTAGGTGTTACGTTTGAATGAGTTTAATTTATGCCCAAATACTAGTCTCCGCCTTTCCACAGTCACTCTAACTTCTACATGTTGAAAAGACTCACTGAGCCCTTATAAAATATGCTGTAACAAAACAGCAATTCATTTGGAAAACGACTACAATTCCTTCTTTTGGCACAAATTACATAAGAATCTGGGAAATCATACTTCACTCATTTGGAGAGCACTTAAAAATTAGCATATATATGTAAATTAATATTTAAATCAATATTTTTTTTTCCTTTTTAAATAATGTAACCTGCACAGAGACATAATAGCAAAATCTGCTTAATACTTCTCTCTGGTTCATAAAGGCAGGTTTAAGTTGAAATATGTAACGGTCAGAAGGGTGAACCAGATAAAGTACCAAAAACTTTCGACCTTAGCATTGGGAAGACTCATTTGGAATGTGCCTGGCATACCTCATGGCAGAAGGAATATGTAAAATTAGCAGAAATTTAAAGAAAGGGGGTGAAAAAAAAATTCTGTCTTGAAAAGAATAGATTTGGTGAGCAGCGGCTGAAAGGGTGAGGACTAGTTACCTAGAAGAAGAGGCAAATGGCATGGGAATATCAGTGTTTAGCAGGTAACAAATGGCCTGGAGAACGTAGCGTGGGAAATTCTGCTTCCCCCATCTCAACACTAGGGCATAAGGACATTGAAATAAATTAAAAAAACAAATGGTTTTATATGCAAAATACTGATTTCCCAGTAGAGCTTACCTCTTCAGTGAGTCAAAGAAATTGCGAATATGTCAAGACCTAAAATTAGTGGCTAGGATTACTATTAGAAATATCCAGGGTGGCTGCAATTAGTCATAACAAAAATGCTGCAAAAGAGGTGAAAATTCACATTTTACTACTCAAAAGCATTTTACTACCTGGTTATAAACGTAAAACTTCATTTGTGGAGTGGGTTTTTCCTCATCTGTTTATTTCGGGCTCTAGGCTTCCTTTGAGGCATACGTCATTAATTTTTGTCATCAGAAACAGTACTTCTTTATACAAACATTGAGACTAGTTCCATAAGTTTGAGGTTTTTAATCTTAGAAAGTGCACCTTAGCATGCAAAATACCTGCAAAGTAACTCTCAGAACGTGTGAATTACAGGGAACATTTAGTTTCTATTTCTTTTCATAACTGAAGGGAACTTGCACCTTATGTTTTCTTAGCCAAGCCTTATGAAACAAGAAGTTTGCAATTTTGTACTTATGCTTAAGTTACAGTCCACAAATTCAAACCATAACTACATTTAGAGTTTCATGGCCAGGTTGGAAGTTTATTTTGTTGTAATCACCATCTGCATTATGTCCATTTCCAGTCATATAAGAGGGCTCATTTCTAAGCCAAATGGAAACCACAATAAGACTGACTTATCTCCCACACAAGCCTAACATGTCTGATTTAATATTTTGCCTTTCTCATCAGCTGGGACTCACAAAGCTCAGTTCAGCCATGGCTTGATTTTTCCACATTATATGAAATGAATTTTCCATAGGCCGAAAAATAATAATCTTAAGTATCACTGTGAAATATTTCAATTCAGAAAAGACTGTTTGAGCAGCTTTGGGAAAGGTGATGCTTTGTGTTGTTTTGTTTTGTTTTGTAAAATGATGGATTCAAAGCTTCAAATATTCCATTCCTTGCACTTGTCATTCTCCTTCAGTCATTTATGTCTTAACAAAAAGGGTAAAGAAACAAAGTAAGAGGAGGCAAGTTAAAAATTGAACTACTTGACATATCTGAGCTTCATTCCCTAGCCAGCAGCTGTCACTATTGCAGTTTTTTGGGTGCAGCAGAGCTGGCCATCCTTCTCTTCTAATTTCTGTGCAGATGGTTCAAGCTCCCAGTATGAAGGAGCAGCCAGGAGAAGATGTGGGACATGTCCCCAAGCGAGCAAAACTATTTAGCAGTTCAGGGGCCCCACTGGGGGTGAGGGACATCATCACACTGGGTTTGCAGGAGGAAGAAGGTGACAAGCTTTCAGTACCCAAGCTCTAGTGAAGTTCCTCATTACCTGGGTGCTTCACCACCTTATGCTCCCCATAATCAGAATTTTTACTATATAAATATCTTTCTTCCCCATGCAGATAGGGATGGCTGTATGTCATTTCCTTATCTTTCCCAGGTGTGTAGTTCCCAGCTTTATCGGGCAATTTTTCCAGCACTGTTTTGAGCATTTCCAGATTCTTGTTAATAGTTTTCCTTCAGTTCTTGCTCCCAATTAACCTTTCATATTTCCTTTAATCCAGTAAACTGCACTTTCCACCATTTACATTTTTTATCTTACTAATTGAGTTTTTTCATCTCCATCTTTTGATTTCAAATCTAATTATATTGTTATTGCTGGTGTAAAACCAGTAGGTTATTGATAACTCTGTTCATTACTAAATTAAACTCTGCCTTATCATTGTTCATTGCTTAGCACTCTGATGTAGAAATCAACCTTCGCACGGGTCTTGAATGCTTTCCACTGTTTCCCAAGGCTCAATTTACTATTTTGTGTTAAATCATTCTGCCCAGCCCTTCTTCAATAACAAAATTCAGCTTGGCTTTGTTCAGGCTTTATTAAAAATACATGACAAGCAGTGAGAGATTAGCCTATCACTATGTGAAAGGTTCAAGCATTCCTAAGAAAAGCTGTATATATATTATGAGGGAAGAGAAGAAATGTTTTCCCAAGAATCTTCAAAATCTTAGAATAAATGCAAAATTTCTTTAGTGCTTGTGGCCCAAACATCCTTCAAACACACTCGTGTACATGTTCTCTTTCGTGTCACAGAGTAAAAATTAGCATATTATATATTCTTGTCCCTACAAAATATGAGAGACATTGCATATTCTTTCTCCAACCTGTGCCTTAGGTGAATAAACTGAATGCTAATTCGTGTGTTGGCAGAGATGACTCTGTGAGAAAAAAAAAAATAATTGAGTGGGGTTTTCTGCTATAAGACAAAGCTGATCACAAGTTTTTATAATGATAAGTATTCTGAATAGCATGGACGAGTAACTGCTATATATAAGAAAGGGCTATTTCTGGGGAGAAAAGAAAAACACAAGTATCAGCAGAAACCTGACACTAGACATGACTCACCACACACACCAGTATTTGACTCGATATAGGTGAACTGAAGAGTAGGAGTATAGGAAATCTCTTTCACATGTGCTGGCTGACAGTGGATTTTCCCGTCCAAATGGGTTAATGTAAGGCAATGGCTATTTTCTGTTTCCTCTCAGATTTCAATAAGGGCATTTGCAGGGTTATTTTTTTTCAAAGCTTACAAGGCAGATAATTATTTCACTACATTGTGGAATGATGTTTTATATCAAGAACTGAAATATTCCCTTTCCTGTATTCGTGCTTGCAGTTTACCAAGCTTCCAAGCTAACAAATCACAGCCGTCCATTGCTGGTAAATACCAGATTTCTGGAGACCCTTTGTCACCAAGTAACAATCTGAATTGAATTAAATTGAAAGCTGTCTTGTAATTTCTAATCAGGGCAATATTGCAAAAGCTGCACCAGATTACTTGACAAATCCTTCTTTCACAATGATTAACTCATCCCAGATTGCATATAGGTAGCTTTTGCTACAAGAGACAAAGCCCCTTGCTCAGAACAAGTTCAAATCATGTGTGGAAAGCAGTACAGATGAAAATGAGGGTCATCTCACTTCTACAGCACAAAAGAGGAGAATTTTTTAAAATGTACAGATACTCAATTACTAATGGTAGAGGGACATGGAAGTTCATCCAGAGCTCTGAAGGGCAATATGGTACGGAATAAGAAATAAAGTTAGGTATCGGCTGCATAGGAATGAAATTGAAATGGACATTTGTGTTACAGAAGAAGTAAATGACTAATGGGATGATCAGACAAAAAGATCAAAAGCAAGGAGGGCAACTGACAGAAAATTATTTCCAGCACTTACTGGACAAGACAGAACTGGAGGTTTCTCATGACAAGAACATAAAGCCAGTCTTGCTAATCTTTCAGAGAAGAATATATAGAAGATATGATGGGCCAGTGTCAAATACAGTGTAATTTTACTGACATCACGTGAGACCGATGTAGTCCTTTGAGTTCAAAGTTATACAGAGGCTGAAATCCTTTGCTAGGTGACCATGATCTGGAAATGGAGTATGGAGCTTTACCAGTTGCAACGGCCATTTCACCTTGGTCAATAATTAATCACATTGAGTTTTACTGACAATCTGTGTACTGTCTTGGCATAACACTGTGACACTAGGAAACGCTGTGCTGTCTGTGGGATTATAGAAGAAGTTTACAACTTCTTCCTATGCCTAGTATAGCCCCTTTGCTACAAGCTCCGGAAATGCAGGCATCAAGTTATTATCCTTACTGGGAGTTTAAATAAGCCCAAACAATTGAATAGCCTGCTATGCTTGTTCCTAGGCAGAACAAAGATTTAGGTCCTGCCTTTCCCTTTCTCCTTTGTTCCTTGAAATAAATTGAGTTTTGCTTTGGCTTGATTGTTGTTGGTGGTGGTGTTTTTTTAGGGTTTTTTTGCACACTTCCTTCCTGCTCCCATGAGGACTGAGAGGTGCATAATACAGCAGATGAAGTGGGTTTTTCCCTTGTGTTTTCCCATGCAAACTGCAGTGCAAAGAGGCAGACTGAACCTCTTCTCCATCTTCAGATATTCTCTCAGGGAGAGTTGCTCTCCAGATGGACTTGAATGACCCTAGTTTTTGTTTAGCTGGTTTTTGGTTGGTTTTGGTTTGTTGTGGTTTTTTTTTTTTTTTTTTTTTTTTTTTGTTTGTGTTTTTTTTTTTTTGGGGGGGGGTGTGTATGTAGAGCACAATTAAAACTAATGCGTATTCCCCAGTCTTTGATAAAATATAGTTTAGATCCTCTGCTGGAATGAACTCAGGGACATCTCAGACTTCAGGGAAACTTTACCCATTTGCACCTGCTCAGCTTCTGTGGCTTAAAAACCTGCTAAGTCCTTTGCTATCAGGAGGCTCATTTTGGGAACACTTAAGGTGTATTGCCATTTAAGGAGTGCCATAACGCATAATTTTCACCTTCTTTAAATTCCCTGATGCTCTGCTATAATAAAACTAAATGCCTGGGTACACTTGTGGAATATTCTGTTTTCTTAGGATAATTCAGAGATCATGCACCTAAATGTAATATGGTTGCATGCGATTTCTTATTCCTCTTATTACACATCTGCTGCAGGATACGCAATGGTATGGTAAAACCTTAAAATCCTCTTTTTGATTGACTGAAATGGACATTCATCCCATTAATTTCATGTGAATTCTGATACTTACTCCCTGTCAGCTCAAGTCTTCCATTTGACAATCTCCTGTCCCACAGCAATGACTAAGGACTGTTTCTCTGCCCCTGAAGCCTGGAAAGAATTCTTTAACTTCATCAATCAGCAAATCTCTTACCTCAGATGTCCTTTGCCTGTCCAGGGAGCCCTAAACTCTCTCAGAGCTGGAGGGTGTAGGTCAATTAAGCATGGTTTGCTGAGCCTGAAATGAGTGCGGTAATTCAAGCCCTGAGAACTTCAGGAGCTTGCAGTATTGCACAGGGATGGAAACGGCTCCCTAACTGTTCTGAAGATGCTCCAGGGAAAAAACTCCTCCTCCCTGTCCAGGGCTTGTCTTCAACATCCCTCTCTACTTTTCATCCCCCAGTGATGAGAACAGGCAGAGCTCAATGGCTGGGAATTATGCATCAGAACAGGCTGGAAAATTGTGTTTAGCATTTTTTCCTTTCATACAGATACATCAGCACCTGTGAAATGTGGGGAGAAAATCTGAATATGGGATAAGCTTCTGGGAGGCACAAGAAGAACTTGCTTTTATAAGTTATTTTATGGTAATATTTTGTGGTTTATGTGCAAGTGACCATGTACCTCCTGCAGTTTTTCATGATGTGACTTATAGACCCCCTTCACTGTCTTTGGAGTACATACACGCATGGAATCTAATAGTATTTGTTTGTGGACTTCATGAATTCTTCCTTCCTGCCAGGCAGAACGCTTCCAAAACTCAACATACTTAAGCCATGTTAGACATCCTGCACTGTGCATCCCCCACAATGGGAGCTGTTCAGAGAAGACCTGGCTCCCAGCTGACCTAGGGACCCAGTTTTCTTTTACGTTTAAACTGGGCATTTTGGGAAAGGAGGATACTGGGACATGCTATTGCTCCACTGTGGAGGCAGAACACAGGGGGAGACTAAAACCACTCCTGAGTCCTTCACTATTTCTAACCAGGGACAGGTCCCATGAGGAGGGGGGTGTCCCCTAGGACTGAAAGCGTCTATAAAGAAGACAGAGACTCCTTTTTTACAGGGAGTCACATAGGAAAGATAAGGGATGACAGGCACAGGTTAGTCCTGGGGAGATTCTGACTGGACACAAAAATTTTCATACTGAGAACAGTCAGCCATGGGAATAATCTCCTCTGGGAAGTGGTGGACTTCCCAGTGTTGGACACTTTTGAGATTCAGGTAGACAGGGTGCTGGGACATCTATAAGTCATGCTTGGCCTAGAAAGGTTGGACCAGATGATCCCTGAGGTCCATTCCAACCTGGTATTGTGTGACTGCACCTGGAAATTTGAAAGGCACAGCAAGATTGTCCTGTGACAAGCCCTGGAGGAGGAACGAGTGGTGGCCTCTGTAGGGCAAACAGAACTCAGTGGGAGGAAGAAACTGTCACCTGTTTTATTATAGGGGTGATCAAGCTCAGAGATGAAGGACATGAGTTGACAGAAAATAAGCACAGACTGCTTTTCCCCAGTGAAACCTCAGGAGCAAAGTATGGTGGAAAGGAATGAAAAAATGGGATGTAAGGCCTTTTTTTTTTTTTTTTTTTTTTTGTACCTACTTTGGTACCTTCTTCTGTTCCAACTTCGCTAATAGACTCAATTCTTCATTAGACTTCCTGGTACTACAGCTACAAGAGAAGGGAAAAAAAACATTTGCTTTTCAGGCATGCCATGTAGTGCAGAAAATTTATGATGCTATTGCAACTGAAAGTCAGATTTTGTGACAAATGAGTTGCTATTAGCCTGTGAAAACTATCAGTCAGTTTAGTTAGCTAGGGCATTATTAAGCCAAGAAGGACATGATGGAACATTTACAGGAATGGACAATTGGTCCCCAGTCGCACCCACCTGTATTGTTTATGACATGCACTTTGCTCAGTTTGGCAGCATGCCATGCAGGTTGTGTTAATTTTAGCAGCAAGGACACTAAAGAATGCAGACATGGTTAATAATGTATGCTGTTGGGGTCCTCTATTGTCTCTTCTTTTCTTGTCGCAGTCCTCTGTGCGTTCATTGCAAGACAGGGGAGGAGAAAACCAGTCAAGAAAGGAAATTAAAGAGAAAATAACCCAAAATACCTGGTATTTGTCCTCCTAGAAAGGCACAAGGCCACATTCCCCAATTACATAAATGAAGAAAGGCCTGCAGAAATCAGTGGGTTTTTTTAAAGACAAGCCTGTTGAGAAACTGGACTTAGTTCCGAGTTTGCCTGTTGCCTGCAGACATCCCAGTTTTATTTTAGAAATGTGGAGTACCTGCAGTTTCCACAGAGGTCAGGGGTTTGACAGACATTTCTGTAATTATAACCGGAAAATAGAGCAAGACTGAGTTTCCAGCTGTAGTTGTCTGTGGTGCCTGTTTAAATGACTGAGAGTGTCTGCACATTCCTACTTCAAATTCACCATTTCTTGTGAAGAACAACTCTATGTGCCTGCTGCTCGTGGCTTCATCTGCCCATGTACCTACCTCCTATCCAGCCACATCCAAAGCTCCCACTTCCAATCTGTGTGGAAACAAGCATAGTGCTTCCTTTTACGTTAAGGATAATCCCTGTCTTGTTTCTTTTTCCCCTTTTCACAAGTTCTGGGTAATACTGGCTGCAAGCTGTGCTGGAGAAGACTTGCCCCTCTTTGTGTATCTGAAATGAATTTGTCTATCACAAACAAGCCATAATGGAGAAAACACCAAGATTAATGTAGATCTTAATAAGAGTGAATTAGTTTTTAAGGTACTTATTGTGACTGATTAATTAAACGTCTCATAAATACGGGGAAGACAGCTGCAATTCCAGTTTCTGAGCAAAGTAAGTCCACATACTGTAATAAATCTGTTTTTAAATCTTTATGGATCCTCTAACCTTTGAATTAGCATTGCCATTTTTGTTACTGTCTCCAGCAATGAATCAGTTGTCATGCCATTTTCCTGCAAATGTTATAACCCAGCCATTCACGAACTCCTGTTGCAAATCCGCCTTCCTGCAAACCTTTATTTGTTAATGCAACAACCTTCAGAATCATCCATTTTAAGAATAGCAGAGTGGGATCAAATTTTTGAGCATAATGGCAATGTCAGTGTAGTTTATGAAACCATAACAATGTAAAAAATGACATCTGGTAAGCCCATCATGCATGTAATGTAAGGTTAGCTTCAATGATTCTTCAGTTTTGCTCTCTCTGTAATGTATGGGTGGCAGTGTGCCACTCAAAGTAAGGAGAATCACTCAGCTGGCTTGAATATAGAGTGGAGAATATACTATGCTTCAGCAGACAGGCTGGTGGCACAGGAATATTGATGCAGACACCCTGTGGAAATGCTGTGCTGATAAACAACATTAAAAGAACAACCTTGCAGGTTTATAAAGCAAGGACTAGTCTGGGGGAAGCTTTTACATTTATACTGAGAGATCTCAGTGGCCTGCCCAGAAGCTGGGCAGTAATATCCACTCAGTCAAGCATGATCTTTTCAGGTTTAGGTACAAATAAACCCATGTGGTCTGTGCAATGATCTCATTCTCACTTATTTAAGACACTTCTTGCACTTTGGAGGAAAGTCCCAGACTGAATTACGAGGTGGATGAAGGCCCAAATGCGGCAAAGCATGGGGTGAAGGTCACTGAGTCATTGCTGCCGCCAGCACGTGTTCATGAGGATGGTTCCAAAAGAAGCAGCATTTGCCATAGCGATGGTCATTTTCTAGAAGTAAGAATGAGAAAATTCCTGGCTTTGACATTTTATAAAAGCAAGTAGGTATAAGGCAAGAAGAAATGGCTTTAAACTGACAGAGGGGACATAGATGCAAGCGAGAAGTTCTTCACTGTGAGGTTGGTGAGACACTGGCACAGGCTGCCCAGAGAAATTTGTGGATGCTCCATTCCTGGCAGTGTTCAAAGCCAGGTTGGATGGGGCTAGGAGCAACCTGGTCTAGTGGAAGGTGTCCCTGCCCATGGCAGCGGGGCACAGAATGGGGTCATCTTTAAGGTCCCTTTCAACCCAAACCATCCTATGATTCTGTAAGCCACCCCTTAGAATTAATCTGCCTGTCAGTGGCAGTTAGTCACTTATTACTATAAAATATGGATACCTACTTATTCATCTAAAAATACATGAGTCTGAGACAATGGCCAAAGTCCCACCTAAAGCAGCACAGGAATTGAACCCCAAGCCCTGCATCTCCCATTAATACCCCAACCAGCTCCTACATCACTCATGCCTGAAGTTGTCACAGGAAACCTTTGCTAAATTAAGATTTCCAGTTTCTGTACAACAGCTCATAAAGTTGGTACCTTTATTTGCACAGCCTTTGGTTTATTTGACATCATGACCCTACCCTAAAATCAAAGTGACACCAAAATCATCAGAAGAAGGAATACGAGAAAGAGCCACATTGGACCTAAGGCCCTGGAAACATCTTTTCATGGCATGGAGGAATATGAAAACCACTGTGGAAGGGCTTAAAAGCTTGTGAATTCCAGCTAGATTTTTTAGGGAATGGTGTAAACTGGGAAGCAAATGCATGGGAACTCTGCTGAGACATTTCTGGGAAGAAGCTACAGTGAATGTGGATGTGACTTGGGTCTTCAGGCAGCAATTATATAATGTTTTAGAAATATCAAGTATAATAAACAAAATATACACACATCTCTTCCTCCTTTCTATGTATGTCTTTTTTTGAAACTAGCCGAATGTCACTGTTTGTGCCTTCCAGGATTACCATATTAAATTTCCCATAATAGTGGAATACTTCCAACAGCAAAATGGGTCCTGTTAGCAATTTTAATATTCAAATATATTGAGATCACTTCCAAGTCTCCAGTATTTTAAGCAAATTATTATTTTTTTTTGTTAACGGTGTCACAGACTCGTAACTGACAAATGCAAATAACTAACAAAATAAAATCCTTTCAGGCATTCCTATGGCTGATTTTAATTTATTTAATTTTAATATATGATGGTGAGAAGCCATCTTGTATTAAATTATGGGTAGCAAAATATAGTCTAGCTCTCAAAGTAAGGTCTCACTGGTAGAGAGAACTCATTAATGTCATTCAAATAAATTGGTGTGAAATATGATCATCTCAAGCAGTACATTTATTTACACTTGCAAATCAGAAATAATACAGTTAAGATATATGAGGCAGCAATTAGGGAATATGTCTGCAGGTATTCAAGGAAATATCATACAGCTTCTGCTGCAAAAAAATGAATATTTTATTGCCAATGTATCTGTCTAATTGAATAATGAGGATACTAATGCTCTTTTACAGGTACAGCAGCAATGGAAATTTCAACTAAGTATAGAAATAATTCCCCTGAAGTAGACCTGGTATAATAAGAGGTTTTGCGTCTGCTTCATACAGAAGCTTTCTTTGACTTTGTCAGGAAAACCCGGCTGAAGCCCAGTGGGCTGCTTCAGCGGCGCCCTGCTCCATACAGGGTGCAGCCCAATGTGACATAACTTCCAAAATGTGGTGCTTGAAATGCCTTGAGTGGAAGAGGAGGCAGTGACAGCCATGAGTGCAGGCAGAACAGGAGGTGGAAGGTCTTGCAGTGAGTGGTACACAGGCTGTTTTGGACCCGTAAGGTTGTTCTTTGCAATTTGCAGAAGATTTTTTTAACGTGGGGAGACTGGAAAGAAAGTTGCCTTGGAGAAGACTGATCTAACCTAGATCTTTTCATACTGGACTGACCTAGGTCTTTTCATGAGTGTGCTACCTTACCTTCTCTTTTTTTTTTTTTTTCTCCCTGGGGTGAAGAATTGAACACAGCCCAAAGTAAGGTAAATGTCTCCATACTCCAAGGAAGCACCATCTCTGAAGCCATCACCTACTGATGTCCACCTACTGATGTCCACAGGAGCATTTCAGCTAACTTCATCCTCAAACTAGGACCATTCAGAACAAGGGGACCAAGAGGGTGACAGCTCTGTGCCATCCAAAGAGGCTGAGCACTGTGGCTGCTCCTAATCCTGCCCCACCTTCAGGCTTTTTTCTGGCTTTGCAACAGTTCTCAGCTTACACAGATAGTTTGGAGAGAGCAGTTGGGACATCTGAGGTTTGCTGAGGCCTCCAAGCCATATAACAATATACTCTGGCAGTCCTCTCAGCAAACTTCAAAAGTAAAGGCTTTGCCCTGCATTTACCTACCAGTGGTAAAGGCTGTTACTGTTGCAGGGTCTTATTCTATCAATGTTAATGCTTAATTATACAGTAAAGCTCCATGACAATACTTCGAACATGAATACCCTCAAGTGTAGCTTCATGGTACAATGTAGCGTGAATCTTCTGTGTTAAAAAAAAAAAAAAAGAAAAAAACTTTTACCAAGTTTATAATCAGTTACAATACAGTAAAAGATTTTAGGCTCTTGGAATCAGCTGAAATATCATGAGGGCTACATCTGGGGAATAAAAGGAGGTTATGATTACTACACATGTCATTGTCATATCAGTCATTTAGCAGTCATATGCTAATAAACTGCTGTGAAGTTTGTCATTTCAAAGTCAGATTAATGCAGATTCATATAATAAAGTCATCACACCACACAGCTAAGTAATTATGTTCAAGCTTTGTCACTTCAATGAATGTCTGTGTGCCTAAGTGCTGAGGGTGGCTTTTTTTGGCTGCTGTTTTCTTATTAATGAATTAGCCAAATAGGCTCTTAAATAACTTTCCTTTGGAAAGGTATTTTAATAAGAATCCAGAAAGACAGAGAGGGGAAAACATAATCTTATTTGAATAATATAGTAACTACTGGATTCTCCTCACTCTTCTTTGGGAGCCTTTGGGTTCATGGCACTCATTACAGATCAAAGAATTTAATTAATCTATATATCTTTTTTTGTGCACAGAAATACAAAATTAGTTAGAGAGTCAGCATATGTTACAGTAAACAGCAATCTGTTATGGTAGTAATTTCACTGCTTGCTGTACCACAGAGGGTTGTGCTATAACACGGCTCATTATAATGGATGTACTTTATTTTGTTCAACTGTCAGGGTAAAAATATTTGGCTAATGTTTTCATTGCCTGCCATCTGTGTGGTCAGCAAGGTTGTCCAACAACATCCAAAATGTCATCGCTTCAAACACGGGTTTAATTGAAATTTAATCAGACAGATATTTTCTATTAATTAAATACCAGCTGATTAATGGAATGTATTTTGATATGAAGTAACTGTGGCCCAGATTCGGCTGTGCTTGTGCACAGTGAGAGTTGCTCCCTCTCCCCAAGGATGGTTGCTGACTGCAGCACAGCTCAGCTGGCTCAAGCAGCAGCATGAAGTCTGACTCTGTCCTCAAAAAGGCGCTTAAATGCTGCCAAGCCAAATATCAGAAAATGTCATAGTTAAGGTTGCAAGCACAGTCTGGATCCAGGCCTTGTGCTGTTGTTTTGGGATCTCATGTGCCTTTGTTTTCCCTCTGGCATCACTCAGCCTTTGGAGAAAGTGTTGCAGTGTTTCTTGGCATTGTCATCGTGCACCTCATACTGCCATTCACCCTCTTTCAAACCCTGTGTAGTTTCACAGGTTTGTTTTTGCTTTTTGAGGTTTTTGCAGAACATCTTCCACTGGTGTCTTTGATTTGTATGTATGTTAATGGATTTGCAGCACAGCTCCAGCATAAGGGTTCCTCTTTTATTATAAATCGAAGGGTAAGGCACACCTGCAGTGAGCTGCACACAAGAGTGCCCACTGACTTTTTTTAATCCAAATCAGTCAAGTCAGTGACCCAAAAGTAAATGAATTTGACCAATAGGTTTCTACTGTAGCTACTATAGTCTTTAGTCTGTGACAGCACTATGCTGAGTTTCACAGTGCTGTTTTTAAGAACCTAGATGATCAGTCCACGGCTGCTGGAAGTCCTGTCCTTGCTTTTACTCAGAAAGTGTGCTGAACATGTTTGCTTCCTTGTACAAACAGGAAAGGTAGGGCAGACAGACTAGCCTTCTCCCTCATTGAGTCAGGATGGGACCAGGAATTGCCTCCAGACATGGGAACCAGAAGTATATGTGGCTTCTACAGTTTAGCTACAGACCAAAGCATTGCCCCCATATCACAAGTCCTGACACAAGAGTTGGCAATTTCAAAAAGGTCTGACGCCTCATTGCAGACTCACATTTCATTTTATGAACATTGTCAAAAAAAAAAAAGTGTTGACAAAATGGAAAGACAAAGACTTTTAATAAATAGCATAATTAGGGCAAAAGATGTCATCCTGCAAGTTTTTTAGAGACCTCTTGAAAAATGAAAGAGTCTGATGGAAGAAAGCTGCAGTTCTGATTAGTGTCTTTCTCAAAACATCAGAATGCTGGAGAAATGTACCCGTAACCACCAATAATATTCCCAGGGCTGCCCTAAGGTTGACATTGAAGAAAAAAGTGCCAGGATGGTGTTATTAATTTAAAGAGTAATTTACATTTATCATTAGCAATAAACTCTGGAAACAAATGGTAGCTTGCTACAATAATTCACTCAACTGGTCTGAACCTAAGGAGTCCACCTACCAATTAACTTTTTCCAAAGTGCTATAATTTCTATGAAAAAGAGTGATGTAAAAAAGAACATCAGGTTGTAGCAGTCCTATGGCTTTTTTAAAAAATTCATTGCATATTTTTACTCAAAACTGCTGAAGAAAAATCAAGTTTTTAATAAAAAATAACAGTCCATGAGCAATTCTTTAACCTTTAAAATCCAGATCCTGGTACGACCAAAGCACCATGAGTGTTGTGCATGCAAGGATGAAATGTGTAATTGAAATTTGGGTCCATTTCTTCACGAGTTCACTAAAACAACCTGAAGTAAGAAACACATTTCAATACAGTTCTCTAAACCCTATGTACAGCAGGGAGTAGGCAGCACCCTGCTCAAACAGATAGATCTTTGAGAGCACCTGAAATCCTGCAACACAAGACTAAAATAATGAGCCTCTCTCTGATATGAATATCTCTTAACCCATTGTTGCTCTTGAACAATCACATATTACTGACGGTTTAGCATTAATGCTGCCTCTTAAGTCAGCCTTCCTACTTGTCCTTGGATTTAATTAGGGGCAGAAATGCCACTCTGCAGCGGGAGCCATTATAAATAGTCAGCTAAAATGATTTTTTTTCCTTTAAGAATTTGTTTTCCCAAGAACGTCGAAACTTTCAGAGTTTTACTTCTTACATGGAGGTACCCTTTTTAAAAAGTCCCTGCAAGAGACATAGGTTATAAGTTATGTTTCATCCTCCTCTGAAGTCATGGCAATGGGCATCCAGAAGCAATTTTGTCCTGCCAGTGCAGAGCAGACAGTTTTAATTGCCCTTATTCTGCTGACAATTCTTTGTGCTTGGAGGTTGGGTTGGTCAGCACAAAATTAGCAGTCCAAAACAACCGCTAAGAGGAACACAGTATTGCTCCCCTGATCACTGGTGCAACCACAGCCTCTCCTGGATGCTCAGGGTCTGCTGACCCTTTGGTGACCTTTGGCCAGGAGCTGTTCGTATGCTCTCCTGCCTTTGCACGCATCTTTGAGACAACGCCCACTAAATAAGCCATAAATAAGCATGTACTTCCAGCAGCCCCATGATAGGACAAGAGGGAATCTAAGGTCATTTGAGGTTGGACCAGAGCCAGATCTACCCCGATATCCTGGTTTTGACCTGGCCAGTAATGAATTTTTTGGGTAAGGTCAGGACAGCCATAAGCTCTCCAGTTGTCTGGACCCAGCAGTTTAGTGGCTGGCTGTGCCGGTGCTCTGTCTTGACTGGTGCTAGTAAAGGCAGCATCCACATTCCTGCCAATGCCTTTTCCACTCACTAGTGCCTTTAGGCCTCCACCACATCCTTCAGGTACTAAAAAAATCAGTGTATTATCTCCATAAAATCAGCAGTAGGAGCCTCATGGCAAATATGTGATATCAGGGCTCTGCTGAATTATATGCACTGTACCAAGGAAGGTAAGCAGATGTCCTGATGAGTGTTTAACCGGCTGGGTGAGGAGAGCCACTGTGGAGGACTGAGCTGATCATTACCTGTCTTACAACATAAGGAACATAGACTTTATGTCTTGACCCAAGCCACAGGAAGCTATGGCACAGCCAGGTACATAAACGCGTCTCCTAAATCTCAGTATTCCTTTTCAGAAAATCTTTTTCTTTTACACTATTTGATAAAATAGGCTGTTTTATCACAACGTTTTTAGAGGTCAACTGCCTCTTCTGCTCTTATTTCTCCATGTTTTTAATTAAGTTACTGTGAATCCTATCATATTTCAAAGGGAAGGATCAAGAACCATTGCTTTCATGATCTAGTTAATACCTGTAAATATCAGCTGTTGCCCAATTCCCACTATGAAATAGTAGGTGGAAAGAGGAAGACACCATAAAACACATTTCACTTAAAGGCAAGAAGCAATAAATGATTTTTATGACCTTTGAAACCTGAGGCCTCCTAAGGCTATAAATTTTTTTTTAGAACCCAGCAGATGTACCCATTTTATCAGTTCATAATATTTTTTTTTTCAGTACTAGGTGTTGGGCTGGGTTTGGGTTTTTTGTTGTTTGTTTATTTAGATCTTGAACATCTTCATGCTTGCACAGCAGGTCTGCTTGCTCAGCAAGAAAACTGAATGGTGAAAAGACCCTGAAAGTCTCTCCTGTGTTGCCTCCAGGCAAGAAGGCCCAAAGGACATTACATGTGAAATGGTGATGACTCTGGGAACACCTGTCCACCTCTGCAAAATGCTATTACGGCCGCAGCACTGCAGCACAATACTGCTTTGAAGAGTCTTATTAGCAAAATGATCTATAGGTTTTTTGCATAAGGGAGGACTGCCAACAGGCACTAAATAAAACGGTTTGAGATGAGAGAAAAGATTCAAGAATGACTGAACTTATTTCATCAAGAATTAAGGAAATACCTAAAAAGGCATTTATATGCTGACATTTATGGATTATCAGCTCCCTTGGAATGACCCAATGGATGAAATTAAGAAGTGGGGTAACCTGATTCAGATGTAACTGTTTACACCCATCTAAACATAAGACTTCGTAACTTTTTTTCAGCTCAATTAGTAATTATAAATTGTCTTTGTTACATATCACCCAAATTAATTTCCCTAACAGTTTACTTATCATTTGTGAGCTATTTATGAAAGGCACCCATACTTCCACACCTTATCTCTTGCATGGTTCAATCTGACAGGGAAAAAAATATGTGTGATCTAGTCTATTCTACACAGGGAGATGTATGGAAAAAGGAAGTGGGTGGATGGATGGATGGATGGATAGATGGATGGAAGGAAGGAAAAGGTAAGTTGTGCTGCAGCCCATGCACTCAAATTGTTGCTCTGAAGGCATCAGAATCAGATTTAGAAAGTGGGATGAGAACTTATGGAATTCAGAGGAACTTCTTGATTGGTTTCCTGTGGGTTTTTTTGAACTTTGTTAATGTATGAAGAATTCAAATGGATTCAGCACCATTGGAAATGTTTCGCATCCCAGTGAAATACAGAAAATGCGATATACTTAGGGCTGTAAGTTGGTTTTAACCTGGCTGCTGCATGACTGTACAAAAACTGCACCTTCAGAGCCTGCTGAGAAGTTTCCTGTGATACCATGTTGTCACACCAGTGTCACCACTGCAGAAGATCCCTGCCCAGCTGTAATGTCCCTGCTTTCTCTGTTTGGGAAAAGCAAAACTGCACTCCCATTCCTTCCCATAGGGAAAGTCCCTGGACATTAAAGAAGAAAGAAGTCTATGAGGCTTTGGGTTAAATCAGTATCCTGAAATCTAATTGGCCAGCTTGTGTATTAAGCCCACTTTTAGAGTTTTAACTTGTGTTTTTCTAAAAATCATTGTTCAAAATTGCTTTGTGAATCAGCAGTGGTAAATATTTCTGAAATAAAAGAACTCAGATCCACCACTGTTTTCAGTTCAGGGCACCAAAATACTACTTTGTAATACATTTAATGAGTTTGATATGATCATAACTACCATTAATAAATATGAGAGGTACCTTGTCCTTTTCATCATTAGTAAAGTATTTATGAAGTACCGCTACCATCCTGATAAACATTCCTAGCCCATAAATGACTCAAGCCTGGACCAGCTGAGGATCACCTTAACAGCAGAAGAGATGGGAATGAATTGGATAACTCGAGCCATCAACATCAGGAGTCCTTTGTCTTCCTCCCAGGGAATCTAAAAGGTGTTAACTAAATCAACAAATATTTACAATATGAAACAGAAAACATCCCATATTTCAGGTGTAGAGATACGAGCTTGAAATGAAGGACTATCCCATATAATGCAAGTAATCCATTTATCTCCCTGTGAAGAACATGTTGTGTTCTGAGTTTCATGGTATGAAGTGAAATATGAGTTGAAAAAATATGTAGGAATAAGTAAATGTAGGAAAATTATTTGCTCTATATTTTTCCAGCTTTTAGTGACACATAATGCAGTGTAACAGTCACAGAAATGGCAGATGAGGTGTTGCTGTGCACAAGAAATTAGTGGCAAGATTTGATTAATGCTTACCCAGCAGATACTGAATATGATTCAGATTTCAGACCAATTTTACAATGATGTTACTGTAGTGAGATGGATGGAACTGCTGCAGGTTTACCCTGAGGTCCAACCCTTTACTTGAAATGAACAGACTAACAGAAATATGATCAGATTAAAAACCAGATAATGTGATTTATCAGTTACTTTTTCATAGACACTGTTTTTGAAATTTCTCATTTGATGCTCCATCATGTCTAAAATTTCATTTGTGGTCCTCTTTTTGAGGGGTCTCTGTATTGAAGTAAGTATTTTGCTCCTTGATACGTTAATCAGTCTACATTTCCCACAGTCTATTTTAGTAGCGTTCTTTCATCTGAACAACTTCTCTCACATTTTTTTTTAAAAAGGGCTCATTCTACTAATTTTTCTGCAAAGGCATTCACGGATATTGCAACTTTCAGCACTTACTCTTCATATCCAATTTTATTATACAAGTCCTTCATTGCAACCTAATGAATGGTATGATTCTATGACGTAGTGATAATGGAAGAACCCCCCAGTGAAATTTAGAAACAGCTAGGTATTTTGGGAACATTGCATGACACTAAGAACATTATCTTCAGAACTAGTTTAATGCCAGTGTACGGACATGATGCAGTGCCTACTAGCTGTATTTCTATTATGTTTTTGAGTGGGATAGTGATGGAAGATGACTGAGGGTTTTGTTCCCAGCGCCTTTGAAAAGACTGACAGAAACTTAAGGAAATGAGATGGAAAGAACACAGAAGATCATTGTCCTGGGTTCAGCAGTGGCAGTGATTTTTTCTCCTTCTTAGTAGCTGATGCATTGTTGTGGTTTTGACTTTCGGCCTGGGAATAGCGCTGATAACACCAGTGTTTCTAGTTACTGCTCAAATGTTTAGTCTGACCAAGGACTTTCTGAGTCTCATGCTCTGCCAGGGAGGAGGGGAAGCTGCGAGGAAGCAGAGACAGGACACCTGACCCAACCTAGCCAAAGAGATATTCCATACCACAGCATGTCATGCCCAGGATGTAAAAACGGAGGGCAGCCATCCGGAAGGGTTAGATCACTGCTGGGTCAGGCTGGGTATCAGTCCGCAGGTGGTGAGTGGTTGCATTCTCTTCCCTAGTATTTCCCTTATCATTATTATTATTGGTGGCAGCAGCAGTGGTTTGTGTTATACCTTAGTTGCTGGACTGTTCTTATCTCAACCTGCTGCAGTTACATTCTTTCGGTTCTCCTCCCCATCCCTACAGGATTGGCGGGGGTGGGGGGTGGGGTGGAGAAAGGGGGGGGAGTGAGCAAGCGAACTGTGTGGCTGATTTACCACTGGGCTTAAACCACGACAATCATGTATTGGCTTGTTGCCAGGATGAGAGAGAATATGATACAAGAATGTGTCATGATGGAAAAGAAGCTCCTAGCTTAAATGTAAAGAATGATTATCAAAAAGAGTACTGGTGCTTGGCTCTAAAATTAAAAGCAGAATTGATAAAATAACCAACAACTTTCTGAAAATTAGTTGAAAAAGTAGGATAAATTTTTCCAAGAAAAATTCATTAACACTGCTAAGAGCCAAAAAAAATCTATACAGCTTTTGTTTGAAAAAGTTTTATTGTCAGTGAAGCTGGACTTCTGGTCTTCGTAATTTAATGTGATATTTCCTATAATAAATTCACATGTTGTGTTTGAGCTATCTTTGGCCTATCACTTTAGAGAAATTATACACTTCTGTTAAATAATCATATTAGAAATAAGATGTGCTTGACCAAACTATAGGACTTAGATGCTTTAAACACATCGGTACTTCTCTTCTGACAAAATTTTTATGCCTCCTAGATGCATGTTTTTATAATCTTAATTTTTATTTGACAAAATTTTCCCTCTGATTTCAATGCACCCACATACTTTCATAGAATAAACACATGAACAAATTTTTGCACAGTATGAGCCTTTGTCCCTGTCTCACAAAGAAATTTTGGACTTGATGCATCTTCTTTACTACAGTATAAGTCAGAGACAAATTCCCTGAAAGCAGGAGAGTTAAATTGGTATGAAATTGGTACAAGCTAAAATATATCCCCTGTATTCAGAGAACAGAGAAACTGAAGAAGTAACTTTTCAAGGGTCCATGTTAATTTATTTCCATATGTAGATAAACCCTGATCTCATAAAAATCAAGGTACCTCCAGACAGTGTTACAATTTTTTGTATTCTCCTCCTGTAATGTCAAAGGTTCAGATGTAAAGTAAAAAGCCCTGCCCTGTCTGACAACCCCAAATGTTTTGACACAGACTTTGCCAGGCACCTTCATTCCCTGCTGTGTTTGAGAGGAGCATTTCTTCGCTGCTAGCCTTGTTACACAGCAAGCTGTGTCAAGCATTGGGCATATTCTCCCTGCAAGCGAGCACAAGTCTTTCACCCTAATACTCTTCCTTGTTTCTCAGTGACATTTTAATTTGGCTTCTAGATTTTAGTAAATTATTTTTTGTTTTGTTTTGTTTTTTTCTTTTCTCTGCACAACTACTCCTGTAAAGCTATGGGGGCTTTTCTCAATCATATTGTTAACATTTGGCTCTTTCTGTTGAGATTTATTTCCTTTCTTGAGCTAAGATTCAGGAAGATACTGTTTTTTTCTCATGACTTCTGCCTTTCTGAGCAAATCAAGCGCACTTAAGCACATAAATCATGAAATGAAAGAGATGTGAGTATTATGAGCTAGAAGCTGGAGCTCAAAGACCAGGGTAATTTAGGCAACAGAGTCCTCCATGGAGCTTGGAGTCTGCAGAAGCTGGAAGGTTTGGCCAGAGGACAATGAAGATATGGAGAAAGACTCAGGCGGGAGAAATAGTATATCTCTGTGCTTTATTTTACTGATGGAATGAAACTCCTGAGAGACCACACACACCTGATGCTCATGCTGATTCTAAGAAAGGAAAACTGCCAGGAACACTATTGATTAGTCTCTGGACTAACGCATCTCATGGAACTTTGGTGACAAGAGATATGGACTGGGAAACATTGGAGTGTCAGTGACTGTCCTGTAGAACCCCGACATCTTCAGATTCCTTTTATCATCCACTGTCTGATAATATAGAGGACTAAAATACTCCAGAAGAGTCACGCTCCAGAAATTCCTGCTTTCCTACCCTGAGAGAGGGTTGTTTCTGCAGCTGCTTCAGATGTAAATGTTTGTACTGCAGAGAGCTACTGTTGAGCATAATGACTCTTATCTTGAACAAAGAAACCATAACAACTTTCCTGAGCACAAGTGTCTTCTGCTTTCCTTGGTGTGAATCACAAAATCACAGAATGGTTTGGGTTGGAAGGGACCTTAAAGATCACCCAGTTCCAACCCTCTGCCATGGGCACGGACACCTTCTACTAGACCAGGCTGCTCCAAGGCCTGTCCAACCTGACCTTGGATATTGCCACGGACAGGGCAGCCACAGATTCTTTGGGCAACCTGTGCCAGTGCCTCACCACCCTCATTGCAAAGAATTTTTCCTTACATCCTGTCTAAATCGACCTTCCTTCAGTTTAAAACTGTTGCCCCTTGTCCTGACACTACAGGCCTTGGTAAAAAGACTCCTTTTATATATTGAAAGGCTTCAATAAGGTCTCCCCAGAGCCTTCTCTTCTTCAGGCTGAACAACCCTAACTCTCTCAGCCTGTCTTCATAAGACAGGTACTCCAGCTCTCTGAGCATTTTCATAGAACTCTTCTGGACCTGCTCTAACAGGTCCATGTCTTCCTTGTATTGTAAAAACACTAGCTTATTTAAAGAAAAATCATAATCCATTTTCTGTTTTATTTTCTTTTTCATTAGCTACAACATTCCCCAGTAGATGAAGACTGCTAATTTTCAACTAGAAATAAGACTCAGGAAAAAGATGTATCTAATTTTGGAGAGTACATCCAAAGTCCCACTATATCACTTTTAAAGGACAATGGGTTTTAAAGCTCAGAGACATAGCAGGACCCAGAGGATTTGATGGTATTAGAGTTAGCACAAATAAGGCCCTCTGTGTTGTTGATCTTGTGGATTTGGGAGTTCTTTTCACTAAACAACTTTAAAAGACATCTTGAAAGCTTCCACCGGTAACCTGTTGGCCTTCTCCTCCTCCTAACAGTGTTCACAACATTAATCAAGCCATTTCAATTCTCACTTTGTGTGAGGCAGCTCAGCTCATACTGCTCTGGGTCTGCAGGCCTTTCAAGACCCAGGTGTGAAGAGCATTTTCCAAAAATAAAGCAAAACCTGGCACCAATCAACACTCAAAAATGTGTCTTGACAGAATTACACCAGGGAGAAGCAGGAAACTGTTTCCCAGATAGATCATGCTTAAAAAAGGCCTGAAAGTGCAAAGATTATTTCCCCAAACCAGAGTAGCCCTTGGGAATTCATGCTTATGCTATTCCTTTCTTTCTTTGGAGCTGTTTTAGGGCAAGGTATTTGAGCCCAGTTCCCAAAGGGTCATTAGAAACAATCTCCAGCCCATACTCCAAATGATGGGTCAGCAATTGAGTCCTGACTGGACCAAAGCAAGAAAACAGTGGCAGCGGACTGACACTGCTCACAGTGCCTTGTGACACTGTTTGGGCAGTTTTCTTCTCCCCACTGTCAGTTTTATATCTTCAGTGTCATTCTGGACTTGAGCTCTTCAGTCAAACCCACATTTACGTCTGGTGTTGATGCTTTTGAATTGGGTGCTTGTCTAAAGAAGCTTGCTGTGAATTAAGTGGGTTGTTTCACTTCTTTATGTCTCTCACATCCCAGCCAACAAGCCAGTTTATAAAATATTCATAGCATAAATGATAAGCCAGAAAATCAGCTCTGTGGGATAGGCTGGGATGTGATGAAAATGTTGGCATTTTCACATCCCAGCCTATGACTGCCAGGAGAATTTCTGGGTTCACAAATGTTGAGTTCCAGAGGAGCCACTGGGATGGGTGGCTCTGATCAGCAGCCGGTAGATAAATTGATGCAGTGACCTCTATGGACTGTTCTGCTGTGAATCTGGGGCTGAGTGTGGCTTTGGAGAGTTTTGTGGGCTAGTTTAGAGGCTGTGAAGATCTTGGTTACATCCCTTCCTGAGCTGTTCCAAAATCCTCATTAAAAAAAAAAAAAATAAAATAAAATCAATGAAATTAATAATAAAATAGCTAGCACCTTTTCTACTAGTGCACCTCTGCTGGCTTTTATTTATAGTCATTGACTTCAGAATCCTGAATTAAAGAGCTGCTCAGGAAGAGGAATGTTTTTGCCCTTACATGGATCCTTTATACATTGCTCTCAAGCTAACTCTTAACTCTTTTTTTTAAGCAACTGAATGCATTTAGTGTCTCTCTGTAAAGAACCCTCTGATAGCAGCTCTGTGCAATCAATCTCCTTTCAGAGCACAGATGCCAAAACTGGACCCACTATTACAGTAATAGTCTCAGTAATGCTATAGACAAAGTGAATATTGTTTCATGCATTCCTATTCCCCTAGTCACGCACATGAAGACCATGCTGCCCCTTCTTCTTTCTCCCCTTCTTGCACAGCATATTTGGCTTTATACAAGCAGTGTTTCCTACAGCCATTGAAGGTAGTGATTGGAGCAAGAAGGAAGGGCTATCACATGCAGCTATAAACTTCCCCTTTAGCTATCTGGTCTTTATTCATTTCACTGCTTTAATATAATGCATTTCACTGCTTTAAAACATTGTTTAATAATGGACAGGTTTTCCAGGAAATAAAGGTCACTTTCTTTTAGTGGTCTTTTCTCATCACTGTCTCACATTGGGAAGGCAGTTGTAGATCTCTGAAATGGGATGGTTTCCTCTATCCAACCTGATCTTCTCCTTATGAAGGGGAAAAGGCACTGTTAGTTATCTAGAAGATTTAATTTTAAAATATGGTCAATAGGATTTGCAGTGCTACTAGAAACACATTGGAATGGTCATGTTTCTTTTTTGAAATAATTATTATTCCTGCATCTCTTACAGGCACCTCCTGCACAGCTTTGACAGAAAGCTCAAAGGTCTGGCTTCCACATCTTTCAAAATATTCATTATTTTTGCCCTTTTCAGCATCGCCTCGTAAAAATAAATTATAAGAATTAGAATTGGGAAGGCAATGTTTTAATTACTCAAAAGCAAAATAATCACTCAGGCTTGTGGAAATTGGGTTGCCCAAAAAGAAATGGGGGATATAAAATGCAAAAGTCAGGTAGTCATAGTCAGGTTATGGTGCAGGAAGTTTTGGCATAGCCCTAAGAGCTTCTTTCCTGCAGCACAGGGGTTTTAGCCCCATAGAGCCTAAACCCAGCGCTGGTGACGGGTATTGCATCTCCATCATGATGTGCTGCTAAACCACATACCTCAAAAATAGGACTTCAAAGAAAAGCCATCTCGCCCCCAGGTGGACACCCAGGGTGGCTTGCATGCACCCCTGGACTACCAAGTGGGTTTTGCACTGCAGCAGCAAAAGATTGTCACCTCCAATGATGACAGTCAATGTAGCTCTGGTGCAGTCAGCTCAGATTAACAGGTTTGTACCTGCAGAGTATGTTGCTGTTCACAAAGGACATTCACATCCTTATCTTGTTTTGCCTCTTTCTGAATTGCATTGACTTGATTATTCATGAAACAAAAGCCATCAGTAATGGATGAGATTTATGCGGCACACATTTTGCTGCCTAATAATAATAATGACTTTGAAAATTAAAATTGACTTAGCCTGTGAAGGACATGTTGTCACCGGGATGCTTTTCCTTGCAAAATTCCCACTTCAATGCTGAATGCGAAATCTCATATTAAATGGTAACATATGAGATGCTTACGGCAGACTCTGTCATCCTTGTCAGGAGTGTAGGACTGAACTTTGGGTACTCAGAGCTCAGGGCGGTTTGAAATGTGCAGCTCCTTTTCTTCACCAAGTTGTTCAATATTCAAAACTAAATTTGACAAAAATGTGCCAAGAAATATATTGTCTAGGTTTTTTTTGAGGGAAAAAGAAAGGGGGGGGGGAATCCATATTGTGAAATAGCTAGTTACTGGCATATAAAATATTGCATCATTAAAGGAAGAGCGTAGTGTATCTCTCCTGCTTTCTTTTAGGCCCCAATTCATCAGACAGTTCCTCTTGAGTAAAGCACATGCCAAACTTTATGCATATGTTAATGTGCCTGGCTGAATACAGATGGACCTAATCATGTGTTTATACACTTTGCTCAGCAGGTTTCTTAATTAGATAAGTTGTTTAAAAAAATCCTACAGTGATGGTTTTTCCATTCTTTCTTTAGGAACCAATCTTTAAAACTAGTGATATGCAATTGCATCTCAGCATGTTACAAAATATTAATTAAAGCCACATTCATGCAAACAATCCCTCTTTACCAATGAGCCTAAGGGGAACAAAATCCAGACACTAACAAAGCACTTGTTTATCTGAGCAGAAGTTCTTTTGTAAAGCATCTGAAAAATAGTGGCATGATCATGGAATAAATGCCACGATAAATTAACTGGCCTGCTGTCTTTTTCCTATGGCACTTATCAACACTAACTGCGTAAAGTATGCCTGACTTTTCTAGCAGGAAAAAAAAAAAGAAAGAAACACTTGAAATAATAGCAAATCTCCATTCACTGGGAGAAAAACCGTGATGAAAATGCCATCCTGCATCCACTGCACCTCAGTCAGAAAATACTGACAGAAACAATCTGATCCTGAAACTTCTTTACACCTGTTTTTTCTACAGCTTTTAGCAGCTTGATATGTACACTAGATTTTTGGGCCTTACACACACATAAACTACCACTGCAGTAGCTGCAAAGGCAGCAGGTTCAAAGGGGTCATTGTGCCTGAGACTGCCCGGGTCAGTATTTTGATTTTACAGATGATTAAAGATGCTATTCAGCCAAGTGCCCAGTGCTAAGACATGAACTCACTATTACATTTAAGCATATAATATACTTTATACAGCTTTTTTAAAAAAAAACAGGCTTACATTTAAGTGCTTCACAGCATATTTTCTTTTTACTACTAAGGCTTTCTGTGAATTTGCATGCACATGCACATATTCTGGTAGTACCCAACCTCAAGCTATGGATGTATTGAAACTAATGGCTTTACTGACTTAATCCTATGCTTAAATTAAGGGAATTTCTTTAAAATTACTCTCTAAATTAAACCTAAAGACTATCATCTTTCTTTGCCCTTGTTACCACTGGCAACCCTTCAGCTCCCTCTCCAAAGAGAAGTAAAAAGGTAGGTAGTACTGAGGGATCACTCAAGCTGAAAATCTGACCACTTTCTTGGATAGATGGCAAACAGCAGGGCATTTGCTACAAAACAGTGAATGAAAATTGCTTCTAAAATTTGAATAGAGGGGGGAAATGAACACAATTTTACTAAATATATATTTTTATAACAGCAGCAGCTTAAATTTGAAAAAATTTCTACTCACTTTGCCAAGCCTGTATAGACACACAGGCAGGGCCCTTGTTAGCAGCCAGGAGGTAAAGAAAGGAAGATAGCATCCATTTTAACGATCTACTGAATTTTTTCAGATAAAATTTTGGAGAAGAGAAATTACTGATCCCATGCATGTGTGTTGGACAATGTTTGCTGTTCAGGGAAGGAGAAAGAGAAAAGAAAGGAGAAGCATAAATAGGGTCTGGGCTACCTTGTAGATAAGGTTGAAGTAGGCACCATTGCTCCTGGTAAGTGTCAAGGGATAGCAAATTTTCTGTTCATACTGGAGCCTTTTTCTGTAGCCACAACAGCTCTGGATGAGCTGCTCCTCCATGCATTGCTCCATTTTGAGAGCCCCCTACAAGGACATCTGCAGCAAAAAGACTCATTAAGATCTCAACCCAGGTGACAGGAATTCTTTGCCAATTAAATGAAGGGACCACACTGTTTCATTTTCTTGCAATCATCATGAATTAGGATTGCTAGCCCATGTACACCGGTTCTGCACTGACCATACTGAGCTTTTGTCTCCAAAAAGTCTCACTTTCTTGACTGCTCTGTACCCTTGTCTCTTGCTGTCTACATGGTGTGAACTTGGGACCCTGGAGGACTCACAGTCAGCAAAAGGGAGTATATAGTAAACTATTGCAAAACATGGGGGATTAGGGAATTTTGATATACATTTGTATTTCTTGAGTGATCTGTGGAATTCACTGGTGCAAGGATAAGAAAGAGAGAAGAGCACAGTGGAGGATGGTAAAAACAAAGAGGCAAAATGCAGCAAGAATAATATCTGCATATCCTCATTTATCCTTGCTAGGGGAGTCAAAACATTTTTAGCTTTATCCAAAGGAGTGTTTTGGAGATTATCAAAACATTTCACTATTATTGACACATTTTAGCTTTATCAAAATGAGAGAGCTGAAATGATTCATTTAAGCTTCTTACTTTAGAAAATGACGTCAGAACTGACATGTTCCCACAAAATATTTTGATCTTCATTGAACAATACAGTTCAACTACAAAAGCTCTGAGGGGAAAATGGTTTGTTCAACTTTCCCTGAAATGCAATCTCCTGAGTTTTCCCCTTCCAAACTCATCTCCTGGGAGGTTTCTGCCAAACCCACTGCAAGAATTAAGGATCTGGAAGCAAAAGGATACAGACTGGATGTCCTCTACGTACACGCTGCAGCACACTGTCCAAATGTACTCCATCTCCTTTCGCCTCCAAAACAGTACAGCAAAGTGAAAGCAGTGGGTTGCTTGTGTTAATACCATAGTTATCTTCTCATACTTGCTTCCCAGAGAGGCATGGCCATCCTGATGGTTGGTTTAGATCTGGAGAATGATTTAATGCTAGATTTTGTTCACACCTTGATTTTTTTTGCAGTAATAGAAGGACTCGCCGCGATGTTTCTTTTTCTAAAGGTGCACCTGGCTAAGCAGGTTGAGGGCCCATGGGGACAGTGCAGGGACCCTGTGCAGGCATGTGTTCATGTCACATTTGTGTTCACGTCACAGAAGTGTTACAACTGCCCACAGGGTTGTGCAGGTGTTTGCATGGCTCTCGGTGCACAGTAACACCCCCGACAGCCCTGAGGTGCCACAGCCGCTGCTCTTCTCATTGCAGAAACTCCCAGGTTTCTCCCCAAAGGAAGCTCTTCAACAGGTGAGCAACATTTTGAGGAGCAAAGTGAATTTCCTCCTCAAGGGGGAACTGTTAAGCTGTTTCAGAGAGCAAACCCCAAGGCGGGATCAGCTACGCTCATCTCTGCCTTGGAGACTGTTGGGGGCATGTTTCTCCAAAAAAGTAATGCTAAGAGATGCATGAAAACCCTCTCAAAAACCAAAACCAGATGCATCACATCCTTCACTGCTTTTCTCCATGCTCCTTCTGCTATCACAGCTTGAGAAGGACCCTCTCCCCCTGGATGTCAGCAGCACCCACTGAACTCTTGCACCACAGCAACATGAGTATAAAGGATGAACAAATGGTGAGTGGGGTCTTGAAAAGCAGTCTGTTTGTCTTATTCCCATTCCTACCCCTTATATTTGCTGACTTCCATGGCATCTGGTGGCAGCAAGATGCAATTATTTCCATTTTATATGAGTGGTAACAATGGGGACAGGGGAAGATATATGCACCAGAAAATAATAAGGGTTCTCCTTTGTTTCCAAAAATAGCAAATGTCTATCATGATCCAGTCAAAAATTCTGTGTAATTTCTCTGATGTCAGACAGAGAAACCTATCATCTGATGAATCTCTTTGCATGCCTGACCTGAATTCCATGTAAAAGTGCTGGATGTGCTCTCTCTTGAAGCTGTTCCCTGTAAAACAAGGAAAGAAACAAATCATTCACCAATTTGTCTCTTCTTTAAGGGAATGAATTAAAAAGGTGCTTCCAGATATTAAGAACATCCATCCTCTGTGATTGAGAAACAACTGCACACCCTGAGGACAAAAAATGAAACACTAAGAAACCTCAAACCCTCTCTTTTGTGTCACTTAGGCTATCCTAACTGACACATCAGCATTATCAGACATATGCAGCTCTTCAAGAACTTCTGCAGAGCTGGAGGGGAAGTTAAGAATTTTTTATTACTATTTTTTGGCCAGCTGTTTTCCAGCCTCTGTCTGACCCCGAATTCATAAGAAGATTATCTTTGGAGCCTAGGACGGCTTAGGGAAGAAGGACATATTGATATTATGTTCAACTTCATATACTTGAAATGAGGTTGAAACTAAAACTATCCTAGATGCTTTGTTTCAAAATTTTCCATTCTATCCTGAAGTCAAAGGTAATGTTGTTGGCAAGAGGTGCAGGGAAATCATCATCATCAGTGTTTGGAGGTGGGGGGAAGGGGTGGGGAGGAAATAGGGTTTTATGGCTGTGAGGTGTTCAGTGCTACAAAATGTTTCCTGCCAGCAGAGATGTTAAAGCCCTCTTACACTGTGTGGACTCACACCGAGCAGGCAGCAGCTTCGTCTCTCTGTGACAAGAGCAAGACAAGTCCAAGTTTTCAGTATAAAGCAGGTTGAGCAGAAACTTGAAAATGCATTTGCCTTATATTGGTGAGTGTGCCAGCTGCCAGGCTAATGTCTGTCCTCGCGTCACACCTGGAACTTGTCAAAACTCATATGTTCCTGGAACAGGCTCTGTTTTTGGCAGATACTATCCACTGAAAAAGGTGCTTTTGAAAACTCCTGTTGAGCCCTATTTATAATTCAGACCTGACTGTGCAAGGGTTGAGCTCCACTGATGATGCACGAATTCAAATGAAGAATCACCAGGTTAGCATTTAGGGCTGTAATTTTTTTATCTCTTACAAAGTGCTTCTTCTCCAGTTCCGCAGTTCATTTTTGTCAGGTTCAAAGAGGAAGAGAGTTTTATCATTTAGGAAAGGCCAGAAAAATTTAGGCCTCTTTTTTCTTTGGATGTTCATAACCATATACTTTCTCCTCTACCAATTACAACACAACTGATGTCAATTAGCTCATGTCCATTGACTAAAATCTGTCTCATTATTTGTCATTTTCAACAAAAAGCACAAGGGCATGCCAAAAGGCTCAGCAGTTGCCTGGCCTTTGCAGAAGCATGTGTTGTGGAGTGAGTTAGCTCCCAGCACCCTGGGAGACAAGACCTGTGTCAGAATTATAAGTTACTTTTTGACCCTTTGGAACAGCAAGGACAGGGTATAACCAGTGTGTCATTACTGGAGTTGTGTATCTAGAAAATGGGCTGTCTTTGAAGATCCAAAGTGCATGACCTAGGGAGGCCCAGGTCTACCCCACATTCAAGGGCTTGTCTTGGCCAAGGAGCTGA
Organism: Myiopsitta monachus; assembly: GCA_017639245.1. Classification (NCBI taxonomy): domain Eukaryota; kingdom Metazoa; phylum Chordata; class Aves; order Psittaciformes; family Psittacidae; genus Myiopsitta; species Myiopsitta monachus. The sequence goes on along the minus strand of CM029924.1, from coordinate 56,380,094 downwards.
GCAATGCAGGACGGAGCAGCAAGACATGTGAGCGACTGATCAAAACTGCACCAAAATGGTGTTTCAGAGGAGAGATGAGCATGATGGAGGAAAAGGGAGGAGATAATAGCTCTGCATGTCTTTCAGGTTGGAATATTTTAATTTGAGCTCATTATTTTATCAGCAAAACTCGTGTTAGAGTGAGACATTGATTCTACTAAGAGGGTTGAAACTTGAATCGAAAACTCAGGGACTCCACATTGTGAATAATCAAACACAAACACAAATACTTTTTCACTATATTTTTTTAACAAGAAAATTCATCTACATGCTTTTACAGATGAATTTCTGGGGAGGTTTTTCAGTGACTTCAAATTAACCAGTGCCTGGGCCAAGGAAGATGACATTCACAAGAACAGTGCCTGTTACCTCACTGGCTGACTTGATTCCCTTATTTTTTTTTCCCAGAAGAATGCCCTGCAGAGATCAGTGTGTAGTTTTATGGCCAGATATAAGCAATCTATAAAGGAAAATCAGTAGGTTTAGAAATAGCAAGTTTTCTGTGGCTATGTATTTTCACAGGGCTGTGAAAGGGAATACTGAGATTGTGCTTCAATAGGAAAGAAACCAATACTTCCAGGCCAAACTCACTCTTCCATAAAAACGAAGTCAAATGAAGTCTAACAATTACCGTCTTCTACTTGTTTCTATAGCAATACCCAATCCCTTTCCTACAATAAACCCATCCCCTATTTTTAAATGAAAGATGACCTGCAGCTGCTGGGACAGCATGGCCAGAGCTAGATGTTTATTTTAGACATCAAATGGGATCTATAATCCTTGGAAAGACTCACCTGGCCCATGAGTTGCTGGACAATCTTGAAGATCCAGGTCTAAACCTTTTCATGCATTTCATGGAGAGTGTTCTGCAGAAAAGCTCATTTCATGGAGGTCCTTGGAGCTCATGGCCCTGGGAGGTTGATGGATTGCATGAACACAGCACTGAAGGAATTTGGGGAGCTCATACTTGACTTTTTTTCCCATCCCTCCTTTGGGTATATGACCCAGATCTGGGGAGATTGATTTTCTTTTTTAGCCATAAAGGAAATGTAGGCATTTCAAAGAACGTATTTGGGCAAGACCCAAGGTATTTTGCAAAACAAGGTCCCAATCACAACCAGCAACACTGTTCATTTGTCGTCAGGAGAATGCTACTCTAATCCCTCATGAGATAGTATCATCTTTCCTCTTTTCAAACTAATTTCTCAAGAAGAATTATGAAAGTCCATTACTGCTGGGGGAACTAAGATGTAGATAGGTTCAGTGACCTTGGAGTCCAGAGAAATTATAAGAGCTACATCTCCCGTGTAACTAAAATTTATAATGTACAGCTTAGAAAGACTTGATTCTTTCTTGTATTGACCAAGAGCTGTGGAATCCCCTTTCTCTCGCAGGCAAAGACAGAAAGCCTGAACAGTAAATGATGCTCAACTCCCCTAGCACAAATGCACAGGCAGGTACCCTGTGGGGATTTCTTCCATGCTTTAGCATTTGTCTTCATGAAGACATATAACTTGTAAAATGTTTATTTGTCCAAGCGCCTTGTAGATGCTTCAGGCCACAGCAGCGAGTCCTTTATATGAAAAATGCAGACAGGAAAGAAGGAGGAAGAAACACCAACTTTGTTTTCAGATGGAATTTTATCCAGTCCCTCTTTAACTGTGGGACCTTTGTGTGGGGCCTGATGCCATACAAATGCATCTGCCTCCATATTTTTTCAGTGGGTTGTCAAAACCATAGGTGTTACTTGAAAATCAAGGCAGTCACAGGCATGAGGTATCCTGAGCATGGCAGATGAGAATCAGATTTGTTGGTTGCTTAATGTGCTGATTTGACAACTGATTTTTTTGAAAGACAAGGCAGGTTTGGAAATCATTATTTCCTCTCCTCAAAGCTTTCCCAAAGTGCGACAGAGCAGATCGGGCTGCAAGGTGCATCTTGCACACAGATATTAACTAACGAACAAAATCTCCTTGTACTCAAGTCAACAGAAATGCAGTGAAAATCCTTATTGCTTGCACACTGAGGCAAATTTGATGGTGCCCCATGCATGTTGCATTCACATATTCTTTTCCTCCTTATCACTCCAGCTTTGCCATGCTGGTGGCAGGCCCCCTCCCACGTATCACCTTGGATCTTCAAAAACAGAAATTAGTGTGTGTGTCAGGTAAAAGCCCCCGTGAACAGCATGCTTGATATAGTAAACACTATCCACTCCCTTTTTTGAATAACAGTTTGATTATTCTTAGCTGCATTAGGAAAAGAATGCTTGTAATCCTATTTAACCCTCTTTGGTTTTTTTGAATTAGTTTCCTAAGCTTTTAGAATAATAAAAAGGCATTATTGTCATCTGGCACCATTTCTTTCCTACCACCTTGCAGTCCCCCAGCTCTGGAGGCCTGTGATGCTGCTGAGCAACCCCTGCCATGCTAGAGATCCTAGGAACCTGTGCACTGCTTGCATGAGAAGCAGCAGCAAACCCTTCCACAACCATTGTGTACTTCAAGCTGTTATTCCTTTGAGCTTTGTGACCTTTTGTGGCTTACAGATAAACTCAGTTAAGATATAACAAAGCCCCCAATACCGGGGTTTAGAAGATTCCCTTTCGCCCAGTTTTCCCTAGGATTTGTCATTCACAGTTCTTTGGTCCTTGTGAGCTGCTCTCTTCTGTCTCTTTTGCTTAAGCAGGGTGGGAAAATATGTGCATGCGTATATGTTTGTGGACAGGCTTCTATAGGAGATTTTAATTACAAAATAACCTGGTCTTTCTCTCTTGGCTGTGGGTAATATCTGTTCTTGGCTTGACAGCAGGCAGAGCTTCCCAACCTACATGGGTATTCCAGGAATTCTTTGCCAAAACACTGGGTTTCAAGCAGAGCTCTTAGTTATTTCTTTTTTTCTTTGTAGGAAAGGCAAGTGGCTCATCACTGGGATGCTTCTTTCTCCCTGACACTGCCCAGTAGTGTTGTGCTTTCCCTCTGCTGCAAGGAAAATAAAAAAACCAGTTGCAATTGAACAGGCTGCATGAGCTTTCTTCCAGCTGCCATGGCCGAATAAGTAATTTACTCTGTCAGCAGGAGACACCATTGCGCCCTCAATCAATAAGGCTGACATAGGTGAGTGTCCCTCCTTATTAAGTGCTCCTCATCTGCTGAATTTGAGTCACAACTCCATTTTACAAACACGCATCATATTCATGGATACATTAACAGTCAATACCTTTCCCCTGTTGTTTGTTAGGTAGATTAGGAGACACCGGGGAGTTTTAAATTTTATTCCCAGCCAGGGAGGGATTTTAATGTCATTACTCACACTGAGATCTTCTCCGCTCTACAAATAGGCCATTGATTTTAATGGGGCAACTTGTAGTGCGAGGCATTATTTAGTGTGATTAAGAGTATTATAATTTGATGACTTCTGTTCGTTACCATAATGGGATGTGCAGATAGTGACAGGATAACTGGTTGTTGGTTTCTCACTGAAATGAAGATAGTGCGTGTGTGATATGCGAAGTGTAACCTCCAGCTATGGGAGGTATAATTGAAACGAAGGGGAAGGTGGTGAGGATGGCACTTGCCTCTATTGTCTGGCTGTTTCTGACTGTGGGTCAGCATTTGCAATTTCTAGAGTTTTGGAAATTTCTAAACTTTTCCCATATTACTCTCTCCTTGAGTAAGTTTCGAACAAAATGGACTGAATTCAACCATAGTCCCCAGGGCTTTGGAACTCTTGGAGTATAATAAATCTCTCCCAGATCTGAATGATTGAAATTACCAAGTTCCCGGGGGTCCTTTGGTTGGGACCTCTCATGCAGCCATGCCCATCAGCCAGAGGCTGTGAGGAAACACTTCCTACCTCAGGCACCATGGAGTAGAGGGGACTCTAAGTCGCCTGTGCTGAATGGAAAGCAACTTCTTGTCTAGGGATGTCTCATCACATCTTTAGTCTGTTCTTCAAGTCACCCAAGCTCAAGCGACCAGCAGAGGCACTCAGAACTACTCGTTCACCCCACTGCTCCCGCCACCATGGTGCCTCCAGCACATCTGGGGATATAAAGAAACAGATATTTTAATTTTGCAAGATAGAAATAATGTCTTGGTCAGGTTTTTTTTGATCCACAGCATCATCATTCCTTGCACTAAGGAAAGCTGGCAGTATGGATGAGCAGGGAAAGGTACAAATACCATTTTCAATAGCAGTTTTTTATGCAATTGCCCCATGCTTCCGGGTCAAAACCGATGCAGAGGATTAGCATTGTGGCAGCAGGTAGACTATTTCATTAGAAGGAGTTTTTCTCCTAATAGGGAGAATGGGCAAATCTATCTACATAAATCTGAGATATTTACACAGTAGCTTGATAAGTTCAATTCATTTATCTATGCCTTCATCAACTGTTCAGAATACAGGAACTGAAGGTAAAACTCATCTACTAAAATTGAGGGCTACTTCATCTGTTTTTTCTCAGAATGAGTTTCATTTTAAAATTTTGAAATGTTTTATCCACTCATCCTGCCTTTTATTGCCTTTATACTGAGTAAGGTTTCTGATGTGGGGGAGAGCACCCACAGTGAATATTTTTACACAAAGAGCTAAGATGAATCATTTACTCCATCCTTACAAATGATTGTGAAAAAATGGAACTTTCAGGGACTAATTACATACATATTTTTAAATCAAGGCTTCCAAATAGTACATAATTACTCATACAGCTGCTAATATGACAAAAAATCTGCTAGATAAAGTACAAAAGAGAAGGACGGGAATATTTAGGATAGTTTAATGGTGAATTAAGGAATTATCATGGTTCTTCCTGGGGATTTCAATTTGAAGCAAAGAACATTAAATGCCCCTGTTTCTTGCCTCATTTAACACTACCAGGGGTACTCTGCTCACTTGCTTTCTGGACATGTTCCCTGCAGTACAACCTATCGTGTTAATTGTATTCTCACATTTTTATTACATTCCTGCCCCAGGACAAAAAATGTTTCCTTTGGAGAGATCAGGTGCTTTCCTCTGAGACGTGTTCTCCAAGGCAGAGCTCTCATTGCAAAACAGCCCTCACTCAGCTACTGGGCTTCCCCAGGGCACCCTCCTCTAAGAAGACACAAAAGGAAAACACAATAACCAATGAAAACTGTTTCCCTGAACCCAAAATGTCAGCAGTCAGTGCTGCCTGTCTATGTGTGTATAGAGTCATATATGATATAACTTGATTTATTGTCCATAATTAAAGCAAGAGCAGACTAGCCTAGCACATGCACCCATTCTCTCCAGACAGCAGGATTTCCAGCAGCTGCTGAGTTGAGCATTGCAGATGCGTGATTTCATCTCATCCCTGTTATCAGCCCAGTGCATCATGAATAGGACAGCATTTTGGCACCTGCAGGACCAGCTCCCTGCATGCTGGCACACATCCTCCCAGCACCCAGACGGCATCTGAAGGACTGTGAGACAATGGGGCCATTTCCATACAGTCATTAATGGGCAGTAAGATTCAGCAATGTCCTTCATGCCTCCCCAGGTTTGCCATCAGATTTGGAAGGTGTTACTAATTTTACTGCTAGCCCATACACCAGCCTGTGCTCTTTCAAACACTTCTTGATGGGCTTGGCTTGAATTTCTAATCCATAATGAAGTCTGGAGCTGAGCTAATTAAATATGAGCTGTGGTTTCATTTCAAAACTGTGCACAGGTTGTCCTCAGCTGAACCACAGTGGAGGCCCAGATTCTGCACAGCACTCAAACACATGCCTTGAAGGACCAAACTCAGTATGCACAACGTACCCAAAGAGGCTGTAGCTCTACAGGGCAGAAGGATTGATCATTGCAAGCATTGGCTAGTTATGCAACAGCATTTTTGATAGGCCAACATTATTTGGTCCTATCCTACATGACTTCATAGAATCACAGACTGGTTTGGGTTGGAAGGGAACTTAAAGACCATCCAGTTCCAAACCACCTGCCACAGACAGGGACATATTCCACTACACCAGGTTGCTCAAAGCCCTGTCCAACCTGGCCTTGAAAACTGCCAGGGGTGGGGCAGCCACAGCTTCTCTGGGCAACCTGTGCCAGTGCCTCAGGACCCTCACACGGAAGATCTTCTTCCTCATATCTGATCTACATCTGCCCTCTATCAGTTTAAAGCCATTTGCCAGGATTTTTAGTTTCTGCCATGAATAAGGGGCAGCAAGAACAAAACAGGTCCTCAAAGTCTTCCAGCATCCTGGTGCAGCTTGCATGTGAAGACATGCAACTTAAGTTAAGGAGATGAGAGTACCATTTTTATCTCCTCCAAGGAAGCAGGCTCTGTGCAGGCTTCAAGGGGGTTAGCAGCTTGGTGGAGAACTGGCAGTGAGTATGGAGCCATGCGCATCTTTGAATTCCTTGGGGAATTCATTTGAATTGCTTCGCCTGGGGATCCCTTGCTTGCTGCCCTCCTCTCTGGATGGAAAAGAACATTGCTGCTGGGTGCTTCACCTCCCGGGACCCCAAAAGAGGGAAGTGGTCACCGGTACTAGGGCAACTGTGAACCCTCTCCCCAGATTTACTATCCCTGCTGCCAGGGCTGTTGCAAAGCTCTTGCAAGGAATCCAACCCAAGCAGACGGTCAGATCTCAATGCAATTATAAAATCATGCAGCACTTTCAGGCTTAGAGAAAGCTGTTGCAGGCTTTAGCAATGCAAAGTGAAAAGTGCTGTTACTTGCTCTTATTTCTGGAGCTTAAGTCCGATTTGATTTATTCCTGCTACCTTGTTGCTCTTCTCTGTTTAGAGAAACACACTCCTTTTTTAAGTACTGTTTTAGAAGGTGTTTTCATCTCTCTTATCTAGATTGTATGTCCCTGACACTGGTAAACGAACAAATACATTCTTCTGTTGTTAAATATTAAGAGTACCAAGCACGAAACAGATGATTAATGACTTGGATGCTTCCACCTGGCAAACCAAATTACTGAGAATATTGGACAGCACAAACTTCATAATAAATTGATTTTTCCATCCCTGCTTAAACATAGGATAGAAAGAAAACAAACCCAGATGACTGGTGAATGAACCATTCATGCATAGACTCAGATCCTGAAACTTCCTTTAGATCATTTTGCTGACCCGCTTGTAAAGCTCTAAATATTTCATAGTGCCAAATGTTGGAGGCAGGAATGGCTGGTACGTAGTCAAGCCTGCTGCAGGTCCTGCAACAGGTTGGATGAGCCATTTCCCTACGTGAAACTAGGAATGAAATTCACTTTATTTTGGCAAGACTAGTACTTTATTTTGACTCTTCCTCTGCAATCACCTAATTGTACCCCTTGTCATGCACTAATCCCCATTCTTCAGGGGTAAATGCCTTATTTTAACTGATAAAACCCTACTCTTCTTTAAAGGTAGGGGACAGTCTTTTTACAAACTGTTTTTCCGAAGTGTTGATGAAACACCACCAGTACACTTTTCCAAACATAGCTCGGGCTCAGCTCTATTTTGCCATTTTGGAATGGAGCTGAGACCTTTCTGAACCACCCAAAGTGAAATCCACCAGCCTCTGTGTGGGCATACATTCAGCCTGAGGTACATTAAGTTTTGTCTGAGCTTTTGCTTTATATAAATGTTGAATGCTGAGATGACACCTACTGAAGAAATACCAGGTTTTCCCCACACATCTGATTGGCAAAACCCAGGAATCTTTTTTTTTAACTATTATTTCAGGATAAAAATATTTCAGAAAGAAATTTCAGAACGAATCCAATTTGCTGCCCAGAGTCCTGCCCACAGATGGACTCTTCCCCCTAAAAAAATTAAATAAAAAAGTCCTTCTCATCCCTGTCTGACTTCTGTTCACCAGCTACAAAAAGGGATGGAGAGAAAAAATTTCATCCCTATGCACATCTGATGGTGAGACGGTGGGAGTGGGGCAGCTCTGGGCACTGCACACATGAATTAAGGTATAATGGGAGAGAAATAGTTGTGTTGCTTTTTCAGTGTTGCTCCTTAGATCCCTTCCCCAGGTTCATGGTACCCTCAGCATCTGGTATGATCACTGCATGGCTGGGAAGGGGATCTAGAAACAGCAGCTTTCTTGATTTGAAATAGTAAGAGATGCAGAGAAGTGGTGAACCCCGATTTACAGGTTCTTATTTCTTAAGCAGATGAATCATTTGTATATTTTTGCAGTTAATTCATCCACATTAACAACAGATTTCGCTGCCTGTAACCAACCTACCAATAGCATGGGAGATCTGATGGCATTACAGGGCACTTACAGATAATGCTCTGAACCAGTGAAAGAGAAAACCAAACATTTTCTGTTCTGTTTAAAGGGAAGATAATTCAGCATAAAAAAAAAAAAACAAACAAAAAAAAAAACCCCAAACAAACAAAAACATAACAAAACAAACAAAAAAACCCCAACAAAACAAAAATGGTAACACTGTGAAAGGCTTTTTAAAAACTGCTATTTCTCTTTTTCGCCCCTCAAAAGTGAAGCTTTTATTGCTTTTTCTGGTCAAGCCTAAGGCAGGTTTTGCTATTTGAAAACAGTCATCAGCCTACAGCAAAGACAACTTGCAATTTCTTGTTTCTTCAAGACAGCTATGATTTTCTTGCCTTCGTAAATATTTATTTCCCCTAAACAAGCAAGAAATCCAGTAGGGTTCATTTGATTAACCACACATTTCTTCACAATCCACTGGAGAAAGTCAAGGAAAATTTGTAACCAGACACATAACAGAAGAAGTGATCTGTTTGCTCAGAATAGTGAGGCTGGTGGGATTTTATCCTGTCTCACATTGCGTTGTCCTATGTGGATACTTTTTTAAATCGTGAGGGCAGTGCAGCTCCTGTCCCTTTGGGACTGTAAATGAGATTTCATATTTATCATACGTGCAGGAGGCTGTTCTATGTCTTTCCTAAAAGCTTTCTCTAGCTGGGAAGCAAGGTTTGACTCTACTGTCAAAGTAAATGTTTGCCAGCTCCCCAGTGCTGAGCAGCAGAACTAGGCAAGTTTCTTGGAAAGAATTTAGGCACCATGCAAGAGCAAGTGGATGACACAGTGAGGATGGTGAGAGATGCTTTTAAATGTGGCTTGTTAAATCCATCACTTCAAAGAAATTGTAAATGTGGAATTTCAACAGGGTAGATAAGACTGTAGGCTTATTGCATGCGTTTTTTCTTAGTTAGGGTTAACTTGTCTTTGCGGATCCTGGGACAGCCCCCACCCGTGACACATGTCTGTGGGAAGTCTCCCACTTCTTCCTGCCAACTTCTCCCTGCACATCTCTGCAGGCTGTTCACACAGGCCGTGTGTAGAGACGCATGGAGGGGTGGGTGCTTCTAGCATGCTAGGAGCCAGCAGCAGAGAGGCACCTCCAACAGTAACAGGTCAGGTTGTGCCAAGAAAAGGGTGTTTTCTCTCCTATTGCTCACAGATTCATTAGAGTTCCTGCTCATAACAGCTGTTTCCCATGAAAAGCCAGTTAAATGGTATGTCAGCTACAACCACACAGTCCTGTCAGGCATGTGTGACTGGCTTGACCTTGGCTACACCTGAGCCTGACAGTGCACTGCTCATTTGGGTGATGTCCATGCACTGTTCTTGAGTTTCACAACGTACCACCACTATCCTGCCTTACCCCTACAGGCAGCAGATGGGTAGGAGGATGGAGACAGCATCTATCTCCTACTGCAGCTGTGGACCCAAAATGCCTTTTCCTAAGTGCATAGACCTTGACATACCAAGGACCAACACCAGACAGAAGCACAAAGAAGAAGCCACTTTACCAGACACATGAGCCAGTTTGGAAATGGTTTGCAAATAGTTAAAAAGGGGCGAGTGTAATCTGTTGGTGAACTCTGCCTTCGCTCTCTAAGAGCTCTGCTCTTACCTAAGAACTCTAAGTTCTCTTAGAAACTCTACTGGTTTACTCTGCCTTAAACCCCATTGTCCCTGATTCCTAGGAGTCCACTGAGTGCTACAGAGATGCCCAAGTCACTGGGCATCAAGGGCAGTAAGCATGCAGACTCCAGACACTTGGACCCATGCTAGTCCATCAACTAGTATTATTCTATGATTCTATGAATGGTTCTGACCAGCTGTTGTAAGACTAAAATTAAACCTTCTTTAAAGAAGGTAGGGCCTACATAAGGTCTCAGAAATCTATTATTTTAAGATCTTCAGATTCCGCTGGAAGTTCAGCTGAATGTGAAACTAACCCAGGAAATATTAAGGACAAGAAATGTGCAGTGTGCTCTGCAGGTCAACATGATTGTTACAAGTCAGCACTTCTGCACAGCAGGTCTTGCTCTGCTCTTTCCCCAAAGACATACTTTGTGCAAACTGAGCACCCTCCATCAGCCCAGCAAGCACAAGCTTTGTTATAGCATCTCTGACACCCTCCATTCAGCTCCAGCTACTCCTGGTGGTATGTTTGTTCCACTGCTTGCTTCATTAATGATTTTACCCCAAGAACTACAACTACTATGGCGCACTGTGCTCTTGGTAACTGTTTCTTATAGCTTTCTATTCGCAGTCACTGTAGTCTCGCGAAATGTGGTGTGTGTGGACTTGCTGGAAGTGAGGCACAGGGAAGGGAGAGCAGGGGACTAAAGCAAGCCATTTTACTCTGTAAAACAAGATCTTATAAAAACAGACAAAATTTAATTGTGTTTTGCACTGACTTTTTTTCGTGACCATAGTCAATAGTATGACAATAAAGTTGATCCCAGGATAAAGCTGGATTATCACATATGTTTGGTTTGTTTGATAAATGAATCATCAACGCCTTGACAATCCCAGCAGTAAACGTAGATTTGTACAGTACTGCCAACAAAACGGGAAGTTCAATGTTTATTTGGATAAATGCCTACTGATTTCTTCTCCTTTTCGCCTTCTTCAAAGACTTCTTCAGCCAGCTCTTAGAAAATCAAAGCACTTTTTTCTTTTTTCCCTCTTATACCGTTCACTGCATTTGCTAATATACAGTTGCTAGCATAGAGTTAATTTTTGAGCAGAAAGTACCATAATAATTGTCGTGGTTTAAGCCCCTAACCCACCCCATGCAGTTTTCTCCCTCCCTCCCTCCCTCCCTCCCCTCTTTCTTCCCCCAGTCCCAGGGGGATGGGGAGGAGAATCAAAAGAATGCAACTCACACAGGTTGAGATAAGAACAGTTTAGTAACTAAGGTATAACACAAATCACTGCTGCTACTACCAGTAATAATACAAGAGAAATGCAAAGAAAAAGAATACAACTGCTCACCAAGCCCAACCCAGCCAGTGCACCCCCAGCAGCGAACCCCCTAGTGCACCACCACACCCTTCCAGGTCTCTGCTCTCCATTTTCACATCCTGGACATGACATGCTGTGGTATGGAATAACCTCTTCGGTCAGTTTGGGTCAGGTGCCCTGCCTCCACTTCCTCCTGGCTTCCCCTCCTCCCTGGCAGAGCACGAGGCTCAGAAAGTCCTTGGTCAGACCAAAACATTACCAAGAAGTAACTGAAAACACCGGTGTTATCAGCACAGTTCCCAGGCCCAAAATCAAAAACACAGCGCTGCACCAGCTACCAAGAAGGAGAAAAATGACTGCTATTGCTGAACTTATGACAATAATGTAGATCATTCAGTCACCCACAAAGATCATCTCCTTTGGCTCAGCTACACCTTGTACATGCTGATTAGAGTTCTAGAGCACAGACAGGCTAAGATCCTCTAGCACCACACAGCTCTGAGACAGCAAAGAGGCTCCACTCTCAGGCTTCATTAGTAATTAAAATGAGTATACGTGTTTGTGGCCAGGAGCAAGGCACTCCAGCCTAGACAAAGCAGCTTTTACAGCTTGGTGCAACATCATTGAAAATGCACCTGACCTGGTGCAAGGCACCCGGTGCAGGGCCTTTGGAGCTGGGGATGGAGGTTTGGGGAGACTTGAGCAGGGTGACCAGTGGGGAAGCAGGAGCGAATTGCATTTGCTTGTGCTGCAGGCAGCAGCAAGGTGCACGAAGTCTTACTTGGACTCTGCAGGGGAAACCAGGACAGGCACAGCCATATTTGAGATTGATCCTGACACTTTATTTCTGATGCACACAGGCTGAGCCATTGCCCTGTCTATCGCTGCTAAATCAAACGTAGCTATTTCTCCTCAAGGAGCAAAATTCAGAGAGGAAAAACCCCCGTGGGTTCATTTGCTGTTGTACCCAGATTTCAAAGATTAAGGGAGAATTTGGGGGCCCTGGATGCCTTGCAACAAACACTATCTGCCTGAAACAAAAACAGAGAAGATTGCTGTGAGATTCTTTGAAGGGAGTAAGAGTTAAGATAATTATATTTTCTTTGCAGCCTTTCAACAGTTCCCCTGTAATGATGGGAATTGATTAACCACACACCGACTTGCTCTGCAAACCTATCACTGCTATCTGACACCCCTGAAAGCTGTTACAGAACTGTTCAACGGGGCAGGCAAGACTTTTCAAGCTGGTGGCTGAGCGTGCTCTGTGATGAGGGAATGCTGAGCCACAGCAGTGCTGGAGCCAGCAGGTGCAAGACACAGAGAGAGCCTGGATCCAGCCATGATCACAGTCCCTGCAAATTCCTCCTTGTAGGCCCTGGGGCAGTGCTGTGCACCCGCTGTGATAGAAGAGTATGTGGTCCAAAGATGAGTCCTCTGCATCATCTGTCACCCCATGGGTCAGGAGACAGAAGTCCCTTCTCCTATCCATTGCCACCATCACCACCCTGTGATGGCACCAACAAAACCTGGGAGGTTCCTGTGAGGAAAGGAATATACTAAAGTGCATCAGGAAGATAAAGGACTAATGTACACGCTACATTGAAGGCTTTTGTCTTTACCAAGTAGCACAAGTGTTTCTCAGTAGCTTCTGCAGTAGTTCCTGAAATACTTTCTGCAGGAGTCCCAATAGTTTGTGCAATAGTGGCAGAATCATGGCAGGGCAGGGGAGCTGCTGGGAGAAGTATCTGCTTTGTGCTCATGTCTCAGCTGGAGAAGCACAGGCAGGTTTGCCATGTAGTCTTCCAGCTCAATCAAACCAATTTACATGATGTCACAGACATTCCTCAGTCACAAATGAGCCCAGAGCACCAGGTTGGCTGGGTTCTGCCATCCTGCTTCAAAAGGGATGGCTGATTTCAGTGCCCTGGTACAACCTTTACACTAGCCCCTGCCTCCCTCTGTAGGTGGTCTCCCACCTGAAAGTGAGGACAACCTGGATTTCCAGGGGAAGCTGAAGGGTGGTGTCCTGCCCCATGTTATTTGACATGGATACATGGCTGGGGGAGTGTAAAGGTGTCTGGAAGACACTGTCTGCCCTACCGCAATGGAGTGCTGCCCTGCCATCAGGTGTGTCCAATAAGAGAGGAACCATTTCCCCCTGTTTATTTTATTTCTTAAGCAATTGCTCATTGTGGTGAATATTTCAATCTGCATCTTTTCATAAAGGAATTGAATTTGCAGTTTGATGGCGGCTATAAATCAATACATACTTCCCCTGAAAGCAGTGGGAGATAGCTTGGGAAAGGTAATGAGTTTAGTTAAGAAGTTAAATACCATTACAAGTGGAATTGTGGCAAATTGTTTGTGCCATAGTCTTTTGATTATCCTTATTACTCAAACTGCCACAATCCATAGACGAGTTCTCTTTGTGTTGTCTATGATGGCAGGTCTTTCCCCACTGGCACAGCAGGACTGTCCTTCTCTTTGGCTCTGCCCTGAATGACTCCTGCCAAAAGTCATCATATCCAATCCACTTTGTGAGCACAAGGATCATGCTCCTCATGGCTTTGTTCCTGCCCTGCTGATACACGATGCTCTTCTAGATGGGTTCATATCAGTTTGTGGTCCACATGGAGCTTGCTAGTGACAGTAAATATGCCAAAGGTCTCTTTACTAGCCCCAATGCCATATTTTGTTTGAACTGAGCTTGTTCTTCCTAATATTAAGAAATAAAGCAGAAAACAATGGATAAAGGGAATGCCAGGGTGATCCCATCACTCCCGAAGTCAATACAAGTAATTCCATCAGCTTTCCTGGGCTCTCCAGGTTTCCCAAAAGTTATGTTGAAACATTTTTTAAGTTATTTAGGAACTTAAATTCTTCTTTTCAGTAGTAGACTGTGAAACACCTGCATCTCACTGGATTTGGTGGTACTTTGGTGGTGTCTGCACTCTGGAAAATCTGATACGGACTTTGCCTAAACACATTCTTATATCTGTCAACTTCTCCCTGGCTCTTTCCTTGCTGTCTGTCTTCGTTTTCTCTGCTGCTTCCCAATGGCAGTTTGGTTTTATTTTTTCAGCCAACAAAAGTGTGTGCTGCTCAGCAAGCAGCTGGCAGGGAGGCCTGTCACCTTCCCATAGATACCCAGCAACCAGCTCCTCTTAGCTGTGATCACCAGCAGCCCTGACCCAAGGATTTGCCCCCCCAAAGGAATGGTAGAACCACTCCTGGCTTACAGCCCATGGTGAGCAGCTTTCTCCATTATGAACCACGCAGGGGGCAGACAAGTGAGCTGGCAGGGCAAGGAGACAGCATGATGGATAACCAAGAAGTGGCGAGATCACACCATTAGTGATCTCAGGCACTTTTGACATGGTGAGCTGACATCCCCATAAATACTGCTCAGGCTGGTGCCCAGGGATCTATGCTTCTACAGGCTGGATAGCTGTTCAAGTATTCATCTGCTTCTCTTCCTACGCACAGGAGCCAGACGTGCAAGCACTTTTAAGCTAAAGTTACTGCATGTGTGTGGGTTTGCTGGAGCCCTTGATTTCTGCCTAGAATTTCACAGTAAGGCCAATAAGTGAAAGCTCTCAGAGAAGTCAAGTTAAAAAAGAAAAGGAAAAAAAAAAAAACAACCAACAACAAACAAAGCCAACCCAAATTCTTCAAGAGCTGCTTCTCTTCCATAGCTATGACATGCAATTGGTGCATGGGATAATGAGTAACACAAAACTCTGTCTTGCAAAGGTGCAAAATAAGAAGTTGTTTTGGGGACTGATGTTGCCAGGTGGCTCTGGAGCCTGGGGTGAGATTCTGCTTCTCAGGATTGCTGGCAATCCCCTGTTTCAGGCATTCAAGCTAATTTTCTGTGGTCCCTGGTTCACTGGTTGAATTAGCAGGTTTAAGAAAATGAACAAAACCAGAAATCTGGCCCAGGAGGCAGTTCTTATTTCATTCCATTCTGAAAAATGAAGTCTATGGTTTTTTGCCCAAAACTGAGTTACTTGAGGCTGTGTTGTTTTGATGTTAGGTATAAAATGCAAACCTGTTTCCCACTACAGTGCTAGCATTGAAACAAAGTGTTTCTACTGACGCACTGAATGTTTGCCACTCATAGGAAAGCCTGGTAGCTGATGCAACCCAATGTTCAGTTTAGATTTTGAGAGGCTGGAAGAGGAGCATCAGTGTTCAGGGAGATACATGGGACCACACCTGGCTGAGCTGGGCCAGGCAGTGCAGTAATGGGTAAATTGCATCCATCAGAATAAAAACAGCCACTAGTGTCTCTTTAAAAGCTTTCCAAAAGTCATGGATGCAAAACTGCCATGCTAAAGCTTGCAACATCTGAAGTTATTGAAAATAACCTGAAGAAAGCCAAAACCACACTGGGCAAATCCCCAGACACTTTTTAAACCTGTTTTCGGTCATCTGGCTAATCATAGAATCATAGAAACATAGATTAGGTAGGGTTGGAGAGTATTTTAAGATCATCCAGTTCCAACCCCCCTGCCATGGGCAGGGACACCTCCCACTAAACCATGCCACCCAAGGCTCTGTCCAACCTGGCCTTGAATACAGCCAGCAATGAAGCATTCAAAACTTCCCTGGGCAACCCATTCCAGTGGCTCACATAGAATCATAGAATCAGCTACGCTGGAAGAGATTTTTAAGATCATCGATTCCAGCTGTTATCCCAGTGTACCATCAGTGACATTCTCCACCAACTTCAGAGTGGGCTGGAGCTGTTCGGTGGCTTTAATTTTCAGGTATTTAATGAGATGCCCAATTAAGCTAAACCATAGCCATTTGTGCTGGTATTTATTATAGAAACCCAAGGGAGTTAAGTGACTGATTCATTAAGATTTCAATATATAGATACTGAGTGTTTTGTTTTTTTTTATAATATTTAAAAAAGAGAAAGCTTAATTCCTTTACATTTTTCTGATGGATAACAGAAGATTAAAAAGAGTAGAATAGGAAGGTTGAGTGTAGTGCAGCATTTCATGCAGTGCAAAATAGGTGAGGCAGGGACTGTTTCACAGGCGAGGACATGCAAGACGTGTGAAAATCTTGGCCTCTGCAATTTGCATCTCCCCAGACAGAGCCAGATGACATTTCAAGTTTCACAGGAAAGTTAGCAGGATCAAAACTCACATAGTTAAATCTCAGCTGGTTCGGAAATGTGCCCACAAACTTGAAAACAAGCTGGCGTCACAGGGACTCATGCTGTGCAATGAAAGCTTTGCATAGGGATAGCAAATGCAGTGTCAGGGCAGAAATATGGTGTGGTTGCCCTTTAGTTGTTGGGGGGGTAGCAATGAATGCTGAGCACGGGGACTGCACATTCCTGTCTGCCCAGTGCAATGTCACATAGGTTAGCAAACAACCTACAAGTTGGCTGAGGCCAATATGTGTTATATCTCTACCTATGTATATATTCTGGGTGCTCTTTCTGCCAAAATGTGGGCAGCAGGAAAGAAAGACAGCAGAGAGCTTCCAGCTTTGCTTGTTCCCACTGTGCCTTGACTCCCCCAGCATCTGGGACATTTAAGGCATGATGTGCTGTGCAGGTGAGAATCTTGGCTAGCACCATCATAAATCAAAGCTGCTTATCTTGATGGGTTGCTTTAGGATGTGCAAGGTAGCAGACCTCACCATGCAACTTGCATCTCTTTTGCAGTTGCCTTTTTATTCAGGTTTGTATTTCACTATTTCACATGTTGATTTTTCTTTCTTTTTCTTTTTTTTCTTCTCCATTCTGTTGCAAAGCTGAGAACTTTTAGTGGTTTTGACTTTGTTTTAGGTGAAGTGACAAATATTTCCTGTAAAATTATGTATCTGAGTTTAAAGAAAGTTATTTCAAATACAGCAGTAGCTGCGGAAGCAAAATGATGTTGCACAACATTTCTAATGGAGTGGGACTGTGCTGATGTGCCGCGTGTACCCTGAAAGGTTTGCTCCTGAATCGATGAAACACACTGATTGAGGCACTATCATAGGAAGACCAATGAGAAATGCTGATTGACTTCAGACCTACAACCAAAGCTGAGAACCCTGAAAACTGTGAAAGTTAACTGCAAATTCTACCACACAGGTCTATATCTCAGTATATGTTTGGCTGTGCTTTCACATGTGTTGTGTGAGCACCACCGATCACGTGTGATTGTTTTTTGGAAATGTGTTGAATAGAATCCATTTACAGAGCTCATTTATTCATGATGAGGTTCATGTCAAAATGACAGTAATTAGTTTTGAATTATAAAGGCTAAATGTCCCAGCACGCTTGTTACTCCAGGTAGAACAGACATCAGTGAGAGCATCCCACTGAGTTTTTTCCCTCCCAGACATTGTTTTCCTCATTCTTAACACAGTAAATCATCTGTTGTGATCTTAAAACACTTCTTGGGCTTAGAGTTATAATCTTTCATTGACTGAAGCACTCTAACAGTTCTTAGGACAGTAATAAATAGTGCTTTCTGGATTAGCTGTAATTTATTGCAGAAAGTATAAACCCCAGGTCACCAACAAAATCTCAACTGTGTGCAGTTATTGGTGGGTTTTATATTAATACTCCAAAATATTAATGTGGGCAGTCTATGGCTGTGGGGACAGAAATGACTTCTGTTCAATTACAAGTAAAAATATATTTTTAAAATGTACAATAAAATACAATTAAGTTATTACTATTTAAATACAATTCAAAGTCCGAAGTCCAGCTACGTGTATTTGGACTGTTATGCAGCCAGTGCCCATAGCTGTTTCCTCCGTAAGCAGACACTCAGAACAATGCAATCCAGCTCACTTCCTCACACTTGTATTGGCATTGTATCTTAAATAATTTAAATGTTTGAGTACTATAATTCTAGATTAAATAATCAGATTAAAATAATCCAAAATTAACTATTTATATTTATTCTATTTATTCTAAAAAGACTAAAAAAGAACCCCAAAACTAATTATGGAAAAAGCAAGAGGTCTTTTTCAGCACATACGTGCCAGGTTTCCCACCTTCCTGTCCTCCATTGTTAAGCCAAAGCAGTGGCAGTAAAATTAATCATTATGTGTATTTTATAAAGTTTGATTAGAAGAAAAGCTCAGGAAGTTATTTACAATTATATATGTGTTACGCGCATGGTACTGCTATTTCAGGCTTTTTGATTTCTTTTTCAGCAACAGCTCCATCAGTTCATTCAGTCATTTCCATCTGCAAAGGCCAAATTGAGAAGTTTCCCAAACACTGTATTTGTGTATGTGTGCATGCGCACACAGCTTCAAAACTGTAGCATTGACCCAACACCTCTACAGTCTCTGCAAACAACAGCTTCTAGAGGTCCCTGGGCAAGGTCAGATCTCTCCAGGTGGAAGTGTTTTATCAGACCAATTGTCCAGATGCCTCTGGGGAACAAACGAAGAATACCAATAGAAAAACTGCCCCAGAGGTGTTCTTTCCATGTGTATTTTTTTCCAGTTCTCTATATTCCTTTCAGACTGTGTCATGCAGACATCATGCAGCCCCACCTGCAAAGTGTTCCTGACATGGACACTGTGGCTGCAGCAGGCCTCCTGTGACTGTGCTCTCCTGCTGTTGGCAAGAGTGAATGATGTGGCATTATTTCCCCATCTTCTGGAAAATAAATTTATCTCTGAGCAGAAGCACAGATCTGAGTTCTGTCTTCCCAGGGCATTTCAGAAGGCATCAAACAATGTTAAACCTCAGGGCTGTTTAAGCAAATACCAGAGAAATAATTGCTGGCAATTCCCTGACAGCTTGCGGCAAGCTTCGCATGAAATTCTGCAGTAAAACAAACATCTGATGCACAGAAAACATGACATAAACACTGTACTTATGATGCTATTCTTTCATTCTTCTTTGCTCTTTCTTACATTTAAATGTATTGAATAAGTGGATTTAAGTAAGATTTCCAGAACAATGCATGCATCTCTCAGCTTATTCACTTATTTATTTTAGCATGACAGGTGGGGTTGCCTGCCCCTGCCAGGAACTAGGGGGAAAAAAAAAATACCAGCCTTTTCCAAAGCTTATCAACAAACAGTCTGAGATGTTTCCAGCTGGGGACATGCCTGTGGATAGGAAAAGTCTACTGCTCATGAGACTAAAATCAAGCAGAGAATGAGGGCTGAGACTGCCATGAGCCAGAAAATACATTATGTTGCATAGGGAAATGTGATAATAAAACTAATAACAAAATATTTTCAAGAGCACCTACAGGCAGGATTTGTCTCTCAAAATCCTCCTGCCCATGGCCAGGATACCGTATGGGCTCTGGACTCTGGGTACACTGCTTGCTTGTTCCAGCTTTAGTAGCATGGAAATGAGCTTTACAATAAATTCTGCTCCATCTCGGACTTTG
Source organism: Myiopsitta monachus (assembly GCA_017639245.1). Taxonomy (NCBI): domain Eukaryota; kingdom Metazoa; phylum Chordata; class Aves; order Psittaciformes; family Psittacidae; genus Myiopsitta; species Myiopsitta monachus. Next base: position 56,360,456 of record CM029924.1, on the reverse strand, counting down.
AGTGTCACTCATCAAGTGCTCTGATCCTTGTGCTTGCCTGAGCTCTGTCTAGTGGAGATGCAGTTGTTTAAGAAAAACTGGCTGTTTACAACTCTGGAGCAATATTTACTTACAAATGCCACTAACAACTTGTTTTGTATGCAAGAAATGCCAGCAGCCTTCTCAAGTCTCAGTTGCACAACTCAGGAATAAAATCTTCAGTCAAATGAAATACGAAAACCCAGTAGAAAGCAGCATCACGTTTCTTTGAAACCCACAAGAGTTTGCATTCTCTTTCTTACCAGGAGGATCCAAAATAGTCCTGGTGATGAATTTTGGTCCACGAAGATTTCACATTCACACCTTAGTGCTCAATCAGAAGCAGCCCAGAGCAAATGGGAGCTCTGGCAGGATAGGGAGCCCCCAAGTGCTGTTTTACACACAACAATTTATGGAAACATCTCTTTTCTGCATAAAAAGATGCTTATAGAGATAAAAAAAAATAAGTATGGTATTGTTCATTGTCACAAAGAACATCAGAAGCACAGGAACAGATGCAAAGTTGTACACTTAGCACTGCAGCTACTGTAGAGAAGGAAGAATCTGAAACTGAGAATCAAAATGTGTAGAAACACATCAGTTTGAGACGAGAGCTGTGGCAGCCCAGAGAAGGGACATCCACCATTATGATTTTAGCAGATGCCAAGCTGTTTCACATAGATGCAATTAAACAGGAGCCCTTAAAGGGCATGCCAGGCTTGAAGGCCTCTCCAGGGCAGCTCTGCTCTGTTTTGCTGCAAGGGTAGGATTTTCCCTTCCAAAACTTTTTGAAACACAGGTGTTTGAACACAGGTATCTCAGGTTGTCCCTGGGCTGCCAGTGGCCTTGGATGGATGTGGTCCCCTCCTCAGCACCACACCAGGGCAAGAATGCAGCCCCATGCTCTGGATTCTGGCACAGACCCACCTCTGTCTGGGCTTTGCACTTCCAGCCCCTTCCCTCACTTTTTCAGTGCAAGTTGAGTACTGGGGGCTTTGTGTGCAACAGCAGCGTTTACTATTTAATCTTCACATGGGGTTTTCCTTCCTACCACACCTTGTAAGACAGCAGGGAGGCTGTACTGCTGCTGCCGCTCTAGAGTTCTATTTCTGTGAAGGGAAAGAGGAAAAAATGTGCTGATGGGATGGTAAATAACCTTTTTGTGTTTGAAGTAGTGGTGTTGCCTTCAATTCTGACTTATTTATAGCATGCTTATCTTTTTTTTTTTTTCTTTTTTTTCCCAGACTGACCATGCTTTTTTAGTTTCATATCGCAAGTACTCCCTGGACCACAAGTTTGTGGGGCATTGTGTTTTGTGAGACATCGCTGTCTTCCTTCCCCTTGGGCTTAGCCAGTGCGGGTGGAAGACTGAGCCATCAGGTGCTTACACCAGGGACACATACATCCTTCCTCTTCTCCACTAATTATAGGGTTCCCTGCATCACATCCTAGTTTGGAAACCACATTGAAGGGACCTCCAAGACAAGGCAACTATAATGTGAAACCACCGGTGAAACCCCTCTGTAGACAGTTTTCTCTGCAAAGGACATCAGCTGTAGAGCACTGGAGTCCATGCATCTTCTAGCACATGGTACATGGAGCAAGTTGATGCTATTGAAGCCCTGGTGATGTAACCCATAACTCAAGTGAAATGTGCTTTTGGTTAATCAGGGTATGACTGAAAGGAAGCATTGCTCATTGATTTCTCCAGGGGGATGCTGGCAACTTTAAACCTCTTCTTTGTTCTTTTTGAAGTGTCAGACAACATTTTTGGCCAGTCTTAAGGTGTAACCAGGGTAGGAAAAGTTTTACCGAATGTTTTCTTCTTTTCTTGTCGCTGGGCTCCCAAGCCCCCAGCTAACAACTGATTTCTACAGCAAAATGATTTGCTGCTTTCACACAACATTGGGGAGACATGAAAGTATCATTGCTGGGAGGGTGTGAATGAGCATGGGACGTGTCCCACCAACCCTCAAACTGAGAAAAACAGAGGGACGATTTTGTTACTGTTTGCTTTTTTCCCTCGTCACTAGCACAACCTTGTATTCAACCAGGCAAGCTCAGATGGAGGCAGGCACTATCTTTGTTTTCATGTTACCTTTCTTCTTTTTCCCCCAAAAAATATTCATTTTTCAATATTGTTCCAGCTCCCACACCTGAAAAAATTCTCAGAATGAGATTTGGATATGCACTTCTAAAACTCCGCAGCAGCCAGAGCTCATCTTGCCACATGAAATGAGGGAAAGGTGCTGTCACACTCAGCAAAGCAAAAACAATTCCACCCATGCAGAGCTGGTGCCTGCTTTCAATTGCAGCTTGTAATGTCCGGCATCCCAAACTCTCTTAGCCACAGCACAACAGAAATGTGTACTATAATCTCCTTCTAGGAATAAAAATATCCTGTGTTATAATCTGCTCATGCTCACTTTTCATCCCTAGATTTAGAAAGCAAAATGAAGCAAACACATTTAAAACAAATAAACAAAATGATTCCCCCAGTAACCCTGGTTTAATCTGGAGGATTGCTATTCCAGGATCTGAAACAGAATTAAGGCAAAACAGAGGAACCTTTAGACAAAAGGACTTCAGAAGGTCATCTCTCAGTAGCAGGACAGCAGATTGGAATGCAGCTGCCATTCCCATTGGTATGTACTGGCTTTTTATAATCACATTCTGAGCACCAGGTGAAACAAAAACAGAAGCAAAGGTTAGTAAAAAAAAATCCGAACAGGAAAGCAGGTGCACAAAACAAACTGTCAGCTGGGACAGCTGCTTTGGGATAACCATCCTCAGCAGTGGAAACTTGCACTATCTTCAGACAGTTTCTCTACTGTGTGCTTGGTTCCAGACTAAGAGCTGAAGCCACTCTTCTCAATATTTAAATTTCTTATTGATATTTCAAATGCACCTTAAAGAACAGGCGATGAAGTTTAAGCCACACCTTTATTTTTTTGTGATCCTAATATCTTAGAAAGGAAAAGAAAGAAAAAAGCCAAGCATGCACATTTGCATGTGCAATTAATGCCCCCTATTTTTCCGCTGTAATTATGATGAGAGCACATTAAAATCATGTAATTGCATGTGTAATGGATAATTAGGCATGTGTGTGGGTACAATCTGATAGCTTACACATTTAATTGTGTACTCCTGTAAATATTTTTCAGGAAAGTTTTCATAGGTTTAACTAGTTTTGCTAGTGCAAATGTCCTTGGTGTCCTACTTGAAACTGCTGTGCAGACAGCAGCTATTGCATGTATATATATTCCTTCACAAGGATGTGAATTGCTACATTTTTGCCACGCAAAAGCCTGCCTCTGTGGAAGGAAGGACAGTCTGTTCCTGGAAACAGTGCTGCAAAAGTGAATGATGGTGGATCTGTTCACTCAGCTGTGGGCTGCCCAGGGCAATCTCTGGCCATTGCCACTGAATTGCACTTACGGTAGCAAATGCCAATATTAAAAGGTCATTTACCAGCAGGAAAAATCATCCATAGTATCTGTTTCTTCTGTTTATTCATTCTGGAGGATAATCAAGTCCACATTATCTATTGTTTATCTTTAATTAGGCCAAAGAAAGGTTTGCTTCATTCACGTTAGTGTTCCACCCATTTTTCAAAGTGTCACCTTAATCTTCTGTAATTATTGAGTACTTCACAGATCAAGTCAGTTTTGAAACCAATTAAAAAGCCAATTAATGCAAAACTTAAGAGTTCTTCTCTTGCTGTGGGACAGCCTCAAGCCCTAGCTTTGCTTGCATGTGAAGTGTTTTTGCCTTTGACTTCATGTACTGCAAGGATCACTTGTTTATTGAATGGTTTATCAGCTCCCACTGCATAGCTGTGATACTAATTGGTTGCTTGAATTTCATGAGCTTTCTAAGCAAAGATGTGGGATGTTCTAGTTCAGCCAAGTTCGATAAACTTTCAACTTAGCTCACATCTACCTGCTTCCGTCTCTGTTATTCACACTGCTGAGCAAGGTCTCCAATGGCCATAATGCTCCTACTTGCATCACTCTCTTTGCTCACAGAAAGCTGTCATCCCAGTAAAATTCACCTTCCCAGATCAATTCTATCATGACTGGATGGCATCTATTTATCCAGAGACCCTAGATACTCCTTCTCACAGCACTAAGCAAAGCAAGTGCAGAGATTACTGACCCACCCATCTCTTCGGTGTTCATGATTTGAGATCAGGCTGCTGTCCAAAACTGCTTTCCCTACCTCTCTGACCTGCCCAGGAGCAGCAAGCTGACCTCTCCAGCTCTCTGCCCAATCTTTACTCCTTTTTTGGCCACCACCTGAAAACACAAAAATTCAGATGTCTCTTCCTTTCCAGGAAGTTTTATCCTTGCTCTGACCAAAACTCTGAGGCCCACAGATAGCTTGTTTCCAGAAGACCACAATCAGAGGGATTCAAGAAAAACCACTTGGTGCCCCTAGCACTTCATACCAGCCCCTCCAACTCCTGCTCCCCAGCTGAAGGGGAATTTTGAAGGGAAACTTGCCTTATCGCCTGTTCAGTCTGACTCTGCTAGGAGAAAGGTGCAGAGGGCTTTTCTCTGCAGTGAATTAAAAACCACCTCTGATGCACTTGGTAGACATTACAGAGAACTGCACCGCCAGACTGAGCAACAGCCTTAGCTGTGACTGGGCTGCCTTTACTCATCACAGTAAGGCAATAAATGGCTTGGGGAAGTCTTAGTCTCTTTGGCAGCTACATTGAAGGCAAAGCTACTTAGCCCTTTAAGAATGGCTTAAACAGTCTGAACCTGCTCATTAGCTTTGTCATTGTCATGAATAGAGCAGGTCACAGTGCTATTGTTAGGGTAGGCTGACCACTTGCTCCTTACCCCTTGAGCTCCCTTGAACCAGATGAGTGGGTTACTGCACACGGAGACATTGCACAATAGCTTGTATCAATTCTATAATCAAACTTTGAATAGTGCAAAGATTTCAAGGGAAATAAAATGTATGAACCCAAACAGAAGACATAATGAAAAGACAGAATTATGAAGGTTGTAAAAAGAGCTGTTAAATCATTTGGTATTTCTGTGGGTTTTGTAATGGCATCTATAGCAAGTAATTTTGTCATTACACTTCTCATCATCACTTTAAATAACTTACTTTATATTACTTTATTATTTATTATGAGATTAATTAATCTTATTAGCTCATATTTACTAGAACACCCTAATGAATTTTCATCTAGGATTTATGTCTTCCTTAGATATATGTTTTCCTCATCCTAAGCACCAGTGAAGGATTGGAAATATAGGAAATTTCCTTGGCAGGCACTTGGTGTCCCCTCTTGCCTGTAGACTTTTTCTTTCTGTGAAAAGGGACAGCTCTGCTATTGTAAAGGGGCCCTCTGTCTCTGTGTTCATGTCCCAGGGTCTCATGAACCCTTGGACCACATTGATGGTGAAAGGGACCAATTTGTGTCAGGAGAGATTCAGTAGCAGTGAGAAACCATGAGAAGCCTGTGAGAGAAAACCATCAGGTTCATGAGGCAGAAAAAGAAAGGCAGAAAAGAATAGAGAGGAGCACAGAAGGACCAATGAAGAGTTCCTCTAACCCCCAAAAATATGTGATATCACACTACTGCTGGAAGCATAACAGTGACAGCCTGTTGAATGCGACAGTGTGCATCCTCCTGCAGCAGGAGGTTGCAACCCAGTCACTGCTTCCCATCTCATTTCCCCACACTTGCCGGAGCTGTGTCAGCCAGGTAGTGGATGTGCTTTTCATGGCATCTGGATCCAGAGTGAATGACTCATAAAACTGCAGCAAAAACAGGAATGAAGGCCCTCACGGATGGAATGGGCAGATGGGAAAAAGTGGCAGAATGAACTGAGCATCTGACTATGACTTTGCGCCTGTCATAGTAGGTTTGTTACCTTTAAGAGAGACACATCTTAAGCAGTTTTCCATAGAACTCACCAGCTCACTTTCAGCTAATGCACAAATTAGTGCCTGGGTCACGGCACTTTGCATTTATCTTGTGATGCTTCCTTGTGCTGGAGAGAGTCACATCGCAGAGGTTTCACATATTGGGGCAGCATCTAAAGGGCAGACTGTTATTGCACATAAATATTCCAAAGGAATCTATATTTACACAATGGAGGAAGAAGAAAACATAACCTCCTTGCAGAAACTCGCTGGAGTTAGCACACTTGTTTAAACGAAGCTTCCTTTACCAGTACTGAATTAAAGCACTTCTTTAACAGCCTCAGCAAAGGGTTTCGTTCCTTATGCTCTGTGACTGGTTTTAGATTGTGTTTAACATTTGCATTTTCTTGTTGCATTTCATTCCTTTGAATGACCCCAGCACATGAAGGGGAACACTGCTGTCATCCAGTGAAGGAGAAAACTGAGAAGCTTTCCGGGGAAATATCTAGACCTCCCAGGTTGGATTATCACTTTACTTGGGATCAGACTTCGTCAATTTGTCAAGAACTAGGAACTTAACAATAGTGAATTGATCCCTCAGAGGATTAGTTTTATCCCACTGTGATAATCAATATAATAAGCACTTATTAACTTTCTATTCAAGCTGATGCCTCTCTCTAGGTGAGCAGAGAAATCTCAAGTAGCAAAGGAGCCTGCTGTTCTCCAGCACCAGCAGCAGGCACTGGGAGAGGAGAACAGCCGGACAAGGAGAGAGAAGGGAGCTCACTAGGAGCACACAGAAGGACTTGTTCTCTTCAACAACCCTGACCTGCCCACAGAAAGATTTTATTTCAGGAGACAGGGGGGATTTCGCACATATGCATGCTCCTCCCACTCCCCCAAAATAATAATAATAAAACCAAAAAACAAACAAACAAACAAAACCACCACCACCAAAAACCCAAACAAGTAGAAAGAGTATATTTCTAGGAGAAACATCACTTAAAAGAATGCTGCCGTTTTTAGTATAGACAATACTGTCTTGGATCAGGTCGATTTTTTTGTGTCACATCAAAGTTACTGAACAGTGCTCACTGGTCAGCTGCTGAGGTCCTTATTGCTAAAAAGCATCGCCGAATTTCATTCAATTTCCTCCTGTTTAGCTTTTTCCAGGGCTTTCGTCCTGCAGCTGTAAATAAGCTTTCCATCAATATCCCTATCCAAACAGGCATTGAAAGGATGGCAAAGAAGATTTCTTTCTTATTCTTGGAACTCAGCAGTAATCAACCCAAATTCTTGTACCACACCTTGGGGTTCGGGCTGCAGCAGATCTGTAATGAGGTTTGGATACATAGGATCAGAAAATGTATCTTCCTTCTTTTCCTATCAGCGTCACATGAACAGCTATTCAAAGAAAAGCCATGCATGTCAGCTTTTGTGATGCAAAAGGATAAAGTCCTGGAGTATGAAATTGGAAATGTAGTTACACTGAGAAAAGGTAAAAATGAGTAAATGCAAACTTAAACTATTCCTGACATCAGCCCAGGTTTTAAAAGTTACTCAGTGTCCCCTTGGGGTATTCTCTTAATCACCGTATGCTAATGGACAGTTCAGAAATAGGTCATATTACAGAAGTTGCCTTTCAGAACAAGTCCTATTTTTCAGGTCCTCCCTATCCCATAGTTTACACCAGAAGGATGGATACAGCTTTTCAGAGCAGCATTGGGACCCAGTACTCATTCCAGTGCACTAATTAATTTAATCAAAACTCTCACCTTCTTTTCACCTTATTTACTAATTTCAGTGCAAGTGTATTGCTTCTTTCAGAGACTTGTGAGAGTATAAATAAAACATTGCTTTAGACTGTTTACGCCTGTCTTGCCTTTTGAAATGCACCAGCCCAGTGATATGTTGATTTTTCTCACTAGACTCATTCCTCATCTGGAGAGTTAATTGAATTGCTATTTTATCTGATTTCATCCTTCCCAGAAAGCATGCCTTGCATGGCTACAATTTTCATGGCTTCATTACAACTTACATGTTTATGAGTGTGGAAAGTACTAGCAACTCTTTTATACCCATGCTATGCAGGCTATGAAGAGGAATTTACATTCCCTGTTGCAGAGCAATGACACTGGTGACTGCCAGCACCCAAAGTGTCTCTCTTCCTTACTTGCCCCAATTGCTTGTTGCATGTTAAATAGGCTGGGAAACTCTACAGATAGCTCCTGTGTAACATTATCTGCTTTTAGAGCACGAAGCCCAGAATCATCTCAGGGCATCAATGTAAAGTCAATAATAAATGCCAATAAAACCCAGTCTGGTCTCAGACCAGGACCCCCTTGGCTCTGTCAAGGCAGGGATGCCCTTTCCCTGTACATTATTCAAAGCAACACTTATGCTTGGTACAGCTGTGTCTATGGACCAAACAAGTACTGCTCTGTGCAGGACCAAGCCATTGCAGATGGGTACCAAGAAGTGGGTTTTGTACAGCTCCAGGGTTCTCCTGACTGTGTACATGAAATATCCATCATGACAGAGGAAAATGATGTAAGGGGGAGGTTCAGTTCAGCAAAGCTGAGGGAGGCTGAAAAGGTTCTTAACTTAGGAGGTAGGAGATGAAAAATGGAAGGAAAAGATTTAGGTTTAATGTATGGTAAGGATTTTCCAAGCCTGTCAAATAGACCACCTTTCAGAAGAAAGGCAGTGGAGATCATGTTATTTCGGGATGCTCTGAGTCATGATGTCTTGAGCTTATAAACATTTTCTATACAAATTATTTAATGCATCTGAACTGTCCACTTGTAAACCAAAAGGAATTAATAGTACTCCCATACGCCTAAGTGGTTGTGGAAAAACAGGTCTTAGTACTGTTGACACAATCCAAGAAATTAGGATGGAGTGTCGTGGGTTAATGCTGGCTGGATACCTGGTACCCACCAAGCTATTCTATTGCTCCCTTCCTCAGCAGGATGGGGAGGTGGGAGAAAATAAGATGGGAAAACTCAGTGGGTCAAGTAAAGGCAGTTTGATAAGGCAGACCGAATCCACGGAGATAGGGCATACACTAAAAAGATGGAGAGAGATTAGGGAGGGGGTGATGCTTTCTGCCCAGCCTGATTAGAACACATTGCTGAATCCAAGTACCACTGGGCTCTGGAAGGGACTGAATGATGCTGACAGAGTAACCTGAAATTCTTTCTAACTTTCTTCTTTGCCCCTAATTAGACTAATTCTCACAGAGGGTAAGTGGAAGCATGTCAAAAAAAGAGACTATTTCAGCTGATTTCCAGGACAAAGATTTGCTCAGCTGCCTTAGTGTACCAAAGAGGTACAGTGAACTAAACACACCACAATCAGTCCGAAATGCTTCACCTGGAAAAAGACATGTAAGTTGGCATTGTGAACAACAGTGTTATATTCTTTAGTGTTGGGCTCAAGATCTTTTTCAGGTGTCCTGGCAAGTAAAGAAGTGCTATAGAACAAACTGTATTGGAGCCCAGCTCACAAATACAACCTGTTTTGAAGAATTAGAAAATCTTGAAAGAGACATCTGAACCTGAGTGGGGCTTTTAACTGTACATCAAGTGGCCAGGCCATAGCTGGCAGTGTTGTGGTCTGAGGCAGATGGAATGGGTAAAGGCTGAAATTCACACTTCAGGGGGGATAGGCAGAGCTTAGCCCTATTAGACGTAGCTTTTCTGGGTCCCTTCCAGTCTGTAATGCTTCAATTAGTTGAAAGCAGTAAGTATACAGCACAGCTCAAAGATAAAGAGGGTCTCTCTACCCACAGCTAATGTATAGAATCACAAGTGTGTAAAGTAGTTGCGAATGTTACCATGAGAAGTATCACTCGCAATAGCAATGTATAGGTCTGTTGACTATAAGTATACACTGTTCTTTTCACAGTGCATTTTGGAACAGATCCCTCAACCTTCTACATTGTTTTACTTGAGCGTTTTGTTGTAACTGTATGCAGTCACCATCCTACAGGGGGAATATCCCTCCCCATGGTGCCCCACATGCCCCAGCCTGCCTGGCAAGCAGCGTCCCAGCTGCTGCCTTCACACAGGACTGGTGGCAAACAAGAGGCAGGCAGGGTGTAGCATCGCATCCTTGTGCCAGCTTCAGTGGTGATGATTTCAAACACTACAGTTACATGGCTGCCCTTCATAAATCCACCTCTGGCTGCACAATACATACTCCCAGAAAAACTGAGGCTGAACCGACCCCTCCTGTTCAGGATTTGTGCAGAGCTCACCAAGGCTGGAGTACTCTGCCACTTTCCCCAGGCAGGGTGGGTTGCAGTACTCCTGCCTGCCCAGCCATTCTCACTGCCCTCAGTTGCCAGGGTTTGGTACACTTCCCTGCATTTAGCTTATGTCCCCTGTCCACGTGTTGGTGGCTCTTTGACACTGGAATGAACCAATCTGGTCTTCCTGTTAACAAACACCACAACGGCTCCAGCTGAGAGCCTACCTACCTAATCAGAAAATGAGGGCAAATGCCTCATGGCACCTGGACAAGATTTCCAAATCTTCTTTTTTTCCAAGATTTTCCAAAAACAGGCTGCACCTTGGAAAACTCACTCACATGACGTGTTAGCTGCAGCTATATAGCCACATTGGCAGAGGTCATCAGCATGACACAGAGGGAATTACATGGTCCCTAACATTGTTTCACTGTGTGTGGCTGAGTAATTCATTGGTGTTCATTACTGGTCTCCTCCCCCTCTTCTTTGTTCTCCCAGCCTCAGTTTCTTAACGTGATTACACTGATTCAGCCCTTTACTCCATGCCCATCACAGAGGGCACTCCAAGTACTCAGGAGTCCTGAATCAAAGCTGTATCTTTCAGAAGATAAATTTACATTTGATGTTCAAAGTGGCACAATACAGAGGCAGGTTCTAATATTAATTATTCTATATTTTCACAGCCATTACTCAGAGGGAAACAGTTTATTACAAAGTCAGCATTGTCTTTGTGTATATATGGTTGTGGGACCTGGGCAGCTGTGGGGCAGCCAAGCACCACTGCTCAGCAGAAGCAGCTGCTCTGTCCATCTGAATCTGAAAAAAGAGTTGAGACTGAGGTGTTTTAGCCCTGTCCTGGAAGGCTGATCCGTCACATCATCTTGTAGCTCTTTTTCCATCTTTAACATCCATGGGTCTTCAAAGGTTGAGATTTCTCCCAGCACTCAACAGAAGAAGAATGCATGTTCCTCAAGGGAATGTTTGTGTTCTGCCTTTGCTACAGAACAGCTTTCTCTGCTACATAATGGAAACAGAGATGATTTTGTAACAGGACCATGGAAACGTTCTTCATAAAGAGGTCTCAGTTATAATAAATACGCCCAGTGCACAACCAATGGGTGGTGCTAAGATCTGCAACCATGGTATTTTCTCCTAGGCCAGACACTGATTTGTTATATTCAGTAAGCAATACAAAAATAACATAAGCTGTTTGAACACCCCCTCCCCCATATGTTTCGTTTCAAACCAGAGTAAGCCCTTGCACAGCAGCCTCCCAACCCAATATCTCTTGGCTCCTAGACTAGTGCAGCACACCATCATGTTGAGGGAGTGCCTTTCACCTTCCCAGGCTGGCACAAGTGGTGAGCAGGGTGAGTAGGATGTGTGCCCCAAGTGCAATGACTTCACAGATAATCCACTGCAGCATGACCTGGTATCAAAATGATTTGCTCTGATCAGATATTCTTGTCTACTACCTACATCAAATGTATCTTTTACCATGCGCTTACACTACTCAAATCCTAATATGTGGCTCAGCAATATAATATTTTTAAGTGGCAACACCTAAGAGCCAAGTAAAAATGTTAAAATCTTATGATTTACCGTGGTCCTAGGAAACTGCTCCAATGGCTGATGCCCTCTCTAAGGAAGAGCAGCATCTGTGCCATGTTTCTAGTCTGAATTTTTTCGTCAAGCTTCAGTATACAGCCAGTGTTTTTTTCTCCCTACCTGTTTTTGCAGAATTTAAGGCAACGTTCACAATATCTTTCTGCATACAGATCTCTGGACTGTGTTCAAGTCAATTCTTAACCTTTCCTTTGTTAAGCTGAACAGACTTGGCCACTCAGGACTCTCTCTGCAAGGCTAACTGCAATGAAGCATTGGGACCTGATTATTTTGAGGGTTTCTGTAAATAAGTGTCTCATTTGGGATTAAGGACTGGGCATGAGGCAAAGCAACACCTTTCCAGCTCAGCCCTAATTTCTGCAGTGAGTGATTAGGCATGCTGCCAGCATTTAAAGCACCATCTGTTTAAGGAAAATAACATTAATGGAGGAGGTGTTCACCACAGGAATGACATGATTGCTTGACTGCTGTTAATGAGTGCTGAGGAACAAACTGCAGCCAGACATTGGATGAAAACGTTGCTGCTCCCTGAAGCCAACACAGGTAGCTCTGAGATCAAGTTTAAACAGCTCATGGAGAGTCTTCTCTCTTTAGCACGAAAAGCACTAGAGCTGGAAAGCTTTAGGATGCTGCCAGACGGCCATGGGCTTCAATCCTACCTGACGCACATCAAAGACTTTTATTGACTTCAGACTCTCAGACACAGGACACACAACATAGAAGCATATCATAGAATCATAGACTGGTTTTGATTGGGAGGGAACTTAAAGCTCACACAGTTCCAACCCCCTGCCATGAGCAGGCACACCTTCTACTAGACCAGGTTGCTCCAAGCCCTGTCCAACCTGGCCTTGGACACTTGCAGGGATGGGGCAGCCACAGCTTCTCTGGGAAAATTGTGCCAGTGCCTCACCACCCTTACAGTAAAGAACTTCTTCCTCATACCTAGTCTGAATGTACTTTCTTCTAGTTTAAAGCCATTACCCCTTGTCCTATCCCTACAGGCCCTTGTAAAAAGTCCCTCTTCAGCTTTCTTGTAGGCCCCATTTTCCAGCATACCTGTCTATAGAACAGGCTGTGATCCAGGTATGGTTTTCCCGTATTGGGATGAGGCTAAAACCATTGAATGAGCAGAGGGACCATCCCTCTGCCCACTGCTCCTAATAAGGAATGGATGGATCCTGCTATCTGTGGAGAAAGTCTAGGTTTTGCCCCAGAGTTTGGAAAGATGCAGAACCTGGGCTAAAGCAAACACATCACTAGATAAATGAGAAGACATAAGAATGACTAATAGTTCTGACAGTTTGCAATTCCGGAGTTCATCTTATCAAACATCTTAGTACAAGGTTTCATATGGAAGACAAAAAATTTCAAGGAAACATTTTCCATTACCATTACTTAATCTGAAATCAATGCATTGCTTACATGAAACAGAAACATAACCATGAGGGCGGTTCCTCGCTGCCACCACCAGTGAGGCTGGGGAAGGTGGCAGACCCTTGAGGACAGAGTTAGCACTGTCTTGGTCTGCCGAGACCAGACCATGCAGCTGCATTGCAAGATATCCCTGCTGTGGAGAACTTACAACCACCAGCAGAAAGTAACATAAATACATTGGATCGATTTCCTTGAACTAGCATAAATCTTTGAAGTCAGCAAAGCCACACTGATTTACTTCCTGTGAGGAAATGGCCAATAAAGATGATGTTTAATCACTGTCTTGCTTCTTCTGCATGACACATGAATCATTCTGTGCTGCTCTCACGCTGTGACCAACAGCTGGGTCTTGCCCACAGACCCTTGCAGAAGCCCAGACATGAGAAAAAGAAATGTCAGTATTGCCTACATTACTGCTGAGCTCCTCCACAGGACTTCCCTTGGGATGGGTCTCATTTTACACTGTCACTTGGCTTTAACCTCCCACCCCTAATCATTGTTTTCTCTTTTCTGCTCTGTTAAACACTTTCTAACCCAAAGCCAGAAACCCTAGAGCCAGAGGGAATAGAAGGGAAAGGAAGACAAAAGGAAAGGAAAGGAAGAGAAAGGGAAAATGAAGGGAAGGGAAAAGGAAGAGAAAGGAAAGAAAAGGAAAAGAAAAGGATGGGAAGGGAAGGGAAGGGAAGGGAAGGGAAGGGAAGGGAAGGGAAGGGAAGGGAAGGGAAGGGAAGGGAAGGGAAGGGAAGGAAGGGAAGGAAGGGAAGGGAAGGAGCACAGAAACCTTATTCCACATTTGTTTGCCTTTTATTTGTATCAAACACAAAAGCAATCCTTCACAGAAAATCTTCTGCTTTGTAGTCTTTTTAGGAGTTTGTCACACACTGACTCTGGAGTTTCCATGTACACATCCTTAATTTCATCTGGTTTAACATATGTTATTAAACTGAGTTAATTAATCCAAAATAAAATCTTAGTGAAAACAGAGCTGTGCCTAGTTTTCAGAGGAAGCCACCAACTCAAGAAGCAGATTATACCTGTGCTAAACCAGTGCCCAAGTTTTAAATAATTTTGCCTTTACAAAATGACATCTTAACTCAGCAGAAAGGGGCACACTCAACACCACTGAGTTTCGACAACATAGCCTTCCCTAAATGAGAGATAAAATGCATTAGTGTAACACTCCTCCAGGGCTTATACCTTCTTATACCACCAAACACAGTTGTGTTCAAAGGCCATAGTTTCAGCCCACTTTTTGTAATATCTTCATGAAATAAATCACTTCCATTAGTGTGATGTACTACATTTTCACATAGATGCTATACCCCTAGCTATAGCCTTGACCAGCTGCATAGCAGTAACAAATACAGAGCTGTGTCTTACCTGTATTTAATAATAGGATAGGTAATGCTCCTCAGTGACTGATAGACTTGTCTCTTTTGGGATGAAACACCTCTAGAAAGAGGTTTAAAAATTGCCTTGTCTTCACTAGAACCTTAACTGGAGTAAAATTAAGATCACAACTATTAAAATTCATAGTAAAGACAAGCCCTTCACAATCTGCTTGTAGCACAATACTTATAATATCAAGAGGTAACAGCACTGGAAATTGGTGCAATCAGTTCCCAGAGCACAAGCTTTAACATAGTAAAGGGAAATAACAATAACACAAAAATAAATTGCTATAGTTACTGTTGTTTTATTTCTCTCATATTGGTAGAAATTTAATATCCCACTAGAGCTATTTAGTTGCTTGTTTTAAAGTTAACTTTGTCCTTTAGGAAAGAAATTGTGAAGAAACTGTGTAGATATGTCCAGTATCGGAGACATAAATCTTTCCTTCTTAAGCAGACAGACAGTGGTCTTTGCTTCTCCAGCAGCCAGCATGGAGGCTGTCCTAAAGAGCGTTACTCATGCCATCTCAGATACTATACTTAAATAAAGCAAAAAAAACTAACAAAAAACTCCTATGTGAAAACTGTCCCTTGTGCAATGCTGTTGTCCAGTGTACAAAGAACCAGGCACTGGGATGATGCTACTTCTACTTGCAGGATGAGGAGCCCTGAGTCGTGGCAGAACAGAGCTGTCCTGTCTCATCACCCTGGATACCCCATGTACCTCTTGGTGAGAGACTGGACACACATACCCCTGGGAACAGCAGCTGCGTTCTCAGACTAAAGGTCCAGCTACTCCAGTGTCCTGGCCCTCATGGTGGCCAAAAGTGGATGTTCAGGGAAGAGTGCAAGCACAGGGAAAATACATGTTGCCCTTGCCTGGGTATTCCATTCTCCATACATTTGCAACTCAGGAACTGAACAAGAGGTAGTGTTTGTAGCTAGAAGAATGCTGGAGAGGGACTTCTTATAAGAGAAAGTAGTGATAGGACAAGGGGCAACGGCTTTAAACTAGAAGAAGGTATATTCAGACTAGGTATTAGGAAGAAGTTCTTTACTGTGAGGGTGGTGAGGCACTGGCACGATTTTCCCAGAGAAGCCGTGGCTGCCCCATCCCTGCCAGTGTCCAAGGCCAGTCTGGATGGGCCTTGGAGCAACCTGGTCTAGTGGAAAGGGGGGTTGGAACTGGATGAGCTTTAAGATCCCTTCCAACCCAAACCATTCTATGATTCTATGATATGATTCTAGTGACACTCAATGAATTTCTTCTCCATCAATTAGTCCAGTCTCTCCCTAAATTTGTGTAGTCTACTTCTGGAGTTGCAAACACTGGCAGAAACCCATTTCTCTTGTTGGCTTTTCCACAAAATCTGTCTCTCTTTGGTAGGCCTCCAGTGTGAGACAAAGGAAGTTGGTTGGACTCTGTGCTTCAAATAAGCACTATTTAAGGATAAAAATAAAGCAAATTTTATCATATGAAGAAAATCATCATTATGGAAAAAAATACCACGTGGGAGACAGTCTGACAGGTTCTCACCCACAGGTGCCCTTTATTTTCACATGATCTCATGCTAGTTGTCCTTACAGCAAATCTTTCCTGCTGTTTAGGACTGCACGAAGCAGTGCCTGACCAAATTGCACCTGCTACCTGCAAAAAGATAATGATCTAAAGAGGTTGGCAGACCCGATAGGAAAGTGCTGGACAAGGACTTGGGCTCTGATGCTGGCTGCGATTGAGGGCAACTTATTTCACTTCTGTGACTTCCTTTCATTTCCTTGCCATCATGCCCTGAAAGTGAGCACTTGAGGCCGCGTAGCCTCTCACTATGGACTTGTCCTTGGGTCATTTCTGTGCCATATTTGTGGGCTTAGAGGAGTCTGTGCACATCTAGGTCTTCTGTTCCCACCTCCTGTCCACTTTGCTGGCTCCCAAATGCTGTGAGAAGAAAGTGATGATTTGCTGCAGTACTGCTTTTCAGATCCCAACACTGGTTGAGGTCTGTATTCAGCTTTGCAGAAATACTTACAAGAACCCATATCCAGAAGCTCTACAGCTACAAATCACTGCTGTAAGCAACATTTATGAAATGAGAGACCACTGTTCTGCAAAGCATGAACCTGAAAAGATGCCACTGAGCACCAACCACAGTGCCAGGTACCCTGGGGAAGATCATGGCCACTAGGCAGCCAAGGAGGCAGCACTAATAGGGAAGTGGTGTCACACCTGCACCCAGCATTTATGACCTCATTGCCACAGAATAGATACAATTTTGGAGTCTACACTGAAAACCTCATGGGTGTCAGGAGCACATGAGACCTGGAAAACCCCCTTAATGAGACTTGAGATGGGTTTGTTTAGAGAAGGTGTAGAGGTGACTTGCTCATCATTTACAAGTACCTATGTGTGACATGTGCTGATGAGAGAGGGCTCTTTCATCCAGAAGATAAAGGAATAATTAAGGATAATATTTAGCACCTGGGCCTGGAAAAATTCAGACTTCAAACAAGGTGAAATTTTCAATAAGAACTGTAGTTAGCCACTCAAATAATTTATTTAGTGGCTCTAACATTACTTGAAGGCCTTAAATCAAGTTTGAATATGACTGTGGGAGCTCTGGCATTAGCAGAAGCTGCAGGTTTGATGCAGGCATTTTGGGCAAGAGGCTCTGGCAGGAAAGGGACACAACCCACATCATAAGCTAGCTCAGTTCAAGCTAAAAGTACTCTAGTAGTGACCACTGTGATCCCCCAGATAGATAGCAAATTTTTAGCAACTTTAAACAATAGGAAGTTTTACACAATACAATAAATATTAAAAAAAAACCCAATAAAACAACAACAAAAACAACATCTAAGAAGCTTGAGTTTTGAATAAAAAAAAAAAAGAGCATTTTTCTGGGGTTTTAGCTCTTCAGCAATACCCAAGATTGGAGGAATATCTTTGCTAAAAAGTTCAGCTTCTGGTTAAATGTCACTATATTGGCAAATTTCCTAAAGATCTTGGCCAGTTTGCTGCACACAAGGTTTGTAATCCTTGGATCTTCAACCTTTGGGTTATTTTCACAAATACTTTGTTAAAAATAACTAGCATTGATTTACATCAGTTTAACATCTGGTTCCCGATTCTGCCTTGCTTCTCTATGCAGAATCAGGATTCTCTATGCAATTGCAGAAGCTGCAATGTGACTTAGAATCAAAATTTTACACTCCCTGATGTGTAGCAGGCACATACCATTAAAAGAGTTTTACCAGGAAAGATTATCCATCACTTTAAATAGGTCATGCATACACTTAGCATATGTTATATTAATTCTCTTACATGCAGCCAATCACACTGGCTAATTGAAAATTTCTGTAGTCACAACCAAAGAAAGTCATTTCTTCGATGATTAATAATCAGGGAGTCTGGGAAAAGAGGAGAAAAAAGAAGCAGGGCATGAAAGAGGAACTGGACTTCATGGGAAGTTCAAGAAGAATTGCATCCTACAGTGGACCACCCAGTTGCTGGTGTAATTTATATCTAAAAAAGAAGGTACCATCTCTACCCTGCACCTCGCAGCCTTGAGCAATCTTCTCTCAGGTCATGCCATCTGTTTGGGAATGGGAGTGCCAAGGAACAGACCCATTTCAGAGCTTCACACCTCCCAGGGCAAACCAAGGGCCCATGAAGTTCTGGAGGGCAGCACTGAGATGCCATCACTGGTTACATGGTTAATGCATCACTTAGCACACATTCAGTCAAGATGTTTATTATTTCTAATCACATCCATGGCTTTCTTCAGTTGGCTTAAACTCATTTTCAACACCAAGTATTTTTCAACCACCACCATTTGCAAATTCTGCACCAATGTCCTTGTTTATCAAATTTCAGGTCAGAACAATTTTCGCTGCATTCTTAAAAATGACAGAGCAAATGGCTTCAGCCTTGCCTGCTGACATACCACCACATTACATGTCTGCTTCCCCTCTGAAATATAGGAGACGTTCCCCAGCCTCACTGGCATAAATGGGAAATGAATCAATTCCTCTGCATTTGTTTTCAGGCGCCCATAGCCAACTGTCGGGTTTAGGCTCAGTCCTTCAAGAGCTGATGAAG
Source organism: Myiopsitta monachus (assembly GCA_017639245.1). Taxonomy (NCBI): domain Eukaryota; kingdom Metazoa; phylum Chordata; class Aves; order Psittaciformes; family Psittacidae; genus Myiopsitta; species Myiopsitta monachus. Next base: position 56,341,747 of record CM029924.1, on the reverse strand, counting down.
TCCCTTCCTGGCAATTACACTCATGCACACACTTCCAAAGTCACCATCACAGGCTGTGTAGGCCATGTCTAGTTTTATGCCAGTAGATATGCACCAACTGAGTGCTCCCCTACCCTGTGTCACCTTCCCTTCAGATTGAACTAGGAATGCTGCTATGATTTGCAGGAAAACTCAGCATAGGAATATATTTTAAAGACACACTGTAATACTAGTTAAGAACATATGGTCTTGCAGGAATGGGCTGAGTTTGTTGATGATGTTTGCAAACCTCCCAGGCACTCACTTGTTGCTCACTACTGCAGCAGGTTTAAGAGTTGGAAACCCCTGTGCTTCTCTTGTGCACAGTTATGGGAGCCTGCAATGGGGTGGCAGACCCATGCCAGGGGTGGTTCGGGGGACCTGCCTTCCTCTGCTTCTGAACAAGATCCCAGGCTCTGGAGCTGTCTTGACCCTGGGGGGAGCACCAGCACCTCTGCACTCTCTGAAGGAGGTGCTTAGACAGGGCAAAGGTGACAAAACCCAGCAAAACAGGAGCTGTTAGGGAAGCTGCTTCAGGTGTCCTTGCAGGAGCACAGCCTGGCAGCTCCGGTGAGCCAGAGATCAAATTGCTGTTCCAACCCATGAGTTTTCCTTTAATATCCACAAACCCAAACTGAATGAAGCTAACAAAGCTTCCTACCAGCACATCTCCAGAAAGGTAATCCCCAGTTTGCATTTAAATTACGTTCATTTCATGGAAATTCCCCTAAGAAGCCCCAAGCAGTGAGGAACTGTTTCCACCCACTAGACCTGTGAGCATCGCATTGCTCTGGCTCCTCCCAGTGCACGGTGTTTTCAGTAGACTGTGCCTGGTTTCCCCTGTAATGAGTACCAGGTCCAAATGAATGAAGTTTATTTTGAGATGCTTTCATGAGCTGCTGCTTTGCATTTCCATTGCCTGCTGTTCCCTGTGAAGCTTGCCTTGCTTCAGCAATAATGTCATTTGGATATTAATTCCCCCATCCAATGCCTACCTAGTGTCTCCCTTCATTAGCCAATTACAACATTCATAATGAAGCCAGCATGGTATTTTGCTGTGTTATTTTCATTTCCTTGGGCCAAGCAAGGTAGTGCACAGCTTGCTTTGTATTTGGAGACATCTCCTGTTAACTTCATGAACAGCTTTGCCTATGTTGGCTCAAGGTACTATCTGAGAGGGCTGAATCTGGGCTGGGATGTCTCAGTCTCAACTGAAGTAGCTGTAAGAGGGGACTAGGGGTGCGGAGAGAGATCCTAGGCCAAAGATTGTGCTCATTTATGACAGCTGTTACAGATCTCCTTATGTGGGTCTACAGATCAGAACAGCTCTGGGATAGACACTATAATAGATCATCAAAGGGCAACATCCTTGTGACATTCATTCTCCTCCAATGTGAGCGAATCTCCTATGCTCTTCTTTGGCAGGTACACAGCTCCCAAAGTGCCCCAAACAACAGGGGTAATTTGCGTTTTTACACAATGGGAAGACCAGCCACTAAGAAGCGTGCTGGGGCCCGCTGTCCAGGTGTGCTCTGAATATCTGTACCCACCTGTCAGGAACGTGCTGATGGAGGAGGGCACTGCCTCGTTTGCAGGAGTTCACTGCTGTTCACAGTCAGCACAAGACCTGGAACTGTCATCTCAAGTAAAATCCATGCCAAAGCCTCTTATGCCTGTGCTGGCATCTCCTCCCACCAGCTCTGCTGAGGCTCCAGCTCTCGCCTTTGCTGGAAGCACAGCACTTCCAGGACTGCTGAAATCCTGGAGCTGTATGTGCAAAGTGCCACATGCCACCACCTCACACTTTCCCTTGTTGAGTGGACTCCATTAACACAGCTGCCTGGAACAAACATGGGCCACCTCCGCTCTGCTCAGAGCCTTTCCAGGGTGCAGATACCGGAAAGCCCATACCTCAGCCCAGCTCCCTTCTTCACTAGCCCCATGCTGACTTCACTTTGTGCTTTATCTAAAGCTCTGGTGCTTGCTCACATCCTGCTCATGGAGCTCAGGTGGCTTCACATATGGGCTGTGGTCCTGGAGGGATGGTGCCTTCAGTGCCTGAAGACACTTCCATGCGCAGGGCTTGCAACCCATCTTCACAGCATCATAGAATCGATCATAGAATCATAGATTCATAGAATGGGATGGGTTGGAAGGGAACTTAAACTAGTTCCAACATCCCTGCCATGCTCCAGCCCTTCGATAATCTTTATGGCTTCCTCTAGACTTGCCTCAACAGGTCCACATCTTTCTTATGTTGTTGCCCCTAGGGGCAACAACATAATCCATTGCTGCAGGTGCAACATGCATAGCTGCAGGTGGGTTCTCATCAGAGTGGAGCAGAGGGTGGGAATCATCTCCTTCGAGCTGCTGGCCACGCTCCTTTTGATGCAGCCCAGCACGTGGTTGTCTTCTGGGCTGTGAGCACACACTGCTGGGTCATGATGAGCTTCTCATCAACCTAACACCCCCAAGTCCTTCTCCTCAGGGCTGCTTTCAACTCAGTCTCCACCCAGCCTGTATTTGTGCTTGGGACTGCCCTAACCCATATGCGGGACATTGCACTTGGCTTTGTTGAACTTCATGAACTTTATCACACCAGCTGATTCATTACCTGTTTTATAACGAAGCATGGAGGCCAAACCAAAGCTGGATTAACATGGTGATGGATGCCCTTGAACAAGCCCGGGTACTGGCCACAGAGCAGAGGGAATAGAGATGTCAGGGGTTGCTGCCACGCTGTCAAAGAGCATTGTTGGTCCTGGAGAGTAAGAAGTCCCCCGAACTGTGCTGCACAGTTTCATTTAAATGATTTCTTTATCCGACTGAGCCATTCTGTGCTGAACAAGGCTGTTGCTTTCAAGTGATGCAGATTTAAAGCTACAAAATAATAACTGCATTACGATAGGTCTGGGGTAATAAGTATTAAAGCTCTTTAGCCTTTCCCCTTTAAGGTGATAATTTAACAAAGACAGTCCCACTCACCACTTTACTCTTTCTCTATACTGAAGGGTACAAGTAGACCAGGAAATTATTTCATATTTCAAAGGAGCTTCATTTCTGGAAGTTGCCTCCATGTTTTCTCATCCATAACCACAGAGAGGGAAGGTTTCTGAATAGCAATGACAATCTGTTGCTGCATTCAGTTCCAGAGAGATATAATACAGGTGAAAGACATCCTTCTGACACAACTCGCTGAGGAATAGCATACTGAAAGTATTCAAGGCAACTGAGGAAGAAATGTGAGCCAACATTTCAACCAGGTTCCTAAATCACATTTTGGCAGCAGCATCAGTGGCACAAAAATTAAAAGAAAACAGAGACCTGAAATCAGTGGCAGCATTAGGTCACTGCAAATGCTTTATATAGCCTCCTTTCGTAATTCCAGCTATTTGTGCAAGTTGGTATTGTTTAACTTCACGGTTTGTCACAGCTTATTATTCACGGTTGCATTGTTGTTCCTTCCTGCTTCACCAAGGAGGGGAACAAAGTTGAGATGGGGGCTGGAGTGCCCCCTTGACCCCAGCTTGTGGCCACCTAGGAAGCTTTCACCTAAGTAAGCTTCATTTTGCAAGCCTTGGGAGCAAGGCTTTTTGGCAGAATCATGGCTGGTTTCAACTGGTAATAGCTCAAGAATTTGGTGCCTTTGATGCCTATTTAATTTCAGTATAATGAACATCACTTCTACTATTTAACCTCCTTGTGTTCTGCAGTAGATTTAATGTTGCAAAGCACAATTCATCAGTCTTGAAGGAGCATAATATGCCTGAATGCTGTTACAAATGGTAGTGGAAGGGCCATGTTCTGCCACAGCCCCTCTAATTTATTTAGGTACTTACATGGCCTTCATCACCATAGTTACCTGAGTGCTATCATTAATGAATTCGTTAATGTTAATGTGCTTTGTGTGATTCTATTCTGGGAGGGGAAGAAGTAGTGCACCTCGTTTGTTGAGAGAACTGAGGCAGAAGGCAGAAGGACATGTTTGGTGTCACATGAAACTCTCTTTCAGGAGCCAGAAGCAAATCAAGTTCCTGTGAGCCCCATTGCAGGGCCACAACTGCACAAACATGTTTCTTTTCTGCTTCTGAGGATTGATGATCAACATAAGTAAACATATAATTAATAGTACATTATAATAGTATATTATAACAGTATATTATAATATTATAATTATTATAATAGTATAATAGTATAATTAATAATGTAATTCTTTACCCTGGGATGACTATTGCACCAATAACCTACATGTGCATTACAACTCAGGAACCAACTGGAATGATTTCACTTTTAATGCAGAAAGAATATTATATTTTCGTGTGTATTGGGTTTGGTAGCGGGGAGGGGCTACATGGGTGGCTTCTGTGAGAAGCTGCTAGAAGCTTCCCCCATGTCTGATGGAGGCAATGCCAACTGACTACAAGATGGACCTGCTGCTGGCCAAGGTCGAGCCCATCAGCAACGGTAGTAGTGCTTCTGGGGTAAAATGTAGTTAAGAAGGGGTAAAAATCTGGTGAATGAATGTGACCAGGAGATAGGACTGAGAATATGTGAGAGCAACAGCCCTGCAGACCCCAAGGTCAATGAGGATAAGAGGGTAAGATATGCTCCAGGCACCAGAGCAGAGATTCCCCTGTAGCCCTTGGTGCAGACCACGGTGAGGCAGGCTGTGCCCCTGCAGCCCATAGAGGTCTGTGGTGGAGCAGTTCTCCACCTGCAGCCCATGGAGGACCTCACACTGGAGCAGACGGATGCCCAAAGGAGGCTCTGAGCCCATGGGAAGCCCACACTGGAGCAGGGTCCTGGCAGGAGCTGTGGCCCTGTGGAGAGAGGAGCCTGAGCTGGAGCAGGTTTGCTGTAGGACGGGTGACCTCGTGGGGAACCCACACTGGAGCAGTTTGTTCCTGGAGGACTGCATGCCGTGGGAGGGTGTGAAGTATTACAGCCCATAGGAAGGATTCACACTGCAGAAGTCCATGGAGGACTGTCTCCTGTGGGAGGGATCCCAGGCTGGAGAAGGGGAAGAGTGTGAGGAGTCTTCCCCCGAGGAGGAAGGAGCAGCAGAAACAACATGTGATGAACTGACCACAACTCTCATTCCCTGTCCTCTTGCACCACTGAGGTGGAGGAGGTAGAGAAAATTGGGAGTGAAGCTGAGCCTGGGGAGAAAGGGGGAGGGGGAAAAGGTATTTTTAAGGTTTGGTTTTATTTCTCATTACCCTTTTCTGATTTGACTTGCAATAAATTAATTTCTGCAAGTGTCGTGGTTTAAGCTGTAAATCTCATGCAGCCCGATCACTCACTTCTCCCTCTTTCTTCCCCCCCACTCTGATGGGGGGGGGGAGGGGGGAGAAGAATGGAAAGAATGTAACTACCATGGGTTGAGATAAGAACAGTCCAGTAACTGAGGTATAATACAAATCACTACTGCTACCACCAATAATAATAATGACCAGGGAAATACAAGGGAAGAAGATACAACCACTCACCACCCGACTGAGCCGAGAGAGAGAGCGACTTCCAGGTTCCTGTCCCCAATTTTTTACATCCTGGGCATGATGTGCTGTGGTATGGAATAACCTCTTCGGTCAGTTTGGGTCAGGTGTCCCTGTCTCTGCTTCCTCCCGGCTTCCCCTCCTCCCTGGCAGAGCACGAGACTCAGAAAGTCCTTGGTCAGACCAAAACATCACCAAGCAGTTACTGAAAACACTGGTGTTATCAGCGCTGCTCCCAGGCCGAAAGTCAAAAACACAGTGCACTGCACCAGCTACCAAGAAGGAGAAAAAAAAAATGACTGTCACTGCTGAACCCAGGACAGCAAGCTGACTCTGTTTTGCCCATGACAGTAACTGGTGAGTGATCTCGTCCTGTCCTCAGGCTTGACCTGAGTCTTTCATTATATTTTCTCACCCTGTCATCCTGCTGAGGAGGGCGGGGTGACAGAGCGGCTGGGTGTGCACCAGGTTCAACTCCCCACATCATGTTATGCTTGTACCCTCACGACTGGCACCTAACTATTGTGATTTGCACTTGTGCAGAAATCTCTGACTGATCAGGCATCAAACGCAGCACTGGAGCATGGTTTGTCTAACCCTGCTTTGGCAAGCCACCATTTTTTGCAGTATGTCACATCACCTTCACCTGTAGGCATGGGATTTTTCAGTCAATTTTCTGAGTGTGAAACTTCACTTCCTAGATAAATCCCTGAGAGAATGAGTTCTGACTCTGTACAAAGGAAACAATTATCACGGCTGAACAATAACTATTTTGATTGGCCTTTTTATCTTCCAAAATTCTCAGTAGAGAAAGCAGTCACCACCTTCACACCCTGTTGAAGCTATCTCTGTCTTCATGTTCCCAGTGGTTTTGGGGCATTTTGTTTTAAGATTAAGAGAGGCTATTGGGTGTGAATAATGTCCTGGCTCCTTGGGAAAACTGTGCAAACAGAAAAATCAAGCAAAAGTTCCTAGAAGTAGAAAAAATGTGAATTTGCTGAGACTGTAAGAAGGGATCTCTGTCCTTGGAGACGATCAGAAGTAAACTGGCCCAAGCTCTGAGCTATCTCATTTAACTTTACATCTGGCTTGCTTTGAGAATGACTTTGGGCCAGGTGACCTCCATAAGTCTCTTCCAACCTAAATTAGCCTCCGATTCCATTAATTCTAGTATCTGGTCAAATATCACTGACCGCAAAATCATAATAAAGCTACTTCACTTGAGTTTTGAGAAATATTAAGTTAATCTAATATGGAAGTAATTCATTATTTCCAAGACCCATCTAGGAGTGTGAGGAGTACTTATACGGAGCTGGATAAGCCAGGGGAGACAGGCAACAAGATTTCTGTTCAGTTCAATACTAACAGACGCAAAATCATTAGGATCCTTGCAAAGACCCTGTCTCACCTTGGGTTTGTCAAAGATGTCCTCTCAGATTGCCACACTGACCTCTGTTCAATATTGCTCTTTTCAAGTCATAGAACCATAGAATGCCAGGTTGGAAGGAAACTCAAGGGTCACCTAGTCCAGCCTTTCTTGGCAAAAGCAAAGGTACCATCTAACACCTTTAAAATCAACTGCTTCTCTTCGGTACTAGCAATACTTCTCAGCACAGAAACTTCCCTGTGGAAGGGAGGTATCTGGGAGGTATATGTGCCAGTTATCCTGGTCTTTTCCCATGTCAGCAGTTCTGTAGCAGGTTGGCCTCTCTCCAGGGCACTCTGCTTATCCCTACAGATGCTTCTCTCCCTGAGGCTACATACGCTGCCAAACTCCTTAGCACAAGCACCTAAGTTTGATATCCCAAGTTTCTGCAACTATTACTGATCTGTAGTTTTTTCTCTGATGTCATTAACTGTCCACATTAAATAGGACCTGTCAAAGACACGCTTTTAGTGATCTTTAGCAGTCACTCCTCTCCATCCAAAGACCTAGCCTGCACAACACTCCCCCCCACCTTCCCTTTGCCTAGCTCCCTAACGAGGCAGCGATATAGGTATTAATCCCCAGCATCTCTACTTTTAGTAATAATTTGCTGTGGAGAACAAAGTCAAATGTTTTAGTTAAATTAGACATTATGTAATTTATCCTGTCTACCCCTTGCTTTCACATCCTTAATTAGTCTTCCCTTCAGAAAGCATTTGGAGACTGAGCAGAGTATTGAGTTCAAAACACCAAGGCTGGAGCTCCCCAGGCCCATTAACATGGGTTTATTTCGTATAATGTATGCTAAAATCACAAAGAACCAACCCTCAAGATCTCAGTTCTTTGGCCAGCACTGCTTTCATACTGACATTCTGTGGGTATGTTTTTTTTTCACTCCTGAAGTTAGAGGATAGGCCAGTGAGTTGTTCACATGCAGCAGTTGGAGGTTTTCTTGACTTCTGTATTTTGCAATTTCTACTCCATTGCTTCAATTTCCATAAAGCAGGTGGATGTTCAGACTCTGTACACCATTCTCCTTACAGAAATTTTCATTTAATATTTGGCCTTTTCTCAATTACCTCTAATCTTCATTCTATTTATCCCTTTTTATACGTACAGTCACATAACTGGTTCTAACAGGATGCTGGCCATTCTCATTTTCCTTTTACACTTTCTGAAGCAAAATTCACCCATTTTCTGAGGCAAAACTTACCTTTCCAGACATCCTCTGTTCTGTTTGCTGAGAAGTCTCTGCCCATTCTCGTTCTCTTCCCTGAGGTTCCAGTATGACCAGGAAAGCCTCTAGCTTTACTCAGCTAGTGGTGGTGTGTTTGCTTTATTTCCTGATGGGAATATGGAGCTTGCAGTACCTCTTGCCTCCTCCACATTCATATGACTGAGGTCTCTTTATGCCCCCCCTTAGTTTCCCTATTAAATGTGTCAGTTGTGGAAATGATAACAGGGTTAACACAGAGTGTAACAGAGTCCTCTGCTTAACATGAGAGAAAGATTAAGTAAAACACTAGACTGCACATAGAAAATAAAGCAGACAAGATTTGCAAGATATGTGATTTGTCTATATATTGTTTATTTTATATGTGAAGGAGGAATTAGTGCAGAAAATATTACAAAGAAAGAACGTAAACCTCCTCTGTTCACAATTAAGTTTGATTTCCTTAAACTGGAGACAAACTGCAAGGAACATAAACCTATTGCAAATTAATGGGTCATCTCATAGAAACAAAAAGGTAGGGGAGTCTATGTTGATACAAGAGCTTAGCATATTAGAATTAGACTAATTAAATGTTGATAAATATTATGGAGACTGACTGAAAGAATTAACAGGATTCAAGAAATGAATGGAAGCTGATATAAACATTATGGCAGAAAAATACAATTATATCACATGCGCATTTATTTCTGTACATATTTATGTATTCAGTGTATATACATGTCAATGTGCATTTACATACATACACAGATTTACTTACCTGTGCTTGATAGACATAGCTACATATACACATAAATCCATAAATGGTTTATCAAGACTATAAGTAAATACTACTGAACAACTGTGGGCTAGCCAGAACTAGCACCAAACACCAACCTACAACAAGCCTCCCTCTTTTAAAGATTCGTGATGAGCTCATTTCAGGGACATTTAGTAGATACAGGGCATTTTGGGCACCAGGTTAAAGCTTCCAGTATCCCTATTGAAGGGGCTGACCGTATACATAAGTTTGAAAAGACCTAAGTAAAACAATTAAGCTTAGATTAGGACTAAAATATGGGTCTGAGAAGCAAATGCCCAACTACTGTTTCAGGATCAGGAGTCTCATCTGGCCTTTTGAAGGCTCAGCAGTGCTGTGCAGCTTTCTCAACACTCACCACTGGACTATGGGATTAATTCTAATAATTAAACATTATCACTGGTTAAACCAAAGAGATTCCACAGAGGTGATTTCATATTTAAAGATAAATATAATCCCTATTTATGAGCATACTAACCATGGTAATTAGGAAAGCTACTTGTTCCTGTGATTTGAAATTATATTCAGTATGACCTCCTAAGATGATGCCATTATATTCCCAAAAATTTACCACAATGAATTTCACTTTGCCTAGTTAAAGGCTTTTTAAATTAAAGAAATTAGTAAGTCTAAAAGTATGATCCTGAACCTCTGCTTGCCTGCTTTCCTGCTCTGGAATCCGTAATCTCCTTCATCTCTGGTAGTCCTAAATGTCTCCCCTGAGCATGTACAGAGGTATCTCAGTTCTGAACAAGGCAAAGAAGATAACTTCATGCCTAAGATACTGGCTACGTCCCTGTGGAACTTTTCCGGAGGACAGTAAAGATATCTAAGTATATGATGTTGGCTTCTACTTGCCCATCTCCAGCTTTGCACCATGGCATGTCCCCTGCCTGCCTGCTTCATACCTTTGCAAACTCTCTCTATGCCTGTGTCAGGCAACCTCATTTTTGTACCCATTGTCTGAGCCAATCTCACAAGGACTTTGGTTCCACGCCACATACATGTTAAATGCTTACGATTGCTTAAAAACTGTGACCAGAAAATGAATTCTGGGTTAGGTTTATTAAATATATACCCTGTTCTCTAATGCTTACCATATTTGAATCTTGGATGTAGTCATGTAGCTGCCTGAGGCCAATCAAAGGTGCAACTTTTGGTAAACTGTTTAATGTTCTGAGCTTCTTCCTTGTCTCTGTTGGGAGAGAGGAGAACAAGCACCTCTTATCATATTTGTATAATTAAAGGAAAAAGAAAATCACAGCCTCCACCCTCAGTCACAACAGGGAATTCATGAGTGCAGAATGCAGTCAAATACAATTATTTATCAGTCCTAGCCTGAGATTAGCTTTTATGAAAATCCTTTATTACCCTTTCAATCAAAGACAGACTAGGCAAAACTCTCCTATAGCTAGGTCATCCTGTCCTTCAATACTTCCCTTATTGTTTTATCCTTATATGTATTTTCACTAACATATTTTCCTCAGTTTTCTGAGCATTAGTGGTTGGGGTTATTTTTAGGTTTGCTTCCAAACATTTTGACTAAGGTGTGAATAAGGGCACTCAGCCTTTGCTCTGCTCACAGCTGGAACTCTGGGACCTTTTTTTCTATCCTGCTGATGGTGAGATGGTGCTGCCAAATTAGATATGGTCTACAGGGTCCAATTTTGAGCTTCACCGCATAGGGCAAACCATTCTCGTTGCTTTTTTTCTTCATCAAGAAAGATCCCACAAGCAGTAACACAAGAGAACTACTTTACATGATTTCTTCCTGATGTCTCTATGTGACGTAGCCATTTGATATTTTAGTGTCAATGAAAGATGCTGTGATAGAGCTGCCATTATCATTCACAGGAGACCTGCACTGCAACTGGAAGAGAGAAATTGAGAAATTCATATTAATTTCTACAAGAGTCAAATTGCAACCCTTTAAAGTGCCTCTATTGCGAGCCTTCCCACATGGTATGGTATTAAACAGTACCTGAATTAATCCCACGCTTTGCTGTTGATTTGCATTACAAAATACAGATTTTTGAGGTTTCTGTTACTTTAAAGAAAGAAGAAAGGCATTTGTTGGAGGAGGTAATATTTCAGGTTTGAAAATGTACTCTTACTGAAGACTTCTCTATGTTTTCTACCTGCACCCATCAAACCAATTAAAAGTGCTGCCTCTCTGCGCAGCCTTGACCTCACTACTGTATGTAAAGTCTAAGAAGGAATTCAGGATATTCTGAAATAACAGTAAAGGCTGAAAAATAAAATGAAATAAGGATAGCAAGCTATGAGCCCTTTTCCTCTGAAAGCTGGCTGAAATCCTAAATTAAACCCTTTCAAGTCAGCAACTGGTTTGAAACTTCTAGTTCAAACCAAAAATAGTCAAAACCATCCCTTGAGAAATGGAGGGTTGACCCACCTGAGATCTGATCTACAGTGCATATCTTTAAAAGTGCCAGTAATACTCACATAATTATTGTATAGTAGACTTTTTTTTTTATTTCTACTCCCACATATGCACTTCAATGGAAAAACACTCTATTTTTCTGTTTCATGAATAATACAGAAATACATAAATAATAGATATGTTATTAATAAAATGGCCAAATATGTATTCCCCTCGAAATGCATGAGTTTGAGTGGAATGTCAAACAGATTGCTGGATGAATATTTGATATTTTAATTTATTGGGCAATATTTTACAAGAACAGCTGAAGTCCTGAATTAGACTTTATACCCCTGACTCTCCACCCCACCTGCCACCAATTCATTCCACATTCCTTCCACTCCTATGGAGCTTCCTTTTCAAGATTCGTGGTTGCAAGATGTTGTGGTTTAGCCTCATTCTGCAACTCAGCCCCATGCAGCCTCATGCTTGCTCCCACCCAGGGGGATGTGAGAGAACTGAAAGGGTAAAAGTGAGGAAACTCCTGGGTTGAGATAAGAACAGTTTAATAGGAAAAGCAACAGCTGTGCACACAAACAAAGCAAACCAAGGAATTAATTCAACACTTCCAATCGGCAGGCAGGTGTTCAGCCATCTCCAGGAAAGCAGGGCTTCATCACACATAACAGTGACTTAGGAAGACAAACACCATCACTGCAAACATCCCTCCTTCCTCCTTGCTTCCCGCAGCTTTATATGACATCTATGGTATGGAATATCCCTTTGGTCAGTCAGGGTCAGCTGTCCTGCTGTGTCTCCCCCCAATTCCTCATGTACCCCCAGCCTCCTCACTGGTGGGGTGAGAAGTAGAAAAGCCCTGGACTCTGCAATAACGAAAACACCCCTGTGTTTCAGCACAAATCCAAATCTCTATAGTAGCTCCATAAAAGCTACTATGGAGAAATTTAACTTCCAGTTGAAATTAGCACACAAGAGCAATCATAAACTATGTTCATGATGACACTGAGACTGCCAGCTATGACCTCAGGAGAGATCTAAGCCATCTTTGGGATGCTCTAACTTGCCCCAGGACTTGATGTTTCTTCGTTCTGGGTGCAAAGACATTTCCTCCCAGCAGTTACCTGAGAACAGATGAGCTGTTGCAGAGCAGCAGGCAAATATCTCTAGCCAGGAGCCAGAACGTGGGTCCAGCACAGCCTCAAATCATGCGGCAACAGCTTTAGACTCATCCACGAAAAGAAAAGTTTTTGCACAGCTGAAATCTTCCACCCAACAGACATAGGCCAGACCTTGGCACTGGGGAGTGGTGGGAGCCTGGGGTACCCTGGTCCCACCTCCTTGCTTAGTTGAAGCTCACAGGGCTCTTGCTCTGAGGGAGAGTGATGACAACACTACCACAATGCTGCTGTATGAACAAAAAGCTCATGTTCACCTCAGGTCCCCTCTTTGTTTCAGCTTTCATACCCAAGGAGCAGCCAAAAAGCAGAATAAGTCCTGGAAACCCCAGAGCACCGATTAAAGACATGGGGGAAACATGCATGTGGAAAGAAATTAAATACACTAATGCTCTTGAGCTGCCTAAAACTTTATTAATTAATGTTTCAATCATAATGAGAATAGTGCACATTTTTTCTCAGCCATGACATTCGGACTTTTCAACAAAATGAAAAACAAATTTGACTGAAGCAGAAAATAAACAACTCCCAGGATTTCCTGCAGGGGATGCGTCCTCATTGCTATCACTGCCTTTCTGCTCTTCCCAGTGGAGAAGTGGTAAAATAAGGCAGAGAGAAGGAAGCTCCAAATGGAGCAACTTCATGCCTCTTCAACCAAGCTGAACTGAAGAGAGGTTTGTGGTTCACCTCAGATCACTTTCATTCCTCAGCCCACCTCTCTACACAGTTTATTTACAAAGGTGAAAAAGAGACATTACAAAATAACAGAAGTGGAATAAAAGTCTGACTCACCTGACACAGGAATAAAAAGCAGTCTTTTCTGAAAATAGATGACAAAGAAGTAATTTTTGTCTTGAATTCACCCGCAAAATATATTGCTGTAAGCTATTACTGAACAGCCTTTTGCTGTTAAAATTATTAGCCAGGTGTGGGAAGTACCCAATAAACGGAGTATACATTAAAAGAGAGATTTTCCAAACCCCATGCACATTAGACAATTGCAATACTTTTTAAAAGCCAGGAGACATTTCTATTGATTTCACCTAGCCTGTGCCTCTAAAAGCATCCAATCCCAAATTCCACTCTACTTAAGTCTCAAATTCCTGTCATTGACCTGAATGAGGAAAAAAATACTTAGATTCACAATGCAGAAAAGTTTTCCAAAAAAGTTTGTCAAGTCTGACATGAGTTCCTGCTGAACATGATCCTGCCCAGGAGCTGTGTATCAGACCTTCAGCAGTATTTCCTGTGCACAGAGGAGAATGTCTACAGGCTCAGATACATTATGATTTCAAAAGCCCATTGGCCACCAAAGCTGCAGCAGCATGCATTTATCTGCATCTTTGTTGGCGACATGGACAGTGGGATTGAGTGCGCCCTCAGAAAGTTTGCTGAATGACACCAAGCTGTGTGGTTCGGTTGATACGCTGGAGGAAAGGAATGCCATCCAGAGGGAGCCTGACATGCTTGTGAGGTGGGCTGATGCTAACCTGATGAAATTTAACCATGCCAAGTGCAAGGTCCTACACGTGGGTTGGAGCAATCCCAAGCACAGCTACAGGTTGGGAAGAGAAGAGATTCAGAGCAGCCCTGCGCAGAAGGACTTGGGGGTATTGGTCAATGAGAAAATGAACTTGAGCCGGCTTCAGTGTGTGCTTGCAGCCCAGAAAGGCAACCGTATCGTGGGCTGCATCAAAAGGAGCGTGACCAGCAGGTCGAGGGAGGTGATCCTGCCCCTCTACTCTGCTCTCCTGAGACCTCACTTGGAGTGCTGTGTGCAGTTCTGGTGTCCTCAACATCAAAAGGACATGGAACTGCTGGAACAAGTCCAGAGGAGGGCCACAAGGATGATCAGGGGACTGGAGCACCTCCCGTATGAAGACAGGATGAGAAAGTTGGGTCTGTTCAGCCTGGAGAAGAGAAGGCTGCGTGGAGACCATATAGCAGCCTTCCAGTGTCTGAAGGGGGCCTATAGGGATGCTGGGGAGGGACTCTTCATGAGGGACTGTAGTGAGAAGACAAGGGGTAATGGATTCAAACTTAAGCAGGGGAAGTTTAGATTGGATATGAGGAAGAAATTCTTTACTGTAAGGGTGATGAGGCACTGGAATGAGTTGCCCAGGGAAGTTGTGAATGCTCCATCGCTGGTGGTGTTCAAGGCCAGGTTGGACACAGCCTTGGCTGACACGGTTTAGTGTGAGGCGTCCCGGCCCATGGCAGGGGGGTTGGAACTAGATGATCTTAAGGTCCTTTCCAACTTTAACTATTATATAATTCTATGATTCTATTGCATTTTAGCAGGTGTATCATAAACCAAGGAGACATTCCAAGCAGCTCTACCTCAAGGGCTTGTTTGGGGCAGATAAATAAGTCGCTCCCAACTGCTTCAGTCTGGCATACACCATTTCTGATCAATCTTTGCAGAAGTCCCACTGCTGCAGGCACTGCACATTCCCCTACCATTTACAGGAAGTGCTTTAAAGGTCCTAAAAATCAACCAGTGCCCTTTGTCACATGTCTCCAGGGAAGTCTGGCTCATCTCAGTACTCTGGATCCAGCTGAATAGGCTTCCAATGGAAAGGGTTATTATTACCACTTTGGAAAAAATGGAACATTGCCTAAGGGTGCTTTAAAGGCTGTTTTTATGTAGGAGAAGTCAGATCAGTGTGGCTGCAAGTGACACCAAGGCTGTCAGCTTTGAGCAGCACAGCATTGGCTCCAGGACCAGCCAGATGCACTCCTACCATGGGACAAGCCCAAGGAACTCTGTCTTTTACCCACTAACAGGGCTAAGAGCATGATCCTAAAGGCTGGTTGGGAGTAACATATGGCTTATTTTATTTCAAAGTCTTTGAGCTAGAAGAGGGTAGGATTTGGATTAGACATTAGGAAGTTCTTCCCTGTGAGGGTTGTGAGGCCCTGGCACAGGTTGCTCAGGGAAGCTGTGGCTGCCCCGTCCCTGGCAGTGTTCAAGGCCAGGTTGGATTGGGCTTGAAGTGACCTGTCTAGCAGAAGATAACCCTGCCCATGGCAATGGGGTTGGAACTGGATTATCTTTAAGGTCCCTTCCAATCCAAACTATTCTGTGATTCCACAGTTTACTTCCAGAAATGAATGTTGTGCACAGTACAAGTCCTCTGGGTATCTCCAATACAGAGCTGGTAAAAACACGAAGCAGTTGTAACCTCTGTCACCCACCTCTCCAATACGAGCAACTAAACACCCTCCAGAGGAAAGGCATGAAGAAGCCCAGCCTTGCCCAGACACGACCACAGCTATGCCAGCCTCATAGAGGCACTTCACCCTTGCCAGTAACACAACACTGTAGGGGCAGCTGCTTTGTAGGTGTAAATGATAACACACTGATTTGCAGCAGTTGGCAGGCTGGTCCCCTCGGTCAAAAACCTTCCAGACTCTGATGCAGTTACACTGTGTTTAACTTGCTGAAGTTTTATTAACACTGTCTCCAGACACCTCTAAGCAACCTGTCCATGGCCACGAATCATCAGCGACACTTTGCAGTGTAATAGCCCAGCAAAAAATTAATCTGCTTATCTCCAGGTTCCTGGGAAGTCGGAGACTTGCTGAGCCGATCCCTTAGCACCTTCCTGGGAGGTTTCATCCCATGTGGTCCAGGATGAGTATGGTGGAAACCTGCCTGCACCCTGAAGGCAATGCCCAGTGCCCCATCAGCTCCCCTTTAAGGCCTCAAACTTGAGTTAAATTAAGTGCATTCTTTTCCATCCTTTACCACAGTACGTTAAAAATGCAGCGGGTTCCTCTGGAAGGGGAACAGCTTTCTTGCAAGGATTTGGGGTTGAAAAAGCAAGTGGGATCTGGTGGTAATTCGTACCTTGGCCCGTGGCCAGCAGAGTGCACTCAAAAGACATTTTTTGCTCATGTGAATCTCTCCCACTAATAAAATCCATCCTGTGTTTAATATGTAGTGGCTGTAGTGAGGAGCTACTGAAACATAATTGTTTCCCCCTGCATTATGAAGAATAGAGGTGCTCCAATGGGATTTCATTTTATTCAGGGAAATAAACTCGGTCGGATTGTGTTATTTTAAATAATTCCCAGGATTCATTTCCATAGTGCAACGGGGCAACTTCACGAGCACGAGTGTCGTGTACTAATATTTCCCTTCACCTTAACAAGAATTCACTTCTTTTTTCTTTCTGCTGATAATGCACAAGACGCTCATTATTTTTCGAATGTCAGCCTTATTGGAGTTATCTTTGTGCACTATTTGTTTGTAAAATAGCCAGCCTATGGTAAGGACTGTGTTTTTAATGTTTTGTTTATTACTGCCAGAATATCCAGCTTCTGTTGCCCATAATTTGAGGCTTGTGGACACGACGTAGCCAATACATTGAGCAACCCCATTTGTCACTGGTTAATTAAATGTGACCCATTTCTTTCACGCTGCCCTTCCTTCCCACTCTGGGGAGCCACTGTTCACATGCCAGGCAGTGTTAGCGCAGCAGGGCAGAATATTATTTTGATTATTTGACAAAACAGTGCTGCATTCTGCAGCCAAAACTCTTGTTTATGTGTACAACAAGAACATGCACATCTTGCTGGTGCAACAACATTGCCATTGTAAGAAGCCAAAACCAGACAGTGGATGTGTTTGAAGACAGCAGGTTTAAGCTAATTCAGCTGGCCCATTGCTCCAGACATGATGTGCAGGTGTGGTGGAAGGAGCTGCTGAGTTTATTATCATTTAAGAGGACCTTTTCCTTTCCTCTTGGTCAAGGAGACCCCTGGTCCAAGGAAGGTGGGGGCCTGAAGGTGACTTACACATTAACTATGTGCGAGCAAGGAAAGCTGCCTTTGAGCAGTTGCACTGTGGCAGTGAGATGTGTACCCATGATCACAAGCTGAAGCTCCTCATAGAAACACTATGGAGAAATGGAACTTGTTTGCAAAGCATTTTGCTAAGGGCTCATGATGCAAGGGTTAGGGTGGGGGTAAAATATAGGTGAGACCAGCAAATGAAGTCAGGGACTGCTTAGAAGGCTTCCCTTTGCTGAGCAGAAAAGCCAATAGATGTGAGCATGGGAGCTTCCTACAAAGCTCAGCAAGCCTAGCATGCTTTTACAATTACAGCTTTTTAAAGAAGGGGGAAAAAGGGCTGTAAGCCCTGACTACCACCCTGTTATTCACTCACAGTGGGTGACATATACGTAGACACTCATTCATTCAAGCCATCTCTACCTCCAGACGTACAAACATGTATCTCATTGGGGCACCCACATCGCCAACATGCAGTCCTGTCTGGATGAAGTGGCTGCTGGCCTTGGAGCCCTGAACAGAGATCTGCCTCTCTTCACCAAGACAATGAAGAGCTTATGGGCATACAGTAAACTGAATTATCCGGGAAACAAATGCACAAAAAGCACCATATTTTAATTATATAGAATTATTGCTGCAGGTGTTTCCCACTATCCTCTGTCTCACTGAGTCCAGGAAGGCTCATGCATGGTTTAGACGTTATTTTTGTGTCTGTATATCCCTACAGCCTGAGGCATATGAAATCTTCAACTGCACGTCAAAGTTGGAGGACCATGGGAAAACCTTGTTCTCATGGCAGGAATTAATGGTTTCATTTGCAGTCTCTATGGCTTTATTTCTGAGACTGAAACAGGGCAAGCAATGCATTACAGAAAGAATGAAAGACCAGAGGGGCGTTACATGGATTTGAACTCTTTGTCCCAGAGGCATAAACCTGAAGCTGCTCTGACAAGACATGCCCCCTCAGGGTGGTGCAAGACAAGCTGCACACGTGTGTACAGAGATCTCTCCAGTCAATGAGAGACAGACAAATGCATACCTACAGATCACTGCTTCTCTCTTCCTGACCTACACCACAGACATTTGGAAATTTTCACTCGTTCAAACTGTAAGTATACTCACCATGAAATGACAGCTTGTTTGGAGAAAAAAAAACCACCACACCTCACTCCCTGAGAGTGCCACATCTTCTTACTGTCACCTCCATCAGGGTATCAGGAAGAGGAGAGGAGTCCCTGCTTCCTGCTTGACTTCATGCTGGCAGATCAGTTTGCTTTTATCCACTTCTTTATGTGATGAAACCTTCTACTGAAAATCAGTGGAAAACTACATTTTGTCTGGTTGCTTGGGATATAGTCCTGGAGAAGATGGACCTTTATCTAGATTTTACTGGGCAGTGCCCTGTGGTTAGAGTCCCTCATTGTAAGGCTGAAGAATAAGAGGGCTGCAGTTGCGGCCATGGCACTTACCACAGAGTTACTTCTTTCATCCATTTCTCTGGATCCAAAGCAATAACCCAGACAACAGAATTCAGCCATGAAGCATCATGCAGACCATTAACTGACATTATCTTGGGGTGCATGGATACCAAAAATGACTGCATTTGATCTGAACAAACAAGAAACCTACCAGAGAGTGTAAGCCCAAGGACATAATAACATTTAACTTGGCCTTAGACAGCTGTATCTCCCACCAGCTGTCCAAATTGTTTCATCTGTGTAAATTCTTGGATGCCAGGATTCTTCCCAATTCACACCAGTCCTGGAGAGCAAACTTAGCCTGAAAATAGGTAGCTTGATGTAATTTATAATAGTTCTGAGACTTAAAACTGCACCAGTGAAGATAACAGGTGTGTCTAAAGGGTCTGTGACACTTAAGTTATTCATCTGAGAACCCCATCCTTTGGAGGTTTGGCCCTAAACGTTGTTAAATGAGTATGTTTCAATTTTCAGAACAAGCTACATCTTATCAACAGAATGCAAAAAGGCACAAGGCAGATGCTGCTGAAATCTTTGGAGGATCTGGAGCCACCACTTCAAATGGACCTTCGGTGGCTGTCTCCATTTCCAGCATCTGATCCGAAGAAGGGAAGCCTCACTGATATGGCAGCTGAAACCCACAGGCTAAGAAAGTCGCAAGAGCTTGCAGCTGTCCAAAAGGAGAGCATTTAGTGTTTGTGATCTTAACTTGTTCATATGCTGTTATGAAGGGTAGAGGCTTAATGTGCATGTGTGTCTGAGGGAAGAGTAAGAATTACGAAAAAATAGAGGAATTCCCATCATGCTGCAAATGCAGAAACTGGAGCTTGAACAAAAATACTGTAGACTGCAGTGCACAAGCAGAGCTGACAGTCAACTCTTACCTGGCAGTCAACTCTTACCCGACTACGGAGAACAGCAACATTTTCACAGCAAGAAATGCTCCAATTTTTGTGCCACTGATAATGGCTAAGCCTGGCATTCCAGCCGCACTTCCACTTCCATCAGAGTACTGTTGATCATGGGTGGTCAATGTGAAACTCTCCCGGATAGCTCCTGCTGGCTGAGCCTGTCCCACATGACACACACAAACTAGATAGGAAGTGGATAAGGGCAATGCTCCCATTTACTCGGCAAACACCTCTTGTTGGGCATTCCTGTGTATTTGCCCATTGTACCTCCATGTGCAAAGATTATCCCTCTCGGAAGCAAACTCCTCCCCAGCCCAACAGAGAACTGTCATGCAAATAGAAAGGCTTGGAAGTGCTATATGTAGCTATGATGGAGTCCTGCAATTCCTGTCTGGGCACCACGAGGATTCCTGCTATGTCTTTACAGGAACTCAAACAATAAATGATCCAGGCTTGAACTGGGCACCTGACAAATACTTTCCTTCCCCTTTTAAAGATATTTATTCTAGGATGATTTTCCAATTATGTATAACCTGTTCGCACTCCAAATGTGCTTCACATGATATGTGCAGTCCCCAAATTCAGCAGAATTATGAGACCGAGTTAAATTATTTAGCTTTGCCTTAGTTTTGTTGGATGTTGGCAATCTCAGGCCAGTGTGGCTAATGAGGAGGGACGAGAGTAACATGAACCACTCACTGACACCACCAAATTACTCAGTTTTAATGCTGCTTAATAGTCTTCCTTTAGTTAAATCTCAATTATTTGTAGACTTGCTCTCAACAATGAGAGAGAAAATAATTTGCTTCTGTCTGGTGTGGGATGAAATGAAAAAGCAGCTAAGAAAAGAGCTTCTGAAATAAATGGCTGATGGAGTGTGGGAAGCATTGGAACTTCTGTTATTCAAGCAGTTAGCCTAATTAATTTAGAATCATAGAATCATAGAATAGTTAGGGTTGGAAAGGACCTTAAGATCATCTAGTTCCAACCCCCTGCCATGGGCAGGGACACCTCACACTAAACCATGCCACCCAAGGCTCTGTCCAACCTGGCCTTGAACACCACCAGTGGTGGAGCATTCACAACTTCCCTGGGCAACCCATACCAGTGCCTCACCACCCTTACAGTAAAGAATTTCTTCCTCATATCCAATCCAAACTTCCCCTGTTTAAGTTTGAACCCATCACCCCTTGTCTTCTCACTACAGTCCCTCATGAAGAGTCCCTCCCCAGCATCCCCATAGGCCCCCTTGAGATATTGGAAGGCTGCTAGGAGGTCTCCACGCAGCCTTCTCTTCTCCAGGCTGAACAGCCCCAACTTTCTCATTGATTTTATTTTATTTACCTAGTTCCCTCATACAACAGAGGGGCCTATAACATGCCCTTGGTACTACATCCCACTATGAAATCTTTTTGGTGCTGAGAAATGGAAACCAGCCTACTGCAGTGAGCTTTGATGTTTCCTTGTTTCTGGGGGCAGAAGAGTACAGTCAGCTTTACTTACATTGGGATCATTTTGCATCAGGCAGTATACCAGTGTTGCTAGCAAGGCAGCAACATTGCTCACTTGGGCCAGTTAATGCCCAGGATAGAATGACATGCTCAGCTGCAGACCTGTGCTGTGAGGTGAGGGACTAATGATGCCATTGCTTCCCACAGGAAAGTGCTGCAGGAACTTCCTTGGAATCCAACGTCTTATAACAAACACAGATGTTCTGATAGACCAAATCATTGCAACCAATGATAATCTACCACACAGCTCCTTGAGCGTGAGGGCTGGCTAAAACTAAGCTAAGCTAAGCTAAGCAAGCAGTTAAAAACATATCCCAGTGCCTGCTATATTTGCACTTTTCCCTTCAACAAAAAAGCCACCTGATGCTTGCAAACACCCTACAGGGTGGATGGCAGAAAGTAAACTTTTATTGGGAGCATGGACTATGCCCTGCCTGTGGCTGAAACACCCACCGGGTTCACCAGAGCTTAGGCTGAGCACAGACATGCTCTGCAATAGAGGAACTCCAAAGCCCTGTTTCCTTCAAGAGACTGACCCATGGTTCTGGCGTAATTCTGGCAGGAACCAACCAAGAAGGGGAGAGGATGGGGGCAGTCACTTTCAACAAGTCATTGGTTTGCTTTGGTCCAGTGCAAGTCCCATGAGACCCCAAAATGTACAGACATCAGAGCTGGGAACGTGCTGGGAGCCAGGGAAATATCTCAGATACTTGATAGAGGCCAAACATCACAGAACTGGGGGATAACCAGGTGAAAACGCAGCAGTGGCCTGCAGTTAGGGCGCGCTGCACTGCACCCCTGCCTGCCAGAGCCACGAAGCAGCTTGTCCCCTGCGTCACCTCTCCTTCTGACAGGGCATGGGAATCCCTGGGCTCGCAACTCGGAGCAAGCACGGGGTGTTCAGTCACGGAGGCTGGGGAAGGCAGCGCTGCTGCCCCCTGCTCCGGCACCCCACAAGTGCGTGTAGCCAGCGGGAGGACGTCTGAGCCCTGGGGTGCTCCGCCGGGCAGACGTGGAGCTGGGGGTACAAAGCCCACACGGGAGCTGCGCGGGCAGCCGCGGACGGCCCGGACTCCACCGCAGCAGGGAACGGAGCGCGTAGCCAGCGCGGTAGATAGGCGCCCCTCACCGTCCGCTCTGCGAGGGGTCCCCGGGGGCACCGCGCATCCCGAGGCGGAGTGAGGGGCACCACATCTCGCCGCGCACCCCGGAGCGCGGCACGGAACCCCGCCTTGGCACCGCCCGCGGCCCTGCGCGCCCGGCGGCGGTGGTGGAGCCGGGGGGACACAGGAGGCGGCGGAGGAGGCGGAGGAAGGCGCGTAGCAGCGAGCCACGCAGCTTTGACGTCGCCGGGCTGCGGCTCCCCGGCTCAGGCTGCCGGCACGCAGAGCACAACGTGACGGTACACCGCCGCCCTCCCTCCGCGCTGCCCTTGCCCCGCCGCCCCTCGCCATGGGTCCGTCGGCCGCTCCGCACGAGCGCTGAGCGCGGCTCCCGGCGGTTACGAGCAGAACTCGCCCCCGCGGCCGCGCTCTTTCCGCACCTTTTTTACCCCCGCCACCCCGACACCACCTCCGCGCCTTGCGGGGGGCCCCACGCGCCATGCGGGGGCCGCGGCGCTGCGATGGCATCTGATGGCCGCGGGGCGCAGGCGGCTGCGGCGGCCCCGCGCGGCGCTCGGCGGCCCCGGGAGGCGGCGGCGGCGGCGGCCGGCGCCCTGAGGGGGCTGCCGCTGTGAGCGGGGGGCTCGCCCCGCGCCGTTCGCTGCGCAGGAGGAGGAGGCAGAGGCGGAGGAGGAAGGACCGGAGCGGTGCCCGCCGCCTGCCCCCGCCGCCCTGCCTGCGCGGGCGTGCGCGGCTCGGCCGCAGCGGAGCGCGGGGCTCCGGCGGGCGCTGCGCTGCCCCCTCCCCGCATCCCCCCTTCTGACCCCCCCGCCAGGCTGGATATGTGGATGCTCACGTGAAGATGGATGTAGCGATCGGGCTGCTGGGGCTGCTGACGGTTCTGCTGGAGGGCAGCTCCGGGCAAGGGGTGTATGGTGAGTCCGGGGCGCGGCGTGACCTTGTCGCGGCTGTCGCCGGGGCGGGAGCGGTGGGGTATAAGGGGGTGTACCTCCCGCGGGGGTGGCGGGGCCCTGCTGCGCGCCGCGGGAGCCGGCGGAGGCAGAGCGGAGGCAGCGGCGTTGCCATGAGACACTGGCTTTTCACGGAGAAAACCTGGTGGTGTCGGTGGCTCTGGGAGAGCACTCGGGGGGCTTCGGGCGGCACGGGCGGGCCGCTGCCGCGGAGCCGATGGGTTCCGCTGCGGTGGGGCTCCTCCGCCCTCGCGGAGCGCCGTGGGCCCGCCGCACTTGTTTGCAGCGACGCTGCCGCCCGCCCGCGGCCGCGGAGCGAGGGTTGGGGGCAATGCCTCAAACTTCCTGGGTCTCCGCCGGGGCGAGCGGCTCCGCGGGCGGGCGCGCAGGGAAGCGCCCAGCTCCCCTGGCCTCCCCCAGGCAGTGACTTGCAAATCGCCGTCGCGGAGCAGGGCGCGGGATGCTCAGCGGCACCCCGAGTCCCGCTTTCAGCCCCCGGGGCCTGGGCGACCACGCGGGGCTCCGTCGCTGCGGCTGCGGGAATTGTTGCTCCCAGAGCCAAGCAGCTGGGAGAGCGGGGCTCTCCGCCGGTGCTGCGAGGGGTGGACACCGCCCGGTGCGCTGGCCCCGATCCCGGTGATTCCCCGGCTATGCTTTGGCCTCCGCGATGCCTTGGCCCCGGCGATGCCCAGGTCCCGGTGATGCCCCAGTCTCGGCGGTGCCCCGGTCCCAGCAATATTCTGGTGATGCCCTGGTCCCGGCCCCGGTCCCGGCGGTGGGGGGTTATGTAAGTGGCAGTGCGGTTTCGCTGGGAGCGTTGGCTTTGGCACTCGATGTTGAGACTTCATGAATTTGCCAGTAAATGCTTTGTTTGACATCTGCTCTGTCCAGCTCGTGCGTCTGTTTCGGGACTGGAATATTTGGCTCCCGCCAGGAAGGGAGGCCCAGCACCTTCCTTTTTTTTGCCTTTTTTTTTTTTTTTTTTTTTAATTTTGCAAAATTTCAGTGTAACTGAAAATCTCTGAGCCGCTCTGCTGGCAGCGGCTCTATTACTGCTGTGCAAATCGCGGCCCCGGCAGCCCCGGGGCTCCCTGCCTTCCCCGATGCACAGGCACATTTTGTTGGATGCGTTGGAATAGCAACTGCGGTCATGAATAGGAGAGAGCTTGTTCAGGCAGAGCGTGTTTTGTGGGGGCCTACAGGAAAGGGAGCTCTTGCCCCAGGCTGAGCACCACTGTTGATGCACAAGCGATGTCACATGCAGATCTGTAGTAAGACACTTGTTTGGCAGTGATGTGTTTTCATCCTGTAAAATGTAACGCCTGATTTAGGTGAAGGAGGGTGGGTGAAGCCCTGATGTGTGTGGGGAGCTGTGTGAAGTCAGTCATATGTGGCTGCACTATACTTGAAACCTGTTTCACATGAATTTGTGTTTGTTCATTGACTCCCGAAGGTCGGTTTGAGTCTGCATACCGTGCTCTGCCAAAAAAGAGACAAGCCCAGGGTCTGCGTCCTGGCAGCCTGGAGTGCCTTGAAGAACCCGCTCTGTGCATGAGGGCCATCTTGAGAAAGGCAGTTTTGAAGGCAGTGCCCTGAGTTATGTTGGCAAAAGTGACCCCAAGCCTGGGAGATGGAGCCTGCTTGGTCCTGATTGCTTTAGAAAAATAGGTTTATGGGATTTGAACAACTTTTTTGTCCCTGCTTGAGATCCTTTTGGGATCCTCAATGCTCTGCTTCCAAGCGTGGTACGGTTAGGAAGATGTCTTGCTGAGTTAACCCTCTTGTTCCCTGCCTTTGTGCCAGTGCCCTGAAATGCAGGGGCTCCTTCTGCGATTAGGCAGAGCCCTAGCAGCATCCCCTGTGTGCTGCTCCACTGTGTGAGGATGAGCATGCTGAGGTGTGTGGCTGCCCTGCCTGAGCCCTGCCACCCTCTCCAGTCCTGCACTGAGGGCTTCCAGCATCTCAGCAATCTCAGCCCTATCACTGAGGTGCAGTCTGCTGCTCCGACTTCTTCCCAGTTTTTCCCTTTGAGATTGTGTCACATCTGTGGGAGTCACTGGAATGGGGTCTCACTTGGGATGGGCACTGCCCAAGCTCTGCCTGGCTGCTCTCTGGCACTGTGTGCCCACTGCCTGCCAGCTGCCTGCTGGGGTTGCTCGTCTCTGGCACTGCAGGAGGTGTAGACAGGACCGCTCAGTTCTGCCCTATGTCGGTACAGCCCCCTGGCATGGCAGCGGGCGCACCGACCCGGAAAAGCAGCACTTGGGAGCCTGTTTGGTGCCTTTAAATGAAAAAATAAATGGCCCAGATTTGCTAATTCCTAGTTCATGCAAAAAAAAAAAAAAAAGCAAATTAATGCCCCATGATGTCTGGCTGTACATCTCACTGTTAACTTTCCTCTTTTGCTCCTGAATATGAATGGTTAGACCTGTGATTAAAATGTCGGTTGATCATACAGCTGAACCTCAGAGGATACTGAGGCACTCAGAGGCACTGACAGTGGGAACAGTTTCCCATGGTTGAAGAATAGGGCAAGGATGGAGCTCGGCAGGCACAGGTCTGCCCAGTGTGCCTGCCGTCCCCTCCTCTGTGTCTCACACTGCTTTTTCAGGGGATGGAGGGAGAGTGGAACTGCTAAAATCCCCAGTGACACATGCAATTCCTCAGCTCTGGTTTGCCCAGCTTGTTTTCTTGGTGAAATAATCTAGAAAAACTCAAGTACTCTATGCACTTTTCCTCCTCTTAGAATTACGCATGACTTGCACTGTTAATAAAGCAGAAAATGTAGGTATTTAGAGCATGATGGTTATCCTTTCACCAAACTTCAAATTACAAGGGAAGAAATGGCTAAATGAGAAGGCTGACATGGATATGGAGCGTTTTAAGCAGATAAACAGCAGCTTATCAAAATGTGGGATTTCCGTTAGTGGAGAGCAGATTCCTGTGTCTGTTTCCCTGGTGCTTAACTGCCCCAGTGGGGGGGCTCACTGGGATCTTGGGGTTCAGGTGCTGAAATGCACAATATCCCCAGGGTCCCACCTTGTGCCCTGCTGAGTGAGGAGCAGTGTAGGAGCAATGTAGTGAATGCCTGGAAATGAGCCCGAAGAGCGTGTGCGATGCCAGCACCTCTGGGCTGTGGGCTGGAGGGGTGCCTGGGGAGCAGGACGGACCCTGCCAGAGCTGCCAAGTGACGGCTGACGGTGGGAGGATGTCGGGTGGCAGTTGCTCCAGTGTTGGAGCTGACTCTTTTTGACTCTGGGAAGCCGTTTTCCAAGCATGCAAGTTGCCACAGGAGCTGAGAGCAGCTGTGGTTCCCGCTGGGCAAGGGGCTGCTGAACCCACGGGGGTGCTGCACATGGTGGGAAGGGAAGCCCCTCAGCACCCAGAGCAGCCCCCTGTGCAGGCACGGTTTCCTCAGGGCCACAGAGGCATGTTTTACCTGCTCTTCACAGAGCTTTTAGTTATTTTGCCATGGCTTCAACTGGAAATAAGCAGGGCGGCTGCTGAAAACAGGGTTTTATGAATGTACGCACCGGGTGTGTCTCAGGGAAGAGTGTGTGCATGCAGTAGTCATCGTGCTGTGCCCCCCCCCCCCCCCAACGTGTTTTATACCAACTCCTGTAGCGGAAGGAACTGAACATCTACTTGCAGATGTGGATAGCGTTAGGACAGACATAAATGCCTTCTGAAAGCAGGTGATCACAAATGAGTATCCACAGTGCTCAGACATGTCAGCATCTCCCCAGGGCTCTGCACCAAATTGAGATGTGGGACTCAGCGTGCACAGTGTTGGAAGAGACAGAGGGAGCAACCAGGCTTTCCACTGCTGGTGCAAAATAATGTGGAATCATAGGTATTTACTTTATTAAATGTCAGTGAGATTGTCCTTGTTCCTTGTGCCAAGCATAAAACATTAGTGAATACTCTTAATTTTTGTTGCAGTGGTATGTTTTATAAAGAAGCAGATTTGGAAATGGGGAACCCAGAACCCAGAGCTTCACCTTCCACCCCAGAGGGCAGCTTGGTTGGGGTCTTTTGAAATGTTTTGTATCCTGGGAGAGGTGGAGCAGGGTCATACAGCTTTGGGAAAGATCTTCCCTCACCTTCATCTGCATCTTTATAATGACAACGATTCTTTTGCAGAATGCTGAGCCCTCTGGGGGGGATTAATGACTGCTGGCTTCAGAGCTGGGAGTGTCTATGTGTCACTGCTGACCTGGTCTTTCCCTAACACTTGCCCTGGTTGAATAAATGGATTGTAAGGATGAGAGAAGGGTGGGAGGGAGGAAAATGAAAAAACACTCCAAGCAAGAGCATTTTCCCTGTTCCAATGGCTGGTTGCCCATTCCTGCTGGCGAGGGCAGCCTCTGGATCACCAGCCCCAGATGTCACCGCGGTGGCATGGGGACCCAGGGTATTTCCGTGGTGTGGTTGGGTGTGAATGCAGGCGTTGTGTGGGACAGTTTAACCCTACACAATTCGGGACATTGTGCGAGGGAAGTGAGGCGGCCCTGGGAACAGGGGAGGAATTATGCGGTACCGCAGGGGCTGTTTTTGAGCAGCTGTGTGCTCCTCTGCCACCCGCTCCAGGATGTTTTGCAGGAGCCAACTGATCACTGAGAGCTTTAACTCTTAACAGAGCCGCAGAGAGGGATCTCCTCCTCCCTCTCACGCTGCAGATGTTTACACTGGGATTTCAGCAGTGGTCTGAGATGAACTTCAGCTTCAGCAGCTGAACCTGGGAGCGTGCAGAGTCAGGGAAGGAACCATCCTGCCCCTTACAGACAACCACGCAATTGGATTGACTCTGCTCATGGTTCTTGGTTGTGCAATAGGTAAGGGGCCACGCAGCAGCTGGCATCGCGGGAGTAAGGGAGTCTGATATCCAGGTGTGCTACTCTGTGCATTTGGGGGGCTGGTTGTGCCCTGGGGGGGCAATAATTAGGAGTTTAATGGTGCAAATGTATTTTGTTAAGTTGTAATGACGCTCAATAGTAAATGTATGGAGAAGATCAGCAATGGGGATTAAACCTGACTCCAGCTCCACAGAATCAGTGCAGAAACTTCCATCAGGTTTCATGTGCCCTGGGATGTGTGCAACAGGTTAAATGCAATTCTGGCGTACAGCAAGTTGCTTCTGTGCTGTGCTGGATGGCATCACAGCACATCTCATCCTCCCAGGAGCAGCTGATGCTCTTTGCATCTCTGGTCAAAATATTGCCCTTGACTCTGTGTGAGGGAGATTTGGAGGAAATCTGGTGGGAAGGGAACAGTCTTTAAATAAAATAAAAGCTCTTCTGGCTCAGAAGAGCAAAATCCAATTTAACTAGCATCAGTTAGATGAAGTGCTGGGGAGGAAGGAAACAGATGAATGATTAAAGCTCTGATCTGTCTCCCACCCTCCTCAGATATTTTCTGGGACCTCTTTTGATGAAGGGAATGATCTGCTCCCTGCAGGCATTGCAGCCTGTATGTGCATATATATATATATATATATATATATATATATATATATACCTCTCATAGGGCACTGGATCTTCTGAAGTCTGTCATATTCCTCCAGAAGAAAAACCTCTTCTGTATGGGAGGAATCCAGCCACAGGTCATGCAGGAAGCAAATACAGTGGGGAGAATGCTCCCTGCCTCTCCCTGACACCATCACTTCCCTGACTAGGGTGGGCTCAGGGCCATAGGTTGTTCCTTAAAGCTGGAAAATACTATTCTTTTGCAGAATGGGATTTTTGAGAGTGGCTGTCTGAGGGAAACCAGCTCCATCAGTCCCTATGGTCCAGGTCTGACCCAGTGTCTGTGTTTGGGGTCTGCAGTGCTGCTGCTCCATTGCTGCTGGAGAGCCCTCCCTCATACTCATACTCTGAGTCCCCATGACTAGCTCCTTGTTTGGTCCTTTGGTTTATCTTTTTATAGATCCTTTTTCCAATTTTGACTTGTGTCTAGATCCAACTGAATTATTTCCTGCCATCTCCATAAATAATGGCCTTGCTAAATATAGCTGAAAATGGAGGGAAGTCAGTTTGCTGCTCTCAGACAGATTTTGAAGCCTGGCTGTTCTGGAAAGAAGGCTTTCTTTCAAGAGCTGGTGGCTACCCAGGAGCATACTGGTGGTCCAGTCTGGGAGATAGCTTCTTCCATGAATGCTTCTTGCATCCATAAAAGGTTGAAGGACCAGGCAGTTTACTTGAACATCTTACAGGCTCATATTGCTCTCAGCAGGATTTAGCTTGATTTTGATGTCTGTTTTCCCTGGTTCCTTGTTGTCAGGATATTTGGGTACCGGGGAGGCTTGTGATCTGGAAAACGGGTCTTTTGAGGACAGACTAGAGGAGTTCCATGCGTTAAGGTGGTTCAGACTGACTGAAATAGTTAAAGAAGGAGATAAGCATATGTTATAATTATCTTGTGAAGGAAGACGCAGGCAGTGGTGAAGAGCTAGCTCCAAGCAGCTGCCTAAGATGTTAGAGGAGCCATCAGCAATCATTTGAAGTTATCAAAGCCCACAGTGGAAATAAAGACATTTTTTTTTTACCAGCGGGGGTAATTAGCTGTTGGAGCAGCACACCAAGAGATGTGCTGGACTCCCTGATGTCAGATGTCTTTGATATACAATCAAATGTTACTCCTTAAATTGGCAAGCTCAGTACAGGTGGGGATTGCTGAGGGATTTGTCCGGCTCATGAATACGTGGGAAATCAACCCAGAAGAGTCCCACTGCCTCTCCTAGCCTCAAACTCTATGAAGCGGTTATCTATTTTAAATATATTAAAGCAGTGATTGGAGTAATATGTTACTTAGAGAATAGCCTGGACTTTAATTGTGTTATTAATACCATTACATGATTAAAACAGCATATACCCTTTGGAGTGCGCAGTATGAAATGTGTCAGTAGGTAACTTTCAGCATGGGAGGTGAGAAGGAGATGGGATCAGTGGACTGGAAACTCCCTTCCATTCCTCTGTGTGTGCAATACCCACTGGATCACTTACTGTGAGCTTTCTGGCGTGTAAACCACACACCTCATTCCAGCCGTGGTAGGCATTGATTGGGAGTTCACAGCCAGCTTTTTGGCTGGTGGCCTCTGAGTGCCAATGTGCCCAAGTCCTGTTGGCTTCAAAATGAGAGGGTTGGCCACATACCCCAGGAATGGGGCTCCAGAGGTCCTCTGGAGGTCTTGGAGCTGATGTCTGCCACGCTCTGAAATGTAATGGCTGGGCAGAGTCTTGCCAAGGGCCACCTGTGCTGCCGGAGCCACACTACTGGGCTTCGTGGCACCAGCGAAAGGAGAAAACCCCTGCGCATCGTTCTGTAACTTGGAAATGTGTTTTTGTGACTAGATGAAATAGCTGTTTATCCCTCATGTGCTGTAAGACTGCCCTGAAAGATACGGCCTCTGCAGAGAAGACAAGCATTGGTGTCTTGAAGCTGGGGGCTGAGAGACTGCTGGGGCAGAAACAACCGTGAGCTGCTGCAACATGGCCTTGGAGCATGAAGAGGTGGGTGGAGGAGGATGCCAGGCACAGAAGCTGCGATAGCAAATGCAAGAGCCCTGAGAGGCTGTATCCCAGCCGTTGATGTGTGGTTGCACAAAGCATGGTGTCACCACTGCCCTCTTACTGAAAGTGGCATGTTAGAAATTGTGCCAGTGCTTTGGTGAGGTGTTGGTGAGCTCCTGGCTACAGGTTGGAGTTGGTTCACACGTGGCTGCTGCTTGTTGATGCCTTGCATTGTCATGTCTGCACTGTGTGGAAATAACTTGCGCAATGTAGTTAGATTAAGGCCAGGTTGGATGTGGCTTTGAGCAACCTGGTCTAGGGGAAGGTGTCTGTACCTGTGCAGGGGGGTGGACTGGTCCATCTGGTCTTTAAGGTACCTTCCAACCTGAACCATTCTATGATTCTATGATTCTATGATTAATGAGCCTCTAGCTTTGTGGAAAAGCACAGTTTCCATGAAAAAATATTGAAATCACCTATTTTCTTTACTTCTCATGATTTTTTAAAATAATTTGTTTTCCCCACAATTGAGGAAAATGGCTCTGTGGATTATAACCAGCAGGTGGGAATTACAGATTCACTGGGACCACCAGAAGGACCAGAGGAGAGGGCAGCATTTAGCATGCTGATGGTCAGGGCTGTAATGATGTTAAATGGTTCCTGTGGACTTTTCCTTTCTGCCTGTGCTTTTGCTAATACAACCCAGGATGGGGCTGCCTTTCATCGCTGCCCGGAGTGCACCAAAACCTTTTCTGTAGGGACACTTTAGCAGCCTGTCCTGTCACATGGGGTTGCTACCTCCCAGCTGTAGGATTTTGTATTTGTCTGTACCAAAATTCAGGAGTGTTTTGTCAGCCTATTCCCATTTGTCCAGCATGCCCTGCCCCTTGGCTTTCTCCTGTCTATTCTCTGTGTTGTCCTATTCCTTAGACCTGCACAGTGCTCTGAACATCTCCCATAGGAAGAAGAGGCCCTCCTCTGAGCATGGAGGAACATGAGCAAATAGGACAGACTGATGCTTTGACTCTTACCCCATGCTTGGAAAGAAAAGTCTGTTTTGTGTTCCCAGCTTGCCGTGCCGAGATTTGTTGAGGTGGGATGGTAACTGTTCATGAACCTGATGAAGAACAGCACATCTCAGAGCAGTCCTGCAGGGATATATATTCATGTCTGTGTCAATGAAGGGTATTCTGGCTACAGGTTTTTCCTTTGAATATCTGGCATCTTAGTGTACCACTTGTTAAACTGAAAATCCTTGTGAATATGCTCATGATGGGTGCTAGAACAAGTGCTGGCTGTTGAAATGTGCTTGGTGGGAGTAACGCGGTGGAGAGAACTGGGGTGATTTGCATTCTGTCATTAGACTGTTAGGAGAAGGATAAGCCAATCTGATGAACTGATTAAATGAAGTAATTAAAACAATGTTTATAAAAACAATTCAAACAAACACTTGATCCAGCCTCCCCTGCCTTAATAGACATTTATCTTGTACATGTGACCTCTTTTTGTAAAAAAATTATTTGCACTGTTAAAAACTATTTGGTGAAAAAAAAGTAGCTAGATACCTGAGAAATTCCATGATTTCACCAACAGTCAAAACAAACCCAGATCCTTGCCATCCTAGCTGTGCAGTCTGCCTACTCTTTGTGTCTCTTTGTGCTGGAAAGGGGGGAAGTGTGTGAGCGAGGTGCAGGAGAAAGGCAAGAGGAGGGAGGATGCTAGTGGTTCCCTCCGGTGCCACATCTTATCCTGCATCAAACCATCCATGGCCACTGCCTGTCCATCTGAGTCATGCCACCAGTTGCTTCCAGCTTCACCCTGAGCTAAAACCTTGAAGGCCAGTTTAGGACTCAGGGACCAGGATTAGGAATTAGCAAATAAATGAATACTTCTCAGTGGAAGAAGCTGAAGGAGTTGGGCGTTGCATTAGGCTGCCCACCTGATTAACAGCTGTTTTTCCTGAAGGTGGACTTACTCTGCTCTTCTAGGTGTTGGATTTCTTTCTTTTATTTTTCTTTTTGCTTAGCATTACTTTAATGAAATATAAAGCAATAAAGCAGTCTTGGCAGCATTACACTACAAAAAGGGTCAAAGCAGTGAGGGAGTGCTGTTGCCACAGTAGCCGTTTTAGCACAGGTTTTACTCTTGTGTTCAGTCTCCTCACACGATGGAGCAAAGACTTCCTTCCTTTGCAAGAATCATGCCATACCTTCTCTGGCAGAGGGGTGATATGTAAATACGAGGGAAACTTCATGATTTCATGCAGCTGACAGCATCCCATACACCCAGCTGCCATTTAGATCATTATTTCAGTTGCCAGCCTGGGCTGTTCCCCACTTCTTCCCCCAGCCCTTTCCTCACCTCCCTACCAAATAGTGCCAAAGAGAACTTTGTAAATCAGCCACTTGCCTGCAACCTCCCCCCAAAATTAAGCACAGCCCCACTTTTTCCTCTGCACAGAAGCAAAGCTACTAATACGCAGCTAGTGTTAGAGCTGTTTATGAGGGGCACGTCTGCAGCCCCAGTGCTGGAATTAATTCTGATCATTACTTAAAGCCAGGCTGGGCTGGCAGTCTGCTTTTGTTCCCATAGGGGCTGTAAGTAGCCTTGGAATGAGCTAGTGAATGCATGGTGCTCTCAATACTCTCCTTTTCCAAATGTGAAGGGTTTTTTTTCCATCTTCCTTCATGAAAGTGACCCAGTTGACTGTGGGGGGTGGGGTGGTGGTGGTGTAAGGGGGAAACTATATGGGGAGCCAGTCCTTTCTTAAATGCGCTGTATAAATAAGTTAAAATGTGGCCAGGAAGGAGTGTTCTTTGTTGTGGTGCTCATTTTTTCTGTGGGTTCTTAAGTAAAGGTCACAGAGAAGCTTTGTAGGAGGTCTGTAGAGATGCCCAGAGCACTGCATCTGTGCTGACCTGCCATGTGCTTCTCCAGATTATCTTGTACCGTGTTTGACTGAATCCCAGTGAGGAAGGGAGAAAAATTATGCTTTAAGGTGAGCTGGGTCTCTGGGATGTGCCTGGTTCAAGTTCACTGAGTTTAGAGCTATGGCAAAGGGAAGTATGTCTTTTTTTGGAGAAGTGGTAACTGCCAAGGAGTTATCCCAGGTAATGAGAGTGTTTTGACAAAGTGGAAATGTGCTGCTGGGGGTTATTCTGTTGTTTTGTTTTGTGTGGGTTTTTTTTTTTTTTTTTTAATTCTGCCTGAGTTTTAATACAAAATAGTAAGGAATTTTCAAACAGGCATTTCAAAATGAAAGATTGAAATGCTTCACTTAAAAACTGTCAAAACATTTGAATGCTTTCCAATTACTCAAAAATGCTGTTGGGAATTTGTGAACTATGTTAGGCTTTGGGATTTACAGGTTTTCTTGCTTCAGCAAAGTTTGGTTGGAAGAGAGGGAAGAAATGTCCCACGTGAACTTGTGCAGCAGTAAACTGTCTGGTGTGCTGTGTTCCAGGCCTTAGGTCAATGAGAAATGACCTGACCTCCAATCATATACAAGACAACCTGTCCTCTTCCAGTAATTTCTCCTTTCACAGTATGTGCCACCAGTTTACTTTGTGCTGAGATTTGGAGTCATCTGTTTTAAATGAGCAAGGCTGTTGTCACCACTTGGCTTGCTTTGTGCCTAGAGGTCAGATCCAATTCTTGATGCCATCTGGGTTTTGTCTAGCCTATGGCATCCTGTTGTATTGTGACACCGATTAATTGATCATCATATAATCCATTGTATATGACTGTAAATGCTAACGGAGATATGGATGAACAATTGTTTGAGGTGTCACTTCCTGTGCAGAAGGTGGGATGCCTGCCTGAAAGGAAAACAGGACAGAAATGATAAAGGGTATGCATGAGCCTTTTTCATATTCATGGGGGGTGACATAATTTGCCATGGTACCAATGCGTTCCTGGGCCGCTGTGGATGTTCAGGAAGTGCCTGCTTTTAGCCAAGTATGTATTTCCATACAAACAGAAGACATCTGTAATCTGCAGTCAACCAAGTTGAAGAACTTTCCACTAATAAACCATGAGAGTGCTCATCTGAGGCAGAAATCCTCACATTTTCTAGTTAGTTTAATTAATGTATATGTTGTGCCTTATAGGAAAGCTTAACTTTACCCCAGGCACCTAAAAAAAAGGGAGTTTTACTGTTGTGGTTAAATATTATAAAGAGAACATTTTCTTGCCCACAGCTACTCCATACTCAAACAGTAGAGTCCTCAAACTTCAGGGGCTTTTAGAAGTGTAATACCAATACCCTGCAACTAAACTCGCAGCCAGTGAAGTCTAATGGGATTTCACTAATGGGCTTTCTCATCCTCCTAGCACTCGTGTAGGAGTCCCCTGAGAGCCCTCTCCCCAGTGTGGCGTGATGAGTTGGAGTGAAGGGAATGGAGTGATTCAATCTTGAGAGTTCCTGTATTCATATTTATTTATTTATTTATTTATTTATTTATTTATTGTAAGGATAATGTTAAAATGTAGGATTGAGGCACAGACTTCAGGCAAGTATTAGAAGTCAGTGCATTTAACTCTTTCTGTTTAATAGCCAAGGTCTGAACTCCTTCATTCTTAGGTAGCTCTTGATATTCCTCATGCAACTCATGTTCTGGAGAAACAGACTGAGCTGACCAGGTGATAGTGAATATGGACGGGAAGCCATAAAACTATGCCTACAGACAGTGTTGTCTTGGCAGTACAAGATAAGCTCTCTGATGCACCCTGGAACACTTGGCTGGTGGATGCCAAGTGCTGGAATACAACAGGATGATATTTAGATGTGGTTATTGCTGTTTCTGAAGACCTTCCTCCTCTTGGTTGATTAATGTTGATAAGGAATATGTAAAGTTTAGTTGGCAGGTTCCTTCAGTCCAGTAACTACCAGTCCTGGACTGGTAGCCAGATATATGTTGCACTGGAGATGAATGTGGCAGAGTGATCTATGAGCGTAAGTATAGACTTGTTCACCAACTCAGGTGTTGCAATGGTAGAGTAAACCCAGTGTCCACATTTCAGACAGGATCTCTATTTAAGGTACTTTCAGCTCCAGTTTCTGGGGCTTTTGTATGGTCATCTTGGGACAGTATTTAGTCCCCTGTCTGCAGTGAAACTCATTGTAGCTGAGAGTGAGGAAGAGGCATAATGGCCTTCTCTTCCTGGTACTCAGTTTCTTGCTGCTGCCTATGATGCTCTTATAGACGGGACCAAAACTCATCTGTTCGCTGATGCTGTGCCTCATCTACATGGTGTTTAGCTGGTCAGGCTGGGAGAGCTTTTATGGAAAAACATTGTCATGAAATAGCTGAATTTGTGCTCAGTCTTTTCTTTAAGTTATTCTTGGGGCAGTAAGCTCTGGTGGCTTGCATCTCATGGAAGACCTTAGTTTTGTTTCAGTGCTATAGAGTGCAGAGAGGAAACCTTGAAGCCACCCAAGTCAGTGCAGTCAGCCAAGAGGAGGGTGGCAGAGGGCTGAGATTTCTGTTTGCTGCTGTTGTGCATCAGATAAATAATACTTTTGTCTCAGTGACTCCAGATTTGCTATAAACAAAATCGTGATCTTGCTCTGGTACCATTCTGTTTATTAATGACCGTGGGTGGAAATAGCTGGACTGAGCATGCATGGACAGTGCACAGCTGCCTTGCATAGTGCTGTGAACAGCACTCCTGGCATCTTCCATGGCTGATGGAAATTCAGAGCTCCAGGCTTGGCTGGTTTCAGTTCATCTTTCCCCAACTGCTGGTTGAAAATGCAGTATGTGCAATGCATGGGAGGAAATGCTGCTCGGATCCCGGAGTCTCTCCAGTGCCAATGCAATGGCTGAGCAGGCTTTCTCACCTTTACACTTTTACTGGAGTGGAAGCAGTCTTGATCGGAGGTGAAAGTGGCTGTGGAGGAGCTCAGCTTGTGCTGTGAACCCAGCACAGAGCTGTCAGCACTGGCAGGTGGTATTATTAGTTGACATCTCTCCTCTGAGGCAGGAGCCCAGGCTTCCTTTTTCTCTCTGGGTTGAAGCACAACTGTGCTGGCGGATGACTGTTCTGGCAAAGGTGTTGGGGAGCTGCTGTGCTGGAAATGCAATGGTTGCGAATGGGAGTAGGAAATACCTTAACTGTGGGGCTGTGATTCAGCCTTTGCAGTGATTTATATAATATCTGCTACTGATATATCCTGCTACTAATACTGCCCAGCCAGCTTAAGCAGTCTTGCCATGCTTATGCTGAATGCATCTGTATTGTGATGCCTTGGTGGTCTGTAATCTCTGAATGGTCCAAGTGCATCAAACCCAATGGCCATCCAGTTAATGGGACCATGCTGTGCTGCAGGGTACCAGCTTGGAGCAGTGCTGACCTTCCTTGGCTGATTTCCTGGTTTCTGATGCATGGGATGTGTATAAAGACAGGCAGAAATAAAGCAGATGGGAGCATGTGGTAATGAGGACAGCCAAAGATTAATCTGTGGGTCGGTAGTGCTCTGCCATTGAGAGTTGCACAGCCGTAGCTAATACAGGAATAAATTAAATTGCAACAGTAGTTAGGATTGGTGTTGAAAACCTGCTCCACGAATCAGTTGCACAGTGAAATCATAATGTGGGCAAAACCTACCGGGTGTTTTGCTTGCACATGTGGTTTCTTAGCTGACATGGTCTCTATTTTATAAACCTGTAATGACTCACCAGCGACTTCGCTCTTGCAAGGAGTATGTGCTTCTTCCTTCCTTGCATCCTTCAGATAGCGAATGTACAGCACTTGGCTGCTTGTTCTGTAGTTATTAGCTTATAAAGCACCATATGGAAGAATATTAAATAAAGCAGTGTCTCTTTCTTGAGTGCTGAGTGATGTTAGCTGATAGCACTAGTCCTTCTGAGGGTGGCAGTTGTCTGTTTCTGGCTGTCTCCCTGCTGTAGAATTTGTACCATATTGTTCTTGGAAGTGCTCGTGCAGTTATGAGCCGCTTACCTGCTCTTTTCCATAGGCCTGGCGTCTGTAAAACAGAATGGGACTTGTCACCTGTAGGGCTGTGATATGTTCTGAAATTGAGCTCTCTGCAAGGCTTGTGCTGGGTGACTGACTGCACAGTGTACGTGGTGGTGAGGGCTGTTCCCAAGCATGACACTGTGCTCAGTGTAATAGCATTTTTGAGTCACTGCTTCTAGAAGTGCATGTCTGGTTTTGGATGTACCCTTTCTGTGCCCAAATTCTCTAGCTACATATGCAGCAGTAATATTTGGTAACGAAAACTGGGTGTACATGAGAATGTGCCTGGTTCATTCATTAAAAATATGTAACTTTGCTGGTGGAGCAAATCAGACATGTAGTAGATGGATGATGAGCATGATCTTGTGGGGTGTTTTATTATAGCTCTTGAATGCTGGCTCCCTGATGTTGTTAAATATAAGATGTTGACTAGAAAAGCTGTTCCACTTACTGTGTTTTACACTGGAATATAAGGTTTCCTTATCTGTGTGTGGCTAATTGTGATTGTTATTAAGTAGGTGTCTGTCTCTTGCGGAGGGTGTGTGGTGTTTGCCAGCTGCAGTCCAGCTGTGCAGCAGTGGTCCTCAACTCTTGGCGTTCATGCTGAGCCAAGGCAGAGCTCAGTGCTGATGTGATGAGGATAAGGTGAGCCTGGAGACACCTGTAGTAGTGGTTCCCAATGTGATTTTAGCAAGGCCTTATTCATGTGTCAGTCTCTTCTTGTCTTTGACTTCTCACCTTCAAATCCTGCCTTTGACAAACTACTCCTGACCTTCCTGTTCTTTGTGCCAGAGGTTTAACTTCTGTGGCCAGTGCAGTTTGCTTCTTGCCTGACCATCGGCACAGCATATGGGGAGCTTGAACACTACTCCCAAACTGTGCAAGATATGTGAAATATCCCCAAAGGATCAAATCTTTTGCATTGCTGAGAGATGCTGCTGGATGTCTGTTGTGCTAGAGAAGTTTCTAGTTTTAACTAGGTTGAGATGTGAAGCAAGAACAAAATCATATATGCAGGATTAAGATCCCCTTAGAGTTGATTTTTCTCAATAAAAATCTCAAGTTTACAGCTGTTCACTTAGAGCAGGAAATGCATTTTGCCACTTCAGAGTATGGTTGTATCATTAACTTCATAATTGTAGGACTGTTATTATACATTAAAACATTAATAAAACTTACCTAAAGCATGGAGGTTTAAAGCAAGACTCTGGCAAGCTGTATAAATCTGATGCTTTAAGATTTATAAACCTAGATGAAATTGTTTTGTCTTTGTATGGACCTTCGGTTGCAAGTTCTTGCAGATGCTCTCAGGTATCCCTGTGCAGGAGAAACACAAGTTTCCTGGAGTATTAAAGCTCTCAACATCTAGAAGTAGGAGGCTGGCTTCCCAATCTAAAAGCCATTTGAAGGGTGTGATGCAAAGTTCACTGGGGATTGTGTGGGGTGGGAGGTTGAGGAGAGAGGTAGAAATGGAAGGAAAGTGGGTCAAAGAGACAAAGAGCTTTCATATAGGGCAGAAAACTAGAGCTGGTTTTCCTTTTTTGAGACAAATTTACTTTGCCTGCAAAGCTTTAGGTTGGGACTGTGCTGTGTTTGTGCATCACGTGTCACAGCGGGATCACAGCTCCTGGCAGAATTTCCAAGGAATGACTGCAATGTAAATAATAATAATAATTAGCATGTCCTTAGGAAGCAGTCATGGCACTGTTTAATTTAAGGGGGGGAAAAATGTAAAAGGAGAACCATTATTAATTACTGTAAAGAAGTATTAAAGGATCGTTTGCCTTTCACAAAGGCATGACAAATGCAGAAGATCTGATACCAGGAGCCCATTTCAGTGTGAAACCCATTGGTGATTCCACACTGGCCCATCCCTGCAGCTGCTGAGGACAGGGACAGAGTGGATTTGAGTGAGCTGTCAGCTGTTGCCCAACTTCAAGGTAATTTCTAACAAGTCCTGTGGAAGATGTTCCATTTTTATGTATTTCAGAAAAACCTTAAGAAATTGGAAAGCAAAAAATGCAGTAGGCTCTGCAAGGCTTGTCAGGTTGTTGCCTTTTAAAATAGGAAAGTGAAAATGAGGTTTGTAGAGAAATAAGTGGGAATCAAAGCAAGGATGGAGATGGCTTTCTAAATTGTTTTGAAGTATCCTAGGTGCATTAGAGAAATACAAAGCAAATCCTTCCAGTCCTGAGCAGAGTGAGAGGTGGG
Source organism: Myiopsitta monachus (assembly GCA_017639245.1). NCBI lineage: Eukaryota > Metazoa > Chordata > Aves > Psittaciformes > Psittacidae > Myiopsitta > Myiopsitta monachus. Next base: position 56,301,731 of record CM029924.1, on the reverse strand, counting down.
AAATGAGGAAGCAGTCTGGGCATCTGAGTTGGGTCATGGGTGGTTAGTGTACACACGTGCTCTAATTAGCTTACTGACTTTCTCATGCTCCTCTAGGAAAAAACCTGCTATTGACATGTACTGATATTGTAGTTCAACAGAATCCATTTTCCTTTGTCTGAAGAAAAAAACCCAAACATTTTCAGGTTTCCATCATCTGGGCACATCTGTTGTTATGTTAAGTATGTGAGTAGAACAGTCTCACACCTTAGTGGTGCAATAATGTCATAAATTGGTAGAGTCTGGTCAGGGCATTGTGTAGGATAAGGAAGGCAGCCTCAGAACATCAGTGCTTAAGCTTTTGGGCATTTGAAGTGTTATGAAATGATGAAACACAGATAATCCTAACAGTAAAGCTGTCTTATTGCACACTTGGAGGTATTGTGGTCTGTTTTCTTTGGTGGTAAGTACATGATATCTCTTTTCTGATCCCTGTAATAGTGGGAGCTAAAATAGGTCTAGGAGATTTGATCAGAAAATAACCATCTTGTGGTTTGCTTTTGTGTTTTCATTTTAAGACAAATCTTGAACTTCCTCTCTGCTCCTCAGTCTCTGTACATGATTTGGTTGAGTACCAGCTCTCCTCTAAGAATTTTTGGACTACTGTACTGCATTGATTCATTTTACTCTGTGGCCTGTCAGAGACTCAAACTTCTGTGCTGTGCATGACTAAATCATGACATAGACCTCTCACCCCTGCTGGAAGTTGCTCTGCCTCAGCAAAAGCAATGGTATGCAATAGGAAAACAACTCTTGAAAGCTTTACTTGGAAGTCTTACTTGGTTTAGACTATGTTTCTAAGGTGGAATGGGGACTTGAAAGAGGATAAGTAGTAGAGAGCAGGTATATTTGGAAAAACAGGTCTGAAAAATGGCTATGTTTTGAAGCTGCTCACTTTGAGAGCATCTTGGACTCAAAACAACAGTTTTGCCCCAACCTCGCTAGAAAAAAAAGGGATGTAACAGAGGATTTCCTCTAAGAGTCTACAGGATATCTTTTATCACACATGGGTGGGAGAACACTAACAGCCTGGAAAAGTTTTATTTTAAAGGGATATATAGAATATTCAAAGGATATCTTGAGTTAGCTAAAGTGCATGCTGCTTACTAGATGTGCATGGAGCTACTTTAAGCTGGCAATGCAGAGAATGGAAAATACAGTCTCCAGTGATGTATCCAGACTCAAAACAGATATGCTGTTGCCATGCCATAAACAGAATTTCTGTCTGAATTTGTGCCTGTGTCCATGAGATCCAGATTGTTGGGCCGAAGACATACAGTAGATCTTAATTTTGAAAAAGGTGTTTGGGCAGAGCAAACTTGATGGCTTAGCAATGCAACATAGAGGAGGTTGAGTGGCATATCTGTGTCTGGGTGTGTCTGTATGGGCTTGAGTCCTGGTGAGGTGGTGGCTCTGCATCTTGGGTCAGAGGTGGTCACTTGTGTGTCCCCAGAAGCAGAGCAGCCCTGGAGAACAGTGTGTCAAAAGAAGAGACAAGGCAGCCTCAGGGGTGTGCTTCAACTCAAGCAGAAATCAGGGACATGATGCAGAATCATAGAATCCCAGACTGGTTTGGCTTGGAAGGGACATTAAAGCTCATCCAGTTCCAACCCCCCTGCCACAGGCAGGGACACCTTCCACTAGACCAGGTTGCTTCAAGCCCTGTTTAACCTGGCCTTGAACACTGCCAGGGATGGGGCAGCCGCAGCTTCTCTGGGCAACCTGTTCCTGTGCCTCAATACCCTCGCAGGGAAGAACTTCTTCCTACTATCTAATCTCAATTTATGCTCTTTCAGTGTAAAGCTATTCCCCTCTGTCCTATTCATACATGCCCTTGTCAAAAGTGATGAGTTGGCATCATAAAAGGGGTCCCCCACCATAACTGCAAAATTGCGTGGCTATGCCCTGAGGTAATATGTTGTTTTTCTGATAGTAGGGAAGTGTGTCTATGCAGTACTGGACTTTCTCATACCACTCTGAGGTGGGTATAACCATGCAATTTAGGACTGCACTGAGCATCGCAGGCACAATTTGCTCCCTGTGCCTAGCCTCATGCTAACGTGGGGATGTTTCTGATATTCCTGGATTTAGTAGCTTGCTTGGTATGTTTATACATGGCATGGTCATCTCTTGCTGCCCCGATATACATGTGAAGTTCAGGGGGATTGTGATTAATGTGTGATGCTGGCTTTTGGCACTGTCCTCTCCTATTGCAGAGCCTGCCACAGCCCCTGGGAATGGGGATTGGCACTGACTTGTGCAAAGACCTGGTGCAATGTAATAACACAGCAAATGGTGCTTGGGAGGCTGGGACTGTTAATTTTGTTGTGTAGGCACAGTTGGTAGTCTCTTCTAGTGAAAGGGGAGAAAGTAGTTTATGGCCTGTTTGAAAAGAGGCTTGAGTGTAGGCCTGTTTTAAAGGATGAGGCTAAGTACCCTTGTGAAAACAGAGAGAAGGGTGTTAACTTCTTTTGGAAAGCACTTCTAGATTTACAAATGTACTGAGAACTCTGCATCTCTGACGATTACTATTAATTAGGGCTGTTGCAGTGAAGGGTTTCAGGCTATGGAGGAAGCTATGCCAGGGATTTACCCTGAGTGTATGCATGGCATTTGGACATGACACATGGTATAGGTATTAAGATTAGTCCAGAACCATGTCCTGCAGGGAGCTGGCAGAGCAAGTCTCTCAGAAGCAAGTATGTGGTGTGAGAAGCAGTGCTCCCTATGGCTCAGCGTGCCTCATGCTTGTGGCCTGCTCAGGTTATCTTTCTGGGTAATCTCTAAATTAACATTGACAAACCCAGTGGAGGTCTACTGCACTGCTTCAGTCAGAGCTCACCTGGCAATTAAGCTTGGTGTTGCCTTAAGACAACTTGTCTATGTAGGCATGCTCTGCAGTTCCAGGGCAGTGCTTAGAATAAGAAGTCTGTACTGCCCCAGGGGAACCTAAGATTTCTAAGCACTTGACATCTTCCTTGCAGAGAAGAGTTGGTGCTGGCTATGTGTTACTTAAAAGCAGCGTTACAGATGCAAAATCAGGTGGTCAAAGTTACCAGCGTAGAGGCCACTGGTTATAAGTGTTCACAGTGTCTGTTGTGCAACTTATGTTCCTGTTCTGTTGGAGAGATCACAGAATCACAGAGTGGTTTGTTTTGGAAGGGACTGTAAAGCTCATCCAGTTCCAACCCCCTGTCATGGGCAGGGAAACCTGCCACTAGACCAGGTTGCACCAAGCCCCGTCCAACCTGGCCTGGAACACTGCCAGGGATGGGGCAGACACAGCTTCTCTGGGTGATCTGTGCCAGTGTCTCACCACCCTGGTCTTCATTTTATATGAGTTGTGCTTGCTGAACCCATTACAGTTCTAGATGCACCATTATTGGTTCATGTTCCTATATACAGTAGAGACAGCTAGAAATCTGTACAGGGAGGCAGTCACTGCAAGAATAACAATCCTTGTCTGCATTGCTGTGGGGCTGTGCCTGAGCCTGATTTTCAATTGCTGGCCCATGGCAGCAAGTGGGTTTAGGTGTTCCATGGTTCAGCGCCTTGGCATCACTCATATGCATGCTTTCCTGCCTGTGCAGAACACCAGGGATTGCTGAAGCAGATCAGTGTGAGGGATGGTCTTTATGCAAAATAAAGGCATCTTTGCATCTCCTTTTTCCTTTTCTGTCCCCTGCTTGCTTCTTTACATGTCAAAAGAAAGCTATAGAAAAAAAATAATTATTTATGTATTTATTTTACTTGTGTGAAGTTTGCAGCAGACCCAAACCCTCACATACTGACTCAAAGGGAGTGGTGCTGGATGTGCAGAGCAGAGACCTGTGCTGTGCTGTGGAGGTAGTGGATGTAACACCTGGGGGTGAGCTGGGAAATTGTATTATATAGATGCTGTTGTCAAAGGTGCTGAATGAGTTCTTGCTGCCTGTCTGAGCTGTGGTCTAAGGCTTGGTGCCTCTGGCTCTCCATCTGCTGCGTTTCAGGCAATTTGAATGAGTTTGGGAAGATGAGGGATGGGGTCTGGATCCTTCACAGAGTCCTGCAGCTGTGGACCTTTGTTTCCATTAGCAACAGTCCCTGTTCAGTGTTACGGGAAATCCTGCTCCCATTTGTCATTCAGATGATTACATTTTTTTTGCAAGTGTATCCCAGTAGGTAGAACTGATTGTTGCAGTGTTATAAATGTCTTGGCATGAGATGCTTTAGTCCTTTCTTGTAGTGTATCCTTGAAGATCTAGAGCAGGGAGAGCTACACAACATACTGCCACATGGGGCCCTTTTGTATGTAGATCTTCTTACTTGCTAATGGGATTTAGACATCTATCTAACTAACCTGAACACTTGCCCTAAGGTAGAGCAGTCTTTTATACCCTGCAAAAGCATTTCATTAAATGAAGTGGCAAGCAGGTGAAGGTTTTACATACCATGTTGTCTGTACTGTCAATGCAGAGTATTGTAAAAATTGTGTGTAGCCCTGTGGCAGGGACCAGGTTCTCCTTGAAAGGCATCACTTAATCCAGCGGCAGTGGAAAACGTTTTTGACTCGCTTGCAGATGCTTTTGTCAAAGCACGAAAAGGAGTAAAGAGAAGAGAAGATGGAATGATACAGGCACAATGACATGCGCTAACAGTGTTGTGGAGAATGTCCTGCCTTCAAACTTGAGGTTAGATGGACCACTGCGGTCCTTACTTCAAGGACTGAGGTACAAGAGAGAAGGTATATATCTCCTAAAGAGTACCAGTATTGTTAGGGAGGATAGTGGCTTTTCTTTATAGTTTGCTTAGCTATGCATGTACTTAGGGAACTTCACTCTTTAAAAAAATGCTGACAGGTGAACAGGTTAGTGCCCTGAAGTCCATTGATGTATGGATATTGAGTTAAAAGTCATCAGCAATAGGAGAGAGATGTGGGATAAGACTAAAACACATGTGTTTATGTATATAACACAACCACTATATAGAATCATAGAATAGTTAGGGTTGGAAAGGACCTCAAGATCATCTAGTTCCAAACCCCCTGTCATGGGCAGGGATGCCTCACACTAAACCATGTCACCCGAGGCTCTGTCCAACCCAGCCTTGAACACTGCCAGGGATGGAGCACTCAACTTCCCTGGGCAACCCATTCCAGTGCCTCACCTCCCTCACAGTAAAGATTTCCTCCTCATATCCAATCTAAACTTCCCCTCTTTAAGCTTGAACCTCTTACCCTTAGTCCCTCCCCAGCATCGTCATAGGCCCGCTTCAGACACTGGAAGTCTGCTATGAGGTCTCTAAGCAGCCTTCTCTTCTCCAGGCTGAACAGCCACAACTTTCTCATCCTATCTTCATACGGGAGGTGCTCCAGTCCCCTGATCATCCTCGTGGCCCTCCTCTGGACTTGTTCCAACAGTTCCATGTCCTTTTTGTGTTGAGGACACCAGAACTGCACACAGCACTCCAAGTGAGGTCTCAGGAGAGCAGAGTAGAGGGGCAGGACCACCTCCCTTGACCTGCTGGTCACGCTCCTTTTGATGCACCCCACGATACGGTTGCCTTTCTGGGCTGCAAGTGCACACTGAAGCCGGCTCATGCTCATTTTCTCATTGACCAACACCTCCAAGTCCTTCTGCGCAGGGCTGCTCTGAATCTCTTCTCTTCCCAACCTGTAGCTGTGCTTGGGATTGCTCCGACCCACGTGTAGGACCTTGCACTTGGCATGGTTAAACTTCATCAGATTGGCATCAGCCCACCTCACAAGTGTGTCAAGGTCTCTCTGGATGACATTCCTTCCCTCCAGACGTAGTCAACCGAACCACACAGCTTGGTGTCATTGGCAAACATGCTGAGGGTGCACTCAATCCCACTGTCCATGTCACTGATAAAGAGGTTGAAGAAGACCGGTCCCAACACCTGATCCCTGAGGGACACCACTCGTTCCTGGTCTCCAGCTGGACATTGAGCCATTGAGCACAACTCTTTGAGTGCGGCATCCAGCCAGTTCTTTATCCACGGAGTGGTCCACCTATCAAATTGATGTCTCTCCAACCTAGAAACAAGGATGTCGTGTGGTACAGTGTCAAATTCTTTGCACAAGTCCAGGTAGATGGCATCAACTGCTCTACCCCTGACCATCAGTTCCGTAGCCCCATCATAGAAGGCCACCAGATTGGTCGGGCTGGATTTCCCATTAGTGAATCCATGCTGGCTGTCCCCAAGCACCTTGTTGTTTTTCATGTACCTTGGCTTGCCTTCCAGCAGAATCTGCTCCAAGATTTTGCCAGGCACAGAGGTGAGACTGACTGGTCTGTAGTTCCCCGGCTCATCCATTTTAACCTTCTTGAAAATGGGGGTTACATTTCCCTTTTTCCAGTCATCGGGAACTTCACCTGACTGCCATGATTTTTCAAATATTATGGGCAGTGGCTTAGTAACTTCATTTGCCAGATCCTTCTGGGCCTGCGTATGGATTTCATCAGTTCTCATGGACTTGTGTACGTTGAGGTTCCTAAGATGGTCTTGAACCAGATCCTCTCCTACAGTGGGCCCAGGGTCTTCATTCTCACAGTCCCTGTGTCTGCCTTCCAAGACTTGGGTGGTTTGGTCAGAGCATTTGCCAGTGAAGTCTGAGGCAAAGAAGTCATGAAGAACGCAACCTTCTCCAAATCCAGGGTAGCCAGTTCTCCTGATAGGTTCTGGAGAGAGCCCACATTGTCCCTAGTCTATCTTTTATTTGCAATGTACCTATAGAATCCCTTTCAGTTATCCTTAACATCCCTAGCCACGTTTAATTCTAAGTGGGCCTTAGCTTTCCTAACCTGGTGCCTATCTTCCCAGACTACATCCCTGTATTCTTCCCAGGCTGCCTGTCCTTGCGTCCACCTTTTATAAGCCTCTTTTTTCCTTCGAATTTTCCTCAGCAGGTCCTTATCCATCCAAGGAGGTCTCCTGGCCCTCCTGCAGCACTTCCTTCTTGTAGGGATGTATCGCTCCTGAGCTTGTAGTATGTGATCCTTGAATATCAACCAACAGTCTTGGGCTCCCCTGGCCTCTAGGGCTGTATCCCATGGAGCCTTGCTAAACAGGTTCCTGAAGAGGCCAACGTTTGCTCTGTTGAAGTCCAGGGCAGTGAGCTTTCTGCACGCTCTTCTCACTGTCCTGAGGATCTCGAATTCGACCATCTCATGATCGCTTCAACCAAGGCTGCCATGGAGTGTCACATTTCCAACCAGCCCTTCCCTGTGGGTGAGGATGAGGTCAACATGGCACCTCTGCTTGTTGGCTCTTCTATTACTTGCAGAAGGAAATTGTCTTCCACACAATCGAGGAACCTCCTGGATTGCTTGTGCCGGGCCATACCATCCCTCCAACAGATATCAGGGTGGTTGAAGTCCCCCATGAGAACAAGGGCCTGTGAGCGTGAGGGTGATCCTATATATCCACTATAGAGTGGTTCACCCACAGAGTCTTCTTGATGAGGCAGTCTGTAACAGATCCCCACAATAATGTCTCCCATTGCTGTTCTCCCTTTGACCCTTACCCACAAGCTCTCTTGACTTCTCACCTGTCCCCAGACAGAGTTCCATACTCTCCAGCCTATCCCTAACTTAAATAGCAACTCCCCCTCCCCGCCTACCGGGCCTGTCTTTCCTAAAGAGCCTGTAGCCTTCCATTCCAACACACCAGTCATAGGAGCCATCCCACCATGTTTCTGTGATGCCTATGATATCATACCCCCATAGACATGCACACATCTCTAATTCCTCTTGTTTGTTCCCCATGCTACAAGCGTTTTTATAGAGGAGTCTGAGCCTATCTCCAATTGAAGCTGGCTCATTGGCTGGAGCAGCTGGAATACCTGTACGTTGCTCTGAACGTTTATTATAGGTGCCGGCAAGTGATTAGGTGTGTTGGGATGGAATGATGCCCCCCTCCCCCAACACATCTAGTTTAAAGCATCCTTGACCAGTCTGGCAAGCCTTCTACCAAATCCACTCTTCCCTTTCTTTGTGAGACCAGCTCCACCAGCCCCCAGTAGACCTGGCCTACTAAATTGAGTCCAATGTTCAAGGTACGCAAACCCCTGACTTTGGCACCACCCTTCTCACCATTTATTAACCTGGCCAATCCTCCTAGCCTTTTTAAGGTCCTGCCCTGCATCCTGGAGAATTGATGACAAGACAATCTGTGCTCCAGAGCCCCTAACCACCTCCCCCAGGGCTCTGTAGTCCTTCTTTATGTTCTCCTGGCTACTGCTATCGATGTCAGTAGCACCAACATGGATTACTAGATGTGGGTAATAGTGGGACCGACTAGAGCAGGCAGCCTCTCTGTAAACATTCCTGATCCGAGCTCCTGGTAGGCAGCTCACCTCCCTTGAGCCTGGGTCAGGCCGACAGATGGGTGCCTCTGTTCCTTTCAGCATAGAGTCCCCCACCACTATGACCCTCCACTTTTTGCTGGCAGCACCAGTAGTGATCTTCTTTACCAGTGCATCAGCCGGTTGTTCCTGGTGGCGAGATTTTCCTCATCAGCCCCCTGCAGAACTGTAATGTGGTTCTGGGTGGGGACAACAGATTTAGGAGGAAGCCCCTTGCTTTTAATTGTCCTCTTCCTCCTTTTTTTGCTGTTTTTTTCTGTTACTGTTTCCCAGCTCCCTGGGTTAGCGGCCTCCTCTCCTGCATGAGCAACAGTGGACGCTTGAGGCCCCTGCACAGTCTGGTCCTGGAGCAAGCAGCACTGCTCCCTCTCAGCTTCCCTGACACCTTTCAGCCTATTGACAGTGTCCCGCAGCTCAGCCCCTGCTGCCGGAGGGCCCCCACCTGGGAGCACCGAGTGCAGCCCTGCCCATTGTGCATCCTTGCCTCAGGAGAGCAGTGCAGGCGCTCTCTGCACCCCGAGCTCTGCGCTGCAGCCTCCCCTCCCATCGGCTCTGTCTGGGTGCCTACGCCGGCCACCGCTGGGGCAGCCAGAGCAGAGCTCCCGGACCGGGCCCTGCTGACTGCAAAAGCTAATCTGGATATTTTTACATCTTTTTATAGCATCCTCTTCACTACAAAGGCTGTGCAGTGATGTGCCAGGCTGCATCTCCTGCATGTGTGTGATGGGGAAGAGAGGAGGAGCAAGTGGTGCTCATTGTGCAAGGACTTGTCACAAATGTACCAAAGCTCTTTCCGTTGTATAAATTATATTGGTGTATGCGCTGAGCTGGGCAGCTTATGAGGTTTCCCAAATTGCACTGGGTCCTGCATACAACTGTAGCTTGGGGAAGGAGGGCTAGTTTTCTATGTTCTGTGCAGCATGTGCAAGGCTTATGAGGAATCTGGTATTGTAAATGTCATTGTGCAATGTCTGACTTGTTCAGGGTCTAGAATGTTGTAGGAGCTTTGCAGCTTTGTGCTTTTGCATGTGTCAAAGGAGTGATATGAGAGAATCTCATTACTGTGTGTCATTAATTGCTTTGTCATGATGTAGCATGGTATAAATGTTATAACTACATGATTGTGTTGTTTTCCCCTGTATTGCTGGCTTTGGTAGGTAGGTCTTGTGGAATTATGTTTGAGACCTGTTTCTTTGTCACAGGGAAATAGCTTTCATTTTCTGTGAATTGCATAAAAATGTGCAAAATGACATCATGCTGCCTAAGCAAATGGCAACAACCAAAGTTGAACTATTTCAGCGCGTTGGCTTTTTATAGCACATGAATGAAATTGCTCACTAGAGCAGCTGTGAGTTAGTGTTCTTAACCATACATGTTTCAGGTAAGTCAGTTCTGAAAAGTCCTTTTTTTAAATCTTCTGAGAGAGAGCAAGTTAAAAAGAAGTCAAATTGAAGATTATTTTAAGGTCCATTGTTTCTTGCTATGGAGTGCAGTGCAGAGCTGCGAAGCTTGGGAGACTGAATGTTAAAATTACCATCCTTTTACATAAGTGCTAAATAAAGAATATAATCAAGATTTCACAGGAAAATAGTTCAGATTATCAGTCGGAGTGCCAGAGTTACTTCGAACTTCCACAGACACTTGGCTGTCTAAACACAGTGTGGTTGTCCTCTGTACTTGTGCCCTGCTCCTACTAAGGCACCCCTGATCCTTGCAGCAAACCTGCCTCTTCCTCCTGCCAGGCTCTTTCAGGAGGTCTTCTAGTTCTTTCTAGTCAATAACTTGCCTTTGGATTTGAAGCAGTTATGAATGGGATGGTTGTGCAGGAAGCACAGGTTTACTTTCCTAGGACAGGAAAGCTTTAATTCCGTTAACCATGTTTCGTTGGCCATGGGAGCTATGAATGGAAAAGCTTAAAGGTAGGATTGCAAGCCTAAGGAGTCAACACTCTCAACCCTTCAAGGTCATCCTGAAGTCCTGGCTCTCAGACCTGGATCTGTTGCAGAACCCAGACGAGCTCACCCAAAGGTGACATCGAGACCTCCTAATTCTGCTTTGTCCCCCTGCCCTGTAGCCAGAGTGGGTTGGAGGACAGTTGAATACCTAGTGTGGCTGATCATCATAGAATCATAGAATGGTTTGGGTTGGAAGGGACCTTAAAAGTTATGCAGTTCCCTCACCCCTTCCATGGGCAGGGAAACCTTCCGCTAGACCAGGTTGCTCCAAGCCTCATGCAACCTGACCTTAAACACTGCCAGGAATGGAGCAGCCACAACTTCTCTGGGCAACCTGTGCCAGTGTGTCACCACCCTCGCAGGGAAGAACTTCTTCCTACTATCTAACCTAAATTTATGTTCTTTCAGCTTAAAGCCATTCCCCCTTGTCTTATCCCTACATGCCCTTGTAAAAAGTCATGAGTTAGCATCATCTCTTCCAGGGCTGTGCAGAAATGTGCTGAGGTTGAACAGGTTTACATTGTTTCTTATGGCTGTTGCTTATATGTATTACAGGAAACATCACATCTGTACAAGAGGGGGTCTCTTCTGTGCTAATGTGCAACTTGTAGAGCAGAAGTTGTGACTTAAGTCTAAACAGGGACATGAGCGTGAGAAAGTCTGACCTAAAGAGGCCAGAGACCAGGGTCTTCTCACAGAAGCTTGTGGCAGATGACTGCAGAGCATAAGGCCTGTTCTGGAAATGGTGCTTCCCCCAGTGTGGCCTCCTGATTTCTGCCACCTCCTAAAGGATTTCCTGAAATGGAAGTTGCACATATGCCTGTATGTTTTTTAAGAGTCTAAAATGAATTGTGGGCATTTGAATAAGACTATGTTCTTCAGCAGTTCTACATATTCTGGTAAAAAAACCTACCAACCAAAAAACCCGAAAAAACAAGCAAACAACCAAAACCAAGCAAAAAGAACCAACAAAAAAACCCACATTCCTGGACCTTAAAGTTGAAGCAACTTGTGAAATCCCCTGATTATTTCCAAAGCGACATGGAGGCCTTTAAAGATTCATACCCGGTTCTAAGGGGTGATCCTACAGTGATCCTACAGTTGGAGATGGAAAGCCCCTATGAAGCAGAGTGATGTCTTGGAGTACATTTCTGTAGTTCTTTGTACATTTGTATATGGCTTTAAACTGACAGTGGATTTAGATTAGGAAGAAGTTCTTCCCTGTGAGGGTGGTGAGGCGCTGGCACAGATTGCCCAGAGAAGCTGTGGCTGCCCCATCCCTGGTTCAAGTGTTCAAGGCCAGGCTGGAGGGGCTTGGAGCAGCCTGCCCTAATGAAAGGTGTTCCTCCCTGTGGCTGGAGGGTTGGGAACTAGATGGTCTTTAAAATCACTTCCAACCCAAACCATTATGTAATTCTAAGATTTCTAGGTTTAGATTTGAATGATCCAAGTGATTCTTTTTCAGTTAGTTGCATTACACTTTTATCAAATGATGAAGGGATGGAGGAAGACTCCTAACAGCTCACAGGCTTTGCATCTGTGTATGTCCCAGCTCCTAAGCACAAGTTCTGAAGTTGTTGATAGTCTTTGCAAAGTGCCTTGGAGCCTGGGCAGGAAAAATAAATGAGTAGTTGTTGCTGGTGGTAACTTCAGGGAATTTATTGAAAGGCTAACAGTGTTTTTCCTCTTCTTCTTAAGACCCTGTCAGCTCCAATTGGAAAGCTCAGGATGGAGGCACAGATAGCATCTGAGCTTTTGGCTGCTCTTAAAGCAAATTTATGGTTCTCATGATAGTACAGAAGAGCTTGACAATGTGACTCTTACAGGTTCGGAAAGCAATAACTTTGAATTTACTTCTAAGAACTCTTGATGTGCTGGCTTTTCCAATGGGTTCAGTATTGTTCGGGAAGTGCAGTATATCACATGCCCCAGAACACTTCCACTCAGATTTAACAGAGTTGGTGAGAGCTTGAGGTCAAAAGAAATAGATGGGAAAAAGCTGGACATCAAAATGTCTGGAGGAGCAAGGAGTAAAATCCAGAGAAGAGTGTAGAAGCAGGCACAGCGGAGACCCTGCTCTGGCTGAGTGTGATTGCTGGAATCCTCCTTGGGGGTAAATGGATTTCTGAAAGGACAGTGCAGGTCCTGAGTGAGGCAAAGCCTCTGAAATACCAACAGCAGCCAAGTCAGGTGCCAGCGAGCAGATGGCCGTGACGAGCAAAATCCATGTCCCAAACACAAGCAGAGTGTAAAAAGCCTTTGATAATGGGTGGACCAGCAGGTCCACATCCCAGCACCATGCTGTGCCTGGAGGAAATGCAGGAGAATGCAGTTTTAGGGTATTGCATGCTTTTTCTTTAGTGTTTTTGTTTTTTGGTTGTTTTTTTTTTTTTTGTGTGTGTGTGTGTAGAAAGAATTGTGCAATGAGAGCTAAGATCACTGGCAGCTTTGTGTGATTCCTCTCTAACTCTAGAACTGAAGAGCAGTTAGTCAATGTGAAGAGTAATTATGACATTAGACGACCAGTGACAGAATTTGTTTTCCCACCTACAAGCTTCCATGGTTTTCCATAGCTGCTCTTCTCCTGAATATCACACTGTGGTAGGAGCTCTGATGCCATTTTTCAGCATCCTGTCTTCACTTTTTGAATCATTGTTGTGGCTTTCTATAACTTTCATCAGGGCATTCACTTCCCTCCTGGCATATGGAGTAACTGGAGACATTTTGATAATCATGAAGGGGAGAATTATTTTCTTGAAATAGAAGTGTTGACATCTGCTTCAGAAGATAACAAATGTTCAACCAGATAAACTCATTAAGTACCCCTTGAGTGCCATGACAAAACTATAATTGCACATCTTGCCTGACATCCTGAGCTTGCATGCAAGGATAACTAATTATTCTTCAGTTTTCACTCTTAGATGAGTGCCACAATAATGAATATTTATCAAAAGGTTCCCAGTGGTTTGTCTGTGGGGGTTTGATCATGACAGTCTCATGCTACTGGTATGTGCAACAAATACCCAGTGTACTTATGGAGATGCTGGCAATCACTCCAGCACTGAAATGGTATTGCTCTAGGATACCCATCCTTAAAGGTACCGCTTGAGATTGTGGTCCCAGCAGTTTTAACAATGCTTATATACCAACCGAAAGGCAGTACTTATTTGTTTTATATACACACACATATATATGTATTGTGTAACTTACGTACTACAAATACATAGTTCATATACAAAAGGCACTAAACTGAAGTAGATAGGAGAAGATTCAGAAAACTTTGCTGCCTTCATTTAGAGCTGGCCATAAGGGCAGAGTTCAGCTCTCATTTAATTTTATTTCACATGAATAATTTATTCACATGAAAATAGCTCCTGGATATAGGAGTATTGGGGAAATAACTTGGAGAACTAAAAGAGTTCCCTTCAGTTGGTATCTTATTAAATGTTTTTGTTGTGTCTCAATATTATTTTTTTTTCAAATTTAATGAAGAGATTAAAGCAGAGCACAACAACATAAATATTTAGGGTCTGGATAAGAGGATCTGAAATGGTGATGTTTCAACAAAATCAAAAAGCCAGTGGTGACAACAAATACTATTTCAGTTCAGCTTACCCTAAATCATTCCCTCCCTCCCCCCATTTTGGCAAGTGAACCAAGAAAATCAATATTTGTCCAGCTCTAGAACTGGGTCATAAAGAGATTAAATTATTTCTCTGACATACAGTCACTAGCAGTGCTAGGAGCTGATTGTTCACACTAAGCCAACTCATCTCCTTCTGAATAACTGTTGTTATATTTTATGTACCTAGAATTGAGGGCTTCAGTAGTGGAAGGGGAAATTTGTATTTATTTTTCCCTTTACAGATAATTAAAAAGTAAGGCTGGGCGAGGTATTTGATAAGAGAAGTTCTTCCCTGTGAGGATAGTGAGGCACTGGCACAGATTGCCCAGCGAAGCTGCAGCTGCCCCATCTCTGGCAGTGTTCAAGTCCAGTTTGAACATGGGTTTGAGCAGCCTGGTCTAGTGGAGGGTGTCCCTGCTCATGGCAGGGGGCTTGGAACTGAATAATTTTTAAGGTCCCTTCCAACCCAAACCATTCTATGAACCTGGTGTGTGTGGCTGTGCTGCAGAACAAGCAGGCCTGTCCCAGAGCTGTTGGTACTTGGCACCTATGCCTGAAGTAACACCACTGTGCAGCCTCACAGTTTATCTCCATAATCTCATTTGTTCATTTCCATAGCTGTAACACTTCAAATATAAGGCTGTGTGAATAGCTTTAAGACTAATTGTCTGAATATTTTGCATTCTAAATAAGGATTTTTGCTGCCTGAAAATGTGCAACCCTGTATTTGGCTTTGTGGGGAAAAGAGCACTGAGGCATAGAGCTGTTGACCAGCTCATCGCCATTTACAGCAGAAGTCTACTTTGCTTTGGGAAGTGCTGCTGTGTGCATGGGGCTGTGCTTTGTATGGAGCAGGAGGTGGCAATTAAAAACTGAATTTTCACATGTAGGGAATGAACAGGGTGAAGGTTTGTCCATGTTTCAGGTTTGGCATAACCATAGATTTGCTCAAAGCTTTCACTGTTTCTTTCAGATAAGGAAAACAAATGGGGCTATCTGAAAAAAATAGGAAGGCTTTATTAGAATCATAGAATAGTTAGGGTTGGAAAGGACCTTAAGATCATTTAGTTCCAACCCCCCTACCATGGGCAGGGACATCTCATACTAAATCATGTCACCCAAGGCTCTGTCCAGCCTGGCCTTGAACACTGCTAGTGATGGAACATTCGCAACTTCCCTGGGCAACCCATTCCAGTGCCTCACCGCCCTTACAGTAAGGAACCTCCTCCTTATGTCCAATCTAAACTTCCCCTGTTTAAGCTTTAACCTGTTACTCCTTGTCCTATCACTGCAGTTCCTAATGAAGAGTCCCTCCCCAGCAGGAGCTCTTCCTTGTTAAGAATTTATAGAAAGGCTGGTTTTGTGTGTGGATTTTTTGTTTTGGTTTTGTTTGTTCTGTGGGGTCTTTTGGGATGGAGGTTTTTTTGATGTTGTTTTGTTTTTTTTTTTAATAATCCTATATTTTCTTGGGTATTTTGTGTTTTGCATTGTGTTGCTATGGCTGACTTATGCCAGTGACAACGAAAAACCCAACTTGCCATTCAGCTCTGTGGATAGATAAAGTAAATATATGCATGCCCACTTAGCACGTTGTATTCCTGTCCTCTGTCAGGGACAGATGAGACATTGGTTAGTACTGCTTGGCTCTTGCACTTCAGGTCTTGTGGGGCCTTATCCTTGGCTGGAAACATGCCCTTACATCCATGCTGAGGGAGCAGATTTTCTGTTTCATCATTGGTATTGCTGGGCTTGGCAATTTCTGTTCAATAGAGGAGTGTCCACAAGTATGTGGTTGTAGTCAAAATCATCAATGTGGCTTCAGCCTCTTCTGCAGTAATTACAGTCAGGACAGCACTCTGGCATCATGGGGTTTAAAAGTAAGTGTGTGTGTGTGTGTGTGTGTGTGTGTGTGTTTTCAAACTTTCTCCTTGTCTGCTTATCCTTATACCCTTCCCCTTTGGCATTGAGGACTTCCTGAGACCTGTGTTTTTCCAAATTTCATCTCTTCAAGGTGAGATAGTATGTGTGTGCGTGCATGCGCTTGCCAACTTACCCCCTCCCAACCTCTGACAACTGCTGCAGTCCCAGCCAGCTGTAAAGCTGAAGAGTTAGAAGTTGGGAAAGAAAGGTTGTTCAAGCAGCCTTAGATCAAGCCCTCCAACTTCATACTACTCTAGTCTTCAGTTAAGTACAAATTGCATTCTCCAGATCTCCATTCATCCCCACAGAGCAGGAATATTGTTCGATACATTCTTTTTCCTTCATTCTGTGGTATTTTCTCTCCTGTTATTTTAAACGTGAACGGAAAATGAAAAAGATGCTTGATCCAGGTTGTTTGCACTTGATTGCATCATTAGCAGTGCAATAAGTAAATTGTGGTGGTACTGGAGTGGTTGTTTGGCAGGAACCCAGCCATGTAGCCACAGGTGCCCCTTGCTATCCAGACACACCACAGGACCATGGTGCTGCTCAGAATATACGACTGCTAATTTCTGTATCTTATCACTGTAGGATTCAGCTGCTCATTAATGACTTGTTGAGAAGGAAGAAAACCCAGCAGCCTCCTAAGAGCTGCATCTGCAATTCTGGTTCTGCTTAACCGCCACTTGTAACACCTTGTGTCTCTCTTCCTGGGTTTTGGAGGCATTAGTTTGTCACTGCTGCTGGTGACAGCCATAAAATCATCCATCAGCAGACAGTGCTGCAGGGTGGTAATGTTATTCCCCAGAACAACAAATAAATAAAAACAAATACCAGACAAGTAACTGCCAATTTAGGGTATGTGAACATTCATCAGAGCTACAAAAGCAGCTGCTATCATCCAGTTTTTCATAATGCTTATATTAATGGTGGCAGAAGGGCTGCAAGGTCCCCCTGGGGAGACAGTGGGGAGGTTGCACACCTGCTAGCAGGTCCAGGTAGTGGAGGACCCCCACTCCATTATCACCAGGACTGGAGTATGGGGATGTGATGCTGGTGTGTGTTTCTGTGTGTGCCTGTGTGCTGTGAACATGAGGGGCTCAGCCGGGCCCTATTGACTTGTGTGTGTTGGGTTGGACCTTCTGCAGGTAGTTCTGAGCCCTACCAAGAAGTTGTTTTAAGCTACTATGGCTGTTTGCTCCCAGTATTGACTTGGCAGGCTTCAACGATGGGAATGGTTGATTAGTATTCAGTGCTCTCAATTGGAGGTCAGAGTCCTTGTGTTTAAATATGCTAGGATTTTAAGACTTTATTTCATTTGTCACTGTGATAACAGTTGCTAAATATTATTACTACAATTTACATGTCTGTGAGAAATAAATTCTCAGTTGTCGTGGTTTAAGCCACTATAATTCAAACCCGTTTGCTAACTCACTCCCCCCTCTTTCTTCCCCCAGCTCCCGGAGGTATGGGGAGGAGAATTGAAAGAATGCAACTCCTACAGGTTGAGATAAGAACAGTTTAGTAACTAAGGTATAACACAAATCACTACTGCTACCACCAGTAATAATGCAAGAGAAATACGAAGAAAGAGAATACAACTGCTCACCACCTGATACCAACCTGACCACACAGTGCATCCCTGCAGTGCCCCCCCACCCTTCCGGGTCTCTGCCCTCCGGTTTTACATCTTGGACATGACGTGCTGTGGTATAGAATAGCCTCTTTGGTCAGTTTGGGTCAGGTGTCCTGTCTCTGCTTCCTTCCGGCTTCCCCTCCTCCCTGGCAGAGTATGAGACTCAGTCCTTGGTCAAACCAAAACATTACCAAGCAGTAACTGAACTCTCACTGGTGTTATCAGTGCTGTTCCCAGGCCCAAAATCAAAGACACAGTGCTGCACCAGCTACCAAGAAGGAGAAAAATGACTGCTACTGCTGAACCCAGGACATCAGTATACACAGCAAGCCACAAATAAACATGCAGCAAAAGACATTTTTACGCTTTTCGAAGTCGCAGACCTTATATGTAAGCTAACAGCAGACCATGCACGAACACATGGTTTGATGCTACTTTCTAAGCAAGTTGTACTGATTTAATATTTGAATGAGTAAATGCTCCCAGGTCCTCTTAGGTTATCTC